>JAUPFN010000012.1:722500-2053750 GCA_036924255.1 Apodemia mormo | reverse complement strand
CAAACCGAAACACGACGATGACAAGCACTAACGCTATTGCGGCAGAAATAGGTAAAGCGATAGTATCAGACGCTAGTAAACCGTTGCAGAACTCTACCACCTAGTAATCACGATGGTAGTCACAATTTTGGCCAATCGTTCGCCTTTTACGAACTGTCTGCTCGAAGAGCAAAATCATTACATTGTATAAAACAAAGTCGCTTTCTCTGTCTGTCCCTATGTCCTTATGTCCCTATGTATGCTTAAATCTTTAAAACTACGCAACGGATTTTGGTGCGGTTTTTTAATAGATAGATTGATTCTTGAGGAAGGTTTAAGTGTATAAACCTTTCCGATATTCCCACGGGAACAAACGCTGCGCGGGTGAAACCGCGGGCAGGTCGCTAGTCTTCAATAAAACACCCGAATTGTCAATAGACTAGCCACTTGTCGTATCATATGACTTAATGGTGGATGCACTACAAATGGGACTTACTATTAGATCACTTAGTCGTACCTCTGCCTACGTCTATTAAGATATGAGCCTGACGGTATTTGTTTATTATGTTCAACACTCTTTATCGTCGGCACTTGGTGAAACTTCATATTCATACAATATTTTATATCTATAACACTTGTACTGTTTCACAATAAACATTTATTGTGAAACAGTATAATTGTTATAGATATAAAAAATTGTATGTTTATTATATTGTGCGAAATTGTGCGAAAATCTTAAAGGAAATTTATAAAGTTAATCCGAAATTATTAAATTAATTTGTTGTACCTACAATAGACCCGGATGAGGATTCACCGGATAATATTTAATAGCAAATATTATATTTAAAAGGAAACACAACACGGCACTCCTCAAACTGTATACATTTTATTACCTTGAAAACAGGTATAGATCATTTTTTCTGCAATAATGTTAGAACTTTGTTTATTTATGGAACAAGGTAGAAAAATGACGGATATGTAAGACGCAAAACGTTTTACAACCCTGACAAGATGTAATATTAAATGTATGAAAAAAGGGAAATACTTATCAGGGCGAGCGAAGCGAGCCCTACACTAGGCGACTTTGTGTGCACTTTTGTGGTACATTTTACTGGAAAAGTATCGCACTTTTAAGTTTGAGCTCTGACGTGGTAGTTTAAATTCATGTCGAGATATGTTCTACTATTAAAATACCATTTTGTAAACATTAAAAAAATAGAAGATAGATGTTAGAATTTTATTACTACTAACGCCATCTATTATAAAACTAACGAATTAAAATGCTACAAAGCTACACTAGGCGACGATCTATGCCCTTTTGTGGTACATTTTACTGAAAAAATATCGCACTTTTAGGTTTGAGCTTTGGCGTGGTAGTTTTATTTCATTTAATTCATTTTTATTCACTCCATTTTAATACATTATTAATCTATTAATACACTTGTATTTTTTAACTTAACGCTACGTATGTAGATAAGGAAGTTACTGATTTAGTACGTAAGTAAAGTAAGTAAGTATTTTCTTGTTGTTTTTTGTGACTTAGCAATTGAGACATTTCAATATTTCTTAGAACTGAAAAAATCTATGCTTATAGTTTATACTTTTTTGAGCTTAAAATACCTTAATTTAGTGGGAAGTTGCAGAAATGGCTTGCAAGATCAACAGTTCACAGATTTTTCACAATATGATTACTGTGATACGGTACAAATATATTAAATGATTAATATTGTATTGAGATTAATTTCCAATCTTAGCCCGAGGGTAAAAAGCTAAAAAATTTGTTTTTCTTTATAAGATCAACTTTTATTTTTAATACCCATTTTTCCTTGAAAACTCTTTTACAAGAAAGTTACCATAAATAAAAATTGATTTCTATCGATATTAGACTTTAAGGGCGAAGTGGTGGTGCGAGATGGATCTTGAGTTGTTACATATTATAGGTAGACTTTACTATATCATAGGTAGACCAGAAAATAGGGTGTAAAATATGTAGATAACCTTTATATTTGTTCTGTGTAGATAACATTGATAATTATAGAAATCATGTTTTTAATAAATTAAGAAAATAAAGAATTTTTCTTGTAAAGTACTAAAAAAATTTAGTCTTAGAAACATGTTTTTCTTTATTTTGGTTTTATTTTGCTGCGCCCCCCTAGACCAAAGCCTGACGACGCATTTGATGCGAATATAATTTGGGTTTGGGTAAAATACGCTGATTTTTTTAGGTTAGATAATTATAAATAAAGTCCATACATTAAAAGACGTATTTCTCATAAAAATACTTTCCTAACAATATTACTAAGTAGTGGCCGCGTTTCCGTAGTAGTTTTTTTATAAAAATATGGTGACGTGTTCAAATAACTTGTAAAAAGTTTTATTGAATAAAGTACTTCTGATTTCCGATTATAACTTTGCGAGCCCTTACAAAGCTCTGCTTTTTGCTAGTAAATATTCTAAACTTACAACCCACTTGGCTGTATTTAAAACACGGTAATATTAGTATATTTCTAAAAAAGAAAACACTATAACAAGTGACATCTTTTTAATCATGAAGTTGCATTATATCTGGAGGCAACACTTGTAATACCTATTTGAAACACAACTTTAAATACTGCTGTCATCTTCTGAGGTCTCACCCTCTCTTTCTAACACAGCTGTATATTAAGAGATGAAGAGACCTCAGAGAGTGAGATGTAACATAGGTATTTGTTTTAAGTGATTAATACGGGTGCTAGCTCCACTTATACCTAATTCTTCATGTTTTTAATCTGCGGCATCTTTTTGATCTGTGACATTATATTTTTGTGCTTTATTTTTATAAACCAGTAACATAAAGAGGAAAAGTTTCATTTCTTTTGTTTGAAGTCATGATTTTGGTCACGCAAACGAAGTCGCACTTAACTGCTAGTCTTTTTAATTGTTAAAATCAAATAATTTTTTTGACACATTAAATCTGTTGCCTATTTATTAAGACGTGAACTGTTAAAATATTATGTAATAACTATCACTTGTCAAAATTCAAGCAACTGTAATTAGTTATAATTTATTGTTACATGCGTTTGTTTCTAGCCAAACTTTGTATGTATCTTTGGATGTATACATGTATATGTGTATCGTTCTTTTTAACTTTTATAATAAAGATAGCATGACCGTTCGCTGCGTACGGCTTTTATGGTTTTAAGGTTTTTTATGACTCCCACGAGTAAAACGTTATTCTCTGGGAAAGAAAAAAGGCGATGTATTGAGTAGGAATAAACACATATACACACAAAATTCACAATTTTTATAGTATTAGCAGTATTTATAGACCATTTGCCGTTCTATCCGGCAGGTCGTAAAAGCGACCGATTAGTATACATTGTGACTACTAGGTGGTAGAATTCCGCAATCAGTACCATCTTTGGTTTCCATAGGCGATAGTTTCTCTTTCCATCAGGAGAGCCAGGACTCTCTTATACCGAACGAAACACAACAAAAAAAGCTGTTGCTTCACGTCGGTGTTGAGTGAGAGAGTGGTAACTCCCGCAGTTGCAGGATGGCATTACCACTAATTTGATTGACTGACTGCACCGGTGGAATAACTTTGTTACAATGGGGTCGTCACGTCCCTACGCTGGCAAAAATGAACCTACCACTTTTAGGAAAATTTGGTTGATAAATTGAAGTTATAACATGAATTTACGATAAAAATACAAAATATAAAGTATATCAATTCAAACTAAAAAAAAAATAATCTAAAGAAAACAAAAATGTAAATCGTTTAATAAATGAGCGAGTTCTCAAATGACAAACTTAAAATTTAAATTGAATTGTGAACTCGGTCCCACAAATGTGATAGGTGGCAAACCTATCGCCAACCGGGCACTTTCCAATCCCGGACAACTTTGTGTTTATCAGAAAACTGAAAAAAACACTTTTTTATGTGCCCGACCCGGGAATCGAACCCGGGACCTCACGTGGTCAACGCCAACGTTGAACCACTAAACCACAGAGGCGACAATTTGGGCGACATTTGTAAAATGGGTTGATAAAATGAATGTAAAATAAAATACCGTGAATTTACAATAAAAGGTATGACATAATATCTTAACCATTGTCGAGGAATTCTATCAGCATCTCTCAAGCCTATTACATCACATGCAGAATATGACAATCGCAAATGTGTAGTTAATTTAATTACTTCCAATTAATTTTGGGACCTTCCATTAATCGTTAATTGCGATTCAACGCCAACCCATTTGGATGCTAATGTGTCTCTTTGACACTTAATCTCGGTTGAGATGGATTCCGTCATAACCTTAGAGAATTCCAAATATCCATTTCAGAAGGTTGCGAATGCCCGGCGTTGTCCCCACGTAGATTAAGACGGGATTAAATCGTTGAGAGGTTTTAGAGCAATGGGGCTTACAAAGGTGTTTGTAAAATAACGGATTATTTTCCTTTAAGTATTCATACTCTCGGGATTACACGTTATGGCTTCCTGGGATTATATTGTCTCTGTCTATCTGGTACGGGATCTGTCGGGAAGATATAGGTAATCGTAAAGATAAATTAATTAACTTTAAATTTTAAGTTTGTTTTTTCAAATTTTATTGTTATTTTTCACAGAAAAAATTTAATATCTCTCTTATTTTTACGCAAATATTTACTTATAACTTCCAAACTACTGTAACGATTTTGATGATTTTTTCTTTTTATTACAGACAATTTATTGCTTTATAAAATTTAAGTTCAATATTTTACAAAATTATTATAGTGTGCCATTAAATCAATAAAAACCTTATTATTTCATACGCAGACAGCCCTCGCGCCGAAAGTCAGTTTCCCGATAGCGTTCGTACGCGCGTACGGGGAGGCTGTGTCGCATATCAGCGTGCTCCGCTCTCCATATTCAAGTCAAAGAGTAATAGTACAGATAGAACGTTTGGCACAGTAGTAAGGTTGTGCTTGTTTGCTGTCCCATGGAATTAAATAAATAGATTATACATACAAATAGTCTAAATAAACCAACCTGTTTAATATTTTAAATTAAATTAAATTAAATCTCTACTTTTTTCTTACGAGATTTTGAAACAAAAACTAAAAAGCTAGTTAAAGTTTTAAAAGGTTATTTAAAGAGATCACTTGTTTTGTTAAATATATGTTTTAATATAGAGTGCTACACGGAATGTACACAAACGGGACGGGATATATTACAAAACTTTCAAAAAAATATGATATGTAACATTCATTCATTATTATGTAAATTTGTTATATTAATTTTTTGTCGATTTTAGATTTTGCTATGTTTTCTTTCGATATTTATCGTTTTTCTAAAATGAATGGATATTCGATAAATGACCGATTACCGGTTATTGATTTTGAGTTTGCCAACATTCAGTCGATTCATAATGATAAAAGTTCATTTAAGTAAATAAAAATGTTAAAACGTATCTGCATCCACTGTAAATACTCTTTGACGTCGAAGGATGCTGGCGCGCGGCATAGTACTTGCGCTGCTCCCTTTACTAACTCAAGGTCGTTCGCAGCTATAATCACCTTAAGATATAAGGCATCTTTATATAACAATTACAAGGAATTATTGAAATATGAATTATCCCTAAGTTTTACTAGGTGGTAGAGTTTTGCATTATAAGATGGCAGAGTTCTGCACTACTAGGTAGTAGAGTTCTAATATTGTCTCGATCGGGTCTGTTACTACCACCTCATCTATACCTGCCGCAATAGCATCAGTGCTTGTCACTGTCGTGTTTCGGTTTAAAGAGTAAGGTAGGCGATAGACTGATGCATGTAGCATTACCATCCCGCCAGATGGATAGCAACGCGGCGTTTATAGGCAATGGTTTCTCTTTCCATCAGGAGAGCCATATTTTGCTTGTTTACAATCTAATGATATTAAAAACAAGTGAGCAAAGTATAATCACGCAATCCGTAGTTTTATCATCCTTGCCTGCGGTTCGGTTGATCACGCTGGTTGCAACATCATATTTTCTTCCCTAGGTGCCTAATATACTCGAACGAATTAAAGCAGATAATAGTTCCATGGTAATATAATGTATTGTACAATATACGTTTCATAAACAAGTTGCTTAAAATAGAACTTTAACAAAAATATGATATATTTATGATTTAGATTATTTCTTAACCACTCGATTCTCGCAGAGGCAAATATTAGACATATGTATGATAAAACGGTCAAGCGTTCACTCTCAGAGCAAAATTTTACCCCGCTTGCATTTGAATTTAAACTTTAAATTTCTATTTATAAAGACTAATGTATGAAAAAGCCGTTGACGTTTAATCTATGATAAATTATCTGTCATGTCAAATTCGTAAATTGAAGTCTATTATTGTCATTTATTTTGTACCAGTCATTTTAGTTTACGCAACCAGACCGCGAGTGTGTTTGCGGTTTTTTAGTTGTATAAAATTCAATCTTGTGTTGTTTTACGGTGCATTTCTCTCATGTAAGTACTGTTTTTATTACAAAGGCCATATGTTTTTTCTATTTGGATAATTTGTTGTAAGAAATATATCGTGATAGCCAAAAATAAAGTAATTTAGAAATTCATTATTTTTTAAGTGATTTTAGTTATATTTGCTTGTAAATATAAAAACTACTTTGTCTATTACTTCATTTTGATTTCTAATAGACAGAAAATATATCAATTGATACACAGTCGTTTACAGAATGATAAAATATGACTTAGTTGTAGAAAAAAAGGATTTTTTTCCATCGAGTCGCCTGAGACGCCGTTCTCGCCGAAAAGCGAGTGATGAGTCCTGGCGCTTAAAATCGCCTTTGCATGTCAGAGTTTCGAGAGGTTAAGCTTTTGAAATTAAATAATAATAACAACCTATATATTTTAGATCATTTATGAAATACAAAAAAACGGGTTGTGGCTGTGTCATGGACACAGCTGTTCATCTTTTACGTGAATACCTCTACGTCTTGCGATGGTAACATTTTCCTTTCATCCTTCCAATCACTATGTTCCTCGTCTTTCTAGCCTACGGACCTAGGTGGTCTAGACCACGTCCATCTTGTGGATAGCGAAGTAGAGCGTAGGGTGGCGCTACAATCTGAGTGCTAAGTGTGAGTTTTTCTTTTCGCATTCGATCGTGAGCGCGTTTGGAGTTTACTAGGAATTTGTATGTGATTTGTACAGCGCCACCTAGTGGTAAACTGGTTTCTCACGTTTACCACTAGGTGGCGCTGTACAAATCACATACAAATTCCTAGTAAACTCAAAACGCGCTCACGATCGAATGCGTAAAGAAAAACTCACACTTAGCACTCAGATTGTGACCGATACCGAAGAAGTAGGTGAAATAATCAAAAACCTACACAATATTTTTTTTTTATATCATAAGATAGCAAACAAGCAGATGGGTCCCCTAATGGAAAGAGTCAACCATCGTCTATAGACACCAAAGATGTTAATGGTGTGTTGCTATCTTGTGGCGAGGTATAATGCCACACGCATAAGTTTACCGGCTACCTTACCCTCCAAACCGGAACACGACAGCGACAAGCACTGATGTTATTGCGACAGGAATAGGTAAGGCGGTGGTACCTGACCCGGGCGAGACAATGCAGAATTCTACCACCTAGTATCCACGATGGTAGTGACTCGCATAGCCAATCGGTCGCCTTTTACGACCTGCCTGGCAGAACGGCAGTTGGTCTATTCTTCAAAGAAGTCCGGAACCAACACGGGGAAGGAAGTTAGTTGCCATTTGATGCCGGCGCCTGAGAAATTTTTTGTCCTCTTTTCTTAAAAATTATAATATCAAAGCTACTCTGAAAATCGTGTTACGTAAGCTGTTCAGGAGTTTGACTGCTCATGTAAAGAAGACATGAGCAAATCTAGGGAAGCGCGTTCCATCTTAGGCCGCATCTTAGCTTACCATCAGGCGAGATCGTGGTCAAGCGCTTCCTTATCAATAATAAAAAAATCGAACAGTTGTAGATGACCAATCGATCATCAATGTGGTGTGGGTGGAATGGAACACTGCGGCGTGTAGCGCAATGGCTAAACGTAGATGCCGACACTGAATTAAATAGCACATCAGAACACTCCCCGTTACATAGTCTATAGAACACACTTAGAAATCCGATGTCTCTCTCGAGACTGAGTGCTTCAAGACCGCTTGTAAAGGTTAGGTTTGTCAATGGATAGAAATATTGTGTGGATAGAATCTCTTACGTCGTCGTTTCGTTTTATTTCGTTTTGTTTTATTTCGTTTTATTCCATTTAATTTACATTTTAGCTTTCTGCGTTTTTTCTCCACATAAGTGTAAAATATAACAAATTTTAGGCTCTTCTGTATGCGCCATTTCCTTACAATCAATGAAATCCAAAGATTTCTATAAATTCATTGGACAGTTTTGTGTGTGACTAATCAATTACACAACTTTTCTATCACTTAAAATACTCTTTGTCTTATAAGTACAGGTCTTTAAATGTAATACGACATGTGGCAAATCCTCGATGTAGCTTTCGCAGTGAATAGTTTGTCCGAACATAGCTGATACCGAGTACACCGCATTTGTTTGTTCACGGCAACGTAAACATTGGTCCAATAAGGCCCACCTGGTTCGGACGGTATTTTTTCACTGCTTTATTAGTTTTAGAAAGGCTATCTTAAATACCTGAATATACCAAAAAATAACAAATATAATTGCGGATCTTGTTTTGTAAATAATTGAGTTTGACCGTGGACCACCAACTATTATTTTTTACTAGCTGCAGCGTGCAGTTCGTTGCATTATACAAGTTTTTTGGCGAATTCCTCGGGATTACCTAATTTTTAAGGGGTTATATAGATATATTTATTATATAATTATAATATTATAATAAATTGTTGTTTTCCAGTTTGAAGGGTAAAGTAGCCGGTAAACTTATGCATGTGCCATTGCTATCCCGTCATACAGATAGCAAAGCACCATAACATCGTTGGTGTTTATAGATGATAGTTTCTCTTTTTAACAGAAGAGCCATCAGTTTGTTTGCTATCTTATGATATAAAAAAATAAAGAAAAGTGAGTAAGTATAGTTATGGGTGTAATATTTAAAACAATGAGTGGTGTTTTTGTTAACTGGTATAGCTACATTTTGTAAAAAGTTGTAAGCTAATCCGGATCTAATTAAAACTTGACTGATTTCGGGAGTTTCAACAGAGAAAGTTCCAAATGGGACCATTAAAAGTTGTAATCCTTTGCAAATTAAATACTCTGTTATTTTGTTTTTACTTAAAAAAGTTTTACAGAAAGACAGTAAATATTCTAAACAAACATTTTAATATGACTGATAATTATGTAGATCTGTTTGTTAACTTTTCTACTAAAAAATTTATTTACAGAAATACTTATTATTCCACTAGCTGTTGCCAGCGACTTCGTCCGCGCGGACTTCGTTTACTTCGCACAGCACCTGGCCGCTAGGTGATAGCATGACAATATGTAGCCTATATGTTGACCCAGGTCGGGTCGGATTAGTATGCAGTACTTTTTGAGTTTACCCCGGACATACATACATACATACAGACAACAGACAAACAGACATACAGACATACAGACAAACAGACAAACAGACAAACAGACAAACAGACAAACAGACAAACAGACAAACAGACAAACAGACAAACAGACAAACAGACAGACGGACGGACGGACGGACGGACGGACGGACGGACGGACGGACGGACGGACGGACGGACGGACGGACGGACGGACGGACGGACGGACGGACGGACGGACGGACGGACGGACAGACAGACAGACGGACAGACGGACAGACGGACAGACGGACAGACGGACAGACAGACAGACAGACAGACGGACGGACGGAAATAAATGCGAAAGCTTGCATGTTTAGATGGGTGGATGGATGTTTGTTACTCAATCGCGCCAAAACTACTGAACGGATTTGTATGAAATTTGGCACGCAGGAAGACGATGGCCTGGAGCACACTACTCTTTATCCCGAAAAATAAGTTGTTTCCACGGGATGCGCTAAAAACTTTTATAGTGCAACGGATTACTCGCTGCAGCTAGTATTATTAATGTGATTCTCCGTGTTGGTTTCGGGCTCCTTTGAAGAATAGACCAACTGCCGTTCTGCCAGGTAGGTGACTACTAGGTGGTAGAGTTCTGCATTGTCTCGCCCGGGTCTGGTACCACCTCTTTACCTGTTCCTGCCACAATAGCGTCAGTGCTTGTCACTGTCGTGTCCGGAACACGACAGTGACAAGTCAGAGGGTAAGGTACCCGGTAAACTTATGCATGTGGCATTAGACCTCGCCACAAGATAGCAACGCACCATTAACATGTTTGGTGTCTATAGGCGATGGTTGACTCTTACCATCAGGAGACCCATTTGCTTGTTATTATATATGATAAGTTTTTTGCCCGTGATGATCCGGGCTTATTTGAAGAATAAATCAATTGCTTTACTGCAAGATATCTCGTAAAAAAAGAGGAAAGGTTTAATATGTGTTAATAACATCATAACTTAGTAGTCAGTTTTACAGTTTTAGCTAAATTACTGTCATATTAGCGTCAATGTTTGCCACTGTCGTATTTTAGTTTGAGGGTAAGGAAGCTTGTACATTTAAGCATGTGACATCAACGCCCCACCACACCTATAACTATGCACCTTTATTTTTTCTAAGTATCAAACAAATCGATTTTAAGCCTTGCTTAAGGTTGTCTAAAAACATTAAGTCATCATTTGTAAATTGGAAAATTCTTTTGCGTTATATAAATAATATTTAAAGCAAAAAAACGCCGAAACTGCGAATGAAATCCCAGAGTTAAAAGCAAAGGATATTTGCCAGTGACATAATTTATAGTGCGCGCTAATGGGACATCTGTGCCAAGTCTTGCTTACGATCTAACGTAAAATTTACCGCCCACATAAAACGCTTTCATTGTATCATAAATTTGTTGCAACTGGTGGCTATTTGTTTTTGATAACGCATGAGTATAACTTATTCAAGATTTGGTTTTTATTTACATAATAACTAATGGAGTTTTTTGTATAAAAGCGTGGGCTTTTTCAAGGAAAACATGAATACTCGTGAATATTTGCTACACAAAGAGTTAGTGGCTAATGCGATGCTGGATTACAAGTCTTTTTTGACTTCTCAAATAGAATTTAATGATTATTCTCTCAGAACTCGTTTATTTATAAATCGATTTCGGAATTTCTTTTTCTATTTTTTGTGAAAATTTGATCAAGGTTTTTGAGATGCCAGAGATCGGAAGTCTTTTTTCTGTTTTTATTTGTGACTAATTGATATCAAGGCAAGTAAAAAATGAATCTTCCAAAGATTAATGGACACTCCATAGCCACCTATATTTCTGGAACTTGCATGAGAATTCAAGAGAACTATTTATTTTTCTAGCATTAAAACTATACTTTTGTCCTATTTCAGGTCCTTATATTCATGAGTGCCAAATTTAGCCATGAAGGATTAAGTATTTTTTGCATGATTGTGCGCTATAAATCCAAATAAACCAACTTACACAACACATTTATTCGAGGATTTTTACAGATTGGACGAAACACAAAAGCAGAACTGTAAATCGGTGTTAAGTGAGAGAGTGGTATTTTCCCTTGCATGCTGGCGTATTCAGCTGTAGTTGCAGCATAGTATTACCCCTTATTAAACTTGTCTTAGCTTCCATCAATGACAGGGTATATTAGAATGCTGAGCCTATCTGAAATTCTGTTTCAAAAACATTACTACCGTCTATCAGTAAAAAGGCAATTTAAGAAACTAACCAATTGGAATTCTCTCTGAAAATGTAAGTATTCCCCATCGATGATATTCCACTCCCCACTGCGCTAGCTTCTGAGGTATCTAGAAGAGCTCCAGCTCGCTCAGCTCAGCTGGTGATCTTCTGGTTTACTTAAAACATCGGGGGGCAGAGGCAGTGGAAAATAAAGGGGGCATTGGCAGCTAATTTGGACATAGCAAGGGTCTTCGATCGGGTATGGCACAAGGCACTTCTCTCCAAGCTCTCATCCTATGGGCTTCCTGGAAAATTGTCCAATTGGATCACCGGTTTGCTGATAGATCGGAGTATCAAGGTCGTTGTTGATGGCGCATACTCTGACCCTTAATCTCGTCAACGCTGGTGCTCCCCAAGGCTGTGTGCTATCGCCTACGCCCTACACCATTTCTTCTTTACATTAATAACATGTTGCGATCAAGCAACATTCATTATTATGCAGATGACAGTACAAGCGATGTCTTATACTCTGGCCGCAGCGGAAATTCTCGGAAACACGTCAACAAGCGCCGAAAAAACTTGTTGGCTTTTTTTGTAACTTTTTTATATATACTCTGAAAATTACGACCAAGGTATCATTCGATTTCTATTGTCACGTAGAAAGTTTAAGGAAAAATCTGGAAAAGCGCTGAAAAAATTTACAAAAATTAAATTAAACAAATAAGCGAAAACAGTGGGTTTTTTTTTTAATATCTCGAAAAATATTCAAAATTTTCGAAATTTTAAAAAGATCCAAAAAGATCATCAAATTTTCTTTACAAAAAATTCAATTTCCACTTCAAGTTTGATTTTCCACTTCTTTATTAGCAATTGAAAATCATAAATTAAAAGAAGTAGTAAATGATTTTCAAGAAGCTTTTAACCATAAGATATCGAATCGATTAAGATTTAGAAAAAAAAATACTTTTTTTAATTTATAATTTTCAATTGTTAATAAAAAAGTGATAAATCAAAATTTTGAAACTTTTGTAACGTTAATCTATTTATTAGCTTATTAGGAATAACTCCACTAAGTGAAAAAATTTTTAGGGTTTTAGTTTGGTAATTATAAAGGTTTTTATTTTAATTTGAAATTTAGGAAAATTAATTAACAATGAAAAAATTGATATAAAAATTGTGTTTTCCAATACTACATGAATTTTTTATCCTTAATTTTCATATTTGATATATATAAATACATTTTTTCAAGATGCAATGCGCGTGTAAGCCAGACTATCCGTTTTCGGCTGTATTTTCAGGGCTCTGTTAAATTATAAATATTAGGGGTAGAACTCGATGAGCTGAAATTTTTGTTTAGCAATGATGATCTTTTTGAATCTTTTTTAAAATTTCGAAAATTTTGAATATTTTTTGAAAAATGTAAAAAAAACCAAACCCTCACTTTTTTTCGCTTATTTGTTTATAAGTTTTGCAAGTTTTTTCAGCGACTTTCCGGACTTTTCATTAAACTTTCTACGTGACAATACGAATCGAATGACACCTTGGTCGTAATTTTCGGAGACTATATAAAAAAGTTACAAAAAAGTACATGTGAACCAGGTTATTGTATCAGAAATTGAAGAACAACTTACCGTAGCTTCTGAGTTAGGTCTATTAAAATAAAACGCTTTGTTCAAAACTACAAAACCACATCTTCTTCCAGACCTAACCCCTGTGTGTCTTCCATAACATTCCTTCGGACTTTCCTTGCATACTCCTTTCAATGATTTTTCCATATACTTTCGATGCTAAGCTAAGTCTAAGTCTATACGTGAACCCATGCCTTTATGCAAAGCTTGCCCTTTGGCTACAGAACCCTAAACACAAGCTTTCCTGAAATTTTAAATCGTTGCCAGCTCCCATAATATACATCTTTGTGGAACTTTGTGACAATTTACAGGTTGACTAGTTAAAGCCTGTACATATTGAAAGACACAATTATTAATGATCATATATAAACAATAAAAATATATAAACAGAAAATATTGCTCATAGTTAACCGCAGCGAAATTAGTATAGTAATATTTTAAAAAAATTATATGAACCACGAAATCGTAAGTAACTGTTTGACCAATATGTTCAAACAGTTTACTTGGATATCTATGCACAAGTGTCAATATTTAATATTTTTATTGGATAATTAGGTCAAAATTTAAGTACTTACATATTTTTTTTTACATTCTGTACCAAAATTAAATACTGAACACTCTCCTCTAGTGTGTACCAGTCAATGTTTTTGCATTTTTTTGCTTATTGTAATAAAATTGCTAATTAAAAAAAAAAGCTGTTTACTGCTTCACCCTTCATAGATTGAAGTGTTATTCGATTCTCCTGAAGATACTTTGGTTACGAAGAGAAAAGTGCGTTGAGTAGGTACATAATTTGTGTGTGCTTTTACTACTGACTTGAAAGAAAGTGTGGTGGACGTGCTGTGCCGCTGGAGTCTCCTTTGATTTTCAGGCCTTGGAAAACTTTGCTTCACTCCTTACATTACCTTTTGTTTCAGTTGCATGGCAACAGTTCTATATAAGATTTCGCGGAAATTTTGCAAACAAAATACTTCAATATCCTCTTTGTAATATAACGGTAGCACGGTAAACGGAATTCTAAAAACAAGCGTATGAAATTCAAACACGGCAGAAGTAAAATAAGTACAGTATATTAAGAGAAAAGTAATTGCAAAGTTTATTGATTAATATTGCTATAAATTTAAAAGTCACGATCCGAAGAAAAACCAAAGTGGTTGATATCGGTCACAATATAAACAAAATCGAATAGGAATAGGCAGGACACTTGGCTAGATGGAGTAATGGTAGATGTAGTAGATCTCTACCAGATTAGTGGCCGAGAGTTAGGAAGATATATGTGAGAAGACCATTGGCACGATTGGTCGATATCGTCAAGCTAGAAGGAAAGACTTCGCCAAGAATGGCTCAAAATCGGGAAAAACGGTGTGAGGGGAGGGGCCTTATATGCCCTGTAGTGGATTGATAGAATGATGATAATTTGAAAACTAAAGTATTATACAGTACAATGCAGGTATACTCAATATGTAACGCCCTCTCTCTCGGTTTGACTCGGCAATATAAAGGGTTACCCACACAAGAACTATTACGTAAACCGCTGATTAGTCAAGAGCGGAGAGGCTTCGATGTATTATACAAAGAGAAGAGCGAGTGTTCTATATTACTGTGAGGGAATGAAATAAAATACATAACACTTTGTTATGTATTTTATTTCATTCCCTCACAGGAAAATCCTTATGGATATATATGTTTGATTCTTTTCCCTATCGTTTTTCATTTCACCGAATTTTAATTTACAACGATTTTAAAGGTATTTAACTTAAAAACTAGTCTATATGAAATTTTCGAGAAATGTTGCCAACTCCGATACTATACGCCCTTGCGGAACTCTTTGATAATATATAATTTCCACTTAACTGTATGAACCCTGGCGGGGCTCCTAAAGGAGAAGGCTTAAGGAGATAAGCTCCAAACAACCAACTGTAGCCAACGTGGCGTAGTAAACGGCAATCATTGGTTATTGACGAGCGGCGGATTCAATTTGTATAACCACTTTAGCGAAAAATTGTCTCGCGCCACAGCTGGGTATCGGGCGAACGATCCTCAACAATTTATACAGAGGTTGTGGTCCAAACATTATTGTGTACGTGTATGGCGTGCTTTAGCATTTAAATACTGTGATATCTTTTATAGCTTTATATTGTCGCCACTTTCATGGAACAATAACATACAATAAAAATGAAGCCAGCGTGTCTATATATGAAAGTTATGGTTAAGAGAAACGGTGGGGATGGACGCAATAAAATTCAAATCAAATGTTTTATTCATTCTGTGCGTATTTGCTCGTGTAAACTTTTATTTATATCATGTCAAATAAGAAGATGACTCTCCTGATGGAAAGAGAAACCATCGCGAATAGACACCAAAAATGTTAATGGTGCGTTGCTATCCGTGTGACGGGATAGCAATGCTACATGCATAAGTCTAGCGTCTACCTTATCCTCCAAACCAAAACACTACAATAACAAGCATTGACGCTATTGTGGTAGGAATAAGTAAAGCGGTAATACCAAATAGGGATGTTACGGGAGTAGATTTATCAGAACCGGAGTCGGAATCGGAGATTTTAATTTTGATTTATCGGAACCGGAATCGGAATCGGAACTGGAACCGAAGCCGGAGGCCGAAAAGATGAGACCGTCAATTGTTAAAAACAAATGAAATGAAATAATAAAAATAAAAAAGCGCTCACTCAATTTCGTACCTATAATGAAAATCTATATTAACAATTCGCTCAAGGGGTGCGGTAGACTTATATAGGTTGAAATCTTACCTGAGTAATAAAACTTAAAAAGAATGATTTCAAATCGACAACATTTATTCACAAAAAATACTTATTATTTTTTCGCTATTGATAAATCCCGAACAAATCAACCGATTTTAATCCGATTTACAGAGTTTGACGCAGTTTTTTAAGTAAAAGAAACAGATTTTTATATAAATCGGTTTATTTAAAAATCTAGTCAGCCTTAGAGTTATTTTAAAAATATGAATTAAGTTTGCTGTAAACAGCGTAATTTTCATATTTGAAAATTTGTAACTTTTGAAAAATTTGATTCAATTTTCATTTCTGAAATAATATTCGACGTAGTTTTCTGAAGTAAGTTTCTTTTTTTTTATTTCATAAGATAGCAAACAAGCAGATAGGTCTCCTGATGGAAAGAGTCAACCATCGCCTATAGACACCAAAGATGTTAATGGTGCGTTGCTATCTTGTGGCGAGGTCTAATGCCACATGCATAAGTTTACCGGCTACCTTACCCTCCAAACCGGAACACGACAGCGATAAGCACTGACGCTATCGCGGCAGGAATAGGTAAGGCGGTGGTACCAGACCCGGGCGAGACAATGCAGAACTCTACCACCTAGTAGCCACGATGGTAGTGACTCAATAGCCAATCGGTCGCCTTTTACGACCTGCCCGGCAGAACGGCAGTTGGCCTATTCTACAAAGGAGGCCGGGACCAACACGGCGAAAAAAGTACTAAAATATTGTAGAAGATCAAAAAATGTTTGTTTGAAAAAATTTGAAGCTATGTCCAAAAAATACTTTTTTCGAAATTTTTCGTCAACGATAACTCTCGCATGCGTATCACTTAACGTTTGCAATCCGCCAGCGATCAGCGATGACTTTTAATCGTAATGAACAACAAGTCAATAGCTTGCTGGTCACTAGATGTACTTTATGCAATGTCACAGCACCAAAATTAATCCAGCGGCAACGACTGCCACTAATTTACAAGGCTGTTATGTGTCTTGCAATAACTAAACATTACGATAATTTCGCATTGCGAGTTACGTGATAACCCCACCGAACAGATGAACTGACTTTTATGCAAATTATGTGTTGGACGCAGTTTTTTATTTTTTTCTAATACTGTTACGCCAAATTTTTTTTTAGGTTTTTTTTTTCAAACAATTCTCAAACTGTCTAGGACCGAGTTGGGTTAAATTTTCAGAAAGCGTAAATTGAGCAGTACTCAATCGAATGCCATTATGCCATAAATATCTAGATATACTGACGTCATCGTGAAAATAGTTGGATAAGGTTCCTCAGACCTCAAAACGTGGAGATCTGGTGAAAACACCATTTTTGAAAATAGGGGCAAAATTTTCCTTATCTACTTTGTAAGTAGATAAGGAAAATTTTGCTTATCTACTTACTAATCAGAAAGTTAAAAATTGTATCCATATTCTTCAATCTTTTTAAGAGGTTACCAAAAACATTTATATTGTCATATATTAGCATTTTATCGGTTTTTCTACTAATAGGTTAATGTTGCAAAACACACACATTTTCATTGGAAAAATGTAATACAGAAATGAAACATTTAAAACTGCTATAAAATGTACATACCATCGAGCAATTGTATTCAAGATTTAAGGACCTTCCTTTTAATAATAACTATATTTACAAGAGATACATGTTTGTAAACTCTATACATAAATATTGTTTACTTCCTGCTAGTAGTAAAGGATAGTTACTTTTGCTACTAACCAAATATGACTATGGAAGGTACCTACTAAGTAAAATTTAAAAAAAACCTCAAAAAAAGTCGACAAAACAATGTTTTTTTATTAACTTTAAAGAGATATGTTACAACATTTAATCAGCTCAATTCCATACAAAACTGCAATCGATGCCGCAAATGGCATCAAAATCGGTTTATCCGTTGGGAAGTTATGGTTGCAAAAAATTTTGAAAAATGTTTTTCGATATTACTTCGAGATTTTACAACTAATTGGTTTTTACGTATAATATTTTAGTATTTAAAAACTGCGTTGTATACTGTTTACAAATTCAAAGTTTAATCAAGCTAAAAGTTAAAAAGACTAGTTGGTTGGTAAATTTCTAGGACAAAATTTTGAGAAATTTTAAAATAACCTAAAAAATAAATTTGGCAAAAGAGTATTTTTTTTAATTTGTAAAGTAACTTTCAGACTAATACACCAGTTGATTTCTAAATTGAATCAGCTCTTCACCTTTAAAAACTGCGTTAAATACTGTGAATTAGATCAAAATCGATTAATTCGTTTATGATTTATCAATGACGAAATTTTTAAGCAAAACTTTTTTTGACATTTTTTCGTCATTTTTAAACCTATCAATTTTGTGGCTCAAAAAGTGCGTTGAATGGCTTTCGAAAGATCAAAATCGATCAACTTTTTGAAAGTAATCAGCTTTTCAAAATTAGTTTTTTTTAATTCTGAGCTCAAAATTTATGCTTAGTCACTGTGTTTACTCCTTTGAGCTTAAAATACCTCAATCTAGCGGAAAGTTTCAGGGATGGACTGCTGGGTCAACTTGTTTACACATTTTTTAATAGTATCTGCAGGCATACGAGTGAGTGGGCCACCTGATGGAAAGCGGTAACCAATGCCAAAAGTTAGTTGACAATGCGATGCCGGCTTCTAAGAATTTTGTCTTAAAAATCCTAACATTAAAGCTACTAAGGAACACCTAGTGATTTTTCTAAATAGTTTTGATTTATAAGAATTAGCCATTCTTCTAGATATTTTTGTAGTATGTTGCGCTTATATTCTAAGTCCAGGCGCAGCACTCTGGACGCGGTTTTTGCCTGCGTTTGAACATTTGCTATAACTTCCGATTCAAATTTATCGGAACCGAAATCGGAATCGGAGGTGTAAAGTCAATCGAAAGTTCCGACGTATCGGAATCGAAACCGAAGCTCCGTAACAACCCTAGTACCAAATACCCGGGCGAGTCGTCGCGGAACTCTACCACCTAGTAGTCACGATGGTAGTTACACGGATAGCCAATCAGTCGCTCTTACGACCTGGCTGGCAGAGCGGTAGTTGGTCTCTTCTTCAATGGAGCCCGGATTCACGGATGTTTATTATGTATATAAAAGTATTTATATATGTATTTTTTTTTTTTTTTTAATAGGGCAATGGGCCCACCTCTCGTTCCCACCACTGTAACTTCTGTAAACCAGAATCAACAGCGGCAACCTTCCTGATAACCTCTGAGTTGCGAGCTCAGGGTGCCCTGGGGGAAAAGCTAAGCTGTCTTGGAACCCGCATCGAATTTAATCAGAAGAGTATAGGAGGAGTAGGAAAATACATCCAGTTTCCCTCCCTTTACAGCAGGAGACAGCGTAAGGTAAAGCAAAAACTGCTAAGAAATGAGACGTTTACAATCAGGTTAAGCCTGATTGCTATTGCACCACGGTAGTTTAGGTATTTGAGGACCTACGAAAATGGCCTACTTAATTCTGCTTCCAGTAGTATGTATGACAAAATCGCTTGAAGGCACGGAAATTCCCTCGTGTTGCTACAAGGTCGGAATAGTAGATTACCCCGGATATACATCGTATACTATCAAGCATTTGGCTACGTTCATTTTGCCAGAGATTACACTCCCAAAGAATATGATGTGCAGTTTGTTCATATTTACAGTTTATGGTGGAACATTCGCAAAATGGAGAAGGAACTAATTTGAACGAGAATAATTTAGCTTTAAAATTACCATGACTAGTAAGGAACTGTGCAACACAATGATCTATTTCTATCCACGTTTTATTTAATCGTTCCCGGACGCAGGGGAAAAAGTTATATAAATGCCGTCCTTTAGGTGAGCAGCACCAACGTGACTGCCATTCATTTATTAATTCATTAGTAACATCCATCACGGGATTAAAGAGGCGACGTATTTTTGTTTGAGCTTGCGGATTAATAAATTCTGGGCTAGTAAAGTTTTTAGAATTATAGTACATTGAGGACCGACGCTGAATTTCTAAATCTAATGGAAATACACCTGATAAAACGGGTAAAGCTTCAGAGCTTACAGTGCGATATGCTTTACACAGAAATATTAAAGCCAAACGCTGATTTTGAAGTAATTTACGCCGGGTCGCGCCGCTTGTAACTTTATCAGCCCATGCTGAACATGCATAAGTAATACAACCTAAATAAGTTGCGTTATAAATTATCTTTAAAGTGTTAAAGGTTAAACCCCACGTTGAGGTAGATATGCCGGCAAAGGACAAGTAATTCCGTTTAGCTTTTTCACTGATATAGTTAATATGATTTATAAAAGTATAATTTTTCTCTAAAACTAAACCTAAATATGTTACGGACTCCTTTCTCTTTACTGTGCTATTATTTAATTTTATGCTAGGAGACGATAGAAGCAAACCTTTTAGTATTAAGTAGAACGTTTTATGAGGCGCAAATTTTAAATGATTTCTGAATCCCCAGTTGGATATTAAATTAAGACTAGTATAAGCCAGTGACTCTATCTGTGCTCGTGTGTTTGCTTGTATTATTAAAGCAACGTCGTCCGCATAACCTATAAGTGAGCATCCTTCAGGTAAGGCTAGTGAAAATAAATCATCAAATCCTAAGTTCCATAGATATGGCGAAAGTACTGATCCCTGTGGGCAGCCCAGAGTAAGGCGTTTAGATGCAGCGTAATGCCCTAGCTGTAATTTCAAGTGACCGTTTTCTAAATACGATTTAATTAGTTGATATATATTAGAATAGCATCCCCTTATTTTTAGTTTTAATAATAACATCGGCCACCACGCGTTATCAAAAGCACCTGAAATATCCAAAAAGATACCCACAACATAATTATTTCGTGATAGTTCTACCGTTTTTCTCATGGTTAGCACTGCATCTACAGTGGATTTTCCGGCGGTAAATCCAAATTGTTGTTTATTGAATGTGGGCCCTTGCGGTAAGAGTCGAGGAACTACTAATCTTTCTAGCAGTTTACCAAGAGAAGGTAGAAGTGTAATTGGGCGATATGATTTAGGGTCATCCGGAGGCCTGTCACCAGATTTTGGAATAATTTTGAGATATCCTTGGCGCCATATTTTAGGGAAAACACCTTCCGCAATGCAACGATTTATTACTTTTAGAATAGAGTCTGGGGCTGCTATACACGCTTGTTTTATCATATAATTTGAGATTTTATCCTCTCCGGGCGCTTTTTTCAATGGTAAATTGTTAACGGTATTTAACAATTCATCTAAGGATACCAGACTCGATATGGGGGACACAGGTGTCACGTCAACTTGTGATCTAATTTCACGATGATATTCGTTATCCCGCTCTAGATTATCGTCTGGAATTAGCGTCTCCAAAAGAGCGTTTGTTGTTTCTTCTAAACTAAGCGTATACGTATCGTTAAGTTTTATGTTATTATAAAAAGAAAAGTTATTTCTCGTACGATTTTTAATTTGGTGATACAGAGAAGACCAAGGGCCTTCTTTCTCTAATCTATCCGTTATTTTTTGCAGAAATTTTCTCTTTGCTAACGTAGTAGCGGCTCGATAGTGTGACCGGATCCTTCTTAAATCAGCAAGAGCTTTAACGTATTCGTCACCTTCTGAACGACGGCGCTTAATTTTATTAAGATGGCGCCTAGCTTTCCTGAAGTCTCGTCGTTTTTTGATTAAACTATCATTCCACCACTCACATTTTTGAGATTTTATTTTTGAATGTCGACCTATAGCAATATCTGCGCAGTATGTAAAAGCATCAGACATCATTTCTGACTGTTCTGACACTGTTAAAGAATGGCGAGTGAAATCTTTGGCATGTGCAGCAAATAAGTATCGGAAAAGATTCCAGTTAGCGAATTTAGCGTCATATATATAATCAGTAGTACTAGATTCCGATCTCCCAGGCAACAACGAGTCATACTCGAACACAATCAAACGATGGTCACTACAAGACGCATCTGGAATTACGCGCCAGTTATTCAAACGAACGTACGCACTTGAAAGTGTGACGTCAATAGATGATTCACCCATTGGGCTACTGTATGTAGGTGGTGCGTCGGGGGTGTTATGGATGGTAAGATTTAGTTCAGCAATGAACTCTTCTACTGCAGATCTACGCTCCCTGTCATTGGACCGTAGTTTACCGTACCAAAGGGGGGATGAGGCATTGGCGTCAACGCCAATAATAATCTTTTGTCCGGCAAGAGATCGTAGGACGTATCGGAGGTGATGCAAGTGAGTGGCAACAGGATCGGAGTACTGGAAATAGCAACTAATTAGGTAAATTCTAAATTTGGAACAGGACACCTCCGCTACGGCACAATGTTGAGAAGAAAGATTTGCAATAGCCGTTACTGTATAAAAAGAGCGCGTGACGTATATACCTGCGCGTGCTTTTGTGTTGTGTTGTAGTACGTTATTACGAAGTTGGGTACTCTGGTATTGTTCTTGAATCAGTACTACATCAATTTTGTATTCAGTAACGAGTCTATTCAGCTCCGACGTAGCTGTCTTATCGTTGTGGAGATTTAATTGTCCTATTACCAACCTATCCATAATTAGTTGTTAAAATCAGCTGCTCCATCTTTGCCTTAAAAGTTGGGCAGTCAGGCGAGCCAGTCACGTGATCACTGGGTTTTTTATAGCGTTTGCAACTGGCGCAGGTCGGTGTAAAATCACTGCGGTCTTTGTTTTGACAGTCCCTAGTTTGATGTGTGCCGGCACAATGTGCGCAACAAGGAGTTTTCTCGCGACAGAACTTATAGACATGACCGTACTGTTGACACTGAGTGCACCGAACTAACTCCACGTCATCGACAAACCTACAGGTAGCCCAATCGATAAATAATTTTTCTTTGGATTTAATTAAATGTTTGCGAATAGCAGGCTCTAATTCAATACCTATCCACTTACGGTTATTTTGATCAAAATTACGACGTCTAACTATTTTAATAGACTTGAGGAATTGATCTTCTGACATATTCATTTCTTCCTTAATATTTTGCCTATATAAACAGGTTAAAAACGCCTCGTCGGATAAGTTTTGGGGGACATCTTTGACCAAAATACGTGGACGACGACCGGTCGGAGTTTCTAGACGTAGCCCTGCCGTTTTTATTGCATTAACGGATTTTAATTTTTGAACCTGGCGTTCATTTGTTACCCTAAGTACAACACCAGACTTTGCAGTTTTCTTAACACCTACGATCTGAAAGCCGTCATCGGATGGTTTAATAGTTTTCATTAACACCTCTTTGGTTTCATTTGAGGTTTTTATAACGTTTGAGTTTTCCTCCGACGGGTAAGCAATTACGCAAGGTAGTGGAACGCGCGTTTGAACCGGCGGGATAGTTTTCGACAGCTTTAAATGTACGGCATCAGAATATGAAGACGGGGCATTATTATTGTTTTTGTATGTAACAACGTCTTGTTCTGCTAAGGCCAGTTTGGTCTCAAGTGATGATGACCGCAAGGCTAACAACGAGACAATAGCGGTGACTCATTGGGTCATGTCCATAACGCCGGATTTGTTAGCGACATTCATACGCGAGCCTTGTTCATTGACTAATTCATTTATTTTCGCTAAATATGAAGACGCTTCGCGGACTAATTCATAGTAATTTGGCTCCTCTTGCGAAGAAGAAATGTTGAAAATGGTGGTGTTATTATCCTCATTCGTGGCGACACAACTACGTTTGCCATCGGGTGTTAATTGAGATGGTGAAATATCACTAATGCACCGTTTGTTTGAGACATTAGTGGGGGATCGCGGAGTCATCTGACTTTTAGCGAAAGGATTTTTATTACATTCCGCCGGAATATTATCCCGATTTGACATTATGCCTAAGTAAAAAGCGAACTATAACGAAAGAAACAATACAACCCGGCCGCAGGCCGCGGCGGCGGCCGGTAACGTGGGTACTTAAAAAATAAATAAAAGTTGTACTTACCGAACACGACGAAACAATCAATTTAATTATTTACTGCGTAATTTATGCGATAAAAACTTACGGTTTAGATGGCCTATACCTTTATTAAAACTTTTATACACACACAACACCAAAACTACGCACTTAAACAATTAAACTTAATTTATAACACAGAGCGCGCGGAAACAAGTGGTGTACCGAGCGAAGGGAGGGAGGGGATCGATATATGTATTTCTATGTATTAGTTATGAGTAGACAACCCCGTTGGTCGAGTTGTTAGCGACCCTGACTACGCAATCGACGGGACTCGGGTTCGATCCCCGATACATAGAAACACATATATAAATACTGGAATATATTTTATAAACACCGAAACCCGGAAATACAAGCATTTATGCTCATCACGCAAATGCTTGTCCCCGTCGGGGATCGAACCCGAGTCCCGTTGATTGCGTAGTCAGGGTGGCTAACCACTCGACCAACGGGGCAGTATAAACATGATAATAGGTCGCAAAGTGTAAGTAATTCACACCGCTACGTGATAAGGTGTCCCGATCCAGTTCTAATTTTTTTTTTTATTTATTCGACACCAAAAATACATATAAGCCCATATTTTAACCCCCACTCCCCATTCACCTCCACCCCACCAAATTTTTAGGTAGTAGAAATAGACATAATTGTTAGTTGTATACGATGTAACCCATGTTTACATTTAAAAATATGAAAAAGCCGTTATCCATATTTTTAGGCATGGGAACAAATTTCCCAAAAACTTAAGTCTTGCAGTTTTATTGATATTATTTTAAAACTATTATAACATGTATACAACTAAAATATAAAAATAGACAAACGAAATAACAATTTGTGAACGGAAAACTTTGCAGTAAATTTTGATAAAACACTCGAACAAATCATAACAGATTCAGTTTTGAGAAACATCCCAGTGACAAATGTCTCTGATGAGAATGCAATTGAGTTAAAAACCACTCCAACTGGGATTGTTAGAGAATTGAGAGCAATCTCTACATTACGATGAACTGTTGTGAAGTTAATGGATGAACAGTTTCATTTCAACGAAATGTCTTTTAAGCGGTAAATAACAAATAGCTCTGTATATCCTGTGTAATATGTATGTGTGTATTAGGGGGTGTCCATAAATTAAAGAAAGAAAGAAAGAAAGAAAGAAAGAAAATATTTATTTGCAAGAATATGGGTGTTACAAGTTGTTAAAAATAAATTAAGTTCAATAAATTAAGTGAGGTGTTTTTTAAATTTTCTGTCCCTCCCTCCACTCCCTGGTGAGATGTCGTGAGATTTTATTCAACCCCCTCCTCCGGCCCCCAATCTCACGTGAGATTTTTCAAAATGTGGGTTTCTTAAATATGTAAACGCGTTGGATTATTATTGTAAAAAGAAAAAAACAATTGCTTCGTGCTTTTATTTACGACTACTTAGTTAAGACTAGTAATCAATTAAAAATTTAACAATAGAATGCTTAAATCGTAATTATTGCGATTAAAAAAGAATGTCTACTGTAATTCCGTCCGTGGAGAATCATGCGTGTTTTGTATAATATAGTGGTTTGACAGTCAGTACTAAAGTATAACGTCGAAGTATGAATTAATTATTTTCTTTCGAACGAATTAGTGAATGATCAGACAGAAAAAATTGCGTGATATTTGCAGAGACCCTCCCCTCTCCCCAACGTAAGATTAGATGAGTTTTGACTCAACCCCCTCTCCCCCCTAAACATCCCACGTAATTTATGGACGTCCCCTTATACAAAAAAAACGCTCCATACCACTCAAGCTCACATTACCCCGGAATTGTATTATATAAGAATAAGAAATTATTTATTAATGAACACAAACAAATATATTCTAAACTAGCCGACACGCGCAGCTTCGTCCGCGAGTATATTAACATGATGTCGAAATAGTTTTTAATAAAAATTTCGTCTCCTAAATGCAAACGAAAAAATTACCTATGTTTGACCCCGGATCTTCAACTATTTCCGTGTTAAATTTAATGAAATTCGGTTCAGTGGTTAGCTACTACTAGTAGCCACAATGTTAGTGACTCGCTAATCAATCGGTCACTTTTTACGACCTGCCTGATAGAATGGCAGTTGGCCTATTCTTCAAAGGAGCCCAGATCAACACGGGGATTGAAAAATTCCATCAAATCGGAAACGTTTAGCCATTTTATTTCAGGAAGGTGTTAATTTCGGAAGCGACAATTTAAATTATTCTTCACTGAGGGACGCCATAAACAACGACAAGGTCTGTATAACTCATTAGCGTCACTGCAATGTTTCCGTTTTAATTAGACTGCGAGTGTTCCTCGCCCAAAATTAATGTAGTCGCCTCACTACAACGCTCACGGCGGTGTAAATGAACTTATATAAAATGGCTAAATGCTCTTATATTCAGAGAGCTCTGGCTTTAATTTCTGTGTTTGTATTAACTTGAGCGTTTGTACAGCGGCGATTTATTTTAGGATGGAAATAAACTGTGTGTATAGTACTCGTAAGGATTTTTTAAATTCTATTTCTTTTGGCGTTGTGGGTAAAAAATGTTGATGTCGAGATTTTAAAATGCACAAGCGCGGCGTCATGAAATTTGGAGCACGAAGTTAGTCGATGAACGACACTTAAACGTGAATATGTTTCACAGATTTGTTCACAAGTGTTAGGATATTTTTAATAACTGTGTGTAAATGCGTATGATTTATTATGTAAATATATTAACTAATATTTTAATAATAACAGATGTTTAAATTTTAACGGTAAAGCCGTTAAAATTTAAACTAAACCGCGCCAATTGTTACCTGTTGGCGGCGTGATTAGAATCCCGCCTTAACCTAACGGTTGGCGGGGGTAAGACATTCATTTTACCATTCTATATCGGACAGTCCACGAGAACGGTTCTATATTTGATATTTATCGAAATATTAAGTCGTTATGTTGAATGTAATGTAATGCAATGGATAAGAATATGTGATTATGTTGAAAATATCGAAATGAGAACTACTTAAAATGAGAATTGAGAATAATCGCATGTAAATGGAGGATATTATATATAAGAATCAATGTAATAAATGATAATTCAACACTAATGTGTTTTTTTGGACTAAAAGACAACACAAGCTTCTTAAAAACTGCATTATATATACTGATTTTAATTTTTTTTCCCGTTGTACTATCAAAGAGTGGCATAGAATACTATAATAATAATAATCTAATAATATTGTTGGACAAATTACACGAATTGATTTAACTCCAAAGTAATCAAATTATTTCATTGTACAACGATACTAAAATATAGAAATACACAGATAAATACTGTTACGTACATAATAAAGACCCACACCCAGAAATACAAACATTTATGCCCATCACACAAATGCTTGTCCTTGTCGAGATTCTAATTAGAGCCCCATCGATTAGTAATTAGGTTCGCTAACACAACACCACGACTAACCGGGGGTAAAACTTTTTTATCCGAATGAGCTAAAAGAAGAATTTTGGTTCATGCAAACGAGGTAACGAGTAACAGTTAGTGCTAAATACGCGCTGTGCGGTAAACAAACTAAAATCTATATTTATATTACTAGATGTACCCGCGACTTAGTTCGCGATTGCCATCGCCGCAGACTAATTATTCGTATTTGACCAAAGTATTTCTCATTTGTGTTTTAGCACTCACCCCGTCCTTGGGAAAATTTAAAATACTTTAGAGACAAAGAAAAAAATTTCTTTTCCAAATCCTACGTGTTGAATTTTTCTTTGGTGTTTTTAAAGTTTTTCAAGTATTTCTCATATTTAGCAATACTTTAAACGGTGAAACACTTTTATGGAGATAGGAATTTTTAGTGTGGATTTGAACGCGTTAACTCCGATATCTATCCTTGTGCCTTGTATCTTAGGCAGTGTTTAACTGAAGTCACCACAAAACAACATTGGAACGCCTAACATAGGCCTGTTGTAATGCCTTATATTTGCTACACTCAAGCTTACAGTTTTCTTTGTGCATCATTGTATACCATTATAATTACCAGACTATATTTAATTAAAGAACATTTTTGCAAAACCTATTTTGTATTGGGAGAAAGGTCACACACCGGTGATGCAAATGTCTTCTTAAACATGGTTGAGGCTATCCTTTTACCGGATAAATATAGCGATTAAACGACACCACTGTCAGGGCGATCATAATCAGCTAAGGGAATGCTAATTTGATCCTTGTTTATAAAAAATGTTTTCCTGTATCTCAATGTCTATCGAAGAAAAATATTCCATCTTGAGTTGTTTACGACGTTATTGCTTACTCCATTGAAAGCTGGCCACTGTTTAACGGCTGGACGGTTTATATTTGTTATCTATGTTCATATTATAAATGCAAAAGTTTGAATGTTTGGATGGATCGATGTTTCTTACTTAATCATGCAAAAACTACTGAAAATATTTGAATGAAATTTAATACGCAGATAGATGATAAGCTATAATAGCACGTAGGCTACTTTTTATCTTGAAAAAATTAGGTGATGCGCGAGATTCATCAAATAATATTAATGCATCTGCACGTTGCAGCTAGTATTATATTGGTGCAATGTCTGTCGCGTTATAGCTGGTTTCAGAGCAGTATAATACTCAGTCACCATTAATTCAGGAATTATTGTGTACGAAAAATTTTGGAAAAAAAAATGTTTTTCATCATAACTTTGAGATTTTTTAATAATTTAGTTTTGTCCCAAGACGTCGTTTTTAGAGCTTACTAAACCTGCGTTTGAAAGATCAAAATCGATAAAATCGCGTTTCAAAATTACAACTTTGTAAAATTAAAATAGGTAGTTTTAGTTTCATCAGCCTAAGATATTATTGTCATAACAACTTACAGCTTTTTTAGGGTAAAAGATTGAAGGTGAATGTATCTGCTTGTACCTAGAGTTCCTAATGGGCAACGGCGACTATTCAAGCTATTTCTAAAATCAATGTTTTATTTTTGATCATTTAAAAATATGTGACTCCTTTGCTGCAGTCTAAATTTGACAACAGGCTTATTAGTCAAGGAGAAATAGTTTTTGCTTCCAGTAAACATTATAACTGCAATTTTATTGGTTTAAAAATTAATCAAACATACTGTACTGCTCCCGCGACTTCATTCGCGTGGAAAAATTTCTAAAATAAAACCCGCATAGTTGCCATTCCTGTGGGAGTTTTGAGATAAAAACTATCCTATGTCCTTTCTCTGGATTCAAACTATATCTGTACTAAATTTCATCCAAATCGGTTTAGCGGTTTAGGCGTGAAGAAGAGACAGACAGATAGATAGAGTTACTTTCGCATTTATAATATTAGTATGAATAACATAAGACTAATATCTAGACCTTGTAGTAGGTCAAAAACATTTTATTTATAAAAAAAAAACGGGTATACTTTTGAACTGATTCTCTCACATTTGTAATTTCTGAATTACAAAACTGATGAGTGAAATTTTATAGAACAATCTTTGTTGTACCTACTTTCGAACAAAAAAATAATAAAGAATTTCGGACTACAGGATAATGAATTAAAACTAAAAATATGTTTTGATTTTCATCCCCTATCCCACGGAAACTGAACTGAATTTTGGGATAAAAAGTATCCTATAACTTTTTTCGGAGTATGAACTCAAATCATGCCAAATTTTATTTGAATTCATTCAGTAGATTCGGCGTGATGCGCGGCCTCAATACAGAACGACAAAAAAACAGTTTTCGCTTCAGTATCGATTAAATAGTAACTTTCAATTTTTTTTAATATCTTCAATCTACAGAATTCGACCTCTTACAGTTTTATTTAAAAAAGTACACAAATCTCCTGATGATAACAGACTACCGTAATAAACTCCAAAGATAGTAATACCTACTATGTTCTTATCCCCCTAAACATTGAAACGACAGTGACACGACTATTTACGACCCAACCTGTTATTATTACTGAACTCGTTGAAGTTTTTATAGGATACTAACACATAGTAAACGCGATTTGCTACTTAACTCAATTTACGAGCTCCTTGGCACGAGGCAGTAATATTAAGTTTTACAGAGCGTTAGCTTAAATATTACAACATACCCACTAGCTGCAGCAGGCAGCCCGCTGCATTATAGAAGTTTTCAGCGAATCCCACGAGATCACCTAATTTTTCCGAGACAAAAGTAATCTATGTGCTATTCCATGTCATCATCTACTTGTGTGCTAAATTTCTTTGAAATCCGTTCAGTAGTTTTTGCGTGATCGAGTAATGAACATCCATCCTTCCATACATCCATCTGTAGCGGTTCAAGTAATCTACAAACGCTACCAGAAAAATAAAAAAATGATGTGGTGTCGCGGGACACCAGGTAGGAACGAACTTCCTTCGGCTAAACGGCACTACTCGCTTGTGTACGCGACTGTCGCGCCTGCGCACGTCTCATTTAACGCTTTTATTCCACGCATTTTTCTTACGGTTTTACTATCACATTTTTTTCAGTTCGGTCGCGCAGCAAAATCCCTATCCCCTCCAAGCCTGCCGTAAGGAACTTCGTTCCAATAAAAAAAAATGGAAAAAAATGAAATTCAAAAATAAAATCCTGAATTACGATATCACAATTATTTATCTTGAAACACTATATACAAATTTCAACGCTTCTCAAATGGACTTCGGTCCCCAGGCAGTACACCTTGCCTGGCTGGGAAGATCTTCTTTTTCCCCTTACTTGTCCTTGCGTGACGTCATCAACCTCCACAGCTATAATGCCACCTGACAAGAAGATGGCCCGCTGGTTCCATCACTATGACCCTTCAGCGGTACGGACCAACGGCGCCACACATCCATCCAAACTTTCGCACTTATCATGTTTGATAATGCAAAAATTTTAAGTTTATCAAATACTTTAAGAAATTATGACATGAGCTCCAGGACTATTAAATAACTTCCAGTGAAAACCTTCGCGGAATAACCTTTATAATAAGCTTTTACAACGAGCTCGACCTTTCTGACTCCTGGAATAAGTTTTAATTATTTAAAAATGGTTATCTCAGGTAAAATTGACTTACATAATTGAACTAAATAGATTTCATTATTTATTTCTTTAATAACCCTCCCTTCCATTACGCTCCATACTCATTTAGAATTGGGATTTTTTTTATAGTCGCTGACGAAAACCAACTAGTGTTCAAATGGTACAACACCAGAAAAACAGGACAAGACAGAAACCTATCACGTAACTAAACTTCAATCGAATGGAAACGTTTAGGGCTCCTACAACCAAAAATGATACAATGGCATCGTGCTACGACGCGGCATAATGTGTAAGCGCCGTAAACGCTTCGATTCGATAAAAGTTTTGTTTGGTACATAAATAAGGCCCTGAGACTAATTTTGACTGATTACCTTGGGAACAACACGCACTTCAGCCAGTGGACATAATAACACGAACCTTTATAAAGGTTTTTTTTATTCACAAGGGAGAGAAAACATTTTTGAAATTTCACCCCCTAAAGGAATGAAAAATAGGAAAGAGAAGCTAAGCCTTTTAGAAAATAAAAAATTACTTGGAGCCTGGATTTTTTAAAAAAATGCTTTATTTAGACCAACTCTTTAACGGTTTCATTAATTAGAGTTTTCATTAAAATTATTTACTAGCAAAAAGCAGAGCTTTGTAAGGGCTCGCAAAGTTATACTATCTAGTAATATTGTTATAAAAGTATTTTTATGAGAATTACATCTTTTAATGTATGGACTTTATTTATAATTATCTAACCTAAAAAACTCAGCGTATTTTCACCTAAACATTACATTCGCATAAAAGGCCCGCGTCGTCAGGCTTTGGACTAGGAATATTTGGTTTTTGTTTGTTGGTATTTTCAAGGAAAAATATGTATTAAAAATGAAGGTTGATCTTATAATAAACACATTTTTGACATTTTGCAGAAATAATTGTTTTTTTTTTCTAAAATCAGGAAGTTCCTGGTTTTACGTCGATTTACGAAATCAAAATCAAAAAATGTTTTATTTAAATAAACCTTCAAAATTTTTGGACTACGCAGGCACGAAGAATTGACGGTAGACACCCAGCGAATACATTTTTCGAATTTTTCTCTCAGATACCCTCAGAGTTCGATTTCAGAGTCAGGCAAATGTAAAAATGTGTTTTTTCAGTTTTCTGATAAAACAACTTTGCCCGGGATTGGAAAAGTGCCCTACTGGCGATAGGCTGGCCACCTATCACATTGTGGGACTTAAGTATCTTCAGCTAACCGTGGATACACACGTTGTACTTCTGCCTACCTCTTCGGGGATACGGACGTAAATATACCTTTTTTTAGCTTTTTACCCTCGCCCTCGGGCTAAGATTGGAAATTGATCTCAATACAATATAAATCAATTAATACATCTGTACTGTTTCTCAATAAGCATATTGTGAAACTCTCTAACGCTCTATTTACTCTGTTCCCAGCAAACATCCCTGCTCTAGACCTAAATTCTCCTTGTGCCTCCCACAATATTACTTCAAACTTCCCTTGCATTCTCCTTTCAATGATTTTATCATACACCTTCGATGCCAAACTAATCAAACTGATGGCCCTATAGCTATTGCAGCTTATACTTGAACCTCTCCTTTGTACGAGGGGACGATAACCGCGCGCCGCCAGTCAAATATGAAGAAACAATTCATGAAGTAGATAGTCTCTTAATAAGGTCAAAAATTCTAATGGAAAATGTATCTTCTATCAATTTTAACTCGTTAATTTAATAAGAGATGGCGTTAGTAGTAATAAGATTCTAATACAACTTGTACCTTCTATTTTTTTATTTTTATAAAATGGTATTTTTATGGTAGATAACAAATCTAGACATGAATATAAACTACCACGTCGAAGCTCAAACCTAAAAATGCGATATTTTTTCAGTAAAATGTACCACAAAAGTGCATAGAAAGTGGCCTAGTGTAGGGCTCGCTTCGCTCGCCCTGATAAAGTTATCATTGGCGTATTTTTTTTGTTGCACTATGGCAAATCTTAATTGTTGTTGTTAATAGCATATATCTTAAATTAATTACGTGTTTCTAATTATGTTTATAATGACATTATTTAAATAGTATAGTACCCTTATGTATGTACATGTAATATAATATGGAACATTAATATTGTTATAATATAATCTGACCCGGCAAACGTTGTTTTGCCATATACATTATTTATTTAAAAAATAAGGGTTGGTGATAGATTGAGAGTTGTATGTATTTTTCAATGCTGAATCATAAAAAAATAAAAATAAAAAAAATTGTCCATAAAATAAAAAAATATTTTAGGGGTGGACAACCATTATCACTTAGAGGTATAAAAATAGATGTTGGCCGATTCTAAGACCTACTGAATATGCATACGAAATTTTATCAACGTCAATCAAGCCGTTTCGGAAGAGTACGATTAACGAACATTGTGACACGAGAATTTTATAATAAGTATATAAGATTATTTGAACGTTATTTTTTTATATCATAAGATAGCAAACAAGCAGATGGGTCTCCTGATGGAAATAGTCAACCATCGCCTATAAACAACAAAAGGTGTTAATGGTGCGTTGCTATCTTGTGGCGAGGTCTAATACCACATGCATAAGTTTACCGGTTATAACCGGAACACGACAGCGACAAGCACTGACGCTATTGCGGCAGGAATAGGCAAGGTGGTGGTACCAGACCCGGGCGAGACAATGCAGAACTCTACCACCTAGGAAAAAACGTTACTTTTTCTTCAATAAATTTTTTTTCTTCAGTTTTCTGAGAAACACAAAGTTACCCGGGATTGAAAAGTGCCCGGTTGGCGATAGGCTTGCCACCTATCACATTGTGGGATCAAGTATCTTCGGCTAATCGTGGGTACACTTGTTGTACCTCTGCCTACCCCTTCGGGGATATGGGCGTGAAGATACCAATAAATCAGCTCAATTTTTTTAAACACATTTTTTTTTGTTGACATTACTAATTTCACATTTGTGATATGAAGTTGATAATAAGCGCGATCCTATTCTAAGTTGGAACGCATTTTACAATTTTTCACCGTGCAATTTTAACTTATTATTATTAAATTGTCTTTCGGCCACCTTTCGGCATTAGCTACATGGCACTGCATCTTATACATGTGGGTACATTTGTTGCTACACTGACTCAATTCTGGGTTTCAATTAAATTAATTAATGGTAATACTTAGTTCATCTGCCATTGTACCAGGCAATTCGTAAAAAGACGGATTGGCTTTACGTGTTACTATCACCGTGGTTACTAGGTTTTGGAGTTCCGCAACATCTCGCCCGGGTTTTGTGATTACCGCCTTACTTATTCTTCCCGCAATAGCGTCAATTCTCGTCACTGTCGTGCTCTAGTTTGGTGGGTAAGGTAGCCAGTAAACTAATATAAAGCCGGTAAACGCACTATTAACATATTTGCTCGCAGTTCTCTTTTTTCACCAGGAGAGCTGTCTGCTTATGAGATCTATACAAATAAATAACATTAGAGTGTGTTTGTAATATTAAAATAACCGGTTTTAACTAAATGCATATGGATGTATACACGGTACATTTAACAAACGAACATTGTGACACGAGAATTTTATAATATATAAGATTATTTGAATTTTTTATATCATAAGATAGCAAACAGATGTCTCCTGATGGAAAGTGTTAACCATCACCAAAGGTGTCAATGGTGCGTTGCTATCTTGTGGCGAGGTCTAATGCCACGTGCATAAGTTTACCAGTTATCTTACTCTCCAAACCGGAACACGACAGCGACAAGCACTGACGCTATTGCGACAGGAATTGGTAAGGCGGTGGTACCAGACCCGGGCGAGACAATGCAAAAGTATACCACCTAATAGCCACAATGGTAGTGACTCGCATAACCAATTGGTCGCCTTTTACGACCTGCCTGGCAGAACGGTATTTGTCCTATTCTTCAAAGGAAAGGCCTAAACCAACACGGGGAGAAGGTGATGTCAAGAGTCTTCGAAACTGGCGTGTTTGTGTGAAGAGAATTATGAATGTGCTGGAAGCAAGGCTGTCTGGACCGTGACATATGGCACTCAGTTCTCTCTGGCTACCCCGTAACGGATTTGGCGTGAAGACATGTTGTTGTTATTAGTTCACAGTAACATGCATGCCCAAACCGGGAGTCAAATTCAGAACGTTGTTATCAACAGTTGAACACGCTGTATCACCGAGACAAACATTCTCATAAATAATGAAAAAATATTGTGTAATTGGCGTGTCTGACGGAGGAAAGCCTCTCAAATTCACGATTCTCTAATGTCGTAATTTAAAAATAATGAATTCAGTATTTAATCATTTATTATTTTGTTTCTTCGGCGAAATATATCTCGTAACTTTTCATCTGACTTCCCAAAAGGGGAGGTTTTCAATTCGGGTATATTTTTTATGTTTGGTATTTCAGAACTCACTCATCTATGAATCGATTAAGAATTTTTTTGAAGTGAATACGTCTTTAAATTTGTTAACATAGTGAGGGGTATTTCAAAAAAAATGACAAAATAAAATTAGGGATAGCGTTTGGTGTTTACTTAACCATTATCTACGTACAAAACCTAACTGTACCGTTGGATAAATAAAGAATCAAAAAAAATTGTTAAGCCGACTGCAAAGTTGCGAAGTATGATGCTTCGTGGGTATGGAGGAAGAAGTGCTGCCATTTTTGGGTAATTTCGCTGTGAATTTGCATTATTTCAGACCACTAAACGTAATTTCCTAATCCGACGATTCAATTACCGTACCAAAAACACAGATTCAGATTTAGGTACGCACATGACTACACTACACCGTCGTCGCCGGTCTCGACGACGAATTCTTCTCTATCGTTTGTGCCTAACGAGAGGCGCAATGCCACGACTCCACCCACTACTATTAGTCCGAACGTCCCACTAAGCCGAGGTCCGGTCTCACAGGAGACAGCCCTTAGCGCGGGCGTTTATAGGCCCAATATTAATGTAAGTTCTGACTGAGCACTCTGCTCGCACAAAAAGTCCGCTGACACAGTAATGACCCATAAGGTCAACACTGTATCAGCCATTTCGAAAAAAAAAGAAACATTATGGAGATGCTTAACAGAGAGAGATAGAGATTGATCGATTTATTTTTATTCATTTGAGTAGAAAAATAGAAAGAGGGAGATAGATAAATTGAAGGAGTTAAGGAAACAGGTTTTTCGTATTTTGGAGGTTAAAAATTGCATTGAAATCTACCACATTTCATTCAAACTACCAAACCGATTTGAATGAAATGTGGTACAAAAATAGTCTGAGACCTTAGAAAGGACATAGGATAATTCTTATTCCAGAAATCCCACGGGGACAGGAACTATGCGGGGAAAACCCCGGGGACTGTCTATATTTTAAGCCACGATAATAAGGAGTAACTTAGGTTACTTTTATTTGAGAAATATTTCCACGCGGATGAAGCCGTGGGCACAGCTAGGTTTAAATATAAAATACTGTGTAATTGATTCTATCTCATTCTCTCATCGGCCCAATCCTAATGTGTTTGTTTTTTTATCGCGACGCATTTTTGTTTCATAAACTTCCAAATGACAGTAATTAGACAGAAGTTCTACTTCAAAAATGTTATAAACCACTCATGAAAACAACTTTCCAAATAAAATTAAGGATTACTTAATACCGCTCTCATATATGGCCTGGAAATCTTACCTCGAGCTCTGGGTTTCGTCAGTAGTTTCTGTACGATCTCGTCATACGCTCTTTCGTCTGCAACTCCTGAGTCTTTTACTAATTTTTCCTTTACCGCAATGCAGATGCCATTTCTTGCAAGTAAGGCTTCCAGCTCTTCGAAGGCCTGTGAAATAATAATGAATATAGTTTTATAATAACAATAATTCAACAGGCAGATAACTAATAATAAGGTGATAGAGTTCCGCCCGGGTTATGTCGTACTCCCGGTTGGAGGGTAAGGTAGCCAGAAGATTTATGCATGTGGCATTACTATCCCACCTAACGAATAGCGACGTACCATTAACATATTTGGTACGTATAAGCGATGTTTTCTTTTTCTATCGGAAGAACCATCTGCTTGTTTGCTATCTAATCGTATTTAAAAAAAATGTCACATGCTGTTGTAGTCTAAAATATAAAGTACCGATAATTCTATATTAATATTATAAATGCGAAAGTTTAGATGATTGGATGGATGGGTGTTTGTCACACAATCACGCAAAAACTACTGAACGGATTTAAATGAAATTTGGCACACAGGTGCTAATGAGCTGGTGTAGTACACAGGCTACCTTTTATCCCGGAAAAAGTAAGCAATCCCACGGGATTCACCAAAAGCTTTTATAGCGCAGCGGGCTGCAGCTAGTTAATTTATTTATTTTCAATGGAAAACCAACAGCAAATACACAAAATATACAAATTATAAATACGACTTAAGGACTTAAGTCTAGTGTACATGCCAATTACAGTTGAACACTTAGTTCATACAATAAAAATAGTGAAACAGTTTGACAAAGTCTTTCACTATTTTATTACAGAAACAATATACATGACTTACAGAAACAATATACAAATAAAAGTGTCGATAAAGAAATAATATCTCGATATGGCTCGTATTCCCCGAGAAGTTCATGGACCAACATACATACACTTGCGAAATTTTATACACGCGCTTGGGTACCTAATTAAGTAGATCATTATACTCAAATAATATTTAATTCCAACTTTATTACATACTTACATGTCAAATTATCTTCGTTTTTTCATCGGATGAAATAAAACTTATTTCTTTACTACTACTACTATTTCTTTAAATGTTGTATACTATTTCTTTAAATGTACTCAAATTACAAAGAGCGCAATACCAATGGGGCATTCGTAGTATCGATTGTAGTTCCTTATTTTTTATTATAAGCGATAGAGTCTGGACACTTGCAATTATTTTCAAAGCTACATCACAAAAGGGAGGATCATAAACATTTTTTATGTTTCGGTTCAATGCGACCTCTATTTCGGGACCCGTCGTAAAATTGTGAGCTTAGTAGGAAAGTTTCACAATTTACAGACGCGGAGAAAAAACTCATACATAACTTTAAAATAAATTAGCAATTACTGGAAAACAACACCAGTTCACCCGTGGTTCTCGTTTTTATGTAAAATTTACTTTTATCGTAAATCCGAATACTTTACAATTGGCAAAACGTTAGTAGTTGCCTAAACTTTTTTATACAAAATTTGTATAAAGCTGTATTTAAAAAAAATATTTAAGCAAAAAATATTTTTTTTTCTCTTGTAAGATAGGAAACAAGGAAACAGTACTCCTGCAAATGGAAAACCATTGTCTATGGAAAAGTAATATATTAACGATTCTTTGCCATCTGTATGGTGAGCATATATAATGCTTTATGGTAGGAAAGTCCAAGAGGGGATTTTGGGATTTACTCAAACGCGCAGATTAAGGATTTAGTACAGATGTTATGTAACCTCGCATACTGTTGAGTCTCTCCACTAAATATAACCCTTTCATAGCCGAGCATCTATGGCAGTGAAAATATTCAGTAAATTCAGTTTGTGGAAGTTGTTAATTATATTTTTTTCTGTTATTCTTATACATCATTTGCTTCTAAATATAAGATAATTCAATCGCGCTCGAGAATGTCACGACAACATTTTATTTGTAAAATTTGTGGCCCGCTCACCTCTCAAATCATCAGATTTTCAAAATATACTTACACTTTTTAGCTCACAATTAACCCTCAGTAAATTAATCTGACACACTTCAGTAATTTCATGTTACTGTTTGAAACTTTATCAATTTGAAATTATGAAAATTGATCAATAACTGAGTATTTACGAAAAGTTTTCTCGATTTAAAAAATTTTCATGGAAAGTTTTTTGTATTTTTTATATTATTTAATCTCTATTCAATTCTTTATTTATTTTTTAATATTAATAATAATTCCGAAATTTGCATCAAATTCGGTTTATCCATTCGAGAGTTATTGTTGACGAAACATTTTAAAAATTTTGTTTTATCAACATAAATTCGAGATTTTTAACCAAGTTTGTTTTTAATTTTCACATATTTTAAAACTTGAAAAATTGCGTCTAATATCCTTTCAAAAATCGAAATGGAATCAAGCTTCCAAAAGTTACAGCTTTTTAAGTATTAAAAATATGTCGTTTACAACTGACTTACATCATATGTTTAAAATAACTTTCAGACTTATATACCGATTGATTTTAAAATCTAATCAGCTTTAGACTTTAAAATCTAATCTCCTTAAAAAACTGCGTAACGGTATTTTACGTATATCATATTGGATTAAAATCAGTGAATTTATTTGGGATTTATCAATGATAAAATTTTTGTAAAATGTAGTGTCAACAAATTATTGTCAAAAACTATTTTTTGACTTTTCATTGATATTTTTCAAGCTATCGATTATGCAGCTAAACAACATTTTAGATCTCAAAAAATGCGATGAATGTCATTTGAAAGATACTGAACTGAAGTACTGAAGTATTAAGAAGTATCATTACGCTCGTTTCCCTTGCGGGGTAGGCAAAGTAAACCGAAAGAAACTTTCCAGTTCATCACGATTTACCGGTTTGTCGATTGGTGAGAGAAGTGGTAATTCTCATCGCCGCATTTACCGATATGTTAACGATTATCGACTTTTTCTAGTGATAACCGGGACCGACAGTTTAACGTGCACATAACGAGGCACGGGGGTGGTACATGGGGCACACTCAAAGTTTTGCACTTGTAGCTAATCGGAACTATTTGAATTTCGAATGTTATATTTTTAAAACGTTGCAAACTTCTTAGTAATAAAAAAAACAATTGGCGCGAAATTATTTGTCAATTGTTTTTTTATCACACATCAAAGTTCTACGTACACAACGAAAATGGAATTAAGTCGAAAAGATTTTAGAGCGATGATTTCTTTTTTGATTTTAGAAGTTCTCTTTCTCCGCAAGACTGTGCCGCCCGTCTTTAAAATGCTTTTGGGAGAAAAGCACCTTGTTTGAGCACCGTGAGGCGATGGTTTGCTGAATTTGAGAGAAGTCAAGTTTCTTTACATGATGAATTTCGTGAAGGGCGGCCTTCAACCGCCGTCAACGAAAATAATGTGGCTACTGTTAAGCGGTTAATTGAAGAAAACCCCCGGATTACCTATGAAATAATTCGAGGACTATTGGAGATTGGTATGAGCCAAATTTCGAAAATTTTACACGACGGTTTGAAAGTTCGGAAACTTTGTTGTCGTTGGATCCCTCATGAACTGACAGCGGAGTAGAAGCGGGCTCGCGTGGAATAGTGCTCACAGATGCTACTGAAGTACGACCACGGACATTCTAATACTGTTTATGACATTGTCACAGGAGACTAAAAACGTAGATTTATTGTTTTGAACCCGAAAAAAACAGCAATCTTGTGAATGGGTGTTTGAAAATGAGAACAGGCCAACAAAAGAGAGACCAGGCGAGAAACGTTGGTAAAAAAATGATCGCGTTTTTTTCTCAGCTACGGGTTCCATCTGTACAATTCCACTTGAAGATCAAAAGAATGTTAATGCTGAGTGGTATTCTACCATTTGTTTACCCAGGGTGTTAAAAAAAGTTCGCGAAAGATGACCCAAAAGCCGCATTCTCCTACACCATGATAGCGCACGACCAACAAAACAAAGTAATTTTTAGCTTCCGAAAAAGTACATCTCGTCACTCATCCTGCGCATAGCCCCGACCTAGCACCCTGTGATTTCTGTATTTTCCCCAAAATCAAAGATTTGATGAGAGGTTCTACTTTTACCAACTCCGAAGTGGCAATGATAGCGTTCAATTAGCACGTAGAAAACATGCCTTCAGATCTGTGGTCCTCCTGTTTTAAAAAATGGTTCGATCGCATGAAAAAATGTTTAAAATGTAACGGAGATTATTTTGAAAACAATAAACATAATATTTTGGTTAAAACATGTTGTTTTTTTAGGTTACGCAAAACTTATAGTGTGACCTACGTAATATACCACTCCGCCAGACTCCGAGCTGCTACTGAGGATTAGATTTTCAAGAAAACCTCATATAAGACTCAATAATACTTTTGCCCGCCCCTGTTTGCCTGACCCGAAGTTTCATGGCCTGCAAGGTCAACCAGCTTATACATTTTTATGTAGTTAGTCGCGTTCATTGATTAAAACTATGTCAATCAAAAGATAAGAATTATGCAAATAAAAAAAGTTCTATGATAAAATTACTAAAGTGTCGTGGAACAAAACTATAGGATTTAAAAAAAAACCATACCATAACTAACGGGATTCAATGTCGTAACTCGTATCTATACTAAAATAACGTTAGTCAATCTCGGAAAATTGCAAAACCTATTCAGATCTATGGTTATTTTAGACTATAATATCAAAACGGTGGCGTATGTGAAGAAACTTTGTTAACGTTGACCCCACATTTCAAGTAATGGACTCTTTATCACCCGCAACTTTCCGTATACGGAAGGAAAATACCCGTCGTATCATTTTCATACACAGGTTTTAACACTAAATTTGTAAACTATTTTCGTTTTTATTTGTTTTTATATCATGGTTTCCTCTACGGTCCAGCTGGTGACCTGTTTGTTTCAGATTTTGAAGTTATGGGTTCAATTCCTAAGTCCGAAAAAATGTTGATAACTTTTTGAGGAAAAGTCTTAGTGGCAACTTGACGTTTGGGTAATCACGTAAACATTACGGTGAAGAACTTCGTTTCAAGAAAAAACAAGTTGCTACTTAATGAAAATACATGATTGAAATAATTTAGGGTAAGGTTTCGTTACGGGTACGACACAACATAGGAAACAAGCTCACCAGAGATCCAGAGTTCGACAAAGACACCACTGGTACAAAGCCGTCAAACTTAACCTTAAAAACGCACACATACACACACCACATTAGACTGTCACTTCCGGTCTCAGTCTCCTTTGCCGCCCCGCAAACTAACCTTTTTTTTTTATAGTAGAGGGGGCAAACGAGCAAGAGGTGCACCTGATGGTAAGTGATCACCGCCGCCCATGGACATCTGCAATACCAGAGGTCTTGCAGTTGCGTTGCCGGCCTTTTAAGAATGAGTAAGCTCTTTTCTTGAAGGTCCCTATGTCGTATCCGTTCGGAAATACCCCTGCCGGTAATTGGATTGCATAATTCCTCCTCCTCCTCTTTGCATAATTAGTCAAATTAACGTCGCACTTAGCCAAGGTCCGGTCTCGCAGGAGAAAGCCTTTGGCGCAGGCGTTAGTAGTCCAAATTAAAAATTAAACTCTAGCTGAGCACTCATCTTGCTCGCCCACTAGCACGGTGTTGTTGCAGCCCCTCAGGCTATCAGTTATATTCAGTTCGAAGAATGGCATGACTTACTACTTAATTATTTCAGTAGTTCACACAAAACATTTATACGAGACGACATCTTTTCCTAGTCGCATATGGATTGAGCCTCCTTCGGGTTTGGTACTTTTGCTTACGTTTTCCATAAAAATTACATAAATATCAGGACTTAATTTATTATACACGCAACAAAAAAGTCTTAGCAAAATGCATCATATTAAAAATTCTGCAAATTATTCTATATTTTTTAAGGTCAATCTTAAAGAAAATATGTTGTTCCAGATTACCAACTGGCTGATAAGTTAAAAAATTGTTTTTTTTTTATCAAATTAAAAGCGAATTATTTTTTTCGAAATCAAATGTGATTTCTTTGATGATTAAAATTTAGTATTGTCTGCATTGATATTTTCTTTTTATATCAACAATTGTCTTAATTTTATAATTTTAACAAATCATCAATTAAAGTTTTCGTTGAAATTGAATCGCCCGTCACGACATTTGACCGTAGTTGAAGGACAAAGAACTGTGGGGATGTTGCAAGCGGGAAGAAACCAATGTGAGGTACCCTACTATCTCGGTAGGAACAGGAGCGTTATTTGCAGTCTGTCGCAGCGTTACACTACCACAAGAAATCAAGCTTATGCTTCATGAAAATCGCGCTTGTCAAAATGACTGATGTAGTGACTACATAACATGGACCCAGGAGCAGTGAAATAAATCTTTATTTTGCGTTAATTCTTGATTCAGGCATGATTCAAAGAAGGCGAAGAGTGTATCATTTTCTTAGCAATGCTGAGAACACAAAATCAACATACTATAACAAGCTCAACAGTTATAGCATGACCGAGTATTATGAAGAACAGACGAACTAAGCTGGTTTTTGAAAATTGGATCATAAACGCTCCAAATCATGTTGAAGATGTTATTAGGCCCATCCATTCGCACAAACCCTTGGATTGGGAGTATTTGACAATGGAAAACATCCGGTATTGTCCTGGTTTCCATAATTGCAAGATCTCCACTCTCATCAAGCATGTATAAGATATACTCCAGAGGCGTGTTTTCTTTGTTAGATAACCCAACAGTTAAACGATTTGCTAAAATTTAATTAGGATCATCGATTCTCAGAATAATTGATGCCGACAAGTTTTGAACAACAAAGGGAGCCACGCTTTGTATTAAATTATCCTATTCTTTAACAATAAATCAATTTTGATTAGCAATTTCATTTTGTTTTAGTCCATCAATATAATCTATTTGTAGGATAATCAAATTAGTATATGTCGGTGAGACTTTTTGATGTGTCTATATTGTACGATAAATACAGAAAGTATTCATCTAACTATACTAAAAGTTGTTTAATATACAATTATCGTTCTTGTTTAATGTACAAAAAGACTTTGAAAAGCCGAGGAATTATTTGCGAGACTGATATAACTCCCTGAGACTGTCGCAACACCGCAATAACAATATGAACGTTGTGAAAATCGAAAAACTTTCAGATGACGTCTCCTTGATATTGTTCTGACAACTTACATATTAGGTTGAAGATTATTTTTATATTGGAGATAAACGCGTATGCTCAAATAAAAGATGTCAAGGATGTTTCGCAAATACCTGGGCTGGAACGATGGGGCTCGTTTAAAAGTTTATATAGTAATCGTATTAAATAGGACCATTAGATAGGATAATGGTATCTGTATCTCTGGAACATTGGATCAGATTTTTATCAAATTCATATGGGACGGGATGGAGTGGGAGGAAGTAAACCCAACCAAGAAAAAATCCAAATTGGTTATCCAGAGTTCCGCCACGTCTCACAACGTAGCCCCCCGGCTACCTTGTTTCGGTACAACGTAGCCGTGGGGGCTACGTTGTTTTAGTAAAAATAGAAAAGGCGATGACCATAAATTCAAACCGCTATAACTGACTCTTAATCTGTATCTCTGAAACATTGGATCAGATATTTATCAAACTCATATGGGACGGTACAATGTACCGTGCCGTATCGTATATATGTAAATCCACATGCATTTAGTAAAAAGCGGTTATTTTAATATTACAAACAGACACTCCAATTTTATTTATTTGTATAGATTATTATTGGGAAAGATTGCCACACACATATAGTACATGGCTATAGAATATTTAATTTTCCACCACGTTAATAGTATAAGGAAATTACTAATTTCACGATGACAAAAAAATCACGATCAAAAGATATGACCGTTTGTCGCATATTCAGCGATTTCACAAAGGAAACAAAACCTGTAGGTACTTCTCGTTAACCTAAAATCATGAAATTTATGTACAGCTAAAGTTACTCACAAATTTGTACGGAACCCTTGGTATGTGAATCCAACTTGCACATCACCGGTTTTTTATTTCGATATATCTTCGAGATTTTTCAACCAGTACGTACATATAGCAAAATAACATTTTTTACAATTTTTTCCCTTCTGTCTCTCCGTCTGTCTGTCTATCTGCCTGTTTGTTCTGACTAATCTCTGAAACGGCTGGACCGATTTTGAGACTTACACTAACAGATAGCTGATGTAATAGGGAGTAACTTAGGCTACTTTTATTTTAGAAATTTTTCAACGCGGACGAAGTCGCAGGCACAGCTAGTTTTAGAATAAAATTAAAGCTATGTATGAGTATATTAATAATAACTAGCGGTCGCCTGAGGCCGAAATTCAACCAAAGACTAAACAATAAAATTTCTTTAAAGTTTGACAACTGATTTTAGTCGTAAAGTAAATAGGATTTACATGTGTGTATAATATCATGTATGTCACATGAATGTGGCGTAAGTAGTGTTTATATTTAGTAATTTAATGTATTTCTTGTATATATGTATATATATATATATATATATATATATATATATATATATATATATATATATATATATATATACATACATACATACATACATATATACATACATACATATATACATACATACATAACTTTACACTTTACATACAGTCAAAGAAATAATTTATTTGCATTCTAATAACTTCATTCCAGGATTTTTATTTAAAAGTAGCTTAAGTTACCCTAATCTAAAGTTAATTAATAATGTGAGTTTGTTCTTTTAAGGGTTCCGTATCTAAAAGGTAAAACGGAACCCTATTACTAAGCCTAAATTAAAAACACATTTAAAAGCATTTTTAATACTGACTGTATCGGAATAAAAAAATATTAACGATATTAAATTACTACCATTGGTATTAGTTTTGATATTAGAAAGGAATACATCCCATTAACACCTTTGGTGTCTATAGGCGATGGTTGACTCTTTCCATCAGGGGACCCATCTGTTTGCTATCTTGTAAAAAAAATCTATAATTCTTATCACACAAATATTTATCCCTATCGGGAATCAAACTTGAGCCACATCGATTCGTGATTAGTTTAGATAACCACTGTGGAGGTGGTCTACAGATAAGATCAATATCACTTAGTAAATATATGACTCAGGATAAATTGGATAGTCTCAAAGAGAATGATGCGCGCATCCAGTTGCTTGAATTTAAACGGATTTAATTACTTAGTAAACGACGTTCTCTCGTAACTCGTGAGTAGAAATGTACGTCATTCAGTTTCGATACGTAATACAAGTAGACAAGTCCCATTTTAATTTGTTGAAGATCTGATCAAGGATCCAGAGACAGGAAATCGGAAGTCGGCTGTTGAAGTTTCAATGCGTTTAAATGATTTCATAAAATAGCTACATCAATGGTTCCTAGATCAAAATCAAGAAGTCACGTCGGAAATACACTACCTACGAATAGGGTTAAACTTTTTGCCAACTTCATATCACAAGTCTGAATGTCACATAAAAATAGAACATACCTTAATCCCGTAGCTGGACTCCTCGTAGATAATGGAAACGTAGCTCCAGCCCAGTTTCTTGACTATCTCCACCATGGCACGAACCTATAACACATTTTACTTAAACAGTTGTAAAATACTTTCCAAAAACAAGTTTTTATGTTATGGAAGCCTGCTTTAATAACAAATAATAAATTAACAAATAGTGTATTTGTTAATTTAATAACAAATAATAAATAAACAAATAGGCTATATGTTAATATAATAAAACGTTTTTTGTTGTTTCCCAAAACCTTACAAATATCACATATGGAACTTGCAGCGACGTTATGTTTTTGTACAGGTAGACTGATAAAAAATTGTACATACTGAAGGCGGGTGTTCAGTACTTCATTTTGATTTCGAATATGTAAAAAAATTACTTTAAGTACTTTAAATTTGACCTAACTATCCAATAGAAATATAAAGTACGCCCCCCCTGCATAAACAGTTCATTGATTTTCTTTCAGGTGTTTGCCGCCGCGGCACGTGTAACGTTAAGGCGCGTGCCGGGCGTTTACACGCTGACAATATTTTTGAATATATTAATTACTACACTAATTTCATCCATACTAATATTATAAATGCGAAAGTCTGTCTGTCTGTCTGTTACGCTTTCACGGCTAAACCGCTCGACCGATTTTCATGAAATTTGACATGGAAGTAGTTGAAGAGCCAGGGTCAAACATAAGCTATTTTTTTTTTCAAAAATCAATCCTTAGAGGATTGAAATAAGGGATGTAATTTGTATGAAAAGCTATCTAGATGACATCTTAATCTACTCGTGGGCGAAGCTGCGCGGGTCAGCTAGTTTACTATAAATCTAAGCAATAATTTATTTTCATTATTAGACACTTTTATTATTGCATTTGAGAAGTTTCACTCTTACTCATATATTTTTTTATTATGTTCCTCGACCGGTTTCACTTTTAAAGCATCAGAACGTAAGTATAGAATATATTTTTAAAATATATTAATTTCTTACAATTTTTATGATCATTACCTATCGTGTCCTACAATACGCATAGTCGTTTATCAGTCAACATTGGATTTACATGAAGTTTAACAAAATTCCGACGATGAGCAGTGTAAAATACATTTCAGTTTATTTTATGGGCCGGATAAAAATGCAAATTAAGGGCTTTGGGTTGTTGATAAAAATATGCAAAGAACAGGGATTTTCCCGTAACCAATCAGGAAATGATAGCCCTTATCAATTATTTCACGATAGGTCTCGGGTTTGATATCTGAGCCCTCATTATAAATTCTAAATAGGAACAGGAAAACGTGGTTTTTTAGATCATCTGGCACTAATATGCTACAATTAATATTGTCTTTGTGTTAGTCTATACATGTTATAAAACATAGTACCACGCCGCGTCTGTCTGTCTCACTGTCTACCTGTTTGAGATAAATTTAAATCAAGTAACGGACAAAGACCTACAAAAAATATTTTTTGTAGGTCTTTGGTAACGGATTTTCATGCAGTTTTCACCAATGGATAAAGGAATTCACGATAGAGGTGTATAATTGTCAAGCTTTTTTTTGTACATATTACCATTTCGACCCCGGAGCTACTCGCTAGTAGAATTATGAATGCCGAGGAGACACAGCAACTTTGTCTGAACAGTGATATAAGCACTTGATTGTTTCTGTATAACTCGTAAAGGATTTAGAGTGAAAATAAGTAGATGTAATATAAACTTAGTTTTATTCTTTGATATAAGTTGGCTGAGATGAGTAAGGCCATGTCACTAATTGGCAATCCTTTCGAAAACTTGTTAAATAATTTCTACATTATTTTAATCTTATATATGTATATTTCTTATCACCCTGAATTTCTCCGTGTTGGTCCCGGGCTCCTTTGAAGAATAGGCCAACTGCCGTTCTGCCAGGCAGGTCGTAAAAGGCGACCGAGTGGCTGTGCGTGTCACTACCATCGTGACTACTAGGTGGTAGAGTACTGCATGGTCTCGCCCGGGTCTGGTATCACCATTTTTTTGCATCATGAGATAGCAAACAAGTAGATGAGTCTTCTGATGGAAAAAGTCAACCATCGCCTATAAGCACCAAAGATGTTAATGGTGCGTTGCTATCTTGTGGCGAGGTTTAATGTCATATGCATAAGTTTACCGGCTACCTTACTCTCCAAACCGTAACACGACAGTGTTAGTCACATGCCCGCGCGAAAACCCGCAGACATGTCCACCGGACTTTGCTAGTATAAGCCGGGCGTCCCGCGTCGGTACTACGCTTGACAGACATTTGCACAGACCTATTGTAGCAAAATCCGTCGGGCATTCTGCGGGCTGGCCCGCGGGCATGTCCGTCTAGTGAATTTTCCGCTTTAGCCAACATTAACAACTTTAGGTACAACTTGATCAGTGCCAAAAAATTGTTCAGAGCATTTTTTATTAAAATGGAAAGGAAGCTTATCTGACGACATGGACGTAGCTACAGCTTTAATATGGTGGTTGTTTAAGGGTTCTAAAATGTACAAGCTATAGTTTTGTTAGGGCGGGTGTCCAAGTTAATTAAAGTGTTAATTAAAGTATTCCACTAATATTTATAATTATTATTAAAAAGCTGGTATTTTGACATTCCAAACAAGTACTTAAATATTTATAAGTATAGATTTATAGAGTAACCACATTTACTGTGTTGTCTGATTATAAAATCCCATAAATATAATGCTAATCCATAATTGGGCATAATCCTAAACTACGATTTAAATGTAGGTATTAAGTTACTAAACTCTGTGAATTTTGTTGTAGAAATAAATAAAATAACCTATGAGAAGCCAACGGTATAAAGCATCATATTATTAAAGGCGGCCTACCTATCGACAAATAAATCGCAAATTCAATAGCAAGCAAGTTATGCTTTTGAGAAAAACAAAAAAAAAACGTATTGTGGCTGTGTCTTGGACACAGCCGGGCATCTTTTACTTGAATACGTTTACTATACGTGTAATATTTTGTGATGGTAACATTTTTCATTCGTCGTTCCAATCACAATATTCCCCATTAAACCAGTCTACTGATCTAGACCACGTCCATCTTGTGGATAGCGAAGTAGAGCGTACCACCAGAGGGTGACCCGCATTTATCCATCAATAGCGAAGCAGTAATTGAAATAATCAAAAACTTACACAATAAAGGGGCCAGATAAAATCACCAATAATGTAGTTAAATACCTCCCTCCCTCCCTTATATTCCTACTAGTGTGCATCTTCAATGCACTTCTAGCCGGTTGCGGGTTTCTGGACGAGAGGAAAGAAGCCACCGTCATAGGAATACAGAAACAGGGAAAACCCCGAAATAACGTCAATATTTACCATCATATTAGCTTAAACAATACGTTAGGCAAAATCTACGAAAAAATTATACTATCTCTCCTTAAGACATTCGTTCACGGGAAAGGTCTCATAATAAATGAGCAGTTCGTTTTCCGAGCAGCTCACTCCGGCACTTATCATGTGCACCGACTATTTCAATTAATAAATAATAGAAAAAAAAAAACACGGATTTCAATTCTGCATAGAGGATTCCTCCCCACCCATAGGTCTATCACAGTAGGTGTCCCGTAGGGTTCTCTACTATCACCCCTATTACTCTCCCTTTACTTGTGTGACGTACCACGCAAGCCTCACGTCGAGCTCGCATTGTTTGCCGATGACACCGCCCTCTATACGTCCAATTTTTTTGAAGTTACAATCACCAAACAGTTGCAGACAACAACCAGCGTCCTTGGCAATTGATTCACAAAAAGGTGTATTGAAATCAACCCAAATAAAAGTGCAGCCATGTACTTATGCCGCGGTCTGCGATAATTAGGCCACGTTACTCTATTCGGAAGCATCATTCCGTGGGAAAGAAAGTCAGATATTACTACCTCGGGGTAACGATGGGCAGTGAAATGTTATTTATACCGCACATACAAAGTGTGAAAGCTAAGGCTAAATTCGTTGTAAGTCGGTTATACAACCTCATCAATAAACGCAGTATATCACTTAGACACAAGGTGACACTTTACAAGATGTGCGTAATACCTATTCTATCATACGCCAGCTTAGCGCATGCTTATCTCCCCGGTACGGACTTGCATTCGTTACAAGTTATGCAGAACAAATACTTGCGTATTGTCACTGGTGCACTATGTTACATGCGCATCTTGACATTCATAAAGATCTCGAATTGCTGAGCTTAGCTAGGCATTTTAAATATATTTTCGAAAGATATTTCGATTGTACCAACTCACATCCTAACCTACTGTTGGTAGCCGTGTCACACTACATCCCAAATCCTGATCCGATCTCAAATTACGTAGGCCCCGCCACATTCTCACTGATTCCGATGACCCGATAACTCTGGTCAACGCAACACACCAAAACACTACACACCTACACACGTGACACCATTGTCGCCGGCGGTGACGAGGACCCGTATTTCACCCATCTGCGAACCGAGCTCAAAGGCAATGATCAGCCTATTGACAAAACAATGCTCCACACTAAGCCGAGGATTTGTCTCACAGGAGACACTCTTAGGGAGGAGGGCGTACAGCCCGACGTTTTTAAACTCTACCTGAGCACTCTGCTCGCGTTCACGACCGGTGAAACTGTGAAGACCCTTAAGGCCAGCAGTGATTTAGACATTTCGAAAAAAAAAATTGTCATACAGGTGCCATTGTTGGTCGGTTCGGACCCCTTCATATTTTTGCGATCTCAACACTTCTTCACTCTTTCACATTAAAGGTTCATAGGTATCATTAGATTGCTATTTAAAATCCTTTTCCAACGGTATACGTTTCTTGTATTTTGACCAGCTTTTTAAGGACTTTATTGGCTTTAAAGAATTATCACTTTAGCGCCATATATAAAAATAAGAAGAATTTAAAATTATTTTTAAAGTGTGCAAACAATATATCATTACAAGAGCTTTCGAATAAAACTTAATCGAACTTTATAGTTGCTCTGAGTCAGAAGATATACCATATGCAAAATATGTAACTCAGTGAAATTACCTAAAAAGGGCAGCACTTCCTACTTCACTACCTACGAAGCATCGTAATCCGCGTTGAGCAAAATTCTTTGATTCGTTAGCTATCAAGCGGTATAATTAGATTTTGAATGTTGGTAGTCGTTATGTAGCTATAACACCAAACTCTATCCCCCAATTTTGTTATCATCCGTTTTTTGAACTGTCCCTTATGGAGGCAAATTATAAGACGCATTCACGTCAAAAAGCCTTATTTGGAAAAAAGATGGATCACTACGAATATAACATTGGTGGACCGGGTTTGTAATATTAAAGTGAGAGAGAAGTTAAGCTTGAAAGAATGTGTCGGTGCAAAGATGAGAAAGCGCAAGCTTCGTTGGTTCGGACATGACAAAATGGCAAATGCAAAGTTTAACAGAACAGATATACAGTGCGAATGTGGTAGGATGTAAGTACCGGGGAAGGCCAAGACTAACGTACCACGATCAGATTGATCGAGTACTGTTCGAATGTGGTGTCAAATGTCTTTGCGTCCTTCGTATCTGCATGGAGAGAGTAATGAATGTGGGAGAACCGAGACAAATCTGCAAGGATCGCGATGTATGGTCCTAGGTTCTCTCTACCTATCTTGTAAAGGATTTGGAGTGAAGATATGTATATATATGGAAAAAATGAAGTTTCCCAACACACTTTTTTTTACTACATCTGACTATTAGACCTGGAGACTTATGATTTAGAACCAAACAGGCTGTCACGTACCTGGTGTAAATCCGATGGTATGGTCCGAGTGAAATATTCGAATCGAGCCTTGTTAGACAGCTCCGGAGACGTGGAGAAGAATGACACCTGGTGAATAAAAAAACTACATTTTATTTTCAAGCTACTGAAACCATATTAATACCTATATTGCTCCCGTACGAAGCCGGGGTGGATCGTAGACATAATATAATAACACTTTGTATAAAATATCTGCAAACTTTTTGTTCTAGCAATATTTTTGTGCCAAAAAGTTTTTAGAATTCTAAAATATAATTTAAACTGAAAATGGAAATTCTATTTTAGATTTCCATTAATTTTATTTAATGATAAAACTTATGACTAAAAATAACTGCCACATAAAATAAGTTTCTACAAATTGAGCAATATGTAATTCCCTGTTCACGAGTTTCGCTTAACACCCGCAATGTCGTAAAAACTTTTACATAGTTACAATGTTATTTTATCCGTTTTCTTATCATTTATTTCCATCTGATTTTCAACCGACGATAAAACGGAGGTTGTTATCCAATTCCACCAAAATTAAATACATACAAGTCATTACTTGTATGTATTTAATATTGGTGGAATTGAATAATGTTTAAGTATAATGATCTATTCAGCGTATCTAGATTTTTTTCTGGGGGTAGCTGGGTCTCATCTACAAAAGAAAAACGGTCAAATGCAAGTTGGACCCCCATACCAAGGGTTCCGTATAAACGTACTTTTTTAAAATGGAACTAAAAATTAACGGTTTCCGTTTTTGTTTTTTTCTGTTCCGTTCTTTTTTCCGTTCGTTTTTTTCTGTGCGGAGTAAACGAAGTCCGCGCGGACGAAGTCGCGACCAACAGCTAGTTTGGAATAAATTTCGACTTGATGTCTCTGGCACTTCTGAGAAAAAGGGCCTTCAGGGTCTTCAGGGATGGCCTTCAAGGTCAACCTATTTACAGATCTCTTTTATGTCATATAAATTAAATGTTTCCGTTTTAACACGCAGCTTCCCTGACTATAAACGGGATGTACTGTATTAATATAGTATGTCATAAAAACGAAGTATGTACATAGATTTCTCGGTTGTATCTAGATAATTAATTGATTTCAATGATTTTTGTGTGAAGAATTTTAGGTCTAGGTTATTAGTAATTTTAGGTCAAAATTCTAGGCCTCTTTTAGGCCTAGAATTTTGAAATGAAAATTTGAATAACCCAACATCCTGGGATGTTGGGTTATTCCTAGACCATACCATATGGCTGATATAATAAGTCACTCCTTATTATATCAGCTATCTACCGCCCCGTTGGTCGAGTGGTTAGCGACCCTGACTACGCGATCAACGGGGCTCGGGTTCGATCCCCAACGGGGACAAGCATTTGTGTGATGAGCATAAATGTTTGTATTTCCGGGTTTGGGCGTTTATTAAATATTCTTGTTCATTCTTTCATTCATTCTTGAGCTGACAGCTGCAGACAATGCAGAACTATACCACCTAGTAGCCACGATGGTAGTGACTCGATAGCCAAACGGTCGCCTTTTACGACCTGCCTGGCAGAACGGCAGTTGGTCTATTCTTTAAAGGAGGCCGGGAACAACACGGAATATATAATAAATTTTATAGGTGCTATTTATTTACACATTACTATATATTTATATTAATTATATTAAATTATTTTTATTTACATTCAAGTATTGAGATACATTTTATTAACCATTTAAGAAATATTCTATCGATTTATTTTTGATGAATTGATTTTTTTAGAATTATTACTGGATCGGAACGCGGCTTCACACTAAGAAGATCCGGCGAAAGTAACTTGACACGCGCAGCTACCGTCGGAATAGAGTTTACAAGGAGATGAATCAGTGGTGAAATGGCCTGGAGATAGAGGAACCAATAACTTTTTATTGGTATGTAAAAAAATCATTGGCACTAAACAGGCAGCTGTGGAGGCCAAAGAAAAATAAATACATTGTTAAAAAGGTAAAAAAGTATCTGTAATAAGTTTACATTATGTTTGTTTCACAAGGAAGATATTGTGTACTAGCTGTTGCCTGCGACTTCGTCCACGCGGACTTCGTTTACCCGCACTGCTTCTCTCCCGTAGGTGATAGCGTGATAATATGTAGCCTATATATTGACCCGACCTGTGAGTAATATTCATGCAAAATTTGAAGTAAATCCATGCAGTACTTTTTGAGTTTACCCCGGACATACATACAGACAAACAGACAAACAGACAAAAATTCTAAAAACTAAATTTTTGGCTTCGATATCGATTATAGATCACGCCCCAAGTATTTTTTTTTAAATATTCAATGTACAGTTTTGACTTTCCTACGATTTTATTATATGTAATAGATTAATATTAAGCTGTATATGGGTATTTAGAAATAACAGTCAGTATTAGTTTGGAGTTTTATTGACGAGAATAATAATTAGTCTTTTCCGTGTAGAATGTGTACATAGTATACATGAAGAGACCGTTTCAATAAAAGATGATGTGGTGTCGCGGGACACCAGGTAAGAACGAACTTCCTTCGGCTAAACGGCACTACTCACTTGTGTACGCGACTGTCGCGCCTGCGCACGTCTCATTTAACGCTTTATTCCACGCATTTTTCTTACGGTTTTACTATCACATTTTTTTCAGTTCGGTCGCGCACCAAAATCTCTATCCCCTCCAAGCCTGCCGTAAGGAACTACGTTCCAATAAACATTTTTTTATTTTTCTGTCATATTTGCAGAAATTTTCTGAGAAATAATGTCAATATAGACTGTCAAACACACAGTTTTTCTGTGGTTTAATCGTTAGCTTTTTGACGTTCACAATTTTGGTAAATATATTTTTGTACTTTATATTTCTGTGTAAATATACAGAATATAAAGTTTAGCGATTCCGAAAATTCGAAATATTTTAGCAGTTAGATATTTTTATCAGTATAAATTATCATGGGATGGCAAACAAGTAGATGGCTCTTTTGATAAAACGACATGGCCATCGTATGTGCAATACCATCACATCGTATATGGTATGTGCAATACCATTATTGTTAATGGCACGTTGTCATACGTGAGGTAAAGAATAATTTCACATGCTTACGTATATTGGCTAAATTACCTTTCAAACCGAAACAGGCAGTGACAAGCACTGACATTGCAGCAGGAATAGGTAAGGTGATAGTAAAAAAATCGGGCGAGACGTTGTAGAACTCTTCTACGTAATAGTCACGATATATGTTTCGTTTTCATAGTTTCACGTTTTTTATGAACTACGTAACAGAAAGTCAAGCATTCGATTCTTCAAAAAGGACCCATTGATTATTATTAGTATCTTATCAGTATTACAAAAAAATATTTTTTTCCTTTTCTTTCAGCATTGACTAATTTAAATTAACAATTACCCTTAAAAAAGGTTAAAGATGGTAAATATCAATAAATAATAAATAAATAAATATTCACGGGACAAATTACACTGACTGATCTAACCCCAAAGTAAGCAAATTATTTGCTTGTGTTATGGGTGTCAGTCAGCGATACTAATACATAGAAATACATATATAAATACTTTTACATACATAATAAACAGCCAAACCCGAAAATACAAACATTTATGCTCATCACACAAATGCTTGTCCCCGTCGGGGATCGAACCCGAGCCCCGTTGATTGCGTAGTCAGGGTCTCTAACCACTCGACCAACAGGGCGTTCGTTGACTATAGGGTTTAGTCTTGAAAAAAGACCTATACCAAAATTAGGGATTTTAGTTTCATCGTTCAAAAACGCGATCCCCCACAACGTCACGTGACGTGAAACAGTCTGATAACATCTTTAAATGCAGGAGAATCTACATTTATATTATAATTATGCGAATATTTGGATATTGGGATGTATGGATATTCGTTAATTATTAACGCAAAAACGGCTGAACCGATTTAAAAAAAATTACATAGGGTACTTTTTATCCCGAGAAAAAAAGTCGTTCCCGCGAACCGCCTCCTCCTCCTCCTCCTCTTCGCATTTCTGAGCGAATGACACGGTGTAGCTAGTTAGAAATAAATAGATGTAGAAATAGATAATGAGTGAAACTAAGTAAATATTGTCAGGTCAATAAGTATTGACATTGAGAATTGTCGCCTCTGTGGTCTAGTGGTCCGGCGTTGGCATTGACCACATGAGGTCCGGGGTTCGATTCCCAGGTCGGGCACATAAAGTGTTTTTTCAGTTTTCTGATAAACAAAGTTGCGCGGGATTGGAAAGTGCCCGGTTGGCGATAGGCTTGTCACCTATCACATTTGTGGGACCAAGTATCTTCGGCTAATCGTGGGTGCACTTGTTGTAGCTCTGCCTACCTCTTCGGGGATATGGGCGTCAAGATACTTTTGAATAAGTATTGTCTCAACAATTTTATAAGTTAATACAAAGTGTTCGAAAATACGTCTCATGCTTCACTCAGTAGAAAAAATGTAATTATGTTGCTTTAATAAAAAGTTTGCACTCTTTAATTTAGAAGTAATTTTATTGCTGGCTGTAACTGTTTTGTATTAAAAAGTTTGGAAGTCTCGCTCGGCGACCGAAAGCTGCGACTGTGCGCTACTGAGAACTTTAAAAAAAGACTAGCTTATTTATTGAATTTTCTGTTGTCACTTTAAACCTTTATTTATATATAATCATAGGATAGAAAAAAAAAATGGGTCTTCTGGCGGAAAATAATATGTTTTAATACATATTTGACACGAGGAATAGAAGGGCCTTTCATTTTCGCATTCCATGTCTGGTATTCTTTCATTTACCAATGATCGAAAAAGCGATTTTTCCTGCAAATCCAAAAATGACGGTTTCTATTTCAGAGTTGACAAGTTTGCCAGGCAGTTCGTAAAAGGCCAGTAATTGACTATACGTGTCACCATCAGCGTGACTACTAAGTGGTAGCGTTTCATAACTTTCGGCCCAGGTTTGGTACAAGCGCCTTATCTATTTATGCCACAATAGTTATAATAATGATACAATAACAAACTGTCGTATTCCAGTTTGGGGGATAAAGTAGCCGGTAATCTTATGCATGTGGCATGTGGTATTGCCATCCTACCACACGGATAACAACGCACTATTAACATCTTTGATGTATAGACATCTTCTTGTTCGCTATTATATGACATAAAATAAATTAAAAAGTTGAGATATTTCATGAGTATATTAGGACAAACGAGATATTTTCTACATCGGCAAATACCACTTCTATCATATCACAAACCAGAGGCTGTATTCTTCCAATGATAGAGACCACGGATTAAACTGGATACGCCTCTCATGGCAGTTTCTTAGGTTGTCAAAGTCACTTAGATTTATACATATAAATAAAGTTACTTACCGATGAAATAAAATCATTTCAGGGGTATTCCTTCAGCTTTAGCTTTTTATTCGACATGATTAAATAGCACAATATGGCATATTTCTATTTTTACGATATACTATATCTACAAGCGTTTGAAATTATAAGTACATTTGCTCATATGAGCGGCTACGCATTTTACGCCCAACACCACGTCTATTAGTATTTGTGTGGTCTGTGATAGATACCAACTAACCATCATGTTTTTTTTATATTGTTTCCTTTTTTTGATTGCTATTTTAGTAAAATTTAAAATATTTTCAAATCTCAGAGCACGCAAATTTTACGAATAATTTTTTTCTGCATTAAATTGTTATTTCGATTCGAGAAAATTCGATTGGATTTTATATATAAGTAAATATTGCTGGACAAATTACATGAATTGATTTAACCCCAAAGTAAGCAAATTATTTCTTCGTGATACAGATGTTTGTCTATAGAAATGCATTTATAAATATATACTTAAATTAATATACACCCAAACTCAGAAATAAAAACATCACACATTTTTGTCCTTATCAGAAATTGAACATGGTCCCCATAGATTGCGTAGTTAGGGCCGTTAACAACTTGATCAGAGGCGGCGGTCTATATAAAAGTTCTAGAACAAACATATTATAGTTATGTTGTCAATATTTATAATATGCGGCATAATATAATATGCGGCCACCAATTTCTAAATTTTTGTGTCAAAATACAGATTAAGTGTTAATTTTTACTTATTATTAACCGCCTCGTTGGTCGAGTGGATAGCGGCTCTGACTACGCGATCAACGTGGCTCGAGTTCGATCCCCGACGGGGGGACAAACATTTGTGTGATGAGCATAAATGTTTGTATTTCCGGGTTTGGGCGTTTATTATATATATTCTGGTATTTATATACGTATTTCTATGTATTAGTATCGTTGACTAACACCCATAACACAAGCAAATAATTGGGTTAGATCAGGAAGTGTAATTTGTCCCGTGAATATTTATTTATTTATTTATATCTAATGATATATTAAGAATTGTTAATTGTTAATTATTTAAAATATTTTAAAATTAAGGTAATAATAAGTTAATAATCTATTAGAATAAAATATTATAAAAGGCCAGACAGATATGTTTTCGAGGCATTCGTATTTGTGAAATTGAGAAGTGAAGTGTCGTAATGTACAATAAAGTGTAATCAGTTTTGTATTTTGTATTTAATATTATTCGATATTCCGTCAGTTGTTGTTTAAATTAATAAATCTTATACCTTTTACAAAGTGGAGCGAACAGTTATTACTCCTATTTTATCTTTTAAATTAGGAGTAATATCATTTTTCTACTCTCTAAAAGTTCATACATTCGCAAAAAAAACATTAATATTCTGTTTTGTCGGCCCAGCTACATGTTACGAGGTTGTATGTATACATTAACATTCATAATGTTCCGCTTTAACAAAATATTGCAAAAGAAGTCACTTGGAAACACGAGATAATGGAAGTCCCGTATTTAGTCACAAAATATATCTACATAATGGTAACTTCCAACACCCTTATGTGCAAGGTACATTAAATACGACCACTTTAACATAAAAAATATAATGTACTAAAAGCGAATTGCGCATTCGATCGTGAGCGCGTTTGGAGTTTACTAGGAATTTGTATGTGATTTGTACAGCGCCACCTAGTGGTAAACGTGAGAAACCAGTTTACCACTAGGTGGCGCTGTACAAATCACATACAAATTCCTAGTAAACTCCAAACGCGCTCACGATCGAATGCGAAAAGAAAAACTCACACTTAGCGCTCAGATTCACTACACAAAATAAAAAAGTAGCCAAGTAACGATGTATACTAGGCATCACGCTCACAAGGCTCAAACCTGACACCACACTTTCAAACTCTGCCCGAAACGCCCGATTTCGCAGTAGCAGTCATTTGGACCAACTGCTTAAGTTCATTAAAAAACCCATTTTCATTGCAATATCTGTATATTAATACGTGAAGGGAAATCTTTGGACTTTTTTAAAACAATTCCGCGAACGGCAGAGGATTAAATTTAGTGCAGTTAAAGTTTATATTGTGGAGGACTGCAGAAACTTAATACTTTTAAATAAAAAGCTTGGGAAATACATTAAAATAATAAAAATAAACATTACATACACTACATTAATGTGACATACATGATATTATATACACATGCATATATACTATTTGCTATTTTCTTTACAGCTGTCAGTTTTCAAACTTAAAAGAGGTTTTATTGTATAGTTTATGGTCGAATGTCGGCCACAGGCGATCGCTAGTTTTATTTAACATACATGTACTGTTTCATAACAACAAAATTGTTCCAACCGTTTAACCGTTTAGGAGGAGGAATTCAGTCATATACACATGTGCCATATATATATATATATATATATATATATATATATATATATATATATATATATATATATATATATATATATATATATATATATATATATATATATATATATATATATATATATATGTAGGAAGTGGGTCAGATACGATAAATAAAATGAGGATGTGGTGATATAACAACTCTTTATATTTTGTTCAACTTGTATCAAATATCAAAAATAAGATCACTATTAAAGCTTTCCATTATTTAATGACTAGTTCTCGTTTAACAATTCCAAGTAACTTAATTATTCCTTATTACAAATAAGTCATAATTTAAGCAATAGATAGTCCATTATAAATTGTACTGCGACTAATTTATAGTTGACAATAATAATTAACTTGTTTGCACAAATTAATTATCCAAGAGTCAAGGATAAGCTACTAGCAAGATACAACAAGTGTACCGAGCCACGCCAGAGCCTAGACTGCCTTATCGGCGGGCGCTCAGAGCCTTTTATACAGGTAGCAAAACAAGTTGAGTAGTAGGGATATCGAACGATGCGCTTGCCGGCCCAGGCCGTGCATTTGTTGTTTACACTTTACAATATTCTTGCATTTGACGACGCGGACGCCGTCACGGCCATACTGACATGCACACGTCCTCGTGTGCGCATCTTTATACATCTGAGGACAAGGAACGCCTCGTTCATCCTGACATATCTTAGAAAACTAAACATAATCTTATTTATTTTTTTTACAACTCTATAATTAGCGTAATCTTTTAGCGAAATGTTACAATAGTGTGCTGGTCCGGTAACCCCTTCAGCAATAACAACTATTAAACTCTTCTCGTCAGTTTTGAAACCGGAGACTGGATCCTACTAAGCTAGGAGTCCCTCTCTTCAGTTAAAAAACTGGAGACTGGATTGTACTAAGCTCCCTCTCATCAGTTAAAAACCGGAGACTGGAGTGTATTAAGCTCTCTCTCTCATCAGTTAAAAACCGGAGACTGGAATGTACTAAGTTCTCTCTCATCAGTTAAAAACCGGAGACTGGAGTGTACTAAGCTCCCTCTCGTCAGTTTAAAACCGGAGACTAGAGTGTATTAAGCTCCCTCTCATCAGTTAAAAACCGGAGACTGGAGTGCACTAAGCTCCCTCTCATCAGTTAAAAACCGGAGACTGGAGTGTACTAAACTCCCTCTCATCAGTTTAAAACCGGAGACTGGAGTGTGCTAGGCCGGAAATCCCTTTAGCTAATGTGCTAGACCGGAAATCCCTTTAGCTGAGAGTGCTAGACCGGAAATCCCTGTAGCTAATGCTAGACCGGAAATCCCTTTAGCTGACAGTGCTAGACCGGAAATCCCTTTAGCTGACAGTGCTAGACCGGAAATCCCTGTAGCTAATGCTAGACCGGAAATCCCTTTAGCTGACAGTGCTAGACCGGAAATCCCTGTAGCTAATGCTAGACCGGGTTGCAATCCCTGTAGCCAAAAGGCTAGACCGGAATGAACCCCTTTAGCTGAGTCATTGGACCGGACACTCCCTTCAATGACTCTAATCTTTCTACATTTTTTGTCAATCCTACATTTTTTTTGCCAATCCTACATTTTTTTGCCAATCCTACATTTTTTTTCAATCCTACATTTTTTGTCAATCCTACATTTTTTGTCAACCCTACATTTTTTGTCAATCCTACATTTTTTTGTCAATCCTACATTTTTTTGTTAAATTACTTCTTTAACATTTTTTTCCATTGATTTCTTTTCATAGTTTTATAAGACTCCCATTTCCTTTAATTATTTTTTTTTCGCTCTTTTTTTTTTACTTACATTTTTAGTGATATTATATCATCATTTTACTACATTTTTTTTTCGTTTACTTAATATCGTATTTTTTTGCTGATGATGCAGCCTTATGAATATTGGCATTAGTTATTACAACATTAGAGAATCTCCTTCGCAGGTAGATATTAAAAACTCTGTTATAACTATTTACAATATACACTGCATTTCTATCAATATTGTTTGGACCAGTTTTATGAACAAGATCATTATCATAAGTATACGCCGTCACGTCATCCTTGTTATAATTTTCATATAGGTACCTCAAGAAACCCTACAGGAATATGGGGAACTTCGCAGAGGCTATCATGGGCGCACTTGTTTTCTAAAATTGCGGCAACTTTTAAGGAGCCCTTATATTTTGAGTCAAGTTTCGTTTAGTGCCGTTCTACATTCCTAACAAAGACAAAGTCACCTACACTAAAAGGTTTAACCTTTCATTACCTTAACCATAAAATGTCCGATTGGGCTGATTTTTTGATTCTATTAGATACACTGGATCTTCAAAGCTTGTAGATACTTTTGCAAGTTTTTGTTAGTTGCCCAATGTCAAACCTAATGCTGCTGAGCGCGTGTTAAATATTACCTAACCGCTTTTGCCATGATTTGTCAGAGAATCATACTGCGCTATCATTATTAAACCCTACAAGATTCGCATCACATATTCGGACCGACTGTTAGCTCTATATGTGCCTGTCGCAAGAAAATGTAAATCTGTATTGTTTTCTTTTTTTTTAATATTAGTTTGAGTTTTAGTTGGTAATAAACTTTAAGATTGCTTATTAATGATCTTCAAAGGGTCCACTAATTCGATTTCAGCTAAACGAATTTAAGCCCAACGGTTTTAATTCAATTGGTTGTCAATTGTTTTTTTAAAAATATCCACCAAGCGCTCTCTATCTTTATCTACAAGGTCAGTGTTTACCATACTCTCGCTAGCAGATTTTGAAATTGAGCACGATTAAGTGTTTAAGTATTGCTAAGCATTAACCTGTTGTTGCTTAGTTCCTATACTACCTTGCTCCAAAATTTTGCGACCTAACGAAAATTTTTTATTAAGACTCATTAGGTCAAACGTGAAATATGACCTCCAAATTTAAATTTTGCCCTGTGGTTAAACATTTTATCTGTTGAGTGGAAATTACATAGGACAAGCGACTACTTGGATTCTTGTTCATAAAACCGTTCTCTTACAAAGGAATCACAAGATATTTGTTAGATATGGCCTTCTGAACCAGAGTCAAATATAAAAAATAATTAATTTTCACTTAGTGTAATACACCATGTGACGCTCTGGAACAGATGTTGACTGGTTTTCTGTTTTCGGAACTTGATGTGGCAACTTCTTTCTTCTTGTAGCGCTTCGGACAAATGGAAGCTATGTGGCTGGGCCGGGGTCACGACATACATAGCAGACCACTGGTGGTCGGCCACTGGACACGCCACCAGAGATAGTGGTAGACGACCTGCTTTCACTGCAAGCAAAAATTATTTGAGATAAGTTTCTGTTTATCACGGCAATAGTTGTTACGATGTTCGATTCTATCACAAAAATTGTAACTTCCTCGAAATACAGTGGTGCTCTTAAATCGGTTCATATCTAAGTCTAAAAGGAAGAGATCTTCAAGTCATAATATAGCTTGCCAAGACAGCAGCTTGTGAAGTTGGTGACGGCATGACTCTTAAGTGAGTGAGTAGCTACAATGATCAGATCAACCCCGTCTAATTTTTTCTTTTCTATATTTATTTCACTTGAGGTACACCAGCTAGTAAGTTACACGACAAAAATCCTACGAGTCAGATGAAGAGTCTTTGGAACGACAGAAGCATCTCATTAAAAACAAAGCAGAGGCTGGTTTGTACGCTGGTGTTCTCCATATTTACGTACGGCGCAGAGTCATAGACACTAAGAGCTGCAGACAGACGTCGCATTGATGCGTTTGAAATGTGGTGCTGGAGGAAAATGTTACGTATCCCTTGGACAGCACACAGGACCAACGCCTTCATACTAAAACAACTTGGAGTAAAGACCAGACTGTCTGCTACGTGCCTTCAAAGAATTCTATAATACTTCGGCCACATCTCTAGAAAGCAAGGAGACAATCTCGAAAAGCTAATAGTGACCGGAAAAGTAGAAGACAAAAGACCACGTGGTCGTACTCCTATGCGATGGTCGGACCAGGTTTGCACCAATCTTATGTCTAAAATGTTTTATGATGCTCTGCACGCCGCTGAAGATAGAGTCCAATGGCATAATATTGTGCTATCAAGAACAATCTAATGAGGAGGTTACGACCCTCAGTAATGAAGAATACGAAGCTAGGAGGAGGACACCAGTTAGTCATATCGTCTGCTTCATCAGAATCAAAGTATATCAACTTAAGGGGAGTAGATGCATTTACAGAACGTGAATTAATATTTTCTGCTATTTTTCAAAGAATAGTTTCCATACCACAAGTGAAAAGAGACATTTACTGCTCTACATAATTAACCGAAATAGTTTGATGCTGAAGTGGGAGTGAATCCGATCCCACTTCTGATGTAGGAAGTGGGTCAGATACGATAAATAAAATGAGGATGTGGTGATATAACAACTCTTTATATTTTGTTCAACTTGTATCAAATATCAAAAATAAGATCACTATTAAAGCTTTCCATTATTTAATGACTAGTTCTCGTTTAACAATTCCAAGTAACTTAATTATTCCTTATTACAAATAAGTCATAATTTAAGCAATAGATAGTCCATTATAAATTGTACTGCGACTAATTTATAGTTGACAATAATAATTAACTTGTTTGCACAAATTAATTATCCAAGAGTCAAGGATAAGCTACTAGCAAGATACAACAAGTGTACCGAGCCACGCCAGAGCCTAGACTGCCTTATCGGCGGGCGCTCAGAGCCTTTTATACAGGTAGCAAAACAAGTTGAGTAGTAGGGATATCGAACGATGCGCTTGCCGGCCCAGGCCGTGCATTTGTTGTTTACACTTTACAATATTCTTGCATTTGACGACGCGGACGCCGTCATATATATATATATATATATATATATATATATATATATATATGACGGCGTCCGCGTCATCAAATACAAGAATATTGTAAACAACAGGTGCACGCCTAAGCCACCGAGCGCATCGTTCGATATCCCTACTACTCAAATTGTTTTGCTACCTGTATAAAAAAAAGGCTCTGAGCGCCCACCGTTTGAGCAGTCTTGGCTCTGACGTGGCTCGGTACACTTGTTATATCTTGCTAGTAGCTTATCCTTGACTCTTGGATAATTAATTTGTGCAAACAAATTAATTATTATTGTCAACTATAAATTAGTCGCAGTACAATTTATAATTTACTATCTACTATCTATTGCTTAAATTATTACTTATTTGTAATAAGGAATATTATGTCTGGAATTGTTAAAGAGAACTCGTAATTAATAATGGAAAGTTGATCAAAATATAAAGAGCTGTTATATCACCACATCCGCATTTTATTTATCATATCTGACCCCTTTTGTCGTCTTGATCTTCAATCTTCAATCTTGATTTTATGCAAAAGGCTATTATATAATTCAGTAGTTTGGAAAGCACTCATTAAAAAATGTAAAAGACAGTGACATGGTAATAGTGAAGCACGTCAGAATAAAATAGGTAAATTGTGAGCTAAAATTTAGAAAATCGGATGATTAGATAGTGCGTAAGGTAGAGGGAGGATTACAAAGTTGCAAAGAAAACGTTCTTTTGACATTCTCCAGTGTCTAAATTTTCTTTTATTTTAGAGAGAATGATGAAGGAATTACAGACTTCATGAATATTAATAAACATGGCATTGGAAAGGGAACGTGTCGCATATGAGCGCATATGAGCAAATGTTCCTATCACTGAACATGTTCCTATCATGAACGCCGCGCATATGAGCAAATGTTCCTATCACTGTCAAAAGTGTCATATATTTGTAGATATATTATATCGTGAAAAAATTAAATCAAGCCATGTTGTACTATTTTATCGCACCGATTATGACAATAAGGTTTTAAAATTACCCTTGGAGTCATTTTATATCATCGGTAAGGACTATAACTTTGTTTCTGTGTGTGTAAATGTAAGCTACACTGTAAACTGCGACATTACCTAGGAAGGCGTATCCATTTAATCCGCGTGAAAGTAAAAAGAAAAAAATATATAACCTGATAATTTCCACAAGCCGAAGTGTTTGGATTTTTTTACTGTCCTAGATGCCCGGCTCTAAATAAAGGAAATATTTATTTAGTGGGGAGCGTCAAGAGTATGCGAGATATTTTCCCCTATGCTAGTCTGCCGCATTCGAGTAAATCCCAAAATCCCCACTTGAGCTCCCCTTCCAATAATCGATATTAATGGTAGGAGAGTTCAAAATCGGTGTCTGGGCCCAAAAATTAGTATAAAATATCATATCTTAGACACTTTTACTATTCCACTTGTACATCAATTTCACTTTACACAATTTTAATTATACTACTCGACCGGTTTCACTTTTTAAAGCATCTTCAGGATGTAATATACTTAACTTTACTTTACTTTACTTCAGGATGTAATATGTGTTAAGTATATTACATCCTGAAGATGCTTTAAAAAGTGAAACCGGTCGAGTAATATAATTAAAGTTGTGTAAAGTGAAATTGATGTACAAGTGGAATAGTAAAAGTGTCTAGTAACAATGGAATTTCACCAAGTGTCGACAATGGAAAGTATAAAATATATCATATCTTAATTGACATATTACAAGCAAATAAATTGCTTACATTGGGGTTAGATCAATACGTGTAATTAGTCCAGCAATATTAATTTATTTTATAATTGAAATGCATTATAACTTAAAATTAAGACCAAAATGGCTGCATATAGTCCGCAATGTTCCGAACTTTTGTATTTTGTTCATACCCAGTTATTTATATTGCACCCAATTGTCAAATACTTTTTTATAACATTAGATAACAAACAAGCAGGAAACTCGCCTGATGGAAGGAAAATCCATCGCCTATAAACACCAAAGATGTTAATGGTGCATTGCTCTACGTGTAGTACAACTTACTCTGCAAGCCGGAACACGAGAATGACAAGCATTGAAGGTATTGCGCCAGGAAAAGTCACGATGGTAGTGACACGTACAGCCAATCCGCCGCCTTTTACAACGTGCCTGCAAGAACGACAGATGGTCTATTCGTCAAAAAGAGGGCCGGGCCAGATTCAAAATTCCTCAAAATATTAGTTTATTCATACTATTTTTTATGAGTTTTCAAAAAGAAAATTATTTTAGTATATAATAAAAAAGGTTAAGAAATGTGATCGATAGTCTTTTTACTCGTATTAATCTGCAGAATACATATGTATATATTTAATTCTCTTTCAAATTGTGTTCTTTTCGTATCAGTATTATATTGTTTTTAACCACAGACCACATGAATACTAATAGACACACCGCCCCGTTGGTCCAGTGGTTAGCGACCCTGACTACGCAATCAATGGGGTCCGGGTTCGAATTCCGGCAGGGACAAGCATTTGTGTGATGAGCACAGATGTTTGTATTTCTGGGTTTGGTTGTTTCTTAAATATATTAGAGTATTTATTTATGTATTTCTGTGTATTAGTATCGTTGACTGACACCCATGACACAAGCAAATAATTTGCTTACTTTGGGGTCAGATCATTCGTGTAATTAGTTCAGTGATATTTATTATTTATTATTATCATTTATTGGGAAAAAAATGTGTCACCAAACATATGAGCAAAAAAGGCTCCTATCACTGAAAAGAATGACATAGATTTGGAGATGTATTATATCGAGTAAAAATAAAAACAAACCATGTTGTATGATTTTATCGTACCGAATGAGATGACAAGGTTTAAGAATTACCATCGAAGAGATTTTATTTCACCGGTAAGTTGTATAATTCTGTATTTCTGTGTATAATTGCAAGCTACACTGAAAAACTAAGAAGTTGTCTTGAAAAGCATATCCATTTAATCCATGCTTTTAACTTTCACAAACGTTTTCAAAGCTCTTTCATTCATAGACCGTCTTCTTAATTTATTTTATATTTGAAAAGACATGACAACAATGAAGACCAAGCTTCTGTTCGCAATGTTATCACTATTCAATTTCCAAATAAAAAGTTTTTTTTTCAGAGTTGAAAAGAGAAAATCAAATGTTCTAAAGTTCTAAGTCATTGATAAAATGATACATCCGTGACTCAAAATCGAAAGAAAATTTCATCGATCAACACAAAAACGTGAAAGTCATCTCTATTGCTACAAGTAATTGGATAAAAAAGCAATCAACCGAATAATTCAGTGAAACATTCAAGATAAAAGATTAGCTTAACTAGATTCTCGACGTGTCTGAGTGGACGAAATTAACAAAGAAAATGAAACTTTTAATTTAATACTCAAAAAATTCTTTATAAATTTTTGTCGAGAACTTCGTTGATTTTCTGTGGTGTTGTAAATCATTCTTAAATGGAGCCTGCCTTTTTGCCGCAAAAAAGTTATCAAGGTTTATTTTTTTAGAATTTCAATCATGATTAAGCACTTTTAAGCATTTTTAACTTTTTTTTTTATATATATTTTTTATATCATAAAATAGCAAACAAGCAGATGGGTCTCCTGACGGAAAGAGTTAACCATCGCCTATAGACACCAAAGGTGTTAATGGTGCGTTGCTATCTAGTGGCAAGTTCTAATGCCACATGCATAATCTTACCGACTACCTTACCCTTCAAACCGGAACACGACAGTGACAAGCACTGACGCTATTGCGGCAGGAATAGGTAAGGCGGCGGTACTAGACCCGGGCGAGACAATGCAGAACTCTGCCACCTAGTAGCCATGATGAAACCTGGCAGTGTGCCTGGCTGAAGTGAGCCAAGTAGAACGGCAGTTAGCCTATTCTTCAAAGGAGGAGGTTAAAGAATAGATTAATTATTGTAGAATAAGATAACTATTTAGTTCATAATATCTAATGAAACGCTTTAATTATGTATATCAATGTGACTTCAATCAAGACCTAACTTTATATCGCTCTTCACGTCTCTCCTTCTGAGAATTAGTGGACTTCTCAGAAGGAGAGACATACTCAGACCATTAACCCACAAAAAAAAAACACAAAAAGAGGCTGATTCCACGGGACTACATAATTTTCCAGGATAAAAATTTGCCTATGTGCTCTTCCTGGTCATCATCTACCTGTGTACCAAATTTTATTCAAGTCCGTTTAGTAGTTTTTGCTAGATTGAGTAACAAACATCTATCCATCAAAATATCCATCCATCCAAATATCCAAACTTTCGCATTTATAATATTAACGAAGATTAAAATGCATGACCCTTACCGCCACAGTTGATAAATTGTCGCGGCATATTGTTTGAATTACTTGCTATGTAAATGGGTTGTTTATTTAGAACTAGAATTATAACCGGCTTCTTACATGAAAAATAAATAGGTTTGTTAGATTGCCTTTAGATCCCACACCTGGAAAAAGAACCCCGCACCGCGGAACTCCGCCGACCGTCGGCGACGTCGTAGTTTATAATTGACATTGACGTTATTCATGTCATCAACAATTTGCCTTCGGTAATTTGTATTGACAGTTTACTTTCGTAAAATGACTAGCTGTGCCCGCGACTTCGTCCGCGTGGAAAAATTTGTAAAGACAATGCCGGGGTTTTATCCGCAAAGTTCATATTCCTGTGGGATTTACGAGATGAAAACAACTGTGTACTTTCTTGAATCTCAAACTATCTTTGTACCAAATTTCATCCAAATCGGTTTAGTGGTTTATGCGTGAAGAAGAGACAGACTGACAGTATTACTTTCGCATTTATAATATTAGTATGGATGATGCTATTTATGTACGGACGAATTATTGTACTTGTCTGCGACAAGTACATTATAGTTCCTATCCTATCTGGTCTATAAATCTATCTTGTCCATAACAAAGCAAATTGGGAATAGTCAATTTGATATTTTGTGTAATTTGCTACTTCTTAAATTTTAAAATGTCATGTATATCCTTCAGTTTTGAATAAGGTTTTACAAATTGCGCTATTTGTTTTGCTCTGTTAACGAGTTTCTCATAATACTTACAAGAAGTCGTAAAAACTTTCTCCAAGATATTTTATCCGTTTGAAGTTGAGCCGTTCGTATTGTTTCTCGCAGTGTTCTCTCATTTGTTTGTATTTATTAAAACTAAGTGTTACTCACCTTTGCTAAAGGGGCGTCACTCCGCAGTCAATTAGGTACAAAAACTTCTCAAGTGACTACTCCGTGCCGACGTTCGCTGCTCGGTCATAAAACTGGTGTGCGCAAAGAAAACTCACGGTTCACGCGCGGTTATAAGTTTCAATGTTGCTTGCAGCCGGGTAGGTCTGGCGAGTATTGGTAAATTTTTATACCTAAACCTGACTTTTATAAGGGAATGAATCTTCTGTATGGTAGTACTATTCGGTATGTGCCTTTGCTCTTAAAACTAAGCCTTTACTCTTTGGCCTTTATAACTTGTTTGATTTATAAAACCTGGTTTCTTATTTCTATATTTCTATAGGATGGCAAAAAAACAGACACTTTCAAAGTTAAACTATAATATTATTTGCAAGTATTTTTAAAGTTTTATAACTCGAATCCTACTAACTTTAAATTTACTATCATCTTACAGTTTGTGGTATGAGGTGAGCCAGTAAACTTGTAGTTAAACCTTTACTTGTGAGCCACGATGATAGCAAAGAAATTCTTACATTTTTGATGCCAAGGCGTAATGTATCACTTTTTCTGATACCGATGATAGTTTTCAATTCGTATGATTGCTTTAATTTGTAGAGAACCGCTAGTTCGTAGCTGAAAGGCATTGACTATAGAACCAAGTACTTTCTGCTGAAAGGTTACACAAAAGTTCAAGAGATACAGAAATTTGGAATATGTCTATGTATTTTTAATTTAATAATTTCAGACCAATCCAACAATATGTACTGTAACATTCTAAACGGGTTCATAGTCTAGTTCACATATGCCGTTTTATATTATCTTTGAATATAATTATCTTTGAATTCTCATAAAATTATGACCAAGGTGACATTCAATTCGCAATTTTATCCATTTTTTTTTAAATTAAGTCTCGCATAAAAAAATTAAAGTTATAAACTAAATAAGCATTACCACGCCCGGTTCCTTTACCGGGTAGGCAGAGTAAACCGAACGTCTATAGATTTCCAGTTGTAACAGACTTCATCTATCCCTTAAGAGGTTTAGTGTAATAAAAGAAAATAATAAGAATCTATACTAATTTTTTTTTTGTTAAAAATATGTCTGAATTATGTTTAATAAATAATATCAATGGAATTAAAGACGAAAATAAATAAAGAAAACTAATTCTCAATAATATATAAGACCTAAGATATAAACATATAAAACCTTAAAAGAGAATGACAGGAAAAAAAATTGAGGAGAGAAAAAAGAATGACGGGGATGGAAAAAAGGAAAAATGAAAAAGAAAACGGGGATTTGTTTTAAAAGTTCTGGACGTTATAAAAGAGATTCTTCGTTTGAGACAATAATATAGATATATCAGGGATATTCCGGAGTGTAGGAAATATTGTTAATGTGAGAAATATAATTTGTAAAAAAAAATATTGATCAAAACCGTGAGTATGTAGAATAGAGATTTATTCAGGGATTACGTATGTATTTATGCAACTTCGTATTTGATATAGTAGTCGTTGGATTTATTTAAATCTAGCAGTATTGGTAGAATGTAGTTTTATTAGAAGGTAAATCTTTTGAATGCTGTCTATACAACTTTAATAAACATATTACCGATAAATATGTGATTAGGTTTACAAGAATGAAATTGTGCAAAATGTTGTGTAAAGGTGGATCGATCCTTGACTGAGTGAAGAATGTTTGTTGTATGAAGAAAGGAAATTATTTATTTTAAGGAATAGCTGTTGAAAAGATGTTTAATAACATGGGGGAAACGTGGACTTGTTTACTTTATAGAAATTGTGTGATATTATTATTAGGGAAGTCTATTTTGATTTTAGGAAAATAAAACCATAATTTAACCTGTTATTTTAATTGTTCTTTTCTTTCCATAAAAATGTGAACAATGGTTGTGGAGCAATTGCTGTCTTACAGTTTTGCAGCAGGGCTGCTAATCAAGACGAGGATAAATCGGAGTTCTAAACAACACAGGTGATGTAGTTTTCCAATTTAAATTAAATTAAGTTTGTATAACTATACAAGACTACAATTTAAGTTTGTTTAACTATACAAGACTAAGTAATGGCTTTACTTTATCAAATTTCAGTGCTTGACGGATAACAGTTTATTAATTAATTAGGAAATGGATTTATGGACTTAATTATATGTATATAGATTTTCATCATCGGTATTTAAAAGAAACCCATTGCCTTTAGACACTATTGTTATTATACCTATACCTCGCAAGTGACTAAGATTGCTATGTTTGTTAATTTTCATATAAGTAAAGAAAAGGCTTTGTATTATCAAATTTCAGGACATGTTGGCAAGACAGTTTATTATTTAACTAGGAAATAGAAATAAATGATTTAATTACTTTATATTATACCTTTATCGTCGGCATTTTGAGGAATCCTGTTGTCTCTAGACACTTATTATTGCATCTATACCTTACAATTGGCTAATATTGCTATGTTTATTTTTCACAGGAATAAGTAATGGCTTTGCATTATCAAATGCCAAAAGCATGTTGGCTAAATAGCTTATTAACTAACAAGGAATAGATTTATGTGCTTTAATTGTTTATACTATACTTTTACCATATGCATTTGAACTATCATTATTGCATCTTTACCTTACAAATGGCCGATATTGCTATGTTTGTTTATTCTTCATAGGAGTAAGAAATGGCTTTGCATTACTAAATTCAAAAGCATGTTGGCTAAATAGCTTATTAATTAGGAATAGATTTAAGTGCTTTAACTACTTTATACTATACTTTCATCATCGTCATTTGGAGGAATTCCATTGTTATTAGTTACTAATACTACTGCACCTGAATTAATATTATCAACTAGTTTCAACGTACAATTCGCAACATTATAGAAGCGAATCCCGCTGGATCACTAGATTTTCCCGGGATAATAAATAGCCTATGTGCTGATCCAGGTCATCGACTATCTGTGTGTAAAATTTCATTCAAATCCGCTTCGTAGTTTTGCGTGCGTTTTTATCTTTTAAAATCTACTAACTGGTGATAGTCACCACATATCTTTATAGATGAGAACCGGCTAAGGAAGTTCTTAGAATAATTTCCATAGTACAGTTGATCCTGCTTGTTATTTAAACTTTAGGGATCGAGAGCTGATTCCTTTGGAGTCTTCGAGGCCGCGTGGGGGCGACTTCTTAGCTGTCGTCGGAGCTGAATGCAGAGTTACTGTAGGTTTGTTGCAGAGTTGGAGGTATGGCTAATACGATTTTATTTCTGCATTGTTATAATTTTGGGCAGTTATAATTTTTTTATGAGGGAACAATTAGGTGATAGGATAGGGCGTGTAGATATTAGGTGGAAGAACTGATATTTTAATATATTGAGGAATTTAAGGAATACTTTGTTTATTATTGACTTTCAATTAAAACTAGGTAATTCAAGCTTAGGAAATATTTATTATAGAAACTTTCTCTAGTTTAAATGGTTACTTGAATTAATGCTTCAAATTGGAAATATTGTTAGGAGGAAATAGGATCTTTTAGGAGTTGAAAGCAGGTCTGTTATTGTAGGAATAATATATTATAACCAATAAGCGGGGGCATAAACCTACACAAAATTCACACGAAACCCTACCTTAATATGAATTATTAAAATTATGAAATGTTAATTCGAATTATTATACCCTATTATAAAACTAAATATTAACTAATACGTAAATTAATTGCATAGGCCAGTCTCTTAAAATCAAATCTTCATAAAACATTATTTTATTTACAATCAAATTTAAAACCGAGTACAAATATTAAACGAGATAATCACAAACTAATACAAATTACTCTCTTCGTATTTAACACAGGAATAATTAATATAAACTGAATTGTTGAATTAAATTTGGAGCGAAAATCTTAAATGACTTTAATAAAGCTTCAGGGAGTTAGAGTACAAGAGAGGAATGAATGAACTTTAGTCCAAACGTATTATGTTTATTTAACCATATTTTGTATAAATTATTTACTTAATTTAATTAATTATTTATTTATTTTATTCTTATTTTATATTATTTATATAGGGATTTAGGAGGATAGGAATTATAATATTAAACTTCTTTATCAAATTATTTCTTTTGGATAATTGAAATATTATTGTTTATAGTGACAGTGCATAACAGATCTTTTAGTAAGATAGGAAGTTTACTAAATAAATCTGAAATTAAGGTTAATTACTAATTTTGGATTAGATATTTTTACCTTTTACCTTGGTAAATAGATCATGTCATCTTCATCTCACGGGAATATCGACTTTACGAAGGCAACAAGTTGTGCTGGGTGTATCTATATAAGGACATACATGGAATGTTGTCATTATGGTCATCTTCTCTTTACCAGTGCAGACACACGGTTCATATGCCCCTCTGTCGCAAGCATGGTATTTGGGGCGATAACCCAGATAAACACCCAACTATACCGCCAAGCAAAGTTGATCCATTTTCATATCTAATCATCTCAGACATGAACTATTTTACAGAACTAGAGTTATTTGTCTAAATTGTTTATCTGTATATATTCATATATTAACCTGGATTCCATGATTGAATCTATACATCATAAGGATTGTACAAATGAACTTTACTTATGATTATTCGGGTGGATAGATGTTTCATAATACTGTTCACTTAAAGCAACAATAGATCTAATAAGCGTTGATTTCTAAAAATTCAGACCTTATTAAATTCTGAAATTTGATTAAAGAGAAATTGAAATAAGAGTAATAGAACTCTAATAATCTGGAGAAGACATAAATAACTTAGTTTCATTAGAAAACGAGTATAAGCCGAATTGTTTGGATTCTAAGATGTATTGAGTATTCAATCACAATATTAAAGAGTTCAAAGATCTTACTAAATTTCATCTATAACTTCAAATTCAATTAATAAGTAATATTTCATTGCTTGTGGTGACTATAAATTATTAGGGTTATAGGAGGAAATTTGACTATAATAACTTTAGAACAAAGGTTAATTTCTAGTTCAGTAATAATTTATTTTAATTATTTGGCTTTTTGATTGGACCATACCTTCGTCACAAGATAGTGTCGGCTTTGCGAAGGCATCAGGGTTGTATGCATGTCGCATGCATTGTGTATATCTATATAAAGGCACATATGTAATGTTGTCGTTATGGTTATCTCCTCGTTACCAGTGCGTGGTCCTCGGATAAGCCCCACCGCAAACTGTGTATTCAGAGGGTTAACCCAGATAAACACCAACTATCTATCGCCTAGCAAAGTTGAACTATTTACATAATTAATCAAATCGTCAACCAGGTATGAGCTACATCACAGAGCTGGATATATTAAATTGCTTGTTTTAATGTATTTTTATACACTAACCTGAGTTCATTTGACTTTCGTCATAAGGATTATCTTAATTGATTTTACTTATGAAATTTTTATGATTTGGATTATTTGAAGTTCATTGCGAGCAATGATTACTTTTATATATGTTTATTTATCGCGTACCGACTATTAATGTTTCGGTATTGTGATTGAAGACAACATATTATCTGTCTTAGTTTTGTCAAGTAATTGTTAAAACAAACTTGCACAAACTTTAATTGTAAACTTGAGAATTATATTTATTATTTGGCTTTTGACTGTGCTCAATACAAATGATGCACCTTGGTCATGCCAACATTTATTATTACTGGCTGTTACTAAAATAACAACAGTATATACTTTATCAACATTTATGTACTCCAAGTCAATGCTATCGCAAACTTGAGTACTTTATATATTATTTTAATTATTTTACTTTGATCAAGTCAATGCTTAATCGTATACTTGAGAATTATGTTTATTGTTTGGCCTTTTGACTGTGCTCAATACAAATGATGCACCTTTGTCATGCCAATATTTATTTATTATTTTGTTACTGTTTGTTACTAAAATAACAACAGTATATATTTTTATCAACATTTATTTACTTCAAGTCAATGCTTAATTGTATACTTGAGAAACATATTTATTGTTTGGCCTTTTGACTGTGCTCAATACAAATGATGCACCTTTGTCATGCCAATATTTATTTATTATTTTGTTACTGTTTGTTACTAAAATAACAACAGTATATATTTTTATCAACATTTATTTACTTCAAGTCCATGCTTAACTGTATACTTGAGAAACATATTTATTATTTGGCCTTTTGACTGTGCTCAATACAAATGATGCACCTTTGTCATGCCAATATTACTTATTATTTTGTTACTGTTTGTTACTAAAATAGCAACGGTATATATTTTTATCAACATTACTTACTTCAAGTCCATGCTTAACTGTATACTTGAGAAACATATTTATTATTTGGCCTCTTGACTGTGTTCAATACAAACGATGCACCTTTGTCATGCCAATATTTATTTACTATTTTGTTACTGTTTGTTACTAAAATAACAATAGTATATATTTTTATCAACATTTACTTACTTCAAGTCCATGCTTAACTGTATACTTGAGAAACATATTTATTATTTGGCCTTTTGGCTGTGCTCAATATTAATGACGCACCTTGGTCATGCCTATACTCATCAACTTCCAAACAATGTATTCACATGTTTGGACATTAAACTATATGGCTATCACTTTGTGACCCCACAATAGTAAAGCCTATCTGCCAATAACTTGGTTCTTCATAATATATTGATTTTCTCTTTGAGATTAAGGACTTTAGTTCCTTTTAGTTTCAATATACTTCTGGGGGATACGGTAGGAAGGCCTTCAGCCGGCATGGTATCCACACATGTGAGGCGAGGCGGCGCCTCTTACATATCCCACAATAATAAAATTGCGGCACTAAAGTGCTTTACAACTCCCAACCTAAATATTACAATAATTTTATCCATATATTCCATACTACCGTACTTCTTTCCTTTAGATGAAGTCAATGTAACTATTAATATCATCATATTGCTCTCTTAAGCTATAGATTTATTATGTATTTTATGTATATATTTAATATATTACTCCCTTCCTTTAAGTCAAATATCTTTATTATGTATTTATGTATTTATGTAATGTATTACTCCTTTTCTTAATTCAAATATCTTTATTATATTTATGTAATATATTACTTCCTTTCTTAAGCCAAATATCTTCAATATACTAAATTTTAGTCCTTTAAATCAATTTATAGTATACATTTCTTAATAAAGTATGATTGTTTATAAGAGATGAAATGTACCTTTGAAAAGAATGAATGAGTAAACTATATAACACAAAATGAGTCCTCAATTTAACACTAGATGAATCATTTGGCCAGATAATATGATTATAACTCTGTTGACTCCTTTATAAACGAAATATAACAGGCAATTTTGTTATATTTAAAATGTGAGTTTAGAGGGTCTTCGGGAGGGTTTGTTACAATTTGGTGCCGCGACGCAGGACATAATTTTGAACACAGTTAATCAGATTACAAGAAAAGTATTTCTGAAATTAAAAATTATCTGTGACTTATATGACAAAACATAGGTTTTGTCACAATTTGGAGCCGTGACGTGTGACAAAGGTCTTCAAACATTTCATCTCGGTAAACATTTAAGCTAGACAAACATATTTTTGAGCAGAGACCTTAAATTTATGGATAACTTGGTATTGATTGCTGATGTGAAAGGGTAGAATGATTTGAGTTCATAATACAAAATATTAGGTTGTAGTAATATTAAAATAAATTCCAAATAGATATTTTCATTCATGGTAAAACATGACAAAAGATAAATATTTACTAAAATGAGTTAATCGAGAACGATCTTAAAGTACAATAAACATAATTTTAATCTAGACATAAAATCAAAATCAACTAGTAATTAGTCGTATCTTCATCCAAATGACTAAAAATCATTACTTCCTTTTTCTCCGTCGGGTAAGTAGCCTATATCAATTCTTGTTGACTCTTTTATGGTTAGAGTAGCTTCTAATGGTTAAAGTGTTTTAGTTCAGTCCAGTGGTTAGGTATCTATTCATTACTAAACATAACAAAAAAAAACATAATAATAAAAATTCCGAATAGTATTCTCACATATTCTCAATAAAAAGGATAATTAAACTTTAGCATAATATTTATAAAAATTATAAATAAACTACAATGATTATACATAAATTAAGACTCTTAAAATTATACTCTATCGAATTAAATTTAAGAATTGCTAAGTTTTAGTTCTAACAATCTTGAATTTTTATTCAATTTAATTTGTTATACATGAATAATTAGTAGTAACTTATTTAGTTGCCAGCGATTTCGTCCGCGCGGACTTCATTTACTCCGCACAGCACCTGGTCGCTAGGTGATAGTGTGATAATATGTAGCCTATATATTGACCCGACCTGTTGGTAATATTCATGTAAAATTTGAAGTAATCCATGCAGTACTTTTTGAGTTTACCCCGGACATACATACAGACAAACAGACAAAAATTCATACTAAAATTCTAAAAACTATAGTTTTAGCTTGATTTCGATTGTAGATCACGTCCCAAGTATTTTTTTTAAAAAAAAAAAATATTCAATGTACAGCTTTACTTTCCTACGATTTTATTATATGTATAGATTTAGTTTGCGTGATCCAAAATCAATACCTCTTTTATTTAGTTGAGTGAAGGAAACCTACAATAGTGTTATAACGAAATTAAGCGATAAGTAATTCACAACAGTTTATTGCACATTGATTCAAGTGTTGTACTTACATAGTTATAAAAAATCACCTACAAGTATATTAACATGTAGCTAAAGTAAGGTATATAGTTTTCATATAAACTTTGTCTCTTATTTGGTTTTATCTAAAGAGTTTATCCCTTATAGGAAAGATAAACAGATATTCATATATATACCCAGGCCAAATTTCATCAAAATCGGTTCAGGGATTTAGTCGTGAATAGATAACAGATAGACAGACTTCCGCTTTTATAAAATTAGTATGGAAGTATGTACTTGTTCATTCGAAGACTTTAAATTATTACTATATAGAGTTTCATCATAACCGACACAGCGGTTTGACCGTGATAGCGTTTAATATAGATAGTTATTTTAGAATTTATAATATTGTTATGGATTATTTTCATGTGGATTTATGTTTTATAAAATTAAATTAAGAAATAAAAGTACGCGAGATAAATTATTTATGTTTTAAAAACGAGCTAATCCTTTTAAATTTTACTCATAATATTAAAAAAATATGTAGTTTTGTTATTAGTTTCGGGTTGTTAAAACATATCGCGGTAATATATACATATATATAAAACCTTAATGGTGAGACCTAAATTCAATTTTAATGACATTATGGTTATAAATATTATTTGAAGGATACGTCAGAAACTTGAGCTTGATAAAATTGTCATAATCAACAGTTATGGTTGTTGTCATTTTGCGTAAATAATAAAATTAAAATAGGAAATTTAAATTGAATATAAATAAGAAGAAATACTGACATTATATAAAATTAAAATAGGTAAATAAAATCTTGTTATTTGGTTTGAAATAGGGTTACAAGATTTTCCATCTAATGTTAGTGTACAAACCTATTAGCTGCAGATAAAATACGAACCTATAGTTGAACATTTTAAATATATATAAAATTACATTTTTTTTAATTTATTTAATGGTTATTTAAATGAAATTAATTGAATCGAACGATGTTGTTGAATCATATTACATAGTATAACTGTAAAATATATAAACATTTACTTTTAAAGTGATTACTTTTTCTTAAAATGAAATTTCAAAGTATCTTCACGCCGTATCCCCAAAGCGGTAGGCAGAGGTACAACTAAATGATTTGTTAATTATAAATTAAAATGTAATAATATAAGGATAATAATCTGACTTTTAATACCTTTTATCAGTGTATTTGATAAAATTTTAAAATAGATAGCTAGGTACATTCAAATCCGGTTATTTATTACTTCTAAAGATGAATGCAATTATAAAATAATTTGGGAATTCCGGAATTCTTATAAAAAGGGTTTATTTAATACTTATGTAAGTAAATGAGAATCATTATTACACATTATTTTTCGATCTGTAGGGAGAGGTGCACTTATAAAAAACATTTTCGCAACTAACGGTTGTAACATATCATACCATTTTTAGTATGAATAAATGTGGTTACAATAATTTAGAAATTCAAGGGTAATTTAATTCAAGAGCTGTTATTGATAATGGAGAACAATGTTTAATGAAAATTTTATAATATTAAATCATTCGTGATTACATACATAATATCATACCTAAAATATAAATATCAATTTAATCTAAACCCTTCTATAAAAAATTTAAACCTATACCAAATAAACAAATAGTAAAGAATTTCCTAGACTGATTATCAATTAATCTAATGCTAATAAATAAGGATATTCAAGTTATTCAAAGAATTTATCATATTTTAAATAGAGGCATTCAATTAAATTATTTATATACACAAACTTAATAAAGTAAACCATATCTTAGTTATCAAAAATGATTGCAAATTTATAGTATACCTACAAAGCTAAAGGAATTTAAGAGATAGTTGTAGAAGTTTTAGGATGTAACTAAATTATTGTTAAGATGCATAATTTGAGAATAAATTGATTTGATAGTTCAATTTTGTTCAATTTTCATCATTTGCATTAGGGAGAATAGTTCAACGAATTTAATATATAGAGAGGATTAAATATATTACCTTATATTTAAATACTATAGAACTTTAAATAATATTTTTACTAAAGTTAGCCGACTAAATACAGGAAATTTTAGAATTTTCGGAGGTTAATTTTTTTTTAGTGATTTAATTGTTCTTTTATGTCGATTACGTAAGGAAAATAGGATTGGTATTAGGAAACACAAATGATTTGATAAAATAAAATAAATTTTAAAAACATTATTACACAACACCAGATTAACAAGAGCTTATCATTTATATACCGATAGTTAAGGAGTAGGATTAGTTAGGGTTATACTGTCACAGTTATAGGGAGAGAAGGAAAGTAATAGGTAGTGTAGAAAATTTAAAATTGTTTGGCTCAGGTTGACAGAAACTAAATAGGAATTTTGAGAAGTAAATATATAGTTGGAAAAAAAAATTATTTAACTTAAGTGGGGGCAAGAATTAATCACTAACTCTTTAATTTTTTATATTTCTTGGTTTAAAAAGGGGTTATGTCGTAGATTGTGGGTCGTCGGATATTACATTTAAAACAGTTGTTACTCCAACAAGAATATTTAGGATAAAAACATTTGCGTAGGTATAGTTAGACAATTGTATATATGTATGTGAAAGTATATAGGTGTAGGTATATATAGGAGCAGATAGGATTATTTTATGATATAAGGGTTTTAAAGAAAGTAAATATTAACTAAAATTTAAAATATTACTCTCATTGAATAAATAAAAAATACTAAAATAAAAAAAAAAAAAAAAAAACTTCCAATGACGTGTCACCGTTTGTATTTTTCATGATAAACGGGTAAATACTTATGTACGTCGCTCTATAGGAAACTTAGTTTTCATGTCTTGAAATTGAGGCTGATGACTGTTTCATATTAGTGTTTGGAATTGTGAATGGGCCAAGTTCAGAAAGGGGTTAGTCTTTGCTTTGCTTTGGCACAAAGAGATACGCGAATGCAGCACTATAGGGGATCAGGGTTATTCTTCCGTATTTGAGCAATCGCCCTGATAACTACGCAACACAGTCAATCAAAATAAAGGTTGTGCCTGAACAAATAGTCCTTAGTGTGAGTTGTTGTGCAGGACTAGCTAAATATTAAGGAATTAGAATATTTATTAGGGACGGATGATATTGATATACGAATAGATAACATAATAATAAAGCGAATGTTCCAAATTCAGACAATTTGAAAAAAAAAGATAAGATTTTAACTTACGACTCCTGCTTCGCGAATTTAAATAAATTTATAAAAATGTCATAACGATAAAATTAAGGTCTTTCAATTTTCTTTTAACAATTATTTATTAATTAAATCACAGAGATTCATGAGATGGGGAATTAGGTTATATTTCGGGTTTTGTTTTTAATTAATTTAGTTTAAAGAAAAACTTATTATTATCGCAGTTAAGAGAGTAGGGTGACCGCATTTTCCTTTCTTTCTTAGAAAGTTGGATTAGTGATAAATTTTATTATAACATGATCGTTGGCAAATCATTTATAATAAAATTTAGGGGGCGATTGTAACAGACTTCATCTATCCCTTAAGAGGTTTAGTGTAATAAAAGAAAATAATAAGAATCTATACTAATTTTTTTTTTGTTAAAAATATGTCTGAATTATGTTTAATAAATAATATCAATGGAATTAAAGACGAAAATAAATAAAGAAAACTAATTCTCAATAATATATAAGACCTAAGATATAAACATATAAAACCTTAAAAGAGAATGACAGGAAAAAAAATTGAGGAGAGAAAAAAGAATGACGGGGATGGAAAAAAGGAAAAATGAAAAAGAAAACGGGGATTTGTTTTAAAAGTTCTGGACGTTATAAAAGAGATTCTTCGTTTGAGACAATAATATAGATATATCAGGGATATTCCGGAGTGTAGGAAATATTGTTAATGTGAGAAATATAATTTGTAAAAAAAAATATTGATCAAAACCGTGAGTATGTAGAATAGAGATTTATTCAGGGATTACGTATGTATTTATGCAACTTCGTATTTGATATAGTAGTCGTTGGATTTATTTAAATCTAGCAGTATTGGTAGAATGTAGTTTTATTAGAAGGTAAATCTTTTGAATGCTGTCTATACAACTTTAATAAACATATTACCGATAAATATGTGATTAGGTTTACAAGAATGAAATTGTGCAAAATGTTGTGTAAAGGTGGATCGATCCTTGACTGAGTGAAGAATGTTTGTTGTATGAAGAAAGGAAATTATTTATTTTAAGGAATAGCTGTTGAAAAGATGTTTAATAACATGGGGGAAACGTGGACTTGTTTACTTTATAGAAATTGTGTGATATTATTATTAGGGAAGTCTATTTTGATTTTAGGAAAATAAAACCATAATTTAACCTGTTATTTTAATTGTTCTTTTCTTTCCATAAAAATGTGAACAATGGTTGTGGAGCAATTGCTGTCTTACAGTTTTGCAGCAGGGCTGCTAATCAAGACGAGGATAAATCGGAGTTCTAAACAACACAGGTGATGTAGTTTTCCAATTTAAATTAAATTAAGTTTGTATAACTATACAAGACTACAATTTAAGTTTGTTTAACTATACAAGACTAAGTAATGGCTTTACTTTATCAAATTTCAGTGCTTGACGGATAACAGTTTATTAATTAATTAGGAAATGGATTTATGGACTTAATTATATGTATATAGATTTTCATCATCGGTATTTAAAAGAAACCCATTGCCTTTAGACACTATTGTTATTATACCTATACCTCGCAAGTGACTAAGATTGCTATGTTTGTTAATTTTCATATAAGTAAAGAAAAGGCTTTGTATTATCAAATTTCAGGACATGTTGGCAAGACAGTTTATTATTTAACTAGGAAATAGAAATAAATGATTTAATTACTTTATATTATACCTTTATCGTCGGCATTTTGAGGAATCCTGTTGTCTCTAGACACTTATTATTGCATCTATACCTTACAATTGGCTAATATTGCTATGTTTATTTTTCACAGGAATAAGTAATGGCTTTGCATTATCAAATGCCAAAAGCATGTTGGCTAAATAGCTTATTAACTAACAAGGAATAGATTTATGTGCTTTAATTGTTTATACTATACTTTTACCATATGCATTTGAACTATCATTATTGCATCTTTACCTTACAAATGGCCGATATTGCTATGTTTGTTTATTCTTCATAGGAGTAAGAAATGGCTTTGCATTACTAAATTCAAAAGCATGTTGGCTAAATAGCTTATTAATTAGGAATAGATTTAAGTGCTTTAACTACTTTATACTATACTTTCATCATCGTCATTTGGAGGAATTCCATTGTTATTAGTTACTAATACTACTGCACCTGAATTAATATTATCAACTAGTTTCAACGTACAATTCGCAACATTATAGAAGCGAATCCCGCTGGATCACTAGATTTTCCCGGGATAATAAATAGCCTATGTGCTGATCCAGGTCATCGACTATCTGTGTGTAAAATTTCATTCAAATCCGCTTCGTAGTTTTGCGTGCGTTTTTATCTTTTAAAATCTACTAACTGGTGATAGTCACCACATATCTTTATAGATGAGAACCGGCTAAGGAAGTTCTTAGAATAATTTCCATAGTACAGTTGATCCTGCTTGTTATTTAAACTTTAGGGATCGAGAGCTGATTCCTTTGGAGTCTTCGAGGCCGCGTGGGGGCGACTTCTTAGCTGTCGTCGGAGCTGAATGCAGAGTTACTGTAGGTTTGTTGCAGAGTTGGAGGTATGGCTAATACGATTTTATTTCTGCATTGTTATAATTTTGGGCAGTTATAATTTTTTTATGAGGGAACAATTAGGTGATAGGATAGGGCGTGTAGATATTAGGTGGAAGAACTGATATTTTAATATATTGAGGAATTTAAGGAATACTTTGTTTATTATTGACTTTCAATTAAAACTAGGTAATTCAAGCTTAGGAAATATTTATTATAGAAACTTTCTCTAGTTTAAATGGTTACTTGAATTAATGCTTCAAATTGGAAATATTGTTAGGAGGAAATAGGATCTTTTAGGAGTTGAAAGCAGGTCTGTTATTGTAGGAATAATATATTATAACCAATAAGCGGGGGCATAAACCTACACAAAATTCACACGAAACCCTACCTTAATATGAATTATTAAAATTATGAAATGTTAATTCGAATTATTATACCCTATTATAAAACTAAATATTAACTAATACGTAAATTAATTGCATAGGCCAGTCTCTTAAAATCAAATCTTCATAAAACATTATTTTATTTACAATCAAATTTAAAACCGAGTACAAATATTAAACGAGATAATCACAAACTAATACAAATTACTCTCTTCGTATTTAACACAGGAATAATTAATATAAACTGAATTGTTGAATTAAATTTGGAGCGAAAATCTTAAATGACTTTAATAAAGCTTCAGGGAGTTAGAGTACAAGAGAGGAATGAATGAACTTTAGTCCAAACGTATTATGTTTATTTAACCATATTTTGTATAAATTATTTACTTAATTTAATTAATTATTTATTTATTTTATTCTTATTTTATATTATTTATATAGGGATTTAGGAGGATAGGAATTATAATATTAAACTTCTTTATCAAATTATTTCTTTTGGATAATTGAAATATTATTGTTTATAGTGACAGTGCATAACAGATCTTTTAGTAAGATAGGAAGTTTACTAAATAAATCTGAAATTAAGGTTAATTACTAATTTTGGATTAGATATTTTTACCTTTTACCTTGGTAAATAGATCATGTCATCTTCATCTCACGGGAATATCGACTTTACGAAGGCAACAAGTTGTGCTGGGTGTATCTATATAAGGACATACATGGAATGTTGTCATTATGGTCATCTTCTCTTTACCAGTGCAGACACACGGTTCATATGCCCCTCTGTCGCAAGCATGGTATTTGGGGCGATAACCCAGATAAACACCCAACTATACCGCCAAGCAAAGTTGATCCATTTTCATATCTAATCATCTCAGACATGAACTATTTTACAGAACTAGAGTTATTTGTCTAAATTGTTTATCTGTATATATTCATATATTAACCTGGATTCCATGATTGAATCTATACATCATAAGGATTGTACAAATGAACTTTACTTATGATTATTCGGGTGGATAGATGTTTCATAATACTGTTCACTTAAAGCAACAATAGATCTAATAAGCGTTGATTTCTAAAAATTCAGACCTTATTAAATTCTGAAATTTGATTAAAGAGAAATTGAAATAAGAGTAATAGAACTCTAATAATCTGGAGAAGACATAAATAACTTAGTTTCATTAGAAAACGAGTATAAGCCGAATTGTTTGGATTCTAAGATGTATTGAGTATTCAATCACAATATTAAAGAGTTCAAAGATCTTACTAAATTTCATCTATAACTTCAAATTCAATTAATAAGTAATATTTCATTGCTTGTGGTGACTATAAATTATTAGGGTTATAGGAGGAAATTTGACTATAATAACTTTAGAACAAAGGTTAATTTCTAGTTCAGTAATAATTTATTTTAATTATTTGGCTTTTTGATTGGACCATACCTTCGTCACAAGATAGTGTCGGCTTTGCGAAGGCATCAGGGTTGTATGCATGTCGCATGCATTGTGTATATCTATATAAAGGCACATATGTAATGTTGTCGTTATGGTTATCTCCTCGTTACCAGTGCGTGGTCCTCGGATAAGCCCCACCGCAAACTGTGTATTCAGAGGGTTAACCCAGATAAACACCAACTATCTATCGCCTAGCAAAGTTGAACTATTTACATAATTAATCAAATCGTCAACCAGGTATGAGCTACATCACAGAGCTGGATATATTAAATTGCTTGTTTTAATGTATTTTTATACACTAACCTGAGTTCATTTGACTTTCGTCATAAGGATTATCTTAATTGATTTTACTTATGAAATTTTTATGATTTGGATTATTTGAAGTTCATTGCGAGCAATGATTACTTTTATATATGTTTATTTATCGCGTACCGACTATTAATGTTTCGGTATTGTGATTGAAGACAACATATTATCTGTCTTAGTTTTGTCAAGTAATTGTTAAAACAAACTTGCACAAACTTTAATTGTAAACTTGAGAATTATATTTATTATTTGGCTTTTGACTGTGCTCAATACAAATGATGCACCTTGGTCATGCCAACATTTATTATTACTGGCTGTTACTAAAATAACAACAGTATATACTTTATCAACATTTATGTACTCCAAGTCAATGCTATCGCAAACTTGAGTACTTTATATATTATTTTAATTATTTTACTTTGATCAAGTCAATGCTTAATCGTATACTTGAGAATTATGTTTATTGTTTGGCCTTTTGACTGTGCTCAATACAAATGATGCACCTTTGTCATGCCAATATTTATTTATTATTTTGTTACTGTTTGTTACTAAAATAACAACAGTATATATTTTTATCAACATTTATTTACTTCAAGTCAATGCTTAATTGTATACTTGAGAAACATATTTATTGTTTGGCCTTTTGACTGTGCTCAATACAAATGATGCACCTTTGTCATGCCAATATTTATTTATTATTTTGTTACTGTTTGTTACTAAAATAACAACAGTATATATTTTTATCAACATTTATTTACTTCAAGTCCATGCTTAACTGTATACTTGAGAAACATATTTATTATTTGGCCTTTTGACTGTGCTCAATACAAATGATGCACCTTTGTCATGCCAATATTACTTATTATTTTGTTACTGTTTGTTACTAAAATAGCAACGGTATATATTTTTATCAACATTACTTACTTCAAGTCCATGCTTAACTGTATACTTGAGAAACATATTTATTATTTGGCCTCTTGACTGTGTTCAATACAAACGATGCACCTTTGTCATGCCAATATTTATTTACTATTTTGTTACTGTTTGTTACTAAAATAACAATAGTATATATTTTTATCAACATTTACTTACTTCAAGTCCATGCTTAACTGTATACTTGAGAAACATATTTATTATTTGGCCTTTTGGCTGTGCTCAATATTAATGACGCACCTTGGTCATGCCTATACTCATCAACTTCCAAACAATGTATTCACATGTTTGGACATTAAACTATATGGCTATCACTTTGTGACCCCACAATAGTAAAGCCTATCTGCCAATAACTTGGTTCTTCATAATATATTGATTTTCTCTTTGAGATTAAGGACTTTAGTTCCTTTTAGTTTCAATATACTTCTGGGGGATACGGTAGGAAGGCCTTCAGCCGGCATGGTATCCACACATGTGAGGCGAGGCGGCGCCTCTTACATATCCCACAATAATAAAATTGCGGCACTAAAGTGCTTTACAACTCCCAACCTAAATATTACAATAATTTTATCCATATATTCCATACTACCGTACTTCTTTCCTTTAGATGAAGTCAATGTAACTATTAATATCATCATATTGCTCTCTTAAGCTATAGATTTATTATGTATTTTATGTATATATTTAATATATTACTCCCTTCCTTTAAGTCAAATATCTTTATTATGTATTTATGTATTTATGTAATGTATTACTCCTTTTCTTAATTCAAATATCTTTATTATATTTATGTAATATATTACTTCCTTTCTTAAGCCAAATATCTTCAATATACTAAATTTTAGTCCTTTAAATCAATTTATAGTATACATTTCTTAATAAAGTATGATTGTTTATAAGAGATGAAATGTACCTTTGAAAAGAATGAATGAGTAAACTATATAACACAAAATGAGTCCTCAATTTAACACTAGATGAATCATTTGGCCAGATAATATGATTATAACTCTGTTGACTCCTTTATAAACGAAATATAACAGGCAATTTTGTTATATTTAAAATGTGAGTTTAGAGGGTCTTCGGGAGGGTTTGTTACACAGTTCACCACGATTCATCGATTTGTCGGTGGGCGAAATAAATCGTTATTCCCATCGCCGCATTATACCTATACATAGATATTTTTTACTGTCGATAGCACAGACTACATGAATACTATATACACGCCATTGGGAAGGGAACGAGTCGCCGCGCATATGAGCAAACGCTCCAATTACTGTCAAAAATGTCATACATTTGTAGGTTATATTATAGTGTATAAAATAGAAATAAACCATGGTGTACTGTTTTATCGTACCGAATGAGATGAAAAGGTTTTAAAATTACCCTTGAAATTATTTTATTTCATTGGTGAGTAGTATAAACTCTGTATTTCTGTATGTAATTGCAAGCTACATTGACAAACCAAGAAATTATCTTGAAAGGCGTATCCATTTAATCCACGGTTGATAGGGAAGCGCTTGAACACGATCTCGCCTGATGGTAAGCTAAGATGTGGCCTTAGACGGAACGCTTTTCCCTAGAAAGCAAACCTGTTCACTCTTCACTCACGTGTCGTTTTTCGTTCACTGTTCACTCTTCTCTTGAAGATCCCCAGATTAAACTCGTCGGGGATCACAAACTCAGAAGCCTATTCCATTCCTTCGCGGTTCGGACGAAGAAACCTGATAACGATTATCGACTATGCTCATCCGAGACTCGGGAGTAGTAAGATTCCAAGCTGCTATTAAGATTTTTAATTTTCGAGGATAGCCTCGGAAAATCTCAATAATATTTTTGCCCTGATACTAACAGTAGAATGTAGTGAGTACATCTTTAAAAGAATTTAAAAAAAAAAGTATTTATTAAACTTAAAATAATTCATATAATATGAGTATTTATAAGCTTAACATAAGTTCATAGTTTTAGTGTACTTAAAAATGAAATCCGACCACACATTATTTTTACAAAACATCGTGGGTACATCAAAATTTTTTACAAGTTGATACTAACATTTTTGTTTTTTGTTTTTGTTTTTAAATATTTATGTATGTACTTGGATTTGTTTAATAAAGATTTTTATTATTATTATTATTATAAAAATTACTGTAGTCGATCGCGCATAAACTAGCATCAAATAGATTTCAATAACTGTCGTGCCATGAGCCAATAAAGTATTTCTGGACTCGCTACGGTAAGCTTGATACCATCAAATAGTTTGAGGCGGTCATGTTGGTACACGGTTAATTATGTGTCTAACTTCAAACCGAATAAAGATATCTCATTCCAACTTTACTCAAACGAAAAGTAATCTACATATCCGGAAAAAGTGTTCGTATTTAAAAGTAACCCTGCTAATCCAAAGCGTCCTCTTTAAGTGCTTTCTCAGGCATAGTTAGCAGTATATATATTTATATATATTGGTTATATTCTGTTAAATAAGTTTTATTTTAAATTCTTTACCCTTTCATTCGTTGTTTTGATTCATTTGATACATTAGTTGGACGATTGCTATTGTTGTTTTTCCAAAGTTTTTGTTGATTTTTATAGACTACAATGTGTACCAGTGTACCAGCAATTTCAGTTAATGGTGGAGTACATGGAAAGGTGTATTTAATACATTTTTATTTTTTTCGAAATAGAAACAATTTTTTATAGCTACATAAACATACTACCCATTATTCAACTTCATGTTTTTATGTAACGAAACTAATCAAAAATACAAATATTAACTTTATTTAAAAATTTAGAGATTGTGCAGGAAATATATACAAAAAATACGTTATTAAATACAGTGTTACGATTTTGTATGGTTGTTAGCCAGTTTTGTGACATTTTCTAAAAATACATTGTTCCAAGTGGCTTTCAAGTGGATAATTGAAGTTAGGGAATGCGGTTTTGAGTGCCTAATGCCTATGCTTTAAGATATCTTTTTTGTAGAAATAGAGACCTTAATAAAACCCACTGAAGGACCGCATTTTATCAAAATATAACTCAAAATATCAAAACACTATGGGATCGTAATGATTTCACGCCGTAATTTGCAAGTGAAACAGTTAACTTGCCTCGATACGGTATTTCTCAGTCATCTGTCAAATTGTTACTCATGGTACGGAATTTGTATGCCAACAACTAGAATACTTGAGTCGCTAGAGTAATTAATTCGATAGGTTTTTTACGCATTAACTAATGCTACCGATTTTAGTTCTTCAAGTGACCGCCAGTGGCACTGCACACTTTTCCATACAAAAATTTGTCACCGTCAAACCAACCGAAATTTTCTTTTTAACTATTTAATATAAATATTAAAAACAATAGAATTTAGGTATTATTAGTATTAATCAATAATCAAAATCCATTAAAAATAATTTCGTAAATTTTCAATTATTAAAAAATTGATAATTAAGGTATTTTTTTTATAAAGGTGGATTTTTAAATAAAAACCCTGATTTTTGTGAAAATTTGATAGCTAAATATTAAATGGGCCCCGACTGTTAATCGTTCTGTGATTAATTAAAATTCATGGATTGTTTTATATGTATAGCGATTATAAAACTATTTTAGTGGTGTAGTTATTCATTATTCCTTAAAATAATACTATACTAGGTGGTAGAGTTCTGCATTGTCTCGCCCGGGTCAGGTACCACCGCCTTAGCTATTGCTGCCGCAATAGCGTCAGTGCTTGTCATTGTCATGTTCCGGTTTGGAGGGTAAGGTAGCCGGTAAACTTATGCATGTGGCATTAGACCTCGCCCCAAGATAGCAACGCACCATTAGCACCTTTGGTGTCTATAGGCGATGGTTGACTCTTTCCATCAGGAGACCCATCTGCTTGTTTGCTATCTTATGATATATATATAAAAAATGATTCTAAGCTACGGGGCTCGTTTCTTTCTTTTTAGTTTTCATTAATGGATCTTTTTTCAAGATGCAGTCGAGTTTTTTGTTTTCAATATTTTTTTTTTGAATCTATGTTTAGAAAGCCATTGAAAAGATTTTCCTTAGAATGTCTGATTACCCATTTATTTATTAACAACAAAAGCTATAAGAAATGAAAAATCAGTTACATTTTTTTTGAATTTGTTTAATGAAGCGTTATAAACAATTTATAATTTAGGTGATTTCCCAAATTTTTTTTCGGAAATTTCTTAAATTTAAAAAAATATTTTCTTTTAGGTGAGGTATTTCAACGCGCGTTAATTCTATATGAAATGGGTGGCGCGGTATGTTCTGAAACCGCTGGGAAACGTGTTAATTTTAGGATAAATAAATATAGAACTTCAGCTGCAAACCAAAATTTAGTACATTCTTTTTTGTATTAAAAGCTATATACCACCACATAAAAATCACGTGGAAGATTAGAAATATTATTAACAAATTATTTGTTTTAGAGATTTTTTTAGCCTTTTTAAATATATAAACGGGTCAATAACGCGTACATATATAGAACTTACTTGTAAACCTCGACGTTTCGGCCAAGTTACATTGACCACGGTCAATGTAACTTGGCCGAAACGTCGAGCTTTACTTTTCGTTTCTTTTACTTTTCGTTAGAACTTACTTGTTCTATATATGTACGCGTTATTGACCCGTTTATATATTTAAAAATGATAGTAGAACGCGTTAGTTTAAAAGTTCATATTTTTTAGCCTGTTTTCGGAATTTCATATGATCGAGTAAAGTACATTCTATCATGTAATAAGTTAGCTTAACATTCCTTAGATAATATCTTCAGGTATATCGTGTAATTTTTGTAAAATTGTTATTTAACAATCAATACAAAAAAACGTGATTTAGCAAACCAGTTTTTTCCCGTTTGTCCCGATTACTCGCCTTAAGAAAAAAAAGTTTAGACTGAGATAAAAAAGTTTAGATGATGAGTTGAAATATACCGGATTAAATCAAAAAGAATAATCTCAATATGGCTTTTATTTTTCGAGAAATTTGTGGACAAAAATAAAAACATACATGCACTCATACATACACACAATTTATCACGCGTGTTTGGGAGCCGAAATAAATCATAATACTCAAATACTATACAATTCCATCAATGTTGAATACATATATTTCAAACTGATAATTTCCGTTTTTCCGTCGGTTGATAATCAGATGGAATAAAATGATAAAGAAACGGATAAAATAACATTGTAACTATGTAAAAGTTTTTATGACATTGCGGGTGTTAAGCGAAACTCGTGAACAGGGAATTACATATTGCTCAATTTGTAGAAACTTATTTTATGTGGCAGTTATCTTAAGTAACAAGATACGTTTTATAAATCAATTAAATGAAAGCATATCTACGATAGAATTTTAACTCTCCCATTCTATTAAAAAATCTATATTAATTGATGTATATTATGTTACCGGTCAAACCCGATTTCCGGCCAAACCGGTTCATACTAAGCGTATCAGGATATACTAGTTAAGCCCAGCAAAATCTAGTTTGGCCTAAATGCTTTAGGCTTAACTAGTTTAGCCCAGGCAGAACTAGTTATGAATTATTATACAAGTAATTTAAAGCTTACTTTCTTCTTCCTATACATATATACAGCTGCGTCAGATACCATCTACTGTTATTGATTCATTTGGGCTAGGTTAGAACAGTGACCACCTCCCCTTTATTGTTAGTGTTATTGAACCATTTAGGTTAGGCTAATGAGTAAAAATATAACAAAAGCGTATTAGTAAGGAAATGGAAGAGGTATTCCTGCGGTCAGAGGTTACAATTGTAACCTCAAGTTGCAATGATTCAATAAGTTCAATTAAATAATAAATAAATAATAAATAAATAAATATTCACGGGACAAATTACCTACACTTATTGATCTAACCCCAAAGTAAGCAAATTATTTGCTTGTGTTATGGGTGTTAGTCAACGATACTAATACATAGAAATATATGTATAAATACTTTTACATACATAATAAACAGCCAAACCCGAAAATACAAACATTTATGATCAATTATAATTTAAAATTAGTTCAGCCTAGGCCAAACTAGTTTAGCTTTAAATATTAAGGCCAAATTAGATTACCTTAGGCATAACTAGTATATCTTGACATGCTTAGAATTAATTGGTTTAGCCTAGGACAATGCAGTTTAGCCTGAAATCGGATTTGACCGGTAACATATACTTACAAACAAGGTTCTTTAAAAATAATTATAAAAAATTGGCAGGTATTTTGCATAAAGAAATATGTATTATTATATAATACTAGGGATTCGCCCCGGCTTCGCATGGGTGCAATGTACATATTGATACGGTGTGAGTGGCGAGTGCTTAATAATAATATTGTTGCAGAATAATCTCGATAAAAGTGGCAGTTATTAGAATCATCTAGAAGTAAAAAAAGGACAGCTGCTTTTATCGATGATTAAAAAGTATTAGTGACACAAACAGTTATGTCATAATTGACCTTCTTGCATAAGGCATAAAATTGAGATTAGCGTGTACCATGACTTGTTTACATTTAAGTTGTTTACGAGTTATTTATAATTCCCGGTTACTGTAGAATTTTTGAGAACATTTTCGAATGTTTAGGTGAGATGTAGGTATATAAGGACGTGTCGGCGAAAAGCAAGTCAGTTTTGAAAAGCAATCGAAAGCGAACGGATAGTGCGATAAAAGGGAAAGAGCGATGTAGTCTAAATACGGGTAGTGTTTTGGTTTAGTGATTTGGTTTTGTCGACTAGTATTAGTGTGAATGTGGTGACGGTTTGTGTAATTAGTGTTAGTCAGTGCGTATATACGTGTTGTTTGTGGTGTATCGTACATTTTGTGAGGTAAATAAACACGGTTTTCTTATAAGTGGTATTTTATTACACAATATAAACTACAAGCTCGTAACAATATCATAAGACAGCAAACAAGTAGATGGATGACTTCCTAATTAAAAGAGAAATCATCGCCTATAGATTAAATGGTGCAGTATAATGGTGCGTTGCAATCCGTGTGGTGGGATGGTAATGCTACATGTATAAGTTAATCTGTTATATTACCCTGCCAGGTAGGTCGTAAAAAGTGACCAATTCGCTATGTGAGTCACTACCATCGTGATTACTAGGTGGCAAAGTTCTGCATTGTCCCGCCCGGGTTTTGGTATTGTAATACCTTTATGGTGTTACATGCATAATATTGCATACTGGCGGCTTTGCCTACTTTTAAACGTAGAACATTGTTTAGTTTTTCTATTTAATGTATGTAAAATGAAAGTGTTCGAAGTAATCTTGACGGGCAAAGACATATGCCTGGAAAATAAATGAAGTTCTGAAAATTTGTGGTATTATTGGAATATAATACTAAAACCTGTCGATCTTTGTGTACCTCAAGCAGCCAAGCAGATTAAAGTAAATCCCCCGGGCAAAAGGTGTTACAATTGGTGGAGTAACACGGCCGGCCGTTATATTAACCCGGGCTAGTCGTCACAATTTGGCGGAGGCGCCGTGCAGTCGCTACGTGAAATCACTACGTGCAGTCGCTACGTGCAGTCGCAACGTGAAGTCACTACGTGCAGTCGCTACGTGCAGTCGCTACGTGAAGTCGCTACGTGCAGTCGCTACGAGCAGTCACTACGTTCAGTCGCTGCGTGCAATCGCTACGCTGGACGAAGAAACCAGGAGAGCTAAGTATTTTGGTCAGAGGGTAAGAGTCAAGATGGAGGCCATCAAGCGTTTCGATGGAACGCAGAATTGCATTCGCAGAATTTATTAAGGATTTTAAAACAGTCGCGGCAATTAATAAATGGGATATGGAGAGTTTGCCTTTACTTTTAGGATTATATCTAGATGGGCCTGCGTTAGCATTTTATAAAATGATTTATAGTGACACGGCCAATTTTAATGAGTTGTGTATAAAAATTGAAAATGAATTCCCCATACCAATAAATTATATTGAGCAATTTTATATAACCAAACAGGGCCGCGATGAGGAGCTATTAACATATTTTTACAGACTCAGCAGTATTGCAGTCAAGGCTGAGATATCTGACAACATTTTTATAAAACAATTTCTTAAAACGATATTACCCTCGTTTAAGGAAAAGTTTGGATTGCAATTATATAAGTCACGAGAGGAGCTGCGTGACACAGTAATTCAGTACAACGAATTATTTGGAGGAAAACCGCATTCCACGGTTAACTTTCCATTGCAGCCACCAGTTGGGTTGCCACCGAAGTTTTTGTATAGGGAGGAGCCAGACATCCTTCCTTGTACGCCTGTGTGTTCACAGCAAGAACATCAGAAAACGACGGAAGTTTTTCATACGCCTCGGTATAATAAAGCAGCCTTATGTACACAAAGTTCTTTCAGAAGCAGTCTGAAGTCACAACAACACACGGATGGCGTGGGCCATCGCATCAATATGTGCGAAGCAATTACGCCCGCACCATTTCAAGCCAAACAAGAGGAAAAAAATATCAGGTGTAAAAAATCCATGTATTCGTTTATATGTTAGGGGACAGGAATGTCTCGCTTCAATAGACACGGGAGCAAATATCTCGTGTATGTCCGCGAGATTAGCGAAAAAATTAAATCAGCCATGTGGAACCAGCGTTTCATATAGCAGAAATAAAATTAAATCTGTTACAGGGTCCACACTAAAAGTCGTTGGTGAGGCGAGAGTAAATCTCCTCATTAATGCAAGGGTCTTCCCCAACGACATGGTGATTGTAAATAATATTGGTTACGAAATGATCCTGGGACAGGATTTCCTTAATAAATATGATGTAGTTATTCATTGCAAAAAGGGTTATTTGTGTATAGATGAAAAGTTTTTTATAAATTGTAATTTACATTATTTTAGACAGTTTTCAAATAATAAAGATAGTTGCCATGACAACATGCGCAGTGTATATAATATTAAAAAACGAGTTGACATGAAGTCATCGTGTTTATTGACTACAACGTCAAAAATAAATATGAAGAAAAACATAAAAACTAATATATTTTATTTCAGAAAAGATAAAAATTGTCGCAATAATAATTCATATGAGTTATTTAGATGTTAAAATGAGGTGAAAAAGCGGTGCGCGAACACGCGTAAGAATTAAAATATTGTCATAAAATGTGATGAAGGGTGTAAGAAACGTTTGGTAGTTAGACCCAGTGAAAAATCATTCATTAGATACGTAGCGGGTAGAAATTGTAAGAATATGAGTGGATGGCGAGGGTGTTTACCCACAGGATGTGTTGGAAATGTGCAGGATAGGAAAGGTTTTGAAAAGAGAGCTAATAGGAAAAATTGCTTGCAAAGGCAATTATCGATATTTCATACACCGAGACGTGTAAACAATATAAAGGTGTATAAATCAAACAAAAGGTCTTGTACAGATATAACATAAATATATATTTAGGGTTCAGCATTATTATAAATAGGTTGCAAGTTTTTGTGCATGAATAAAAGAATAGTTAGGTAGTCATTCATTGTAGTAAATAATTGTTACATGTTAGACCATTACTTTTGTTTGGGCTTGTATATAAGAATGCTAATATTTGTATTTGTTTCATGTAATATGACGGGGTTCAACCAATGCTGTGATGATGGACCGGAGCTAAAAGAAAAAAGATGACCAAAAGAATATAAAATGAAGAAATGTTATGTTTTCAATAGAAATGTATTCCTCTCAAGTTCTTCTGTTCAATAATAAAGTCAAATGGGGTATAATGGGGACAGAGCCGCCTTAGTATGAAGTCGTAAAGCCAGTATAGGTAGGGGGTCGATAGTCATGTGAATGTGAGTTCAACTTTGTAGTACGACATAGTCGACACAAAGAATATCTGTATAAGATATACATATATGAACTCGGATAGTTATGGGAGATATTTTAATGATGGTTTAGTGTGGTTCAGAGTAAGAATTATTTATATTCGTGATGTATATATATTGGGGCGAGCTCGATGTTGAGAGGAAGGAATACTTCAATCTTTTTTCTTTTGGTCCACCAAAGAAATCGAAGTTTGAATTGTTATACCTTTCCATCTCCTATTATATCATATGCAGCTAGAGCCCGCCAGGCTAAAGTTTAATAAAATGATAAATGTTTGCGATAGGATAGATTAGATGAGGGGGCTGTGGTCTGCCTTTTAGGGAGGTTTTGGTAGGCCAAAGTTTGTGACATGGTGTGGTGGTAATAGTCAAAACCACACAAGGGGCAAACTATCTTTTAGGAAAAGACAGTCCCACCAAAATGTACTTTCCTACCCATAGGTAGGGCAATCGGGATAGGAATAGGTAGGTCATTTAAGAGGAGACAAGTGCCTGTCCGGTTTCAGCTGCTCCTACCTTGAGGGGTAGCTGATACCTTTATGGTGTTACATGCATAATATTGCATACTGGCGGCTTAGTCTACTTTTAAACGTAGAACATTGTTGAGTTTTTCTATTTAATGTATGTAAAATGAAAGTGTTCGAAGTAATCTTGACGAGCAAAGACATATGCCCGGAAAATAAATGAAGTTCTGAAAATTTGTGGTATTATTGGAATATAATATTAAAACCCGTCGATCTTCGTGTACCTCAAGCAGCCAAGCAGATTAAAGTAAATCCCCCGGGGAAAAGGTGTTACAATTGGTGGAGTAACACGGCCGGCCGTTATATTAACCCGGCAAGTCGTTACAGTATCACCGCCTTACTTATTCTTGTCGCAATATCGTCAATGCCTTTGTGTTGCAGTTTAGAGCGTAAGTTAACCAGTAAACTTATGCATGTGGCATTAAACCTCGCCACAAGATAGCAACGCACCATTAACACCTTTGATGTCTATAGGCGATGGTTGACTCTTTCCATCAGGAGACCCATCTGCTTGTTTGCTATCTTATGATATAAAAAAGCAACGCACTATTAACATCTTTGGTGTCAAGAGACAATGATTGAATCTTTCCATCAGGGGATCTATCTGTTTGTTCGTTATCTTATTATATAAAAAAATAAATAATTAAATTACCTGTGGTATTTTGAAAAGCCGTAACAGGTTCGCTACTTGCACTGATGTTACACTGGAAGCTGCTCCTACTACACCGGAGATGACTTTCCGCATAGCTGTAGCATTGCATGCATACTCTGCATCGTCGATGTTGCTGATAGAACCTTCGAAAAAATTTAAGTTTTTTGAATGTTATTAGATAGCAAAGAAGTAGATAGCTCTGCTAATGGAAAAAGACTACCAGCGCCTATAGACACCAAAAAATGCTAATTTTGCATTTTTATCCATGTGGCAAAATGTTAATGCCACTTGCGTAAGTACACCAGTTACCTTACCCTCCAAATTAGAAAAAAAAGTGGGACATTCACATTTAATATATTTAAATATATATTACAAAATACAAAAACCTTTATTTGGCTACATAAATTTATACAAATGTTAAGCCGTGGTTGAGATCACGTATTAAACATTTAAATATGTTTGTAGCTGGTGGTCTTCCTTTTCACTTATTAGCCTTATAATTAAAAATATATGTTTATTAAGCGTGTGGTGCGTTCAAGTGTGTGTCAGAGTAATGTGCGTATGAGTTTGTGCATGTGTATAAGTGTGTGTGGATGTGTGTTAGTGTGTGTGTGTGTGTGTGAGTGAGTGAGTATGAGTTTGTCTGCGTGTGATTGTGAGAGTATTAGTTATTTCAGATATTAATATTTAGTAGTTTTTCAATATCGTTATAGCTTTGAGACTGAAGTCATTCTTGTAAAATCTTTTTACAACTATATAGTTTTAATTTAAAATCGTAACACAACAATGACAAGTCTAACGCGAATGCGGCAGGAGTAGAAAACGCGGCGGCGAGACGTTGCGGAATTCTACCACCTAGTAGTCACAATGATGGTGACTCGTATAGCCAAACGTTCCTCTTTTACGAACTCCCTAACGACGGACCACCACGGGGATTGACACAAATATATTTAAAGTGGTGATTTATGTGATTTTTATACATTATTGTTTGTAGTTTTATGCTGTTAGGATTGAAGGATACAAATAAATTTGATCATACTTTATGGTTCTGTGTCCATATTTAGAAGTTGTTATTTTATAGGTCCACCTAACGTAGCTTTAGACTTATGTCACGCAGTATCATTTTATGCGGATGTTATTTCAGATATCAATGTTTAGAATGTCATAAAATGTCTAACAAACAGATGGTCCCCTGATTTAAAAAGACTATCATCGCCTACAGACAACCAAATATAACAAAGTGTGTCACTAGTAAGAGGATAATGTCACATGCATCAGTTTACCGGCTATCTTACGCTGCAAACCAGAAGGCAACTGCAACAAGCATTAAAGGAATCCGGTATTACTTTAACATAGACTACTTTTTATCCCAGTAAATGAGACATTCCCGCGGGATTCTCCAAATCATGTTTATTATGCAGCGAGCTGCATGCTGCAGCTAGTATTATGAATGCGAAGACTTGGATGTTCGGATGTATGTATGGATGGATGTTTATTATTCAATCACCCAACAATCTACACGCAGATGATGATCAGAAATAGCATATGGGCTTTTTTATATCATAAGATAGCAAAAAAGCAGATTGACCTCCTAATGAAAAGAGTCAAACATCACCTATAGCTATATCGCGGCTATCTTGCCCTCTAAACCGGAACACGATAGCGATAAGCACTGACGCTATTGTGGCAGGAATAGGTAAGGCGGCGGTACCAGACCCGGGTGAGACAATGCAGAACACTATCACCTATAGTGCGCACGGAACTAGTTGGCCGCGCCTTACGTATTACGTATTACGTATGGCGCGGCCAACTAGTTCCGCGCGCACTATAGTAAATTACTGTTTAACTGGCTATTAACTCAAAAATTTATATACTGCATGGTAATCAAGATGCCTTATGTGTCTTTCTGATCATAATAATGAAGATGAAAACTTATGACAATGACAACAGTCTCAGCTCTATGACATATTTTCATCTGAAAAGAAGTCTTAACTGGTAAATTTGCATATATGGACTAGCAAAAAGCAGAGTTTTGTAAGGGCTCACAAAGTTATACTACCTAGTAATATTGTTAAGAAAATATTTTTATGAGAATTACATCTTTTAATATGTGGCCTTCATTTATAATTATCTAACCTAAAAAAAGCCAGTGTATTTTTACCCAAACATTATATTCCCATCAAAAGCGTCGTCAGGCTTTGGTCTAGAAGGGCGCAGGAAAATAAAACCAAAATAAAAAAACATGTTTCTAAGACAAATTTTTTTTAGAACTTACAAGAAAAATTCTTTAAAATTTTGCTAAGATAAGATCGATTTTCGAAATTTTAAAAAAAAATTAATTAACATTTATTTAACATTTTTAGGATTAATATTGGACTTACCACAGGCACGAAGAATTGGCGGTGGTCACTCAGTGAATAAATTTTTCGTATTTTTCTCTCAGGGAAACCCTCGGGGTTCGATTCCCGAGTCAGACAAATCAAAAATGTATTTTTTTTTCAATTTTCTAATAAAAACAACGATGCTCGGGACTGGAAAAATGCCCGGTTGGTGATAAGCTGGTCACTTATTACGTTGTGGGACTAAGACGTATCTTCGGCTAATCGTGGATGCACACGATATACCTCTGCCTACCTTTTCGGGGATACGGGCATGACCATACCTTTTTTTAGCTTTTTACCCTCGGGCTAAAGTTGAAAATTTATCACAATACAAATTTAATCAATTAATACACTTGTACTGTTTCACAAAAATCATATTGTGAAAAATCTGTAAACGGTTGACCTTGCAGGCCATCCCTGAAATTTCCCGCTAAATTAAGATATTTTAAGCTCAAAAGAGAAACTATAAGCATAGATTTTTTTTTCAGTTCTAAGAAATATTGAAATATCTCAACTGCTAAATCACAATAAACAGTAAGTAAACACGAATGAACCAACGAAACAATCACACATGCAGTTTATTTTGATAAAAATGGCAGTACATTGATTTTTGAAAAACTGTATATTTTGGAAACGACGATCAAATTGATCAAATTTCAAATGGCATTCAACTCAATTTAACAATTGCTTTAGCTAAATAATCGGTAGGTCCAAAAATTTCGAAGCAATGTCAAAAAACATTTTTTCTTAAAAAATTTTCGTCACTGATAGATACCAAACAAAGTGACTGATTTTTATCCAATTAACGGTACGTAACGCAGTTTTTAAAGGAGAAAAGCTGATAAGATTTTGAGGTCAATCGGTGAAAGTTATTTCAAAAACATTAAGTAAGTTTGCTAAAAACAACGTAACTTTAATATTTGAAAAGCTGGAACTTTTGAAAATAAGATTCCAGTTTAATTTTTAAAACGGCATTCGACGTAATTTTTTTAGTACTAAAATATTGTAGAATACTAAAAAATGACTTTTTTCAAAATTTTCGTCAACGATTACTTCCAAACAGATAAACCGATATGATGCAATTAATGCATTAGACTTAATTTTTTTGAGAATATAGCTGATTAGTTTTTTACTCAATCAGTACATTAATCTGGAAGTTATATAAAAAATCTGTTTCACAAAAATTTCTTTTTGGGTTTTTTCAAAATTTTATCAAAATCCCTTGAGTCCATTTAGTTCAAATTTTCAGGAATTCTAAGTTGAGTGGAATCCAATCGAATGCCACTAACCGCATTTCGATCGGTCCAGCCGTTCAAAAGTTATGAGATGTTTACATACAGACATACATACACACACACGAACACACACATACACACACATACACAATGATGCCATCGCGAAAATAGTCGAAACAAGTGCCTAGGACCTCAAAACGCGGAAATCTGGTGAAAATTCGATTTTTAAACATCGGAGCAAAACCAGTAAATTCCTTATCCACATACGTAGCAGGAAGTTAAAAAGTACAAGTGTATTAATAGATTAATATTGTATTAAAATGGAGTGAATGAAAATGAATTATATCTGCCACGCCAAAGTAACATTTTAACTCGTTAGCGTTTTAACTCGTTAATTTCATAATAGATGGCGTTAGTAGTTATAAAATTCTAATACATTTTTTTTCTTAATGTTTATAAAATGGTACTTTAATGGTAGATCATATCTAGACATGAATTTAAACTAACACGTCAAAGCTCAAACCTCGAAGTGCGATATTTTTCAGTAACAGGTACCACAAAAGTGCATACAAAGTGGCCTAGTGTAAGTGATAAGAAAAAATTTCTTAGTAAATTTGCGTAAAAGAGCTCAAGTAAATATTTTATATATAGTAATGCATTGTTAAGACATCGAGTTAGTGTCTATAATGAAAGGTAATCTATCACCTGGGAATAGTGAAAACACTGAATTTTATACACACCTTTAATAAAGTCCACTGCCATTTCTAATCCATATGTGTCTCTGTCACAATCATCTAATACATGAGCACCAATAATCATCCCTGGTATTAATTTTAGTTTATTATTTATGTAATCAAGTGTATACAACATAGTTTCTAAAGCTTGTACACCTCCTTGGGGCATAACAGGTCCACATGTCATACTATCCGATCTTTCATGAACCATCATTAGACCTCCCAAAACTAAATCACCTTCAATAACTGCTTCTCGTTTAATAGGCCAGTGTGGATGCTTCTTATCTTTTATATCGCTTACTTGATCACTAGACATATTATACCAATCATATTTTTTTTCACTTAATGGTCCATTGAAGCTAATGATATCGTCTTCTAAATGAGGTTTTTCTTTAAATCTAGCTAAGGGGTCATAGATTGCGTATTCAAAAGTTTTTTCTAGGAATTCATGTAAGAACGGTGCTTCAGTTTGCTTATGTCTATGTCGATGATGATGTCTGATGTTGGGGTGTTGCTGTAAATTTTCGTTAGAACCTTGGGACTTGTAGCTCATTGCAGAATGCTGTAGTGTAAGGAGCAGCGTTGTTGTCGCCAACCACGTCTGGTCGGGACGCATGTTAGTGTGATGTGTCTCATACCAATATTCGTAAATGCTTTGTCCATACTATTGCGTAGAACATATTTGTTTTCATCTGAAACAATAGAAAAATAATATTTAGATGCTTAACAGAATTAACAGAATTGTCTAAAAGCTATATCATCTTCTAAGGTTTGTTTTCGTAGCATACGCAATTTGTTTGTTTTCAACGTTGAAATTTCGTTAATGAAACTTCTAGATATAAGTGATAGCCTTATTGGTTCTACGCATTGTTTGTTTGTTTACACTAGAAATTTCATAAAATATTTTCAGTAGATTGTTTGTGTATTTTTAAGAAGCAATATTTTTGTAGCCTATTATACATTTCAGATTCCTTGCGAGGTAGGTAGAGTTAACATAGTTGTTGTCTCTTTCCATCAGGGTAGCTATCTGTGTGTTTACTATCAAATTATATACAAAAATCCACGCTTTTAGCCTCTTATTTTTGGCTAGAAGTGATCGTTCGCGAACGTCCACAAAGTAAAGCATTTAACATTTAATGTAGGAAATTCAGAAGCATATAGCCAAAAGCTAATTTTTATGCCGCGAAATTGATTGTGTTTCGTTAGTTTTTATAGTATGCACCTGCTTTTTGCCAAGCAGATAATGTATAACAATGAATTGGCTGAATTTGTCACTAACAATGAAACTACTACGTGATATCTTGCATAGGTTTGGTGCCACCAAAGGATTAACATAGCTTCAGTGTTTGTTGATGTTTTAATATAAGGTGTGAGTAAGGTGGCCTATAAACTTCTCCATGTGGATATAAATCTCCGGCACGCCGATAGTTGCACTAATTTGAGGTCTATTGGCAATAGCTATCTGATTCTACCAGCAAAGTTATTCGTTTGTTTGATGAATTGGAGCCTTTGTTTAAAAATGTTTTTATTTTTGGGATTTTTAATAAGGTTTCAGCAAATTAATATCCGAAGTCCCTTTAATTATGAACGTGGGCCCGGCAATCACGACTCATGTCGTCTTTATTGCCGTATACATTAGGGTAGGGTCAGACTTATTTTAATATATTATTGTAACAACATCTGTCGTCATCGTTAAAGCTTTATTCTTGGAATAACTTGAGGCCTGATATTGCTCAATTCAAGTAAACTAGTGATCGCTAACAGGTCGAAATTTATTACTCCGATTGGCTATAATCTGAGCAATAAAATTTATTTTAAGTTTGACAACAGATTTTAACCATAATAGATATATATGTCTGTATAATGTATGTCAAATATATATAATATGGATTAAAAATATAAGCTAATATATTTTTAATCCATACTATACAAAAATATTAGCTTTCTGTACTTTTTCACTATATAAACTTAAACTTTGTCAAATTTCATACGTCAACGTAATTGCCGTAAAAAGGGGTACATTTTTTTTACGATTTTTTCTAAATTACTGATTTTTTTCACATAAGCATAATCAAATATTGCCGAATTTATAACTAGTTGTCAGTGATGGATATATTTTAAGTTTTAATGCATTTTTAAGATAATAAGTAATTCGAAAATTATTTTGTCCGACAAAAATACCGCACCGACTCTGCACTCTGCTCCCACAAAAACGCTGCATTTAAGCATTAATGTTTAGGACTGGAATCAATACATCGATAATTTTTGCTGAATTTAATTTATTAATGTTATCAAGTGGTCGTAGCGCCCATAAAATTACTTGCTGCTTTGTTTCAGACCGATAGGATATAACGTTGTCAGGGGATTTCTGTTTATTAACACTATCGAAAACAGTCGTTGATTGAAAGTTTGTAAGATTCGTCAAAACTCACGAAGTTTCAAGTGTGTAATCGTCAATTAAAAATTAGTGCCATTTCACGCGCACTAAAAATATTACAACCATAAAACCTAATCGACTTAAGTTTATAGCGAACTCAAAGTTAATAATATTTTGTTTCATTTTAGATAGAACGCCGCAATAAACCAAGATTTATTCTTGCAAGAGACAGCTCGTAGCGTGAGCTTTAATTGGCTAACGCTAAATGTAAGCTTGGCTGGGTACTTTCTCGCCCCTAGGCCATTTTAGCAGTTAGTCTTTAAGCGCCTTATTCCAAAACGAGATCTAAATATAGTACCAAACTTAATACAAGGTTTAGTTCTAGTACTAAATAAAACGTTATTATAAAGCCGGGCTTAGCGCTAGTCCGAGAGAATAAGAATGAATTTTAGTACTGGAACTAACTTTAATACCGTAACAAACCTAGACTTCCAAGTCTTAGTTTAAACCTGGTACTAAATACGTTTTTGTAATAAGGCGGTAAGAGTTTTAACTTAAAATGAGGTAAGATCTTAATATATTTTGAAACAGAACAAAAAAGAAATCTTACAATCTCTAACTTTTTAAACGGTGTTCCTTGTCACACACTATCGTTTGCGGGTCGAGGTCATAGCCCAAAAAACATGTTAATTTTTTCGTTGACACCAAATTAAATATAAAAACCACCTTTTTGTGCTATAATTTTTGAGGCGCTTTCCGTTTATTTTATAATAAATAAATAAATTACTGAGATAAATTCGTAAACTAGGAAACTAAGACTTTTCAATCGATTCGATTCGCGTCAATTTTGAGGATATGCAAAAATATTTTATAATCTTAACGTTAATACTCTTTTTTATTCTTTGAAGAATAAACCAACTGTCATTCGACTAAGTAGGTCGTAAAACTTAACCGATTGACTATTATACGTGTGACTACCTACATGACTACTAGGTTCACCTCTCGTCCGGGTATTTCGTATTACCGCATTACAAATTCCTGCCGCAATAGCGTCGTCGCTTGTCATTGTCGTGTTCCGGTTTGAAAGGTTAGGTAGCCGGTAGACTTATTCATGTGACATTGCCATCCCGCCATACGAATAGCAACGCACCAACATCTTTGGTGTCTATAGGCGATGATTTTTCTTTCTATTAGGAATGGCATCTGCTTGTTTGCTATCTTATGATATAAAAAATAAAAGATAAAAAATAATCAAGAAATATTATAGTAAGACTATTTGAGACGGTTTTACGACGACCTAACGAAAAACGCGTATTATGCGGGATAGGAAAAATAAAATGTATTATGTTACTAATTTCGTACATGTAGGTATTGTATTATACCTTTAAAAAAAGTAATCACTTATTTTGGTTTGACAAATATTTTGATGCGTTAGCAACGTTTTCTGACCAATGGGATGTGAGAAGGGCTGGTTACTGTTCTAACTTCACCTAACCCAAATGGTTTCTATAACACTAGCAATAGACGGGACCTAGGACTCGGCGCCCGCTGCCTCTTCACTTCGCTCGCTCGCCTTTTCCCGGTGGTCGTTGTTGTGAATTATCCTAACCCAAATGGTTCAATAACAGAAGATGGTATCTGATCCAGATATATACATATAAAGAGGAGATTATAATATAAGTAAATGCTATACCGCCGTCAAAGCCGCTATGATTAAGTAATGTAAGAAGAGCTTAAAATTTGAAAAAATAGCAAGAAAAAAATAACAAAAGTTTTTATAAAAAGAAATCTGTAAAAATAATCATCAAATGACAGTAAGTGTCAAAGCACGCCTTTTCAATAACTCGAGCATTATTGCAGAAAAACCATTCAACTTGCGGCTCTTTTATATACAGAATTACTTTCTTTATACTCGGATGTTTATGAAAGAAGAATGTAATAGGTCGAGGCGGGCTTCAATTTATTATTATTGGGAACATATGGGGTATATCAAGCCTGACAACATTCACGGCGGTGTCACGTGAATTGGTAATAACCGAATGTATTGAAAATCCCCAGTACATCATATATTTCGCCTGTGTTTTGTAACATTTTGAAGTTCTCAGGTTATTGAGCGTATTAACAAAAGTCACAGTTCGGCTTACTCTGCCTACCTCGCAATGGACTGGAAGTGATGACACTCTAATAGACTATTTCTTATATCTTTAAGAGTTTGTAGAATTCAAGGTAGGAAAAACTTTAAAAACACGACGTAATCGACGTCATCGATCATATAGCAAAGAAGAATTTCGCCGCCTCGAGCCTGTCGACTCGATGGCTTTAGGGAGATGGTCGCAGGTTCAAAACCCGCGTGTCGATATTTTTCTTTGTTGTTTTTAGGTTTTTCAAGGTAGGAATGCGTATTTTTTAAAATATTTACTGTGTTACTTACTGACAAGATGTCAATTTCTTGGTTGGAATTTTTAAAATTGGTACAGTAGTTTTGAAATCTATATTAATATAATAAATTCGAAAGTTGAGATCATTGGATGGATGTATCTTTGTTACACAATCACGCTAAAACTACTGAACGGATTTGAATGAAATTTGGTATACAGATAGATGATGAAAGTATATACGCTACATTTTATTCCGAAAAAAATAGGTGATTCCGCGGGATTTTTATAATGCAGCGAGCTGCACCCTGCAGCTAGTTATTCACTAAAAACAAACATAATATTATAATTAATAAAATTAGTGTAAGTATTTTTCTTAGTATCGATAGGGAAGCGCTTGACCATGATCTCGCCTGATGGTAAGCTAAGATGTGGCCGAAGATGAAACTCGCTTCCCTAGAAGGTACCTGTAAGTATAAAAAAATGTAAATATATCTCTACATAAAAATCTTATTGGGACATCGCCATCCTGTAGCGTTTAAATTATGAAAAAAGTTTCGTAAAAATTATGAAAATCAAAATAATGGAAAATGTTTATAAATAAAAACATTAATACAGCATTAAATAGAAAGGAAAACATAACAAAATACATAAAAAATGTAAGTAGCCAATTAAGACAAATTCAAAAATACAGAAACATAAACATAAAAGCAAGGAATTACTACAATCCACAGCATAACTTATACCAGGCTGTATCACAAAAAACATTTTTATTTGCATGTTATACAACGTCAACCCTAATTTGAAGATAAAATATTACAGGCCGTAGTCAACTCTCGAGCTAATCTATTTTTTGCTTTAATTACACGGTCTAAGAAGATTATCATAATTGGATTGACCGACATAATTTTTTTAAAAGGTGATAAATTTTGGCGCGCCCTCGCCTCATTACCGTGATGGTCACCCCACCCACCCTTAAGAATAATTATCACACTTTCCTAACTGATAATGATCCGTTTTATTAACTTTAGGCGTAAAATGTGAGTGTTTTTTGGTAATATTTCTTGTGCCTTTTTTATTTTCAATCGACTTCCCATAAAGAAGGTGGTCCTGTATTTCTTTTAATTTTATGTAATAAACATAAAAGCAACTAACTGAGAACATGGTTATTTATAAACTAACTAGCTGTAACGTGCAGCCCGCTGCGTTATATAAGTTTTTGGTGAATCTCACGGGAATAATTTTTTCCGGAATAAAAAATAGCCTATGTATATTCCAAGTCATTATCTAAATGTGTGCCAAATTTCATCCAAATCCGTTCAGAAATTTTTGCATGATTGAGTAACAAACATCCATCTATCCATCTATTCATCCATCCAAACTTTCACGTTTATAATATTAATATAGATTTTTTTGTTTCGTAGGTTATCTATACATATAATAAAATCGTAGGAAAGTCAAAACTGTACATTGAATATTTTTTTAAAAGAATACTTGGGGCGTGATCGACAATCGATATCTAAGCCAAAAATATAGTTTTTAGAATTTTTGTCTGTTTGTCTGTATGTATGTCCGGGGTACACTCAAAAAGTACTGCATGGATTTACTTCAAATTTTACATGAATATTACTCACAGGTCGGGTCAACATATAGGCTACATATTATCACGCTATCACCTACGGGGGAGGAGCTGTGCGGAGTAAAGTCGCTGGCAACAGCTAGTATTTTATATAATGATCTAAAGAATTACTTCCTGAATTAAATAATTTTATTTATTTAACTGTCATTTTGGCAATTAAAGATTCTTAATAAATTATTTTAAATTAAAGTTTTTTTTAACTGCTTAATATCTGCTGGGCAAAATCTGTTCAAATTTTCAGAAAATCTAAGTTTGGTGGAAACCTGTAAAATGTCGCTTTAATCGGTCAAGACGTTTGAAGGTCAAGACAGGTTAACATATGCGGACATCTACATACAAACATAGTGAAATCATCGCAAAACTGGTTGGAAAAGCTTTCTAAGAGCTCATAACGTTGGGATCTTATGAAACCCTTTTGAAAATCCGAATGAAACCAATATTTCTTAGCAGGAAGTTAAAAATGTGTTTCCTCCTTTAAATAAGTTCCTTCATTAGACATTACTTTACCATGTTTTTCAATTTGTGCTCCAAAATTCGACTTCTTGTTTTACTTTTGATTTACAAATTTACGTAGAATTCCAGTGAATTAGTCCAGTAGATTCATAAATAATTGTTCAGATGAAGGAAGCTAGTTATTTTGCAATTTTCCGCGAACTTTTAAGTTTACCTTTGTGATGTTACTAATAAGGAAAATATAGGTATAAAAGCGGCGTAAGAAATGGAATGACCTCACCGTAGGTCTGAAATAATTGGCTGCAACGAACACGGCATATTATTCTTATTCGGGGTAATTTGTATGGACCACCTAAACCTAGTGCAAATAACATAATATCTTTGAACTTTTTACCCCACTGAGCTAGGACTATCGTGCTTTTCGAGTGTATATATTTGACATCCTTTGTAGTCTAAACAGCTTAATCGATTTAAGCTAGAAAAATGCTCCCATATTGGCCGGCCCACTTTATAAAATACATCATCTAACGTTATGCCAGGCAGTTTATAAGAAGCAAATGATTGTGTATGCGAGTCATTACTATTGCGACTACCTACTAGGTTTTAGAGTTCTGCGCTGTCTTGCTCAGGTCTTGTATCACCGCTTTACCTATTCCTACAGCAATAGCTGTTTATATTACTGTCGTGTTCTGGATTGGAGGATAAGCAATCCGGTAACCTTGTGAATGATGCACTAAAATCCGACCATAAGGGCACGCCCCATTGCCATGGATGTCTCTTTCCATCAACGAGCCATCTGCTTATTTGCTCTGTTATGATATAAAAACAAATAGAGAATATTATTTTTTCGTATCGGGTTACAGTCCGATATTTTGTTTTGATAATTATTACGTATTTATATAGGTAAAAGTAAATAAACATTTATTTTGAAATATTTGTATGTCCGAATGAATCTACAGTAAATATTTGTCAACAGTCTCTTTACTGTGATTTGGAAGCTCCGGTCGAATATATTACCCTAAAATATGTTTGCTTTAGTTGAAAGTTGTGAGCTATATACTGGGTAAACATATATATTATATATCGTCATGTCCAACCTCCCACTGTACATAAAAATAAAACTCGACCTTACAATCACAGACCATGCATAAAAATCACAAAAATACATATTGAAATACTCGACTTTGACTTTATATGCTGGCTCTAGCACAAGCGGGTTTCAATTATGTAGCATGTCACTCTGATAATTAAGATAAATCTATTGACACTTTTTATTATTAATTATTTTTGTACGATGCCCTTCAATGGCTTTACTTTGATTGAAATATTTCAATTCACTTGCAAATTACTCCTTGCTAATAAACATTAATTAGTACAAGCTAAGAGATTACCAAATAACCCGATGTGATTCTCCATTCTATAAATAAAACAAATTAAGCATTAGCATAATACAATACAAATAGAATCCTCTTTGGTTTAAATTCGATGTAATTTGAGAAACGAAGTTCCGAAAAGATTACTAAATCCCAAACGGTTGTAAAACAAAGATTGTGAACTATGTTTATCTCATCATAAAATCTTTTCAGAAAGTTCTACGAAAGCCTAAATTCCCGCTGGAATTTGGAGTTACTGAAGATTTTAAATTTAGAATTTGTATTAAATTTATTATTAAAAGTAGTTACTTTAATATTACATTTAATACAAATTCTTGAGATATTAAAATAGCCTTTTGCGGTTAGATTCATTGAATATTTTTCATCGCGTACATTCGCAAACTGCGAAATGAGAATTCTCCAGCATTACAATACATTACAATACAATACAATACAATACTTTGTTTTACAACCGTTTGGGATGCAATAAATACACATTTTACTCGAATTTAATTCTTCAAATGGTAGCCTCGATTAATGCTAAATATAATTATATGTATAGTCAATCAATCCATATATGATTGAAATGATGAGATTTTACACTTTCAATCGTCGGCACTTGGTGAAATACCATTATTATTTGGTGAAACTACTTTACAATACGCCTGTACTTTTATTCCACTATAAATATCTACTAAATTATTCAAATAATCAACCGGTTTCGCTTTTTAAAGTATCTTCAGGGCGTAATATTGTGTATTGGTTGCAGCTACTGTTAAACTACAGGTGTTCGTTGACTTTCATAAATTTGAACTTTAATTGCTTATAACTGACGATAAGTTTGGCCGTATTTGCTATTTTAATAGATTTTACACTTTCAATCGTCAGCACTTGGTGAAATTCCATTATTATTTGTTAAAACTACATTAAAATACACTTATACTTTTATTCGCCTATAAGTATCCACTAAATTATTCAAATTAATCGAACGTTTTCGCTTTTTAAAGTTGATTAATTTGAATAATTTAGTGGATATTTATAATCGAATAAAAGTACAAGTGCATTGTAAAGTAGTTGCAACAAAAAAAATGATTGAAATAATATTTGACTCTTTTGATGATGCTTCGATTACAAAGTTCTTACACTTTACACCCGGAATTTATATTAATTTACATCCAGAAATGGAGTTATTACTGCTTTACCGCTGAAATTAAATCACTTCAGGAGTATGTTTAAGTCGGCTTCTTAGACTTAACTTTAGAGTGATAATTTTTGTTGGGCTAAGAATCCCCCTCTCGCCCTTTGCCAGCTAAACGGTTGATTTTGGGGGCGGGGAAAATTCAAGGTAATAGTAAATTTAGTGAATTTAAAAGGTAAACTATCACGGTTAAATAGGTTTTACATGTTTACGAGTAATAGGCGACTAATTTATAAAATGCAGATGAGGCTGTATGAATTACTTCGCAGGGTTTAGGATTTCAAACAACAGCCGCGGGAGTGGAATGTGGGTGTCAAAGGGATGCAGAAAGAAGTGCTTAAACTATAGAAGAATTGCTCTCTTGCCAACGGCGTATAAAGTTTTATCCCACGTGCTGCTGGACTGACTTAAACCACGCGCGGAAAGAATCATTAGAATTTATCATCGTGGGTTCCGACGCAACCGCATCACGGTGGACCAAATCTTCTTACTGAAACAGCTGATGGAGAAGAAATGGGAGTACGCGCAGAGCATTCACTTCTTGTAGACTTCAGCAAGACTAATGACAGTATAGATAGGAGCGCTCTCCAGAGTTACCAACTATGGCACCACTACGCCATAGTTACCATCTTTGGCATTCCGCGGAACTCGTAGCTCTACTAAAGGTGGCCACCAAGGAAAGCAAAATGCGGGCTAGAGTTGGGAAAGAAATGGCGGAGGAGTTTGACGTAGTTATTGGCCTCAAACAGGGAGATGCATTGTCTCCAATGCTGTTTAATTTAGCGTTAGAGCACCATATCTGGATAGTTATAGAACTAAATACTGGAATCGAGCTAAATGAACGGCTTAGTGACATTGGATACGCAGATGATATAGCCCTGATAGTACAGGCAAGGAATGAGGTGGTAAGATCTGTGCAAACCCTATCTCTGAAAGCCGCTAGGGTGGGGCTCAGATTCAACCATGAACAAACAGAGTATCTCCACATAAAACGCTATAGAGACAGCAAACAACAGTTCTCGGACCTTCGTGTGGAAGAAACCTCGTTCAAAGGCACGGCAAGCTTCAAATTTTTAGAGTCCACTATTACGGACAAGTTGACATCCGGATCTATAACGCCCTCCGTTGAAGTGCCACCCTTTATAAGGTGTAGATGTCCAGGCTGCCAAGTCGGAAGACGAAAATAAGGATCTACAAAACTGTAATTAGTCTGATTTTGATGTATGGCTGCGAGGCCTGGACAACAACCCTTAAAGAGGAAGAGAAATTGCTAGTGGCAGAAAGAAAAATAATGCTTAAGATTCTGGGTCCAACCCAGAAGCAGGATGGAAGTTGGAAGTTAAGAAAAAACCTTGAAATCGAAGAGTTGGTTATTTTTAATATCAGAAGATAGCAAACAAGCAGATGGGTCTCCTGATGGAGAGTCAACCATTACCTATAGACACCAAAGGTGTTAATGGTGCGTTGCTATCTTGTGGCAGTGCTAGTTTACCGGCTACCTTACCCTCCAAACCGAAACACGACAGCGACAAGCACTGATGCTATTGCGGCAGGAATAGGCAAGGAGGTGGTACCAGACACGGGCGAGACAATGCAGAACTCTACCACCTAGTAGCCACGATGGTAGTGACTCGCATAGCCAATCGGTCGCCTTTTAAGACTTGCCTGGCAGAACAGCAGTTGGTCTATTCTTCAAAGGAGCCCGGAACCTATACGGAGAGGAATGGTTGGCGAGCCGAATATAATTAGGGAGACTAAAGCCCATAGACTTCGCTGGTTAGGCCACCTGGAGAGAATGGGAGACAATCGTAGTGTGAAGAAAGTCTATCTTGGAGTGCTGAGTGGCCGCCGACCCGTCGGACAGCCGAGGTACCACTGGAAGGACGTCATGGAGTCAGATCTACGCAAACCACAGGTTGCGAGCTGGCGGGAAGTGGCACAAAAAAAAGACGGCTGGCAACCTCTTGTTTCGGAGGCATAGACTCACTCCAGGTCGCTGCGCCAACGGAGTAATTAAGTAACTTATAAAATGTCTTACAAATTATTTTAAATTGTATGCAGAATAGTTCGTGATGCTGTTCATAGATGGCGCTGCACAATAATTAGATGACGCTAATATTAGTCACCATTTAATTTGATAATGTCTGTAGAATTGTTGTAATAAAAGCCTAGGTGTTCTTAGATTTTGTTTTTTTTTTCATATTATTAGATAGCAAACAAGCAGATAGATCTCCAGATGGAAAGAGTCAACGCCCAGATGGAATTTGTGAACGCCCAGTCGGTCATATATGACCGCTTCGTATTTTTTCAGTTTCTACCGGCGATCAGTGGGTAAAATATGACCGCACCTAATTTGAATTTTATTATTTATGTTAAATATTGTTCTGAATAACTTTATTTTGAATCCTAGTAGTCAGAAAATGTATCTATCAATACGTAGTCGTTTATAGAATGATAAATATGGTTTAGTTGTAGAGAAATCATATTATTTGTACAACGCGGTATCAACGTTGCAATGCCACATGCATAAGACTACCGGCTACCTTACACTACAAACCAGAATACGACAATGACAAGCGTTGACGCTATTGCGGCAGGAATAAATAAGGTGGTGGTACAAAATACCCGGGCGAGAAGTTGCGAAACTCTACCACCTAGTAGTCACACGTATGCCTAATCAGTCGCCTCTTACGACCTGCCTTACAGAACACTAATAGGTCTGTTCTACAAAAGAGCCCGGACCAACACGGTGTACTTGGAGAAGTTATTATAAGCGGTGACCTTGTGCTGCAGATATATCCGGTATTGACGTTGAATAGGTTAACTTAATGTTCATAGTGTGAAATAATAAAAGCCCTCGTCTTAGTCCATATTGTCGTAATAGACAACTTCGGAACCCTACATCACGTGGCCCGACACGCACTTTACCAATTTTCCTTACCTATAACTAGTTTCCGTACAAAAGCGTTGGGATAAAAACGGAATTTTGAAAGGTAAAATCCTTAGCATGAGGTGGGATAGCGTTTTGAAATACTTTTCTCACCACTCCGTTCAATTTGTTCCCTTCACTCATTCTTCTTTCCACAAAGCACCTTCCATTCCCACAAGAAATAGATCCAACGATGCATTACATTCGTTTGCAAATATTGCACATATATTTCGTCTTTTTCGAAAAGTCACCATTCACTACGTCATCTAACCATGCATCACCTTTACCAACTTTTAATCGAATTGAATCGAGCAAAAGAACGTAAGACATATTATGCGTTAAAACATACATTTTTCATTCTTTATACTAGTTTTATAACATTCATCAATATATTGTTTATGTGTCATAAGATAGCAAACAAGCAGATGAGTCTCCTAATGGAAAGAGTAAAGCATCGTCTATAGACACCAAAAGTATTAATGGTGCGTTGCTATCTTGTGGCGATTTCTGTTACCACATGCATAATTTACCGGTTACCTTATTCTCCAAACCGGAACACGACAGTGACAAGTACTGACGCTATTGCAGCAGGAATAGATAAAGCGGTGGTACCAGTCCCAGCCGAAAAAACATTCAATAATGTCTAAGATTTAGTCATCTTTCAAGGAGTTTGTCTCCTTATGCTTGGATGTTTCAACCTAAATGTTTCCATCAATGAGACTGTGACTGAGAAATAAATATTGTTATGCTAAAATTGTCAAAAGCATATAATACATCAAATTAGTACATTAATTCTTCCGAGTGTACACCTGTAAGACTTAAATTTCCTATAGCAATGCAATGTTTGTTAACAAAAGCCAAATATTTAAGAAAATCATAACACCACTTAGTTTTATCACAGCTGGTTTAAATAAAATAACGCAAAAGATAACTAACCATCAATGATTGTACTATCATATAAATACGAAGCAGTAGGTTTGTAATCCCTGACTTAGAGACTATCAAGGTAATTAAAATTCGGAGCGCGACAAATCTAGTCTTTGTCTTGATAAAATATTTCAGGATTTCCTTTTGTTTCATAACTATTGTGTTTCTGTCATAACCTAATGCTTAACTGCTTACAAATATTGGGCAAACAGTAAATGGAAATTTCTCTTTAATAATAAAGTTAAAGTGGAAACCATTGTTATACGAAAACCTAAGTGTACATAACATACAATCAAATTTATATTATTTATAGGTAGAATTTTGAAACAACTCAACCATTTTTAGGATCACTGCCTTGCCTATTCTTGCTGCTCAAGCTGCTTGGCCCCGTCGTGTTTGGATTTGGAGAGGAAAGTAGCCAGTATTAATCCCGTGAAGCTACCGCGGGGAAAGAAATTTTCAAGCTTTTATGTTACCAATTTTTTGACGTATATGTAGGAAGTGGGTCAGATACGATAAATAAAATGCGGATGTGATGATATAACAGCTCTTTATATTTTGATCAATTTTTAAACAATAACTATTCCTTATTAAAAATAAGTCATAATTTAAATAACAGATAGTCAATTATAAATTGTACTGTGACTGATTTTTTTTTATTAAGGGCAATGGGCCCACCTCTCGTTTCCACCACTGTAACTTCTGTAAACCAGAATCAACAGCGCCAACCTTCCTGATAATTTCTGAGTTGCGAGCTCAGGGTGCCCTGGGGGAAAAGCTAAACTGTCTTGGAACCCGCATCGAATTTAATCAGAAGAGTATAGGAGGAGTAGGTAAATACATCCAGTTTCCCTCCTTTTACAGCAGGAGACAACGTAAAGATGAAGCAAAAACTGCTAAGAAATAAGACGTTTACAATCAGGTTAAGCCTGATTGCTATTGCACCACGGTAATTTAGGTATTTGAGGGCCTACGAAAATAGCCTACTTAATTCTGCTTCCAGTAGTATGTATGACAAAATCGCTTGAAGGCACGGAAATTCCCACGTGTTGCTACAAGGTCGGAATAGTAGATTACTCCGGATATACATCGTATACTATCAAGAAAGAAAGAAAGAAAGAAAGAAAGAAAATATTTATTTGCAAGAATATGGGTGTTACAAGTTGTTAAAAATAAATTAAGTTACCAACATATTCTACCATTATATGGTGTGCAAATATTTAAAAAAAATATCATTATAAAATATTACATTTAAAAGATTCTATCGAATATTTAGAATTACTACCGGATCGGAACGCGGCCACACACTGAGAAGATCCGGCGGAAGAAACTCAGCGGGCTGGTCTTTTTTCTCTATTTTATGTACTTGTTATAAATGTACAAATTCATATCACAAAAGAATTTTTTATAATTACAAGTTTCATATTTTGTGCAATTAAATTTTTTATAATTTACAAAATGTTCACTATTTACAAAATTTTACTAGGTACATTGAAATTTTTTAAGGACAATTCAACAAACTTATATTTCTATCCATTAATATTTAATTTTATCGGCTAAAAATTCTTTAATATCATAATAAGTTTTATCTAACAGCAAATCAAACAACTTTTTGCGAAATTTATTTATAGGTAATGATTTAAGACTATCAGGAATATGATTGTATATAATAATAGACATACAATACACATTTTTTGTAAAAATATTTAATTTTTGATTAGGCACATATAATTTTTTACTATTCCTAAAATATGAGTTACCAGTGACTTCAGCATTTGTTTTAAATAACTTTTGGTGCTTTTTTACAAATACGCATACCTCTAAAATATACAAACATGGTAAGGGAAGTACCTTAAGAGACTTGAAAAGTGGTTTACAGGAATGTAACTGATTAACACCACATATTGCTCGAATACATTTCTTTTGGACTCTAAAAATTCGTACCAATTCAACAGAATTTCCCCAAATAGGAATTCCATATTGTAAATTAGAAGATACATATCCATGATATGCTAATAGGGAGGCTTTTACGTTTCCTACTTCTCTTAGTCTTCTTAAGACATAGACAAATCTATCAATCTTATTACATAGATATTCAATGTGTGCTTTCCAATTACAATATTTGTCAATAATTATTCCTAAAAAGTTTGTATAATCTACATCATCTATATTTACTTTATTTAAAAATACATTTGTGTTTTTAGTAATATTACTGTGGTAGTTCTGAAATTCAACTAATTTTGTTTTAGTTACATTAACTTTTAAATTATTATTAATTAACCAGTCTGAAACTTGAAGTAAGGTTTCAGTTGTTTCGTTTACCAAGTCTTTTTTATTTTTACATTTAATAAGTAGGGTAGTGTCATCAGCAAATAAAAAGCAATCATGTTGTATACTATCAGGAAGATCATTGATATAAATTAAAAATAGCAAGGGTCCTAAAACACTGCCCTGTGGTACATCACAGTTGTTAACACGGTAGTTTGAAGTAAATATTTTTTTACGGTTTCCGTATATTTTAGATATTTCGACGCATTGTTTCCTATTTTCTAAGTAACTCTTTATCCAATCTAAAGCCTTCCCTCTAATACCATATTTTTCAAGTTTTGATAGTAAAATATCGTGTGAAACAAAATCAAATGCCTTACTCATATCCAAAAATACACAAAGTGAATACATTTTCTTATTGAGACATTCAGTTATGCTTTTCACTAAATCAAAACATGCTAATGTAGTAGACCTACCTTTCCTAAATCCATATTGATTATTTTTTAGTAGGTCAAAATCAAGTAAATAATTATAGAGCTTTTCATACATAATTTTTTCAAAGATTTTTGAAATAACTGGAATTAAAGTAATAGGTCTATAATTGTTCATATCGCACATATCTCCTTTTTTAAATAATGGTTTGACAATACACTTTTTTAATCGTTCTGGAAATTTACCTTCCAAAAATGACAAATTAATTATATGGCTAAGAGGTCTTGATATTACACTAGCAACATTTTTCAATAATTCTGTGCTAATATTATCATAGCCAGTAGCATAAGTATTTTTCAATGAATGTATAACTTTTTTCACATCATGCTCATCTACTGGTGTCAAATACATGGTTTTTCTACAATTTGGTAAAAAATATGATTTTGAAGTATTTGTAGATTTGACTTTTACACTATTTGATTTTGTCTGGTTTATAAAGAAATTATTAAATAGATTACAGATTGTTTGAGTATAGTGTACTTTAAATTGTTTATTTTGATTTTTTCTATTTGTCTACTATTTATTTTGTTCTGAAATGTACTTTTAATCAGATTCCATGAAGCTTTACATTTATTAGAGGAATTTTCAATGTATTCATAGAAGACTGTTTTTGTGATTCTAATATACATTTAGACAAAATTTTCCTATAATGTAGATATTTACATTTATTTTCTTTCCTATTAGATTGAGCATGACGATAGTTAAGGTACAACTGGCGTTTTACTTTGCAACATTTTAGAAGACCTTTAGTTAACCATTTATTTTTTATAGGTTTATTTAAAACTTTTACACGGACCTTAGGAAAACATAACTCAAAAAATAACAGTAAAATATCATGAAATTCATTAAATGCTTCTTCACAATTTGACTTTGTAAAAACTTCATTAAAACTTAAACTTGATAAACATTCATGAAACTTTTTAATATTGTCCTGCCCATATATCCGCTTTGTTTCAAACCAAAAAGCTCTTTTTTGTTTAAATTCTAAGACTGACTCTATATTGGCTTGTATACTCTGAGAAGTTTCATGGTCAGACAAAGCAAGTGTATGAATGTTAGACTGAACATTATTTAAATTACTTGCTATTAGATCCAGACATGCATGCTTCCTAGTAGGTTTTATAATATGTTGATTTATGTTGTTATTTGAAAGAATGCTTGTTAAATTTTTATGTTTACAAGTGTCCTGCATCAGGTCTATATTCCAATCTCCACATAAAATAAATTTCTTTTTTGAATATCTCATAATATTTTCTAATAATAATTCTAATTTATTTAAGAATATATCAACATTTGAGCTGGGAGTACGATAAATACAAATTACTATTAGTTTATAATTAACAATTTCAACAGCGCAACATTCAAAGGAAAATGGTAAGCGTATTTGTAAGTCCAGGATTTTAAAATCAAGTTCATTTCTAACTAAAATACATGTTCCACCCCTACGTTGATTATCACGAAAAAAATGAGATGCCATAGTGTAACCGTCAAGTTTAAAGTTTGTTTCAGAACCTTGCTTAAGAAAAGTTTCAGAAAGACATATAACATCAATTATACCTAGTGTGTCGCGAAGCTCACACTAGCATTTGGCTACGTTCATTTTGCCAGAAATTATACTCCCAAAGAATATGATGTGCAGTTTGTTCATATTTACAGTTTATGGTGGAACATTCGCAAAATGGAGAAGGAACTAATTTGAACGAGAATAATTTAGCTTTAAAATTACCATGACTAGTAAGGAACTGTGCAACATAATGGTCTATTTCTATCCACGTTTTACTTAATCGTTCCCGGACGTAAGGGAAAAAGTTATATAAATGCCATCCTTTAGGTGAGCAGCACCAACGCGACTGCCATTCATTTATTAATTCATTAGTAACATCCATCACGGGATTAAAGAGGCGACGTATTTTTGTTTGAGCTTACGGATTAATAAATTCTGGGCTAGTAAAGTTCTTAGAATTATAGTACATTGAGGCCCGACGCTGAATTTCTAAATCTAATGGAAATACACCTGATAAAACGGGTAAAGCTTCAGAGCTTACAGTGCGATATGCTTTACACAGAAATATTAAAGCCAAACGCTGATTTTGAAGTAATTTACGCCGGGTCGAGCCGCTTGTAAATTTATCAGCCCATGCTGAAATGCATAAGTAATACAACCTAAATAAGTTGCCTTATAAATTATCTTTAAAGTGTTAAAGTTTAAACCCCACGTTGAGGTAGATATGCCGGCAAAGGACAAATAATTCCGTTTAGCTTTTTCACTGATATAGATAGTGAAATAGGGGGTGAAAGTTTGTATGACACTTTGTCCTTTTTTGATTTTTAATAAATGAAATGGGGCATTTAGACTAAATGGAAAATAATAAAACTTTTTTTTTAATTCTGTCCTATAAAGGGGTAAAAAGGGGCTTTAAAATTTGTATCAAAAATCAGTTGTGATGAATATCCGCTCACTTCACTTTAGTAACTAATGAGACCTCTGAGAAAATTAATCGTTAATACACTATGGTCTCTATAGGGACCAACGCTAACTTCATCCAAAAAAAACAATTTTCACATTTTCACTATTTATCAGTTTTAATACAATACTCTATGGTATTTTATCGTTTTCGAACGAAACATTGTATAGAATAACATCAAATTGGCATTATTTTTTCAAATACGCTCTTGGGGAAAAATAAAAGAACTTAGTTCGCCATTTTGATTCGTGCTGTGTGTTATGTGTTGGTTGCAGTTTATGATACAGGTTAATTTAAAAGTGTTTTGGCGTATTAATCAACAAGTCAACTTTATTTATAATCAAGATTAGTTCAAGATCTAACAGTTTAGATAATAATTTTGTCAAAAACCGTAAATATCAATTAATAAAACATATACTTCGTTAACGCTCACCTTGATGATACCAGCGCTTTGGGTATGACGGTACCTATTTTTATTTTTTTCCTAAATTTTAGTGTTGATATCTATGATCTCAAAAAAAATCATATGATGTGAATGTGAAATATCCTAAACAATATTTTAAAAAAATTAACATAGCTGTAAAATTGAAAAAGAAATAAATTATCTAAAAATTACAAAAAAAAGTACTTATTAATTATGAAAAAAAAAAGATATTCCGTGTGTACATGTTTACCAATTATATAAAAAAATATAAAAAGCATAGGTTATCGATTGACTTTTTGAATTAAAAATCCTCGACTAACAAGTAGTTATATTTTTCTCAAAGTGTCGTGTTACACTTGAATTATTTTATAGCTTAAGCCATTTAAATTAAACAATTCTAACACCAGTGTACTGCAGTACTCAAGACCTCCTAAAAAATATACGCTTTACAGTATCGGATTCAATCCAAACAACTCATAAACCATTTTTGTGACCACGGTCCAACGGAACGAACTCGAAACGCGTGCGCGTAACGTGTGTTTTTAAAAAAAAATACGAAAATGGCTGGTGGTGTGAGCGGATATGAGTAGATAGTATATATTAATGTGTATCTATGAATCATTATCGTTTATCGTATAAGAAAACAATATCTTAGGCAATTACGATTTAATGAATATGATCCTGCGTAATATTTCCTCAAGTAAAACAATGTTTACAAAACATCTTGGAGTATTCTGACATTTGATAACGGAAGATTAATTCGAACAACTTCAGTACTTTTATATATTTTCTTACTTATGTGTTTTGTATTCGCATTTTAAGAATATGAAATTTTCATAAGATATTTTTATTGCGTACTCACGGTTACTTCGTTTCTGTGGCCCAAAATCATTACTTACTTTTACCATTACAAATCTGCCAAATTGTATAGATTTTTGTAATAGTAAAAGAACTTTTAAGGTAAGGCTATTAGTTTGCATAATGATGGCTCTTTGGCCCATTCTGCAAAAGAGAAGGCTGATCTTTTGGCCTCACTTTGGATCTTTTGGCTGATCAGTTGGCTGCGAAAAGTGAGTCGGTGGTATAATGTACCACCTACCATCCCGCAGGGCAACACTTCCATGCCGAAGGTAAAATTCTTCCAAACTGCAGTGCGCAAGACACTCATTTCCTTGGACGTCCACAAGTTAAGTGGGCCTGATGGCATCTCTCCTATCGTGCTCAACATGTGTGCACCAGAGTTGGCACCGGTCTGAACGCGTTTATTCCGGCTCTCATAGTCACATGGCATCGTACCCAAAACTTGGAAGACCGCTTTAGTACACCCAGTCCCAAAAAAGGTGATAGCTCGGACCCATCCAACTATCGGCCTATAGCAATAACCTCCTTATTCTCTATCTAATAGTCTATCTAGTCTATTATCAACTACCAGCTTCTGAGTTATCTGGAGGAGCATTAACTGATTATTGACTGTCAGTACGATTTTCGTCGCGGACACTCAGCTGGTGACCTTCTGGTTTACTTAACGCATTGTTGGGCGGAGGCAGTGGAGAATAAGGGAGAGGCATTGGCAGTTAGTTTGGACATAGCGAAGGCCTTCGATCGGGTATGGCACAAGGCACTTCTCTCCAAGCTCCCATCCTATGGGCCCCCTGGAAAATTGTGCAATTGGATCACCAGTTTTTTGACGGATCGGAGTATCAAGGTCGTTGTTGATGGTGCATGCTCTGACCTTAAACTCGTTAATGCTGGTGTTCCTCAAGGCTGTGTGATATCGCCTAAGCTGTTTCTTCTGCACATTAATGACATGTTGCGGTCAAGCAACATTCACTGTTATGCGGATGAGAGTACAGGCGATGCTTTATATTCCGTCCGTAGCGGAATTTCTCGGGAACGCGTCAACTAATGCCGGAACAAACTTGTGTCAGAAATTGAAGAACAACTTTTCGTAGCTTCGGAGTGGGGTCGATTAAATCTGGTTCACTTTAACCCCAATAAGACACAAGTCCACGCGTTTACTGCTAAAAAATCACCCTTCGTCATATCTCCTCGTATTAACAGTACATCCCTGAAGGCCTCAGCCAGTATTGGAATACTTGGAGTCGACATATCGAGCGACGTTCAAGGCTAAATTAGCCTCTAAAAAGCTGGGAGTTCTTTGGAGGGCTAGGCAATACTTCACACCGGCCCATCGTTTACTGATTTATAAGGCGCACATCCGGCCCCATGGAGTACTGCTCTCATTTATGGGTGGGGATCCTCAGTACTAACTCCTTCCTTTTGATCGCATTCAACGTAGGGCGGCTCGTATCGTCGATGATGAGACTATTTCAAACTTGATTCTTTGGCGTTACGTAGAGATGTGGCATCAGTCTGCATCTTTTATTGACTCTATCATGGGAAATGTTCCTAGGAACTGTTTGGATTTCGGAAGAAATTTTTGCAAACGGATACAACTTAGGGACTTTCTAGAAAAGAGCCTACTCATTCTTAAAAGGCCGGCAACGCAACTAGAAGACCCCTGGCAGTGTAGTTGTCTATGGGCGGCGGTAATCACTTACCATCAGGTGAGCCTCCTGTTCGTTTGCCCCCTCTTCTATAAAAAACAGTTTTTGAGTTTTTCCATTACATACAATCGAATTTATTTATTGATTTGTTTAAAATTTGAATTTATTTATTAAGTTGTGAAAACAGCACAATTTAAAAAAAACGGGTTGTGGCTGTATCATGGACAAAGCCGTGTATGTTTGATGTGAATACGTCTACGTAATGGCTCATATTTTTAGGTATCATATTTTAGGGTTCCAAAGTAAACTAGGAACCCTCATATTTTCGTCAGTCCGTCCATCCGTCCGCAGTCTAGCTCGGAAATCCTTGGTACTAGAAAGCTGTAATTTGGCATGAGTATACATATTATTCACTGCAACAATTTTTTAGGTTAGCTCCTCTACATGTAAAGTGGGAATGTTAAGTTTTTTCTCGTATACCCCATGGGGTAGGATATTGTTGAACAGATTTCGTAGAACAACACATTTTGTACAGACAGGACAGATTTTGTAGAACAATTTCTCAATTAAAAAACTTATTTCTGAAATAGTAGGCTTTAAATGCAAATTTTTACTAGGGCCAAGGGTCCTCCCCCCTCTGCCATCTAAACGGTTGGTTTTGGGGGTGGAAAAATTCACAATAGTAGTAAATATAATAAAATTAAAAGAAATACTATTTCGGCTTAGAAGGTTTGAGAAGTGTTTGAGTAATAGTTGACCAACTTATAAAATGTACTTGAAGAAAGATTTGTTGGCATGAACTTGTGGTGTGGATATATTCGTCATGGACTTTAAATAGATTGAATGTTCATAGTATGAAAACATAATAAAAAAGCTTCGTTGTAAGAAAAGTTGCACACATTGACAGATGTAATGCTTCGATGCTTTATGTGTAACAGAGAATAAGCGTAAAGGTAGAGAAAACATTAATAACCTCGGCGGCAAGGTTTCTCTGTGGTCTGGTATGCCCACGATCATGCAGGTGCCGGAATAAGTATTTTTCTATCGTCACCATTAGCCCCTGAAGTGTAAAAATTATAGTATGGTTTATTGTGGTATGACTAGGCGTTAGGTAGACGACAACATATTGGCCTAGTTCGATGTCAATATTGGCTTCAGGCAGGGTTATATGTTGTCAGCTCGCCTGTTTATTCTATAATGTCTGGATAGGTATCTCCAAGGATTCATTAAATGTGGGAATGCGCATGAATGACTTAGTGGTAAACTGCCTAATTTATGTAGATGGCGCTGTACGTTTAGACTCAACTCCATCTGAACAACACTGGTCACAGCTATAAACTATGATTGTAAGAGTATGGGCTTACAACTGAATGCGAAGAAAACTAAAGTCCTAGTATTTGAAAGAGAAGCAACCAGAACTGATTTAAGAGTTGTGGTCGATGATGTAGTGCTGGAACAGGTGGATAAGTTTGTATATCTTGGATGTGATTTTAGCAGGGATAGAAGGTACACCGACTATGTCGAAAGAAGAGCGTGTGCAGGGAATAGGGTGAATGGAGCTTTAGATAGATTGCTTAAAAGCACAGTTTTAAGTCAGGGTTTTGCCCTGAATAATTATGTTCTTAATCCAACGCTATTGTACAAAATATTGATACAGAGGCCCTCCTTTTGGTCCACCTTATTGTAATGGGCAACTTCGGAAACTTACATTGCGCGTAGCTAAACATGCACTTTACCAATTTATCATTAGTCGTACAGTTGCCGTCGTTGATTGATTCGGGGCCATCATATTTTTACGTTCTAGAGACTTCTTCATTCTTTCATATATATCATTCATTCATTCATGTTTATGTATATCATTAGATTGCTAATGCAGGTTTATGGATATCATTAGATTGCTATTAGTCCTGTTTAGATTATATACTTCCTTTCTGTCTTGGTTTGGCGTTTGAAAGATTTTATAGACCGATAAAAAATCCTATTTTTTTCACTTAAACACCAATCACCATATACGTATATCTACTATAAGCATTTATTGTCTTACTTTTTTCTCATATGGAAATCAGAAATCAGAAGTACTTTATTCAATAAAACTTTTTACAAGTTATTTTGACACGTCAACATAATTTTTAAAAACTACTACCGGATCGGAAACGCGGTCACACACTAAGAAGATCCGGCGGAAGAAACTCAGCGGGCTTGTCTTTTTTTCATATCATATATTTTTTTACAATATCACAAAATTACAAAAGTATATATATGAGATCGGTATGAGGAGCAACTAATCCCAGGCTTTTTTATTTTCTAAATAATCTGAGATTTTATAATATACTTTTTTACACAGTTTTGTTTAAACACATTTTTTTAAATTATTGACTGGTAGACCTCTTATAGTTTCGGGAAGTTTATTGTAGAAGCGTATACATTGCCCCATAAAAGAGTTACTTAATTTATGGAGACGAGATACATGCACAACAAGATTGTTTTGTCCCTTGTATATAGTGAGTGTACGTCACCATTATGTTTAAACAACCAAATATTTTTACGAACGTACATCAAGTTCTCAAATATAAGTATATTGGGATATAACAGTTAGAATATTGATCTCTTTGAGATTTTCTCGCAGAGAAACCCTCTGGTTAAGATTGTAAATTGCCCTAATAGCTCTTTTCTGCAATACAAATATGGTATTTATTTCAGTAGAATTTCCCCAGAGAATAGTTCCATATGACATAATGCTTTGGAAGTAACTAAAGTATACTATTTTGCTGTGCCGAAATCAATTAACTGTCTCATTTTTTTTACCTCAACTAAAACTTTTAAAAGAGCAGTCGAACCACAGACCACACCGTGAGTCGAACAAAACTTAATTGAATGTTATAATTGCTCCTGGTAAAAAAATATACTACATACAAATTCTGTAATGCAGCGAAATTATCTAAAAATGGCGGCAGTTCCTCCTCCATCCTCCGCGTAGCATCGTAGTCCAAACTAGGCTTCAAAAATTCTTTGATTCTTTAGCTATCCAACGTTATAGTTAGATTTTGGGTGTTGATAATAGTTATGCAGGAATAACACCAAATTTTATCCCCTAATTTTGTTATCATTAGTTTTCTTGGACTATCCCTCAATTTAAAATTTAAAAACGTGTTCACGTCAAAAATAATCATTGCTCTTTATAATATAGTGTAGATTTTGTATAGTATTTTGCAAAATATTGCCAAAGGATTTAATCCATTCCATTCCATTAAAAAATATGTAAATGGTTAATCCTGCAGGCCCCCCTGAAACTTTCCGCAAAATTAAGCTTAAAATAGCTTTAAATTTATTTGATTTTATAATTTAGATAGAAATATTTCAACATTTAGAAAAATGAACGTCTACTTTCTGAACCTGAAAAATGTTTCTGTTTACCAGATATTTGTATTACCAAAAGTTTTGTAATTTGTTATCAATGTTTTGGATCTGAATTAAATTTCAGACCAAAGATGTTAATAGTGTGTTGCTATCTCTGTTGCGAAGACTTAAGGCCAGATGCATAAGTTTACTCCAAAGCAGAATACGGTAGTGACAAGCCCTGACGCTATTATGGCAGGAATAGTTAAGACGGTGATACCAGACCCAAACGAGACAATGCAGAAATCTACTATATTGTTGCCACGATGGTAGTGGCTTGCATAACCAATCGTACGCTTGTCACGAACTGTGTTGCAAAACGGCAGATCTATTTTGTAAAGGAAGGCCGGACCAAGGCCGGTTCAGTCTATGGTCAATTTTCAACCAAAGGGCGATTACTAGTTAAACAAAGATGATATTTTTTAAAGAAACGAGCATAAGCAAGTTCTGATTATGTATTTTTTAGATTAGTAGATAATCTAAAAAACACATAATCAGAACTTGCTTTGAAGAATTTCTTAAGTTAAATGATGGATTGTAGTTTGTTTACACTTGTTACCTTGTTGCTTCGTATTAATAGATTTTTGTACAAATGGAAACCGTTAAAATTGGAAAAATATAATTACAATTTTTTTTCCATTTTAGTTATTTAAGTTTTTCTATATAATAAAATCTATACATATAATAAAATCGCAGGAAAGTCAAAACTGTACATTGAAAATTTTTGTTAAATAATAGGTACTTGGGGCGTGATCTACAATCGATATAGAAGCCAAAAATATAGATTTTAGAATTTTTGTCTGTTGTCTGTCTGTCTGTTTGTCTGTCTATCTATATGTCTGTTTGTCTGTTTGTCTGTATGTCCGTTCGTCCGTTCGTCCGTTCGTCCGTTCGTCCGTTCGTCCGTTCGTCCGTTTGTCCGTTGGTCCGTTTTTCCGTTTGTCTGTTTGTCCGTTTGGCCGTTTGCCCGTTTGTCCGTTCGTCCGTTCGTCCGTTTGTCCGTTTGTCCGTTTGTGCGTTTGTCCGTTTGTCCGTTTGTCCGTTTGTCCGTATGTCCGTTTGTCCGTTTGTCCGTTTGTCCGTTTGTCCGTTTGTCCGTTTGTCCGTTTGTCCGTTTGTCCGTTTGTCCGTTTGTCCGTTTGTCCGTTTGTCCGTTTGTCCGTTTGTCCGTTTGTCCGTTTGTCCGTTTGTCCGTTTGTCCGTCTGTCCGTCTGTCCGTCTGTCCGTCTGTCCGTCTGTCCGTCTGTCCGTCTGTCCGTCTGTCCGTCTGTCCGTCTGTCCGTCTGTCCGTCTGTCCGTCTGTCCGTCTGTCCGTCTGTCCGTCTGTCCGTCTGTCCGTCTGTCCGTCTGTCCGTCTGTCCGTCTGTCCGTCTGTCCGTCTGTCCGTCTGTCCGTCTGTCCGTCTGTCCGTCTGTCCGTCTGTCCGTCTGTCCGTCTGTCCGTCTGTCCGTCTGTCCGTCTGTCCGTCTGTCCGTCTGTCCGTCTGTCCGTCTGTCCGTCTGTCCGTCTGTCCGTCTGTCCGTCTGTCCGTCTGTCCGTCTGTCCGTCTGTCCGTCTGTCCGTCTGTCCGTCTGTCCGTCTGTCCGTCTGTCCGTCTGTCCGTCTGTCCGTCTGTCCGTCTGTCCGTCTGTCCGTCTGTCCGTCTGTCCGTCTGTCCGTCTGTCCGTCTGTCCGTCTGTCCGTCTGTCCGTCTGTCCGTCTGTCCGTCTGTCCGTCTGTCCGTCTGTCCGTCTGTCCGTCTGTCCGTCTGTCCGTCTGTCCGTCTGTCCGTCTGTCCGTCTGTCCGTCTGTCCGTCTGTCCGTCTGTCCGTCTGTCCGTCTGTCCGTCTGTCCGTCTGTCCGTCTGTCCGTCTGTCCGTCTGTCCGTCTGTCCGTCTGTCCGTCTGTCCGTCTGTCCGTCTGTCCGTCTGTCCGTCTGTCCGTCTGTCCGTCTGTCCGTCTGTCCGTCTGTCCGTCTGTCCGTCTGTCCGTCTGTCCGTCTGTCCGTCTGTCCGTCTGTTTGTCTGTTTGTCTGTTTGTCTGTTTGTCTGTTTGTCTGTTTGTCTGTTTGTCTGTTTGTCTGTTTGTCTGTTTGTCTGTTTGTCTGTTTGTCTGTTTGTCTGTTTGTCTGTTTGTCTGTTTGTCTGTTTGTCTGTTTGTCTGTTTGTCTGTTTGTCTGTTTGTCTGTTTGTCTGTTTGTCTGTTTGTCTGTTTGTCTGTTTGTCTGTTTGTCTGTTTGTCTGTTTGTCTGTTTGTCTGTTTGTCTGTTTGTCTGTTTGTCTGTTTGTCTGTTTGTCTGTTTGTCTGTTTGTCTGTTTGTCTGTTTGTCTGTTTGTCTGTTTGTCTGTTTGTCTGTTTGTCTGTTTGTCTGTTTGTCTGTTTGTCTGTTTGTCTGTTTGTCTGTTTGTCTGTTTGTCTGTTTGTCTGTTTGTCTGTTTGTCTGTTTGTCTGTTTGTCTGTTTGTCTGTTTGTCTGTTTGTCTGTTTGTCTGTTTGTCTGTTTGTCTGTTTGTCTGTTTGTCTGTTTGTCTGTTTGTCTGTTTGTCTGTTTGTCTGTTTGTCTGTTTGTCTGTTTGTCTGTTTGTCTGTTTGTCTGTTTGTCTGTTTGTCTGTTTGTCTGTTTGTCTGTTTGTCTGTTTGTCTGTTTGTCTGTTTGTCTGTTTGTCTGTTTGTCTGTTTGTCTGTTTGTCTGTTTGTCTGTTTGTCTGTTTGTCTGTTTGTCTGTTTGTCTGTTTGTCTGTTTGTCTGTTTGTCTGTTTGTCTGTTTGTCTGTTTGTCTGTTTGTCTGTTTGTCTGTTTGTCTGTTTGTCTGTTTGTCTGTTTGTCTGTTTGTCTGTTTGTCTGTTTGTCTGTTTGTCTGTTTGTCTGTTTGTCTGTTTGTCTGTTTGTCTGTTTGTCTGTTTGTCTGTTTGTCTGTTTGTCTGTTTGTCTGTTTGTCTGTTTGTCTGTTTGTCTGTTTGTCTGTTTGTCTGTTTGTCTGTTTGTCTGTTTGTCTGTTTGTCAGTATGTATGTCCGGGGTAAACTCAAAAAGTACTGCATGGATTTATTTCAAATTTTGCATGGATATTAACTAACAGGTCGGTTCAACATATGGGCTACATATTATCACGCTATCACCTAAGGGGGAGGAGCTGTGCGGAGTAAACGAAGTCCGCGCGAACGAAGTCGCGGGCAACAGCTAGTAGCAATAAATAGATATTCTTTTTTTAAGTCAGTAGGGAAGCGCTTGACGACAGTCTCGCCTGATGGTAAGCTAAGATGTGGCCTAAAATAGAACGCGCTTCCCTAGAAGGTACCCGTTTATTATTCCCTTGAAGATCGCTAGATTGTACTCGTCGGGGAACACAAACTCAAGAAGTATGGTCCAGTTCCTTGCGGTTCGAATGAAGAATGTCGAGTCGAATTGCTTTGTCTGGGTACGTGGAAAGTCCATCATATGGTGATGCCTAGAATCTGTGCGCCTCGACGCTTGATGGAAAAACGGGGATAGTGGAATTAATGAATATAGATTAATGAATGAATGAATTAATTAAATTAATTATTTCATTTATTTCTTAATGAATCTCCAGATGAATCTAGCATTCCGTCGCTTTCTGACACCACAGATGTTAATTGGTGTTGCTAACCGATTCACAGATTGAAAAGCCACATACATAATTTTACCTATTACTTTACCCTTCAAACCGGAACATGACCGTGATTAGCACTAACGCACCCAACTTGATGACACTCAACCCAGAGAAGACTGCGAAATTTCATTATGTAGTAGACAGGATGGTAATGTTAATTAAATTGTTTGCTTTTTACAAACTATCTGGGGGGAATTTAGAAATGTGTTCTTCTAAAGGGGCCACTTTCACTTCATTATTGCAAATATGGTCCGCAAATATTACGCAAATATTTTTCATGGTGATATCGCCTCAACTGTTAACGCAGTTAAGTTTACTTTCATGCTCTGTCTAGCATACGACCTGCCCAGCAGGAAGGCAAATGGCACATTTTTCAAAACAGGCCCGGGACCGAACACGGAGAAAACATTAACCTTATTTCTGTTTGTTATTTCCGTGATTTAGTTTCAACTATCACTTCGCATTACAGACGAAAGCTCATAAAATTTTACTAGGCCCATAGAAACTTTAAATTCATAGTTTTAATCTTTAAAATTTCAAGTCATATTCTACTTATAAGACGTTTTCGTAACGCGACTCATCCGTACGTTAGCTGTGATTGGACAAAATAAGCCAACACAGTTATTCATGCTCTTATTTTATCAACTACTTTTAATGCCGCGAAATTGAATCTTGTTATTTTTGATCAAAGCAAAAGACACTACTAACTTAACGACTATATAATTCTCTAGTGTCTGTGTGTATATTATATAAGTAAAATAATACGTAATCTGTGATATTTCTGACACTTGACAAGAAAGTGAATCATCGGTGGAACGAAGCCTGCAGACTTTTGCAAAGTTATCACATTATCAAATCCCAGACGGCTCACTCACGGATACTGTATGAAACTCATTCTGACGTTCCCTGATAAAATATGAATTTCTCTTTAGTAAATCATCTCTTACTTTGAATATATCATGGAAACAACGAGTTCAAGTGTGTTAATAAAATTTGCTAAATTCTAAAGATTTTTTGAGACCAAAAATAGTACGTACGATCATAGGACCCCAAAATCGATTCCCCGGTTGGAAAAAAGTTTTATTGGTGTTTTTTTTTTCGAAAAAAAAACAGCTCGGAGTATGGTGGGTGTGTTCCTAGTGCCTCAGATGAGTGCCTAAAGCTTTTGGTCCCACTTATCGCTGAATAATAAACGATAATCGTTATTAGATCAGTAATACGCGGCGATGATATTAATATCCATTTTACTGATTTCGTTTGTTTTTCAATTTGAATTTTCGAGAAACACTACAAGAAAACCTTAATAACAGTAATAGTAGCGATCTGGAAATTTATGGACTTTATATTTTGATATATAATTTATATATTTTTCATGTATTTTTCATATATTTAAAATATATAATTTTTATATTTTAAAATATATTTTTTATATATTTTTTTTTCATGGCGGTTGTGTGGTTCTGATAAGAGTGAATTTAGATAGTAAACAGATGGTTTATTACAAATGTATTGTTGTAGAAGGATTGATGAATAGATTTTGTAGTATATAGCTTTTTAAAATTAGAATTATAATTTTGAACAAATATATTTTGTATGCTAAGAGATCAAAATATAATAATAAACATTAAAAAAGAAATCTGGTTCTTTGAATTAAAAAAATCCATAAGTATAATTTAGATGAAAAATATAAAATATTTGTAACGTGATTGGTCAAATATATCATAAGCATGAAAATATATATAATTCTATACTAACAGTTAGTTGCGCGCTTGCGATTAATAATTGCAATTAATAAAATAAAAAACCCAAAAGACTGCATATCTTTATATATTGTGTACATTGATTCCACTATTGTTCAGATTTTTCATCGTAATTTTGTGGAAATATTTTAATGCGTAGATACTTTATAGGCTGACGAATTACAGTCAAATGCTCTTTTCGGACAAGATTCGTTAGATTTAATAACATATACTTCAATAGATTTCTTCAAATTTGGCTTACGTGACTTATGTCAGGACACGTTTGTTTATAAATAACATCGTACCCTGATAGCCACCTTACCTATAACTTACTGTCAATCTACATCCGCAATTTGAAGCAAACTTGACGGAAAGAGTTGGCAAAGCGAGCGATTACCTATTAGTTACCTATAACTACAAATCTAAAAAAACTATTTTTTCAGCGTATCAAAAATTAGTCATAAACATCTTGACAGTATTACATATTTATACACTATATATTTTCAGTATTTTTGAATCGCTTGTCCTATTTTTCCTTGTTAGCCACCGGAAATCCCAGAAATTCGCTAACGAGATTATCAGAATTACCTAACAAGTATTTTAATTATAACCCAAAGTAGGAAATTTCGTTTGACGTCAAGTTAGTGTTATCAGGAGGTATATCGATCTTTATAATTTGCCTATAACTTCCGTTAATTAGCCTAAAACCCAATAATATCCTATAACGAACCTCAAACTAGGGATGTACGATTCCAAAAAAAATCGATCTCGAGAATCGCGACAAATATTTTATTATTTGTTATAAATATTTTATTGACAGATATGAGTAGAGTGAATATCATTTTGATAATATCTTAAAAAGCACCCCACGCTTTTTTTAAAATAAAATATTTTTTTTTTATTCACACTATTATTAATTTATATTTATTGAAATTTTCAACACTATTCTTAATTTAAATTTATTAAAATTTATTTTCTATTTTTTGCTTTGATTTTCTATAAAAAGCGTGCTTTTAGTTTTTTTTAAACTATTATTTATTTTTTACTTTTTAGTTTGGTTTATTCATAAAAGCGTGATTTTTTAGTTTTTTAAAACTATTATTTGTTTTGTAAAATTAAAATTCTCCTTAGTATTCAAAAATTTGTCAATATTGGAGAAATCGGCTAAAGATAATTATTGGAAATTAAAATTAACATCAAGTCCTGTCTTATCGACTGTAGGAATAATTATAAAAAATTAAAATTAAGTTTCTTACCTTATCAACTATAGATGAAAATTATATAAAATAACAAAAATCATATTTTGCAAATTAAAAAAATGGAATAATTTTATCAAACATACAAACATACAAAAGTACAAACGTACAAACATACAAACATACAAACATACATATAGGTGAAGCTAATAAAAAGTTTGTAAAAATTATATGTCTCAATTTTAGAATCAAATTTGTAAATTACTTAAAAAATACTTTCTTTGAAAATTCGGGAAAATTGAAAAATCGGGAAAATTAAAGTTATAAATAAGAGAAAAAAATCTATTAAACACTGCGTAGATCATTTAAAGATTAAAAAAATTCGATACAATCGAACGACAATCTGAAATTCGAAAATACGGTTATTTTGTAGCTTCTCTTTACATGCTATTTTTTAAAAATTTTGTCAATTTTTCAATTCTAAGATCATATTCCAGCTATGAAAATGCACTTGCAAGTCATTAACAATTGTGTTTAATAGATTTTTTTCCCATAAGTATAACTGTAATTTTTCCGATTTTTTTTTTGGTATTTTTAGATTTTTTTTTTAATTTTTAGCGCGCGCATAAAAATTTCTAGTAGAAATTTATTTCGATGTCGATGGTTCATTATTCTACATCGACCATCGATGTTTCGATTCCAAAAAAAATCGACCAAAAAAATCGATGTTTCCCGGAAAAAACATCGATAGTCGAAACATCGATGTATATCGCCCATCTCTATTCGACTGCTTTAGTTATTAATTAACAGGAAAAAACCAATTTATTTTGCGCATTATTAATACATTTTATGGTCCGTTCTCTGAGTTGAGGTTATCGCTGTTTTCGTTACTAATAAGTTTATTAATATATTTTCCGTATTACATAGCTATTTTAAATATTAAATAAGCAAAGGAAAGTTTTGAGTTGATGAAAACCCAAATAATTTAGTTTAGTTTTGATTCAAAATGATACTACTCCACTATCAGTAGAAAACAATAAAGCCCTTGAGTTTACAGAATGTTTTGCGTGACAAAAACAATTTTTTTTTTAATTATCAATTTTTTGGGTTCCAATTTCTAAATTTCGACATTGAAGCGAGCCCTGGATATCAATTACTCGCTCCGGAGATTGATCCCGGCACTACATAACCTAAGCTGAATATGCTAACCCCTGGACCACCCGATTGCCTAGATAGATGTAATGAATAAATATATACGACACTCAAGGGTTTTATAAAAGTATATATTTCAAACTCAATTACGAAACAATATGGCATCTGATACCAGACACGCAAGCCGCCATGTTTGCTTATATAATATTGTCAATATATTTTTTACTCGATCTTATTAAAAGCTTTTATATTTTGTAATAAAATATTATAGCCCTCAAGGGACTATTTTGTCGATATACTAATTATGATATTTCTATTTTTATTTCCCAAAAATGCCATTAATTCTTTCTTACAGTTTTTAGTATAATGTCACATAGACATCCAGATGAGCTTTAATGGAGTTTTATTGAGTCAGTCTTCAGAAACCTATAATTAAAAGGTGAAATAAATTAAATTTGCTATTTTCCGCGAACTTTTAATGTGGCCCCGTTATGCCACCAAAAAGAAAGATGGCGGTTTAAGACATGGATGGACGTAAGACTAACTAGACGATGGTTAAGACAAAAAATAAGACTCCAGCGGCACAATTATCTACCTGCATCCACCACACTTTCACTCATGTCCCCAGCAAGCACAAAAGTACACAATTTATGCACTCAACACACGTTCCTTTGAAACCGGAGCATCTTCAGGAGAAACGAACACTACTTCACTCAACTTTCGGAGTTATCGTAGAGGTCATATAGAGGTTATCATATCGAGGAGGTCATATCGTGGAGGATAGGTTCACGGAAAATAACAAATTTAATTAATTTCACCTTTAAATCGAGATGAATATTTTCTACTGACTTCCTAAAAATAACGAGATTGCCAATTCGGTTTTTGGCTATCCTACCCCAGACCTTAATTTATTAACCAATCCGGAAATATTTTTTTGCTTTAATATTCTTACAAATTGGTCCCATTTAAATTTGGTGATGATCTCCTTCAGAATACAGAGATACCAGAAGATTGGAAGCCATTTGTTGCAATTTCTTTTTGCGTTTAAAGTATTTATATATGTAACTCAACATACTGTTAACTAGATTTCGTTCGCATGACCGATTTTGGCTTTATAAAAGATAGTATGTTACCCGACCGTGCCATAATGAGGATTACGTGTTTGGCTTTGGCATGCTCTGTAGCTTAATTGGTTTAGTGATTTAATGAACTTAGATGTATTGTTAGATTCATCTTAATTATAAAAGTAACATGCGCTATAAAATTCTTACCCGATTTCATTGGAAGGATGGTTCTGCATTTTCGGAATGGATGGTTGTTGAGTTTTTGTTTTTTAATAATTATGTTATTTTTCAGTATCTCTATCGTACATGATACTGTAACACATTATTTGTGTTACAATTACAATAGTTCTGGACTTGTCTTATTTTTAATTGTTTTTTTTTTATACAAATAGAATTGTAGTAGTGACATCAAAAAATGTAATCGTAAGTCGAGCTGGACTGAAAATTTCCTCATAAAGCAAATACATTTAGCACCGGTATCTAGCAGCTTAACAGAGAAGCTCCTAAGGCGATCGGCTCATCCTTGCAATACTTATCTATGAATTAATATGTGAAGCAAAAAGTTAAGCACAGTTAAAGTTCATAGTGCAGAAGACTGCAGAAACTTAATATTTTTAAATAATAGAATTACATAAAAAAGACGTTAAAGTAATAAAAATAAACACTACACGCACTAAAATTTACATTGCGGAGCACTCCAGAAACTTAAAACTTCTAATTGCTCGGCTGCACTTGGGTCTATCGTCACAAAGCTTCGTGCAAATCATTGCACACGATAACGATGTAACACGATAAATGCAGATGTGACTGGCTATTATCGCATAAATCACGGACTGCACGTGCCTTAGCGCATTAATATCTTCGGGACGATAGACGCAAGTGCGGCCGCAAAATAAATAATATGCACTGGAAATACATGATATCACTACATAGTATAAAACAAAGTCGCTTTCTCTGTCTGTCCCTTTGTCCCTATGTTTCTATGTATGCTTAAATCCTTAAAACTACGCAATGGATTTTGACGCGGTTTTTTAATAGATTCCTATTTCAAGTGACTATCTAACTCTATGTCGTCTTTACATAGAATAAAGCAAAGTCGATTATGCTGTATGTTCGTTTAAATATTATAAACTATGAAACAGATTTTAATCTGGTTTTCCTCTATAGACGGATTAATTCAAGGAGAAGATTTATAAGTATAATAAACGCTTATAATAGTGGAAAAAAGCTGAGAATTTCAAAGATATTTACGGCATATCATGAAACACCCATGAAAAGCCGGGGCGGATCGCTAGTTTTTTTTATATCAAACAAGGAGATGAGACTCCTGATGGAAAAAAAATATCACCTATAGCACCAAAGATGTTTATGGTGCGTTGCTATCTATAGGCGAGGTCTAATGCACATGCATAAGTTTACCAGCTACCTTACCTTCCAAACTGGAACACGACAGTGACAGAACACGACAGTGACAAGCGCTGATGCTATTGCGGCAGGAATAGGTAAGGTGGTGGTACCAAACCCGGGCGAGATAATGTAGAATTCTACAGTTAAATTATAAGTAATGAATATTTTCAAAAAGAAGTATCTTCACGGCCGTATTAGCGACGAAGTAGAACAAGCGTACTCACGAATAACCCCTTTTCAAGAAGAGACCGTCTGCCATTCTGCTAGGCAGGTTTTAAAAGGCGAACAATTAGCTGTAAATGTCACTATCATCGTAACGTGACTACTAAGTGGTTGAGTTATGCAACGTATCGTGGTAAGCGGTAGTTGGTAACACTGTCTTTCCTATTCCTGACACAATAGCAACAATGCTTGTCATTGTCGTATCCTGTTTTGAAGGATAATGTAGCAGGTAGACTTATGAATGTGGCATTGCCATTCTGCTACGCAGCGCACAACTAACATCTTGGGTGCTTATAGGCGATGGTCTTTCTTTCCACCAGGAGAGCCATCTGCTTGTTTTCTATTTCATTATTTAAAAAAAACTCTGACTGCCTTACAAGGGAACTGGCGTGATGATACATTCTACGTATGTTTTAAAAAAAAAACATTTGACAGATGCTTAGTATGAAATAATTTTTATTTCAATATACGTTTAATAAAAAGGCTATGCGACTACATTATAGCGTGATTCGATATAGGTTAATAAGAGACATCATGGTGCAGCTTTTCTTATTTGTCATCCATATACTAATTCGTTAAGCGAAAATTTTTAATCCTTTTTACGACAATTGCGGGAATGGAAATGAGTGGGCACAGTTAAAGTTTGCATGGTATGGAATTGTAGAAGATTTTTATATAGCATGCAATAGAATTACATTAAATTCATTTGAGTCACATCATAATATACTGACATGATAATCAGAAAAGATTTTATTGTTTATTCTGTAGTCGAATTTCTATCAGAAGCCAATTGTCAGTTATAAAAAGTCCCAAAACCTCTTAATCCAACAATTTCGTCCTGAAATAGATTTAAGAAACTTGAAACAGGAGAGGATTATGTTCAATTTTAAGTAGATCAAAGTGTCGGGACGCAATTTTGGAAGGCCGATTAAAAGATAGACACTGGCTAATAGAGTTTTCCGCAATAAGAACTCGTCCCTTTGTGACAAGAATGTCGTAACTGAGTTAGTCAAAGTGGGTTAACTACTAATAAATGAGTTTTAAGCAAATCAAAAGTATTTTCACTTTTAAAATGCTTTAATTTCAAAAATCGAATATTTTAGTTCAAATAAACTCAACTTTTATGTACTCTAAAAACTGTATCTGTAGTATTTTCGTGCACATTAGAAACTGCTATTTCTGGAATCAGAAAAGAAACAAATACTTTAAGATGGCTTCTCTAATAGACTAAAATCTAATAATGAAAAATATAACAAAAAGAGTGACCTTTAAGTAACTCTCAATTATGACTTGTTCTTATTTGAACATTTATTTATACAGGCGTCGATAGATAGCAACGCATCATTAACATCTTTGGTGTCTATAGGCGTTGCTTGATCTTTCCATCGGGAGACCCATTTGCTTGTTTGCTATCTTATGATATAAAAAAGTTCTATCGTCAGGCACTGTGTCATCGTGCTTTAAAATTCTTGTAAAATTTACTTCATTTTATTCCAAAATTTCCATGACCTCCATCATTAGCTCTATTATAAGAACCCGGAAATCGTCTAGACCCAGGATCTTTGTTAAAACAGAATAAAGGATCCCAAACTAGATAAGGTTTGTCTTGTTTAGTTTAGAAGTTCCCATGACTACCTACCAATTCCATTATCAAATACTAGAAATCATCCAACACCAAAATGTTTGCCAAAACAAATCAAATCGGTACCCGCTTGATAGGTTAACCTGGTTTAGCTTAGGAGTTCTAAGGTACATCTTCCAGATCAATCATCAGGCACTAAAAGCCATTCCGCTCAAAATTCTTCGTAATAACAAATCAAACGCCCCCAAAGTTGATGGTGTTTTTCTATTTTATTCTAAAGTTCCCATAACGTACTTCCAGCGCTATCATGAGACTTTGGAAATCGTCTATCACTAGTGTTTGTCCAAATAGAACAAATGAACCCAATTTCGAATTTATCTTATTTAGTTTAGAAGTTATCATGGTTGCCTTCCAGTTCCATTGTCAGATCCCGAAAATCATCCAGCACTAAAGGGTTTAGGAGTTCATTGTAGTTGCATTTTGTATCTGGATTCTTGAAGTTCCAATGTTACTTTTTCGGCTCAGTCTTCAGAGCCTTATTATTATGAGACAGAACTTACTGTGACAAATGAAATGACTAAATTCCACTATATTAGCAATTTCTACCTATGAGATACAATGGCACTCTTACGGCATCATCCGATCTTCAACATTATATCGCACACTCAGAATGATAGTGACATTATCCAAAAATCGTCATTTTAAGTAATAACCGTTTTAAGTTTTTAAATTTGGGATGATTGCAAACTTTTTCTAAGAGGGGTTTCTGAATGCGGTTTTCAGGAAAATCAATGTATATGCTTATAATTTTAATGATACTAGGGCATTTTGTAATCTTGTTGATAAAGTGTGGACTATTTTTGAAAATTTCGTTTTGTGTCACTACTACTTTAACTTTCACTGTATGTTTTAACAATTATTTTAACTTCGAATTTTAAAATCTGTTAAATCATTTAAAATATACAATATATTATAATATAAATAAAAACGAAAATCATAGAAATATAGCATTTATTAAACTTTTTAGGGAACTTAGTTGCTAAGAACTAATAAAGTTTTATAAAAGTCCTTATCAATTAAAAACAAATAAAATACTCCTAACTTTAGGTACTTTTTTTGCCAGATTTCTTTTTTTTCTTCTCTCTTTCTACCCCTTTCTTTAGGTACTTTTTTTCTTTCTTTGCGTAGTGTTTTTGCCAGATTTCTTTTGTTTACTCCCCGTTTCCTTTTGCGTGATTTATTTTCATGTGTATCTAGGGTATGCTGGAATACAGTTTTAGATTGAGTAGGAACTTCATTACTATTTATTGTGTCACTCACTGTTTTCATCGCTAATACCTTCAATGGTAGTACAATTTTAGAATTCATTGAATCAATAACTTCTTCAGTTAATTCAAGAACGTTTTTATTTTTATTATCTGTTGGTTGGATTTAATCCTTACTTTTCTAAGGTATACTTTCAGTGTCAGGATTATTTTTAAAATTAGGCAACGGGATCTCCTCATCAACTAGTTGTGATTCTAAATCTTCATGGCAGATGTTGTGGTTTTGTTGTGGTTCTGAATCTATTTCAATTTCAGCAGGAATAATATCTGGTTGGAGGGAAATATTCATTTCACAATCTGATGAAAATAAATTATCTACAGCCAAGTTTTGTAAAGCACAGGAAGGTTGAATTATGTTTGGAACAGCTGTTTCTAATATCTGACTTTGCGTTTATGTAGGCTTTTGTTTAACTGGAGGTTTAGAGTCAGAGAACAAACTGTTGGATGCTGAAGTAGAAGATCCAGATGACGAACTTGAAAACCCAGATGAAGAACTTGAGCTTGATGAAGTGGATGATGAACTTGAACGTACAGATAATGAAATTGGAGTCCTAGGTGAGTTTGCTTTGGCCAAAGTTTTTAATTGCTTAGGATGGAATGCTTTCTTCCTCCTTGCACACTGTCCATCAGTTGTGCTGCTAGACGATGAACTGTAGCTATTATCCGAAACTTGATAATCTTTATCATCATCAGATGCAGGTGAAAAATATTCAGCGGACTCTGAGCTACTAGTAAAAGAAGATGAAGATTTCCTGTTTCTAAAGTATTGTACATTAACATTATGTAAAGAAGAATTATTCTATTTGTTTCACAGGAAGACGTAGTAATTATGACATTTTCAAAGAAATTTTTTGAAGACGGCGGATCACTTGTAGTCAAACGGTGGTCTTTATTTAATGGTATATTTTCTTTTTCAGCCTGTTGCAACGGGAAATTGATCTATTAGTTCCTTCAATAATTTTCTTAAATTTTATTGTTCTTGAATTTGGTAGTGGCATGTTTCTGAAACAGTATTAGAGAATTAAAACGAGTAAAAGCAATCATTAGGAAGCAAATAAATATAAAATCAAGGGAAATAATTACGCACTTATTAATTTAACACATTAAAATTATCAAAATTAATCTGTTTAATTTATAAAGATTATTTTTTAATTAATATTTTGTAGTCGGTTTTTCCACGCATGTCATTTTGTAATTTTCAAATGCATTAGTGTTTTTTTTTTGAGTAAAGACAGTTTAACGTTTTAGGTGTGATACAAGTTAGTATAAACATTGCTAAAACTATTTTATACTAATTTGTACCATAATATAAATCGTAAAACCAACTTTACGTAAAAGGAAACATTATTGCAGTTAATGATTCAAAAAGATTACATACAGCTAGGAACAGTTTAAACGACACTAATGAAAAAATGACTTTATAAAGTTACTACAGAAATAAAGTCTTTGACTTTTGTTAAATACACAACGGCATTATAAGGTAAGTGTCGTTTTGAATTATACAAACTTAACAAAATTTAATCGCATAAAGTCCTTATATGCAAAATGTCATTACCACTATTTCTGAATATTGCTTTAATGTATACATTGTTGATGCAATATCGTCACTTTTTGGATAAATACACTATATCATAAACGAAATATGCAAACTTACCGGTTAAATTCAGTGCAGAACGCCACTAACCTAAAAATGACACTACGTTACGCAGAGCAAGTAGCTAATCGTCCGCCGTCTTTGGTATTACAGAGAAAATGCCACTATCCCTGTTACACGTGCGCGTTGCCACCTTCTATGTCAAAACGTCACTGCGCCACCTAGCGATGTCTAATCGAACTACGTTCATGAGGGTTTTTGCATTTAGTAGCTGACATAATAATAAAATAGGTGGTGACGATTTCAAAAAATTGATAGATTTTGTATAATGACGTTATCATTCTCAGTGTGCGATATGTAATGGAAAATACACGTCATCAAAAATCCATCAAGTCCGAACTTGAGTATCTAATCTCTTTCAACATTCTACGCGTGAGTTTCGGCAGCACTTTTTCAGTTTAATCTTCAGATTCTCGTCATCATGAGCACTAATCAGGCTTAGTACTTATAGTAACAAGACCAATAAGTCCAAAAGTGGTTGTCTTGTTAAAACTCTATATCAGAGAGTTCCAGTCCCTACGTCCAAGCTACATTATGATCTAAGTTAGGTGTAGCATAGTATTGCATTTTCACTGAACTTTCATAAGTCTGATAAGTTTTTGTACAAACGGATAACGACTTTCTCGTTAAAAAATGGCTTGCAATATTTAGAAAATCTGTTATTTACATACAGAAACTGCCAGTTATATAGATGCTGATGATCTTCGAATCAGGAACTTAAAATATCAGGCCAAGGTTACTTAAGGGATGTTTGAACTGAAAATATCTGTCTTTATAATTTTACTCTTTTGAGTTTAAAATAACCTAATTTAGCGGAAAGTTTCAGGGATGGCCCGCAGGGTCAACAGTTTACAGTTTTTTTAATTATTTCATGAGATAGCAAACAAGCAATTTTTTCTTTCTATTCTTTTATGGAGATACAACTATCGCTTATCTAAAATAATATTATAAAGAGGAAAGTTTTAATTTTTCATTTGTTTGTTTGTTACGATTTAACTCAAAAACTACTCGACGGATTTTAAAAATTCTTATACGTTTAGAAAGCTACATCAATAGATGCCGATAATTTTTGAATCAAGAACTTAAAATATCATGTCAAGGTACCCATGTAATTGCAATATCAATAAAGTAACAGAATACAAAATTTAGTAGTAAAAAAGCCCTTACAAGTTGCTTAATTCTTTTCATTAATTTGAAAAGAGCTGGTGATCTTGAAATGGCTAAATAAATTCTATTGAATTATAGCTAAGAACCATTTTGTAAAACAGGGCTTTCAATTTAAAAAAAACCGTAACCAAATCGGATCATCCGCCAGGGCGCTACGTTGCCACGGATAGACACACAGATACAAACCTGAAACTTATAACACCCCTAATTAAAAATTAAATGGGGTTAAAAATAATAATAATAATAAACACACATGTAGGTATACTTTTATGATAATGTGTCATTTAAACTTACATGAGATTTGTCAAGTCTTTGGTCAACTTTCGATCACAGTGCGATTGTTATTTGTTAATAAATCTACTACATTATATCTTCTTGGCCTCAATGGTACTCTTCCTAATACATGATTCTATAATAATTTAGTGAACATATTTCTTGCAATCAAAATAAATAGCATCCACATATTCAATATTCAGTCATCTCAGTATGGTTATTCATCCATCAAAATATATTGTAATTCTTCCGTCTCGCAACAATGTACTATCTCATATATTTTCTACTTTTTGTTAATGGTGCAAATCTTTATTTTCCGAAACTATAAATTTTATTTGTCAGTAACAATTACAATATCCGAAATAATCTATTAAACGAAAATAGATCAGTCATTGTAAAGCTTTCACAGCATTAACGTTCCAATACATTTAAGTAGTACAACATATTATGCATAATATATCAAATACTATTGTGTACTCATATTTTATTAACAACTAGCTGACTCGCGCAACTTCGTCTGCGTCATATAAGAGCGAGTGGGTCATAATAACATTCTAGAGAAACTGTAAACTTTAGTTAATTACTGTTTTTTTTTTATATTATAAGATAGCAAACAAGCAGATGGGTCTCCTGATGAAAAGAGTCAACCATCGCCTATAGTGCGTTGCTATCTTGTGGCGAGGTCTAATGCCACATGCATAAGTTTACCGGCTACCTTACCCTCCAAACCGGAACACGACAGCGACAAGCGCTGACGCTATTGCGGCAGGAATAGGTAAGGCGGTGGTATCAGACCCGGGCGAGACAATGCAGAACTCTACCACCTAGTAGCCACGATGGTAGTGACTCGATAGCCAATCGGTCGCCTTTTGCGACCTGCCTGGCAGAACGGCAGTTGCCCTATTCTACAAAGGAGGCCGGGACCAACACGGCGAAAACCATTTTCTTCAACATTATTAACATCGTTAACGGCATTAAATTCTTAAGCAGCCATATGCATTCATAGTAACCTTCTTTCAGATATGAAAGTCATTTTGTTTTTATTACTTACATCGTTAAGCCTGCTGCTGATAATATAAATTAATGCCACTTTTCGTTGTAATGCACATTACCCTTCTGGATTCGTGTAAATATATCTTACAGTTGAAGTAAATTCCAATATTGTAAACGGGAGTAAAGGTTGCCACGATATAGGCTTGCCTAGTGAGACAACCTACAACAGCAAGGTGCTTACTAATGTTAGTTAAAAATAAATATATTTTTCATTTTCATTTTCAATAATTCAAGGACGGGCTCACCTATCCAAACCAAATCTTTAAGGCTTTGTTCGGACTATTTAGTAATGAAGTTTGCACAAAATCGGTAGCGCGGTTCTTCATTTATCACATTTTATGTAACAAATGAATTCAATAAATGGCGATACGTAAAGGGCCGCAAGTAAATATACGTATAGATATCACCCGTGTTAGTCCAAACTCCTTTAAAGAATATACCAACCGCCGTTCAGCCAAGCACATCGTAAAAGACGACTGATTGGCTAAATGTGTCAATACCACCATGTCTAAGTAATAGCTAGTAGAATTCTGTGACGCGGGTATATGGTACCATCACTTTACCTATTCCTTCCGCAATAGCGTCAATGTCATGTTCCAATTTAGAGGGGAAGGTAGCCGGTATACTTATGCATATGGCACTGCTATTCCGCCACACGGATAGCAACGCACCGTTAACCTCGTTGGTGTCTAAAGGCGGTGGTTCCTCTCTTTTTTCTTATTTCATCAAGAGAGCCGTTTGCTTGTTTGCTATCTAATAATATATGAAAAAAAGACAATATCAAATTATTTTAAATTCAACAACCATCTTACCTTTGGAATATTAAAAAAAATATTCCTGTAACGAATATAGTGTCTCAACTTAAGTATGTCATATTATACCCATATCAAAGTCTATCTTCACGTCATAGTTTTGATATATGTTGGAGTCACAAACATATTTCTTTTTATCTGGATTTATTGGACAACGAAATAAAATTGACATTGTTTTGATGTAATTGAAATTGTTTTGATTATTTTGTTTGATGAAATTGAGATAAATATTATTTTGATGGAGTTGGGCAATGGGATAGTGATTTTAATCCGGAATAGCTAAGCGGTCAAAAAGCGCAACCCGTAAACTCACTATTTCTCATGAGAAAAACAGTATACAAACATTATCCCTTTATAATAATAAGCCCGCCACAGACGTAGCTATAATATACATTAATATATGGAGATATATATTACAGTATAGCAAGATAAAACACAAGGGAGCTATACTATAATATTATATATTTTGCCATCACAAGGCCTGCGGTCAAAATTTATATAAATATGCCAAAATATACCAAGATATATCTCGAGATATTTTGGCGACGTCACAGAAATATATATTATAGCAGCATGCACGGTCACTCGAAAGTTTATAACAAAATATTTCGTAATGATAGCATAGTATTGCTACAGATTTTGCCTGCTATGATTACTTTTAATATATATTATAGCTACGTCGAATTGAAGTATAGATGTATTAGAGATACATTGACGTATTAAAAGAAAACATTACACAAACCACAGTCGTTTGTGTAAGAGTTTTTTGGGCTTTCTTTAAAGAATAGACCATGAAAAACTTTAAAAACAACACAGAAAAATATCGACACGCAGGAATTGAACCTGTGACCGTACACGTATAAATAGTTAAATGAGTTCGTCGTCACAGATGAACTCATTTAACTAGTTATACGTATGTATACCTAGCGATTAGTACAATTGATGTAATCGATCACATAGCAAAGAAAAATTTCGCTACGTGGAGACTGTCGACAATACATAGCTCAGTGGTAGATAGTCCCGGCTTTAGGGAGAGATGCGGAGAGGGTCGCAGGTTCAATTCCTGCGTGTCGATATTTTTCTTTGTTGTTTTTTTTTCAAGTTTTCCCAAGCACGGGGTGGATGCTATAACACAAAAATAATTAGACCATTTGCCATTGTATAGATCGTAAAATGCAATTAGCTCTACAAGTCTTACCATTGTGACTACTAGGAGGTAGAGTTTCGCGGCATCTCGCTCAGGTATTTAGTACAACTATCTGCCTATTCCTGCCGAGAAAGCGTCAGTACTTGTCATGTTCAGGTTCCGGTGTGGAGGTTAAAGTAACCGTAAAATTTATACAAATGGTATTAGCACCTGGCCACACGGATCGCAACGCACTATTACCATATTTCGTGTCAATTGGCGATAGTTGTCTCTTTCCATCAGGAGGGCCATCTGTTTGTTTGCTATTTTGATATAAAAAAACATTTATAATATTAGCAGGAGAAGATCCTCCTATCCTATTACGGATAGTAAATTCCATGACAACGCTTTCTTTTTCTTGTTAAAAATCTCCCTAACAAGAAAAGGGAGACAACTTTTATTAATAAATTGTCAAACTGTCAGAAATCAAACTACTGTAGCTGTTTTATTCATTTTATTCGACTTTCAGAATTCAAGGCTTTGTTAATTGTTACATCGAGTATAGAGGGAAGGGGAACCGACTATAGGGGGAAAGTTTTAAAAATATCCAGCTGTTTACTGATAATAAAGGTTCAAATTCCTACCACAATAGCGCTGACGTAGGATAAACAACAGTATGAACATGGCTAATATATACGTATGTATATTTAGCGATCATTACAATCGAAGAAATCGATCACAAAACAAAAGAGAATTTCTCCAGGTTGAAGTCGACAGTAGTTGGTTAGAGAGTTTCGGCAAGTCGAGGCCACAGGTTCAGATCTGTCGAATTGAAATGTATCTTTGTTAAGTTTTGAATGTTTTTGCAACCATAGGATAAGTGTAAAAACACATACCTATATAGCTGTTGTAGATCGATTAAAGTTTATTTAAAAGCGCTTTTATCGCTTCTTTACTAAAAAATTGTATGCAACGGTGGCGAAACCACTTTTGGACGTTTTCGATGAACACATCTAAAGAGTTGGTCTTCCTTACCATGTTTTGTAACGTGAAAAGATGGACGCGCGATAACCTGTACTAAATACTTCACAAATCGCAATACGATACAACTATCTTCTAATATTATTGATGGACTAAGGAAGTTACTTTCTACCCGGAATATTCACACGCGCTTCAAAATCGTTCCGAAGAGTACCACGACATGGGTGGTGTGTGTCTCTTTCTACTAAATAAAGCGCCAATCGCCATATATAAGTGCGGCCATGCGTAGTTTGCAAATTACTACTAAGTAATTCTATTAATTTGAGAAACAGTTTTTGCATTGCATAAGTAATTACGTAATAATTAAAATAAGCAAATTTTAGAACTCACTGTATTAATTACAATACATTTTATGCTAATGTATTTATCGACGTGTATGAATAAAAGAGATTTAACGATTACCGAATATATAAAAATCTACCATCAGACAGTTTTATTTACACTGGCAATTGCAAGAAAGGGACAACATCCACTCTTGTCGTTGTCTTGCTCAGAACGTTTCTGTTAAGTAAGAAACAAATGTCATCTTTATTAGTAACGAAATAAAGTACATTTTTATTTTTTTAAGATATTGCTTCGTAACAATTCCAGTTATCATATATAAGTTCCTTGTGATGGACATAATATACATCAGTTCCCATGCGAGGTAGGCAGAGTGAACCGAACATTTTCGTTCACCCACAATCCACCGGTTTATCGGTTGGCGAGATAGACGGTGATCCCTAATGCCGCAATTTACCAGCTTCAGTAAGATAATTAGAAACGATAGCTTTACTTGCTCATCCGAAGCACGGGGGTAGTAACACCACCAACCAAAGTCTGAGCTGCTTCTTATAAAATCCAAAAAAAACTTTGAACACAGGACTTGACCACGAGGCTAAGTATAATAATCAAGTAAATAAAGGTATTTGTCTGTAACCTGTACTGATCCGGATCTCTCTTCAACCGACGGAAAAACGGAGGATATCAGTTTGACCTGTATGTGTGTAATATTGATAAAAAGTTCTGTACCATACCCTTATCTACTCTTCCTAATATAGCATCAACAATTGTCACTTCTTGTTCCGGTTTACCTTGCAGGTAAGGTGGACGGTGTACTTATGAATCTTGCATTAACAACTCGCCATTTGAATAGAAACCCACAATTAACATCTATTGTGTCTATAGGCGACGGTTGTCTCTTTCCATCTGGAGACCTACCTGCTTTTTTTGCTATCTTACATATTATGCTCTAGGCCTAGGATTAATTGCTCTTCATACCAATCGCTTAAATTTATTTTTTGTTATCTGTAATAACTGTTGTAATATTGTAATTAAATAAAAAAATAGAAAAAAAGACAAGCCCATTGAGTCTCTTCCGTCCGATCTTATCAGTGTGTGGCCGCGTGCCGATCCGGTAATTGTCCTAAAATTGTCTACTCATCAAAAGTGCAAGTGAAGTTTTATTTAAATAAAGCATTTTTTTGACTTTGAGTTTGAGTTTATTTGTATTAAACTTTTAAAGAAATTAAAAAACGCTATCTTTTAAAATATATAATTTTGTCTTGGGTCTGTATTGTTGCAAACCATCAAATCAAAAGAGACATTTGCTTTTTTGCTATTCTATGATATATAGGTTGTAAAAAAACCTGTTCGATCCGAAAGGAGCATATAAGTGTATAAGAAGTGTAAAAAAATAATAATAAAATAATTTTATTTATTAAATTATTTTATTATTATATTTATTAAAGTAACAAAATGTGTTGTTTTGAAATCCTTTTACTTAACCTTCGATTTCACTAAAATTTAGCGAATATTTAAAACGGAATAACACTCCATCGAGTAAAAAAGCGTAGCCTCGTAGCGTAATCGCCATTTTTGTTCCGCAATTTTTGTGTGGCCATGCTTAATTTTCAAAATATCACTTAAAATTATATATATTTTGGCCGACTAAAATTTATCATTTGTAGCGTTTGAACCAATCTACAAATGCTACCAGAAAAAATAATAAAATGTGGAAAAAAATGAAATTCAAAATAAAATCCTGAAACGCGATATCACAATTATTTATCTTGTACACACTATCTGCAAGTTGCAACGCTTCTCAAATGGATTTGGGCCCGCATCCTATTATCCGCAAAATGATAGCACAATATACAGGGTTACTTTTAAAGGTCCGGCCTAATTTTAAATATTATCGTAAAATTATTACAAGATAATACAAAAATATTCGTTTAAAAATATCCCACTAAATTCATGAATTGGATCCACCGAGTCTTGTGAATCGTCTTCTGGGCGGTGTGTGCGGGTGCGGGGCACAATACACTAGCCGCGCTCGATATTTTTGCGTAATTGAAATGATATCCATGGGTTGTGCTTTCTATGCGTATAAAAATTAAAATTTTCAATTTTTTTTTTATTACATAAATCGAACATATTATTGATTCTGAACAGCCTCTGAAAATTTGGCCAGATCTTTAAAAGTAACCCTGTATATGACTTTAATGGGCTTCTTTTATATTATAAAACAGCAGCAACAGATGGATTTCCTGACGGAAAGGGCACTCTTCGTCTATAGACACCAGAGATGTTAAGGGTGCGTTGCTATCCAGGTAATAAGAGCTAACGCCGCTGATATAGCAGGAATTGGTATGGTGGTAAGTACCAGATCTGAACAAGAGAATGCAGAACTCTACTATCTAGTAGGCACGATTGTAGTGACTCAGATGCAATCGTTCATCTTTTACGAACTGTCTGAACGGCAGATGGATCTATTCTTTAATAGGGGCTCAGACCAGCACGGGCTACCAAACAATGGCTTTGTGAAAAATGAAAATTAAAAATATTTATTTGCAATGATATGGATGTCACAAGTTATTAAAAATAAATGAAATTACCAATATATTCTACCATTAACATAATATGGGTGTGCAAACATTTGAATTTCGGTTGATTTCCTTATAATTACTACCGGATCGGAGCGCAGCCAAACACGAAACTCAGCAGGCTTGTTTTTTTTTTTTCTATTTCATGTATTACAATTATTTATTTATTACAATATTTACAAGAATTATTTCACACAAAAAGTTATTTTTACAATTTACAAAATATCATCTTATGCTCAATTCAATTTTTTACAATTTATAAAGAAATTTTACCGTTTTACAAAATTCAATTTTTATTTATTAAATTTTATTACAATTGTACAAACTTATATTTCTACTAGCTGTGCCCGCGACTTCGTTCGCGTGGAAAAAATTCTAAAATAAAAACCCGCATAGTTCCGGGATAGGGATTTCCGGGATAAGTACTATCCTATGTCCTTTCTTGGGTCTCAAACTATATTTGTACCAAATTTTATCCAAATTGATTCAGTGGTTTGGCCGTGAAAGCGTAACAGACAGACAGACAGACAGACAGACAGAGTTACTTTCGCATTTATAATATTAGTATGGATAGTATGGATTTATTAACATTTAATCTTATCGGCTAAAAATTCTCTAATATCATAGTATGTTTTATTAAAGAACATTTTTTGCGAAATTTATTTATACGTAATAATTTTGGACTATCAGGAATATGATTGTATATAATAATTGCCATACAATATGCATTTTTTTATAAATATTTAGTCTTTGGCTAGGCACATGTAGCTTGTCACTGTTTCTTAAATATGAGTTCTCTAATACTTCAGCATTTGTTTTAAGCAAATGATGATTTTTTTTTACAAATACGCATACCGACAGTATGTAAAGACAAGGTAAAGGTAGTATTTTAAGAGTTTTAAATAGGGGTTAACAAGTGTGTAGTTATTAACATTACATATTGCTTGTATACATTTCTTTTGAATTCTAAAAATTCTAATTAAAATCAACTGAGTTTCCCCAATGTGTGCATCGCACATTGGTTTTTTTACGCACTGTGACTAAAAACCTCAAATCGTTAGCAAAAAATACGGACGTAAAAAAGAAACTGATTTTAAAAGCAAAACTCTAGTGACGTGCAGTATTTAATTGAATTTAACCACGATTCGGAATGACGGAGATTCATTACTTTTCGGTTTCATTCGTGTCACGTCGAGAGATTTGTAAATTCATTTAGATTTTGTTCATAAATTCTTTTCACGGAGTTAACAATCGCTTAATTTTTCTTTTATTCATGTATACGTCCGATTTTGAAGGAAATTTCCACTCGATCTATTTTTAGAGCCAACACATTATAGATATTTATTTAGAATCGCTGTTATTTAAAACATAATAAAACGAAAATGCGTAACGAAAAAATAGTGCAAGCGATTGACTGCAGACCACCGCTGAAAGTTCCCGCTAAATATAGGTATTTTAAGCTAAAAGTAGTAAAAACTATAAGCATATTTTTAACTTCCCGCTACGTATGTAGATAAGAAGGAAGTTACTGATTTTGCCCCGATTTTCGAAAATCGAGTTTTCACCAGATCTCCACGTTTTTAGGTCTTAGGAACCTTTTACGACTATTTTCGCGATGACGTCAGTATGTCTGTATGTATGTGTGTATGTAAACATCTCATAACTTTTGAACGGCTGGACCGATCGTAATTCGTTCTGAAAATTTGAACCAAGTCGGCCAAGGAGATTTTTAGATATTTTGAAAAACCCCAAATACATTTTTGGCGAAACAATATTTTTTTAATATAACTTCCAGATTTTCGCTGTGTTGGTCCCGGCCTCCTTTGAAGAATAGGGCAACTGCCGTTCTGCCAGGCAGGTCGTAAAAGGTGACTGATTGGCTATCGAGTCACTACGATCGTGGCTACTAGGTGGTAGAGTTCTGCATTGTCTCGCCCGGGTCTGGTACCACCGCCTTACCTATTCCTGCCGCAATAGCGTCAGTGCTTGTCGCTATCGTGTTCCGGTGTGGAGGGTAAGGTAACCGGTAAACTTATGCATGTGGCATTAGACCTCGCCACGAAATAACAACGCACCATTAACATTTTTGGTATCTATAGGCGATGGTTGACTCTTTCCATCATTAGACCCATCTGCTTGTTTGCTATCTTAAGATATATAAAAAAAAATTATGTACCGATTGAGTACAAAAACAAATCAGCTCTACTCCTCAAAAAACTACGTCTAATGCATAAATTGCATTAAAGTCGTGAATTCGAAATTTTTAACTAATTATTTTTTGGTATTCCACGAGTTGAATGCCGTTCCAAAAATTAAAATCTAATCTTATTTTCAAAAGTTACAGCTTTTACAATATTAAAATTGCGCTGTTTTTAGCAAACTTGTTATGTGTATGTTTGTAGTTTTTACTCTTTTGAGCTTATTTTGCGGGAAGTTTCAGAGATGCCCTGCAGGGTCAACTGTTTTCATATTTTCTTTAGTTTAAACATCTACTTAGTTAAAAATGACAGTAGGTATATTGATTTTTGAAAAGCTGTATGTTTTGAAAACGATGATTAATTTTGATTTTTCGAATGGCATTCAAATAAATTTTTGAGATCTACAGTATTATTTTAGCTACATATTTAACGCAGTTTTTTGAGGAGAAAAGCTGTTAAGATTTTTAAGTCAAGCGGTATATTATCCTGAAAGTTAATTTAAAAATATTCAGTGAGTTTTCTAAAAATAACAAGTATTAGTATTTAAATGGCCGTTACTTTTGAAAACTGATTCGATTTTGATTTTAGAAACTGCATTTGACGTAGATTTTTAAGTGCTAAATTATTGTATAAGGTCGTAAAATAACTCTCTTTTCAAAATTTTTAGTCAACAATAGCTCCCGAACGGATAAACTGATTTTGATATAATTTATGTATTGGACGTAGTTGTTTAAAGAATTTGGCTGCTTAGATTTTGTACTCGATGGTCAAATTGATCTGGAAGTTATATTAAAAAAATTCTTTTTCACAAACATTTTTTTTGAGGTTTTTTTCAAAATTTCCTAAAATCTCCTGGGTCAAATTGGATTGGTTCAAATTTCCAGATCTAAGTTGAGTGGAATCCAATAGAACTCCGTCAAACACGTTACGATCGGCCAAGCCATTAAATGTTATGAGATGTTTACATTCACACATACACACACACAAACACATACATACACATTTATATACATACATACACATACATACAGACAGACAGACTGATGTTATCGGGAAAATTGTCTGAAAAGGTTCCTTGATCTTCAAAACATGGAGATCTGGTGAAACTCGATTTTTCAAAACTGGGGCAAAATCATTACTTCGTCATTAACACACGTAGCGGAAAATTAAAATATGGATAGTATCAATCAAAAAATAACATTAATTTGTTTACAAATTGTTTGGAAATTGTTCTTAATTACTTGTTTAATTATTTAATTTATTTTGTGATTATTATATACGGTGCTATACTTTTTACTAGATCCCACGTTTTATATTTATTAGAGGATATTAATGCTTTTGTGATTTATGTTCAAGTATAAAGTGAGTCTTCTATAAAATAAACATATTATGTGTCTACTTTTTATGAGGTGAAGTATGACAGCAATTAAACTATAAGCGGCTTTTTCTGCAATAATATTTTAGATGACTATAGCGGCCATTTATTTTTATAGATTTATTAAAAGTTAATTCTTATCTTTGGAAAACATGTCTTCAAAGTCACATAAATAAAATTCATTAATAATTGGATGATAAAACAAACATTTCAATCTATTTATACAAACTAAATCCCTACTGATATTATAAATGTGAAAGTAACTCTATCTGTCTGTCTGTTTCTTCTTCACGCCTAAACCGCACAATCGATTAAAACGAATTTTGGTACAAAGATAGTTTAAGAGCCGAGAAAGGACATACAATAGTTTTTGTCCCAGAAATCCTAAGGGAACGGTAATCATGCGGATAAAACCCCCGGACTGTTTATCTTTTAAACCACAGTAATAAGGTGTAACTCAGGGTCGCGTGCACAGCCAATTGGTATATACTGTTACGTACTTCGGGTTCGTAATTTGCGAGAAAACGCCACTTATATTAAATCCGTGTATTTAAAACACAATACACAAAACAACATAATGTAATACTTAAATACTCTGATTAACACTAGTCACTCACTGTACTAACACTAAACTTAACCGACTGCACAATAAAATACTTCACGCTTCGCTCTGGTCGTTTGAAGTATCTCGATCGCTTTATATAAACTGCTCTGTATTTGTCAACTCATCTCTATTTATACCCAGGATAAAGTTCTATCTGGATCCAGAAAAATCTAAATTGATCGCGTAATCAATGAATCACTTCTAATTGTAAACAACTTATGATAATCAGATCCTAGTACACGCTATTTAAACCCTTATGCCTTATAACAGAAAGTCCCTTATGGTATAGCTATTCGGGTAACGGCCAACTATTTGTTTATAAGTAGGAGTGGCTATCTCTTTCTTTTATTTCTAGATCCTTCCATCGTTCCAACTCTTCACATTTCTAGATTATTCGCAACAATACTTTTACATTAATATAACAGGTACGAAAATAGACGCAAAAACACTCCCACATCGGCGGAGTAAATATTCCTTATCAAACACAGAATTTTCGCATCACGGGATACTGTATTGTACATTTCGTTGTAATAAACAACTGCTCTCATATTTTTTATACACAGAGGCAGATAAACAGTCGTATTTAAAAATAACTGATACTGTTCCAAAATACATCAATCATGCGTATTGATATTCACAACTATGCTGACGGCACGTTAGGATAGCCGGTTTGAGGTTTGTCGGCTCATGAAGTTTTTTGATAACTACGTTTGAATTTTATACGAAAATTTATACGAATACGTCAATGGTTAATCCGTTTCGTTCTTTATCGTCAATAGCGACGTGTATTTTAAATACTATCCGTTAATTATACAATATGATCCCGCGAACAAATCATTTTTACGCCGTTTTTACGCCACAAGCGTTCTACGTCATCGACAGAATAATAAGTATATAAGTGACCAGTTTCATTTACATTACGAATATAAAATATTGATACGTACAATGGCCCAAGTGGCTAAGTTCGGATACAACAATGGTTAAAAAAAATATATATATATTTTCGTTTTATTTAATTTAATGTTTAATGAGCTATTTCTTGCCATACTAGTTATAAATACTTACAAAAACTTATAAAATCGACTCGCATTTTGTTATAGATTTTTTATAATATTTTTGACTGCCTTGTGATCTAGTGGTAACCTATTTATTATATATATTTTCAATGTGTTATTAGATGTTTTTAATGTAAAGTGTAATTTAGATCACAAATATAATAACAAAATAAATTTAATTTAACTTAAATCTAACCTAAATAAAATTAAGAATAATGAAATTTATTTCTATTTAAGTATTATAAACATATAAAGTTAACAATTGCGTAGAGATTTTAATATTTGGTTTTTAAATTTTAGAAGTGATAGCGCAAAAATGTCAATGTGCTCAAAAGTCTTATTATATGAATCTACCATTCGGCGCTGGCTGATGTTGGTTCGACGCAGGCCTAATGCAAAAATCACTCGTGCTCACACTTGACGCTTGTGTTATCAAAAATTTTAGACATTTTTGTTACTTTTATTTTTACTCTTATAGCTGTTATGATGTTATTTCGATAGGTTTATACTAATCTACTTTTTAGTTTTAACCCTTACATTACTGGAAAATTGAAACAAGTCGACAAAATATTTAAGTAAATAAATATTAGATAAATTACGGATTGATCTAATTTCAAAGTAAGCAAATTATTCGCTTGGGATGTAAATGTTAGTAAACGATATTAAAACATAAAAATGATGTGGTGTCGCGGGACACCAGGTAGGAACGAACTTCCTTCGGCTAAACGGCACTACTCGCTTGTGTACGCGACTGTCGCGCCTGCGCACGTCTCATTTAACGCTTTTATTCCACGCATTTTTCTTACGGTTTTACTATCACATTTTTTTCAGTTCGGTCGCGCAGCAAAATCCCTATCCCCTCCAAGCCTGCCGTAAGGAACTTCGTTCCAATAAAAATACAAATTAATACTGAAAATATGTATCATAAACAATCAAAATCTATGCTCATCAGACAAAGATCGTCCCTGCCGGGAATCAAACTCGAGCATTGCATAGTCAGGATCGCTAACCACTCTGGTGGGTATTGTACAACGCTACTAATAGTTAGAAATACATATACAAATACTGTAACATACATAAATAACATCCAGAGTTAGAAATACAAAGATCTATGCTCATCACACAAATATTTTTCCCGTCGGGAATCAAACCAGATCCCCGTCAATTCGTAATAAGGTTCGCTAACCACTTGACCAAGGGGGCAAACTATTAAAGTTCTTAGGTTATTTTTTATGTAATAGGTCTAAAAACATTCTTACGGCATTCTGTATGCATCTGCTACACTGCATCAATAAAATCGATAGCCTTATACGAATTCTGTACCGTTATTTGTAATAAATAGACTAAAAAACTACTTACTGAACTGAAGAATTTCCACTATAACAGAGCTAAACTACGATGAAATTGCGATTGCGACAATTTTAAGTCAGGGTGCCCGTCTAGCTCTGCATAATCATGTGCTTATGCCAACGCTATTGTATGGAAGTGAGAGCTGGGTATGTCAGAAAGAGCATGAAAGTAGAATCAACGCGGTTGAGATGAGGTCGCTAAGAAAAATATGTGGTGTGACACTCGCGGACCGGGTTCGTAATGTCGAAGTGAGAGAGAGGTTAGGTTTGAAAGAAAGTGTCGGTGTAAAGATGAGAAAGGGCATGCTCCGTTGGTAGAAATGTAGAAAGAATGGTAGATGAAAGGTTAACAAAACAGATATACAATGCGAATGTGGAAGGATGTAGGTACCGGGGAAGACCAAGACTGACATACCACGATCAGATTGATCGAGTACTGTCCGAAGGTGGTGTCAAGAGTCTTCGCAACCGGCGTTTGTGTATGAAGAGAGTGATGAATGTGGAGGAAGCGAGACAAGCCTGCAAGGATCGTGATGTATAGCACTCGGTTTTCTCTGCCTACCCCGTAAGGGACTTGGCGTGAAGATATGTATGTATGTATGAAATTGCGATCAAAAACTAGTCCAAACTAATATTATAAATGCGAAAGTAACTCTGTATGTCTGTCCGTCTATCTTTCTCTTTCTCACGGCTAAACTACTGAAACAAGTTGATGAAATTCGGTACAAAGATAGCTTGAGACTCGAGAAAGACATAGGATATTGTTTATCCCGAAAATCCCACGGGAACATGAATTATGCGAGTGAAACCCCAGGCTATTATTATTTTGGAAAATTTTCTACGCAGACGATGTCGCGGGCACAGCTAGTCGTTAATAAAATAAACGATTATCTATAACAATCTCTGAACACATATTGATACAAGAAGGCAAACAATACAAGCTTTACAAAAACATTATGGCTGCGGAAGGACAAAACAGAATAACACTCCCACGTTGAGATAAATACTTTGTTGCTTGTTTCTAAAAATACAAAGAATTCATGTTATGCGGGACGGTAGATACAACCCACAGACCACACAAATACTATGTAGAAGTCACGGTATTGGGCAGGGAACGTGTTGCCGCCCAAATGAGAAAAAGCTTGTATATGTCAAATGCTTTTTTTAACTTCCCGCTACGTATGTAGTATAAAGCAGTTACTGATTTTGCCTCGATTTTCGAAAATCGAGTTTTCAACGGATCTCCACGTTTTGAGGTCCTAGGAATCTTTTTCGACTATTTTCACGATGACGTCAGAATGTTTGTATGTATGTGTACGTGTGTGTGAGTGTGTGTGTGTGTGTATGTGCCTGCGTGCGTGCGTGCGTTCGTACGTGCGTGCGTGTGTGCGTGCGTACGTGCGTGCGTGCGTGCGTGCGTGCGTGCGTGCGTGCGTGCGTGCGTGCGTGAGTGCACGTGTGTGTGTGTGTGCGTGTGTGTAAACATCTCATAACTTTTGAACGACTGGACCGATCGATTCGCGGTTGATGGCATTCGATTGGCTTCCACTCAACTTAGATTTCCTGAAAATTTTAACCAAGTCGACTTAGAAGATTTTGAAAAATTTTGAAAAAACCCTATAAAAGTTTTGGCAAAACAGTATTTTTTAACTATAATTTCCAGATTAATGTTCCGATTGAGTATAAAAACTAATCAGCTCTTTTTCTCAAAATACTACGTCTAATGCACATTTCATCAAAATCGGTTTATCCGTTAGGGAGTAATCGTTAACGAAAAATTTTGAAAAAAGTGCTTTTTCGACATCACTTCGAAATTTTTTAACAAATCATGTTTTGGTATTCTGCGATAATTTTGTATAAAAAAAAACTACGTCGCACGTCATTTCAAAAATCAAAATCGAATCTAATTTTAAAAAGTTACAGCTTTCCAAATGTTAAAATTACCTTGATTTAGCGGGAAGTTTCAGGGATGGCCTGTAGGGTCAACTATTTACACATTTTTTTATATCATAAGATAGCAAACAAGCAGATGGGTCTCCTGATGGAAAGAATCAACCATCGCCTATAGACATCAAAGGTGTTAACGGTGCGTTGCTATCTTGTGGCGAGGTCTAATGCCACATGCATAAGTTTATCGGGTACCTCACCCTCCAAACTGGAACGCGACAAGCACTGATGCTATTACAGCAGGAATAGATATGGCGGTGGTCCAGACCCGGGCGAGACAATACAGAACTCTACCATCTAGTAGCCACAATGGTAGTGACTCGTATAGCCAATCGGTCGCCTTTTGCGACCTGCCTGGCAGAACGGCAGTTGGCCTATTCTTCAAAGGAGCCCGGAACCAATATAGGGATTCTTGTAGATATATAGTGTGAAAACAGAAATATTCCATGTTGCGCTATTTTATTGCGCCGAATAAAAATCTAAGTTTACAAAAATACTTCTGTAGTAATAGTAGGGGAGCCCAAGACGTTAAATAGTTAGTTACTCGAGCTTCGTAGGGACCTACTAGATTTTGTAGATTAAATCATAGGAAAAATAAAGATTTTTTTTTATTATCAATAGGGAAGCGCGTGACTTGCCTATTGATCTTGCCTGATGGTAAGCTAAGATGTGGCTTAAGATAGTACCTGTTCACTCTAAAGATCCCCAGATTGTACTCGTCGAGGAATATGGACTCAGGAAGCATGTTCCAGCCCCTTGTGGTTCGAATGAAGGATGTCGAGTCAAACCGCTTCGTCCCAGTACATGGAACGTCCACCATAATGACGATGCCTAGAATCTGTGCGCCTCGATGATCGATATAAAATTGGTGATAGATAGGTTGTGAAAAAATAGACATCTTCCATATTGTGCTATTTTATTGTGCCGAATAAGAAGCAAAATTTATAAAAATACTCCTGAAGTAGGGAAGCCCAAGAGGTGACTTTGGTATTTACTCGAGCGCGTCAGATTAACATATGGAAGTACCTCGCATAATTTTGAGGCTCTCCAACAAATATAAGCTTTATATAGAGGTGGGTGACTAGGGCACAAAAACAAAAGGAATTTCGATAACTTTGGTTTGTGGAAATTGTCAGATTATATTTTTCTGTTATTCTTACATAATTTCCTCTATAAGTATAGAAAATTCAGATGCGCTTGAGAATGTTTAAACGTTTTTTTTTGCAACTATGTGACACTCCCACTCGCTTATCGTCACTTGTATCGTCGGGTTTTAAAAATTTTAGCTGGCAATTCACTCACCATACCAATCTGTCACATTTGTCACATTTTTTTTTATGTGTAGATTTTTCCCTGTCATAGAAATGATAAACATTATAAGACCTTTTATTTTTATTTAATCTACAAAATCCAATATGTCTCTACGACGCTCGAGTAACTAACCATTTATCATCTTGCGCTCCCCTACTATAATCTTACTTCATCGGTAAGTACAATAAATCCGTATTTCTGGGTGTATTTGAAAAAAATAAAATAAATGTAAACTAAACTGACAACCTAAAAACTTGAAAGGAGTAACGTAAACTTTAGTAAAGTTTAATCCGTCTTACAAACTATTCTTGTATTTAAAAACCCGTCCAAGTGAGTGTCGCGCCACCACTCGCAATGTAAGGCTCCGTAGTTATCTTATCTGTAATGTGGAATAAGAAGAGGGTTTTTAATTGTTTTATACTATTTAATTTTATGAAGTATTTATATGGTACTCGGTACCATATATATATATACTTTATAATGATGAAATAATTGTTTTTGCTGAAAAAAAAATCTATATTATATAATACAAAGCTTAAACTAGTAACTACCCTTTGCTATATTTGTTTTCTAACATTAAGTTAAGGTGACGTTAGGCTTGATTTGTTATCGTTTACGTATCATTGTCTTCAGTTAACGCATACTACTAGACCGTAAGTGGCTAGATTATAATTTCATTGTTTGCCTAGCATAGTATTAGTTTGTTAATGAATTAATTACAACGCATTCCGTTGTAACGTGACATTTAGTTATCAGAATATAAAGGCTGTGTTAAAATTATGAAATCTAAAAAATGATCCCGTATTTAAACTATTGAATTTATTGTTATTTTTTTGTGTACGATCTAAAAAAAATATTTTCAATATACTGTGTCAATTAAGAGGATTACGTTTCCAGCACTATATATATATATATATATATATTATATATATATATATATATATATATATATATATATATATATATATATATATATATATATATATATATATATATATATGTATATATATATGTATATATATATGTATATTTTTTTTGTGAGACCGCGTTCCGATCCGGTAGTAGTTAAAATAATGTAGACGAATCAAAATAACTTGTAAAAAGTTTTATTGAATAACTAGCGACCTGCCCGCGGTTTCACTCGCGTAGCTTTTTTCCCGTGGGAATATCGGAAAGGTTTATATACTAAAACCTTCCCTGAGAATCAATCTATCTATTAAAAAAAACGCATCAAAATCCGTTGCGTAGTTTTAAAGATTTAAGCATACATAGGGACATAGGGACATAAGGACAGACGGAGAAAGTGACTTTGTTTTATACTATGTAGTGAAGTGATTTCTGATGCGTTAAAAGTGCCTGTAAAAATTTGAATAAAACAAATTGACTCTGAGCGTCACTTTTGTTTATGGGTTGGTGATGAAGACTAGGTAATTAATTTGACTCGGGTTCGATTCCCGACAGGGAAAAGTGTTATATGGGTTTTGGTGTTAATTAATTCGCCTCTGTAGTCTAGTGGTCCAGCGTTGGCGTTGACCACATGAGGCCCCGGGTTCGATTCCCGGGTTGGGCACACAAAAAAAGTGTTTTTTCAGTTTTCTGAGAAACACAAAAGTTGCCCGGGATTGGCACTTTCCAATTGGAAACTTTCCCGGTTGGCGATAGGCTTGCCACATTGACACTTCTATATTGAAAGCAATTATGTATTTGTATTTAATAATTATTAATAAATAATAATTTGCTTACTTTAGGGCTAAATCAATTAAGGTTATTTTTTCAGTGGTTTTTATTTCCATTAACATTAAGTTAAATTGTTTAGACAACAGGAGTAGAAAAACTACATATTGTTATTTCGCGATTTTTTTGAACGAAGACTATTATCAGGAATATGGATGTTACAGGCTATTTACATGTGATATATTTGATACAATTTGTAGCACTGGACGCAGGACGTTTGCTAAGGAAATTAGCTAATTAGATGTTTTAATTAATCGGTACACTAATTTGAAAGTTATTGTTAGAATGGTGGGAGTCTTTGCAATAATAAATTATGGCACTAGTAATAATATATAACTTTAATTAACACAAAACTTACTTTATATCTTAAGCTACGGATCTCAGTTTCGAAGGAGGCCATGCCAGAAAGTACGAATTGCAATGGAGTGGCAAGGAGCGGAAACTCTATAAACAGATTAAGCAGGTGGCAGTATGTGTAACGTTAAGAAGATTAAGATTATAATATTTACCACAGAGTACAATAGTTATATAAAAGACATAGTTTTGTCGTAATTTTTATTATGTTTTTCGAAATTTTTAGACGGACTTGGTTGCGATTATCTAAGTTTGGCAGAGTGCAAGTGAATCAAATCAACCACGTTTCGATCGGTCAAGCCGTTCAAAAGTTACGAGATGTTTACATGCACACAAATACACAAACACACATACAGATATACTGATCTCATCGTAAAAACTCGAAAGAAAGAAAGAAAGAAAATATTTATTTGCAAGAATATGGGTGTTACAAGTTGTTAAAAATAAATTAAGTTACCAACATATTCTACCATTATATGGTGTGCAAATATTTAAAAAAATTATCATTATAAAATATTACATTTAAAAGATTCTATCGAATATTTAGAATTACTACCGGATCGGAACGCGGCCACACACTGAGAAGATCCGGCGGAAGAAACTCAGCGGGCTGGTCTTTTTTCTCTATTTTATTATCGATTTTCAGAAATCGGAACAAAATCAGTAAAATCCTTTATCTACTCAAGTATCGGGAAGTTAAAAAACTAAAACTGGATTTTTTACCCTGTAACCTGTTAAATTAGAGAATTGAATTTTATTCGAGCCTTCTGCAAACTTTGAAGCTAGAGGACAGAAAATGTATATAGTAGCTTTTTGTTATAAATAATAAAACATATATTTCAGGATGACTTAGTTATTTCGCTAACAGCACGTGGGCACAAGGACGTAAAATTAAAAATTTATTCACCGTTTTTAATTTGTATTATACGTTACATAGTTCTTGTAACAAAATGTTCCCCGTGTTGGTTCCGGGCTCCTTTGAAGAATACCAACTGCCATTCTGCCGGGCAGGTCGTAAAAGGCGACCGATTGGCTATGCGAGTCACTACCATCGTGGCTACTAGGTGGTAGAGTTCTGCATTATCTCGCCCGGGTCAGGTACCACCACCTTACCTATTCCTGCCGCAATAGCATCAGTGCTTGTCGCTGTCGTGTTCCGGTTTGGAGGGTAAGGTAGCCGGTAAACTTATGCATGTGGCATTAGACCTCGCCACAAGATAGCAACGCACCATTAACATCTTTGGTGTCTACAGGCGATGGTTGACTCTTTCCATCAGGAGACCTATCTGCTTGTTTGCTATCTTATGATATAAAAAAAAAATTAAGCCGTATGCGATGACTAGTGTTTGTGGAGGTAGGGCTTGTAAAGTTGGTGCGTGTAAAATAGAAGCTTGGCCTTACACGAGATATGTTGACAGTACGAGTTATATATTAGTCTCATCTTGATTACATTTTACATAAAAATGTTTATGCTTGGTTAATATTTACTTAAATCTAATCGCGAATAAAGAATGTCTACTAAAGCTAATCAAAAGAAACTTGATAAGGGCGTAGTCCATTAGTATCGCTGACGCAGCAACATCGGAATTAGTAGTTGTAAACTCACTCACAAAAACTATGAACGCTTTTATATTTCAATTTACTTTAGTTTTATTTTCATCGTATTACCAGGCAGCTCAAAAACGGGTACCGAAGGTTGGATGTATCTCTACAATTGTTACGTTTGTGAGAGTTTTGAAGTGTTTTACCCTAATACGTTACTTGCGCTATATTTATTTCTATCACTGAATTTTCTGTTCGGGTAGCTTTTTAAGTAACATTTAGGATGTTGTTGTTTTATACATTTATAAACTCTTTGTTGAAATAAACTTATCCTATAAAAATGGAACAGTGAGTCTTTTATATACACAAACACACACACGCGGGTAGCCAATCTATTGGCGAATTGAGCACGTATCTAGTCTATGAGATTATGTTTTTTTTTATCTAGTCTCTCAGGATATGTTCGTGAAAAAAATATTTTAAACGTACTGTCCGGATTTGAACTAAGGAACATGAAATATAACAAAATTATTGGTTATTTTTAAAAATGCATTTTTTTAAATTCATTTGGTATTAACTTACACATAAACTTACGATACTATTGTACAAATGGGAGTAATTCACAAAAAATAAATTTAAGGAAAACTAGCTGTACCCGCGATTACGTTTGCGTGGAAAAATTTCTATATAAAATTTCTAAATAAAACCCGCATGGTTTCCGTTTAGAATTTTAAATGTGGTCGTTTTTTTTCAGATCATAGGTATTCATAGCAAAAAAGCAGGTGGCTCTCTTGATGGAAAAACAACCATCGCTAATAGACGCCAATGATGTTAATAGTGCGGTGACATCTATATTGCGGGATGGTGTCACATACATTAGTTTACCGGTTACCTTCTATACCAAAACACGACTGAAACAAGTATTGACGCTATTCCAGCAGAAATACGTAAAACGGTGGTACCAAACCCGGTCGAGACATTGTAAAACTCTATAACTTAGTAGTCACAATGACAGTGACACGCACGTTTGCCTTTTACGACCTGCCTGTTAGATCAGTAGATAGTTTTTTTTAAAGAGGGCCCAGACTAAATCTATTTTTATGTAAGCTTTTTCTACTAAACGATCACTAAATTGTTATTCGTGAGGTATTTCTATAAAAGCATTTGATGTAAACGAAAATGGAACTGAAAGAAGTATCTCCAGATTGCGGAGTCACAAGAAATAGAGTCTCCTTAGTCGTGAACACTTACGCCGGTTGTGAGTTAAACTTAGCTATATTTTTTCCTCAATCTAAAACCTTCGATAATACTCGATTTCCGTCACAAATACATCCCTACGCTTTTTCTCAAGCTGCGAAATATTTTACCGGCTCGTATTCAGTGTGCTCCCCTTATTGTCATTTACATAGCAATGAATGTTACCTGAACGTGACATATCACTGATTTGTAAAAGAAATAGGGTTGACGATTGCGCGGAACCTTGAATACTAATAGTATTGATATATTTCTCCTCGAAACATATACAGAAAACCTTGATGAAACAAATATCAAGAAAGTTAACGATTAAACAAATGGAATAAATAAACGTCATAAGGCCAGTTTCTTTGTGGTAAGGTGAAGTAAACTTAATCCGGTGAGTTGTGATGAACTGTGGGCTAGATGAGTAATGATCCCATTGTTCCACTTAAGTTATTGTAATATCTAACTGCTAAAAATAATCGGAAATTTAAATGATTCAGGCGTTACTTTGCGGAGATCCATATTTTTATGGGAAGAAATTATGGTATTTAATTTGCAAAATTTCCGCGAAATCTAATATGCAACTGCTGTGATGCAACTAAAATGAAAGGTAGTGTAAAGAATGAGGTAAACTCATCCAAGAGGTGAAAATTGTAGAAAACCACAGCGGCACAATAGACCACCCACTTCCACCACACTTTCTTAGACGTCAGAAGCAAAGGCAGTAACACTCAAATTATGTACTCAACGCGCGTTTCACTTCATCTTCAGTACACAACATCTTCAGGAGAGTCGAATATCACTTCACTCTATGAAGGATAAAGCATTAATAATTAATAATTCATAATTAATAATTAAGAAAAATTATTAATTATTATTGTTGATCTTATCCTGAACTGAAGTTTTATACATGTTCGTATTTTCCGCGGATAAGTGGATACGCCTTTCAAGACAATTTCTTAGATTGTCAGCTTGAAATTTCTAGCATTAATATAATTAATAATAAATGCTCCTCCCTTTATAGAGTGAAGTGCTATTAGACTCTCCTGAAGATGCTTCAGTTGCAAAGTGAAACGTGCGTCGAGTACATAATTTGTGTGTTACTGCCTTTGCTTCTGACGCGTAAAAAAATGTGGTGGAAGTAAATGGAATATTGTGCAGCTGTAGTTTCTCAAATTTTCAACCTTTGGGTAAGTTTGCCTAGTTCCTAACAATACTCTTCATTTCAATTGCATCACAGCGGTTCCATATAAGGTTTTGCGGAAATTTGGAAAATTAAATACCATGATTTCTACTTTTAATAATCAGAAATGTTTACGCGTTTATCTGAGGCACTAGGATGCTAATATCGCACCACTAGACTCGAAACGACTACTAAGATTTCTCCTAAAAAACACGTTATAAATATTTTTAAAAATACATAAACGGGTCAATAACGCGTACATATATAGAACTTACTTGTAAAGCTCGACGTTTCGGCCAAGTTTCTGCTCGTGACCACGGTCAATGTAATTTGGCCGAAACGTCAAGCTTTACAAGTAAGTTCTATATATGTACGCGTTATTGACCTGTTTATGTATTTTTAAAAATGATAGTAGAACGCGTTAGTTTAAAAGTTCATGTTATAAATAATTTATCAATTTCGGGGATAGAACTTAGGAACTCAGTTACTTCAGACCAGTAACAGCTGTGTTCTGGAGGGTGGATTAACTGGTAAACTAACGAGTATAGTATTACGCCATACGAATACCACCGTAAAATGAGCGAATGAATCCAGCGAAGCTCCCCAAGACTAAGAATTACTATACGGCGGTTCAAATCGTCTTATCTATACGATGAAAAAGTTTGGATGTACGAATGGATGTTTGTTACTCAGTCACGCAAAAATGACTGAACTGATTTGGACAAAATTTAGCACGTATATAGATAATAACTTGGAATAGCACATAGGCTATTTTTTATCCCGTAAAAATAAGACAAAAGAAATTTTAAAATTACGTCATGAAAAACTGGTAAAGAATTGCTGATACAGGGGTTGTAAGAGGGGCCAAAATGTTATGTTCAAATTATGTCATCGTGAGTTCATAGTTTGAGATAAACTACGAACTCACGATGACATAAAAGTAGTAACTATATTAATACATATTAATAATAATTCAGAAACGTCAGGGGTTGTATTCAGTTGCCACTAATTGCAACGCTATATATGTATATTGTATACTTTTTTTATGACGCCACCTTAAGTATAATTAACTAAAATTTGGTTGGCGACTAAATCAGTTAAAATGATTGTTAAGTTCGAAAATGAGTGAAATCGACTATGTGATTATACAAAATACAAGGGCAGAAAGAGGAAGTTCAAAAATGAAATATTAAAACTATACCATAAAGAATTCAAAGTTCAGGACGAACCATTAGTATTTACAAGGTAAAATTAAATTTTTAAGGGTCAATGAAAATGAGTTAAAAACACATTAAATTCAATGCTCCAAAAAACCACATCAATATTTTTAAAATCCCTATACATAAGTTATTTTTTATATAATTGGGTAGCAAAGAAGCAGATGTATCAGGAGGGTCCTGATGTCAATCATCGCCTGTAGCCACCCAAGATGCTAATGGTGCATCGCTATACGTATGGGGATGATAATTCCACAAGCTAGGTTTAACGGCTACTTTACCTTCCAAACTGGAACACTATAGTGACAAACACTGATGATATTGCGGCAGGAACTGGCAAGGCAATGGATCCAAAACCTGGGCGAGACGTTGCAGAACTCTACCACCTAGTAGTCACAATGGTAGTAACACGTATAGCTAATCATTCGCCTAATAACCTGCCTGGTAGAATGGCAGACGGTCTCTGATCCTTCAAAGGGGGTCGAATCGGACGGACAGGGAAAAAGTTAATATAGCATATTTTTTTGTTAAACATTCAAATCAACTTGATAGAATTTCAGCGAGTTAATCTCACTAATTTAGTTATCAACTACGTACATTTTACAATAAACCGCTAGCTTGAAGTGAGAATATAAAAAGCTCTTCAACATTTTGGAACATTTCTATAGCGCGTTTTTATTGAAAAACTGTCACCGCCCGCTTTGAGATAAGCGTTTGATCCATAAACATACGTCACGTGTAATGACAGCTAAAGTTAATTGAAAATATTTATAGCTCGTATTTTATCACGGTTAAAATTCTGGCAGCAATATTTTAAAATATTTATTTATTCACTTAAAAGTTAACTTACATCTATTAAGTCAGATATGTTATGTCTGTTCACATAATTCGATTATGTCTCTTCGATATGTTACTATCTTTTATAATGCATTTCTTATTAATTTACTAAGCGATAGCTTGAATCCATACACTTAACAACCAAAGCATGTAACAAATAATAAATAAAAAATATTTCGCTGAATTCACTTTGAACAATAAAACTTGAAACTATTAAACTTGATACAAATTTTATTTTAGTATTTCTTAGCTGTAAAGTGTTTAGAAAATAGCAAATAAAACATTTTTGTGAATTTACACACTAATCTAGTAACAAACGACACATCTTTATAAAATTAACTTAACATTTATTTTATAAAGTTAATTTGTATTAACTAAAACAAAATTACTAAAAGAAAGTATCTTCATGTCCGTGTCCTCGAAGTGATAGACAAAGGTACAACCAGTGCACCTACGATTAGCCTAAGATACTTGGTCCCACGATCTAATTAGTGGGAAGCTTATTGCCAACCGGGCACTTATCCAATCCTGAGCACCAGAGTAATCCAGATTTCACATTTTATTAATTTCTCAACCTGGAATTGAACCCAGGACCTCATGTTATCAACATCGACAACGGACCACTAGACCACAAGCGAAAAGAGTCCAAAAATTGTCTTCAAGTTTAGTTTATTTGAACGCTACTAGACACTTTTACTATTCCACTTGTACATCAGTAACAATGGAATTTCACCAAGTGCCGACGATGGAAAGTATGGAATATATTATTTGAACGCATTTATCATGCAACAGCGGAAATATATAAGGAATTTTTAAATCCTGTAAGTAAGAAAATGATTCAATAACGTTACTATTTTAAAACATCATTGTGTGAACTGAGATTATTATTCGAATAAAAGGCTATATGCAGTTTATAAAATTTCATATTTTTTAACTTCCTGCTACGTAATCGTAAGTAGATGTGGAAGTAATTGATTTTGCCACGATTTTCGAAAATCGAGTTTGTGTGTGGGTGTTTGTGTATACGTGTTTGTGTGTGTGCGTGTGCGTGTGCGTGTGCGTGTGCGTGTGCGTGTGCGTGTGCGAGTGCGTTTTTGTTAAAGTTTGTATAAAATATAGTACTTATTGTTGTTTCGCTACTAGTGGGACTCGCTGCATATGTTAGCTAGTAATGGATCCGGGCTCCTTTGAAGAATAGACCAACTGCCGTTCTGCCAGGCAGGTTGAAAACGGTGAACGATTGGCTACGCGAGTCACTGCCATCGTGGGTAATTGGTGGTAGAGTTCTGCATTGTCTCGCCCGGGTCTGGTACCACCACCATACCTATTCCTGTCGCAATAGCGTCAGTGCTTGTCGCTGTCGTATTGCGGTTTGGAGGGTAAGGTAGGCGGTAAACTTATGCATGTAGCATTGGACTTCTTCACAAGATAGCAACGCACCATTAACATCTTTGGTGTCTATATGCGATGATTGACTCTTTCCATCTGGAGACCCATCTGCTTTTTTGCTATATGATATTAAAAAAATACAATATTTCCACAATGAATCTTTAATCATTATAAATGCGATGCTACAAAATAAGGTTTTAGATGAAATAATAAATAGTATATTAATTTTTATTCATGAGAATAAGTAAGTAAGATCCCAAAACTTTATAATTACCACTCAAAATTACTCTGAGAAATCTCCAAGAACCGAAAGATGATCTAATTATAGATGAACGAAAATAAACGTAACCCTTTTAAGTGGTTAATGGTTTTATTAAATGTACAATTAAACTTTGAGAATTTATTACGTATTATTGCAGATAAATGGGTTAAAAATTCCGTCTATTTTTTTAGTCTTTTAGATTAATTTTCTTTGTAGGTGTCTGATATGGAATCAATATTTATTTAACCTACTCACATTATGATCTTCAACCGACTACTGATAAAAAAGAAGGGTTTCATCATCATAATCATCATATCTTCATGCCAGATCCCTTACGTATTTAGGCAGAGAGAACTGAGTGCCATACATTACGATCCTTACAGATTTGTCTAGCTTCTTCCGCGTTCATTACTCTCTTCACTTTTTTAAAATTTTTAACTAACTTCACAAAAGGAGAAGGATCAATTTGGTCATATTTTTTCTATGTTTATTGCCTCGGTCGTTTATGAACTGATTTTAAAAAATCTTTTTTTCTATTTTAATTTGGTGAAGATCTAATGCAGGGTTTTAAAGATAAAGGCAATGGGAAGTAGATCGCTGCAGTCTCAGTCATTTATTTAATGAAAGGCATACTTTCCATTTGGTCCCATATATATTTAGTGAAGAGCTGATCTAAGCTTTCAAAAATAGTTTTCCTGCATCTAAATTATTATATCATAATATAGTGGGCAAGTTGACCAGATGAGAGATAACCATCACACCTTAGTGAGTTTTAAGGTTCGTGAAAGTCGCCTCTGTGGTCTAGTGGTCCAGCGTTGGCGTTGACCACATGAGGTCCCGGGTTCGATTCCCGGGTCGGGTACATTAAAAAAAAGTGTTTTTTCAGTTTTATGAAAAACACAAAGTTGGAAAAGTGCCCGGTTGGCGATAGGCTTGCCACCTATCACATTTGTGGGACCAAGTATCTTCGGCTAATCGTGGGTGCACTTGTTGTACCTCTGCCTACCCCTTCGGGGATATGGGCGTGAAGATACTTTTTTTTGAAAGTCAAACTATCAGTAAAACTTGTCACTACTATAATGAAGAACGCAAGAAGAAACAAAGTATGTTTTGTATAGAAAAACATGTATATGAGCAAGAAAACTACCTGATGGAGAACAGCCGTCAATACCCATGGATATCAGCAACGGACATTCAATGCAACGTTGGATAGTCGAGTAAGACTTTAAACAACTTTAGGAGATTAAGAGTTCAAGTAGGAGAGTATAAGTTCAAGAAGTATTTGTAGAAAACTGTCAAAGATTTCATCCTCTGGTGAAAGCAGGAAACTTTGAGAGCATTTTTCTATAGCAGTTGGACAATGAACTATAGTTAAAATAGGTCCATCGAATTACTTCAAAACACGGGTGAATTAAGAAGTTGGTTCAAGAATGACCTCAATATATATCAAAATTCGTAAAATTTCAAAATCACCCTCGTTTATCAAAATGTTTTAAATCTGTAAACAAGTACAGTGAGGAATATAAAAAAAAGTGTGAAAATTCTAAAAATGAACGTCTCATTAACTTTAAATTGAAAAAACAATCACGTAAAATACCAGTTAAAACTGTTTAAAAATGGTAAACGTATTGAATGTTAAGTATTTTGCGCGTAACTATGGCACATCCATACGATCATCCTGACGGCCACATTTTTTTAATCAAGTTTTTAAAACATATTATCAAGTATACTTGACAATTATTTTTATAAATTATTAAATGTGTTTATAAAATGGTTATTCCTTTTACATGTGTACTTATGTTTTTGGTTTAGTGAAATATGAATACAATAGATACAGTTTATGTCCAGGAAAATGCTTGACCTTAACATGCTGAGAGTAGAGCACTACATCAACGCTTCGCTTATGAAGCATGCAAATGTTACATATATTATGTAACAAATTGAAATGAACATTGGAATAATCACAACAATACTATAATCACACCTACGACTATTGTACATACATATGATAATATTTATAATATATTATACCGATTTAGTATCATCAAGCGTAATAACACTAGAAGATGTACAATACTTAATTACTCATCTCAAGCGTGTGAGACAACAGTTAATTTTGAATCTTGAATTCAAATTGTAAATTTAAAATATTGAAATACAATTTAATATTAAAGAATTGAGCCTAACTCATTTTGTTATCTGAGCTCACCAAATGTATGATTACTTCTTAAAAATACTACGTTTTTATACATATTGTATTATATGAAAATTACACTATATTATATACACTATATACTAAACAAATACTAATATATAACTATATAATATAATATGATATAATATAATATAATATAATATAATATAATATAATATAATATAATATAATATAATATAATATAATATAATATAATATAATATAATATAATATAATATAATATAATATAATATAATATAATATAATATAATATAATAATAGCTAAAAGTATTTCCAGATTTATAGAAAAATTAGAGACACCTATTGACATTAGCATACTTCAGAAACAAGCAGCCATACACACATCAATTATACTAAGTAAGGTATTGGGAGAAACTGTTTTCGTGCACAACACAGACATTCACGACACAGAACAAACACAAGTCACGCAACAAACACATGACACACAAAGAACACAACAATCATCTGTCACACAAACCATACAACAAACAGGTGACACTCAAATCATACAATATACAGAAGACGCCCAAATCACACAGCAAACATTTGACACACAAACTACATCAAATCATTCACACATTACATCCGGCATGCACATATCATCCAATACACGAACGAGGAGACGAAAGAAAAATATTATTAACACATAATATACATATATATATATATATATATATATATATATATATATATATATATATATATACATATATATATATATATATAAATATATATATATATATATATACATATATATATATATATATATATATATACATAATTTAAATATAGTAAATAGAATTTAGGTACCAAAAATCTTACATTAAAAATACATTAACACAGAACAATAGTCTTAAGGGGGAAAATATAAATTCCTTTTTTCCTGTGGGTCACAGGACGAGGTATTTATTAAACCGACAAAAGTTGAGAGAAAATCAATTCAAACCATAATATAATATAATATAATATAATATAATATAATATAATATAATATAATATAATATAATATAATATAATATAATATAATATAATATAATATAATATAATATAATATAATATAATATAATATAACTATATAATAATAATTTCTTTTTAGTTTGTCAACTGACTTAAGCCGTGCACGTTTTCCGAACGGCTGGCTAAAATGGCAATTTTTTTAATATCATAAGATAGCAAACAAGCAGATGGGTCTCCTAGTGGAAAGAGTCAACCATCGCCTATAGACACCAAAGGTGTTAATGATGCGTTGCTATCTTGTGGCGAGGTCTAATGCCACATGCATAAGTTTACCGGCTACCTTACCTCCAAACGGGAATACGGCAGAGACTAGCACTGACGCTATTGCGGCAGTAATAGGTAAGGCGGTGGTAACAGACCCCGGCGAGACAATACAGAACTCTACCACCTAATAGTCACGATGGTTGTGACGCGCATAGCCACTCGGTCGCCTTTTACGACCTGCCTGGCAGAACGGCAGTTGGCCCTTCAAAGGAGCCCGGGATCAACACGGGGTAAAATATTATTATGTATGTCATTTGAATGTGTAACGTTTATTTTTATTAATTTAATTTATTTCTAATGAATTTTATTAAAAAATCCTAGGTTTCTGCAATGTAAACTTTAACCTTGTCAAATTTCATCACGCAGTTGTCTTAAAAAGACCGGTAGTATATCTAAGGAAATCGAATTCCAACGGTTCATGTGTAGAATGAAAAATATTTTTTTTATCTGATTGATAAAATATATTATAATATTTGAATTGAAGTTAAAATGATTTAATTACATTTAAATTTGAAGTAATTTATATGAATATTAAATTTGAAGTAATTTATATGAATATAAAGTCAAAACTGTACATTGAATATTTTTTTAAAAGAATACTTGGGGCGTGATCTACAAGCGATATCAAAGCCAAAAATATAGTTTTTAGAATTTTTGTCTGTTTGTCTGTATATCCGGGGTAAACTCAAAAAGTACTACATGGATTTACTTCAAATTTTGCATGAATATTACTAATAGGTCGGGTCAACATATAGACTACATATTATCACGCTATCACCTACGGGGAAGGAGCTGTGCGGAGTAAACGAAGTCCGCGCGGACGAAGTCGTGGGCAACAGCTAATATAAATAAAAATCTTGAGAAATATACATTTTTAGAATAACTCCCTTTACATGTAAAATGGGGATGTTATTTTTTTTGGTAAAGCATAGGCCCATACGATAGCCCTTAAACCAAATACATATTACGTACAATTACAATTTTGTTGAAATTAGTACATTTGCTTTTGGTCTATAAAATGATAAAATGTTACATCATAACAGTTTGATTTTGTTTTTATTAATGGTTGTAATGGCCCTGATAATGTTTATGTAAGGAAAACCGGTTGGATAATACAAGTTATTGATTTGTTGAATCAGTGTAAATGTATTTACACATAATATGGCATTTTTGATTAGTCTCTCTTAAATTTCTACCATAAAATAAGAAAGAAATGCGTCTAAAAGGTGGAATTTACATTGAACAGACACCCTTACAATTTTCAATATCTTAAAATACTAATTAAAAATATGCAGACGCCATTGAATAAGAAATGATTCTGATTTTTCCAAAGTCTAAATGAACCTTCAACACCAAGAGCACAAAATAAATAGGATATCGGCTTTTCTTAAATTGAATAAAATTCCCCTTCTGATAATAATTCTTTTATCAAAATGAGAAATATTTAAGGAATCATTTTCGGACACGCCGTAGAAACCGAAACGTTATTCCAGAAATTTATTATAGACCCTTTTGTACAAGTGCTTTTGATGTGGCATTTAAAGGAACCTTTTCTATAGTTTCTATGAGTCAGCGATTTACTAGGATTTATAGTTAACACTCTCATAACTCAAGATTTATGTACACTTTAACTGTCATACAAATTACAGAAGGGAAAGGTCATTAATGTAAATATTATTTATTGGGATAAATTATCTATATATGTTGATTGGTAAAAGACTATGCATACTTGTATTTTTAATTATATATATATTTTTTTTCATTGACATTTCACAATATTGAGACATATTATATACATATTTTTACAAAATACTAATTAACTAATCTTTATAACTAATATAATTTGACATTGTAGTAATATTATTAATGTACTAATAATTTTAATGACAATTTTATTTTATATGTTAATTTTTAAATAAATTAATTTTAGTTGCATGCTGTTCATAAGGCAAAATAGAAGGAACTATGTTTATGTAATGTAAGAACACATGTAACCGACCCTATATTTTGCAATAAATGATTGATTGATTGATACTGCAGGAGGGTGTTTACGTTACAGTACTCAATTCTGATACCGAATATTTAAGAAATAGGTACTTAAATTTTGACCTAATTATCAGTTAATAAAATTGTTTATGTATGAAGACAAGGCTCCATGCGTAGTGTCTATTTCATAAATACATTTTATAAATAGCAAGTGAAATATCACACGATATGCATTATAATAAATCACATATGCTACATTGCTTCATATTTTGGTTTGTGAAATATCATATTCAATGAAATCGCATCGTTTGTCAAGATTCGGAATATCAATGTTTTACATCGACGTAGACAGCGAGCGAGTAGTGACGACTCGTGCGTAAGTGTGTATATGTACAGTGTGTGATTATGAAGAGCGTAGCGTCACACGTCCTTCCGGCTACATTTTAATACTTAAAATTGGACATTAAGTACTATAGAAATTAATTTAAAAATAGACTTTAAACTAAGTGCGTTAATTTATCATAGATCTAAAAATCAATTGTACCTTCTTCATTTTTAATAGCATAAGGAACATGTGACACTGGGGTAATTTTGTGACTGAAGGTGAAAAATCATTGTCAGTGATATTTCGCATTTTTTTTTAAATTTCATCCTGTGAAAATGATTTAAAAGTAGCAATCATTTCCATACCTAATGGACACCCGTGTATAGATATTAAAGTTCATTGTTTACAAACTGATTTGCTGAACTACTTGACGAGTTAATGGTCCAAGAGCTGGTGAAAAATTTTGGAAAAATCCTTTTGGAAGATTAGAATTGCGGAAAAACATAATTTTGTCAGTTGGCGATGCTAGTCCTGCGAGTCTGACAGAGCGTTCGTGATTACTTCGGTACTGCGCAGTACATACCATTTGCAAAAAAAAAAAATCACAAGAAATATATTTTCGGCTACTTAATTTTTATTTCATATTTTAATTAAGTTTTGTTAGAATTCGAAAAAAAAGTGTTTTGTCGGGTAAAAAATATTACCAGACACTAAAATGATTTATTTAAAAATCTAATCAGCTCTTTGACTTAAAAAACTGCGTTATACCGTAAATCGGATTAAAATCAGTTGCTTCGTTCAGAATTTATTATAAGCGAAAATATTTGAAAAAAAAAATGAAGTTTTGGCATTTTTTAACCTATCGATTTTATAGTTAATAAAACAATTTAGAGCTCAAAAAAATACGTTAAATGCTATACGAAAGATCAAACTAGATCATCATTTTGAAAATATATTTCTTTTCAAAAATTCAAATACTATCAATTTTTGCATTTTAAGTTTTTGAACTCGAAAAGTCATCTTTGCTTAGGTATTTGAGATTTATTGCTACTTTAAGCTTAAAATACCACAATTTAGCGGGAAGTTTTAGGGATGACCTGCAGGATTAACCGGCTTACAGATTTTTTTATGTAGTACCAAGCATAAATTTACAAAGTAATTTGATTTTGATAATTCTTTTATTATTAGATAGGGTATATCTCGAGGGCGGTTCTATTTAATTAAAAAATAATCAACCATAAGGGTACGAAAACAGGAGATGATTGACGGCCTGGCCACGGGAAATTCGCGCCTACGATTTGTCGCATGGCGCGAACGGCGAAGTGTCTGATGTCTAAAACAAATGTATGGGGAAGTACTAAACATGCCACGCGGCGAGGCGACCGGGGGCGACGGACGGTGACTAAAATGCCTAAACGTCAAATATTTTCGGTTTTAATAAATTCTGAACGAAGCAACTGATTTCAATCCGATTTACGGTATAATACAGTTTTTAAGTCAAAGAGCTGATTAGATTTTTAAATAAATCGTTTTAGCGTCTGGTAATATTTTTAACCTAATTAAAAGATGAAATTTTGCCGAGGAAATGTGGAGGCGTGGCGCGAGACGCCGAACGAGTGAGACAAATGTATGAATCATCACAGCGCATGAACATGACCATCACGCAATGACAGAATAAATAGTCTAGGAACCAGAATGGTTTAGTTGTATTTGCCGAGATAATACTCTATGAACATTTTAACTGTAATTAACAGAGATATAATTTTTCTTTCTTCCCACAATGTTGAATATTCATAAGTAGTGACGCCAAAAAAATCAATAGTTTTAATCTAGAAACGCCATAATGTCAATAGTATTGATAGTATTGAACGCTGCAAGTAAATAAACTATCGATTGCGTCGACAGTATCAATCATTGGAGATAAACAAAGTATCGGTTCTATCAATAGTATTGTTAGACAATTTTGCATTGACTATCGATATATTCGACACTATCGATTGTTTGTACAATCGATAGTATCGGTCAGTATTAGAATAAAGTTGACTATCGATAGTTTTGATGGTATCCATACTATCGATAGTAATTGTGATTAATGCAATATTAAATAACAATACTATCGATAGTATCGATACCTTTGATAGTTTATTTTTTTAATGATGAATATTATCGATTTTGTTGCTGATTATTGATAGTATTGTACTTACTAAGGTAATGAAACCCTATCGATAATGGACTATAAAGCGGCAACACTATAAATCAAAGGTTTCGAGTTTCGACACTCATTCCAAAAGATTGTCTAGATATAGTACGTATTTGTCATACTCCTTGTGAAATTCAACGTCTATACTATACCCCGACTCTACACATTCTCTTCCCAAATAGTAAGTGTTGAAGTACAAAACTACTCCCCTCCAAGTAATATCGAAATAAAAATGAAAAGGTCATTTTGCTCTCGGATTATACGGTCGTGACGAAGACCGCCAAGTCCACGTGGCCTCAAGTTCCGCGGCGCGCGAATTTCGCCTCGCCCGCCGCGCCGCCGCCGCCGCCACCGGTTCGCGTGGCCAAGCGGTGATTGGTAACCTACTGATTTTAATGTATAACTAATTATATAATTATTAAAAGAGTATACCGGTTTTGATGAATTTTCTTTATTGGATAAAATATACCCCGGATACTCATATAACAAAAAAAAAAAAAATTAATGAAAACATGAGGTGATTGATTGTTAATTCACTAATTTTTAAGTGTGGCCTCGGATAACTTTCACAGAGTAGTTTGATTTTGACACCTCTTCTTCTATTTGATAGTACTAACCTAGTAGTACTATTTGATAGTACTAATTTTTGTGTTAAATCGCCTTTGTGATCTAGTGGTACGGTGTCGGAGTTGACCACATGAGGTCCCGGGTTCGATTCCTGGGTCGGGCAATTCAAAAAAGTGTTTTTTCAGTTTTCTGATAAAAACAACGTTGCCCGGGATTGCAAAGTGCCCAGTTGGCGATAGGCTCTCCACCTATCATATTGTGGGACCAAGTATCTTCGGTTAATCGAGGGTGCACTTATTGTGCCTCTGTCTACCTCTTCAGGGATATGGGTGTGAAGTTACTTTTTTTTTTAGTTTCTTTGTCGTGAGTTGCACCACTATCACCTGTGGACCGCAGTTTGACGCCCACTGTAGTGACGCGCCAAGGCCTTTTGCGATGCAGACCTTGCACGATAGGCCGATACATAATGCTAGCGCGAATCTTCGCCGTCATCCGATATGTATAGCCGTACCATAACAAAAAAAGTAAACCGGTGTAACAATGTTTGGCGCCAACTCAAAATTATTACTTAAGTATACATTACAGTGGTTTAAGAACTTAGTTATTATGGTTAGTAAAAAAGGTTAATTATTTTTTGTTATTAAGCTTAATCTTTATATTTTTTTTTGTTGCAAAGTTGTGATAATTGAATTATAAAAACTAAAGTCTTTATTTAAGATTAATAGATTTTAAAAACACACAGACAAAGGTCTGGATTTTTTTAATCAATTTTAAATTAAATGAAAGAACCTATTTAAAAACCAAATCCTTCATCCAAATCCAATCCAAATTACTTATACTATTCTATAAGTGTAATATCAATTATGTGGAGACCTTTTAACTACAGAAATTTGCATTTTGGACAGGCACGAGTGGAGCACTACCTCACTAATTGCGTTAAGGCGTGCAATAAATACCTAATCCACCTGGAGCACATGTTATAAGGTATATAGTTATATACTACCTACTCATTGTCTTCATTAATAAATTATTACATTATAAAGCAAGAATGCGTTGTTTTATGTTAGTCCATTGTTAGTCATATTAAATCTTAACAAAGGCCTTGTGTGTAGAGGCCAGTACTTACAAAAATGGAATTTGTTAACATGTCATGTATACACTCCGCAAATATACGCAGTGTACATATGACACGTTAAATAAACTCCATTTTGTGAGTTAAAATACGCGTGATAAATGGCTCCTTTGATAGCTTTAGCTGCCCTTTTAGTTTAAAAACGGTTACATGCAAAGTAGAATAATGTGAGTTCATACAAAGTTCGACTAGCATCCGACGCATGTTAAAAGATGGTTATTATTTTATGATAAATTAGCAATTTCTTCGGATGTAAATTTTATCATGTACACTTTTTAAATGCTGAAAAACCTACAAGTATTATAGTAACATGAACTTGGACAAATAGTAATTTATTACAATCATTTTTTTTCCATTCACGTCGTTATATATCGGCAACATATATTTAATACGTTTCTGTATCTCTCATCATAAAATTATCTAATTTTAAAAGTTGACTAGTAAAATCTATCTGTACATATAATAAAATCGTAGGAAAGTCAAAACTGTAAATTGAATATATTTTTTTAAATAATACTTAGGGCGTGACCTACAATCGATATCGAAGCCAAAAATATAGTTTTTAGAATTTTTGTCTGTTTGTCTGTATGTATGTCCGGGGTAAACTCAAAAAGTACTGCATGGATTTACTTCAAATTTTGCATGAACATTACTAACAAGTTGGGTCAACATATAGGCTACATATTATCACGCTATCACCTACGGGGGAGGAGCTGTGCGGAGTTAACGAAGTCCGCTCGGACGAAGTTGCGGGGAACAGCTAGTAATAAATAAAGCAAAATATTTTGTGCTGATTGAATAGATTGATTGATAAACTGATTAAATGTGATTGATAAATTGATTAAATGAAAAATGATAAACTGGTTAAATAAAGGTCACTTGTTTTTTTTTGTATGAAGATACCAAGTTATATATAATTATCTTTATACAGACTTACGTACCTATTGCAAGTTTCGACTATTTACATTTAATAATACTTTTACATCCCTTTTTCTTACATTTTATTAAAGAATTTAATATGGTACGTTCTACATATTCGACATTTTCCTAACTTGTTCCATCTGTCATAAATAAAACAAAGTGTTACATGATTTTCTGCCAGAAAAATATCTTTACTTGTTTTAAAATTAATAAATGTATACGAGTTTGAGGAGTTCATGACTCCCGTGGAGTGTTCCTTTTTAAAACGTACCTACTTGCTATTAATAATGGTCCGGTGAATCCTATAATAGGCGTATTTTAAATTAAATAAAATTGATAATTTTGGTTTAGATTACATTCTTCTAAGATTTTTAGGCCGATTTCATCAATCTTCTTCATCGTATACCTAATTACGAACAAAGTTTTTAAATTGTCACATTAATTCGATAGACTCCAAAAAACACTATTTAACATCGCAGACTGTACCCTTATTAGGTTAAAAATTTAAAAACTATGTTTTTTAAGTAATTTAAAAAATATTAATAACTAATATTAATAGTAAATAAATAAATTTATATTGAAATCTTTCAACATTTTTACATTGAAAACAATTTTTTTTACTTCTAATATCATAAGCCGTATTGATGATATTTGATTGGATTATCTTCATGACAAAATTGACAAAAGCCTTTTAATATCCAATTAATAATATCAATAAATCACGTTGATTGAAATATGAATTATATTTCGACAATCTAAACGCTAAACTCAAGACATTAAAGCACAAAATAAGATATTTTCTTGAATTGGGCCTTTGTTTAATATTATAACAAGTGCTGTCTTAAGAGACTTGAGGTTGACTAAATTCCGAGTAAGTATAACAAGGAAGTAAATGAGAGATGAGCGATTTATGTAATTAAGGCCCGATTTTTCAATGGCCAGTTAAACAACGAGATAACATAAATGCCACAGTTAACACTATTTTAAATTTTTCAATTGACAGATAGGCTCTAACGGTTACTTAAATACTCTAACTGGCGAATAAACTTAACTGTCCCTTAACATCCCAGTTAGCTCGTTAACTGTGGAATAATTTGGCTTTCTAGTCAATGTGCGCGCCATTTGTATATTCGTGTTTTTGCTTTTATACTGTGAAACTATGGATATTTTATTTTTATTGTTCTGTAACGATTTGCCACAAATTCGGTTAAAAATCTCACTTTACTCGTATTACTACTCCGTGTTGGTCCGGGCTCGTTTGAAGAATAGACCAACTGCCGCTCTGCCAGGCATTTCGTAAAAGGTGACTGATTGTTGATGTTTTATTTGTGATAGTTATTTGTGTTACCCGTCGTGGCTCCTAGGTGGTAGAATTCCGCAATGTCTTTTCCGGGTATTTAGTACCACTGCCCTACCTATTCATATGTAATGTTGTGTTCCGATTTAGAGGATAAGGTAGTCAGTAAATTTATGGATTTGGCATTGCCATTCCGCCATACGGATAGCAACGCACCATTAATATTTTTTGTATCTATAGGCGATCGTTTCTCTTTGTATCAGGAGAGCCATCTACTTGTTTGCTATCTTATGATATAAAAAAGTACCTACCTATACAAGATTTGCAAAACGTTCGCGATTCACTATATTTTCCATATTTTAAATAGCAACCAAAGCAGGTACTTGTAACAGCACTAGAAACTATTCAAACAAATGAAGAAAGTACAACACAATAGCTTTTGATTCGAAGTTCGAACGAAAATAAAATAATAACAAAGAGACAGGCCAAGCGGACATCTGGTTACAATTTACGCCTTCGGACTTACGTCGTATTATGACAGCCCCTACCATTACTTCAAAGTTCTCTACCTCTTTCTAAAATCTGTAAACGTACATAAGCACGTCTCGCTCTCGCTGATATGTGTGAAGCTAGTCACAAAAATCAGCCAGGTAGCTAACTGAATGTTATCTGTGCTTTGAAAAATTGAAACCTTTTAAACGTTTGTTAAAATCTCAGTTAAAGTTATTGAATGGTTAGCTATCTGACGTTTTAAGTGGCCATTGAAAAATTGGGCCTTAAAATAGATCATTTGCTTTAAAACTTATGGAGTTTAATCGATGCCTGTTATTTTACTTTACAAAGAAGAGTTATCTATATATCTATGTATATAAAAATCAATCCCTATTTTCCTTGGTCACGACATCACGCCTGAATGGCTGGATCAATTTCAGTATTTTTTTTTTGTTGTGTTTGTAATTGTAAGGAGAAGGTTCTTATAAAAGAAAATATTAAGAAAATTGCGCGGAAAAATAGAAAATTTAAGAATACTTAACCACCATATAAAGTTTAATGCCATTTTGGCTGCGTGGAAGGACAATCTCGTAGGGCGTAGACTTATATAAATTACGTGTCACGCTGTTTGTCCGCTATGGATTCCTAATATGAATGGCAAAACAACGTTTGCCGGGTCAGCTAGTTAAAATATGAAAAAAAGCTTTAGACCCCTTTTTAAGATAATTGCGTGAACGGTGGAGAATGAATTTTGGCACAATTAAAGTTTATATTGCGAAAGATTGCAGAAAATTAATATTTTTAAATAAAATGGATTAGAAATACATTAAATTAATAACTTAATTTTACACACTTAAAATTAACCATTAAATTAATATACATTACACACACTACATTCATGTGACATGCGTGATAATATACACACACGGGTACGATTATATACTACATATTTTATTAACAGTCTCTAGCGGCCGGTTTCTGAGACGCAAATAATTTTTTAACAAGCAATTAATCTTTGTTTAACATTAGTTTTACAAGCAAGTTGTCTGTTAAAAAGAGATTAATTGCTTGTTAAAAAAATATTTGCGTCTCAAAAACCGGCCGTAAGTCAGTTATCAAACTTAAAAGAGATTTTATTGTTTAGTTTAAAGTGTAAAATATATTTGCTCTTAGAGAGTACTGTAGACTCACACGACTTAATTTTGCGATCCCCATTTTTCTATCGATCGTTGATGCGCACAGATTCTAGGCATCGCCATATGGTGGACGGGTACGTGGACCCGGACAAGACGGTTCGACTCGACAGTCTTCAAAGAGTATATAATTACTACGTTCAGTCTTGATCCGAACCGCAAGGGACTGGAATATGCTTCCTGAGTCTGTGTTCCTCGACGAGTACAACCTGGGGATCTTCAAGAGAAGAGTGAACAGGTACCTTCTAGGGAAGCGCGTTCCATCTTAGGCCACATCTTAGCTTACCCTTAGGCGAAATCCTGATCAGGCGAAAGCGCTTTCCTATCGATACTAAAAAATTTGGGAAATCCAAAAGTGTACGCCGTAACGTTTTCTTATCTTTAAATTATTTATTATTAAAAAAAATAGATCCCAATGAAGTGATTTTCAATGGAGATCTATTCTGAGTGGATTAGATAATATTGATAACTAGCTGTTGCCAGCGACTTCGTCCGCGCGGAGTTCGTTTACTCCGCACAGCCCCTCCCCCGTAGGTGATAGCGTGATAATATGTAGCCTATATATTGACCCGAACTGTTAGTAATATTCATGCAAAATTTTACTAACAGGTCGGGTTTTGAATTTACCCCGGACATACATATAGACAAACAGACAAACAGATAAACAGACAAACAGACAAAAATTCTAAAAGCTATATTTTTGGCTTCGATATCGATTGTAGATCACGCCCCAAGTATTCTTTTAAAAAAATATTCGATGTACAGTTTTGACTTTCCTACGATTTTATTATATGTATAGATAAAATGAAGTAAATTCATAAAGCCAATCAACCTATTTCGTATTGTAGTAGTACTGACGGCCATTAATTTTTTTTTCGACGAGATTTTTTAGAGTAATTAACTCACTTCAAAGGTTGTACAGTCTAAAAAGTTATAAAGAATTTAAAGAATTAAGGTTATTCTTTATAATCATATACTTTTTATACCAAAATAGTGTACGAATTTAATTCTGAGTGTGATTGAATTTGGTTAAGCCATACATTTTCTTTGAACAGATAATAATGCACAGCCACGCCCTGGCGTGCAAAATGAAAAAAATGTATTTAATAGCTCTTCTTCATTCAAATTGAGAAAAGCTATGCTCCGATAGTAATTGTGTAAATCTAGAGTTTCGACGTATAGAAAAAATGGGAGATAAAAGTTGTTTCATTAAATTTTTTTAAACACCATCAGCTGCCGTTCTGCCAGGCAATCGTAAGAGACAAAGATTGGCTATGCGAATCACTACCATCTTGCCTACTAGGTGGTAGAGTTCTGCATTATCGGAAAAAAATTAAAATAAAGTTGCCCAACTCGGGCATCGAACCTGGGACCTCATTGGCCAACTCCGATGCCGAACCACTAGACCACAGAAGCAATCGTATGGCATTAACCGCAATAAGGTTTTTAAATTCTCGTATGACTCATTTATTTTAACCCTTTCGTAATCTGTCACAATACCTAAGAAATGTTATTTCAGTCGCATGTGATCGTTACACGCATTCCATTTTTCACGTGATAACCTTTTATAAATCGGCGAATGCCGGCTGCACGCACGAAAAATTTCACGTTCTGCCTGACCCGAATGTGCAAGCGAGAGCGCGAAACAAGCGACAGAGAGGCACAATCTTATTTTCTTATGACATCATCACGTAAAATTTTATCATCTGTAAACCGACTTTACAGACAGAGGATTTTTATCTGACAAAGGAATTGAGTACGGAATCCCATATTTTGGATCAATAAACGTAATCACTAGAGTAAAATGTAAAAAAAAAATTGACAAATTACATTGCGGTATAATATTATTATCACACATTGTATTGCTACTGAAATAGCGTATCTCGGACAATGGTAAATTACAACATCTGGGAAAATTAAAATATTGTGAAACGAACGCATAAGAAGAAAAGTTATTCTTATGAAAATATTTTTGTATTGTATTTTCAAGTGTGCTTTAGAGATAACTTTTTGTGTATTGTTTGTATATTTTGGCTGTGTTTTTAAATAGTAATAAGATATTTATTTATAGTTATATATAACATATTTAAATGGGACTAAATAGTAAGTATAGGCCACATTAGTGAGCAAACAAGCAGATGGCTCTTCTAATGGAAAGAGAAACCATCTTGCAAGCTTGCTTGCTTGAAAGCACTTGGTTAACTGCCATTACTGTTAGTTTCCTCCGTGTTACTCCGGGCTCCTTTGAAGAATAGACCAACTGCCGTTCTGCCAGGCAGGTCGTAAGAGGCTCCCATTTGGCTGTACATATCACTAGCATCATGACTACTAGGTATAGTTCTACAACGTCTTACTCCGGTATTCGGTACCACCGCCTTACCCATTCGTGCAATAGCGTCAATGCTTGTCAATATCATGTTCCGGTTTAAAGAGTTTAAAGGGTATAGTAGCCGGGAAACTTATGCATATGGCATTGGCATCTCACCACACGGATTAATATAATTTTTTTGGAACGAAGTTCCTTATCGCGTGTTGTGAAAGGGGGTTAGACGGAAAAAAATCTCACGTAAAGTTGTCACGACACTTTTTGCTATAGTAAGCCATTGTAAGCTGTGCGGCGTGCGCATGTTTCTCTCTCTCTCTCTCTCTCTCTTACAGAAAGCAAGCCAGATATTTTCATTTCTATTTCGCGTGGAATAGTGTGGTGTCGCACCAATTATTTTGGTTAAGTGTATACAGGTTTTTTGTACATAATAAATAATAATGAAAAAATATTATAACTTTAAAAAAAATTATTACAATTCCTTCACTAATTAATCGAAAGAAACTTCGTTCCATCCGGGTGTCCCTTGACACCTCTCAACTTTTTTATATCATAAGATAGCAAACAAGCAGATAGGTCTCCTGATAGAAAGAGTCAACCATCGCCTATAGCCACCAAATATTTAATCGTACATACGGTCACATTTTACGACCTGCCTGGCAGAACGGCAGTTGGCCTATTCTTCAAAGGAGCCCGGGAACCAACACAGGGTAAATTTTATGGTCTCTTTCGATATGTTAGTACTAACAAAACTTCGTCGGATCCCGTTTAAAAATTTTTAATCGAATCAAATTTTCAAAAGTTACAGCTTCTCAAATATTAAAATTACGTTGTTTTCAGCAAACTTACCTCATATTTTTAAAATAATTTTCAGACTAATATGCTGGTTTACTTAAAAATGTAGTCAGCTCCACTTATCAAAAAACTGCGTGAATTACCGTAATTTGTGTTGAAATCGATTGATTCTTTCGGGATTTATCAATAGCGAAAATTTTTGAACAAAGATTTTTTTTACAATTCTTCGACATTTTTAACCCATTTTTTGCGATTTTGTAACTAATAAAATAATTTAGAGCTCAAAAATTGCTTTGAATGCCGTTCGAAAGATTAAAATCAATTATCATTTAAAATGTATACGTCTTTTCGGACATAAAATTACTATGTATCATTTTTACAAACTTTAGATTTTTGAACATTTCGAACTCAAAAATATATGCTTTTGTAGAGTTTTTGCTTCTTTAGCCTAAAATATGGTATAAAATACAATATAATGGGAAGTTTCAGGGATGTCCTGCAGGTTCAACTGGTTTTTGTTTTGATTTTGTCCATAATTTCGTTTTATTTTTGTTCTCTTAATTTTGAAGATATGTATAATTTGTGTACTGTTGTAGTGTATGTCTTAAATAAACAATTTCTATTCTATTTTATTAACATCTTTGGTGTCTATAGACTATGGTTACTCTTTCCATCTGGATAGATCTTATGATATAAAGAAATAAAAGCCTAAACACATTACTCAAACGATTTAACTTTTTAAAGCATCTTCAAGACGTCCTGACATCGTGAAGATGACATAAAAGTACAAGTACATTTTAAATTGAGTCTCAAAGTATAATGTAGGTCGTATCAAACAGAACAGCTATCTACTTATTTGCTTTCTTACTTAATAAAACCTTGAACATACAAATTGGTGTTTCATTTTATATTTAAAACGGGTGCAATTACAGTGTACTTATCTTCAAAACGACAGCAAAATATTATCTTGTATATCGCTTAACTCCAACCCGTCCTAACGAACTCACAAAGATATTAAAATATCGTTTAAACTTTAAATGTAATTTTGAATTTGTTCAGTTTGGGGAACACTGAATTTACAAGTTCAAATTTCAGCTAAAAGCTCCAAAGTAAATTGTTGTATCTGTGTTGATTACAAATGTCGCTGTTAATTGAGGCAGAGTTAATGTTTTATAGAAATCTTGTTTTACTCAATTGCAGGATGTTTTACTAAATTGTAGGAGTTAGAAAATAAACTATTTACTCTGTATTTGAGTCGCTAATTACAATGTGTTTTATCATTAAATTCCGTTTTGATTCGGCTTCCCAAGAAAGATGAGGTTAACATTTCGGCGGAATCTTTTCTTTGTGTATGTTCCCTGATTACTCTAAGATGTCTGAACTAATTTGGAAATTTCTTTTTTATTTCAAAGCGTATAGTTCCCAGGTGGTCCTAATTTAATTTGTCGAAGATCTGATGCAGGATTCCGAAGATACAGGAACTGGAAAGTCATTTTTTATAGAAGGGTGGCAAACGGACAATAAGCTCACTTGATAGTAAGTGATTACCATGGTCACCCATGAACAACTCAGAAATCAGAAAAACTTTATTCAATAAAACTTTTTACAAGTTATTTTGACACATCAACATTTTTTGTAAACGCGGCCACACAGTGAGAAGATTCGGTGGAAGAAACTGAGCGGGCTTGTCTTTTTTCATATAATTTTTTTTTCACAATATCACGATATTACAAAATTATGAAACACACACACATAAAAATATATGAGATTTATATGAGGAGCAATTAATCCCATGCTTGTTTGTCTTCCAAATAATCTGAGATTTTATAATACCCTTTTTTACACAGTTTTGTTTTAACACATTTATATTTATTGACTAGTAGATCTCTTATACTTTCGGGAAGTTTATTGTAAAAGCGTATACATTGCCCTATAAAAGAGTTCCTTATTCTGTGGTTGTAGGTAGAGTAAATTGAAAGATTAACAAAAAAGAACAGAATAACAATCAGAAATCAGAAATTAGGAGTACTTAATTCAATAAAACTTTTTAAAGGTTATTTTGACGCGTCAACATTTTTTTAAAACCACTACCGGATCGGAAACGCTGCCACACACTGAGAAGATCCGGTGGAAAAAATAATACACCTGTGCGTCAGTTGACGAGATAGATGATAATCTATTGCCGCATTTATGGTCTTGTATGATATGATAACAGTTATCGCTTATTTCTATCATTTCGTGGTCATGTAAAGGCAATTGTTAACATACAGCTGCTACTGAGATTTTGGATTTTCGAAAAACCTTGAAAAAACTTCACTAACACTTTTGCCCGCTCTAAATCGAATACAGGACCTCGTAACCTGAGCCGAAGAAGCTTGTGTGAAGCATTATGAGGCAGAAATGTAATATAATTTATTTATGTATAATAGCCCTAAAAAGCCCTTAAAAGCGAAACAGGTTGACGATATAAACAAATTAAAAAATAATTTGTGAAATACTACAAGAGCAGTTTGACACAAATATAGTTTCATCATATGCTGATTCCAACGTAAAGTGTCATAAAATGTATTATACGCTATTCATGCGTATAATACATTTTATGTCGATTATATCATTCTTCCCGTGTTGGTCCCGGGCTCCTATGAAGAATAGGCCAACTGCCGTTCTGCCTGGCAGGAGGTAAAAGGCGACCGATTGACTATACGTGTCACTACCATCGTGGCTACTAGGTGGTAGAGTTCTGCATTGTTTCGCCTGGGTCTATTGCCAACGCCTTACCTATTCCTGCCGCAATAGCGTCAGTGGCTGTCGCTGTTGTGTTCCGGTTTGTAGGGTAAGGTAGTCGCTAAACTTATGCATGTGGCATTAGATCTCGTCACAAGATAGCAACGCACCATTAACACCTTTGGTGTCAATAGGCGATGGTTGACTCTGTCCACCAGGAGACCCATGTGCTTGTTTGCTATCTTATGATATAAAAAAAATTGTCATTCTAGCAAGTCGTTCGGAAAACGTGCACCACTATCAATACGTGTCACTACCATCGCATCAACTAGAATTCTCGAAAGTCTTGCCTAGGTATATGGCACTACCGCTATTGTCGTGTTCCGGTTTGAGGGTAAGGTAATCAGTCGACTTGAACATGTGGCATTGCCATCCCGTCACACGGAGAGTAATGCACCATCACCATATTTGGTATCCTTAGGCGATGATTTTTCTTTCCATCAAGAGAGCCCACTGCTTATTTGCTGTTCTATAATAAAAAAATATGCTTCACGACCCAGTGGAATAATACGCTACGGATATTATTGTTGATATTTATATGAACGGATATGCTTCTTCATTATTTACGATAATGGCTGCCTAGAAAGCCGGGAACTACAAATAACTTTAAGTGTTTATTACACAAAACGTATTTACAATGTACCCTGGCAGAAGACAAAATATTATACGGTCTAAAGAATATTAAGGTAACAAAACGTCGTCAGCACTTTGTTTCTTTAGAATGAAACAAAAAAAACAAAAAATAGAAATATATGTTAAATAAAGTTTTTTATTGGTAAATCCTCATCCATTTATTTACATTGAATATTTGTGCCAAACATATTAAATTATTTACGGTAATGTAATGATTATTTTAAATTAGTAAAATTTTCATGAGACATTATTAACTACATAAGGTTTAAGGTTTAAGAATCTTTATTCTCATTAAGAATCTTTATTCTCATTAAGAATTAAATAAATTCACTTACATGAGAATACGACGGACGAAGCGGACGAACGCGAACAATACTTTTTTACTTTAGAATTTTAAATGATTTTTTACATCTATTACTAAACACAACTTAATAATTATTTATATCTGACTAGATTTACCCACCCACTAATGTGGGTAGAAAGACTTAGGCTACTAAAACTTTAATAATACCAGATGTACCTGTTTTAAAACTTTGAGGATTCACCAGTTGGCTGCTAGAGAAATATTGTTTTTTCAGAAACGGCAGATATAAAGCAAATCAAAAAAAAAATAATTAACCCAAAAATTTATACAAAACTTACATTAAAATAAAAAAAAAAAATAATACGAAACGTATATTAAGTTTTTGAGAATTCAATAGTTGGCCGCAAGAGAGAAATAGTTTTTTTAAAAACGGCGGATATAAAACAAATAAAAAAATGATAATTAAAAAAAGAACGATATTAAAGAACTTTAATAATACTAAATATATTTTAAAACTGAGAATTCAATAGATGGCCGCCACAGAGAAATAGTTAAAAATAATATATCCAAAAATTTAATCAAAAATTTTGTATTTAAATGAATAAAGTTGTCAATTAACAATTAACATGGCTAAAAATTAAAAAAAAAAAGAAAAAGGCTACATGTTAGTGTTATAACGTAGTTTTCTCTGTATTGGTCCGGGTTATCTTTGAAGAATAGACTATTTGCCGTTCTGTTAGGCGGTTTGTAAGAGGCGAGTCATGTTCCAGTTTGGAGGGTTAGGTAGCCAGTAAACATACGCATATAGCACTAAGACCCTGCCACAAGGTTAAAAATGCAGAAAAATAACATCTTTGGCGTCTATATTCGTTAGTTGTCTCTTTCTATTAGGAGTATCATCTGCTTGTTTGCTATCTTATGAAATAAAAAAGATTTAAAAGAAGTGGCGAAATTCCCCTAAGCTTTGTAAGATTTTGATATTGGTTTGACATTATTTTACACATAAAAGACCATATATTCTGTTTATGATCTTCACAACAACCTTCAAGTTAATGCCTATTGATGGCCTCAATATGCTACATGCTTCATTTACCTGATACTAAGGCATAAAAGGATATTCAATAACGCGAAGCAATATCGCCGCGTATATCACGCTCAAGCCAGCTTGCGGCGGCGGATAGCCAAATTAATTGAGACTGATTTATTAATATTGCCCTATTATTGCGTCTATGGCAAATTATGGTGCTATACGAAGTGCATTTGGTACTACATACATTGATACGTGAAGGAAAAACTTTATAACTGTGAACGGTGGAATATGAAATTTGGCACCGTTGAAACTTACAATTCAGAGGATTGCAGAAACCAAATACAGTACTAGATTACAAGCAAATAAATTACAGTCGTAATGTATGGCACTTCGTTCTTTTTGCTTTCTCCGTAAGAGATCTGGCGTGAAGATATATGTTGTTGTTATATACATATACATATATATATATATATATATATATATATATATATATATATATATATATATATATATATATATATATATATATATATATATATATATATATATATATATATATATAACAATTGCTGTTCGTTAGTCTCGCTAAAACTCGAGAACGGTTGAACCGATTTGGCTAAATTTGGTTTTGAATTAATTGTTGAAGTCGAGCGAAGGTTTAAAAGGTGAGAAAATATAAAAAAAGGCAGGCACCTTTTGCCAGGTCAGCTCCTGTATCTATACCAACAATATCTTTATCCAAAAAATATTTAACTTTCCTTCCAGCACAGTCGGATATAAATTATTTAGCCTATGACTATCTCACAATAAAGACGAATCTAGTTAAACCTCCCAAGCAAAATACATCTAGCCGCTTATCTAGGCTATGCTAGAGCGTGCCAAAGAAACATACATATAAATGCACATACACCTGAAAAACATAACATTCCTTCTAGCGCAGTTGAGTAAACTCTTAAGTAACGGGAACGATCTAAAAATTATTTTACAAATAGACAGCACACAATCTGAAAGAATGTAGCCTACTTTTTACCTGTTTGTGCACAAGGAAGGTAGCTCTCGCGAACGAAGTTGTGAATAACTAAAAAAAACGGCCAAATGCGAGCGGGATTCGTACATTTACGAAGGTATTTAAAAATTGGCAAAAAAAACACGTTTGTTGTATGGAAGCCTTCTTAATTATTTAGTTATTTTAATTTAATCATTTATCGTTAAAAAATATGTGTAATTAAACATTCTGTGAAGATTTCAAGCATTTGCTAGTTGTCGTTATTAAGATCGAGAAAAAAAAAATGAAAAAACACGTTTGTTGTTATAGCAGCAATAGAAACACATCGGTGAAAATTTCAACTGTCTGACTATTATGGTTCATGAGATACAGCCTGGAGAAAGACGGTCAGACATACATACACACAGACAAATGGACGGACAGCGGAGTCTTAGTAATAAGCCCCTAGTAATGTGCCCTCATATCCAAAGATTATCCCTTTGGGTACGGAATTCCAAAAACGTATAAAGACAAAAAGTTCAAAAACTTGCGTGTCATACCACTCAAATAATACAAAGGGCATTTCCTTCCGTATACGGGAAGTCCCACATCATAAAAAGTCCATTACTTATTGGGTGAGGTCAACGCTGCCTAAAAACGCATTATTCTTCGTTTATTCAAATATGCTACCTTTTTAGGGTCCCAAGGTATATAAGTGAACCATTATTACTCCATGTTGGTCCAGTATCCGTTCAGGGACTGTCATTTTACCTGTCAGTTCGTAAAAGGCGAAAGATTGGCTATACGTATTGTGAATACAAGGTGCTAGAGTTCTGCAACGCGTCTCTTAGGTATTTGGTACCAGTATCTTATTTATTCTAGCTGGAATAACGTCAATTCTTATCAGTGTCTTGTTCTAGTTTAGAGTAATAATTTGCCGGTAAACCAATACAAATGGCATTGACAAACAGAATAGTAGAATATTTTTCCAAGACGGAAACTTATGAATGAATGAATGAATGAATTTTTTATTTCAGGTTCCAAGTCCCATAGATTACAGAATAATATGTCAAACAATTTTTTTTGGATTAAAATTAAATGAAGTTAAATTACAATGTCAAAACGATAAAAATAAATAAATAAATAATAATAATTTACATTATTAATATTACCTACATTAAATTGAAATTTATATTATTTAAATTACATAAATTGAATTAAATTATATATATGTATAATAACTTATGCATGTGGCATTAGACCTCGCCACAAGATAGCATATACCATTAACACCTTTGGTGTCTATAGGCGATGGAGGATCTGAGGAGGATGGAGGATCTCTTTCCATCAGGAGACCCATCTGCTTGCTAGCTCTTAAGTCAAAAAAAGTCCAGCATAATACGGAATATAATACTGAATTATTGAAACATTTACTTGTAATGAATTTAATTTTATCCCCATAGTAACTTAACTTTTGATAACTCCAATTTTGAAAGTAAGATAGCTGGTAAAGGTAAAAATCTTTAGATAGTAAACAAGCTGCTGGCCTATCGAATGGAGAAAATGACTCCCTAGATATTAATGTTCATGGTTATTTATGGTATATTAATTGTTGCTATTCTTGTGACAGGATATTAATGCCACATTACTGCCACATGGATGGCAACGCATCATCAACATGTTCGATGGATATGGATTATTTGTTTCTACCAGAGTGGCAATCTGTTTATTTCTTATTCAATTAAAGCTTATTTTAACTGACTTTCTAGAAGGAGGTCAATTCGAATGTATGTTTTTTTCTGTCGAACTCAGTCATTTATGAATAGATTTTGAAAATTATTTCTATTTAGGATATACCTACTTAGGGCATATTTCAAGTTCTGTTTTAGAAAATTCAAAAAAATATGTAAAAAAAACAGCGTGCAGCCTGCTGCATTATAAAAGTTTTTGGTGAATCCCGCGGGATCATCTAGTTTTTTCGGGATAAAATATAGCCTATATGTGCTATTCCAGGTCATCATCTATCTGCGTGCAAATTTCATTCAAATCCGTTCGGTAGTTTTTGCGTGATTGAGTAACAAACATCCATCCAAACATCCATCCACACATCCAAATTTTCGCATTTATAATATTAATATAGATTAATATAGATAATAATATATATAATGTATAATCTATACATATAATAAAATCGTAGGAAAGTCAATGTATGTCCGGGGTAAACTCAAAAAGTACTGCATGGATTTACTTCAAATTTTGCATGAATATTACTAACAGGTCGGGTCAACATAAAGGCTACATATTATCACGCTATCACGGGAGGAGCTGTGAGGAGTAAACGAAGTCGCGGGCAACAGCTAGTAAATACTAATATCATAAATGTGAAAGTCTGTCTGTCGGCCTGTTACGCTTTCACGGCTAAAAGATTGAACCGATTTTCATTCAATTTGGCATGGAAATAATTGAAGATCCGGGGTCAAACAAAGGCTATTTTTTTCAATAATCAACCTCTAAGGGGCTGAAAAAGGGGATGCAATTTGTATGAAAAACTATATGAACGACATGTTAATCTACTCGCGGGCGAAGCTGCGCGGGTCAGCTAGTGTATTATAAATTCAGAAAGTATTTATCTAACAAAGCTAAAAGTTGTTTAATATACTACTAGCTGTACCGTGGAGCCCGCTGCGTTATAAAAGTTATTGGCTAATCCCTTGGGAACAACATTTTTTACAATTTTACAATAAAATAAAATTTACAATAAAAAATATTTGATGTTCTATTCTAATCATCATCTATTTGTGTGCCAAATTTCATCCAAATCCGTTTAGAAGTTTTGGCGTGATTGAGTTACAAACATCCATCAATCCGTCTATCGAAATATCCAAACTTTCACCTTTGTAACACTAGCTGCAGCGTGCAGGCCTATGCAAAAAAGTTTGTAGTGGATTCCACAGGATCAACTAATTTTTCCAGCAAAAATGTCTACATGCTATTCCAGGTCATCATCTACCTGTGTGCCGAGTTTCAGCCCAACCCGTTAAGTAGTTTTGGCATAATTAAGCAATAAACTTCCATCCATCCAAACTTTCACATTTATAATATTAAAATAGTCATAAATTATCGTTTATTTGCTGAATACTTTCAAAAGCTGGGAATTGATTTGCAAAGCTAATATGAATCTCAAAAACTGTCTCAATACCGCAATAAAATTACGAGTATTGGGATTATCGAAAAAGTTTTAGATAACATTCCTTTGATATTTTAGGTATTGAGAACTTACATATAATTGTCAAAACAAGAACCAAAATGATTTTTTTTTCGTTTTGGATATTAGAAAAATATTAATACACTGATCCGGTATTTGCTAATTTTCTTCAGAGTATAATGCTAATGCTTGTTATTGTCGTGTTCCGGTTTGGAGAGTGAGGTAGCCAGTAGATTTAAGCATGTGGCATTGCCATCCCGCCACATGGATAGCAGCGCACTATTAACATCCTTGGTGTCTGTAGGCGATGGTTTCTTTTTTCATTAGAAGTGGCATATCTACTTGTTTGCTGTCTAATAATTTAAAAAAGTCAAATGTCTGTTTCTATGTCTGTCTGTCTATTACACTTTTACGGCTAAATCGCCGAACCGATTTTCATGAAAATTGCCATGGAGGTAGTTGAAGATCCGAGACAGACTATTAAATACCTACTTTTAAAAAAATCAACAACAAAAGGGTGAAATAGGGGATGAAGCTTTTTGGAAAGGCCTATATCATGTTAATTTAATCGTGGTCGAAGCTAGCAGATAGTAGTGATAGTGAGTAGGGGAAATAGAAACTATAGCGAAAAGTGAAATCATAATTTTGGATCATGATTCTGAGATGAAAACCCTGGTAATTTGCATGGGTTTTTTACCTGAAATTTGTATAATTTGATTTATTATAATATGTAATAGACTACAGTGATTTAAAAATAATAGTAAAATTTAAGTTAATACACAAAATAAGCAATGTATTATGCGCTACATGCCGCGCAAAATAAATGGCTGGTTCGAGTGTTCCGCGGGCGCAACGCGTTGGAGTATGAAAAAAAAAAAATTAAACGCAAATTATGCATTTCCCACAAAAAATAAATAGTCCAGTAAAAAGTTTAACGAAACCATGATCGACCAGTTTTGGCGCAATGAGTAAAAATGTGTTCATTAATACTTAAATAACGATATTATGAAAGAAATTTTGATTAAAATTAAGGGGAAAGGGATGAAAAAAATAAAAAAGGGTTGAAAAATGCCTTTTTTTTTAAATAACTTAATAACGGTAAGAAATAGAAAAAAAAGTTTCAAGTAAAAGTTGTAGAGAAAAAAATTCTACACAAAAAGTTCCTCTTCATTTTTTTGTTATCTGCTTTAGTTTAGCTCCAAAAAATAAAAATTAAATTTGCTTTGTAATTAATTATAAAACCTTACCAGAATTATTACGGCCCTGTACCATCCCAGCGCGCGCAGCAGCGCGCGCGCGCGCATCACATTAGTATGTACTAACACTACTACACATGTATTCCCATACTTATATATTTTTACATATTTTACTACAAATTTAATTTTTATTTTTTGTAGCTAAACTAAAGCAGATAACAAAAAAATGAAGAGGAACTTTTTGTGTAGAATTTTTTTCTCTACAGCTTTTACTTGAAACTTTTTTTTCTATTTCCTACCGTTATTAAGTTATTTAAAAAAAAGGCATTTTTCAACCCTTTTTTTATTTTTTTCATCCCTTTCCCCTTAATTTTAATCAAAATTTCTTTCATAATATCATTATTTAAGTATTAATGAACACATTTTTACTCATTGCGCCAAAACTGGTCGATCATGGTTTCGTTAAACTTTTTACTGGACTAAAATTGCCATCACGACTAGCCTACAATTTACGTAATTCAGGCAATGCGCTTAGGTCTTTCACACACATAAACACGACAGAACGTCGAGACGTGCTTCGACGCGGCATAATATATAAGAAAATGTGTGTCAGAACGTAAAAATTGCTTTTATAATTTTTCGATAGACCATCCCTTACTCGTAAAAATTTTAAAAAATATTCATTTCCCAAGTCCAGACACAAACAATTTTTTTTACCTCACAATGCAGGTCCTTGTCGGGAATCGAACCCGAGCTTAATTAATTACAAGTCGATAAATAAATCAACAAGATGGTCAAATATATATATCGCAAACCAAACAACTCAGTAAGATTTATTTCGCTAGTCGCTATCTAACGTCGAACACGCAATAACTCCATATTTCAAACCTGAAGGGGAATCCTTAATGAAAACAATATCGCCAGGAAGGCGCGTGTGAAGTTTTAATTTATTCGAAACGTAAATATATGTTTGGGGAAATAGAACCTCAACTTACGTAGCACACTGACTTGCAAATTTTAAACTTATTTCAAGTTAATTTAAACTTATTAAGTGCATATAGAAACTCATTTAGTATATGCCTACCCTACAGTACTGAGACTGTTACAATTATGACTAAATATTTTTATTTTGTTGCGAATATTATAGAAAAGTGAAGAGTGAGAATACTGGAAAAATCTAGAAATAAAACACAATTGCTTTTATCGGTAAGCAATAAGCCCTAGTGACACAAATAGCGGTGCCATAATAGACTTTCTCGCATAAGGTATAATGTTAAAATTAGCGTGTGCCATGACATGTTTACGTTTAAGTTGTTTACGGCTTCTTATCTATTCTTATAAATAAATAACATAGTGTGGCCGCGTTTCCGATCCGGTAGTAGCTTAAAAAAATGTTGACGCGACAAAATAACGTGTAAAAAGATTTATTGAATAAAGTACTTCTGATTTCTGATGTCTGATTTCTGACTATTGCCGAACTTTCAAGAACATTTTCGAATACTTACCTGGGATTTATATTTTTTTTTAAACCATTGCAGTATGCGCACTTAGCCACTTGGGCCATTGTACGTAGCTGGTCGAATTACTCCAGCCATCCCAGCTCCCTCCAGAAGCCCACTAGACGGCTTATGTTGAGGCATGCTTCCTTAAGAGTTGCTGGGTTATTCAGGATGTGTGACCGTGGTTCAGCTACACTCCCGCACTCAAGGAGAACATGAGCGGTAGTAACCTGCTCCTCCATGCAACCGCGGCACAGAGGGATATCTGTTACACCAATTGTGTACTGCTTACCTGAGATTTATATAAAAGGATGTGTCGGTAAAAAACGTGTCAGTTTTTGTAAAGTGATTCGAAAGCGATAGTTTAGACGGTCAGTGTGAAGTTATATAGTAAAGTGAAAAGCGATTTAGTCTAATTACGGATAGTGTTTTCGTTATTTTGGTTTAGCCGGTTAGTTCTAGTGCGAATATAGTGATGGTTTGTGTTATTAGTGTTGGTCAGTGCGTATATGCGTGTTCTTTTTTGGTGTATCGTACTTACATTAGTGTGATAAATACTGTTTTCATATAAAGGGTATTTTATTACACAATGATGAACATAAGCTCGTAACAATAATATCATAAGATAGCAAACAAGTAGATGGCTCTTCTGATGGAAATGAAAATGAAACGAAATGACTGTGAACTATTTATTTGCAAGAATAATGGATGTTACAAGTATTAAAAAATTAATTAAGTTACTGACATGGCAGTAATGTTTTACCATGATATGGTGAGCAAATATTTAAAAATTATCATATTTTATTATATTGGCTGCAACGTGCTGCCCATTATAACAGTTGTTCGTGAATCCCGTAAGAACAACTAATTTTTCCGGGATACAAAGTAGTATATGTGCTACTTTAGATCAGTACCTACATGTGTGTCAAATTTCATTCAAATCTGTTTAGTAGTTTTTGCGTGATTGAGTAACAAATATCCATTTATTCATCCAAACATCCAAACTTTCGCATTTATAATATTAATATAGATTAAATTTGAAATATTTGAATCGTATTTTTAAGAATTTTTCGCCGTGTTGGTCCCGACCTCCTTTGTAGAATAGGCCAACTGCCGTTCTGCTAGGCAGGTCGTAAAAGGCGACCGATTGGCTATCGAGTCACTACCATCGTAGCTACTAGGTGGTAGAGTTGTGCATTGTCTCGCCCGGGTCTGGTACCACCGCCTTACCTATTGCTTCCGCAATAGCGTCAGTGCTTGTCGCTGTCGTGTTCCGGTTTGGAGGGTAAGGTAGCCGGTAAACTTATGCATGTGGCATTAGAATTCGCCACAAGATAGCAACGCACCATTAACATCTTTGGTGTCTATAGGCGATGGTTGACTCTTTCCATCAGGACACCCATCTGCTTGTTTGCTATCTTATGATATAAAAAAAAAAGAATTACTACTGGATTGGAACGCAGCCATATACTGAGAAGATCCGGCGAAATAAACTCATGCGTGCATCGTACGCTCGTAAAAGGAGTAAATGCCTTGTGCATAAGTTTACCAACTACCTTGCCCTTTAAATCGGAACACGACAGTGACAAGCATTGACACTATTGCAGAAGGAATATTTAAGGTGGCGATACCAAAACCCGGGCGAGATGTTGCCACATACATAAGTTTACCGGCTACCTTACCTTCTAAACCGGGACACGACAGTGACAAGCACTGACGCTATTGTGGCAGGAATAGGTAAGGCGGTGGTACCAGACCCGGTCAAGATAATTCGGAACTCTACCATCTAATAGCCAAGATGGTAGTGACACTCAGCCAATCGTTTGCCTTTTACGAACTGCCTAGTTAAGCGACAGATGGTCTATTCCTACAAGCAGGCCCAAACCCAACGGGGTTGCCGCTCTAGCCACCTCAGATTCCTCACCTCACCTCAGATAGCCGTTTCAGATAACCAACAGCGTTACATTATTATAATTTAAATAATATATATACGCTTCACATCGGCTAGTACAGATTTTAGGGTTACGAAAAGTTTGATGGGAGTACGAAAAAATGAACAAAATGAAACAAAGTACTTAAAAGATAATATGTGTGATTGATACATTTTTGTACAATTATATTTTTGAATATAATATTTTTGGTTAAATAAAATATGTTAATATCTCCAAAGTACTCGTAGGTGTTATATGTGCGGGCAATACGCGTCAGTGCAGGATTGCTGGCGTAATTTGTTGAGTAGGATGTGCAACATTGGCGTATGACGGGTGCGACGTAATGATAAATTAAATTCTACACTTTATAATAATTCTGATGAATCAATATGAAAAGTATCTTCACGCCCATATCCCCGAAGGGGTAGACAGAGGTACAACAAGTGCACCCACGATTAGCCGAAGATATTTGGTTCCACAAATGTGATAGGTGGCTAGCCCATCGCCAACCGGGCACTTCCCAATCCCGGGCAACTTTGTGTTTCTCAGAAAACGGAAAAAAACACTTTTTTTATGTGCCCGACCCGGGAATTGAACCCGGGACCTCATGTGGTCAACGCCAACGCTGGACCACTAGACCACAGAGGCGATCAAATGAATCAATATGACCATTTAAAATGTAATGAAGAAAGCAAATGTTTTATAGTTTAGGTCTGTCTTCGAATGTGAGAAGACCCTATGTTTTACAACTATGCTCGTACGATATGTTAGGATTGCCCCGTATTTCATGCAATTTAAATGAAATCCTAAGGAGTTATCGCAAAATAAAAAGTAACGGGCGAGAAAGTAGATATAACTGTTATAAGACGTCATAAATGAAATACTGTAAAGCTTCAGGTTTGGTGCTCTGAATTTTTATACGAAATGGGTATTTTTTTAATCATAAGATAGTAAACAAGCAGATGGGTCTTCCACCAGGCAGTTCATAAAGGCAAACAATTGGTAATCGAGTCACTACCATCATGACTATTAGATTGTATAATTTTGCAATACCTTGCCCAAGTATATGGTACCACCATCTTTTCTATTCCTAGTGCAATAGCGTCAATGCTTGTCATTGTCGTGTTCCGGTTTGGAAGGTAAAGTAGCCGGTAGACTTACATATTTGACATTAACATCTTGACAAACAGATGCAACGCCATAATCGTATTTAGTGTTTATGGGTGATGGTTATCTTTTCCATCAGGAGAGCCATCTACTTGTTTGTACACATATTAATATGCTAAGCGAAAACTGATTTGTGTTTATGAACTGTGAGTAAAGTTGCATTCATATCTGTTAGCAAAGATATAATAACTGACCAAGTCACTGCTATAAAATCGGTTGGCCAACAAGCCGTATCGATGCAACACATTAGCGGCAGAACGTCGTCACAATGGGCAATTTAAAATCACTTCTAAAATAAGCATTCAAATCAACTTGAAATCTTTTCAAGACACAATCCATATATATATTACTCGCTAGAACTTCTGACCTTATAGCAATTGCATTGGCCTCTACAATAACTTACAAACGCAGTAAAAATAAAAAAATAATAATTTTCCCCGTGTTGGTCCCGGGCTCCTTTGACCCTTGACCTTTGATAGACCAACTGCCGTTTTGCCAGGCAGATCGTAAAAGATGACCGATTGGCCATGCGAGTCACTACCATCGTGGCTACTAGGTGGTATAGTTCGGCATTGTCTCGCCCGGGTCTGGTACCACCGCCTTACCTATTCCTGCCGCAATAGCGTCAATGCTTATCACTGTCGTGTTCCGGTTTGGAGGGTAAGGTAGCAACGCACCCTTAACGTCTTTGGTGTCTACAGGCGATGGTTGACCATTTCCATCAGGAGACCCATCTGCTTGTCTGCTATCTTATGTTATAAAAAAACCTACAAAAAAATACAATTAGATATTATTGCGCATCTACTAGCATTTCTACCAGCCACATAATTGGAAAATTCTTAGAAATTGCCAACATTTAAAATGGCAAGGAATGCGAAATACTAGCGCTTTGCTAATTACATAGTGAGGTTGTTTAAGTAACTTCCTGAAATATTTATGCGCTTACACCAAGCACTTCTAGAAACTTAGGTAGACATACCTACACAGGCTTTTAAAACAGGTTTGAATTTTGAACGTAAAAATAAATATTGACATTTTAAGAATATGTAAAATCGCTTTATTAGCTGAAACTAGTAAATAATGTACTTGTACATTTATTTTACTACTGGCGGCACCATGAAGCCCGCTGCACTATAACAGATTATAGTTAATCCCACGGGAAAATCTCATTTTAACGGGATAAAAAGTAGCTTATGTACTATTCTAAGTCATTATTTACCTGTGTGCCAAATTTCAATCAAATCCGTTCTGTAGTTATTGCGTGATTTAGTACAAACTTCCATCCATTCATCCAAACTTTTGCATTTATAATGTTAATATAGATAGACGTAGACCAAATTATTTTAAATTAATCGACCGGTTTTGCTTTTATATCATTACTAGCTGTGTCCGCGCCTTCGTTCGCGTGGAAAAATTTCTAACATAAAACTCCGGGGTTTTACCCGTACAGTTCCCGTTTCCGTGGAATTTCCGGGATAAAAACTATCCTATGTCCTTTCTTGGGTTTTAAACTATCGTTCGGTTTACTCTGCCTACCTCTCAAAAGATCTAGCGTGATGATACTTACTTTTATCTTAAAGACTGACATTTCTTGTTCAAAAAATACAAAACTAAGCATTTGAAAGAAAAACTTAACCGTAATGTTCTAATTCAAAAATATATTTCCTGTCTGGATTATACTAAACTATTATGTAATCGCCTCTGTGGTCTAGTGGTCCAGCGTTGGCGTCGACCACATGAGGTCCCGGGTTCGATTCCTGGGTCGGGCACATAAAAAAAAGTGTTTTTTCAGTTTTCTGAGAAACACAAAGTTGCCCGGGATTGGAAAGTGCCCGGTTGGCGATAGGCTTGCCACCTATCACATTTGTGGGACCAAGTATCTTCGGCTAATCGTGGGTGCACTTGTTGTACCTCTGCCTACCCCTTCGGGGATATGGGCGTGAAGATACTTTTTTATTATGTAATGAAAGGAACAGGGAATATTTTTAGTGAAGTTTAAATCTGGTATTGATTGAACGAACTTTATAAAAAAATAGTTTTTTTCACAGCAAGAGATATTAGTTATCTGTATCACGTAGTAATCCCATTATTTTATTTTATAGGACAACGAACAAACAGATAGTTCTCTTGATGTAAAGAGATAATCGTCGGCTATTGACACCAAAAATATTAATAGTGCGTTGTTACCATGAGTTGGTTATGCCACATAAATAAGTTTACCGCTTACTTCACCCTTCAAACTGGAACACGATTTTTTATAGTATAAGATAGCAAACAAGCAGATGGGTCTCCTGATGGAAAGAGTCAACCATCACCTAAGGTGTTAATGGTGCGTTGCTTTCTTGTGGCGAGGTCTCATGCCACGTGCATAAGTTTACCGGCTACCTCACCCTCCAAACCAAACACGACAGTGCCAAAAATTGACGATATTGTGGTAGGATTAGGCAAGGCGGTGGTACCATAACCGGGCGAGACAATGCAGAACTCTACCCCCTAGTAGCCACGATGTTAGTGACTCCTATAGCCTTTTACGACCTGCCTGGCAGAACGGCAGTTGGTCTATTCTTTAAAGGAGCCCGGGACCAACACGTGAAAAACACGATACTGAATATCACCAAAGTTATTGTATTAAAAATAGGAATAAGCACTAGTTTTACTCACATCGTACAATTGTTTATGAGGTTTAAGTAGACGTGAGAACTGAAATTCAAGGTGCCAGGTAGTTTTATTCTAAACAAGCTGTATCTTGCACTGTAATAGATTTTGGTGAATTCCACAGAAACTACATACTTATTTGGAACAAAAAGTATTTTATGTGCTATTGCAGATTAGCATCTTCATATATGTGTCCAAATTTTATCTACATCGGTTCAGCCATTTTAGAGTGTTTGAGTAAAAAAACATCTATCCAAACATCAAAACTTTTGCGGATATAATATTTAAAAAATGTATATATTTGCTTACTTACAGCATGTCTGTTTCAATTTCATAAAAGTTTTTGTGCAAACATAGGATGCACCTAATAGTTAGTTTTATTTACAAGCGTTTTCGTGGAAAACAGACTTAAATTCATATATATTTTAAATATACTACTTAGATTAAAATTTGGCTTACCGGAAATTCTAGGAAATGTATGCTCAAATTTATTAGGATAGATTTTAAGTATATTAAAGTAAGTATGTATACTATATATATTGTATCATGTTTATGTGCGTTTCGACGACTCGACTCGATTTAAGTTTTGTTATGTGAATTGAGGGCTGGTATTGTGTGTGCTTTTAAATACCTGGAAAAAGCTGAATGGAAATCAATGGACGTGTCAAAATAACTTGTAAAAAGTTTTATTGAATAAAGTACTTCTGATTTCTGATTTCTGGAGAAACAATACGCCGCAGAAATAATCATGGATATTTAATAAATGCGAAAGTTTAAATGTTTGATTGGATGGATGTTTGTTACTCAATCACGCAAAAACCACTGAATGGAATTCAATGAAATTTGGCACACAGATAAATGATGACCTGGAACATCACATAGGCTATTTTTAATCCGAAAAAAATCCGAAAAAAACAGCGAGCTACACCCTGCAGCTAGTTTTATATAATCTTAGCAACTGCGTTTATCAACAAGACTAGCCGTCCAGGTGTCGCGCACCTGTGTGATTTATGCACCTATTATTGTAATAATATAATGATGTTATTGTTAACAACAATGAATACAGATAAGGATAGTATAAATAAGCAGGAATCAGATGTTGTAGATTTATTGTAATTCTATCGCTTGTTGAGGGCATTACTCTGCCCAAAAATTATACTGTGCGTGTATAAGTGATTAAAGTGTTTTATTTGGCAAAACTGCTTCCCGGTAATTATAAGTATTGTTTACAATTTGTTCATATTCCTGACATAACACATTTTATAAGTATTGTTTACAGTTTGTTCATATAACTGTTATAATATTTTATTTTATAAACCTAGATGGATGTTATACATATTAATTACACCGGCACACAAAAAAAAAAGTTGTCTGCGCATTTGACGAGACCCATATATTTTTATGTATTTTGACCCGCTGAATCCGAATATGAGGTCCATTTTACCCCTACACGTCCAAAATTTGAGAAAACTTCAAAAAACCGTCTTCGATTTCTTTCCAAATTGATTCCCCACAAATGTAACAAAACGAATCGGCACTTTTATCACACAGATGTGAATTACTTCTTGTAATAGTGTACCCTGCAGTAGCCAAGTTACCCACTACTGAAGAGCTGCAGTCGCTTGATGACGACGCCTGCGAGCCTGCTTTCTCACTCTGACCAGACGCCGATACTGGGGTTACGAATCCCTGCATCGTAAAGTACTTATCACTTGTACCTGCCATGACGGCACACACGCCGTTAACCCAGGGACTCTGTCAGATAGTTCTGTTGTCCACCGTCACCACGTGGAGGTGCCCTGGTCACAGGCACAAGCGATCTAGTCTTTAAAGATTCCACCAAGACGTAAGTGAAATCATTGTAAAGATTTTATTTCAGGCATCAAATCGTGTTCAGTCAATTTTTTTTATGTACAATGACAATTTTTTTTACAATTTTTTTATCTTTTCAAGTTTAAAAGGAATAATGAACCAAAAAAAATTAAATGTGATTTCAAGATATCAAAATACATATAAATCGTACTTGAATTAGAGAAACAAATTTTTTTTTGGATAAAAATCGCATTTTTTGCAATTTTTGAGAGTTTTGTGCGATTTTTCTATACTTAAAACTGCTAATGGTCTGAATAAACTTTGTGTAAGTATTGAGAAGATCGAAAAATATGAAAATCATACTTAGTTCAGCACAAAAAAAAATTTATATCACCAGAAACGCCGATTTTTGTCATTTTTTACGGTTTTTTGAAGTTTTCTCAAATTTTGGACGTGTAGGGGTAAAATGGACCTCATATTCGGATTCAGCGGCTCAAAATACATAAAAATATATGGGTCTCGTCAAATGCGCAGACAACTTTTTTTTTTTGTATTATTGAATAAATTTTCCTTGACTTGACCTTATTTTATAACGATGCCTTTTTCATTTTAAAATGTTCCTCCATACAGTTCAAAATTTTTATCAATTTCTTTCCATGTTAAAGCTGTCAGGTTATGGAAATCACAACTGCCCAAGGTTCTATGAGTCAAACTCTTCTAATTTTCAAAAAGAGTCTAACAGAACTTTTTCTTGCTGGGTCTACATAGTATTTTTGTTATAAATTTCTATTGATTGTTGTTCATTTTTAAATATTATGTGGCTAAATTTAATGTATCAAGACTGTTATATCCATATGTATCTAGTTTTAGGATTATCGCGCACTATTTTAACATTTCGATAAATATTGTGTTTACTCTTATTCGGGTCAGCTGGAAGAAACCTCTTTTATTAGGCATAAGCCCGCCCATTATACAGTCTGTTTTTAATAAGCCTTTATGTATTACTTCTCTTTTTATTGTGCACAATAAAGCATTTAAAAATAATATTAAAGCATTAAAAATGCCTTGTAACATGCTTTTATTTCCAGTTGAATAGTTTATAAGTTTGGTTAATCAACTAAGTGGCATCATAAATGTACACTAATCCCCAATACAGACAAGCCTGTTTTAATCTCCTAATAGTTTTATTTCGTGAGTTAAAGTTAAACGATTTCAAATGTGAAATGAATTTTCGCAACAAATATTAAATGCCACGCAATGGTTTGTAATTTTCAGTCGACAGCGCAGTATTGGTTTTAAGCATGTATACAAGTATGTCCACTCCTTTTGCATACTCTGCAGCTTAACATACTAGCGATCGCCTTCTAGTCGAAATTTGACTATAGACTAAACAATAAAATCTCTTTTACGTTTGGCAAGCGATTTTTGTCGTAACCAAAATAGCAAACATTGTAAATAGAATGGTAGTGTGTATAATGTTTACTTATTTGCTGTTTGAATTTTATTGAATGTATTTTTAACGCATCCATCCATACTAATAATATATACTACCTAATACAATGTTATAAATACAAAAATCTGTCTGTCTGTCAATTACACTTTTACGACTAAACTGGTAAATCCATTTTGATGGTTTTTTTTTAAATTAACCCTTAAGGTAGTGTTTCCTAACTTGTGGTTCGCGGACCCCGCGAATATGTGTACGGAAGTTCGCCTTCTATCTATAAACATTTGAATTAAGAAATCAATGCCAATGTTTTTTATTTAGGGGAACCTTGAAATTGTGCTTGTTTTCTAGGAGATCTCGGACTGAAAAATATTAAGAAACGCTGCCTTAATATGCGCGGCTGATATACCTAGAGAATGCAACTTTGTATGAAACTTATAAAGTAGGTATATGGAAGATTAACGGGCACGATAGAACACGTTCATGCTCGGACATGCACATCACATTCAATCACGCGCTCGTACGCGTATATATTAGTATATAAAGTTAAGGGAATTTACATTAAAATACAGTTTAATAAACACATTTACTAACTGATGTGTGACTATTATTTAACCAACGTAATATCAGAAGGTTGCGTGTTCATATCAATATTACGTTGGTAAAATGAGTCACACATCAGTTAGTACATGTTTTACAGTTTACTTAACCTTATAGGAGACATGTTAATCTATTCTTTAGAACTTCTATATTATTAGTTTTCTGCATTTCTTCTCCATATTAACTTTAACTGTGCTAAATTTCATTATCCCCCGTATGCGTGAGTTTCATAAAAGAGGGTATATCTTTGAAGCTTTGCCTCAAATCTTTACCAAATTAATCTAGGACCACCTGTGAATCATAAATTACATAGTTCTTAGGTAACAAACATAAAAAATACACACGAATAGCTGATAACCTCCTCTCTTTAGGAAGTCGGTTGAAAACGAGGTAAGCTTATTGACTAAATGATTTAAGTAACAGTAACCTAATTATGTTATCCTACCTTTAAAGTTAACTATTTGAGCCTCGTAATCGACAAGTGGTATTCCTAGCAACATAAAGATACGTCTTTTAAAATTAACGTCCCAAATATAATAAAACGTAGCTTCCTGTTGGTAATGTAAATTAGCGTATTAGGAGGTTTCTACGCTGCGAGATTTCGTCTTACACGTGTCATGATAACTGATTTAATGTAGATAAGCCGCCTTTGTATTAGAACACGCATCTCGACAGAATTTATGAGGCACATTGGGAAAAGGCTGTACGTATCAGCTGAACGAATTCATTTTAAACGCAGATTAGATTATATCCAAGGTACGCTTGAACATATAAATGACTAGCAATTTTGTGGAATTTTGAACATTATCTAATTGTTGACTTTTCATTATATATTTTTTGACGAGAATACATCTTTAAAATTGACTACATAGAGGGGACAGTTCAAAAAACGGATGATAACAAAATTGGGGATACAGTTTGGTGTTATAACTACATAACTATTACCAATATCCAAAATCTAATTATACCAGTGGATAGCTAAAGAATCAAAGAATTTGATAAGCTAAACGTGGATTACAATGCTTCGCAAATAATGGAGTAGGAAGTGCCGCCATTTTTAGTAAATTTTACTGAGTTACATATTTTGCATAATATGGTATATCTTTAGACTCAGAGAAACTATAAAATTCAATTAAGTTTTATTCGAAAGCTCTTGTAAAGATTTACTGATTGTATAATTTAAAAAAATAATTTTCAACACTAATAGTAAGTATATAAGCCACTTAAGTGAAAAATTCAGTGCAAAATTGAAATCAGCCAAAAAAATGTTTTAAAAGCCATATTAAAATACAAGGAATGTATAACGTCTGAAAGATATTTTTAGTAACAATCTAATGATACCAAAAAAACCTCTATATTTAAAAGTGAAGAAATGTTGGGAACGCAAAAAGATGAAGGCGTCCGAACCGATCAACGATGGCACCTGTGCATTGCTGGCCTTTTACGGCTTCACGGATCGTGGGGCCGAGCAGAGTGTTCAGCCCAGCTCAGCTTAAAGATGTGGAGTTACACGCCCTACACCCTAAGGGTGTCTCCTGTGTGACCAATCCTCGGCTTAGGGGTAGCATCGTGACTTGTGATAAGTGTGTAAGTTTAGGGTGTGAGTTGGTACGATTGAAATGTCTTTTGGAAATATCTTGAAATGCCTAGCTAAACCCGGCTATTCGAGATCTTTATGAAGGTCAATACCACGGTACACCTGTGATAATACGTTATTATTTCTTCTGTATTTCTTGCAACGGATGCAAATCTGTACGGGTGAGATGGGCAAACGCTACGCAGGCATATGATAGAATAGGCCTTATGCAAATCTTGTAAAGTGTCATCTTGTGTTTAAGTGACACGAGTGCGGGACACCTGCTGTGATCGACCTATGAGTGGAGAATGAACCCACTATACGGAACTGAAATCAGTGGTTGGTTAGGTACTCTCGCATGATGCGTTTATCGGGTACTCACATCAGCATAGCTTGTATTTAGGCTATTGTACCAGATCTTATCGAACGCCTTCGTGACGTCGAAATATAGAATAGAATAGAAATCGTTTATTTAAGACATACACCACAACACTTACAGTAATTAACACATACAGTAGCAAAATAAAAATACAAAGGATAAAAACACAAAGCAAAGCAGAATAATTAGGTATTTGACTATATATATATATATATATATATATATATATATATATATATATATATATATATATATATATATATATATATATATATGTATATATATATATATATATATATGTATATATATATATGTATATATATATATATATATATATGTATATATATATATGTATATATATATATATATATATATATATATATATATATATGTTATATATATATATATATATATATATATATATATATATATATATATGTATATATATATATATATATATATATATATATATGTATATATATATATATATATATATATATATATATATATATATATATATATATATATGTATATATATATATGTATATATATATATATATATATATATATATATATATATATATAATATATATATATATATATGTATATATATATATGTATATATATATATATATATATATATATATATATATATATATATATAATATATATATATATATATATATATATATATATATATATGTATATATATATATATGTATATATATATATATATATATATATATATATATATATATATATATATATTATATATATATATATATATATATATATAAAGATACCACCAAATACAAAAACTTGAAATAAAAAAATATATTTATGAACAAATCAGAGTGTACATAAAAAAACGCTAGTGCCGTAAACATAGACTATGTGTATTATATTTTACATAAAAAGGCAAGAAATTAGGCATACATAAATAAAATAGAATAATCTAGAACTTACAGAGTCTATTTATTTTAATCTAGCGTTTGATGTGGGAACCGGTGGGAATTTGCAGCCCCGGGGCTGCATTTAAAGAGTTTAAAATGTACTATGTGAGTCAGTGGACATATTAAGGGCAAGAGTGAGTTGCTCGGAAACCGAACTGTTCATTTATTATGAGACCTTTCTCGTGAATAAATGTCCTAAGCCGAGATACGAGTAGTATGATTTTTTCGTAGATTTTGCCTAACGTATTGATTACGCTAATGGGATGGTAGCTACTGACATTATTTCGGGGTGTCCCAATTTGTGTAATCCTATGACGGTGATTTCTTAACACTTGTCCAAAACGCGCAACCGACTAGGGAGTGCATTGAAGATGCACACTAGTAGGTATGTAAGGAAGGGATGGAGGTATTTAACTACTTTATTTGTGATTTTATCTGACCCCGGGGCCTTTTTATTGCGTAGGTTTTTGATTATTTCGCCTACATTTGCGGTATCGGTAGGTAATAGCGGGTCACCATCTGATAGTAGCACCGCCTACACTCTACTTCGCTATTCACAAGATGGAGGTGGTCTAGACCACCTAGATTCTTAGGCTGGTTTGACGGGGAACGTTGTGATTGGAACGATGAATGAAAAATGTACCATCGCAAGATATTACGCATAACGCAGACGTATTCACGTAAAAATGCACTGCTGTGTCCATGACACAGCCACAATCAGTTTTTTTTATCTTAAGATAAAACAAGCAGATGGCTCTTCTGATGGAAAGAGACAATGTTCTGTAGATACCAAAGATGTTAATGGAGCGTTGATATCCTTGTAGCAAGATTAATGTCACATTCATAAATTTACCGGCTACTTGGTTGGTTCCAGGTTTCCCGTGTTGGTTTCGGGCTCCTTTAAAGAAAATACTAACTGCTGTCTGCCAGGCAGATAGTAAAAGGTGACCCATTGGCTATGCGAGTCACTACATCGTGGCTAATAGGTGGTAGTGTTCTGCGTTGTCTCGCCCGGGTCTAGTAATTCTGCCTTACCTATTCCTGCCGCATAAGCGTCAGTGCGTGTCATTGCCGTGTTCCGGTTGAAGGGTAAGGTAACCGATAAACTTATGCATGTGGCATTAGACCTCGCCACAAGATAGCAACGCACCATTAACACCTTTGGTGTCTATAGTTGATGGTTGACTCTTTCCATCGGGAGACCATCTGCTTGTTTGCTATCTTATGATATAAAAAAAAACCTTACTCTCCAAACGGCCGTGATAAATACTGACGTTATTGTGGCAGGATATGTAAAGCAATGGTACCAGTCTTGGGTCGACGTAATACAGAATTCTACTCTCTCACCTAGTAGCCAAAATGGTAGTAACTCGCAAAGCTAATTTTTCGCTACTTACGAACTGCTTGACCCGGATCAATACTGAGGTTTTTTCATAACATACAAGCAAATGATTTCCCTGTTGAAAAGAGATTTTTTTTGAAAATTAATATATTTGTTTATTTAATTAATATATTATAAAGAGGAAGGATTTGATTGTAAATTGGTAATGGATAAACTGAATGAAAAAGAAAGAAAATAATATAAGATTTTCAAACAAAATTTATTCTGCTGATATCACAATATGCCGAAGATATTAGGTAGCGTTTATTGCATTATACATATGTTATAATTATTATTGTTATGTAAGGTGTTACAATAATTAACAGGTAATAATCATATACGCCCTATTAAGGTATTGCAATGTGGGACTACATCTATGTATAATCGAGATACAGTTTGGTCGAGTAAAACAAATCACTTTTACGCACAGTATAATTTTTGGGCAGGATAACACACTCAAGAAGCGTTAGAATTACAATGACACGAAAACATCTTTTATAATATGGATCTTTATATTTGTCCATTATTATTAATAATGATGTCATAATCCTACAGTACCTTACCAGACCAGTACTTGTCGCCAAGCGCGGTTGCTAACATATGATTTAAGCGTGCAGATGGAAGAATAAAGTTGCCCAACTCGGCAACTTTATTTTTCTTTCACTTTCTACGTCTGACTCTCTCACACATTGTTTCCAAGTTTACGATGCCATCACTGCTGGTTACATAATTTAAATGTGATAAAACTTCAATACTTGTCTTTATCTTTCTCTGGAAACTTTCCCAAAATCTGTCAATGCTGATGTTTCCCAAGGCTGTGTGCTCTACTATGTCACTGATGTGGTGTTTCCTACTTTGTTTCTTATGCATAACAATAATATGCTGCAAATTAGTGGCATTAATTGTTATGCAGACGACAGAACAGGAGATGCTGTATATTCCGGCCACGCTAACATTTCTCGAGAACGCGTTGACGAGTGCCGAAAAAAACTTGTGTCTGAAGTCGAGAATTTATTTAACATAGTCTCGGAATGAGATCGACTAAATTTAGTCCAATACAACCCAAGGAAGATACAAGTTTGTGCGTTTAACGCCAATAAAACACCTTTTTGCCGTATCCCGTTTTGAGAATACTCCTTTGATTGCCTCAGCTAGCATTAGAATTCTTCGTATCGACATATAATTATTATTGAAATATTAATAAGTATTTATATTTGTATTTCTACCATTGACCAATAACCCCATATAACAAGCAAATAATTTGCTTACTTTGGGGTTAGATCGATTTGTGTAATTTGGCTACGGATATTATTATTATAACTACACATGCTTTTTTGTTTCAGAAAGAACGGTAAAAAAATCAATTTACTTATTCAGAAAACGTCTTTTAGATTTGCTTGCATTTAAAAAACACTTTTTTTCAGGTTTTTGATGAAAACAACTTTGCCCGGGATTGATAAGTGCCCGGTTAGCGATAGGCTTGCTACCTATCACATTGTGGGGCTAAGTATCTTCGGCTAATCGTGGGTACACTAGTTGTACCTTAGCTTACCTCTTCCGGAATACGGGCGTGAAGAGACATTTAAAAAAAAAACACTAGATATGCCTCGGTGGAAAGCCTTTTTCATATTTAAATGTAAACTCATATTCGATCTACAGTTGTTTATTTTGCAACCTTTATGACAATGCACATACTATAAATGAAAGAGATATTTACTGTTACAATTAATTCAATTTGTAAACAAATCAAATATATTAATTTAATGTGAAAACAGCAACCCTAGCACAATACTCATATGCAAAACATGTCGAGTGATTTGTATTTAATTTGTAAAGTGCATACAAAACCACAATGTGCCTATCAAAAATAATAGTTTCGTCGGTTTATTGTGTGCAAACACTGTATCATGTTTTAGTGCCCAAATAGATCAGATATTCAATTAAAATAAATTCAATCCACTTTCAGTTATTGTTATTAGCTGCATCCCATTAACTGTGATAGACGGGTCTATATTTAGTAGTATAACAATTTTTGTACTATTTTAAGTAGGCAGGTAGGTAGGTTTTGATGAAACAGTATTTTTTTAATGTAACTTCCAGATTTATGTACAGATTGAGTACAAAAACTAATCAGCTCTAATCCTCAAAAAAACTACGTCTAATACATAAATTGCATCAAAATCAGTTTATCCGTTTGGGAGTAATCATTGACGAAAATTTTTGAAAAAATGTTTTTTCGACATAGCTTCGAAATTTTCCAATCAATCATTTTCTGGTGATACGATATTTTAGTACTAAAAACTATGTCAAATGCCGTTTCAAAAGTCAAAATCGAATCTAATTTTCAATTTTTAAATAACTTTCAAGTTAATTCACCGATTGACTTAAAAATCTTCTCAGCTTTTCTCCTTTAAAAATTGCGTCAAATATCGGTCAATTTAAAAATATTTAAAAATTTAATCAAAATCGGTCAATTTGTTTAAGATTTATCAATGAAGAAAATTAAAAATAAAATGTTTTTGACGTAGCATCGAAAGTTTTCAACTTATCGATTATTTAGCTAAAGCAATCTTTTAGATCTCAGAAATTGAGTTGAATGCAATCATCGTTTTCAAATATGTGCACTACAGCCGGGGGAGCCAGCGGACTGTAAATCTGGTTCTTCTCTCTTCGATGCCCCACCAGCCGTAGTGCTTTTCTGTTGAGCCGGATGTGTCGGAGAAATAAGCGAGACCACAACTTTTCGTTGCAAAGGTGCTTTATTGTAACGAAATAGCAATAAAGCTAGCACCGTTGCAAATATTTGACCTATTTTAAGGAGAGCCACTACTTGCCCTAACACTGCCCTACTCTAAAGCCTGTACCCTATAGATATATACTAAAGCCCAGGAACTTGTCTGGGAAACCTATTGAGTCGTAACGAAACTGAACGGAACTGGAACGGAACTGATTGTATGGCCGCGCTCTCCGATATTTATAGTGCGCGGCCAGATGCGCGGCGGCAATCTTCAAAGGAAACCGGCGCCGGGTGTGGCGCCACAATGTCTAGGATTTGTTAAATCCTACTTTTTGCAATCTAATCTTAATAATTTTATCTTAGGTAGTTTCTTCTACCTCTAATTAACTAGTGTGGCCCTCTAGCGAGTGCAACGGTACTACCTTTTTACAGATATATACAAAACAAAGTATGTAATGCCCTAAGACCTACCGAAAACTAATTACAATGTATTATTTCTTATTTACATACAAGGATCTAACACAAATACACTTATACAATAACAAATAAGAGTGTTATATACATTATACGTTCTCACAGGACCTCGGAAACTCTCACAATCACAGAGTTGTACGCCTTTTCAGGTCGTACTATCCTGTAAACTATCTTTATGGTACCGAAAAGTGTCTAAACATATGCCTAAGGCTTATACTTACATTATACATACTATTTACAATCATAAAACATTTGTTTTAACAAGGAATTTTGCACTTTTCGGATTTTCGTAATTGCGAGTTCCCGCATATAAATACTATCTCGCAAGAGTCGACTCGTAATGTCGTCGACTGCGTGGAACTCGCTTTATTCGTAATATGCCTAATAGGCAAAGATCATAGCTACATAAAGCCTTATTATTTCTATACAACAAAGCTGTATGTAGGTCTTAGGGCGAATAAAAGGCGAAAACGAACATTATTTATTACAAAAACTTACGAACTAAACGAAATATACATTCTATCCTGCCTTACTATCTATTTACATTAATATTTACAACGAAACGTGTCTGTGCTGCACATTCTCCCGCCTATAACACGCAGTGTTATACTAAATATGTTGCAGCCAGACTAATTTCTTAACCGGTCTTCGCATGACTCCCGCAGCCGTACGTACGTCAGCCACTCGTACCACGCCGTCTGCTCCAGGGTGTACTGCCTCGATGATCCCCGTTGGCCACGTATTTCTTGGCAGCGCGCCGTCAGCGATGAGGACGATGTCGCCGACGCGCAGCTCTGCTCCTCTTCCGTGAGGCTCCCGCCGCTTTTGGAGTAGCGGAAGCGCTTCTCGTACCCAGCGTGACCAGAAGTGGTTGGCCAGCTGTTGTGAGTGCCGCCAGTGGCGGCGGCCGATGGTATCGCCTTCGGAGAACGCGCCCGGGACAGGCACGCGTGATGGTCCGCCCAGCAGGAAGTGATTGGGCGTCAGTGGTGCCGGGTCTTCTGGTGAAACCGACACGTGTGTGAGAGGTCGGCTGTTGAGCGTGTGCTCGACCTCTACCAGCAGTGTGTGCAGTACCTCTTCTGGTGGATGCCGCTGTTGCAGCACGGCGAACAGTGCAGCCTTGACAGAGCGCACCATGCGCTCCCATGCGCCTCCCATGAAAGGCGCGCTCGGCGGGATGAACTTCCATTTGATTGCGTAGTTGGCGGCTGCTTCTTTAGTGGCGTCTAGTGCGGCGCGCCTCAGCTCTGCATCAGCGCCGCGCAGGTTGGTGCCGTTGTCGCTCCAAACCTCGGTGGGGCACCCGCGGCGCGACATCATGCGCCGCAGTGCCATTACTGCGGAGTCCGTAGTCAGGTTGGCGGCTATCTCCAGATGAACCGCCCTTGAAGTAAGGCAGGTGAAAAGCGCCACGTATCTCTTCTCGTGGCGCCGCCCGATGGTCACGCTGTATGGCCCAAGAAAGTCCAGGCCCACGTAGGTGAAGGCTCGCTGATGGTGCGCGACCCGGGACTTCGGCAGGTCGCCTGTAGGCGGCTGTGGCGGGATAGCGCTTCTTCTTCTGCAAAGCGCGCAGCTCTTTACTATGCCGCGCACGGTGGGGCGAAGCCGTAAAACCCAAAATTTCTGTAATATCTCGCTCGTAGTTGCTTCCACCCCGCTATGGTGAAGACGCCGGTGTTCATGTTCTATGTAGAGGCGGGTGTATGGGTGACGGCCATCTAGTACGGCCGGTTCCCGTAATTCTTCGCTAATATCTTCTGCCGCCGCTATTCGTGACTTTATTTTCAAAATGCCTTCTTCATCGATGAACAACGATAACTGCTTCAACCGGCTGTCTCTTGCTATCGCGCTCCCGCCCGTAATAGCTTCTATTTCGCTAGCAAAGCTTTCTTGTTGTGATGACTTTATTAACAATTTCTCGGCGCTAATGATATCAGCGCCATCTAGCGGCAAGTAACGTCGTTTTTCTTGCGTGCTTCGTGGCTTCTTAATTTTCTCTATTTTCCTCGAGCTTTTCGTACACTTTTTTCCCCAATCTTCATCATTGGAGGCTTTCGGAGCTGTGCGCTTACGCACACCGGCGACACGTTGCTTATTTGGTCTGCAGAGCTCGATGAACTGCAGCACGCGCGCTGTTGCACGCACCAGTCGCAGCCACGACGAAAATCTTGTTACATCCGGAAGTGCTTCTGTAATACACACAATTTTTCTAATGTTATTTACAATATTTACACTATTTACAGCTGCCGACGGTTTTTCTTCGCCTGTTATTTCGCTACTGGTAGCGACATCTTGCGGCCACTTGTCCTCTTCTAAGTATAGGAAGGCCGGACCAACGAACCATCTATGTCGGTCTCCAAATTCTTCCGGGATATGGCGGGTAGCATCATCAGCTACATTGTCGCGAGACGGCACCCATCGCCACTCTGCGACCTTCGTAATATCTTCAATTTCTGCTACTCGATGGGCAACAAACGGCTTGAATGCTCGCGAGCCTGTGCGTAGCCACGATAGAACTGTGCGGCTGTCTGTCCAGTACACCCTGCGGCTTGGCTGATACTCGTACTCCTCCATGACGTGCTGAGCTAGGCGGGCACCTAGTAAAGCTGCTTGAATTTCTAACCTTGGTATGGAGGTAAACTTGAGCGGGCTGACTCTTCCTTTGGCTGCTGCTAGGCTGACGCTGACTTCGCCGTCCTCGTTGACTATGCGCCAGTAGACCGCCGCTGCATAGGCAGACTCACTGGCATCCGTAAAGATGTGCAGCTGCCGATCTCGCGCTCGCGCCAGGTTAGAGTGTGCGCGAGGTATTTCCAGATGTTCCATTCTTCTCACATCTTGAAGCCAGCTTCTCCATGTCTTCTCCAAGTTCGCAGGTAAAGGCTCGTCCCATGGTAGTCCGATTCGCCACGTTTCTTGAAGTAAATGTTTCGCGTGAATAGTTACAGGTGTAATTAAACCTAAAGGATCGAAAATAGACATAGCTACCCGTAACGCGTGTCTCTTCGTAGGTGTTTTATTTTCATCGTACACCGCTTTAACATTGAAACCTAGCTTATCGTTGTGAGGTTTCCATTTTAATCCCAAAACCTTCTCGCTTTCTGTGCTTAGTTCCCAATCGCCGCCCAGAGATGGCGCTACTAGTAGCGTTTTAGCTACGGCCGGGTTGTTCGTTTTCCATCCGCGCAGCTGGAAATGCGCCTGTTGATGAATAAAGCTAACCTGCGAGGCTATTCTGATGGCATCTTCCTCACTATCGAAGCTCTGCAGGTAATCGTCCATGTAATGGTTTCTTACCACGGCGATAGCGGCGTCGGGATAGATGTGGGCGTATTCTTGTGCGTTCTTATTTTTTACGAAGATAGCGGTGCTTGGTGATGACGCAGCTCCAAATACGACGCTGGTCATCCTATACTCACGTGGCGAACCTTTTCTGTCGCTTCCTCGCCATAGGAAACGTAATGCATCCCGGTCTTGTTGTCGTACACGTATTTGCAGAAACATTTCTTTTATGTCTGCTGTCACGGCGATAGGCAGCTGTCGAAATCTCATTAGCACTCCGGGTAGGTTCTGCAGAAGGTCTGGACCAGCTAATAACATGTCGTTGAGACTTACTCCATGGACCCGCGCAGCTGCGTCGTACACTATTCGCGGCTTAGGTTTTGCAGGATTCACTACTGCAAAGTGAGGCAGGTACCAGCTGGATTGGCTAGGTGACTCGTTGGCAGGTTCGGCGTAACCACTATCAAATAAATGTTGTACCTGTTTTTCATATGCCTCCTTTAGCGCGGGGTCCTTGTCCAGACGCTTCTCTGTATTATACAATCTTTTCATAGCCAGGCCGCGGCTATCAGGAAACTCGCGGCTATCCTCTTTCCATAATAGACCTGCCTCGTAGCGCCCGTCAGGTAAGCGCTTACACGTACTTTCTAAAATCTGCAGGGCTCGCTGCTCGTTCTTGTTAATGGGCTGGCGCGGAGTGATGCCGACACTGTCCAAATCGAAATAATTTCTTATTACCTTCTCTATATCTTCATCCTGTTCGGCATAGGCAGCTCTCTGTACTAGGTGGACTCGCTGCTTGTGGCGGTAGTCCACACCATGTAGCACCCAGCCAAGGTGCGTGAGCGATGCTACTGGTTGTCCACGTCTTCCGCTCTTCACCGCCCTCGTCACGATCAGGTGCCAGTTGTCCTGGCCGATGAGCACGGTTGGCACGGCGCGCTCCATGATGACATCTTCTTCTATATCTTCCAGATGTCTACAGTTGTTGACGATGGATCTGCTAACAGACTGTGGCGATAGGTTAAGGTTACCTATAGTTCTTCCTATTATCCGATGTCGCTGATGGTGATGAAGGCCCTTGATGGTGACTGTGATGCGGCGCGACTTCTCTGCGTTGAGTCGCGTGCCGCCAACTGTCTCGATGCGGAACGGCTCTACCGGCCCGCGAGCTCCTATCCGTGCAGCCACCTTCTCTTCTACCAGCGTGACTGTGGACCCTTCATCCAATAGTGCGTATGTGTTCACGCTGCCTCTGGAACCTGTCAGGACAATCGGTACAACTTTAAGGTAGGCGCGTGGCGCGCTTGACTGTGTTGACGCCACCAAGGCGTCGCTGTCTTCTTCTTGATTTTCAGGTGTCCTCTTCGTATAATTGTTGCGGCTATTGTGTAGCCGCCGATGATGCGAGCTCTTGCACCCGTTGATGCCGCACTGCCGAAACTTGCACTCGTGTTTTGGCTTTCTTTTTTGTAGACACCTGAAACATAAATTATTACGTTTTGCCATAGCCCACCTATCGTCAACACTAGCTTTCGTAAACTGTTCACACATAGAGCTAGTATGTGCATCTTGACATATCGCACATTTATCTCTCATCACTTGTGGTTCATATTTCTGCGTGTGTGTTCGCTGTGTTTTCTTAAAAACTTGCTGATTTTCTTTCGTAGGTTCATGTGGCACCAACGCAGCACACATCTCGGCTTCTTTCATTAAAAATTCACTTATCATTTGTAGATCGGGTTTTCTGTCTTCCCGTCTTGCGTACTGGAACCAACTGTGCTGCAACGTATAATTAAACTTCGCTAATAAACTATTCACTGCCACCGTATCGTGTAGATAGCTCTCTCTGTTGAGAGCTCGAATCGTAGCGACGATATTGTTCACTTTACTGGCGAACACACACGTTTCCCGCGCACTTTCTTTCACTCGTGGCAATGACTTGATTTTTTCTAATTCGGTGTTCACTAGTGCGTCGGGCCGACCAAACTGTATTTCCAAATGGTCGACGATCTCACTTGGGTCGGTTTCCCCGTAAAACATGCAGGCGACGGCTTCTTTGGCGTTTCCACGTAAACATCTTCGAATTCTTGCCCGATTTTCCGCCTTGCTAAAATATTTCTCCGTATCTCGATAAGCCGCTTTGAACTGCAACCATTCTTCACCAGCGCCATCGAAACTTGGTAACTCCATACAATAGCGCGGCGCCCCTCGTGATGCTTCTGCCAGGGCGGACGCGAGCGCGGTGATATCTGTGGCCTTCAATGCACCAGACTCTTGCTTCGGTGCCGTATTTTCAATAGGCGTCGAAATCTTCGCCTTCTCTACGACGGACACATCATCTTCCGCCGGACGTACAGCGCGCGCTGGAATGCCCGCCGACTGCGCGGGCGACGTAGCTTGTGGCGCCTGGGCCACCTCTCGTGGTGCGGGCGACTCATGGCCCGCCGAATCTTCTTGGTGCGGCGCGTGCGCCGCATCTTCGTATTGCGGCCTAGGTGCCGCCTCTCGTAGTGGGTGTGGCATAAGTGCCACCGAACTGGTGATTGCCAGCGGCTCTGGTACCGGCTGGCGATCCGTATGGGTTGGCCGAGCGGAGTCCATCCAATCTTCGACCCTCGTAATGGCAGTTGCTTGCCCTTCTTCGTAAACAGCGCGCGCGAGTTCCGTCCGTAAGCGCGCCTCTTCTGCTCGTAAGCGCGCTTCTTCTAACTTGGCGCGTAGATAAACTATACGCAGCGACTCGACTGCGGATGGTACCGGCTTTTCGCTATTTGCAACGGTGCTCGTTGTGGTCTCGGTTGCCTCGGTGTTCTCTGTTGTAACGCTAGTCTCCGTAGCGGACGTGGTGGTACCGCTCGTTTCCTCCTCGCGACTAGCGGCCTCTTCTTCTCGGCGACTCGACGTACTCCTCGTCTCGATCGGCATGGCTCAGTAATCCGGCTCGAATGCGACCAGAAAATGTGCACTACAGCCGGGGGAGCCAGCGGACTGTAAATCTGGTTCTTCTCTCTTCGATGCCCCACCAGCCGTAGTGCTTTTCTGTTGAGCCGGATGTGTCGGAGAAATAAGCGAGACCACAACTTTTCGTTGCAAAGGTGCTTTATTGTAACGAAATAGCAATAAAGCTAGCACCGTTGCAAATATTTGACCTATTTTAAGGAGAGCCACTACTTGCCCTAACACTGCCCTACTCTAAAGCCTGTACCCTATAGATATATACTAAAGCCCAGGAACTTGTCTGGGAAACCTATTGAGTCGTAACGAAACTGAACGGAACTGGAACGGAACTGATTGTATGGCCGCGCTCTCCGATATTTATAGTGCGCGGCCAGACGCGCGGCGGCAATCTTCAAAGGAAACCGGCGCCGGGTGTGGCGCCACAATGTCTAGGATTTGTTAAATCCTACTTTTTGCAATCTAATCTTAATAATTTTATCTTAGGTAGTTTCTTCTACCTCTAATTAACTAGTGTGGCCCTCTAGCGAGTGCAACGGTACTACCTTTTTACAGATATATACAAAACAAAGTATGTAATGCCCTAAGACCTACCGAAAACTAATTACAATGTATTATTTCTTATTTACATACAAGGATCTAACACAAATACACTTATACAATAACAAATAAGAGTGTTATATACATTATACGTTCTCACAGGACCTCGGAAACTCTCACAATCACAGAGTTGTACGCCTTTTCAGGTCGTACTATCCTGTAAACTATCTTTATGGTACCGAAAAGTGTCTAAACATATGCCTAAGGCTTATACTTACATTATACATACTATTTACAATCATAAAACATTTGTTTTAACAAGGAATTTTGCACTTTTCGGATTTTCGTAATTGCGAGTTCCCGCATATAAATACTATCTCGCAAGAGTCGACTCGTAATGTCGTCGACTGCGTGGAACTCGCTTTATTCGTAATATGCCTAATAGGCAAAGATCATAGCTACATAAAGCCTTATTATTTCTATACAACAAAGCTGTATGTAGGTCTTAGGGCGAATAAAAGGCGAAAACGAACATTATTTATTACAAAAACTTACGAACTAAACGAAATATACATTCTATCCTGCCTTACTATCTATTTACATTAATATTTACAACGAAACGTGTCTGTGCTGCACAAAATATATAGCTTTTCAAAAATCAATATACTGCCATTTTTAACAAAATAGATGTTTGAACTGAAAAATCTATGCTTATATTTTTTACTCTTTTGAGCTTAAAATACCTTAATTTAGCGGGAAGTTTCAGGGATGGCCCGTAGGGTCAACCGTTTACACACTTTTTGTATCAATATTTCCGAGTAAGTAAACAATTTTTTTTTTTCTAATCATATCAATACATCTTTATTTTAGAGCAAGTTCCCTCACGGGCTAGCCAAAAATAAACACGCGAGCCATTAACACTATCACTTTATCTCGGAAGCTTGTCGTACTCAAATTTATGACTTCATACAAATACACTGGTTACGTAGGCTTTTGATACCACCTTCTGGTAGTACCCACTTAATTTGATCATGGTATATCAATCTGGGTCTTTCCTTTTCATTGCCACCTGTTTTCATACTCGTATTTTCTTAAAGATTTTTATGAGGTCATACAAGCTGATGGCGTAAGATCGGTTAAGAAATGATCTATAGAGGGGGGGTTCTACGAGGGGGGAACGATGCGAGAAGGCGAAATATTTTTATTACATCAAGAAATCATCTAGTTATACGAATCACATATATATTATATTGACCCTCATTGTTCCATAATATTCACAGTCTAATAGCTATCGAATATCATTAGATTGAAACATTTCTAGAAATATTCTAAAAACTAGCTGTTGCCCGCGACTTCGTTCGCGCGCATTTCGTTTACTCCGCACAGCTCCTCCCCCGTAGGTGATAGCGTGATAATATGTAGCCTATATGTTGACCCGACCTGTTAGTAATATTCATGCAAAATTTGAAGTAAATCCATGCAGTACTTTTTGAGTTTACCGCGGACATACATTGACTTTTCTACGATTTTATTATATGTACATATAGATAAGAATCAGAAAAGATCATTTTATACTCAAAAACTGTCTTGACTTTTAATAAATTCCTATAATCAAATTTATCCCTTAGATATGATTGAATTTTCTCGTGATATTTGATATCAGCTTTTATTTATCGAATGAATTACGTCGAACCATCGAAAACGCCAATATATTTTAATACGAGGAGCTTTTGAGAACGCCTGCACGAAAAATGAGATATTTGATATAAGATCAATTGGCCTTGTAATTTATCGAGAAATAATAAAATGGGCATATATGACAAAACATATTCTAAAAAAATATTATGGGTACTCTGATTTCGATAATAAATAAATAAAATAAATAAATAAATAAAATGCCGTGAGTATGAAAGGATAAAAATCGGTCTAGTGCATTCTAGTTCCGTGTTTGTATCTAGTTCCGTATTTGATCATCTATATAACGTGGGCTAATAAGAGGGCTTTTTCATTGTTTTGTTGCCGACTCACCGCCTGTAAAAACTTCCCAAAGTACATTTTATAAGTTGATCGACTCGTAAATTCGTATAGCTCACTTAGCCGTGATATTTTTGTTTTAATTCACACGTCTAAAATCAATCTTTAACTATTAGTGGGGGGTTCACTTAACTCTTACCAAAATTAGAACTTTAAAGCACCCGCAATATTTTTAAATGCCTATCAAATGATACCCCATATTTTGAAAAAAATAAACATCCCCATTTTACGTGTATAGGAGGTACTCTAAAAAAATATTTTTCTATATTTTATTTCACTAATTTTTTAACGTAATTAATATGTATATTTGGATCAAATTACAGCTTTCTTGTACGAATAATCTCTGAGCTAGGCAGCGGCAGAGATGTGGACCGTGTTCGTCCCGGCCTCCTTTGAAGAATAGGCCAACTGCCGTTCTGCCAGGCAGGTCGTAAAAGGTAACCAATTGGCTATCGAGTCACTACCATCGTGGCTACTAGGTGGTAGAGTTCTGCATTGTCTCGCCCGGGTCTGGTACCACCACCTTACCTATTCCTGCCGCAATAGCGTCAGTGCTTGTCGCTGTCGTGTTCCGGTTTGGAGGGTAAGATAGCCGGTAAACTTATGCATGTGGCATTAGACCTCGCCACAAGATAGCAACGCACCATTAACATCTTTGGTGTCTATAGGCGATGGTTGACTCTTTCCATCAGGAGACCCGTTTGCTTGTTTGCTATTTTATGTTATAAAAAAAAAAAGGTTGTTCACTGTCTTATCGCTCTGCATCTTTCATCGCGTCTATAATGGAGAGTGTTCCGACGAGTTGCTTGGATTAATCTCTGCTGCTGAATTCCATCATGGGACAAAATTTAAAGTTCCACTCTCAGGGTCTCGATGTCTAGAAATCTACAACCGGTGCGGTTCTCCCGGCACTTTTTGCCTCGCATTACTCTGTTGTGGAATCAATTAACGGCAGGTGTGTTTCCGATTGGATACAACTTGTGGACCGCAACCTCTGGTATTGCGGATGTCCATGGGCGGCGGTATCACTTAACATCACGTATATCTCCTACACATTTGCCCCTTCTTCTATAAAAAAACACTCTTTTTGACGGTCCTCACTTTGACCCATATTCTTGCAAATAAGTATGTTCATTTCATTTCAGAAATGAACATACTTATTTGCAAGAATATGGGTTTTAAAAATTATTAAAAATTAAATAAAAGTTACCAACATATTCTATCATGAAGCAAATATTTAAAAAATATCATTTTAGATTCTACTAAATTTAAAACCTTTGTGAGTTAATTTTTTTTAATTTCCGTATCAGAATACCGTAATAAATACCGTATCAGAACGCGGCCAATCAATGAGGACATCCGGCGAAAGAAACACAGCAAGCTTTTCTTTTTTCCTTATTTTATATACTTACTACCTGTTGCCAGCGACTTCGTCCGCCCGGACTTCTTTTACTCCGCACAGCACTTCCCCCGTAGGTAATAGCGTGATAATATGTAGCCTATATGTTGACCCGACCTGTTAGTAATATTCATGCAAAATTTGAAATAAATCCATGTAGTGCTTTTTGAGTTTACCCCGGACATAAATACTTACAGACAAACAGACAAACAGATAAACAGACAAACAGACAGAAATTCTAAAAACTATATTTTTATCTTCGATATCGATTGTAGATCACGCCCCAAGTATTCATTTAAAAAAATATTCAATGTACAGTTTTAACTTTTCTACGATTTTATTATATGTATAGATTACAAATATACCAGCATTTTTTCACATTAAGAAAACTAAGTTTATAATTATAAAATTTAATTTTTATTTTTAAATCAAAATATTTACAATTTACAAAGTTTATTTATTATTTTTGACATTTTAGTTTAAGTTTTAAGGTGAATTTAACAACACAATATTTGCTAGCATATAACACTTGTACTGTTTCACAATATTATTGTGAAACAGTACAAGTGTTATATGCTAGCAAATATTGTGTTAAAATGGAGTTTCACCAAGTGCCGACGATAAAAAGTGTGTGAATTTAAAAAACTTATTTTTTTCTGTTCATTAACATTAAATTTTACTGGCTAAAAATTCTCTAATATCATGGTATATTTTATCTAATAGCAAAAAAAAAAACAATTTTTTGTGAAATTAATTTGTTTAAAAATCAAACGCAATATGTAAGCCGGGAAAGATTTTGCTCCATTATATATCATGAATAGTCAATATTATCAATAGTCGTAAGTATAATATCTCTGAGTATGTCATAATTTTCACCGATATAATATAATAAGCTGATTCGCGCAGTTTCGCCTGAAGAGTAGATTAAATTGTCGTGGACATCTTTTATATACAAATTTTCATCCTCTTCATTTCCCTCCTATCTTTAGGGGTTGGCTTTTGATTAAAAAGTTTGGCTTTATTTTATCCCGGATTTTCAATTATTCCATGCCAAATTTTATTAAAATCGGCTAAGTGGTTTAGCCGTTAAGGTGTAATCGACAGACACACATATTTTAGCATTTATACAAATGGTATCTATATCACTACATAGTATAAAACAAAGTCGCTTTCTGTCTCTGTCCCTATGTCCATATGTATGCTTAAATCTTAAAAACTACGCAACGGATTTTGATGCGGTATTTTTAATAGATAGATTGATTCTTGAGGAAGGTTTAAGTATATAAACCTTTTAGATATTCCCACGGGAAGGAAAGCTACGCGGGTGAAACCGCGGGCAGGTCGCTAGTCTATATTAATATTATAAATGCGAAAGTTTGGATGTTTGGATGGATGTCTGTTACTCAATTACGCAAAAACTACTGAACGGATTTGAATGAAATTTGGTACACAGGTAGATGATGACCTGGAATAGCACATAGCTTATCTTGCGGGATTCACCTTAAACTGTTATGATGCAGTGGGCCGCACGCTGCAGCTAGCTGATTACAAAACATTAAACCGGTACATATTAATTTTAAACAAAATAAAAGCGCATATACACATTTACTAAGTGCCTGAGTTTTGGTACCACCGCCTCACCTTTTCCTGCCGCAAAAGCGTCAGTGCATGTCACTTTCGTGTTCTGGTTTGGAGGTTAAGATAGCCGGTAGACCTTTGCATGAGCAGTCATCCCGTCACACAGAAACGCACCATTAACATTTTTGGTGTGTATAGGTGATTGTTTCTCTTTCCATCAGGAGAGCCATCTGCTTGTTTGCTATCTGATGATATAAAAAAATATGCGTATTTCTAGAACGTAGTACCGTACCTATGTTAAATAAATATTAAATACCATAAATTACGTGTCACGTTGTTTGTCCGCTCACTAGGTGACGCAGAGTATTTACACTTTAGCTTTTATTATTCACAATTCACACAATTTTTTAAAGAAAACTTACGTTTTTATAGATAAACGTTTCTTAATTCAGAAGAGGTTTTTTTAAATCTTTTTATTTTAAGGTTTTTTACCCTTATAGGTACGTCAGCCCTATGATTTCATTGCATAAAACTACAAATTTATATCAATATAAGCTAATTGTATCACAGGAACACTCCGAAGAGCTCAAGAGGATGTTAAATGTCGGGGTTTAATTAGTTTTTTAATCTACGACAAAAGTCAAAACTTCGTTTACTCGGTCAACCTTTCAGCAACATACACAATGGCGGTAAATATTTATATCCTCTATAAACATCCTAAATCCTCCCAAAATTAGAATTTCACGCCCGTTTTACGGCGCCAGTGATCGCCTAGCCCTTGTCACGGGTTAACGCAATTTTATGTGTTTTCCATGTCTGTGTATGATATAGGTTCTGTCCAATGGACGAGACGGCGGTATTACAAAAAACCGGCCAAGTGCGAGTCTGACTCGTGCACAAAGGGTTCCGTACCATCCCTATTCAAATTTCTACCTGTTGTTTAAGATCGAGTAAAAGTTGCTGAAAAATTGCGTTTGTTTATGGGAGCCCCTTTTAATATTAACTTTAAAAATTTTTATTTTATTATTTAGTTTGAAAGGTAATAATATACAACTAAACATTCCGTGAGAATTTTAAGCATCTACATGTTACCGTTATCAATATGGAGCATAAAAATTACGTAAAAAAAAAGACCACTGTATGGGGACCTCTATTTTTTTATTTTTAGTATTTGTTGTTATAACGGTAACAAAAATAAATAATTTGTGAAAATTTCATCTTTCTAGCTATCACAGTTTGTGAGATACAGCCTGGTGACGGACAGACAGCGGGGGCTTAGTGTAGGGTCCCGTTTTTACCTTTTTAGGTACGGAACCCTAATGACATGTAATTGATTTCGTAAATAACAGTATACCTACCGATCTCTAAGTCGTTCATTAGTAGAAGTCGAGATCGAATAACAGGCTGTTAATGAACTTATCCCCGGGCTTTTTTGAAGAATAGACCAACTTCCGTTCTGCTAGGCAGCTAAAAGGCGTAAAAAGTGACCGATTGGCTATACCTGTTACTACCAATGTGACTACTAGGTTGTAAAATTCCGCAATGTCTTGGTCGGGTATTTGGTTCCACCACCTTAGCTATTCCTGCGGCAAAAACGTCAATGCTTGTCATTGTCATGTTCCCATTTAGAGAGTAAGGAAGCCGGTAAACAGTACACGTAATTATCTTATGCATGTGGCATTGCCGTTCTGCCACTCGAATAGCAACGCAGCATCTTTGGTGTCTATATGAGATGGTTTCACTTTACATCAGAACAGCCATCTGCTTGTTTTCTATGTAATGATATACAGACTGTCTGGTGAGTTACCTTCGATACTTCTGGAGAGAACTCAGTACTCGATCTGTGCAGATAAATATAGGATTCTCGGTGTACTGTTTACTAAGTTTACTAAGAAGTATTTAAATATTTATTTTAAATATTATTTTTTCTCATCATATATGATCGCCAACTATCACGTCCTTAAATATTGAAGGTAATTGACTGTCGAAGTCAATCTGTATAAAAAAAACTTTCTGGCCGGCGCAGTTTCAACCTACGAGTGAATTAAAATGTCATCGATATAGTTTTTCAACAAACTTTTATCCTGTATATTAGCCCTTAAGGGGTTGATTTTTAAAAAACTTAGCCTATATTTGAGTCCGGATTTTCACTCATCTCCATGCCAAATTTCATCAAAATCAGTTCAGCGGTTAACCGTCAAAATTTAAAAGATACACAAACAGACACAGAGTTCAAATACATGCATTATTCGAACACTTATCGAGAGTCTAAATAATTTCAGTTAGGTCAAAAATAATTTCACAGAAACGTTATGTAAAGCCTATAGAAATTGAAATTTACATTAGAGATTAAAGGAATTTTTCTTTTGTTCTATGAGTATTAAACTCACTGGTTTATAGTTTGATTATATAGGTATTATTTATATAGGTTTATGATTTGAGGGATTTCCCTAATTTATATATATATATATATATATATATATATATATATATATATATATATATATATATATATATATATATATATATATATATATATACAAATAAATAACAATTATAGTCACCTCGTCTTGTATTTATTTACCTTCGACTGTCGTGGAATAAGCAGCTCTCAACTCTCACAACACTTAAAGCAATGAAATAAAGTTCGCTGAATTTGAAATTCAGTTAACAAGAGAATGTTGAAATGAAATGAGTGTACACTTCGGTCTATTGAATTTGAAATGGCGCATCTGTTGTAGAACCACTTTCAAAGATTAGCTTCAAACTTCAACAGTTAAAGCCACGCTATTGTGTGAGCAAGCCATTGTACTTTTGCTGCTTAAGCTATTTTAGGTTTGGAATCCTTTTTTAATGATAGTGATGATCTTTAGAATGAAAATTTTATTAATATCAAAAATTTATTATCATGTATAAGTCCGGGTTCCCCTTCAAGATCCCTTTGAAGAACAGATCAGCTTCCTTTCTGTCAGGCAGTTTGTAAGAAGCAAATGATTAGCTATATGAGTCATTAACATTCTGGCTACTGTAGTAGAGTTCTGCCACGATAGTATTGATTCGATTAGTCAATCGGTTGCCTCTTTTGACCTGCCTGGTAGAACGGTAGTTGGCCTATACTTTAAAGAAGCCCGGGGATCAACATGGGGTATATATCTCCGGACGAAACTATACGGGAAGTATATCCGCTCAAACAAACAGATTTTTTCAAAACTGCTACATAAATGACCGATTTCTGAGGTAAAAAGCATAAAAAAAACAAACAACCAAATTGATAAACTCGTCCTTTTTTGAAGTCGATTGAAAAGGAAATGATGAGAATATAATTGATAATTTTGCAAAATCTGTTTGTGTATTACAGCCGGCGTAACGCAGTGAATTGTATTTATTTGTTTTCTTCTTCGATTCCCTACCAGCCGTGGTGCTCTTGATGGTTAAAGGTAAGATTTGCCACGTGGCAAATAAAAGCCGAGATCACTACACTTACAAATTACAATAAATAAATAAATATTCACGGGACTAATTACACTTACTGATCTAACCCCAAAGTAAGCAAATTATTTGCTTGTGTTATGGGTGTTTCTCAATGATACTATACATAGAAATACATATATAAATATTGGAATATAATTAATTATTTAAATTAAGTTAAAATTAATTATTAAAAATATTTAATAAGGAGGACGAATTTAAAATCCCTAATTAATATTTTCTGTCAAATACATTAATAATTTTCTATCAAAGTCAATATTTTACATCTACTGACCATTCTTAATGCTTTCGAATTCATTTATTATATTACTTGTTGACAATTTAAGCTTTGGCCCTGAAGATGCAGCAAAATGTGAAACCGGTTGGCTATTTAATTAAAAATAAATATATTATATAGTTTGTGATCATGAAACAGTACAAGTGTTTAGAATAAAATAATGATAGTTATCTTTATTCATCGGATGGCTATCTACTTTTTTTCTATCTTATTATACGTATAAAAAAGACATATACCGTCAATCCTCAATAATTTTCCAAGTATATATTAACTTTATTACTTCCTTCCGAAAATCAAAAAGTCCGTGTGCCAAAAGCTATTTGAAAGCTTCGCCAAATATTGCAGCAGAAAAATGGAATATTACTAACACATGTTTTCTATGTTGGCATCGGTTTGCAAATTTTTTTGTCTAATAATACTTAATGCATATTTTTTATTACTTCATCTTAGTATAAGGGTTTTATACATTTACATGTACAATGTGGTCACATTAACTTGACGCATGTCTGGAATATAAGGCGGGGCTTTCCTTAGCTCGCCCGGTTAATAATATAAGTGTCAATATGGCCATGGTCAGCACTTTTGTTACCGATATGCGCGTAAATAATTTGGTTAGTTTTCTGTTATTATTATATTGTTTTTGGATATTATTGTTATGTTTTGCGCCAAATGACGTCATCAACGGCATGCGTCAAGTTAATCTGACCGCGATCTAGATAAGTTATATCTTTTAACAAAAAATTAAACATATACTATGACTTTGATTTTAACAACAACAATAGACTGATTCGTGGTCTAGGGGTTACCTATTCCGCTCAAAGCTAAAATCTAAAATCTTAAATATTAAATGAAATAAAGAAAAGCTAAAATCTTAGTAGCAGCTCGGAGTCAGGCGGAGTGGTATATTACCACTCTCGTGCTTCGGATGAGCACGTAAAAATATCGGTCCCGGTTATCGCTAGGAATAGTCGATAATCGTTAACATGTCGTTAAATACGACGATGAGGATCATCACTTATCTCTAACTGACAAACTGGTGAATCGCGGTGAACTGTAAAGTCTATAGACGTTCGATTTATTCTGCCTAATGATACTTTTTTGATTTTAACAATACCACAAGTACGATAATATTTTAAATACATTAAAACTGCAATAACCGATTTCCAATTATTATCAGTGTCTTTAGAAACTTGAATCTTGAATCTGCATCGAATTTCTATGTGACCAAACCGGTGCAAGAAAAAAAAAACAATTTTATTAACAAACGAAGATCTATGGTAAAAATATACAAGCGAATTAGGAACTACTTCCTTTTTGGAAAGTCGATTAAAAGATGTCAGATAATATAATTTAAGCATATTTTAATATATATAAATTACGTGTCACGTTGTTTATCAGCTATAGATTCCTAAACTACGGAACCGATTTCAATGAAATTTTGTAATATCTACTGTTTGGTGCAACTTAAGATAGGATAGTTTTTTAACTTCCCGCTTAGTATGTAGATAATATTGCCCCGATTATCGAAAATTGGGTTTTCACCAGATCTCCACGTTTTGAGGTCCCTTTTTTTCCAACTAGGAACCTTTTCCAACTATTTTCACAATGACGTCAGTATGTCTGTATGAATGTATGTATGTGTGTGTGTTGTGTGTATGTAAACATCTTATAATTTTTTGAACCAAATCGGCTCAGGAAATTTTCAAGAAATTTTGAAAACCTCAAAAAAATTTTTGGTGAAACAGTATTTTTTTAATATAATTTCCAGATTTATGTACTGATTGTGTACAAAAACGAATCAGCTCTATTCCTCAAAAAACTACGTCTAATGTATAAATTGCATCAAAATCGGTTAATCCGTTTGGGAGTAATCATTGACGAAAAATTTTGAAAAAAGTGTTTTTTTCGACATAACTTCGAAATCTTTCAACCAACCATTTTTTTGTATTCTACGATATTTCAGAACTAGAAAATCTACGTCGAATACCTTTTCAAAAATCAAAATCGAATCTATTTTCAAAAGCTACAGATTTTCAAATATTAAAATTACGTTGTTTTTAGCAAACTTATTTAATATTTTTGAAATAACTTTCAAAATAATACACCAATTGACTTAAAAATCTTATCAGCTTTTCTTTTTTAAAAACTGCGTAAAATACCGTTAATTGCATCAAAATCGATCAATTTGTTTGGGATTTATCAATTAATTAATCAATTTTTGAAAAAAATGTTTTTGACGCTGCATCAAAATTTTTCAACTTATTGATTATTTAGGTAAATCAATATCTCAGATCTCAAAAATTGTGTTGAATGCTATTCGAAAATTCTAAATCAATCATCTTTTCCAAAATATAACTACAGCTTTTCAAATACCAACAAACTAACTATGGTTATAGTTTTTACTCTACCTTAATTTAGCGGGAAGTTTCAGGGATGGCCTGCAGAGCCAACCACTTACAGTTTTTTTCTCATTTAACCACCAAAAATTTCAGTACGAATATTTTTTTATGGCAAAACAATGTTTGCCGGGTCAGCAAGTATGTCATAAAATGTCTGTTGCGGTGGTGATACGATTATAATGTATAAACTTTTAAAAGTTTTTTTTTAGATATCGCAAGATAGCAAAGAAATAGATGGTCTCCTAATGGAAATATCAACCATCGCCTATAGACACCAAAAATGTTAAACCATTAGTGGCCAAAACCATAAGAAAAGCATTTTAAATAAAATATGTTTCTTGTTTAATAGATAAAGGAGTAATAAATAGTGAAATGAACAAAAAACAATAAGTTTTAGTTTTTTATATATATTTTAAGGGGTTTACTTATACGAGTACAGAGGCCATTTGTGAGTGAAAATCTTTAAAACAGAATTTTTTTATACCAAGTGTTTTAAAACATTTTTTGCATTCCCTGAGACACTTGATTGGCATGTAACACACAACAACTACTTTTTCAACTTGTTTGGATGATGACATGATCTATCATGGACCCTTCAATAGTTGGAAAGGTAGATCGAGCTTATTATATGCGATTCTTAACAAATATACAGTACCTTGCAATACTACGTTGAAAAAAGAGTTAGTCCATGGGATCTTCTTTACTCATAACATCTTAACGCCAGGCATTCAAAACCATAACTACCATACACGTGAACAAGATCCATCACCTTTTCTTGCAATACCAAGCGATATAGATTGGTCTAGTTCATCCACGTCACCAATGCTTTGGTTGTTAATTAGGAACAAAAATGAATTGCTTACAGCAGCCTTCTCTTTTTTCAAAGTAGGTCATCGTTTGATAGTGTAATGGACACTTTTCGAGGTCATATTTATTTATTTATTGAAATAGTTAGTTGCCACAGTGGTAACCTTATTTTTTTCCATCTGACTAACAAGAGTTCAGTATTTTAGTCACATCTGTATTTGAATGTGCGATTAAGTCTCCGCCTTTTTTGTCTATTTAGTAAGAATCAATGAACATTTCTCGGTGCGTTTCTACCTCTCTCACTTCCAGACAGTGGTTTGTAGTTTTGATTACTCTCTCGTTGCCGGTGAACTCGTACTGTATTCAACGGTTTATTATCGCTGAAATTCTATTCTGTCAAAAAGACATCCTTATTTTATATGAAAAGCATTAAGGATTCTCTGAAGGCATCGTTTTGATAATAAAACTTCAATATTTTCTATTAGATTTCATGGTAATAAATGTCTTCATGATTTCGTTAGCATTTCATCAATGAACACGTTTGGATCAGCTGGTATTATCCATATATTGTACTCACGCTCATCATCAATATCTTATAAAATTGTCTCAATACTTCTTCAAGTCCTCTGAAGTTATTAGTAGCGTTGAAGTGCTTGGGACTAATGATTTCCAACAAAAATGTAACAATATATTTTATACACTCATATGGCCAGTGTACTCAACAGAGTACAGCGTTGAAAATCACAATATAAAACTGTAATTTATATTATTTCTTCACACCCTCTAACTCACATTATAAACTACATTATATGGCATCATAATAATTATTGATAACAACATTAACGGTCAAAATTGTGGCAAAATTAATAAAATAAACAAGTGTCGTTTGCACTAGTCTGATAGTTCGTACTTCGGATACTCAAAATGACATAAATTTAAACAAATACTTTGATTTGTTTTTTGGCATAACTTTAAATATAATCTTTGTTTTTATAAAAAGAGTTAATAAATCTTTGTTTTTATAAAAAAAGATACATATTTTATCTTTAGATTCAAATCTTTGAAAAAAAAACGTGACTGTACTCATTTGAGTACAGTGGCAGAGAATGGGTTAGTGATTCATTGCTATCTTGTGGCAAGATCTAATGCCACATGCATAAGTTTACCGGCTACCTTACCCTCCAAACCGGAACACGTCAGTGACTAGCATTGACGCTATTGTAGCAGATTAGGTAAGGCGGTTGAACTAGACTCGGGCGACACAATCCAGAACTCCACCACCTACAAAAAATAAATGCATAATTTACATTAACATTTTGCACAGACCGCCTCTGTGGTCTAGTGGTTCAGCGTTGGCGTCGACCACATGAGGTCTAGGGTTCGATTCCCGGGTCGGGCACTTAAAAAAAATGTTTTTTCAGTTTTCTGATAAACACAAAGTTGCCCGGGATTGGAAAAGTGCCCGGTTGGCGATAGGCTTGCCACCTATCACATTTGTGAGGTCAAGTATCTTCGGCTAATCGTGGGTTCACTTGTTGTACCTCGGCATACCCCTTCGGGGATATGGGCGGAAGATACTTTTTGAATAAGAAGACAAAGTTTAAAAAATATCCCTCGAGTGATTTTATTTCATCATCAAGTACTATTATTACCATTGATATAAAAAGTTTAAGAAGCATAGTCACGAACAAAACTGACACTCAAAAGTGTCGCTAATTTTATTTAAGTAGTAACAGATATAGCAGAAACATATGTTTTTGTATTTCCAACCTTAAGCTTAAGATTTATAGTATTAATGTATAAAAAGAAATAAAATTGACAGTGTCGCGACCGACGCGATTTTATTCGAAATGAGCTTACAATTTAAAATTGAGCGCTCATTTTGAAGGACGTTTTTGAGACACTGATTGTGTATCTTGGGTTTTTTTATATCAATGACTATTACTCTGTATTTTTGGTTGTAAATGCAAGCTACGCTGACAACTTAGCCAATTAGATGGAATAAAAATAAAATAAATTTAGTTTTGGTGGCAAAAATTTTTTTAAATTGAAATTCTTACTTTTAATTGTGCGGTGAAAATTATACTCCAAAATATCTGAACTACTGAATAATTCAGTATTGCTCAGAGCCAAAAAGTCAAACAACCATATGAAATACATCACTGAATATTACAGCAGGACTAGATGGTCCTGGAAACGAAACGTGAAATTTTATCGCTAACACTCGTTTCTATGCAGGCGAAGTGTTGCTTCGTAGTTTATAAATTTTAGTTCACACACCGTGGATTTTTAGTGAAAAGCGCCAACATTTTTAGTAAAATTCAGTAACGTAGAGATTCTGTCTGTATTTTTGCTAAATTATACCGCTTGTAATTTTGGATTAATTAAAACTATTAATCAATTTACTTTAAAACTCTTGGATAAAAGAATATTACAGGAGAAGGCGTTTAATTTTTAAATTCGTACTTAAACTTAATTTTTAATTTCATTTTTCATTTTTCTAAAATGTTGATACGGTAATACGTGTAATCGATTAGTGTCATTAAATAAGTAAAAAATACGTGTGAAATAGATAAAATACTTATTGCGTTAGAAAGCGTGCTTCCTTCAACAGGAAAGGGGATAAGAAAATCATGCTTTATAATAAAACTTATAAAATAAATTAAGTTTCATATCCATAAACTAGAAGGTGCAATCAGTGAGATTATAATAATAATGGGTATTGTAGACAGTGTCGTAATTAAATCATTAGTCTCCGGTTTAAATGGAAATTGTAGCGGCGCCATTTGCATAGTCGCATCTAGCTTATGTCAGCGACTCGGGTTATAATTACACCTTTGTTTTAAAAGTTTGGATATTTTTAAACGAAAATCTCTCTCTGACTAATCATGAAATTGGATAATGGTTAAGTTTGTGAAGGTGAAATTAAGCAGGGAGGTAGTTTATAGCACAGAATACTTAGAAACTAACAGAAGCCAATGTTACATACGGGTAATATTCGAACATAGCACACATAGATACCTCTCACGCAGCGGCGTGCACAGGATTATGATACTGAGTATGCGACGGAGAACTCGGCCACAAAAACTTTTTCTTTTATAGATTTCAGCGGCGTGCACATGATTATGACACATTTTATTTATTTACTTACTATTAATTAAAATCATCTAAAACGTACGAACGTTTTATTAAAATATCTGTGAATGGCAAGTAAAGCACTGCTTTTCTGCCTACAAGGAGCGCACGCGCCTGCTCTCACGGACGCGATATCTCGGACTTGTGCGGAACAAACTGTCCCGAACCATTCCGAGATATCGCGCCCGTGAGAAGTGTCTATGTGTGCGTTGCTCGAATATCACATGTAGGTAGATTGACTACTGTTAGTCTCCAGTATGCTGTGTTTACAGGTAGATATATCATCATCCCCGTGTTGGGCAAAGCCCCGTTTTGAAGAATAGCCCATTTTACAATGTGCTAGGCAAATTATAAAAGGCAAACAATATGTACTTGTGACTACTTCGTAACTGCTGTAACGTCTTGCACATGTTCTGTATCACCGCCGTACCTATTCCTGCCGCATAGCGTTAATGCTTGTGTGCTTCATTTTTGAGAGTAAAGTAATAAGTAAACTTATGCATATGGCGTTACTGTCTTGTCATGCGGATAGCAACGCACTAGTAATAAAGACGCAATAAAATGTCAACGTCAGATAATCCACAACCATGCGATTCTCATTGTACATATCACCCCAAATTACTCCTTTGTGGAACCAATTATCGACAGGGTTTTTTTTTCGAATGGATACAATTTCATGGACGGATACAAAAGATTTTAATAATTCTTAAAAGGCCGGCAATGCATGTGCAGGATCCCTGGTAGTGTAGTCGTCTATGGGTGGCGGAGATCACTTATCAGCCTTCTGTCCGTTTGCCCCCACATCTATTATTAAATTGTCAGTGAAGCCATGATTATAATAGCATGTTCGCGAAGTAATATCGTCATAATTAAAAAAAACTGTATTTGTAGAGCATTGAATTTAAAAATAATATGCAATATTTTATATCAATAACACTTGTACTGTTTCACAATAAATACATATTATCCAGCCGGTTTGGCTTCTATAAGCATCATGAGGGCAATTGCAAAAAAAAATGTTAAATCATGAAGGTTAGATATTGCTTTGTTTTTAGTTTTAATTTGTAATTGCCCTGATGATGCTTATAGAAGCGAAACCTGTTTGATAATATATATTAATTATATATATTATCAAACCGGTAATATAATAATTTATTGTGAAACAGTACAAGTGTGATTGATATAAAATATTGTATGAAAATGGAGTTTCACCAGGTGCTGACGATAAAGAGTGTAGAGTACATTAAAAATAATATATTTATCTGAAAACTTCATAACATTGCTTCAGTAAACATTTTCAAGTTTTATTTGTACATGTAACTGCAAAACAATTTATTCGTTAACTCTATCAACATTTAGTTCGAAATTATCATTAAAATGTTTTAGTCTCGCTCGTTTCTCACTTAAAATTTTCAACGTAACTTTTGTCTTTGTTTATGGATCGCTTAATTATATTTTGTTCAAAATATTTTGCTGTTGTACAAACCCTTTTAAATGTTTTCGAATATTTACACATATTCTTTAAACTTTATCTTTCATAATCGTAGTCAAGAATCTTTTTCTACTTTTAAAAGATTCTAAAAGCTCATCGATTACTTAATGATAATATTTTGGAGTAGGTAAGTTCTCGACGATATTATGTTACTCAATCAAATTAAATAATGACCTACACAAATCATTTGTATTACTCGTATCTTGATAGGCCAAATTTGGCAAATTATCAATTATTACTACAATATACTACATAATATACTAATTATTACTACAATTACTACAATATATTATTATATACGAATTAGGTTAGCCCGAAATCTTTTTAATCGACGTAATAATTAAAATCTTAAATTAAAACATTTTTCTTTTACTTTGAGATTTTATTTATGTAGGTAACACTATAAGTTTTGCGTAACTTAAAAAACAACACGCTATAACCCAAATATTATGTTTATTGTTTTTCAAAGTAATCTCCTTTACATTTTAAACATTTTTTCATGCGATCGAACCATTTTTTAAAACAGAAGGACCACAGATCTGCAGGCATGTTTTCTACGTACTGATTGAACGCTATCACTGCCACTTCAGAGTTGGCAAAAGTAAAACCTCTTATCAAATCTTTGATTTTGGGGAAAAATCAGAAATCACAGGGTGCTAGATCGGGGCTATGCGCAGGATGAGTGACGAGATGTGCTTTTTCGGAAGCTAAAAATGACTTTGTTTTGTTGGCCATGTGTGAAGAAGCGTTATCATGGTGTAGGAGAATGCGGATTTTGGGTCGTCTTTTGCGAAATTTTATCTAACACCCTGGGTAAACAAATGGTAGAATACCACTCGGCATTAACACTCTTTTGATCTTCAAGTGGAATTGTACAGATGGGACCCGTAGCTGAGAAAAAAAACGCGATCATTTTTTTACCAACGTTTCTCGCCTGTCTCGCTTATGTTGGCCTGTTCTCATTTTCAAACACCTATTCACAAGATTGCTGTTGAGATCAAGATTATTTGAAGATCCCCAGATTGTACTCGTCGGGGAACACAGACCTGGGATGCATATTCCAGTCCGAGTCCGAGTCCGAGTCCAGTCAGAGTAGCGAACAGGTTTGCTTTCTACACAGCGGTGTGAGCCAGCGTCCCATCCGGTTTCAGCAGTGGAGGAAGTGAGGGGTGGCAGAAATTCTATTCAAACGACTTTGCTAGGGACCAAAACGTTTTATTACTTGAAGGGTAAGAAGCCAGTTTGTTCCCAATACAGCTGACATGGTCAAATCAAGCTTCCAGTATAGCCTTTTTGCAGGATTTGGTGGCCCGATTGAAGGCTTTCTTCTTCTTCGAACGTCCTTGGCCTTGCGGTATCGAGCATCTACCCAAGCCAGATATGGCTCACACTTTAGTGCCTCCGCGCGTCTACAATCGGCTCTGAACCAGGGTCGAGTTTTACTGGACATGGCTACGTCGGAGAAAAGAATAAAGTACTCCATTTCTTGTCGCAGCCCATCTGTCACAGTATCCACGCATCGAGGAGTCTTCAGGAGAAAAGTAGATAGGCCGTCAGAGATAGGACGCAAAGAAGGAATGCATCTCGTCCCAATCTGCTGACTTGTAACGCCACACACGCCGAGAGCCCCTGGGACTGGAATCGGGCGGCGAGTAAACAGATACAGATTTCACCAGACAGTGATCGGAGCTGCCAAGCGGCGAAGAAATCAAGAGTAGTCAGGGGTAATTTGTACTTTATCTTATCTTTTACTGTTTTTTCCCATGTTGGTCCCCTGTGAAGAACCACCATTTGCCATTATGGTAACCTCTCGCCTCGTTGGTCGAGTGGTTAGCGAACCTAACTATGAATCGATGGGGTTAGGGTTCGATTCCCGATATATTCCCGAGATATAAGTATTTGTGTGATGAGCATAGATGCTTGTATTTCTGTGTTTGGGTATTTGTTACGTATGTAACAGTATTTATATGTGTATTTCTATGTATTAATATTATTGACTAACACCCATATCACAAGCAAATAATTTGCCTAATTTGGGGTTAGATCAATTCATTTAATTTGTCCAGCGATATTATTTACTATGCCAGGCAGGGTATACGAGGCGAACGATTGGCTAATTGTGTCACTACCATCCTGATTATAAGGTGGTAGAGCTCCAAAATATTGGTCTGGGTTTGGTATCACCCCTTTTATCTATTTTTTTATATCAAAGATAGCAAACAAGCCCATCTGCTTGTCCTCCTGATGGAAAAGTCTCCTGATGGAAAAAGTCAACCATCGCCTATAAACATCAAAGGTGTTGATGGTGCGTTGCTATGCTATCTCTATCTAATGCCACATGCATTAGTTTACCGGTAACCATACCCTCCAAGCCGGAATACGACAGTGACAAGCCCTGACGCTATTGCGACAGACAATGCAAAACTCAACCACCTAGTAGCTACGATGGCAGTGAATTGTATAGCCAATTTGTCGCCTTTTACCACCTGCTTGGCAGAGCTGCATTTGGGCTATTCATCAAAGGAGCCCGGGACCAGCACGGAGAAAATTTATTACTCCAATAGTGTCTATGACTTAAACTAAGCGCCAGTCTTTAAGATGGCACTGGATAAGTGACAAATAGAGACTGGCCAATGAAAGTAGAGACTGAAATCTGCAGCAAATATAAATAATATCAGCATGGCAACACTCACCAACCAATAATAAAATAACCAAATATTTGAAAGTTGCATAATTATCAAGGTATTTAAGACAGTAGATGAAAATACAGAAATACTTGTTTTTAAGAGGGGAAAAAGATCAATGAATTCTCAAACAAAGTATCAAAATAACAGCATCATATTAACTTACGAAATCTAAGACCAAACGTAAACAACCTTGTTTTTGTTTGAATTAGACGTCTTTCTCTTGTTGTTCTTCTTTGTTTTTGGAAATCATACATAATAACATCTCCCGCACTGTACTTTTGATTGTTTTATTAATTTCAACACTTCCCCCATGTTGGTTCCCGTTTGGAGCCCGTTTGCGGAATAGGCCAACAAAAAACCGACAACAGCTTATTTTTCCCATTTTGATGTTGACATTCACTTTAGCATTACCATGTAAAATGTTCGCAAAAAATTAGAGCAACCTTTTGTTAGCCAGACTCTAAACATTAATAAATAACAATACCGTACAAATTGGACATCGTCATAACAAATACTTTGAGTTTTACTTTTGGGAAAATTAAAAGTTTTTGTGTAAGCAGTTAACAAACTCAGCATTTAACACGAACGACCACGTAACAAAAGTAGTTGAAAACATTTAGATAGGTGATGGTCTAGAATCTAGACTTGACTCTGGAGCTAGCTCCATTAGTTTGATTTATGATACTCATTATTTATTCATTTGTGACGATAATACATATATAGACTCATTGTGTGTATATATATAAAATTGCCTTCTCCGAAACGGCTCTAACGATTTTGACGAAATTTTGAAGTGAAAACTTCTTTAGGCGCGTTGAGCGTTTTTGTAGAGGGTAAAATCCTCGGTTCGCGTCACCGACATACTAATGATAATAGTATATCTATAGCTATGTTTTGCATATAGTTTTAATTACTCTCAACTTAATAGTTCCGTTTTCACTTCTATCGGCAGTCCCACGACTGCTACTGTTTTTTTTATTTGGATAGTCTTTTACTATTAAAATTAACCTGCGTGAGCGTCATCTTCATTATAAGGTAATAAGTTTCCACATAAAAAATACCATCCGAGCGAAGTCTGTTCTAGCTACCATTCGTTTCTACTCGTATGATATCTATCCTACTTCATTAGTCAAATACCAATCAACTGTGCGTGTATTTCGCTGAGTACAATTAGCTGCTATTGAATTATTGTTTCCCGAATTAATTCTTTTAAACTGGTATCCCCGAATTTGAAAAAAAAATACATGAGGGTTTTTGTTATTTTTCATCATCGATGTACACGTCATTTTGTTAACACACCCGTTGTCAACATCGTTGTTACCAACAACGGTGTTAGACATCCAACTAATGTACTGGGGAACATCAAACATTTTAATTGTTTGGCGTTTTCATAAATGGTGTAATACTATCTAACTTCAACGTAAGAACATTTATAGAATAAAATGTGTAAGATTTAATGTAAATAAATAAACAAAATATTAAAATATAACGTTTTTGATTCAATTACCTAAAAATTTGCATTCACATTTAAAATAGTTTAAAACGATGATTATCTATTCAAGCACGAAGTTTAGTTGGCACTTGGATTTGGTATCGTCGCGTGCGTCCATCGTTTATTCACATTTATATTAATATTTAATTCGCCCGTATCGGCCATCGGGCACCGCCCTGTTAATATTGACATCGGTTGTTATCGGTTACGGTCGTCATTATTCGATACTAATTCTTCGTTGCATTTGGTTGTTATTCCCATCCATTGTTGGACATTTCGGCATCGGATGTCACCACCATAGTAATAATCATTAACATCGTTGCTCAGTAACGTTTTATGCAAAATGGCAACCTTTACTAAAGACGTTTTCACTTTGAAACGGACGTTCGAAAGGGTAAGTCCTACCCACCAGTTGGCCTCCATTGAGATCATTCTTGAACGTGTATAAATAATGTAAGATTTTTTAAATTACCATTTTTTAAATTATATTTCTTTATGAGATTTAATAAAATAAAACGAAAGTTAGCGTTAAAATAAAGTTCTTAGAATAATTGTTTTAGTTATATTGAGCAATGTGAAGAAAATATACTAATTAACGTATTACAAATTGATTACGTAGTTTTATAAAAGCAGTTCTTAATATTTAAGACATATGCGTAGCCCTCCTGTTGTCCATATGTAATACATAGTATTCTCTCGTGCACTGCTTTTGTGGGAGAGCGTATTTAATTGCTAAGTGTAGGATATTCCCTACTCAAATTTTGGCGAGTGTATCAACTACTTTTTTTGAAAGTGCTGCAAAACCGAAATCCCGTGATAATCCATACTGATATTATAAATGCGAAAGTACTCGTGACTTTGTCTGTCTGTCTTTTCTTCACGCCTAAACCACTAAACCTATTTGGACGAAAATTAGTATAAAGGTAGTTTGAGAAAGACATGGAAAATTTATCACAAAAATCCCACGGGAATGAGAACTATGTAAGTTAAACTCTGGGACTGCCTATCTTTTAAACCACAGTAATAAAGAGTAATTTAAGGTACTTTTATTTTAGAAAATTTTCCACGCGAACGATGTCGCGGGCACAACATGGTAAGCTAAGATGCGGCCTGAGATGGACGCGCTTTCCTAGAAGGAACCTGTTCACTATTCTCTTGAAGATTCGCAGGTTGTACTCGTCGGGGAACACAGACCCAGGAAGCATTATTATTGATTTACATTACATCCATTTTACTCACTGTATAGTTGATACCCAAAAAACCATTCTAGATAAAATTTGCGCACAAGAGCGTCTATGATACAAAAGGAGCAACTATGCTAAATTTAGAAATAATTGGATTAATAGTTTTAAAGTTGTGGTGATGAGTCAAACAGTCAGCAGCATTTTGCTTATTGGCATTATTTGCAAATAGTTTTGATTAATGCTGGTTAGTGGATTTAAGTTTATTGGATCACAATATTAGAATAGAAACTTGGCTTCATATATTTCTCACATTCTTTAGGCTGAGGAACTTCGAATTATATTAGATTTAGACATAAAGTTTGGAAAATCCAAGTCTCAAAAAACAAGTTTTTGTAATTTCCTATTTATCCACATAAATGTTTGTATGTTGTAATTAAATATAACAAAGACTAGCCGATTTGTAGTTTTTTATTAATTTTATTAAAATATACCTAATTACACAGACATTTACTATATGAAACTGCATACGGTAACTTTGAAACGAAAAAAAGAAAAAATCTCGATATATTAAGTTATGCGGTCGTGATCGTGTCTGATGCGAATATACAGACATACAGATAGGCTCAAAATTTTTATTTCAATCAGTTTTTTTTGCACTTAATGCAATAATTGTATCTTAAAAATATAAAAGACGTTAAAATTTCGTTTAAAATTGTCGTTTCCTAAATAATTTTCGTTCTTAAATAAAAGACGTTGGTTCGGGCTCCTTTGAAGAATAGACCAACTGAACGGCAAAACAGCAGTTGGCTTATTCTTCAAAGGAGCCCGGACCAACCAGTTACAAGTCAACCTGTATAACGAAGAAAATACAAATCTCCAATATCAAATTGGGAATGATATTTAAATACTTTTTACCCTTCTCTTGAATCATTCTCATCAAATTCAATAAAATCAATGTGGCTTTAGTTAATTCCTTTTTATTTAAAATACGGTGTATGTGAAACAATGCAAAACCTGATATTAGTTTACGCCGAATCACGAGTGGAATTAATTAAAACTTAAATTAGTTTGCTTTCCAGAACTATTCCAGCGCAGTGACTTATTTTTACTTTCCTGTGTTTAACTTTCAGACGTGGAAACTATTTTTTTACATACTATTTGATTACTTTCAGCTTTTATCACAAGAGTAAAAGTAGGTGTTTTATTTTATATTAAGATAAGTAAATTAAAAGTAAATACACAGGCTGACTATTAAAAAACTGTACATATTGAAAAACTTGAGAGTTCATTATCATTGTCATACCGAATCGCACAGCTATTTGCAATAGAAAATTGGGCACAATAATTCTGACGCTAATAAAATAATATTTCGACATTTTAACTTTTGCGGGTTAATCGTGCCAGATCCGTAAATATGTCGCACCTCTGCTCAAAAAGTATCACAAGTCAAAAAAACGATTCTCGAGTAAAAGGGGTTTAAAGTTACTCCTGACTATTTTTCCCGCTTTTCCGGCCAACGACACTAACGTCATTAGCGCCGTTATAGTATCAAATCATTGAAAACAGCAGTAGATCGCCATTTGAGATAAAACTATGGCATAATACGATACGAATGGTACAATAAAAGTAATTTTACGATGGTTTGAATTGTGACACTATTTGAGCGGAGGTGCGATGTGTTCATGGGTGGCGGTGATCACTCAACATCAGGTGCACCTCCTGCACGTTTGCCTTCTCTTCCATAAAAAAATACAAACGAAGTAATAAGTATAATAATATATAAACTTTGTTTTACCTATTACTGCCACTAAAATTCATACACACACATCCATTTACCGCCTAATTATATTACCGACAGGATAGGCCTTTAGAATAGAATAGAATAAGCTTTTATTCAAAATAAGTATTTCTATGATACATTTTTTGAACGTCAATCTTAAAAACAAGTATACATAAAAGCTTGGGTAACTATCAGTCATAGTTCAATTATCAATAATATTAAAATGTACGTACATTATACATTTTAATCAAAATAACAATTTAAAAACGTACAAATAAAGAGTTATATATTAAAATAATTACTGTAAATAATGTCAATCATAATATTATCCTTTATCGCGGTTATTGCTTTACCTTCGGATTTAGTTGTGGCTATTAGGAAGTGATTAGATTATAAAGGTTTATAATTTGTGCATATTCTATATTGCGACACACACACACACACACACAAATTATAAGTTACATAGACTGGTTTATTGCGTGACGGCGCGAGGATGACGTGCATCTCACGATGCTGCTACTTGCAAGGTCTGCGTCAGCGCATTCTCTACCCGTGTCCCCACAACCATTTACTAAAATAAATAAGGCATTGCAGAACTCCTATCGCTTAGTAGTTTTGCCAATCTTTCGCCTTTTCCAAAATTGCAGATGGCCTATCCTTTAAAACGATGAGGTTAAATAAACCCAATAGCGGTTATTATTTAATAAGGTGTTTATTAAATAATAAACGCTATTGGGTTTATTATTACAGCAGCCATTATTTCAATAAACTTAATTCATCGCAACATGTCTTTAAATTCTTTCTGTTTCAGCGTAACCCAAAAAAATGTTTAATCTTTCCACAAAACAAATATAGAATGCTAATTAAACAACTGTAATTAAGCAATTAAAAATCGTAATTCAGTACTGAAAACATGATTACGGAGCAAAATTGTATATAAATAATTCAAATTAGAATCTACTGAGACTAAATTCAATAAATTCTAAATTTTAGATTTCTCTTGTATAAAGTAATTTATATTCATAGATCTGAAGCCTATTCGGTATGAATATTACAATATTATATAATAAACGAAACTACGTGAGACAAATATTAAAACGGAAATGTTTGTTGGGATTCATATCATAGGGACAACAACACGCCTTATTTTTTGCAATTCTTGTGCTTGCCTTATTTTTAACAACTCCATAACATTAATGGCAAATGCAATTGTAATAAAGTGTCTTAAATAATGCTTTAAATGATATTACTTGTGCTTGTCGTTATGGTTATGGTTTGAGCATGATGGCAGACTACGCGAGCAAAAATTTATTTTCCCTATAATATTTGATAGACAAAAATCAAATGGCAGTCCTGATGAAAAGAGACAACCGTCGCCTATCAACACCAAATATATCAAAGGTGCGTTGCTATCCATGTAGCGAGATGTCAATGCCACATATATAAGTCGGTAGACTTTTTGGAAGGTAAAAGACAGGTACAGTAGCCGGTAGGCTACTTTACCTTCCAAACAGAAATGCTATAATGATAAGTACTGACGGTACTGCACCAGGAATAGGAAAGCCGGTAGTACCATATACTCTGGTAAGGCGTTGTAAAATTCTGCAATCTAGTAGTCACGATCGTAGTTATACTTTTATTTAATCATTCGCTTTTTACAATAATTTAACAAAAATATATATAAAAATATGTAAATAAGGCAGTGAAATGGTTTTAAAAAATAATTAATTTAGTTATTTATCTAGTACGCACATAAGTATATTCTACCATTACTTTGGCCATTTAGAATCTGACTGTGATGTTTAAAGCAAAGTGCATTGGAGAAAATATTTAGCTTTCAATCTAAGTCATCGCGTTAAGAAACTGTCTGTAATTATAGGGGAGCCCAAAAGGCGATGTTGAGATTTACTTGAACGCGGCAGATTAATATAAGTGATACCACACACACTGTTGAGGTTCTCTATCAAATATTATATTTATGTAGAACCAGGCATCTAGTGCAGCCCGTCAGATTTGTAAAAACATCCAATAACTTCAGTTTGTGAAAATTAACAAAATATATTTTTTTAGTTATTCTTACATCATTTCCTTAAAAATAAAAACAAATACAACCACGCCTAGAATGTCAAAATGTTTCCTCCAACTACGTGGCCTTTCCATTCAATTGTGCTAGGTGCTCTTATATCCTCACATTCTTAAAATCTACCCTAATCTTTTTAGCTTGTAATTAACCCACCATACCTTAATTTGACATAATTCAGTATATTCATGTTGTAGCGATTCTGATTGCTTGAACCGCTACAGTACTCTCCCTCAAGACCGAAGGTCGATTTAGTTGTGCCAGTGAAGCGTATGTTGCCTTGAGTGCTCGAGCCTGCGGTGAGTCGAGACGAGCAGAATATGTGCGATCCTTGGTGAAACGGGACGAGTGCGCACCGCTGTGGTTCACAATGAGCCGGAACGAGCGGGACAGAGTTGCTGCATAGAGATCCAGTGAACGTAGTGCAGTTCGAAGTGGATTCCGGAAAGCGTAGATGAGGCGTAGCTTGTGAAGCTGGCTGATGCTGTTGGAAGCAGAGAGGGGTATCAGCAGGTGCTGATGATAGTGTAGCGGTTCAAGCAATCACAATCGCTACAATGTCACTACTGTTTATTTTTACAATTTGAAAATCCGTAGACGCCTTATTGACCTTTTACTTTTCCTATCATCTAATCTACAGAATCCAAGAGATCCCTACGACGCTCAAGCTAATCCCTATTTAGCATCTTGAGCTCCTCTATTATAAAATATTGAATGTAACAATATCTTTGTCTGCTTGCAGAGATCGCAAAGCTGTGAACCGTGGCGAAACTAAGTATCTAATGATATTCCATTCACACTGCTTAGGTATACGTATAAGAAATCAGTGTGCCGCTATGTATTTTGTAATTTAAGATAATCTTATTTACGTACTCGTGTCATAAAATTCGCAAATTCAGGACAATGAAGTGAATTCAAACATTCAGCCACATCAACAATTTATTAGGAATCAGACCACGTCCGACAGAACGCAAATTTTCTACCAGTCAGAATATTTATTCAGAAGAACACGCCAGATATCGGAATTCATACTTTACACTGTACTTTGTAGTCTCGTAGTTGGCTTAGAGAGGCAATTTGTGGAACCCGATAGGTTTCTTTATGGTCGTGTAAAATATCAAATATATTGAACGAATTTAGATGTTCACGATATGTTGTTTATATGACTTTGTCATAAAATAAGGATAGTGAATTATTTACTTTTTTATGTATAGATTTCTAACATATGTCAATTATGACTGGTGTGACTTTAGCATATAAGGTGTCAATTGAATATGTTTATTGCTCTCAATAATATGACTTCTTTTAAACCCTATTCAGCAATGCAAAAGAAGGGCATTGTTTCTTTTTAATACTATAATATATCAAACAATTTGTTGACTCTTCGGATGAAAAGAAATAATCCCAACTAAAGATGTTAGTGAGTTGCTATTGGAGTGGCGGGATGGTGATTCCACGTGTATAATGTTATCTTACTTACTTTTCCCCCAAATCAGAAAACGACAGTGACAAACATTTATGTTTTTGATGCTCTAGAGTCCAGCTGAAGTAACTTTCTCATCCTCACCTCAACTATTAACATGATACCATCCGCTGACTTTAGTGGCCTTAAGATAATTAAAATACAGTAATACTGAACTTTTAAACTGACGCGTTCTACTAGCATTTTTATAAATGTAAACGGGTCAAAAGCGCGTACATATATAGAACTTACTTGTTAACTTCGACCGTTTCGGTTAAGTTACATTGACCGTGGTCACAAGCGGACTCAGCGGACCGCTCGTGATCACGGTCAATGTAAGTCGGCCGAAACGTCGAGCTTTACAAATAAATTCTATATACGTACGCGTTTTCGACCCGTTTATATATTTTTAAAAATACAGTAATGCTATTTCACAATGTTACAATTTTTTTTTATTAAAACTAACTAGATGTGTCTACTGACACTGCTTCAATATTTAAGCCACTACTCTTTTTATAAGGCGCTGTCAGAATGTCAGCGTTGCATTCACCACTGTAATATGATGGTAAGTCAGAAACCCTTACCCTCAAACGATACTGATTTGGTAATTACGTATTTTTAATTATGATTAATCTTATTTTCAATTGAATATAGTTAACCTACGTATACGACGTGCTTGAACGGCGAATCGGGCCTTTGGACCATTCCTGCCGTTATGCTAATTTTCAGCCAGTAGATGAAGAGGCACCACAGCTTTTTATTCTTCCGCATGACGCAGATCCTAATGGGCATGGTTGTGTCGGAAGGTATCTCTGTCGAAATGGAGAAGAGCCAAATGCTGCCGCCACTACAGTGATGTAACGGAAGATTCCTTTGCCTACACTGCTCTACTGTGTTGCTAAGCATCTGCTGGTCACAAGAGCACTGCGCGCTTCAGGTCCCAGTAGGGGATGACCTGGCGCTTCCGGTACGCGGAATGGTGGAAATCGAAACCATTTTTTGCGACTCGGTGATGATGCAGAAAGAAAGCACCTGAACGAAAACGCGAGCGAGATAATCCCGCTCGTTGCGGAACACGCCGCAATGACACACAGTCTCAATGATTGTTTCGTCTCCCTTGGAATTGCTAATTGCATAGAACGGGGGCTTTGCGTATCATTCTTAGAAACCCAGAAAGGAAGAAGTGCGAACATAGCTTGCGTACTTCCCTGAAAGAGAGAATATTCCAAAAGAGGTCCTATCTTACTCTTTAGAGAAGAGCTGCGTACCGCAGCAAAGCACGTGTGGGAGCCTTGAGATCGTTCCTTTCTGGAGATTCTGAGCCTTCCTTCTATACGCCGTAAGTGACAATAGTGGGGTTTTAGTCAGTCTTCTTCTTCTTGTGTCAGGAAGTTCAGCCTTTATATTTTTTAGACCAAAACCGCACCACAGCTACGGCAGCGTCATTGACTTCGTTAAGGTTGTCTACCGTACAGATATTAGGGCACGATGGACATGATAGGAGGTGCTCCATTGATTGGATTGGGGCCCCGCAATCACAGTGCTCCTCTAAAGAGAAGCTCCAACGGTACATATTTTGGCTGCAGCAGCCTACTAGAGTCCGAAGTCGGTTAAGTGACTTCCACGTAGCCTACAGCAAATCATAGTAGCTCCTCCGTAACGGACACAAAGTTGGGTGGAGAGGGGTGTTTTATTTTCCATCTAATAATTCTCTTAGACAGGTAGTCAGCCAGACTACCTGTTGAAGCTTGTGTACTTTGTAAAAACCTTTTCCGGCTTTTGAGCCTTGGCGGAGGAAAAATATGGTTATAGAGGGGATGTCGGTCGTCGAGCTCCGGCTTCTTCTTCTCAATACAACAAACCACTCCCCTCCTAACGTTAGCTGGAGTGATGCCAGCCAACGGGTACAGCATATTAAGGGGAGTAGGTTTGAGGCATCTAGTAATAATGCCACTTGTATCATTTAAGGCTATGTCAACTTGTTTTGCGTGTGCGGATCGATGCCAGACTGGGCAAGCAAATTCCCCGGCAGAGAAACATAAAGCAGTGCAAGTTTTGCGGAGTGCATGTGGTGTTGCTCCCCGTTTTGTGGTAGTGAGTCGGCGTAGCAGGTTGTTCTGAGCCAACACTTTCTGCTTCGTGTTAAGACAATGCGATTTGTAGGTCAGGGATCGGTCTAATGTGATACCTAAGTACTTAGGTTGGTGGCAGTGCTCGATTCTGACCTGTTGCTACGTGATGTTAAGGGTCCGACTTACTTGTCTATTTCGTAGGTGGAAAACATAGGCCTGTATCTTCGCAGAGTTGGGTTTAAACCTGTTTTCATTGTAGAAATGGCCAATGGTGTTTAAAGTCAAAGTCAGTGTCAACTCCACAGCTACAAAAGTAGGGGCTTGGGCGGTAAGGGCCAGATCGTCCGCATATATAAAACGGTGAGTGTTCTGAGGATGGGGTTGGTCGTTTTTATATATGATTTATCGGCCGTTGGTCGTTTGTATTTAGTCAGTACGAGTCTGACATAAACATTCTGTCACCTCCGTGATTAGAATGTACGCATCATGGGCACCCCATGACAGGTTTTCCCACGTTAAAAAACATTTTTTTATATCATAAGATAGCAAACAAGCAGGTGGGTCTCCTGATGGAAAAAGTCAACCATCGCCTATAGACACTAAAGATGTTAATCTTGCGTTGCTATCTTGTGGTGAGGTCTAATGCCACATGCATAAGTTTACCGGCTACCTTACCCTCCAAACCAGAATACGACAGCGACAAGCACTGACGCTATTGCGGCAGGAATAGGTAAGGCAGTGCTACCTGACCCGGGCGAGACAATGCAGAACTCTACCACCTAGTAACCACAATGGTAGTGACTCGCATAGCCAATCGGTCGCCTTTTACGACTTGCCTGGTAGAACGGCAGTTGGTCTATTCTTCAAAGGAGCCCGGAACCAACACGGGTAAAGTTACACACATACGATGTGCTTCATTTTTTAGTGTTATTCATTATATTTCGTGTATAATTTTTTAGAACTAATATTCTTCAATTCTATTCTTTTGCGACAGGAATAGCTAAAGTGCTGACACCAATCCTGGGCGAGACGTTGCGAAACTCTACCGCCTAGTAGTCACGATAGTAGCCAATCATCAGCATATTACGATGTTTTTGGCAAGACAGATAATCTATTTAAAGTGAGCCCGAACATGGGATTATTGTGGTGGAAATTTTAGCCCCAAATTACTTTTACGACTAGTTGTTACAGCTTTTTAAATACCCTACATTTCAGTGTCCGAAAAAAAATAGTAAAGCAAAACTAAAAAAATATTTTCTCGCCAACTCACTATCACAGCCATGAAGCTGTGTTATATCTGGATGCAGCACTTCTAATACTTACTTGAAACATAACTTAAAATATTGCTGTCATCTTCTGAGGTCTTACGCTCTCTTTCTAATACAGCTGTATATAAAGAGATGGGGAGCCCTCAGAGACAGAGATATAACGTAAATATTTGTTTTAATTGATTAATGCGAGTGCTAGCTCCATCTATACTTAATACTTCATAATCACAGCAGGCAGATTTTTTTTAAACACTACAGCACATAATGAATTCTTCTAAAATAAACGTAATAAAGTTGCCTATGTATAATTGATTATCAGTGGTACAAAAATGTCTTACGACGTCAATTGCAAATATATATAAGTTTTATATAATCTGATCTGTTATTGATTGAATTATTCACTACTTTTTAAGTTGTGGTAATATTTTACAATCTGTAGTATCTGGAGCTGTATTTCAGAGCTACATATAAGAAGTTACGTGTTACATAATAACACAATAAAAGTTTATGTAGCAAGATTAAATGTGATGGAAAAGTTGGAAGAATAATTTCGCAAGGTGATTTATACTTCAACGAGTATTTAGGCCATTAAGAAGTTGTATCACGTGATTGAAATAATAATCGATGTTCTTATTTGAACGGCCTGATTATGCAGATACTTTAAAACAAAGCTACTTTACGAATCATAATTCTAAAAGACGAATACTGATAGACAGATATCAAGGATATATATATATATATATATATATATATATATATATATATATATATATATATATAAACCGATTGAATATGCCTGTCACAACCATCGTGACTACTAGGTGGTAGAGTTCCGCAACATCGCGTCCGGGTATTTGGTACCACCGTCTTACTTATTACTGCAGCGATAGCGCCAGTGCTTGTCATTGTTGTGTTCCAGTATGAAGAGTGAGGTAGTCGGTAGACTTATGTTTGGATTGCTTCGAACTGCCCTAGTTTGTGTAATTTCGATACTAAACTCAGTGATACGCTCGGACCTCAAAGTTCTACATAGTGTTTTCCCACTACTTTATTTGTAAAGTAGCTGGGAAACAGCCAACGCGGGGACCACCAACTACCCCAGACTGCTTCGGCGACTACCCTCATAGTCGCCGATAAGGTCGCGTGAGCAGGACGAGTATAATATTTCTTGCTCTTTTTATTTTTCAATGTACCCACGTTGAAAAATAAAAATATCAAGAAATGTCGGGTACTCAAAAACCCGAGCCAGGCTCGTCACAGAGCCAGAAAAAGATGACCTCGCCGGTATCTTCAAGCCGGCCACCCACTCCACGAGCGAGAGCCTGTTCCGACACGGACATCGCTGAGATGTCCGACTGGAAGCAGGTGCCTCCTCGCAAACCGCGTTCACCCGCGACCCCAGCGCTGCCGCCTTCCTACTACCTTAAGAAAAGGACGGCAACAGCTGAGAAAACAACAAGTAAGTCCCGCGACCTCACAAGGGAGGGTATTACTAAGCCAATCTCGCCAAAGGCGGCACAGGTTGTGCAGCCGACGGGGAAGGCGGCCCAAATTGGAGCTCCCTTGTCAAAGGCGGCACAATTTGGAGCGGCGACTCCAGAGGCGGCACAACCTGGACCGTCCGACCCGAGGGCGGCATTAACCAGGAGTCCCCCGCGGGACCCCCGCACTCACCGTCGGACTGCGGAACGTCGCGCACAACGCGACCGGTCCGCAACCGGACCGCGATCCTCGCGATCACGCGACTCTTCCGCGCCCCGCGAACGCGAACGCGCCCGCGCGCGCGCCATGGACCGCGACCGCGCACGCGACCACGGTAGCGCGACGGCGACCACCACCACCACCACCGATCACGACGCTTCTTCGGATGAAGATTTTGTGGGGCAACCTGTACCAACTCCAAGTGCTGTAGGCAAAGAGCTGTCGCCCAAATCAGCCTTGGAGCAAAACTTTATCATCCTGGTCCGCCTTGAAAAGGCCAATCTTTTAGACAAGGAGTTGAGGCAGGCGATGGCTCAACACCTCAATGACAGAAGTGCTGCACTGGAGGCCCAAGGCCTTAACCAACTTATCTCCGCAACGGAAGCAGCGGTGATAGAAAGAATGAAGACGGCACCCATTCTCCTTCCCCCGCACGCAACTCCTGCGCGCAGGAAGAGAGGAACGGACGAAGCTAACGGGAGGGATGAGGAACCCAAACGACAATGCGTGCCAGCGCAACCCTCACCCCCACCTTCATTTGCAGCAGTGACGGCAGCTCAACCGTCGCCTGCAGGAAGGACCCTGCCACCACCCAACTCGGACACCCAGACGACTGGCCCGCCCAAACATAGATACCCCCCCCCTAGTGGTGGAATCGCTTCCAAACTGGACGCGCCACTTCAGGGCACTGAAGGCAAAACTGGGCCACGCCCCAAATGCTCGCCCTTTCGGCCGTGGAGTGCGGTTCACGCCGAAGACAGAAGACGAGTACAGGGCAGTACAGAAATACCTGACGGAACTGGAGAAGGAGGAGCAGCTGTCCTGGTTCTGCTACTCATTGCCACACGAGCGCAGCGTTAAGGTGGCAATACGAGGTCTGCCCGCTGACACGGAACCAGCAGAGATCACCGCAGAGCTGGCGGAGCATGGGCACGTCGTGGAGTACGTTCGCCCGATAAGAGCCAGAGCTGGAAGACCAGGCTGCATCTTCATGGCGATAGTCAAGAGACAGCCTGACACGCTGCCAAACATCTAAGGCATAACGGAGCTTCTGTTCATGCCGGGAATCACCATAGAGGCCTGGCGGGGGAAAAAGGGGCCCTCCCAGTGCCATCGCTGCCAACAGTTCAGACACTCTTCCCACAACTGTCACCGGCCACAAAAATGCGTGCGATGTGGGGAAGAGCACAAAGCTAGAGACTGCACGAGACCCAGGGAGGACCCCCCGACCTGCGCAAACTGCGGTGGGCCTCACACAGCGAATAACACGAGCTGCCCGGTGTTCCGCAGAGAGGCCCGCAACAAGCGTGCAGGCACGGTTGCCATAACTTCTGCACTTCCTACCAGGAAACCAGAGAGCGAACCCGGAAAGGCGGTAGAACCCGGAAAGGTGGCAGAGACCTCCACCCAGCCCACCGCCAAGGTTACGACCCTGGCCCCACCGGCCAATGATCCGAAGCCCAGAACCTCAGCTGCAACCACAACCACTTCTGCCCCAAAGAGGCGCACCAAGAGAGGCAAAAAGAAAAGGCCCGGACAAAAGGCCAAAACAGATGACGAAGTGGAAACTGAGAACGAATCTTCCCGAACACGCACAGAAAAAGAGGCAGCACCAACTGCCCCTCCCCCCAAGAGGGATCCATCTGTGCGAAGAGTGGCTCCAATCGCGTCCCCGGACGAAGGAAAGCTTGTAGTGCTTGAGAAGGCAATACAAGTTTTCCAAGATGTGCTGGGGGCGCTTCGCGAAGGGACTGATCCAGTATCAGCAGTCCTCAGAGGCATGACAGACCTCCTCCAACTTTATGGACCATAACAACCTGAGGATGCTATACTGGAATGCCAACGGACTGAAGCGCAAGTCCGTTCCACTCAAAAACTTACTTAGGGAGCAAAACATCGACGTGGCTCTCATAAACGAGACTCTTCTGGGCCCTGGAGACAAGCTGAAGATCTCCAGCTACATCACCTACCGGCAGGACGAATACTCGGGGCAAACGGTCTATAGAGGACTAGCAATACTTGTCCATAGAAGAGTCGTTCACCAGCCTACTCCCAGAATCCAAGCAAACTCGCTGCAAGCCCTAGGGATCGAAACTCTAGTCGCCGGCAACCCTATCAGATTATTTGCAGTATACAAACCACCACATGAGCACGTTACTGCAACTGACGTCATGCAAATATTTAACACCGATTTACCCACCATAGCTGCCGGCGACTGGAATTGCAAGAACGCCATTTGGAATTCCTCAACCACCAACACAGAAGGCAGACGACTCTTCCAAATAGCCGATCAAAACGACCTGACGGTTATAGGCCCAGACACACCGACCCACTACCCATATAATGACCAGCAATGCCCAGACGTAATTGACCTCGTCGTCCACAAAGGGATTCAACAACAGATAATCCTCGAGGCCATTCCTGACGAGATGGAATCCGACCACCTCCCGATTTTAGCCACGTTGATGGACATCCCAACCCGAGTCGCCCCACCAAAACCGCGCCAGCTAGTTAACTGGCGGCGGTTCCATCTAACCATGGAGGAGACCACGCCGAGCCAACCCATCACCTCCGCTGCTGACGTCAACGAGCTGGCTATTAATCTAACAAAGAGTATCCAGGAAGCTCTCCGTTCAGCCGAAATTGCCCCATCATCATCCTCTCGCATTCTTCCTCCTCTACCTAGTCACATACGGGACAAAATCGCGAAGAAGCGAAGAATCAGACGGTTATGGCAAAATACTCGTTGCCCAATTGTAAAACGCCAGCTAAACCAGATTACAGCGGAGGTCAAGGCTGACCTAGCGAAAGCAGCAAACGACAGCTGGGAGGCCCGCATGGACGATGCCGCAAATGATTGGGCGTCCCTTCACAAGCTGTGCCGCCAACTATCCAGGGCCCCAACACCAGTTCGTCCTCTACTTCACCAGGATGGGACTATCAGATACCGCGCTGCCGACCGGTCGGAGATTTTCGCATCCCATCTCGAACACCAGTTCAGCCCGAACAGCCTCAGCGACTCCACACTCACCCAAGAAATAGAGGAGTTTCTACCAGACTTCCTGTCTCCAGAACTGACCACCGACGAACATCCCATCGTCTTCACACCAAACATGGTGAAGAGACAGATCTCTCTGTCCAATCCAAAGAAGGCGCCGGGCGCAGACGCCATCACCAACAGAACTCTACTTCATCTCCCGTTCAAGACCATCATGGCCGTCACAAGGCTCTTTAATGGTATCTTGCGCACCGGCCACTTTCCTGAAATCTGGAAGACAGGAATAGTCATCATGATTCCTAAGAAGGGGAAGAACGTCTCAAACCCGGGCAGCTACAGACCCATCACGCTGCTCCCCACACTCTCCAAAATATTCGAGAGACTCCTCTTGCAACATCTGGACGCTCACATCACCCCACGTGAGGAACAGTTCGGTTTTCGGGCTGGACATAGCACAGTCCTTCAACTGTCGAGGGTACTGCACATGCTCATCGCGGCAAAGAACAAGAAAGAGCAAGCGATAGCAGTACTCCTCGACATGGAGAAGGCCTTCGACCGCGTCTGGAACAATGGGCCACTTTACAAACTGGCTACAGCAGGAACACCACGCAGGCTGGTCAAAATAATAGCATCTTTCCTGGAGAACAGGAAGTTCAGGGTTTCCGTGGAAGATGCCCTCTCATCAGAGCACGAGATCACAGCAGGCGTTCCACAGGGCAGCTGTCTCTCGCCCAAGCTCTATTTCCATTACACTAACGACATCCCGGTGGGAGACGGCTGCTCGCTAGCACTATTTGCCGACGACGCTGCCTTCGTCACCTCCTCAATCTCAGCACCTCACGCCATCAAGAAGATGCAAAGAACCTTGAACCTCCTCCCTGACTGGCTCACCAAGTGGCGTCTGGCGGTCAACGTCGGCAAAACACAAGCACTTCTGCCGAGATCCATGCAGAACCGGCCACCATCTCCCATGACGCTCAACGGAGAAGACATTAAATGGTCCACTACGGTGAAGTACCTTGGTGTCACCATTGACACGAATCTCAAGAAGAGAGCCCACGTACAGTCCACACTGATCAATACCAGAGTTGCCATGGCCGTCCTTCGGCCTATCCTGGAATCCAAGATTCCAGTTCCAATCAAGCTTGCCATCTACAAGACGTACATCAGGTCTCGCCTTACCTACGCTGCTGCCGTATGGTACAATTTGATAGCCGAAGGACTCAAGACAGCTCTGCAGAGCCAACAAAACGTGGCTCTCAGAAGAATCATCCAAGCCCCCAGGTACGTCACCAACGAAGTCATAAGACGCGACCTTAAGATGGACAGCCTTCACGAGTTCATCAAGAAACTAGCGACGAACATGTATCAGCGCGCTGATGCATCGCAAGACGCCCATATCCAGAATATAGCTCCGTGGCACGCGCTTCCACCCGACGCCGTGCCTTATCCTAGAGATATCCTTATCTAACCCATCTCCCACTCCTCTCCCCCCCTCCCCTGCCAGTCTAATTGCCACTGCGTGTTTAATCCCCCGCGGGGACTCGACCTGCGGGGCGGATTGCACGCAGCAGTGCGTATAAGCGGGGACGGGGTACCCAATCCACCAAATCCTCATCACTCACATCAAACCCTACACCACAGTATTATTCTTCTCCTTAGGGAGCTCACATTACCTACAACAACCCCACTCTCAAACCCAATAGTGTAAGGGTTCCCACCCTACGCTAAACCCAACGACCCAGCCGTTTTTACGGCTGGCGGTTTATACCATGGTCAGGGGGCCACAAACCCCGAAACCATTTCCCCACTTCCCATACAGGAGGTGTGCGAAGACCAGAAAGGCGAAGACTTATGTTTGTGGAACCTGCGTAAGGATAACAAGGCACCAGTTACATATTTGGTATCTATAGGTCTTTTTATGGAGGTGTCTTTCCCCCCCGTGTATGTCCTGGGTTCCTTTGTAGAATAGGCCAACTGCCGTTCTACCAGGCAGGTCGTAAAAAGTGACCGATTAGCAATACGAGTCACTAACATCTTGGCTACTAGCTGGTAGAGTTCTGCATTGTCTCACCCGGGTCTGGCACCACCGCCTTACCTATTCCTGTCGCAATAGCGTCAGTGTTTGTCACTGTCGTGTTAGGAGGGTAAAGTAGCCGGTAAACTTATGCATGTGGAATTAAACCTCGCCACAAGATAGCAACACACCATTAACATCTTTTATTTCTATAGGCGATGGTTGACTCTTTCCATCAGGAGACCTATCTGCTTATCTGCTATCTTATGATATATAAAAGTGATGCAGCGAGTGAAATGCAGCGGGCTGCACGCTTCAGCTAGTAATATAAAAATATCCGTGGACAAATTACACAAATTGATCTAACCCCAAAGTAAGCAATTTATTTGCTTGTAGTATGGGTATAAGTCAACGATACTGGTACATAGAGGTACATATATAAATACTCAAAAAATGTAATAACTTTGAATCTTTCTGTTTATTACGACAACCATCTACATAGCAATTATTTTTATTACGATTCTCCTTTTTATAAGAGCACCACACAGCATAGCACCTACAGTAATAAACCTTACGTTGCGACGACGATCGACAGGCCATCGTGCAGGAGGCAGGTATACGTGTATTCAAAAGCACAGGGCGGCCTCGACTGATTTGCAAAGCCGCGATGTCACACGCTGTATGTGCTTATCGCGGAAGGCGTAGGTGAGTGTCACTTTTACCTTATATATGTAACACTAATTACGACAAAGTTTCTTGTCGTCTCGACAAGCTTGAGAGTATTATAGTATTATTATAAACTAAGGACGTTTATGCACTACGAGAAATTTTACTGCACGGCAGTCCGACTTTTTATGGTCTGATATGTCATGATAAATACGGATGATTGGCTTGTGTATGTGGATCGATGCCGGGCAGTTTAGGCTAAATCTCTTTAAAACTGCACGCCACGCATATGTAATTACGCTGTAACAATGAGTTTCATGGAACGTCGGTAATTGCTTGTTTTATCTACGTGCGAAGACGTATTTATAAATAAAAAATATATGACATATTTTACATAAAACACTATAAACTGAGGTAGGATGAAATAATTTTTTTCACTACTATCAGTCTACAGCTACTTATAATTTTTTGCTATACCGCTTAAGGGCGTGGATTCAGAAGCAAGATACAAAACTAAGGCATGTATGTATCACCAAGGGAAAAGAAATCGGTCCGGAATAGCGAAAAGTAAAATGTCTTACTGTAAATTTTCGTATACTGCACAAGTTATTATATTATACATTAAAGGCGTGTCATATCGGGCCGCAAAAACTCGGACTGCCGGGCAGTAAAATTCCTTGTAGTGTACAAGCGCCCTAAGGCTTACTAATATTTCGTATTTTCTCGTCTGGCAAGATAAATAGTGATCTCAATCAACACATTCGCCTGTCTCAACGACTAGGGCTCGTTAATAACTAAATCTGTTATTGACACCTCTATGTTCTCTTTGAAATATAGGTGTAGTTGTCATCGATCTTACTGTTGTGGCTGCCATAAATGATCGTTCTAATTGACCAGTGATCTAAAAGTGGTTAATAAGTGAAAATCTCATTTTACAGTCCAAGCGTGGACCGTCAAAAATGTGGTTATCAAAATAAGAAAAAATCTGGACTTTATTGCTTTTTGGAAATTAGACAAATAATAAAAGTTCATAAGTCTGGGGATCTGTAAATTATCCAATTATTATTTTTAATGCTTTTTTTTCTAAAATTGATGTGTAAAATAAATCAGACATTACAACTGTAAATGCACGACGTTATCACTACATAGTATAAAACAAAGTAGCTTTCTCTGTCTGTCCCTATGTCCCTATGTATGCTTAAATCTTTAAAACTACGCAACGGATTTTGATACAGTTTTTGTAATAGATAGATTGATTCTTGAGGAAGGTTTTGGTATATAAAACTTTCCGATATTCACACGGAAGCAAAAGCTACGCGGGTGAAACCGCGGGCTGGTCGCTAGTTTAAACCAAATTTTAATTGAAATGATGTCCGGTAAAATATGCGGAAAAAGTATTAAAATACTAAATCTGGTCACACTGCTTAGAACATTAGAGTACAGAGTTGATAGCTGTAGGATCTAGGTATGTAATGCCTTCGCTTAAACTCATGTTTAATGCCCTTACGCTCGCACTTACAGCGGAGCTTTCATTGTGTTTGGGGATTTAGCCCTTGGGATTAGTCTGTCTGTCCACAGAAGGTATTAAAATAGTCCGCTAAGCACTATATATAGTAAAATTGAAGACTTCAAGAAAGAAAAGTTCCTTATTCTTTTATGAGATTTAAAGTGTCTGGGGAAGTTACTGCCTACAGTAAAGGTCTGGCAACATAAAATATATATTTTACTAATTTTCCGGATAACATATATAAAATCAGGGTATCAAATTTAACAAAAGTAATATATGTTTCTGTTTACCTTTTCTACCTGCTACCTGTGAACGGGCCGCCTAGTCAAGCTTACCAGTACGCACACACTTATGCCTCAGCCGCACTTGCGTCTACGTCACAAAGCTTCGTGTAATGACACGATAAATGCGGATGTAACCTCTTACTACATTTATCGTGTCATTACACGAAGCTTTGTGGCGATAGACGCAATTGCGGCCCCAGCATTAAACACATATAAGAGTATCTATTCCGTAAATTTCGTTACTTCAAAAATAAGTAATGTCTGGCGGCCTTGGGATCTTACTCTAATAGGAATACTTTCAAAAAACTGTCCAAGTTCATTAGTTATATTTTTATTATTTTTATTATATATTTATGCTAAAACTAGTTTAACGTTTAACTAATTCTTTGTGCTTATCTATATATTTATATATTTTTTTCATTATATATTATTATATATTATAGGTATTATACATTTTAATTATATCAGCTTGCACCCTATTTTTTTCGCTATTGGCTGGTTGAGAATGCCAATAGGTATTAAGTCATCCATTGTACTGTAACTGTGCATAAATTTAAATAAATAAATAAACTAGCTTATACCCACCCACTTCCATAGCCCTAAATTAATAAACGATAAACTTAACAGTAACATTGAGTTATAAGGGAATATACAGACAATAAAAAGTAAAATTGACGTCAGTGAATGATAAAATTAATATTTAACGCAAAATTTTACACAAAAGTCATGTGCAGATAGACTCTTAAAAATTATGTACTTCATTATTATCCATAATGATGAGAGTGTGAGATTCGGTAAAGGACATGGGATATCTTTTATCCCAGAAATCCCACGGGAACAGGAACTATGCGGGAAAAAGCCCAGGACTTTTATTTTAGATTTTTTTCCACGCGAAGTCTCGAGCACAGCTAGTAAACAATAAACCTAAAGTAATGTTTGTTTTAGTTTGATCGCGCTAGTCTCTGGATAAGCCAGCCATTTAAAAATATTTTGGTACCTATATCGCAACAACATTCACAAGGAAACCTATAGGGTACATTTTTACCAGACTTAGCAAAAAATTCAAAAAACATTACTTATGTTATTATGTATAGAAAACGTTTGACTAACGTTTCTTGTTAAAAATCCTGGAGTTTTTTTACAAAGTAAGACAAGGGAATGTTTACAATTTGGGTTAAATGAAATTCCTGAAGTTCGGCTGGAACGCACGTCCTACAATCTAAAGCCATTTTACTGTTTGCGTTGAAATGACAGTAAACTTATTGTAAAATTTCAACCGACAAAAAAACGGAGGTAATCAGTTTGATGTATGTAAGTAATATTTTTAGAATTGGATATTATTTGAGTATGATGATGTATTTAGGTGTCCAGGCACGTGAACCAAATTTCGTAAGTATGTATGTTTGTATATTTGTCCACGAATTTCTCAGAAATTGAAAGCCATATCAAAGTATATTTTTTTAAATTTAAATCAGGTATATTCAAACTTATTAATCATCATCAATATTGGTTCAGTCGTTTTTGCGATATGAGTATAATGATATTTGAAGCTGGTTTAATTTTTTAAATTGCAATTATTTAGAGCTGTAGTGCACCGGTATCACGAGGTGTAATATTATTTTATTATTATTTATTTTATTTTATTAAAATCATATACAATCATAAAATATGAAGGTGCTACAAAAACTCGCTTGATTTTTCTGAGCACCAACGAGGCAAAATATACAATTTGCAATAAATTTTGCACAAGACACGTATAATATGTACTTTACGATAGTAATCATCTTAAAATATCATATTATGCTAATAACATTTAATCGCTGTCGGACTTCGCATTGTCACATTCACTGCGTATAACAACATGATTTTATCATTTATGATCTGTACACCTACGGGTGATAATATCTATAGTTATTTAAAACATAATGTTTCAATTAACTAAAAATAATATCCAAAATAAGCTCCATATTTGTCTGACGCCATATCACTCTAAAATGCATAGGTAATATATCTGGTCAACATAGTACTTCATCAGTTTATATTTTTTATTTTTAGTTATTAGGGTTGCTTTCAGTTCATTTGGTAACTGATTTATTAGCTATGGGATGTAATAGTTTAATTTGCGTTTGCCATATTATAATTGTAATTGGGTAAGAATAATTTGAATTTTATCATAGAATAAAAGTAATAATTCTAGTTAAGGTTTCGGATGGCTCCTTACGACACCATAAGCACGAGTAACGCGTCATACCGCATCCGCGTTTCCGACCATTCCCCCCACGGATTAAATGGATACGCCTTTCAAGGCTATTACTTAATTTGTCAGTGTTAAAGTGTCAGAGTTATACTACTTACTAATGAAACAAAAAAAAATCTAAAGATGTAAAAAATGGTTTAAAAAATTAGTGACATGGAAACACTGAAACGCGTTAGATTAGTGTATGGTGGGTTAATTGCCAGCTAAAATTTAAAAAATTTGACGATTCAAGTGTAGCATAAGGAAGTGAGAGTGTCACAAAGTTGCAAATAAAATGTTGTCTTGACGTTCGCGAGCGCAACTAAATTTTCTTTTATTATGTAGGAAATTATGTAAGAATTACGAAAAGAGTATAATCTGACAAATTCCACATGCAAAAGTTTTCTTAATTTTGTTTTTTTTTCTGCCATAGTTAGCCCCCTCTATAGAAAGGGCTTATATTTAATGGACAGCCTTAACAGTATGCCAGGTACCCTCTCCTAAGCTGTTTGTTGGACCTAAGTTGGACGGATGTTTGTTACTCAACCACAAAAAAACTACTAACAGATTTGGATGACATTTGGCACACAGGTTGATGATCACCTGGAATAGCAAATTGGCTACTTTTTATCCGAGATAAAAAAATTAGGTGATCTCGCGGGATTCGCCAAAAACTTCTATAATGCAGCGGACTGCACGCTGCAGCTTGTAATATTATAAAAACAGTAAAACCTTCAAATGTAACGGTGATATTTAACTTCGTAAATAAATACAATATTTGCACGAGTGAAGCCTCAATTAGCTAGTGTATGTTAAAAGAAAATAATTATTTATTTAATTTCAAATAATGATTAATATCTGTTGATACAAGTAATGAAAAATTTTTGAGTGAATGAATAATAAATACAATATGAACACATAGCGAGCGAATTTATTTTGGATCTGAATTTTTTATTTTGTAACAATTTTCAAGATTGAATATCGTCGGCACTTGGAAAAACTCCATGTTAACGTGAATTTATATAACGTTAAAGCAAAGTTAAGCTGTACAAGTGCTTTTAATATTATATAAATACAAAAATTGTTCGTGTTCTTGAAAAATAAACACATTACTGCGAATTTAATGAAATTACTGATGTGCTAATATGCTTTATATATTAATGAATAAGTAAATGATCGCCAAATATCACGTCCTTAAATACTGAAGGTAACTAACTAGGCAGTCTGTATATTAACATCTGATTCGAGTACCTCCTCTTTGTTAAGAAGTCGTTAAAAATATAATCATTCAACTACCAAAATAATGCATACTCCATGTTTTCTAACAAACGTATAATAGAGAATAATAAATAAGAAATAACTAAAGTAAACCGCGTTTTTTGAATAATACACCATAATATTTCTACTTACGAAATGGATTTTTATTTTCTGTTTCTTGGCACTGGTCTAACGCTCGAAAAGTTTTTATATGAGCTAGTAAAGCGCTTTGCACTTCACAATTTTAGTTCAGAAACTTTATAGATGACTTCTTAAGGATGTTAAAATTTCATTTTAGAATCAGACTTCTTACAACACAAAAACTTTACTAAATTGATGATTTGGCTTAACTCATTTTATAACTTTTTACTTAGAGAAATAAATAATCTTTGTTAAGGAAAACAAGTTAAGCAAATAGCGATGAGAGAAGTATTTTACAAAAGTTATCTTGTTATAAATATTATTTCAAACAATTTCTTTCGATATATTTAAAAATTATAATGATGTAAAAATATAACATTTCATATCTTTTCAATCGAAAAAAATGTTCTAGTCGGTTAGGTATTAAAAGTTTTGATGTAACAAACATATTTTTTAATTATAAGAAAGCAACCAAGCAGATTGCTTAGAGCTGCCTTATATGTATGACGTAGTTTCACTAAGTGCCGAAGATAGAAGGTATTAATTATTAAGACTTATTATTTTCTGTAGCCATTAATTTTAATATTACTTCTGTAAACTTAGATTTATATAATGTTTTAATAAATATTATAAAAAAAATGAATATGTAAGAAACCTATAATCGTATTAACTAAATAAAATATTAGTTGCATGTAAAATTTGACATTTAGTGTAATACAATTGTAATTAATTATTTAATTATCATGTTATATGTATCATATGTATATATATATATATATATATATATATATATATATATATATATATATATATATATATATATATATATATATAATATATATATATATATATATATATATATATATATATATATATATAATTGTATTGTAATTAATTATTAAATTATTATGTCACGCAAAATTTGAAGTAAATCCATGCAGTACATATATATATATATATATATATATATATATATATATATATATATATATATATATATATATATATATATATATATATATATATATATATATATATATATATATATATATATATATATATATATATATATATTTTTTTTACATCATTATAATTTTTAAATATATCGAAAGAAATTGTTTGAAATAATATTTATAACAAGATAACTTTTGTAAAATACTTCTCTCATCGCTATTTGCTTAACTTGTTTTCCTTAACAAGGATTATTTATTTCTCTAAGTAAAAAGTTACAAAATGAGTTAAGCCAAATAATCAATTTAGTAAAGTTTTTGTGTTGTAAGAAGTCTGATTCTAAAATGAAATTTTAACATCCTTAAGAAGTCATCTATAAAGTTTCTGAACTAAAATTGTGAAGTGCAAAGCGCTTTACTAGCTCATATAAAAACTTTTCGAGCGTTAGACCAGTGCCAAGAAATAGAAAATAAAAATCCATTTCGTAAGTAGAAATATTATGGTGTATTATTCAAAAAACGCGGTTTACTTTAGTTATTTCTTATTTATTATTCTCTATTATACGTTTGTTAGAAAACATGAAGTATGCATTGTTTTGGTAGTTAAATGATTATATTTTTTAACGACTTCTTGACATAGAGGAGGTACTCGAATCGGATGTTAATATACAGACTACCTGGTTAGTTACCTTCAGTATTTAAGGACGTGATATTTGGCGATCATATATGTTGAGAAAAAATTACATGAAAAATAAATATTAAAATACTTCGTAGTAAACTTAGTAAACAGTACACCGAGATATTTCATAACTGTGCCGCTGGGGTCCTCATTATTTTCAGACCTACGGTAAGTTTGTTCCATTTCTTACACCGCTTTTATATATTTTTCTTTTCAGTAACATCGCAAAGGTACACTGTTCGCGGAAAATTGCAAAATAACTAGTTTTCTTCGTCAGTACACCGAGAATCCTATATTTACCTGCGTCATACTTGGAAACCGCGTGGACGCACGTGTCGCGCAGGTAGTGAAGTTGAGGGCATGGGGTGGTGGCAACGTGTCCTTGATGTCGACTAGCGTGGCGTACTTAGAGAGTATAATATCCATACGTAGGTCACACTATAAGTTTTGCGTAACTTAAAAAAAAACATGGTATAACCAGAATATTATGTTTATTGTTTTTCAAAATAATCTCCTAAAGGAGATTGTAAACATTTTAAACATTTTTTCATGTGATCTAACCATTTTTTTAAACAGGGGGCCACACATCTGAAGGCATGTTTTCTACGTGCTAATTGAACGCTATAACTGCCTCTTCGGAGTTGGTAAAAGTAAAACCTCTCATCAAATCTTTGATTTTGGGGAAAATACAGAAATCACAGGTCGGGGCTATGCGTAGGATGAGTGACGAGATGTACTTTTTCGGAAGCTAAAATGACTTTGTTATGTTGGCCGTGTGTAGAGAAGTAGGAGAATGCGGCTTTTGGGTTGTCTTTCGCGAACTTTTTCTAACACCCTGTTTTAATTCTTCGTGTAAAATTTTCTGAATTTAGCTCATACCAATCCCCAATAGTCCTCGAATTGTCTCATAGGTAATCCGGGGGGTTTCTTCAATTAACCGCTTAATAGTCGCTACATTATTTTCGTTGACGGCAGTTGAAGGCCGCCCACGAAATTTGCCATGTAAAGAAACTCGACCTCTTTCAAATTTAGCAAACTATCGCCTCACGGTGCTCAAACAAGGTGATTCTCTCCCAAAAGCATTTTGAAGACGAGCGGCACAGTCTTGCGGAGAAAGAGAACTTTTAAAATCATAAAAAAATCATTGCTCTAAAATTTTTTCGACCTAATTCCATTTTCCTTACGTACGTAGAATTTTGATGGATGATAAAAAACAATAGACAAATTATTTTCCGCCAATTGCTTTTTTTTTATTAATAAGAAGGTTGCAACGTTTTAAAAATATAACATTCGAAATTTAAACAGTTACGATTAGCTAGAAGTGCAAAACTTTTAGTGTGCCCCATGTGTTTGACATTGCAATGCCACATTGCCAAGAAAAGCAGCGCAACAAATGGAATAAATTCACAGAAGATCTGAAAATTACAGTAACCCCAGCGGTACAGTTGCCTCTTTTATCCACTATATTTTTCACCGCATCAACAGCACAGACGTAAAACACAATATACGGAAGAGTACATTCGATTAGTGTTTGTGAAGTGCGGTTCAGTTCTCTTGAGGATGCTTCGGTTAAAACTCACAAATTCCTTTTTTTTTCTCAGGACTCAGAATTGAGTTCTTTATAGAGTTTTCCTTGATATTGTATAAATTTTCGTTGCTTGAAGCAAGTATAGACTTAGATATTGTATTATTTTTTGCTATTGCTATGTGGGGATACGGGTATAGAATGCTTTAACGCAGATTTTGCAGGTAATAGCATCGTGGGACGCTAGTCGTCCCCGCGCCGTCGCACGATATATTGGTTTAGCGGCAGCGTGCAGCCCACTGCATTATAACAGTTTTTGGTGAATCCAGCGGTATCACCTAATTTTTCCGGAATAAAAGTAGCCTATGTGCTATTCTAGATCATCATTTACCTGTTGCCAAATTTCATCTAAGTCCGTTCAGTTTTTACGTGATTGAGTAACAAACATCCATCGAAACATCCATTCATCCAAACATTCGCATTTATAACATTAATATAGATATGTGCGACGCAATACGTGATATTTATACAGTTGGAATTTTCACAGATGATGTATTTCTCAGCGACGTGCACAGGATTATGACACTGGTTATGCACTATGTGGCGGGGTACTCGGTCACAAAAACTTTCTTTTATAGATTTTTAGCTTATTCACACCCACGCTACGGATCTCTAAGTCGGAAACCATGACAACGGAACAAGTCTTAGATGTACTATTCATGTACGTCTTTTACGGCAACGATATCCCGAATCATTCCACACTGTACTGTGTATTATATCGTTTTCCTTGCATATTGTTTTGAAATTCTCTAAACAATATGCAAGGAAAACAATATTATTTAATCGCGTGTACACAACCACAGAGCCAGTTACACGTTTCATAACTTTTAACATTAAACTTACGAGTTAAGTTTACTTTTTGCTGGTTTAATTGTAACTCGTGTATACACCTATATTTAGACACAATTTGAATCTTTTCACTGAATGACAATTTTTATTTTTTAATAAACACACATTTTCAACACAAACTTCACAATCAAATAACACTTAAAAAATATACAAATAATGCACTAGTAAAAGCAAATAACTTACTAAAATTATTATAGAAACTCAGTAATAAGTGTACAATTTTTTAAATGTTAAAATGAAAATCTTCTAAGAAAACTAATAATAAATATATGAGGCAAACAAAATAATAAACAACGCTTATCACACAAAAAAAAGGAAATGGCTTTCGCAAAACACAAATACATTTCTCCTATTTAAAGAAATAAAACCTTACTAAATAAAAATTCATAATGTACAGTCCGTGATTTATTAAATTTCCATCTATTATTTTTAGGATTATGGGCATTAGGCAACATTTCGGATTACTCTCAACAACTGCCGAACAGAGAGACTACGCACTGCCGCAAGAGATTACGTAATCGCCGCTTACGAAATTTATAGGTGGGTGCGGTTTCAAACTGTGTACGAGCACAAAAATTACTACACACATGCTAACAAATATCCTGCAGATCGCCACGGCATTAGCTGATTGGAGATACCAAACGCATGGCAAACATAATATCTGTGTACTTACAAATAGGTACTATTTATAAAATATTAGGCGTTTTTTTAAATTAATATAATATTTTGTTTATTCATTAATTTACTTTTAATTAAAGTCATGAATGGCAAGTAAATCACTGCTTTAGTGAATTTATGGACTGAACGCCACTATTTTTTTTGCCGCTACACGGTATTTCTATTGCCGCTGTAACAACAAATAATAAAAATAGAATAAAATTAACATTTAAGGGGGCTCCCATACACCAAACGTGATTTTTTGCATTTTTTTCTCGATCTTAATGATGACAACTGACAGATGTTTGAAATATTTACAGAATATTAAGTTATGTTTTTACTTTAAAAATAAATATTTAGATTAAAATAAAATAAATATTTAAGGAACCCCCTTAAACAAACCCCATACAACAAACGTGATTTTTTGTTGTTTTTTTTTCATAGAAGATGGTACTGTTATATCCGAGAATAGTATAAAGATGTGCCACCCCATCAACTGACGCTGCCGCGTCAGCATTATCTAGTTCTAACATGAGGAACCCTACCAGATCCTCATTTCAGTTCTTACTCAATCTTCAATCGGGTCGGTTGCCATCCAAAATCCATTTTTCAAGTTTGTATCATTTTTATTGTGAAAGTTATATCTTGGTGCAAATAAATATTAAAGTGTTAAAATTAAAATTACTTTTTTAAAACCCAAACACAAAGCCCTCTCGTAACAATGGTGGCAGCGAAAAGGATTTAAAAATCGTGAAATCCGCGGAAAACGCCTCAAAATATCCATAAATAAAAAGAAAGAAAGAAAAAGATTTCCTTCGAAATACATAATATATAAAATTAAATCTAACATAAACTTCGTAAAAGTGTTGGTGAAATAAGTGTTTAGCTGTAACTTTGTAAAAGTGTTAGTGACATACAAGGCCTATATCCTATTACCTGGAAAAAGAAAAACCTGAGCCGTCCTCGTCTTCAACTCCGTCATTTGTCGTCAAGAAAACTACTAAACCCTGAAAATCCTGAAACGACTGAAAAACTGATTCCTATCTGGTGCTCATTACATCCTTGGCAGCAACATAATACTAGAAGATATCTCTCGCCGTAGGTGCAATGTTCCGGTTTGAATTTAGCATTACTCTCGCCGTGTTCCTGTAAGTTAAAAACCTTTTATTCTGTATACTGTGAGTTCTAGTGAGTGAAAAACCTATAAACTTTGCGATCCCGTCGACAATTCCACCTGAAAACATCGTCATTATATTATAATTAGACATAAGATAGACATTTAAAATTTCATTTATCATATATCATTGTGTTACATTTTGTTATTATATTCAACTGTTCAAGCTAGTCATAACATACCGTAGCTTATCGCATCGACAAGACCACCCGATATTATAAACAATATCTGCGAGTGGCCGTCTATTACACCGTACAACTTCTTTTCACAATATATTTTATTTAATACAAAATGTCTATTAAGGAATCACAAATCAAAATTGAACTTGTCCCAATCGGGACACTCTTCAAATTCATAAAACCATTTGACGGAACCAGGGAGAAATTAAACCCTTTCTTAACAAATTGTAATAATGCAATTAATTTAGCATCTGACAGTCAAAGGGGTATCTTATTTAAATTTATACTGTCGCAGCTCGAGGGCAAGGCTGAAGCGGCTTGCTTCATAAAAGAATTTGAAAACTGGGAACAATTAAGCGATTTTCTCAAAACACAATTCGGGGAAAAGAAACATTACGCTCATCTTTTAACCGACTTACAAGAATGCAAACAAAACAATACCGAGGCAGTTAACCAATTCGCCTTACGAATTGAGACTTTTTTGTCGAAACTATTGACAGAAATCACTTTATCGAATAGGAGGAAATCAGAATTAGTTGGTCGCACAGCTGCTATGGAAGACCTAGCGCTGCACACATTTTTGTTAGGCCTTAAGCCGGAGCTATCAAATTTAGTAAGGTCCAAGAATCCCGGTAACCTAAACGAAGCAATCAATTTAGCAGTGTCCGAGGAGAAAATCCTAAATTTATTCCAAAAACGAAATCCTTACCATTCAATACAACATCGCCCACCTTTAAGGCCCCAACAGCCTTTTAGGCCTCCCGCCAATAACTCCTCTCCAAGATTCCAAACACCGAGACCATACGACCAGTATTTCAAAAGTTCATTCTGTCGCTACTGCAAGGGCCAAGGACACACAATCGAAAATTGCATGAAGCGCCAATTTAACAACAACAGGTTCCCGCCGAATCCTCAATATCAAAGGCGAAAAGAACCTGATTTTTATAAGCCTGGGCCTTCAAGAGTCAATTATGTTACTAACGGAAACGATTTCGATAACCACCCTGAACCACAATCATATGACGACGGTAATCAACACGATAAAGATGATCATTTAAACGCATAGGGGGCTCACGGAGGTGTCACGTGAGACCCACAAATCGACAACCTGCTATACCTGTAAATTATAACGGCACCTTCTCCACGACAAAAAAAACTTCTATATCCAGGGACCACAAGGGTAACCAGCCCCAAATAAGCGCCCACAGTTCTAAATCCAGGGACCACACGGGTAACCAGCCCCAAACAAGCGCCCACAGTTCTATATCCAGGGACCACAAGGGTAACCAGCCCCAAATAAGCGCCCACACTTCTACATCCAGGGACCACACGGGTAACCAGCCCCAAACAAGCGCCCACAGTTCTATATCCAGGGACCACAAGGGTAACCAGCCCCAAATAAGCGCCCACACTTCTATATCCAGGGACCACATGGGTAACCAGCCCCAAACAAGCGCCCACACTTCTACATCCAATGGCCACAACGGTAATGGTCAACACCACACTACTCACCTCAATGCACTTCCTGGAAAAATCGACTCTGCCGATGACTCGATTCATGAATCACATCCCCTTCCTCTGCGTCCAGCACCTGAAAACAAGAAACAAAATTTAAAAAATTATAACATTAAAACGAATCCATCAAAAAATTACTTACCTTTGATTGAGGTCCAAACGCCTCTATCTTCAAGACCATTGCGACTCCTGGTTGACAGTGGCGCATCCATCAGCCTGATTAAGGTAAGTTCTGTAGAAAACATGCCTAAAATTGAAGAAAGTTTTGTTACATTTAGTGGACTTGGTAACACAGATAATCCAATGTACACAATGGGACTCGTCCTAGTTAGCTTAAATTCTCTGCAAAGTAATTTCCACTTAATTCCTGATCTGGATTTTCCTTACGACGGAATAGTAGGCAACGACATATTGTCAACCTGCAACAGCAAAATAGATTACACCTTAAAAGAACTTACAATTAACGACCTAAATTTAAAATTAAAATTTCATGAACCAACTTACATCCTAGCGCCAAGAACAGAGTCTATAATAGAATGCTCAGTACTAAATCCTGAGATCAAAGAAGGTCTCATCTTAGATCAACATCCAGTCGAATCATTACTGATTGCCAACTGCTTAGTTAAAGTGAAACCAAACTCGAGAATAAACATATCAGTTATCAATATATCTGAAAATCCTATTGAAATAAATTCTGACCTAAAACTAAAATTAACTCCTATAGAACCAAATAAACAAATGCAAATATTTTATACAAACCTTAATGACCAAGATACTTTAAACAGAACTGATGAAGTTTTAGATCTCTTGAGAGTCTCCCATTTAAATGGTGAAGAAAGAGACGCCCTTTTTAATTTGTGTTCGTCCTTTTCTGATATTTTTCATCTGCCTAATGACAGACTAACTTTTACTGATAGTATTCAACACGAAATAAAAACCACCTCATCAGTTCCAATACACACAAAATCCTATAGATTTCCCGAGATCCATAAAAACGAAGTCCAGTCGCAAATAAACAAAATGCTAGATGAAGGTATTATAAAAAATTCAACATCACCTTGGTCATCTCCTATCTGGGTTGTCCCAAAAAAAATTGACGCGTCCGGAATAAGAAAATGGCGTGTAGTTATAGACTACCGCAAATTAAATGACATAACATATCCGATATACTTGATCAGCTCGGAAAATGCAAATACTTTAGCACGCTCGATCTTGCTTCTGGCTTTCACCAGATCCAAATGGCACCCGAAGACGCACCCAAGACCGCAATTTCTGTTCCGCAAGGACATTTCGAGTTCACTCGTATGCCTTTCGGATTAAAAAACGCTCCGGCAACGTTTCAGAGATTAATGAACTCTGCTCTCTCAGGCTTACAAGGCATCCAATGCTTCGTTTATCTCGACGATATAGTCATATACTCCTACGATCTCGATCAACATATAAAAAACCTTTCAAACGTGTTCGATAGACTCCGCACTTTTCGGTTAAAACTTCAACCGGACAAGTGTGAATTTCTCCGAAAGGAAGTATCCTATCTCGGACACATAATCACCGATGAAGGTGTTAAGCCGAACCCGGAAAAAATTCAGGCTGTATCAAATTTTCCCATTCCCAAATGTCCAAAGGATATTAAATCCTTCCTCGGGCTTGTATCTTATTATCGCAGGTTTATCCCTGATATGTCTCAACTAGCAAAACCTTTAACTAACCTCCTAAAAAAGGATGTCCCATTCCGTTGGGGTAATGAGCAACAATTGTCTTTTGAAAAACTAAAAAATACCCTTACATCCGCACCTGTATTAGCATATCCGGACTTCACGAAACCATTTATTCTAACCTGTGATGCTTCCAATCACGCTATATCCGCTATCCTTTCCCAAGGCTTCGTTGGCAAGGATCGTCCAATTGCTTACTCATCAAGAACCTTGAATAAAGCCGAATGTAATTATAGTGTAACAGAAAAAGAATGTCTAGCCATTATTTACGGAACCAAAGTTTTCCGTCCTTATTTATACGGTAGACGTTTTAAAATTGTGACCGACCACCGCCCACTTAAATGGCTTTTTAATTGTAAAGACCCAGGCTCCAAACTCGTAAGATGGAGACTAAAACTCGAGGAATTCGACTATGAGGTCGAATACAAGAAGGGCAAAATAAATACAAATGCAGACGCTTTATCGCGATATCCGGTCAATCCATTAATCACAGATACGTCTAATAACCCTGAAAGTGATAATCTTGAAAACACTGACATCGGTCAAACGTCAGGTTCACCTCATCTGTCTATCCCCAGTCTACCAGACCAAGACCAGATAACCCTAGAAGACCTGCTGACGCCAGGCTTCAAACCAATTGATTTTAGTCCTTTTAATTCTTCACATTCTAAAAGTCCAACTCCTATCACAAGCCAATCACCATCAGAAATAACTCCTGAACCTCAACCTTCGACCAGTAAACAAAACTTTGAAAGCCTACCTGCATCCTTAGACCCGCCTGTTGCACCAAATACAGACCCTAATACTAATGACATTATACCGAATCCTCCCACTCCGTCGAATGTTCCTGAACCTCCGATTCAAACACCTGGCGAGGATTATTCACGTTTTCTGAAAAACTTCAATAATAAAGATAATATTTACAACACTAATATAGTGGAACATAATCAGTCCTTATTAAAAACTAATTGCAAAATAATCATAATACCTACATCACTGGACTTAGATGAGTCCAATTTTTACGTTCAAGAAGTCTTAGGGAATCTCGATAACCCTAAAGACATATTATATTCGGAAAAACAATTACATTATTTTGAAAAGGTAAACTTAAAAGGTAAAGATACATACCTTATTTACACAAAGGTTCATTACTTCGATGAATCTACTTACCCAGAAATCTTCAAAACCTTAAAACATATAAAAGAAAATTTAGTACTTGACAAGGAAATTAATGAAATTGCAATATCAGATTTTAAAAATCCCTTCGAAAATTTATCATATACAAAAATATATAATATGCTCACCTTTTTATTCCACGATACTAATATTATAATTAACATATATCACAATAACATTATCTATCCAACTTCAACTGAAATAAAAAAAATCTTATACGATAATCATGACATTCCATCAGCCGGGCATCCTGGTTCAACTAGAATGTATAACAAAATAAAAGAACAATTTTATTGGAAGAACATGAGAACTGACATAGAACAATATGTAAAAAATTGTCCATTTTGTCAAAGCAATAAGGCATTACGGCAAATAAATAAAGCGCCAATGCAAATTACTAGCACATCTAAATCACCCTTTGAACGAATATCCCTAGATATCGTAGGACCCCTTCCCGAATCAGGTACAGCCAAGACAAAGTACATACTGACATTACAAGACGACCTAACGAAATACTCAACCGCATATCCCATTCGAAGCACAACTGCTGAAGAAACAACCGATTGTCTTCTTCACTTCATCTCTTTATTTGGCATTCCGAAAACCATCCTAACTGACCAGGGCACGAATTTCACAGCCGAACTTTTTAAAGAAACATGTTCCTTCCTCAAAATCAAACAGCTTTGGTCTTCTCCTTACCACCCTCAAACACAAGGGGCACTTGAACGTTCACACTCCACATTAAAAGAATACTTGAAATCTTACGTGAATGAGGAACAAACTAATTGGCCTCGATATGTCTACACGGCTATGCTTGCTTACAATACAACACCGCATTCGACCACAAATTTCTCTCCCTACGAACTGTTATTCGGACACAAACCATTTATTCCAAGTTCCATCTATGATTCTCCTTGTACTACATATTCTGACTATATTAGAATGCTACAAAATCGTTTAAGATGTTGCAGAGGAAAAGCGAATCAACACCTGCAAAGATCTAAGGAAATATCCAAGACATATTATGACACGCACACTCGTCCTGTATCTTATAAAGTAGGTGACTATGTATATTTAAAAAATCACCTCAGACTCCGAAAGTCTCTTTCCCCGGTATGGAAAGGACCATACAAAGTGGTAAAAATCAACGGTAGGAACTCACTTACCTTACTAATAAATCGTCGACACGTCGTCCATCACTTCGACGAAGTAAAACTTGCTCGACGTGAAAATCCTTAAACTAATATATAGATTGTAGTATTTTTTTTTTTCATTTAGTTTAACCATTTACACTCTATATTATTTGAAATGCATTTTACCTTCTCTTTTAATTTTATCTTATACATCTTATATACACCCTTATACAACTAGAATAGGTTAGCTAGAATGTAAGATTTACTATTCCACTATTGTTCTCCTATTTCAGTTTTACTTTACACAATTACGCGCTGGCGGGCCCAGATATCGTGCAGCCTATACAATCAAGTGCCGGTATTTATTTTGACTATATGGGTAAACTGAAGATTATCAACGGTCACCTAAACGTTCTGACACCCATAGATATTTCGCACATTCAGCCTCACATAGATAATATCAATTCTGTATTAGGTACCCTTAGATTTTTGTGCAGACAAATAAATGAAACAGAATGCCGTGACACGTTGGGACCACTTACTACCCGATATCACGATATCGATACACAATTCTCTTCCATTGCACATTTAATCGACAATCGTATTAAACGTAGTGCATGGTTTGGTGGGATAGGTAGCATTTTTAAACACATATTCGGTGTACTAGACGAAAATGATGCGTACAAGTACGACAGTGCTATTAATTCTGTACAAGAAAACAATAAGAAATTAGCTTCATTGATTAAAGAAAACATTTTAGTCACCACTTCAACTATCTCCGCTTATAATAAAACAATTTATAAATTGAAATTCAATGAAGATAGTTTAACTGAAGCTATCGACAAGCTCTCTGCGAGATTACAAAATTTGAGTGCCATTTCTAATAAAATGGCAACCTCTGTTGAAATAAATTCAATTTTGAACAACTTAGAAACTTCTTTACTTAGTATATCTTTTCAGTTGGAAGACATAATAAATGCTATTCTTTTTTGTAATATGAATATTTTACATCCTTCAATTATAACTCCGTATCAACTTTACCAAGAGCTTGCCAGTAACTATAGACATTTACCTAATAACTTAGAATTTGCTCTAAGTTTAGATTTAAGAACTATTCATACTATGTTGAATATATCTACTCTACTGTGCTACTATTTTAATCGAAAAATTGTATTTTTGTTACAAATACCACTAGTTACTCAGCCAGAGTTTTACCTGTATCATAATATACCTTTACCTGTACCTCATAATTTGCAGAAACCAGATTCATTTAGTGTAATAATACCTACCAATAAATACATTGCCGTGACAAAGGAAAAAACGCACTACACAAGTATGGATACTTTAGAAAATTGTAAAATTATGAATGGTTATAATTATATTTGTAAAATTATGAATGTGTTTCCATCTAGTGCAAACCCATCGTGTGAAAGCGAAATTTTATCTAAGGTATTAACGTCAATGCCAATACAATGTAAAACAGAATTCCTAAATGGAAATTTAGATATTTGGAAACCTTTAATTAATAACCGTTGGATTTTTGTTCAAACTAAGTCAACGAAATTATCCATTGACTGTACCAATTCAGAGTTGGTAGAGAGAAACATAATAGGAACAGGTATAGTCAATATCCCATTGCATTGTACAGCGTATTGTAAGAGTACAAAACTTTATACCAACGACAATGTCCTAAACATAACCTCACCTGCAATAAGTTTCTCAGATTTTAATCTTATAAATGACTCTTGCTGTAATTTTAATAAATTTAGAGAAACCGTAAATAATGCGCCTCCTATTAAAACACAAAATATAGACTTAGAGAACATTGATTTTAAACAAAATATATTTGATGATCATGTAATCAAAGATCTCGATAAAATAATTAACGAACCGCATGTAATAAAATATGGGGCACATTATTCTTTTTTATTCATAGTTATAGTCCTACTTATAATAAGCGTTATAGTTTATAAATTCTATATTAAATTGTATAAATCCGAGGGCAAACCGAACCTATTAAGATTATCCAAAATAATGAAGAAAGAATCTGACCAACCCTTTAATCTCACCGAAATTGATATTGACAAACAAACAGACAAACGGGCAGAAATCCCTATTCCTAAAATTCGTACTGGCATTTAACGAAATTATGTAATAACTATATTTCATTTCATTTTTATAATTTCAATTTAGAAGTATATTTCTTTATTTAGCTATAAACTTCAAATTAAATTTAAAGTTTATTTCCTATGGGGGGAGGTGTTATATCCGAGAATAGTATAAAGATGTGCCACCCCATCAACTGACGCTGCCGCGTCAGCATTATCTAGTTCTAACATGAGGAACCCTACCAGATCCTCAGTTCAGTTCTTACTCAATCTTCAATCGGGTCGGTTGCCATCCAAAATCCATTTTTCAAGTTTGTATCATTTTTATTGTGAAAGTTATATCTTGGTGCAAATAAATATTAAAGTGTTAAAATTAAAATTACTTTTTTAAAACCCAAACACAAAGCCCTCTCGTAACAGTACGAAACCCTTCGCACTCGCACATCGCACTTGCACATGTGCGATTACAACTTGACCGGTTTTTATTATCAGGGCGAGCGAAGCGAGCCCTACACTAGGCCACTTTCTATACACTTTTGTGGTACATTTTATTGAAAAAATATCGCATTTTTAGGTTTGAGCTTCGACGTGGTAGCTTATATTCATGTCTAGATTTGTTATCTTCCATAAAAATACCATTTTATAAAAATAAAAAAATAGAAGGTACAATTTGTATTAGAATCTTATTACTACTAACGCCATCTCTTATTAAATTAACGAGTTAAAATTGATAGAAGATACATTTTCTATTAGAATTTTTGAACTTATTAAGAGACGACCTACTTCATGAATTGTTTCTTCATATTTCACTGGCGGCGCGCGGTTATCGTGCCCTCGTATAAAGACGAGGTTCAAGTATAAACTGCAATAGCTATAGGGCATTGACATGTATAATAATTATACACGTCAATGCTATAGGGCCATCAGTTTGATCAGTTTGGCATCGAAGGTGTATGATAAAATCATTGAAAGGAGAATGCAAGAGAAGGGAAGTTCGAAGTAATATTGCGGGAGGCACAAGGAGAATTTAGATCTAGAGCAGGGATGTTTGCTGGGAACAGAGTAAATAGAGCGTTAGAGAGTTTCACAATATGCCTATTGAAAAACAGTACAGATGTATTAATTGATTTATATTGTATTGAGATCAATTCCCATCAATTAAAATGTGTTTTTTATAAGATCAACCTTCATTTTTAATACATATTTTTCTTTGAAAATACCAACAAACAAAAACCAAATATTCCTAGTCCAAAGCCTGACGACGCGGGCCTTTGATGCAAATGTAATGTTTAGGTGAAAATACGCTGAATTTTTTAGGTTGGATAATTATAAATAAAGTCCATACATTAAAAGATGTAATTCTCATAAAAATACTTTTATAACAATATTACTAGATAGTATAACTTTGCGAGCCCTTACAAAGCTCTGCTTTTTCCTAGTTTATTAACTTACACCAAAGTACATCAACTAATAATGCATCCCCTAATAATGACAACTGAACATGTAATAAAATATAACGGCAAAACTCGAAAGTTAATTACGTATTTTGTGTATTTTTTTATTGAGTTGACTTGAAATTATTTCAACTTTCTCCAGATACGATACCTTTAATAAATATAGAAAGCAGACACTTCTTACGACCTGCCTGGCAGAACTCAGAACAGCAGTAGAACAACTGCCGTTTTGCCAGGCAATTCGTAAAAGGCGACCGATTAGCTATAGGCACGTGTCACTGCTATTCGGTGCTATTGGTCGGCATTCTCTCAACTTAGTTTTCATATTGGTTAAAAACTTTTTTTTAATTTTTTTATTAGGATTGCCAACAGAAAATACACACTCTAGACTATAATACATAGTCTACATACATGATGAGAGATGGCAGTGCTCTCCCAATTATAGGTAACCACAGCTTATTATGGTTAAAAGCGTATTAACCATACTATCGAAAACGCAATAATAAAATGTTACCTCAAAAAATCTGAATTTACTTTGGTAATTGAGTCGTAAAATGAACATTCGTCTGTCCGTGTTATAACAGCTCTTAATTTCGAGCTAGCGATAAATGTTTTTTCAATGCTCGACTAAGTTTTACTGGATATTGGATAGAAACTCAACTATTGAACATTTAAATTTGAAACACCATTTTGATTCCATATCGTCGTACGACAGGAAATTCTCATCATTTAACATAGTTTAAATTTTTACACAGACATTTCAATGAATTTTCCTGTCCGTGATTTAGAAAGAAATGTAGTAAACAATTTTTCCCTCTTCTTATTTTATAAGGAAATGAATTTAGAGACTTAGTGACTTTTTCCAGGTCAGGATATTGTTTAAATAGATAACATTTTATCAGTAACTTCGTATCACCCAAAATTGTACTTGGTGAATTTTACCTATCAGCCAACGATATATAACATTTCAATAAAGATACTTGTGAACTAGGCGAGTAATTTCCTGTTTGGAAGCAATATTGATAATGTGCTATACACGTTTGTACCTCAATCTGTTTTCATGTTAAGAGATTTATCAAATGAACTTCTCGCTATTTCAATATTTGGTTTGAAACTCCAGTTTCAATTTTCTACAAAAGATTCTTATCAAACAACTATTACCATGGCCGCAGCTATTCAATATTTCTTATATGTTATACCAAAATTAATTTATTTACTTTCAACAGTTTGAAGTTTTGACATGTCCGTATGTAATATTGTTATGTACGTATGTATATTTTGAAATTTGATAATATTTGAGAATAATAAGAATAAGAATTGTTTTCTTTACCACACATACATATACAGTAAAAACAAGAACAAGCCTACAAATAAGACAAAAAGCAACAAATACAGTAAACAAAGAAAAAGAAAAAATACACATGCAACGCTTTTTAAAAGGCATAGATAATTACACGAAGAAAAAAAAACAAATTACGTAAAAATTAATTAATAATCTATCCTAGTGGTGGGGTCTTTATTTTTCATGGTGGGGGCTTCATGCACGAATTTATCGGCGATCTTACCTTTCAAACCGAAACAGGGATAGTGACAAGCTCTAACGCTATCGTAGCAGGAATAGGTACGGCGGTGGTACCAGACTCGGGCGAGACAATGCAGAACTCTACCACTTAGTCGCTAAGATGGTAGTGACACGCATATCCAATTGTTCGCCTCTTACAAAATACCTGGCAGAACGGCAGAGGGTCTATTGTTCAAAGCCTGGACCAACACGAGGTAATATATGTATACTATTCTCAACAAATAAATGGCAGTTACTTTTATAACCTTTCGCAGCATGATTTGTGACAGTGTAATAACAAATAAATAATACATAGTATCCTCTTCCACGTGCATACGTATGATTTTAGTTGTCTGTTATCGGTGTAAAATTAGCAATAAAATTAGCGCCGCGATAAACAACTTCAGTCAGACGTATCGTATATTATTTTATAGCTCGTGTGATGTAAAGCCGCACTTTAATCACGCTTTTCAGTGTAAAAAATACTATGTAAGTCACGGAAAAGCATAGTTAAAGTACGTGTGTCTTATAGTACCAATTATGATATCTATACATATAATAAAATCGTAGAAAAGTCAAAACTGTACATTGAATATTTTTTTAAAAGAATACTTGGGGCGTGACCTACAATCGATATCAAAGCCAAAAATATAGTTTTTAGAATTTTTGTCTGTTTGTCTGTATGTATGTCCGGGGTAAACTCAAAAAGTACTGCATGGTTTAACTTCAAATTTTGCATGAATATTACTAACAGGTCGGGTCAACATATAGGCTACATACTATCACGCTATCACCTACAGGGGAGGAGCAGTGCGGAGTAAACGAAGTCCGCGCGGACGAAGTCACAGGCAACAGCTAGTTTTAAATATAATTAATGAATATTTTGAGTATGATTATACTACTAGTAAGCCGTACTGATTGCTACATCTGCAGACTAATTATTTACGAGTATAATTGAGTACACTTTGCCTTATATTAACTACCACTGTTGTCTGCGGTGGAGCATTCTTATCAAAAATGAAACTTTTTACTTTGGATTTCAAAGCTCTAGGATTGTATTCCTTAGAAAATACAAACTGAGGTAAAGTGTACCCTCTCGGCTCACACAATAAACGTTTAAACATAGTGCTTTGTACGAGTCTTTGAAGTTTCGACTGTAAAATGGTGTATTTTCTATACTTTCCACTTACTTGGTGAAATTCCATTATTGTTACACAATTAAATTAGTACTTGTACTGTAATTTCACATCAAAACTTTATTTTTTTATATCACTCAAACGGTTTCTTTTTAAGCATTTAAGCATTTTCAGGATGTAATTATTACATCCTATAGGATGCAATTATTACACCTGAAGATGCTTAAATACTTAAAAAGTGAAACCAGTCGAGTGATATACAAAAATAAATTTACGGTACAAGTGATCAGTCATTTGTGTAACAACAATGGTATATTTTCGCCAAGGTTCTCCTAGTTTGATGGTTAAACGAAGATTATATGTAATTGCGTAGTACTGAAGACGACTGTGTAGTCTAAATAGTCTTCGAAATATCTATTTATACATATAAACATCTATTTATAAGGTAAGGTTTAAAAGGTGAAAAAATGTACAAAAAAAAAAACAGAAAAGTAACACAGAGTTGGCAGAACATCGTTTGTCGGGTTAGCTAGTATCCAATAAAATACAGTTAGTAAAGACTAAAACAAATTATTGCGAATATGTTCCAGGGTTTAGAGTTTTATCTTAACAAGGCAAGATTTGCCTTCTTAAGCCTTTTCAGTTGTTGCTGCTTAGTTATATTTATATTTATAGGTAGAGATGGTTAGTATTTAGTAGATATATCTCAAAAAATTTTCAAAGATATATAGTTTCAAAGATATATATAGTAAATAAAAACATCTTTGGTGTCTATAGGCGATGGTATGTCTTTCCATCAGGAGATGATCTGCTTGTTTGCTATCTAATGATACAAAAAAAATATTGTTTCCTACAACAGGCAACGGCACAATTGATGTTGACGGCACAACTATACTGAGAAGGACGTTTGGAAACGCAACAATTTCTACTACATTTTCATTTCGTCGCCACCCTCTTTTATAAATATAATATAAAAGAAAAATAACATATTTTCCTTCTAGTTTGCTTGTTATAATAAAAGGTTAAACAAGCTGACCTTCAAATGAAGGCTTAACGTATTATCCGAGTAAAAGCCATCAATAGAGTTTCTGAACTAAAATTATAACGCGTAATGTTCTTAACTAAATCCTTTGAATAACTTTCGAGCGTGCTAAGGGAAAAGTTTCACTTAGTGAGAACAATTGTCTTTATATTATTTAAAAACTGCTAAACTTAACTCCATAAAGGTTTTTGTTAAAGATAAAGATGAAAAATTAATTTGATAATGTGTACAAAATTATGTCTAATATATGAAACTTTCCCCGTGTTGGTTCCGGGTTCCTTAAAAAAATAGGCTAACTGCCGTTCAGCTAGGCAGGTCGTAAAAGGCGACAGTCTGGCTTTACGAGTCCCTAACATCGTGGCTACTATATAGATGGTAGTTCTGCATTGTCCCGCTTGCGTCTGGTACCACCGCCTTACATATTTCTGCCGCAATAGCGTCAGTGCCTGTTGCTGTCGTGTTCCCGTTTGAAGGGTTAGGTAGCCGGTAAAGTTATGTATGTGGCATAAGACCTCGCCACAAGACAGAAACGCACCATTAACACCTTTGGTGTCTATAGGCGATGGTTGAATCTTTCCATCACAAGACCCATCTACTTGTTTGCTATCTTATGATATAAAAAATATGAAAATAATTATACTTATGTATTATACAATCTTGCAGTCTCATTAATATGGGTTTGGTAACACTACTTTGCTTATTCCTGTCGTAGCGTAAATGCTTGTTCCTGTCATGTTCCGGTTTGAAGGGTAAGCCAGCCAATAATACCTAAACTTAGGCATATTGTAATATACGCAACACGGATAACATCGCCCAATTAATATATTTGCTGTTAACAAGCGATTGTTATCTTTTCCATCTAGAGTGTCATCTGCTTGTTTGCTATCTTATGAGATACAAAATGTGTTATCCTAGGAAAATCTATAATTGAAAACAGAAATTAAGGCTAATTTTATAAATAAATTTTTATTTGATCCCCGTAGTAGGAATAAGAAAAGTTATTTGATTCATGTGGAAGGGATAGATAAAATTATTTGATCTATGTGTTAGGGATGAGTAAAGTTATCTGATTAATGTGGTAAGGATAGGTAAAATTATTTGATAGTGGTGGTAGATAGTAAAGTTAAATTTAAATTTTCTCTAGCATTGCATAGTTGCTAAAATACTTTTATTTAGAAGAGGGCATAATCACCACGGTCAAAAAAATAATAGTAAGTCGCATCTTTGAAAATAACGTTATTTCATCGAACATATATGTAAATATTTTTTCTGGTGATTATTATATTTAAATGTCATTTCCAATAACCAAAAATGTAATTAATATAATTGCACGACTCATAATGTGAAGCATAAAAGAGAGATTTTACGCCTCCTTTCAGCAACTGTTTCTATTGTAATGACCATGATAATACACAAAGTCGATTAATTTATATACCACCGTTGAAGATAAATTCTGCAGTTTGAAAACATTAATTAAATGTAACATAAATAAGAAAATTATAAAATAAGTTCAACAATTTTTCCATTTGACAGCAAAAAAAAAAATAGGAAACACGATATCTTAAAAAAAGATTTACCCATTTTGTAAGGAAATTTGTTTTACTTAATGCGTATGTGCTATTTTCGTATTTTATTATCAATTCTCTAACGACAACTTAAAATCTACAGGGAGTTGCAACATCAATTACCTTAATTTTTAAAGTATATTCTTATCTAAAAGTTAACTTACATTTAAATTAACTGCCGCAGATAACACCGGTACCTGTAACAAAAATAGAAAAAATATCCTTATTCTTTTTTTATTTGGCTTCTGTTATTATAAATTGGATACTTTTCACCACCGGAACTTACATTAAAATAGGTAGGTATTACAAATAAATTCAATTGCACTTCCATTTAACTTACATTTCTTATAATCTTATACACCCAATCAAGTTCGCTTATTACAGTATCATCAGGGATGTTTTGCACCATCTACAGTAATGTAGTATATGTAGTAGTCACAGTTACAGTAATGTCTTTGACAAATTGTAAATAATTACAAGCTATATTATTTAAATACTAGTTGTAGGTGGGTACACACCTACCCACCTACCTTCTAGTACTGGTTGTAGGTTACTACATGTAACCTAAACTAGAAATCATAAATCATGTATCACGATGGCAGTAACACATATAGCCAATTACTTTTTACTAAGTGCCTGGCACTATGGAACGGAACAACACTGCGGATTAAATTTTAAATTTACTAGGTGGTAGTTCTGCATCGGCTTGACCGGGTCTCGTACCACCGCCTTACCTATTCCTGCCACAATAGCGTCAATGCTAGTCACTGTCGTGTTCCAGTTTGGAGGGTAAGGTAGCCGGTAAAGTTATGCATGTGGTATTTCACCTCGCCACAAGATAGCAACGCACCATTAACACCTTTGTTTTATATGCTGACTCTTTCCATCAGGAGACCCATCTGCTTGTTAGCTATCTTATAATATAAAAAAACATGTATTCATGTCATAACTGATTTTGAATAATATCGATACTTATAATATAAATGTGAAAGTAGCTTTGCCTTTTTTTATATCATAAGATAGCTAACATGCAGATGGGTCTCCTGCTGGAAAGAGTCAACCGTCGCCTATAGACACCAAAGCTGTTAATGGTGCATTGCTATTTTGTGGTGAAGTCTAATGCCACATGCATAAGTTTACCGGCTACCTTACCCTCCAAACCGGAACATGGCAGTGACAGCACTGACGCTATTGCGGCAGAAACAGGTAAGGCGGTGGTACCAGACCCGGGCGAGACAATGCAGAAATCTACCACCTAGTAAAATAGGCTGTCTGTCTGTCTCTTCTTCCTTCTTCGCGCCTAAACCACTAAACTGATTTGGATGAAATTTGGTGCAAAGATAGCTTGAGACCCGAGACAGAACATTAGGTAGTGTTTATCCCGGAAATCTCCCGGGAACGGGCACTATGTTTTGTTGTTTTACGGGTCTTGTTTTAGACTTTTTTCCACGCGAACAAAGTCGCGGGCACAGCTAGTTGAGCAATAATTTAAAACTACGTACGTAATTTTGCCAGTTAATAAGGCAGCAACGTTAAACACGTACGATACACATTCATTGCCACTAAATCAAATTTCGTGTTATGCGATTAACCAAATGATTTCCACGTTGTTTGTGCTCTTAATTAGTTTGCGTTTCTGTTAGCTTCAAAGCTTTAGTAGAATCTTTACTATAGCAGATAAAATTAAAGTTTGAATAGTGTGTAATCTAGACGTATAATAAAATCGTAGGAAAGTCAATGTATGTCCGGGGTAAACTCAAAAAGTACTGCATGGATTTACTTCAAATTTTGCATGAATATTACTAACAGGTCGGGTCAACATATAGGCTACATATATTATGCTACCACCTACGGGGGAGGAGCTGTGCGGAGTAAACGAAGTCCACGCGGACGAAGTCGCAGGCAACAGCTGGTACATAATATAAACATATAAAAATGGGTGTTTTTTTTTATATATGAAATCGCTAAACTCAGTCACGATTTGACACGTAAAACGTGCACATACACACTTCGCGTACGTTGAGTGTGTATATTGTGTGTTTTTGTGCTTGCTAATGTCGCGGTGTAGTATGGTTGACGAGGGTGGATAACTGTGCCGCTGGGGTTTTCATTTTTATAGTCCCGAAGTCAACTAGGAACGCTTAGTTTCGCTATGTCCGTCCGTCCATCCGTCCGTCCGTCCACACGATACCTCAGAGATTCTTAGTACTAGAGAGCTGTAATTTGGCACTATTATACACATTAATCACGCCAACAAAGATTAGAAGATTTTATGTTACTTACCACATAAAATCTTGAAAAATATTTTTTTCCTGTTACCTCACCTATACATAAAGTAGGAATGTTAATTTTTTCTTCTCATGTACCCCATTGTGTGGGCTATCGTTGGATAGGTTTTTAAAAAAATATTGCAGGTTTGTGAAAACAAGTTTTTGATTCAGGGACTCGTTTGCGAAATATTAAGAATAAGAATAAGAACACATTTCTTTGAGACGCACACCACAGAACATATACAACTTACAACAACAATATACAAGTTAGACATACAAAACTTTTACATACAACACACTATAGACTCAAAGAAACAAAAAAAAAACAAGAGATACAAAGTACATAATGGTGGTGCGACATCTCAAATTGGCCTACCACTCAGCATGTGTTGGGATTATAATGGCAATCCCAACGCCGATTTTCTGTGGCGGCCAGTTCCCTGAAAAAGCAGCAACAGTTTTAGCGTCTATTCACATCTGATAGTTTATTAATAATAGCATATAACATACATAATAACATGATATGATATAAGGAATATGGAGTCGAATGTATATAGTAAATAATTTAATTAAGCTTTAAGTGCTAATTTTTGTTGGATTCAAGTGTCCCCCTCTCTGCAGGCTAAGCGGTTGGTTTCGGGGTAGTAAATCATGGTAGCAGTAAATATTTTAAATGGAAAATTATCACGGCTTAGAAGGCTTTATTAGTTTTTGAGTAATAGTCGACCAACTTATAAAATGTACTTTTTTTACATTTATGACATATTATTTGTCATTGACGTTGAATAACTTAAATATTCATAGTGTCTACACTACATTGTGCGTGGACCGATACGCACTCTACAAATTTTTTTTTCAGGCCTACGGTGAGTTTGTTCCAAACCGCTTTCTTATTTTTTTCCTTTTAAGCTCATCACACACGATTAAGATACTATAATATTTGATCTCAAGATGCACTAATATAAAATATTACAGTATCTTAACGTATCACACACGGCTAAGATACGATAATATTAGTCTGCGTCGTTGGAGTTCTATATACAGGTTGATTAACCATGAGTGATACGGCCTTACTTCTTGATTTGTTAGACAGCTCCTCAGATAACGATTTTTATATAGGATTAATACTAGCAAAAAGCAAAGCTTTTTAAGGGCTCGCTAAGTTATATTAATACCTACCTACCTAGTAATATTCTTAGGAAAGTATTTTTATGCGAATTACATCTTTTAATGTATCATGGACTTTAACATCTTTAACATCAAAATTTTTAGAATTTATATTGGACTTACCGCAGGCACTAAGAATTGGCGGTAGAAACACAGCGAATAAATTTTTCGAATTTTTTTTCCTCAGAGAAACTCTCGGGGTTCGATTCCCGGGTCAGGTAAATCAAAAATGTGTTTTTCCAGTTTGCTGATAAAAACGACGTTGCCCGTTATTGGAAAAGTGCCCAGTTGGTGATAGACTGGTCACTTATCACTTGTCTGTAATCTGTAAATGGTTGCAAGCCATCCCTGAAACTTCCCGCTAAATTACCGTATTTTAAGCTCAAAATAGTAAAAACTGTAAGCATAGGTTTTTTCAGTATAAATATCTATTTTGATAAAAATGGCAGTATATTGATTTTTCAAAAGCTGTATATTTTGGAAACGATGATCGATTTTGATCTTTCAAATGGCATTAAACTCAATTTAAATATTGCTTTAGCTAAAAAATCGGTAGGTTCAAAAATTTCGAAGCAATGTCAAAAACATTTGTTTCAAAAATTTTCGTCATTGATAGATCCCAAACAAATTGACCGATTTTTATCCAATTAACGGTACGTGGCGCAGGTTTTCAAGAAGAAAACATGATAAGATTTTGAAGTCAATCGGTATATTAGCCTGAAAGTTATTTCAAAAATATTAAGTAACTTTGCTAAAGAAAACGTAATTTTAATTTTTGAAAAGATGTAACTTTTGAAAATAAGATTCGGTTTTGATTTTTAAAAGGGCATTCGACGTAATTTTTTTAGTATTAAAATATTGTAGAATACCAAAAAATGATTGGTTGAAATATTTCGAAGTTATGTCGAAAAAACAATTTTTTCAAAATTTTCGTCAACGATTACTTCCAACCGAATAAACTGATTTTGCCGCAATTTATGCATAAGACGTAATTTTTTGAGGAATGGAGCTGATTAGTTTTTGTGCTCAATCGGTACATTAATCTGGAAGTTATTAAAAAAATTCTGTTTCGCAAAAATTTTTTGGGTTTTTTCAAAATTTCTCAAAATCTCTTGGGCCCATTTGGTTTAAATTTTCAAGAAATATAAGTTAAGCGGAATCCAATCGAATGTTATCAACCGCGTTTCGATCGGTTCAGGCGTTCAAAACTTATTAACATTAACACACACACGCACGCACGCACGCACGCACGCACGCATGCACGCACACACGCACACACGCACGCACGCACGCACGCACGCACACACATACATACATACATACAGACATACTGAAGTCATCGCAAAAGTAGTCGAAAATGGTTCCTAATACCACAAAACGTGGACATATGGTGAAAACTCCATTTTTGAAAATCGGAGCAAAATCAGTAACCTCCCTATCTACATACGTAGTGGGAGGTTAAAAAGTACAAGTGTTTGAATAGATTAATATTGTATTAAAATGGAGTGAATGAAATGTATCACTGAAGGGCACAGATCGTCGCCTAGTGTAGCTTTGTAGCATTTTAACCCGTTAGTTTTATAATAGATGGCGTTAGCAGTAATAAAATTCTAATACAAAATGTGTCTTCTATTTTTTAATGTTTATGAAATAGCATTTTAATGGTAGATAACATATCTAGACATGAATTTAAACCACCACGTCAAAGCTCAAACCTAAAAGTGTGATACTTTTTCAATAAAATGTACCACAAACGTGCATAGAAAGTGGCCCAGTGTAGTAATGAAATATCCTTCTTGACTTATAAGTGGTCTAACTAACACGACTTTTTTATATACATTGATGTTTTTTACTATTTTTTTATTGATGAAAATATTAAAACGTTATATGTTCTTTAATCAATCAGCAATATTTTTTGAACAAATGTTTTTTGCTGACATTACTAATTTCACTCTTTTGATATGAAGTTTATAACAAGCGGGATCCTATTCGTAGTTGGAACGCATAGTAATTAACACACAAACAGAACATTTAAAAATATACCAAACTGCGTTACAATAAATTTTATTTTGCTACAAAAAAAAGAGTATTTACGTCCTTTTGTAGTCTATTCAAAATAGACTCATCTATTTGTACAATAGTGAAACTTAAGATCTTAATAGTTTCGCTATTCTACAATAGATGGCAGTATTGATTTTTCCGTAGTTTTCAGTTGATCATATTTGAGTAGAGAACTTTCTAGAACGATATACGTAATGACTGTCATTACATATATCTTTCAAGAAAAATTAGGTCAACCTAAAATGAACTTTATATGTGAGGTGTACGGCTGATTTTAGCTTGACTTTCTATTATATCATAAGAGATTATATTAAATCAGGAATTTAATTAAAATAAAATGAAAATTGTACTTTCGAATGATATGAAATATCTCCATTTTTAATCATCTGTATTCTACTATCATTTCTGAATTCAAGGATGGCACAGTACGGCATAATTCAGTGTATAATAGATTTTCGCACGACGACTATCTCCTAATGATATGGTAAGTATCACTAAGGCAATTTAGAGTAAAAGCGCATAATAGTGACGCACGCGGCACGCCCACTCTTAACTTCCCCTTGTTCTATGTTCCATGATTATGAGGCACTGCTATCGCGCATATCCCGAAATAAAAACATCCTGTATTTATATTAAGATGCGAAAAAATATATATTTCGTATCTTAAGATCATATCTTAAAATATGAAATATATATTTCAATATCTTTCGGTATCTTAAGATACTAGGATAAAATATGCATTATCTTAGTCGTGTCTGATGGTTTATGCGAATTGTATTTTGAGCGATTTCTGGAATTTGCTTGAATCACACGAGGTCCCGAGTCTGATTACCAGTTCGGGTAATCCAAAAATGTGTTTTTACAGTTTAATGATAAATATAACGTTGCCTGCGATTGGATATTGGATAAGTGCTTGATTGCTGATAGTCTTGCAACCTATCACACTATCAGGTAAAGTATCTTCAGCTAATCGTGGGTGTACTGGTTGTACCTCTGCCTACTTCTTCGGGGATACAGGCGTGAAGATACTTTTTAAATTAATGATAAAACTAGCGACCTGCCCACGGTTGCACCCGCGTAGCTTTTGTTCCCGTGGGAATATCGAAAAGGTTTATATACTAATAACTTCCTCAAGAATCAATCTATATATTAAAAAAAACCGCATCAAAATCCGTTGTGTAGCTTTAAAGATTTAAGCATACATAGGGACAGACAGAGAAACGACTTTGTTTTGTACTATCTAGTGATAAAGATGATATTTCCAATAGTAATAATTATAAAAGGTACAATATTTTAATCAACAAATTTAACCTCAAAAACAAATGTATTATGAGTTCTGCGATGTGAGACGAGACGCACTTCCAGATATAATTCAAACTGAACTAGCGGATTCCTTGTTAAATAAACTTGTGTAAATTTGTGTTTCCTCGGATTCGCCGCCTGGCGCCTGTTATGCAGATTTACGCTCCAAACTCCACGAAGATTATGTCAAACTTGGTGTTAAACTCATGACGAATCTACAATTAGATGCGGCATTTATAATTGTGATTTAAGATGCAGTAAATTCAAATACAGATGTAGTTTATCTGAAATATTAACTTACTAAATATATTTACATAATAACGACTTTGTATGAAAAATCTGAACAAATAGCAATAAAGGACATTAACGTTCCTCTTGTTGGTCCGAGCCCCCTTTAAAGAATAGTCCAACTGTCGTTCAGACAGGCAGGTTGTAAAATGCCTTTTTGGCTGTACGTGTCGCTACCATCGTGACTATTGATGGGATTCTGCAATTTCCGCCCGCTCTCTCTGATCCGGGCATATGCTAACACCACCTTTTTTATATCATAATATTGCAAACAAGCAGATGGTTCTCCTGATGGAAAGAGTCAACCATCGCCTATAGACGCCAAGCTGTTAATGGTGCGTTGCTATCTTGTAGCGAGGTCTTATGTCACATGCATAAGTTTACCGGCTACCTTACCTTCCAAACCGGAACACGACAGCGACAAGCACTGATTCTACTGCGACAGGATTAGGTAAGGCGGTGGTACCAGATCCGGGTGAGACAATTGAAAACTGTACAATCTATATCTGCAGCAATAGCGTCAAAGCTTGTCATTGTTGTTTCGGTGTTGAGAGTAAGGTAGCTGATAGACATGCATGTGGCATTTACCATCGCACCCCAGTGATAGCAACGCATCATTAACGTCTTCGATGTCTATAGGCAAAGGTTTCCCTTTTTATCAGAAGAACTATTTGCTTGTATTTGCCTACGTTACGCGTACTCATACTTGGTTTTGGTTAACTTGTTAAATTAGTGATGTACAGGGTGTAAAGGACTCTCTACAAAAAAATCGAAATCATGGTATTGGATTATGATTCTGAGATGAAAATATTTAGAGACTTTTATGGGAGATTTTTGATTTTGTGATGATTTTTTTACCTTAATTTAGTAAAACGTGATTTATTTTAAAATTCTACAGAGCTTATTGTTATAAAATAGTTAAACTTGAGGAAATACACAAAATTAACAATGTATTATGTACCACAAACCACATTAAATAAACAGTCGGTTCGTACGCTTTACATTACATGGCATAAAAATAAAAAAAGAATGTAAAAGTATCCTCGACGAGGTAGGTAGAGGTAGAATATGTGAACCCACGATTAGCGGAAGTTACTTAAGTCTCACAATATGATAGATGGCCAGCTAACAGGGCAATTTTACAATCCCGGGTGACGTTGTTTTTATCAGAAAACTGAAATTTTTTTTTTTATTCGTCTGACCTAGAAATCGAACTCGGATCTCGTATGGTCAATGCCAACACTGACCATTAGACCACAGGCGATTAATTGAAAATAAGAAAAAAAAAATGATTTTTTACGCGCATTTCCTACAAGAAAAGGGATTTGCATCATGACTAGAACGTAAAAATAGCACGTTTTTTTATTTTTCGGTACTCCGTCTCTTACACCCTATATTATTTTACAAGCAATGCTTGCAAAATAAATCTTCTTGATGTTAAACATTATTCTTTTTTATAGTAGATTGCAGTGTTCAATCCGAATTTTTTAAACCTTTAGATTACCTAAAAATATAACTTCATTCTTATTGAAACAATTGACAAAAACCTTTGGACAATAAAAGAAACTAATAAAAAGACACTCCAGTTTATCTCAAGTAAAATGTAATCTTAAAAAATATATTTCTAAACTTTATCTTTAACGTCGGATTATGGTATTGTCGGTAAATAAAAAACGTAATTTGCAAGCAGAGATAGGAAAAATCTGTTAAAGAAATCCTTTGATTTGCATAGAAATAGAACGAACAACAAAGGCTGATCACGGAGCATGCTGATGTAGAAGAGCGTTTCTCAAAGACGAAATTATTGTATTTAATTTGCAAAATTTCCGTGAAATATAAAATATCTTAGAATGTTTCTGTAAAAAGGCTATCAAATTCAAATTCAAATATTTTTTATTTCGTAGGTAATTAATTATACACTTGAAACAAGTAATTTATACATTACATTACATATCTGTTATACTATCTTTCACTTCAGTTTTAAAATTGAACAAAATTTATATTTTACATTTACAAGAATTGTAAACAATAACAATAACATAATAACACAATATCTCTTAAAATATCTCTCTCTGTGAATCTTCCAAATCTGTATTTTTAAATTGATAAATTAAAACAGCTTGTCTAGATCATGAGGTTTTAGTACACAATTCTCGCTCTCCACCATATAAGTTATACTACTTATAGTGTAAACAGAGAAAAGTGATAAAGATCCGCAACGTCTCGCCCGGGCATTTGGTACTAACGCCTTACTTATTTCTGCCGCAATACTATCAATGCTTGTCATTGTCGTGTTCCGATTTGGAGTCTAAGGTAACTCATAAACTGTGCATGCATGTGGCATTGCCATCTCGCCACACGGATAGCAACGCACTATTAATATCTTTTCTCTTTCTATCAAGAGAGCCATCTACTTGTTTACTATCTAATGGTTTCAAAAAAACTGATGATTTTGCATCCTATGTGGCATGTTGGACACTTACTTAAGAAATATGTACGTATATTTGTGTTTATTTTATTGTGTTCATTTATTGTTTGATGTGGCTTACAGATTTTCATACTGAATAATTATTATTAGATATATTTTTGAAGAATGGCAGATGAACGGTTAAAAAAACAGATATACAATAGCAAATGTAGATGGATGTAGGTACCAGGGGAGATTAAGGCTGACATACCATGATCAAATTGGTCGGGTGCAATCAAGGTTATGTCAAGGGTCTTTAAAATCGGCGTGTTTGTATAATGAGAGTTATGAATATGCAGGAAGCAAGGCTGTCTGGACCGTGACATATTATGGCACTCAATTCTCTCTGTCTACCCCATAAAAGATTTGGCGTGATGATATGTATGTGTCTATTTTTATGATACTGATTTAGACCTTCTATTAAAAATAAGTCTTTTTTTAATAGACGGTGTTTAATATTCCTAATCATTACGTACATTAGTATTCCATTTCTAATATAAGATCAGGACGCCAATTTTAGGCATGAAAACGCAGTTTTTACATTTTCAAATTATAACCCGTCAATCCGACCAATTAAGCAATCACTGTCAAAACCGTTATTACTTAAATTATGTTGTTATGTCTAACACAGGATTAATGTTATTATACATATACATTACACTGACTAGTTTCGCGTAATAAATATTGCGTTTGTAGTATTCTCTGTAGTAATATATACTCTAAGAGAAGTGAGTTGCGGTTAGGATTGTTATTTATTCAAAGCTACAGGAAATAATTTGAGAATGTAGTATGTACTTTATTGTCCCCATACCTTTTTAATCTCCCTTTCCGCTCATCCGCTTTCCGCTTCTAGCCTGTTTTAAAATTAAATAATTACGCTTGTTTTCTCGTGTTTTAACAGATTAGGTTAAATTAACTGCCTCGTTATCTGGAGATAAGTCTATTCGATTCAGATCGTGAGGTCCTGAGTTCGATCTTCGTGTCGAGAAAAAGTGTTATGGAGATTGTTTCTCGAATATCTCAGTAGCAGCTCAAAGTCTGGCAGGTATCTATCACGACCCGCTGCCTTGGAAGAGCATGTTAGCTCTTCCAAGGCAGTAGGTCGTGTAACTGTAGCTCCTGGTTCTTACTAGAAATAATCGATAATTTTATTATCTAATCGATAAAATCACAAGGGAACCTCTTTTGATGCGCAAAATCTTTCCTCTCGTTTTCCTGCAATCTGTGAGAGAGATTTTGTGAAATGCAACGGAATTGTGTAACAGGAAGTCGAGAAAGCGCGCGTTATTTAATATGACCAATGAGCGCGCGCTATTTGAACGGATCAATAAGAGCGTGCAATGGTATTGCATTTTAGCCACGTGGTTGTACCAACTTAATAATTTGTGGGTCAAATGTTATATATCATATGCAACCGCCCCGTTGGGCGAGTGGTTAGCGACCCTGACTACGCAATCGAAGGAGCTCGAGTTCGATCACCAACGGGGACAAGCATTTGTGTAATGAGCATAAATGTTTGTATTTCTGAGTTTGGGTGTTCATTAAATATATTCCAATATTTATATATGTTATTTCTACGTATTAGTATCATTGACTAACACCCATAACACAAGCAAATAATTTGCTTACTTTGGGGTTAGATCAGTAAGTGCAATTTGTCTCGTGAATATTTATTCATTTATTTAACTATAGACAAGCCTGCTCGTTTCTTTTTTTTTGAAATCATCAGTCGTTAAGTAATAAGGTTCTTCTACGAGTAACTGTTACCTTCGATCGATGATGCGTCAAAATAACTTGTAAACGGTTTAATTGAATAAAGTATTTTTAATTTCCTATGTCCAAAATTGCTATAACGACCATGCTTATTTGCAAATACGTCGGAATTTGTATGTTCAAGAATGACAGAGCCTACTTTTTACCCGACTGAGTAAAAAGAAAAACTGAAAGCCGCGAGTCAGGCGCCCCATAGACGTACAATAATATTGCGCAATATTACGTATTGTACAATATTATTGACCGTTTAGGTTTAATATTGAAGATTGCACAAAGATTGAATGAAACTTTGAGCGGGTTTAATTTTTATTGCGCAATATTTTATTCTTCCATTGTGTAGACTTAATATTGCACAATATTTTTCATTTTAGAGTTTGGAGCGGCCGCGTTCGGTCAGTTACCGTGTTTAATATATATGGTCGTGTCGTAAATTTAAACAAAATGGCGAGCAAGAATGCTATAAAAGATGAAGAATGGGAGTTTTTACTTGAGTGTATAGAATTATATGAAGATTTATTTAATTAAATCACCAGCACGGTTGGCGCCAAAACTTCTTCGTCAGTCATGTTGCTCGCACGAAAACGACTGGTCTTGGTATCGAGGGGGTATTCAATATTATTGCACAATAAAAGTATTGCGCAATATTATTATAGGTCTATGGGGCACCTAACAGTCAGTATCCAATAAGAATGAGAATGAAAGGGAAATAGAAAATTAACACTTCATCATAAAATGGGATACTACGTAATAATCTTGAACAGTTTTTTTTTATATCATAAGATAGCAAACAAGCAGATCGGTCTCCTGATGGAAAGAGTCGACCATCGCCTATAGACATCAAAGATGTTAATGGTGCGTTGCTATCTTGTGGCGAGGTCAAATGCCACATGCATAAGTTTACCGGCTACCTTATCCTCCAAACCGGAACACGACAGCGACAAGCATTGACGCTATTGCGGCAGGAATATGTAAGGCGGTGGTACCAGACCCGGGCGAGACAATGCAGAAATCTAACACCTAGTAGCCACGATGGTAGTGACTCGATAGCCAATCGGTCGGCTTTTACGACCTGCCTGGTAGAACGGCAGTTGGCTTATTCTTCAAAGGAAGCCGGGACCAACACGGCGGAAGACCACATGTATAATTTTACCGGCTACTTTTCCTTCCAAATCGGAATACCACAGCAAATAGCACCGATGCTATTGCGGCAAAAAAGGTAAGGCAGGGAAGCCAAAATCCGGTCGAGACGTTGTAGAACTCTAGCACCTTAGTCACAATGTAACTGACACGTTTTAGTCGTCCCTCGTCTTTTAAGAGATGCCCGGATCAACATGTAATTGAAAAAAAAGAATTTACTACCTACTAATTTACAGCATTTCCAGTTGTTGATTACACGTCACATAAGTAGTGTGGGACAGAGATAATGCTCTACGAAGCCAAAATTAGCCGATTGTCTCTTTCCAAAGGTCGGTGTGCAATATTTATCGCCGGGTACTGTACTCCATTCGCATTAACACACTTTTCTGAAAGCATAGATGAGTCGTTATAATATTTTAAAATCATTCAATAATTAAAGTTGAATTTATTCACTCTGAATGTGTGAAAGAATTAAACAGCTATTAGTGAATGGGTTGCCCCGTTATGTAGCAAATAGCTCCCTCGATTGAAAGAGATAAAAAATAGAGTTACATTCGCATAAAAATGTATACAGATACAACGCTTAAAATAATATTTCAAATTTTAGGGTTTCCTCTGTCTACGTTTTCATCAATTGTTAAAAATAAATAGAGGAGAATAAGCAAGTATTTTCCATCAACTTTTTTATATCACATGACAGCAAACACGTAGATGGCTCGACTGATAGAAAGAGACAACCATCACTTATTGACACCAAAGATGTTATGTTCCTATAATGATGTGGTAATGCCATACGTTTAAGTTTTACTATCAATCACCTATAGACACCAAAAATATTCATGAGGCTTCGCAATTCGTATAGCGAGGTTGAAATGCCAAATGCGTAAGTTTATCGACCATTTTACTCTTCAAACTGGAACACAACAGTGACAATCTTGGGGATCGGACCAATACTATTTTATAACAATTCAAAAATTTAACAAGCAACCAATCTAACAGATGTTTTTAGTGTACTTTAAGGTGTTATTTTTTCTTTAAGTAAATTCTTGCACTGTTCCAATATTACCACAAATATCAAAAACATGACCTGGGAGGTCATGTTTTGTTGGTCGAATGATTATTAACCTACGCAATTGACGAGGCTTGGGTTCAGCTTCCGACAGATATAATCGGTTTATTTGATGACCATTGAGGATATTAAATAGTTATATTTCTAGGTTTGGGCGTTAATTATGTTTTATTTTAATTCAACCAAAAAGGAGTTTCTAAAAGGATTTATAGAATTTTTGACGATCGCTAGTGTATTAAAATAGATAATACCCCAATTAATTAAATCAGTCTAAGTAAATAATAAGCTACTTTGTGTACTGATAAAGTACCGGTAAGACAGAATGACTAGCACTCAAGAAGCTGTAGTTCGCAAGGGAGTGATGGATACGTTAGCAGATTCGGCACTCAAATTCCCACCCTTTAAAACATGTCACTACTGAAATTCGTTTTACTTAAAGCGTACTCAACTCGTAGGCTGAGAGATATATTATCTGGGGTAACCCGAGATATGGGAGGATATTGGAATTTAATTTCAAGTTCTAACTTTACTTTCATTAAATTTTCATTTCGAATTCTGCTTCGCTCTAACACTTAGTAAAATCAATTGCTGGAGGAATTTTTATCAGTCAATACAACTTCAAGTGTTTAAAAAATTAGGCATCTCATTTTTAAGAAGTCGGCAATATACTGAAAACACAAATCTTAATATATATAAATTACGTGTCACGTTGTTTGTTCTCAATTTAACTTTAATCACATCTTTCTAATAAATAATCTAAAACTTTAATCACATCTTTTTGTACTCTTATTTCGTGCAAATAAAGAATTATTATTATTATTATTATTATTAATGGACTACGAAACTACTGAACCGAATTCAATGAAATTTTGTAGATATCTGCTGTTTGGTTCATCTTAAAAGATAGAATAGTTTTTATCTCAATTAATCCCTCTCCCTTCTTAAGCATTCCACCAAAATATTTAAAACATGTATGTATGGCGAAACAACTTTTGCCGGGTTAGCTAGTATATTTATATAAATTTGTGACTATCTCGTGAGTGCCAGGCAAAATAAAATAAAATTAAATAAATTTTACCCATAAAATTAAAAAAAACACGGAAGATCATATTATGGTAGACGTTGTGAGTGCATCTTGTGCACATTCAAATTCTACCAATAATTTAAACACGAAAACTAGACGTTGTGCACCATCTTCACTAACGGCGCTTGTCACATTCCCGATCTCAACGGACCGCGCACTTCGAGCGTCGGCCCGCAGTAGGAGGCGGGTCGCTACCGAGCGAACGTCAAACTCACCCTGAGAAGGACCTCATGTAGGTCCGAAACTAGTCGGAACCTACTCCGATAAAACGTGATTGTAGCCGATTTTAATGAATAGTTAATAGTAAATGTTACTCTTACTAATATTTATATTATAAACGCGAGTCTGTATGTCTATAAGGAATCTCATTAAAATCATTTAGGTGAAATGATTTTAATGAGATACCGTGCCGACGATTTGCTCCTGTTTGTCTGATGCTGTTCTTGAACTAAATGGAAATATACAGGCAGATAGATAAATTGTCAAAATTTTTAAAATATTTCCGGGGACCCTCTTAAAGAATAAACCATCTGCCGTTCTACCAGGCAAGTTTTAAAAGGTGACCGACCATCACTACCATCGGATAGTGGTGGCAGAGTTCCTCAATGTCTCGCCTGGTGGTACCTATATGGTACCACCACCTTTCCCATTCCTGCCGTAACAGCTTTAATGATTGTCTTAGTTATATTTCGGTTTGGAGGATAATGTAGCCAGCAGACTTGCATGTGGCATTGCCATCCCGCCATATCGACAGCAATGCATCATTAATATCTTTGGTGTCTATAAGTAATAGTTTCCCTTTCTATCAGGAGAGCTATCTGCTTGTTTGTTATCTAATAATATAAAAAATATGTCAAAAAAGGTCTATAGACTTAATATAGTAGTGTATATGAAGAGTAAAGTAAGGCACAAGCATTTTTATGAGGTATTTTCTAATAAATAAGGTTTACCGCCTTGAGCTTGATAAATCACCTTCCAAAATGTCAGATAAACACTTCCATTTTAGTTGTATTAAACCTCTCGTTGTTTAATTGAACAAGATAAAATATTGGATATTTTCTATTGTCGACATTTGGTGAAATTGCATTTTAAAATACGTATTACAAATAAACTCATTTGTACAGTTACGGTAAAAATAGGTTTGTCACGTTTAGATCTAGTTTCGCTTGCACTAGTATACGAATCAATCATGATAACATATTAGTATAAAAAACAGTTTTACTAACATTAAATAAATGCGACGTTTTCTATCAAATAAAGTTTATAATAGTAATATATTTAACTTTTACTGCTAATTTGAAAATTATTCGAGGCCCTTGATGGCGTATCAATTATCAATATCTGGTTGGCCGAGCTTTGCTCGGTTTTTCACATACCCATATCTTTAGAACCGAGCTTTTCTTGGACCTGGAACCTTGATAAATCGATTCCTTGGCCCGAAAAACCCCTAAATAAACAATTGATTTTTTTAGTCTAACCTCAAAGCAAACACCCATTGACTTCGTGTTACTTAACAACGCCATCTGCTTGGAATAACTTACAATCCAAAAATTAGTATTATTATTCGCCAATAGATGTCAGGAAGTCACATTTTTCAGTTTTGATTGAGACTTTAAAACACGAATAAAATGACATTTTCTAAAAATGATTCCTAGCTAGATCGATTTATCGCCCCTGAAACCCCCTATATACTAAATTTCATGAAAATCGTTGGAGCCGATTCCCAGATTCCAATTATATATACAAGAATTGCTCGTTTAAAGGTATTAGATAATAAGTATAATACACAATTGAAATGAAACTAAAGAGGAAGATTAACTCAAAAAAATCATATATTGAATTGACAACTAGCTAAATAAACAAGCAAACTATAAAAGCTACAAACAAAGAAATATAATATATTAATAACGAATATAGTGACCATTAGCGTCAATGACACATTGTAATCTATTTCTCATGGAACCTACGAGACGAGAGCATAGATCTGACTCTCTCGTATTTTCCCAAATAATTCGGCAGTGGTTTTCTATGGCCTCTATTGTCTTTTCATTTTCGTTTTTCCATCTCTGAACCACTAAACCCCATAATTTTTCTATGGGGTTTATATCTTCAGATTTTGTTAGCCAGGGAATCACCACTATATCAGCATGCCGGATGAACCACTCATTTACAATACGAGCGGTGTGCGTGCGAGCATTGTCATAAAAATAGATGATCTGAGGCACCTCACTGGCTGGATACACGGTGCGAACACTTGGTAGCATACTATCTTCCAATACCGGCAGATAATGTGTTGCGTTTGCTCTTGAAGGAAGAAGAACGAGCTCGTCCACTCCATCCACTGACATCCACCCCCATATATTGGCCGAAATTCGCCCAGAATTGAAATTCGGCACTACACGGTTTTTGGTAAATCTCCTACCATTATATCTCCATAAATGAAGCCTTCCATGTTGGCTTGATATAAAGCTTTTTACGTCTGTAAATATAGTGGTGCTCCAACAAAAGTTCAAATAAGTCTCTGCAAACCTTAAGCGTGCTTGCTTATGAGCGGGCGTCAGAGCAACTTTTTTCGCGTATCGCCTATAATGTAATCCCATTAAGTGTAATGCATTTTTTATCACTCTTTGACTAACAATTGTGAAAAAATCAATTTTAACATGGGCATACATTCACCAAAAAGAAACAACTAATTCACAACTTTCCGCATGTTTTATGTGTGACTTCTGCAACACCGTTATAACCACAGACAACATGAGCACTAATGACACACCATTGGGAAGTAAAAGTGTCACCGCGTATATGAGCAAACGCTCCTTATCGCTGTCAAAAGTATCATACATTTGTAGATATATGATATCGTACAAAAATGGAAATAAGCCATGTTGTACTGTTTTATCGTATTGAATGAGATGACAAGGTTTAAAAATTACCCTTGAAGTGATTTTATTTCATCTATATGTAGGATATATAACTCTGTATTTCTGTGTGTAAACGCAAGATACTCGTACACTGACAAACTAAGAAATCGCCTTGAAAAACGTATCCATTTAATCCGTGGTTATAACAAAAATAGTTGATAAAATCCAAAAGTGTACGCGTCATTAAATCAGTTTTCCTAATTATCTTTAGAATTACAATACAGAGCTTTCTATAGCAATTGGCTGTATAATTCTGTGTTAAAAAGGTGAAATTAATTAAATTTGTTACTATCCGCGAACTATGACGTCAGCGTAAAGAAAGATATCAGTTTAATAAATGGGTAAGACTCACCCATGGTCCATATAAAAAGAAGACCCCAGCGGCACAATTATCCGCCCACATCCACCACACTTATACACCCATGTCCCACGTCGGCATAAAGCACAAAAGCACACAATTTATGTACTCACAGCACTTCGAAACCAAAGCATTCTCAGGAGAAACGCACACTACTTTACTCAACGCGAGTGTAATTAATTTCACCTTTTTAATAATGGATTTCCGCAAAATATCGCCTCAATCGATAGAATTTAATTCTGTGTTATTTAAATATAATAAATAAGAAGCTTTTACTCGAGACTTCGCTCGCTTAACGCAAAATTAAAGTCAAATTATTTTATCCAAATTAACCCTTACAGGTATTTTTGATGGGTCGACATTTTTTCCTTACTACCGAATCGGAACATAGCCTCATTGCTTCTTTTTGCGCAATCGAGTAAAAAGTAGCTTACTCGTATATTACTTTGGATAATGTAGATTTATAATGTTGAAAAATATTAAGATATTTTAAATTTGTAAAATCGATTCAGTAATTTTTGAGTTTACTCGTTACAAACATACAAAAATACTAATGTTTTCTCTCTATGATATAACCAACATTGTATACATAAAAATAGATATTCTTTCTTTTTCTTTGTTGTTCATAAATACCTACTAAATTTATCCCATATCCATGTATACTTATGACAATAATTAGTTTATAGAACAAATAAGAAAACTATTTATAATATGAATACATTGTTAGAGTTGATATTGTGTTCTCAATAATATTGTTTTACTTAGTGTTTAATCAGTCTAGTTGCCCTTCAAACAGTGCCCCTTGGGATATATTGGATACAGCGTAGTAAAATTGTGATGAACTTTATATTAGATATTGGATATTTATAAGTCTACAGAACTAATACATATCAGACAATCAACAGAGGTCAGAGTGCTCCAAATAGGCTGGTACAAGGTATTTTATTGTATCATAGTTTTACAATACCTAATTAAAAGTAGGGTAGGTTAAAAAAATGTCAACTTCAAAAGATCAGTTCAGATGGCACCACTTTCAAGTTTATAATTTAATATAAACGATTCCACGATGTTGCAGAAGTGGCGCCACTGTAATTCAGCATTTTGATAACAACAAATTCTAATATCTGTTATGCGAGATAAACGAATATTAATATTACATTCAAGCACTATTTATACTATTATTCATATTACAAATAAATATACCCAACAGTATTCATTTTCTTTTCATATTAGGAGCAGTCAGCTATTAGTAACCTTTAAAATGCTTTCAACAACATTTATTTATTTAGATTTTAGGATAAAAAGGCATGTGACGTATTAAAGGAAATTGATGAGATCGGCTTAAATGAATATAGCCTCAGCCGAAATTACCAAATTAATTAAAGTACAATAAGCACACATTAGAATTCAACGGACAGTTTTTAAAAAGCAAAAATGATGTGGTGTCGCGGGACACCAGGTAGGAACGAACTTCCTTCGGCTAAACGGCACTACTCGCTTGTGTACGCGACTGTCGCGCCTGCGCACGTCTCATTTAACGCTTTTATTCCACGCATTTTTCTTACGGTTTTACTATCACATTTTTTTCAGTTCGGTCGCGCAGCAAAATTCCTATCCCCTCCAAGCCTGCCGTAAGGAACTTCGTTCCAATAAATTTTAAAAAGATTTTGGTTGAAAAGTTATGAAACTATTCAATTTTTTTTAATGCTTTTTCTTATTTCTAAATCAAGCTAAGATTTTTTTCTGCCATATAGTTAACTCTTTCCTTTATTTTTGACTTACAAAATTAATTAGAAAAATGTCGAATAGGTAACACTCAAAATTTTAAGCAAACTATTGTATAAAATGCAACAAAAATAAAAATATTAATTACTATAGTCGAAACTTACAACATAGGAGACTGTAAAAACAAGCTACTCTTAGTAATCATTCTAAAGAAACAAAAAACAAGTGTAATCTATTTAATCTGTGGACGAGCAACAAATAATTTTGCTGTAAACAAACGTTGTTAATCTTGTAACTTTTAAACTCAACTTTTATAAAGCACAAGTCCATTCGTGCATGGAATACTGCTCTCACCTCTGGGATGGATCCGCTAAATACCAACTGGAGACACTTGAGGCCATCGAGAGGCGTGCCAAGAGGCTCATAAACGACGATGATCTGGTAGGCAAAAAACTCCAGAGCCTCGCTCATCGCCACAGAGTGGCTAGTTTATCGGTTTTTTATCGAATACACTTTGGAGAGTGCGCTGCGGAATCGCACGACTTAATTCCGCCATCTCCGTTTTTCTATCGATCGTCGAGGTGCACAGAATCTAGGCATCGTTATATGGTGGACGTTCCACGTACCCGGACAAAGCGGTTCGACTCAACATTCTTCATTCGAACCGCAAAGGACTGGAACATGCTTCCTGAGTCTGTGTTCCCGGACGAGTACAATCTGGAGATCTTCAAAAGAAGAGTGAACAAGTACGTTCTAGGGAAGCGCGTTCCATCTTAGGCCTCATCTTAGCTTACCATCAGGCGAGATTAAAATAAAATATCATAATTGTGAATTCAAGTAATATTAATATTTGAAGATTTTTAGTGAATTTTAACTTTATAAAAGGTGTCCGTGATACAATTTACATTTCAAATAAAATTAATAATGTATTACAATATGGTAATTAATAATATGTAATATATTATTAATAACCATATTCGTTATGCATCTGCTATCAACAGCTTTTTAGGCTTTGTATGGACTCATCATTCTCCTTTAAGTAAAAAGTTAAATACAATATATTTTTATATATTTTTGTATGTAAAATCTCTACTTTGGTATCCTACATTTTATTCACGTATTCTGTTTGAGGTTTACGGGAAAAATATTTTGCAGAAATAAGCTATTCTTTTGTGAAATTTTCATGAATTAAAATATAATTTAACTTTTATGTGTACAATAAAGTTTTTTTTTTTATATTTGTTGTCAATATTTTACACAAACACATATAAAATGAGTATATGCGGCCATCAATTTCTAAATTATCGTGTCAAAATAAAGCTGAAGTGTTAATTCTTTACTTATTATTATAATAACTCGTATAACTTATGAAATGTTTAGAATTGTTAATTTTTTAACATATTTTATATTAATGTTACTTTTGGCCTGAAATAAAGTTTCTAAAAATATTATTTCATTAAGGTTTTTTTATAGAAAAAAGGGGCAAACGAGCAAGAGGCTAACCTGATGGTAAGTGATTACTACCACCCATGGACAGCCACATCACCAAAGGTCTTGCAGCTGCGTTGCCGGCCTTTTAAGAAGGAGTATGGTAGAGTATGGTATAGAGAATATTAAGGTAATCATTGAGACAATAAATGACTAGAATAAAACATTATAAAAAGGTCTGCCAGATATGTTTTCGAGGCATTCGTATTTGTGAAATTGAGAAGTGTTGTAAATTCGTAATATTCAATAAAGTGTAATGAGTTTTGTTTTTTGTATTTAATATAGTTCGATATTCCGTCAGTTGTTATTTAAATTAATAAATAACATCTTTTACCAAGTTGAGCGAATAATAACAAACAAGCATATAGTTTTCTTGACGTCAGATACACACGGTTGGGTCCGTGTGTACGTGTGACAGGTCGTAAAAGACGAACAATTGGTTATGCGAGTCACTACTATTATGCGCCCAGTGCTAGTCACTGACGTGTTCTGGTTGGGATACGTTTAAAACGCATAATTTTTTTTCCTAATTTACTTTGTCATAATGAATATAGCATAATATGTAGTGTCATTATATAATTTAAGCATAATCTTTTTTTTTTTGCGAAATGTGTTTTAAGCATAACAATCTATTGTACTACATTTAATTCGACTATTGATGATACGCATAATAGTCTTTAGACATTTTTTTATTGTTCCTAATGTTATCTGTTTCCTTCCTAATGTATATGTTAACCATAAAAACACATGGCATAAGCCCCTCGCCACAAAGAAACAAAGCTATCCAATGCTACAGTTGAAGTAGGTTAGTTAGGTTCTCTTTAGTTCCCACACCCAGAAATAGGAGCCCCGCGTAGCGGGGCTCCGTCGACTTGGTCCAACCCCACTTGTTACGGGAATAGTATGCTGCTACAATACAGTCTGCCATTCGGTCTTGCTATTTATGCAATACTGCTACAGTCTGCTATCCACCTATTTCTTGCATTTTAATTAGGACTTTTAAGTGTATGCCGTTGATCATTATGTTTATGTATTGTTATGCTTTCCTCAATGTGTGCCTTTAAACATTATGCTATGTTATCTTTGTGCTACATAGGGTTATGCCAGTAAAAATTATGCGAAAACAGTTATGCGTTTAGTTGTTATGGTAAATTATCATTAGTTGTAAAAACGTGATGCCTACTTAAAATAGAACAAAAATTGTTATGTTACTAAATATAGACCCGTTCTGGTTTGGAGGGTAAGGTAGCCGGTAATCTTATGCATGTGGCATTAGACCTCGCCACAAGATAGCAACTCACCATTAACACCTTTGGTGTCTATAGGCGATGGTTGACTCTCCACCAGGAGACTCATCTGCTTATTTACTACCTTATGATATAAAAAAACATGGACTTTAAAAATATTATTTTTTTAAAGGTAACGTGTTTATAATATCGTAAAACTGTGGTTGCGAAAATTTTTCTTCGAAATTGAACACACTAAATTGAACCAGAATATAAAATGTTTGAATTGATATTATTTCTTATTATAGGATTATTCTAATCCTTTCACTTTGAACGCGTACCAAATAATCCCTTCAATTCAAAAATAATCTGGATTTAGTTGGTATATCAACAAGCTAAACTGCGTGTATGTGGAGTACGTACATAAATTGTGTGCTTTGTCCTTGGTGCCGACGTGGGACGTGGATGTACAAGTGTGGTAGATGTGGGCGGATAACTGTGCCGCTGGGGTTTTCTTTTTGTACGGACCATCGGTGAGTTTTATCCATTTATTTAACCGAAGTCTTTCTTTTCGGCACCATCGCCGAGGATACATAGAACAATTCGCGGATAATAGCAAATTTAATTAATTTCACCTTTTTAATAATGGATTTCCGCAAAGTAACGCCTGAATCGATACAATATCTTAAACTACGTGTCCCTTTTAAAGCAAGTTGAGCTAGCATTATTAAACTTGTAAGGACTGAGACAGTATGTTGGTATACGAACGTCTACAGTGGGCAATAAATCTTCAGATATGGGGAAAACCAGCAACTAATTCCACCACTATTAGAAGTTCTCTGTATAGAACTATGTGTGTTGAATGTGGCTGTATTTACCACAGACCACATGAATACTAATAGACATGACGTTGAGAAGAAAACATGTCACCGCGCATATAAGTAAACATCTCTATTACTATCAAAAATTTCATACATTTGCAGGTTATATTATACTATGTGTTCGGACAAATTAACGCCTACAAACCCTTTGGCGCAATATTATTTTATCAGGCGTTCTATTTTTAAAACATAGCGAGTACCCACATTATTATTTACATATAGCTGTTGCCAGCGACTTCGTCCACTTGGAGTTCGTTTACTCCCCACTGCCCCTCCCCCGTAGGTGATAGCGTGATAATATGTAGCCTATATGTTGACCCGACCTATTAGTAATATTCATGCAAAATTTGAAGTAAATCCATGCAGTACTTTTTGAGTTTACCCTGGACATACATACAGACAAACAGACAAACAAACAAAAATTCTAAAAACTATATTTTTGGCTTCGATATCGATTGTAGATCACGCCTCAAGTATTCTTTTTAAAAAATATTCAATGTACAGTTTTGACTTTCCTACGATTTTAATATATACGTATAGATATTATATATTTTTTCGTCTGTCGTCTACTGTATCACGGAACCAATTACTATTATTATACGATTATCAAAGAAATCAAAGACTTTTTTACTACCTGGACCTGGATCCTACACTATGAAAAAATAGAAACAAACCATTTTGTACTGTTTTATCGTAACAAATGAGATGACAAAGTTTAAAACTTACCCTTGAAATGATTTTATTTCATTGGTAAAGTAACTCTGTATTTCAATACGTAATTGCGCAAATCTTAGTTAGTTACGCCGCTAAACTAAGATTTGCCTTGAATGGCGTATCCATTTAATCCATAGTATTTAAAATTAAAAATTCTTGTATAAAATTCTTACCAAGTAAGTAACAAGGATTTAAGAACTTTCCTTGAAGTATCTTCACGCCCGTATTCCCGACGAGGTAGGCAGAGATATAACAAGTGCACCCACAATTAGCCTAAAATACTTAGTCCTATAATGTGATAGGTGGCAAACCTATCGCCAACCGGTCACTTATTCGATTCTGTTGATTATATAATATAAGCATTTGTACTGTTTCACAAATGTGTGAAACAGCACACATTTGTGAAACAGTACAAGTGCTTATATTATATAATCAATATGATGCAGTTTCACCAAGTGCCGACGATGGAAAGTATAAATTATATTCGATTCTGGGTAACGTTATTTTTTTCAGAAAACTGAAAAAGAAACACTTATTTGAATTGCACAATTCGGGAATCGAACCCGGGATCTTATGTGGTGGTGGAAAAGTAAATACGTATGTTATTTTATTGATTCAGGCGTTTTATTGATTCAGACGTATGTATTCTTTGCGATTCAAATTTCATTAGTTTATTCTATATTCGAATATCCGTGACCTCACCTCCGTGAAAGTAAACTCTATGTACTGAGAAGAAGTACTTATTTTCGTGTGGCAAAATCATCGAACTTAACGATAATTATTACTAGTTTGTATTAGGATATCGTAGTTTTGATTGCACCCATATAAAAATATTTTGATTGCAAAACCTAACCTAAAAAATTATTGTCAACTACTAACGGCCAATTTTGTATTGCAAACTGAATAATAAACTAGCGATTCGCAAATCAGTTACTATTTAATTATTACTAGTACAAATATCAATTAAAAGACTGTAATGTATGAGAATACAGTCTAATTTTGTATGGAAAAGCGAATGAATGAACTAGCGGTTTTATTCGAATTTGCAAACTAGCGATCGATTGTTTTTGTATTCGAATGTTAATATTAGTAGTATCGCCCATCTTTAGTCTCAATTGAAGTGCGGTATGAGGTGTGCTTCGGGGAGACCCCGCGCGCATGCACGTCTCGCGTTTCGTTTTCGGACACCCGCGCACACGCTACTTACGCCCGAGAGTACTGTCGCACACGGAAGTTTATTTCCATTTTTTTCTATTTTATGTGAATATAAAATAACTACTTAAAAAACCGACTTTAAAAACTAAAAAGTAAACAATAGTAAAGATTATTATAAAATAAATACTACCTATTATTTACCGGTTCAGAAACCTCAGCGAAATCGGTGTACATACATAAAAAAATATAATCTAAATAAATATATAAGTCGAATTGAGAACCTCCTCCTTTTTTGAAGTCGGTTAAAAATAGCCGAATTGGTATAGCGCTTAGCAAAACATTTAGCGATTCATTTTTATTTATACAGATTAAAATAAAGTATTTAAAGGTTTTAAATGCTTATATTAATTATTTTTATTCTTCAGCACAGAAAATGCCAAATAACCAATCGATTCAAAATTTACAATTAATTATTTGTTTAATTTTTCGGGCAATCGAACCGTAACACTTTTTTTTATTTTATTTTATTTTATTGGGGGTAAAAAACAGGTATACAATAAATATAATTTTTTAACATGAACTTAATTAATTTACTTTTTCCTACAATTGTACCTGCGCAGGTATACAATAAATATAATTTTTTAACATGAACTTAATTAATTTACTTTTTCCTACAATTGTACCTGCGCAGGTATACAATAAATATAATTTTTTAACATGAACTTAATTAATTTACTTTTTCCTACAATTGTACCTGCGCAGGTATACAATAAATATAATTTTTTAACATGAACTTAATTAATTTACTTTTTCCTACAATTGTACCTGCGCAGATGTCGTGGGGTCTTCTTGCACTCCCCTTATGGAGGATGCGGGGAAACGGTTCCGGGGCTATGCCCCCTGCCCGTGATAGTCTACGCGTTGCATAACTATACAACGGTCGTTGTATTTGCTACCCTTAGGAAGTGATGGTCATTCTAGTAGACCGAGGGGTATTTCCTATTTCTTCACGCCGTTCCGCGCAGGTCAGCCGCTCTGGGTGGAACCAGCTGGTGGGAAGCCCGGCAGGCGACCAGCAGTGAAAGCGGCGGCTTTATCAGGTTATACCCCCGGCCTCGGGAGTGTGGGTGTCCCGTGGGTATAGTTTTCTATCCCAAGGTGTAGCTCTCCAGGGGGCAAGGCCTCGGATGTGGTCGTAGCTGGACGTGGTCGTTCTCTCGAACATCTTTTTGGTTGTCTGAATGATAAATTCTTCCACTGTCGACATATGGAGGTCTCTATGTATCACTGAGTTCCTCACATAGCGAGGGGCTTCAGTGATTTTCCTTAAACATTTGTTTTGGGTTGCTTCTAGTGTCTTCTTGTTGGTCTTGCTCAAAAGCTGGAACCAAGCTGGAGCGGCATAAGTGAGTCTAGGATGGATATATATTTTGTAAATTGCCAGCTTTTGAGCAAGTGGCAATTTGGATGTTAACACAGGGTGGAGGACGGCAATAGCAGCTCTCGTCTGATTGACTATCTGCTTGCAGTATTGTTTTATTGTCAGGTTGGAGTCAATTGAAACTCCCAGGTATTTGCATATTTGTCTCCATTCAATGTCTTCTCCTGAGAGTTTCAGCTTCGGAATTTTGTTAACCTTGTTCCCGATTCCGAGGGCCATCGCTTGGGTTTTCTTAACATTCACTGTTAACCTCCATCTCTCCAGCCAGGGTTGAAGGGCATCCAGCGTCCTCTGAATTTTGAGTGCTGCGTGATCGGTATTGAGTGATGAGCTGATGTACGCGGCATCGTCGGCATACAGTGCTAGAGAGATGTCCTTGGGCACTGGGATGTCATTTGTATAGCTTGAATAAAGCGTCGGCGAAAGACAGCTGCCCTGTGGGACGCCTGCCCTGATTGGGCATTCGGAAGAGCTTGCCTACCACCGACACCTGAAATCTTCTTTGGTGAAGGAATGCCGCGATGACGCGCACTATTCTTCTTGGCATCTTCTGCTCTATTAATTTATGGATCAGGCCAGCGTGCCACACGCGGTTGAAGGCCTTCTCCATATCTAGGAATATCGCAACGGCCTTTTCCCGCTTGTTGGTGGCAGCCGTTAGTGTGTGCAGCACTCTTGCTAACTGCAGTGTTTACTATGTTCGGCCCTGAAGCCGAACTGCTCAACCCTGGGCGTAAAGTGTTGGTCGATGTGGCGGAGGAGGAGTCGCTCAAAGACTTTGAAGATGGTAGGTAACAGCATGATCGGTCGGTAGCTGTTAGGATGCGCAGACGTCAACCATCTTTGTTCCATTTATATCTTTAGTTCATCGCAACGTTGAAGTGAGAGAGAGGTTAGGCCTAAAAGAAAGTGTCGGTGTAAAAATATCAAAGGGCTGCGTTGGTTCGGACATGTAGAAAGAATGGTAGGAAGGTTAGGTTAAGTATAGGTTGAAAGGTTACCAAAATAGAAATACAATGCGAATTTGGAAGGATGTAGGTACCGGGGAAGACCAAGATTGATATACCATGATCAGATTGATCGAGTAGTGTCCGAATGTCAAGAGACTTTGCAAGCGGCGTCTTTGTATGAAGAGAGTAATGAATGCGGAGGAAGTGAGACAAGTCTGCAAGAATCGTTATATATGGCATTCAGTTCTCTCTGCATACCCCATGAAGATATGAATGTGTGTGTAACATTATTGGTATCTAAAGGCGATGGTTTCTATTCCATTAGAAGAGCCATCTGCTTGTTTGCTATTGAATGTACTAAAAATCCCTTTGTTGATATTATATTTTCTTTAAAAGTGCGCCAATTACGTGTTCTTATATCAGAACAATTCTTTGCACTTTTGCAGTATAAAGCTGGCACTGGAATGAGATCATTAATATCCCATGTTGATATATGGGTGTCATGAACACAACGTACAATAAATCTAAATGCATGGCCACATCCGCGCCGACTCAACCGTTAAATCTTCAAGCTAATTGAATCTATTCTACTAGAGCATGTTTTTGTTGAATGTTGCTTTATTTACTGCTAAAGCTACTTGTATTTATGAAGAATAAGAGTCCATATATAATAATAGACCAATCGCCTCTGTGGTCTTAAGTGGTCAGGTATCAGAGGTGAGATCACAGGTTCAATTACAGGGTCGGCCCAATGTGTTTTTTCAGTTTCGTGATAAAAACAACATTGCACGGGATTAGATAAGTGTCCGGTTAGCGATAGGTTTGCCACCTCGCGGGCATATATATATATATATATATATATATATATATATATATATATATATATATATATATATATATATATATATATATATATATATATATATATATATATATATATATATAAAACTATGAATACATTGTTTGAGTTGATATTGTGTTCTCAATAATATTGTTTTACTTAGTGTTTAATCAGTCTAGTTGCCCTTCAAACAGTGCCCCTTGGGATATATTGGATAAAGTGTAATAAAATTGTGATGAACTTTGTATTAGATATGATATTTGGTTCACAGAATTAATAAACTTATTTTTGGACATTTTCTTGCTATTGCATTTAAATAATATCGTATTGCCCGTGTACCCCGCCCGGCCCCGGGATCCTTCAAAGATTAGGTCAACTGCCGTTCTACCAGGCAGGTCGTAAAAGGCAACCGACTGGCTATACGAGTCACTAGCATCGTGGCTACTAGGTGGTAGAGTTCCGCATTGTCTCGCCGGGTCTGGTACTAACGCCTTACCTATTAATGCTACAATAGCGTTAGTGTTTAATCAGCCTAGCCGCCTTTCAAACAGTGTCCCTTGGGCATCGACATAGAATACATCTAGACTCGTAACTTGAAACAAAATGTCTTTCATAGACGGCCCCACGACGTTTGTTTTCTTTAAACAGCTAGTTTGTTTTTTATTACCATCAAATAATAATGATTGGCCGTATGATCAATGCTCGTCCCTGATTGGATAAACATTGCATTGTTATGTTCAAATCAGTGGTGCGTGAAATTAAATATAAATAAATAAATAAATATTCACGGGACAAATTACACTGACTGATCTAACCCCAAAGTAAGCAAATTATTTGCTTGTGTTATGGGTGCTAGTCAACGATACTAATACATAGAAATACATATATAAATACTTTTACATACATAATAAACACCCAAACCCGGAAATACTAACATTTATGCTCATCGCACAAATGCTTGTCCCCGTCGGGGATCGAACCCGAGCCCCGTTGCTTGCGTAGTCAGGGTCACTAACCACTCGACCAACGGGGATTTAAAATAAGAACAACAATTTGAAGGCCTGAAAAAGTAGTTAGGGAGGGTGCTATATGAAAGGTAGCAATGAAAGATTTGACTTAATTTTTAAACTAGTCGATTTTCAATATTTTACATTTTCTTAATATGTACTTAAAACTGCTAAAAATTGAATTAGGTTTTGTGACATACAGCTTTTTAATTATAAAAAAAATGCCATTTACAACAAATTTTATTTTTTTAAAATATTTATTACACAAAATATACAAAAGGTGAACTTAACGTCTGAAGACATTTTCTACTAATTAACCTTAAAGTTGTAATTAGATATTCTAGATTGAAATATATTTATTGATGGAATCTCTTGAATATAATTTGGGAGATAATTCCAGAGACGTATTGCTGTAAGCGTAAAAGATTCTAAATAACTTTCTGTGTTGTGGACTGGGACCAAAAGGGCATTAGTGTATATAGAGCGCTGAATACGACCCTGGGTATAAAAGTAATGAAACCGTTCACGTAAATATGATGGAGAGAAAGGATCATGCGTATTTAAAAAAGCAATATAATAATATGATCATTTCGACGGTTACGCAAGTCCAACAATTTTAATTGAGATCGAAACTGACTTACGTGACCAAAACCTAATAAATCTTCGTCATATTTTTAAAATATTTCAAGACTTCACTTTTTTCAAATCTGATTTTAAAAAACTGGTCAAATAACATAAATTTAATTTACTTGAATCTTTTTCTTTGCTTGATTCGTTCGGGATTTATTTACGACATACATTTAAAAAAAAACTTTTTGACATTATTTTGTTATTTCTCAACTAATCGATTTTGAAGCTAAGACAAAATTTAAGAGTTCAAATATTGAGTTGAATGACATTCAAAGGATCAAAATCGATCATCGTTTTGAAAATACACAACCGCTCAAAATAAAAAGAAGAAAATTTCCTTCACACCCGTATCCCCGAAGAGGTAGGTTGAGGTACAAGTACACCCACGATTTGCCGAAGATATTTAGCCCCATAATGTTACAGGTGGCAAGCCTATCGCCAACCGAGCTTTTATCCAATCCCGAGCAATTTTCTTTTTATCAGAAAACTGAAAAAAACACTTTTTTCAAATTGCTCGACATGAGAATTAAACCTAGTACCTAATGCGGTCAACATCGACACCAGACTACTAGACCACTGAGGTGACAACTTTTCAAAAACGAAAATAGTTATATTTTTAATAAATTCTAGAGTTATGAAATCTTTGAGTTTCAAAAATCTATGTTTTAGTATACTTTTAGCTCTTTTGAGCTTTAAATACCTAGCCTAGCTATTGCTTTAATTCCAATAATTTTTCACCCAAACACAGATGTAAAAACCCTTGACACTGGTTTTAATTGTGTCCTTATCATAGGATAGCAAACAAGAGGATGGTTCTCCTGATCAAGCATCGCATATAGACAAGACACCATGGATGTTGATTGCGTTGCTATCTGCGTGGAGGGATGTTAATAAATTCTTTTAACTACATGCATAATTTTACCGGCCAATTTTCTTCAAGCAGTAAAACTATTTGCCTAATCCCTTTCACTATGTTGAAAAGAGCTGGTGATCTCGAAATGGCAGAACAGATTTTCTTTAATTATAGATAGGAAGCATATTGACAGACATGGATTTCGATTTAAAAAAAAAACGCATACAAAATTGAACATACGCTTGGAAGCTACGATGCCGCAGACAGACAAACGGATATATAATGCACCATAAATTATAACATCTCTCGTTTTTGAGTCAGGGGTTAAAAGGGAAGGAAATTTGAATTTTTAAATGTTACTTATGTATCGGTTTTTGATGTGTAATATTTTTCCTCTTGGTTGCTGGATGTTTTTTGTGGAAGTAATTTCTGAAAAAAGACTGAAATGAGTAACAGGAAACCGGGCATCACAGGATATTTGGTTTGACCAATGAGCTCTCGCAGTGGCAGTAAACTTGCTCGAGCATGCGTTAAGGCCCTGGTTACACTTTGATTAGTACAAGTGCGAGTGTTTAATGCAGGAGCTTAATATTAAGTAAAAAACACGCGTAGACAGCCGTTGATTAGTGCGAGTTTAATACGCTGATTACAAATCACTCGCATTAATCAAAATTTAGCCAGGGTCTAATATAGCATTATATTATATATTATATTTTCAAGCTTAAAATATATTCGACCAAAAATATGACGAATAAATTAACTTCACGTATATTTCATCTCAATTTCATTGAAGGATAACATGTGAAATGTTATACGCCATATTATGTGATTAGGTACTCTAAGACTCGCTCGTATTTGCTTTAGTTGTTTGCGCGTTATGTTAAAGCTTCGATAACAAATTAGATCATGGTTACGCTCCCCTAACTTTGAGATATGTTTATAAAACGAAAGAAGGCACTAATTTATATATTTTTCTTATATTTGTCTAATTTCAAATTCATTAAATAACATAATTAGACAAATATTTTTTAAACGCTGGCAGAAAGATTTTAAAAATTTAAGGAACCCATTTAGCTTGTAGACTTAATTATTAATTCTGCGGAAGATATTTTAAAATAAGCCAATCTCCATCATTCGCCTGATTCCCAAGGGTATTTTGATGAAATTGACCTAATTTTTTTACTTTATTGATGCTTTTATCCCTGTTATAATATTTCGATTTATTAAACTCCGAACCTATAATCCTAGATCAGAGAAATTATATCATCCGTGTTTCATGGTACAAATCAGGTGATTTTTTGTAAGTAATCAAAATATTACGTACAAAAATTGCCTGATTTGTATAAGATGTAAATGCTATTAGGATCACCTATATACATTATTATATTATGTAAATTTATATTTCAAAAAAATCTAAAATAGCATAGCCAATAACAGTTAGCTTTTAATAAGTGGTAATTTCATATAGATACCAAATAAGTTAATGGTGTGTTGTTAATTGAGTAACAGAGTAATAATGATGGCGTATGTTCGTCCGCCTCGTTGGTCGAGTGGTTAGCGACCCTGACTACACAATCAATGGGGTCCGGGTTCGATTCCCGGCAGGGACAGGTGTTTGTGTGATGAGCACAGATGTTTGTATTTCTGGGTTTGGGTGTTTATTAAATATATTAGAGTATTTATTTCTATATGTTAGTATCGTTGACTGACACCCATACTACAAGCATATAATTTGCTTACTTTGGGGTTAAATCAATTTGTGTAATTTGTCCAGTGATATTTATTTATTATTATTTATTTTATATGTCCAAGTTTATCGCTTTTATCCATAATGTGTTCTGAAGGTTGTGACCATCAAAGTGTGACAAAATCCAATATAATTAATTAGGTGACTACTTACTAACCGGTAGAGTTCTGCAAAGTTTCGTCTGGGCTTGTTACCGACGCTTTAACTCAACCTGTCACAATGGCGCTAGTATTTGACACTGATGTATTCGAATTTGATAATAAAATAGCTGATAAGGTGGTTTGCAGATTTGAAAAAAATATTATCGAAAACCCACAGACAAAGCTGTTTTTATTTTAATAAATTATTTTTTTGAGATATTTTTTTTAAAGATTTAATTGGAATAGGCGTTTGTCTTCCATTGTACCTGGTGGAAAGTATCGGTGAAGACGAAGGTAGTACACGCCCATTCAAAAGAAACCTATTCACTCTACTCAAAGGTTCCAGGACTATATTTGTCTAGATTTATTAATACTATGCATTAAACGCACTTTTGAGTTAAAAAAAACTTAAACAAAATTGTAAATAACTACGATGACAAGTGACTTTTAAAGTAAATGCAAAAACATTTTCAGTTAGTAAACGGTGCAAGGGTCTTCAAACCGTGAAAGGGCGAAGTGGATTATCACTTAAACCTCTTACGGAGGGCTTACACCTTTGAGGTTAAAAAAGATAGCGGTCTGAATGAGTCGCCGAAATGTAAAAAGGTTTTTATCAAAACTGACCTCGAGGGCCGAACTTCTTTACTTAAGTTTCCGGGTTAAAATCAAAGTATACAAATTTGTTTATATCTACGTCGTGTATATAAGCGTTTATGTAGTCGTAGTCACATAGATAAGTTAATCGGCTTCTTTATTCACTAATATTTCAGACTTGACATTGTTACAATATTCCGGACTTGATATTGTTATTGCAACTAAATGTGTGAGATGTGATCAAACGTGTTGGTTCGGGAACTTATTTTTTAACCTCTGAGACAAAAACGAGGAATGTTATAAATTTAAGATATGTACTATATATGTATCTATATGTCTGTCTGTGGCATCGTAGTTCCCAAGCGTATGTTACGATTTGTCTTTTTTTTTAAATTCAAATCTCTATCTGTCAATCTGGTTCCTAGCTATGATTCAATAGAATCTGTTCAGTTGTTTCGAGATCACTATCTCTTTTCAGCAACTTGTACAAGTCTGATCGATTGTTTGTTGCTAGGAGTCATATCCATAAGTTGATTGCAACTAGAATATGTGACGCGTTGGTCCAGGAGCCCTTTGAAGAGTAGATCATCTGTAATTCTGCTAAATAGTGCGTAAATGGCGAAACATTGGCCATAAATGAAGCTACTATCGTGACAGCTAGGTAGTACTGTCTTGCAAAGTCTTGTATAGCTTTAATAACATTGCCCAACTATTCTAACTGCAATAGCATCAATGTTTATCACCATTACAATACGGGACTACTGTACAGAATACTGGAGATGGACTGATTCGGAACAAACTGTCCCGAACCATTCCAAGATATCGCGTCTGTGAGAGGCGTCTATGTGTGCATTGCTCGAATATTACTTGTATGTAGATTGACTTCTGTGACCACGGCCTTGATAGTGTAGACCCGCGATCAAGGGGGGTCGGTGTCGTCCATCCTCACCGGGTATGCCTGGGTCTCCTGTTTGCTACACACAGCTGTCTGAGCTATAGCGCCGACTTTTCGCCGAAGCCTTCTTCCCTGCCAGAAGCTACGTCTAGCCCCGAGTTCGAGCCGTGGTTCACCAGAAACTTTTTTTTCAACGTCTTCAACATTCTCGTGTGTGCCGACGGTGCTTTAACTGAAGTACATATACACACGCTCCCCTGAGATGAATTATATATGCATATAAAATAATTCAAAGTTTTACTAGCGACTACTTACTTCCTCTCCCAACTTAAATACTTAGATACCTATTATTCTTCTCACAAACTAACAACAAACAAAACCAACAGAGAGACGGACCTAACTTAACCCCTATTTCACCCTTAAAACAGACACAGTTATTATAACATTGTGTTTTATAATGATTATGTGATGATTATTTTAAAAATATGTCTACAAAAAGTATATTATTAAATAATTTTAAATTGCTGAATATAATAAAATGCAAACTCTGTAAGCCCTTGTATGGCAGCAGTTATATTGTTTTTAATATTGTAAAAACAAAGCAATTTTATGCGTGTAATAACAGATGAGATCTAGTTGTGGAATTAGGATTGATGGAGTGGCTCTCAAGAAAATTGCGATGGAGGTTACTTTTACGTTATATTGAAAATTTATCGATTGAAAGTTAATTCTCAGAATGCTCCGCCACAGCGAGATTGGCTCCTTATTCCTTTTTATACCGTCATTATTTCATCCCACAGCTAATAAATCAGTTATCAAATGAACTGAAAGAAACCCTAACAACTAAAAATATAAAATATAAACTAATGCAGTACTATGTTGACCTGATGTAGTATGCATTAAAGCGTGATATGGCGTCAGATAAATGTGAAGCTTTAGATTTTAGGTTGTTTACACGCTGTACAGAACATATTATTTTTAGTTATTAGAAACATTGTCTTAAATAACTTAGTGTATTATCACCTGCAGGTGTACAGATCATAAATCATAAAATCATGTTTTGTTAAACGCAGTGAATGTGACAATGTGAAGTCCGCCAGCGACTTATTTTTTACTCGTTATTAGCATATTTTAAGACATGATTAGTGTAGTAAAGTACATATTATACGTTTGTTCTGTAAAGATTATTGTAAAGTGTACATTAAGACTCGTTGGTGCTCAGAAAAATTCAAGCGAGTTTTTGTAGCACCTTCATAATATATTTATGCTTGTATATGTTTTAAATAAATAAATAAAATTAATAAAAAATAATAACAAAATTTATATTTTTGAACTCTGAAAAAGTTCAGTAATTTTTACATATATTAAAGGAAGTCTTTTACACACACCTTTAAAACACGCGAATTGCAAATATTGAAGATATCTACTATGTATGCGGTTGTACCAGTAGAACTGATCTTAACCTCTTTAGAGATGTAACCATGACTGCATTTATTCATTTATAAATAAGCTAGAACACGGAATTTGCTACTCCATCTTATTTATCTTTAGTTTGGTGATTACGCTTTTGGTACTTTAAATCCTGAATACAGAAAAATATATTTTATTTTGTGTAGAAATATCTCAGGGTTGCTGTTTTAGGGTTCTGATAAAATGACGCAGTAAAAAAATGTGTAAACGGTTGACACTACGCCATCCCTGAAACTTTCTACTAAATTAAGGTATTTTAAACTCAAAAGAGTAAAAAATACAAAAACACATCTATTTTGTTAAAAATGCCAGTATATTAATTTTTGAAAAGCCATATATTTTGAAAATGATGATGGCATTCAACGCAATTTTTGAGATATTGCTTTAGCTAAGTAATTGATAGGTTGAAAAATTTCGATGCATTGTCAAAAACATTTTATTTTTAATTTTCTTCATTGATTAATTCCAAACAAATTGACCGATTTTGATAAAATTAACGGTATTGACGCAGTTTTTAAAGGAAAAAAGCTGATAAGATTTTAAGTCAATCGGTGAATCAACTTGAAAGTTATTTAAAAAAATAAGTAAGTTTGATAAAAACAATGCAATTTTAATATTTGAAAAGCTATAAGGTTTGAGAATTAGATTCGATTTTGACTTTTGAAACGGCGTTTCATTTAGTTTTTTTAGTACTAAAATATCGAAAATCGGGGTAAAATCAATAACTTCCTTATCTACATACGTAGTGGGAATTTAAAAATGTTTTAAGCGTTCAAGAATTCAAAAATAATTTTCAAATAGTTTGAAAAATCCAAATGTTCGCGCCTCAAAAATTAGTTTTCATAATTATCAGGGTTTCATATTAAATTAAAACAAAAACAACAAAACGTATGGAATAAATTATTTGAATTCCATAAACAATGCTTAAATGTCAAATATAATAATAAACAAAATTCGAGGCAGCATGACCGTCAATCAAAGCCTGTACCGTGGGGACAAAATAATTATTATTATTGAAACTTATTGTTATTGAAACTCATTTTGACATTTTATCAAATATGAGTTCAATATTTATGAATATTTAAATTAAACAAAACAGAATTACATTGGAATTACATAGGTAGCCATTTGTAAAAGTAAACCTCTTGTAGAGAGTAGGTCATTGATATAAAAAACCCAAGATGCACAGTCCCGAACAAAACTGACACTCAAAAGTGTCCCTAATTTCATTTAAATAGTTATAGATATGGCAAAAATATATGTTTTTACATATCCAACCTTAAGCGCAAGATTTATAGTTGTTTTTACAAAGCAGTGTACAAAAAGAAATAACATTGACAGTGTCAAGACTGACACGATTCCATTTGAAATGAGCGCACAATTCAAAATTGTGCGCTCATTTTTGGAGGACGTTTTTGAGACACTGATTGTGTATCTTGGGTTTTTTATATCAATAGAGTAGGTATTATATTCTTTGAAGGAAACTGTGCGCGGTTATTCACACTGGAATAAACACTGGAAGAGTTCGTGATTGCGTCTAGTCTCGCACTGAACCGCGAAATCGTTCAATTGGTGCAATTAAAACAAATAAATAATTTAAGAAAATTAACTCCGCAATTGAACCTAATAAACTAAATTTGAATAAAATAAGAACTAGAAGTGTGTTTTTATAGAACAAAAGTGAATGGACTAGAGGTTTATTTGATAGTAAGTGATTATCGCCACCCATGAACTGGTACAAATCAGCAGTAAGTATTTCAGGTTCAGGCCTATGCTATTTTCTTCTTTACAGGCTATTTTCTTAAAGGTCTCTATCATACTGGACTGGAACCATATCAGCTAGCATTACGAACATCTATTCTTATCAAACAAAATATGTTTGTCCCTGTCGGGAGTCGAACTCGAGTTCGTAATTAAGTTCGCTAACCACTAGACTAACGGAGCAGTCAATATATAGATACATTTTCATTTCATTGTTTTTCTCGGATTTTGTAAGTCATTTTATGAACACAATTTCTAAGCTTGTAAGTCGAGATTTAATGCAATCCATCATGAACGCTATAATCTCCTTGGGGATTAACCCAAGTTCGAAATTTTCCGAATTTCTTGTGAAAAAATCGTAACGCAAAATTCTAAATTATTCACGTAAAATACCCACTGGTGTATCATAAAAGATCCCTTCAAATGTTTTTTTTATATCATAGGATAGCAAATAATAATGTATGTCCTGATAGAAAGAGATAACCATCGCCTATAGACACCAAAGATGTTAATGATGCGTTGCTATCCATGGGGGGCGGTGACAATGCCATATGCATAAATCTACCGGCTATCTTGCATTGCAGCATTGACGGTATTGTGACAGGAATAGGTAGGGCGATGTCACCATATACCCGAGTAAGACTACCACTTAGTAAATCTACCTGTTGCCGCAAAACATAAAATAAATAATAATATTTTTCAACCTGTACATAAAGCTTAACATTCTGGTCTCATTAAACAGCCAAGCATTGATAACATCATTACCGTCAATAAGCGGTAATTATCTGTTTCAATCGGAACAACCGTTCGCTAGTTGACTGTCCTGCTATAAAATGTAATATCATTAAACAACATTATATCGAATGATTAAAATATCACATGAACATATCGGAATTCAAACCTATACATACTGTTACGTACTCGGGTTCGTAATTGTAAGAAAACACCACTTATATTAGATCCGTGTATTTAGCATACAAATACACAAGACAACACAATGTAATACTAAAATACACTTCACACGCTAGTCACTCACTATACTATCACTGAACTACACAATAAAACACTTCTCGTTTCGCACTGTTCACTTTAAGTATCGCTCTCGATCGCTTGATAAAAACTGCCTTGTGTTTGTCAACACCTCTCTATTTATAGCCAGGGTAAAGTCCTAGCTGGATCTAGAAAAATCTAAATGTATCGGGAAACAATGAATGACTTCTTATCGTAAACATGTTATCATGTTAGTATAAAACAAAGTCGCTTTCTCTGTCTGTCCCTATGTCCTTATGTCCCTATGTATGCTTAAATCTTTAAAACTACGCAACGGATTTTGATGCGGTTTTTTTAATAGAAAGATTGATTCTTGAGAAAGGTTTAAGTGTATAAACCTTATCGTTATATCCCCACGGGAACAAAAGCTGCGCGGGTGAAACCGCGGGCAGATCGCTTTTGAGTCATAAATCCTAGTACACGCTACTTTCAACCTTATGTCATATCCCACAAAGTCCATTATGGCATAGCCCAAGTCAACTATTTGTTTGTCAATAGGAGTAGCTATCTCTTTCTTTTATTTCTAGATCTCTCCAGCGCTCCAACTCTACACGTTTCTAGATTATTCGTAACAATACCATAAAACAATTATAATATAATATCATTAAACAACATAATAATATCATCAAATATAAAATGTTATATCATAAAACAACATTGTATCTAATTATTAAAAATTTTGCAAAATTTTAATAATTGAAGTTTTTGCAAAATGCAGAGCAATATGTCACCTTGACAGTCCTATTCTCAATTGGAACGCATAGTATTTTTTTATTGAAATTGTTTGTCGCTGGAGATTTCATGTTGCATTGTTAATTTTATTTGATGATACCTCTGTATTTAAGGGCTTTTTTATATCATAAGATACCAAACAAGCAGATAGGTGACGAAAAGAGTCAACCATCGCCTAAAGACAACAAAGATGTTAATGGTGCGTTGCTATCTTGTGACGAGGTCTAATGCCACATGTATAAGTTTACCGGCTACCTTGCCTTCCAAACTGGAACTCGACAGTGACAAGCACTTACGTCATTGCGGCAGGAATAGGTAAGGCGGTGGTACCAGACCCGGGCGAGACAATGCAGAACCTTACCACCTAGTAGCCACGATGGTAATGACTATCGTAGCCAATCGACCGCCTTTTAAGACCTGCCTGGTAAAACAGTAGTCGGCCTGTTCTTCAGAGAAGCCTGGGACCAACACGCGGTAATGCAATAATCTTCGTTCATTGATAGTTTGGCGCCGACTCATATATTTATTTAGCTATAAGTAGTATCGCCTCTGTGGTCTAGTGGTCCAGCGTTGACATTGACCTCATGAGGTCCCGAGTTCGATTCCCGGATCGGGCACACAAAAAAAAGTTTTTTCAGTTTTCTGACAAACACAAAGTTGCCGGGATTGGAAAGTGCCCGGTTGGCGATAGGCTTGCCACCTATCACATTTGTGGGACCAAGTATCTTCGGCTAATCGTTGGTGCACTTGTTGTACCTCTGCCAACCCCTTCTGGGAAATGGGCGTGAAGATACTTAGCTATAAGTCCTGATGGAATAACTTGGAACCGGTAGACTTTAATTAATTTGAAACAATATATACATCGTAAAACCAGTAAAGTGTTTTATAACTAAAATGTAGTGTCAACGATAAATAGTATAGAATACTCAAATATTATCCAATTCCAACAGTGTTAGAAACATATAAACATGCCAAATTGATAACCGACTTTTTTTCGTCGGTTGATATAATGTTCGCATCGAATAGAGAACCTCTTCCGTTTTTACATCAGAGTGCTAAGTGTGAGTTTTTCTTTTCGTATTCGATCGTGAGCGCGTTTCGAGTTTACTAGGAATTTGTATGTGATTGTATGTACGCCACCTAGTGGTAAACGTGAGAAACCAGTTTACCACTAGGTGGCGCTGTAAAGAAAAACTCACACTTAGCACTCAGTTGAAAACATACACGGACACAATTAGGAATTTTGTTTGGTTGATAGCCTGCATGTTGATAATGCAATGACTTTTCTCTCTTCCAATGAAAAGAAATGCGATCCTATATATGGCTGATTCTCAAAAAAAATCGAAATTGATGTCCTTGATCATTTTTATAAACCAGGATCGTCAATTATGAAAAGTTTTTTTTTAATAATAGGACTGTGCTAGATCTACGAATGTATGAAACAAATTTATTTTTTATATGATAAACAGCAAAGATATGTCCAAAAAGTACCCTGAAAATCATTCCCTCACTATGTCCCAAGCGCTAAATTTGAAGATAATCATTAACTTAAAACGTAAAATTCCTAGGAAATTGTTTATTATCATATTTTTACTTATGTAGGATAGTATCGACTATACCGATATGAGTTCATAGTTTCCTAAATGCGAATGGAAATATTTTTAAATATAATTCAAAATTTGTCCTTAAAAAAAGTATCATTCCCTCACCGTTTTGTAACAGTGTGATTGGAGCAATACTCCAAGGCCTACCAAGTCCCACTTAATTTTTTTTTGTAGTTGGCAACATTGCCCTTGAGAACATACATCAGAGTGGACCATTGAAGAAAGCATGTTTTCTTAAAATCAATTTGACAATAAGTTTTTTGAATATTACATTTTTTAATGTCATTTCCTCATGTAATGTTATCAAAAGATAAGCATTTTTTTATTTAATAATCATAACATATTTTTACATGTTTTTGGTAGTAATAAAGTATTGTTTAACATTCGTAAGAAAGTAAGGTTATGTTCCTCAGTTAGTAGCAATTTTGTTTCGTTTTGTCATTCCCTCACCGTCATTCCCTCATAAAAAAATGAAGAAAGGATCAAAATGCTGGAAATGGCCGTCAGTTAAAGATAAAGAACTTTATGCTTGGGCTGACGTTCTTCAAATAATTAAACCCCCAAAGTTACTCAGTCGAGGTTGTTATTTTGTTAAAGAAGTCGATGAGAGAAAATGAAAACTTTAAGAAAGTAAAAATAACTAAAGACAACTGCAATTAGATTATAATAGTGAAATTGCAATTTCTGTTCTCTTTTAATTATTTTCATACATTTAAATCATCAATATAAAAGTATACATTCTTGTCTTTAGTATGTTAAAAACATAAGTCAAATTTTAGACTGATTATATAGTACTTCTTAATTTCGTTCTTTAAATTGTTTTAACTAAATTAATATTTAATATTACTTTTATGAGTCAACGTGTTTTATTTGTAACAATTAAATTGTTACAGTATGTATTTAATTATTATAGTTTTGCAATAAAACAAATGATTGGTGCATTATTAAGTTTTTAATTATAGTAGAATCATATTAAAAATCATCTGTCTGTTGAATCTGTCATTCCCTCATTTTCAAATTTTTTAAAATTTTTTAAATTCGATTCAAACTCGAAACAGTTGGGGACCACTTCAATATTTTCCTCAAACGAGGCATATACTATGACTTGAGCAAAAAAAATTCGATTACGAGTTAAAAAAAAACTGATCAACTCGATAAAGCCATTTTCGATTTTTTTTGAGAATCAGCCATATATATATATATATATATATATATATATATATATATATATATATATATATATATATATATATATATATATATATATATTTGTCACGTTGTTTTTTCGCGATGGACTCCAAAATTACTACTCAAACCGATTTTAATAAAATGTGAAATTAAGTGAAATTTGTATATGAATTAATTAAGTGAAATTTGTACTTATAGAAATATACAAAGTAGACTGTTGGATCCAATTTAAAAAATAGTTTTATCTCAATTAACTATCTCGCCACTTGTCAGGGTACCTGACCAAAGTAATTTCTATGACAAAGCAACATTTTTCAGGCCAGCTAGTAAAATTATATGTATGTATATATATCGTACTACAAAAGAGTAATTCTAAAAAATCGACTCAAATGTTTTAAATTTAATATAATATTACGTGTCACGTTGTTTTTTCGCGATGGACTCCAAAATTACTACTCAAACCGATTTTAATAAAATGTGAAATTAAGTGAAATTTGTATATGAATTAATTAAGTGAAATTTGTACTTATAGAAATATACGAAGTAGACTGTTGGATCCAATTTAAAAAATAGTTTTATCTCAATTAACTATCTCGCCACTTGTCAGGGTACCCGACCAAAGTAATTTCTATGACAAAGCAACGTTTTTCAGGCCAGCTAGTAAAATTATAGTTCTTAAACATTTGCACACCATACCATGGTAGAATATGTTGGTGATTTTTAATTTATTTTTAATAACTTATAAAACCCATGTTCTTGCAAATAAATATTTTCATTTAATTTTATTACAAGACAAGCTATTTTCCAATAAAAACTGCATTAAAATCCGTTTAGTCATTATAAAGATACGCCAAGTTCTATATATTTCTAAACATCAAAACTTTAACAAACATTTAAAAGCAATAAATCTTTCTAGATCTGTGATAGGATTTAGAACCTCTTAAGTTTAAACGGATAAGCCGTTTTATGTATCACGAGTGCGCTCAAAGGTTTAGTTTGATATTTTAACTTATTTTATCTGAGGTTATAATCTTAACTAGATTTTGTACATCAATGGATAGCAAACAGGAAGATGGAGAAAGAGTCTATTTAAATAATAATAATAACTACTTTATTTCAGATCCTACATATATCTACGTTTTGTTAGAGATAATTCATAGTCATGTTAATTAATTTCTGTCAATTATGTTAAAATGTGTTATATTCAATTAAAATAAACCCCACGTGTTGATCTATGCTTCTTTGAAGAATAGACCAACTGCTGTTTTACCAGGCAGGACAAAAGAGGTGGCCGATTGGCTATACATGGCACTTCCATCGTGACTACTAGGTGGTAGAGTTCCGCAACATCTCGCCCGGGTATTTGGTACCAACGCCTTACATATTCCTGCCGCAATAGCGTCAATGATTGTCATTATCGTATTCCAGTTTGGAGGGTAAGGTAGCCGGTAGACTTATGCATGTGGAATTGACCTCCCGCCACATGGAGAGCAACAAACCATTAACATCTCTGGTCTCAATAGGCGATGGTTCCTCTTTACATCAGGAGAGCCATTGTTGTTTGTTTGCTATCTTATGATATTAAAAAAAAATAAGCTTATATAAAACTTAAATGAAATTTGATAAATTAAAAAAAAAAACCAAATAGAATGATGAAATTAGAACAAAATTATATAATTTTTTTTTAGATTAGACTAAGTAGCGAATAAATATTATGCGTAAATCTACCGGCTACCTTACCCTCCAAACTGGAATACGACAATGAGAAGCATTGAGGCTATTGCGGCAGGAATATTTTTCCCCGTGTTGGTCCCGGGCTTCTTTGAAAAATAGGCCAACTGCCATTCTGCCAGGCAGGTCGTAAAAGGCGACCGAGTGGCTATGCGTGTCACTACCATCGTGACTACTAGGTGGTAGGGTTCTGCATCGGCTCGACCGGGTCTGGTACCACCGCCTTACCTATTCCTGCCGCAATAGCGTCAGTGCTAGTCACTGACGTGTTCCGGTTTGGAGGATAAGGTATCCGGTAAACTTATGCATGTGGCATTAGACCTCGCCACAAGATGACAACGCACCATTAACACCTTTGGTGTCTTACACATGTTTGGTCTCTTATGATATAAAAAAAAGAATATGTAAGGCGTTGGTACCAAATACCCGGGCGAGATGTTGCGGGACTCTACCACCTAGTAGCCACGATGGTAGTGACTCGATAGCCAATCGGTCGCCTTTTACGACCTGCCTGGCAGAACGGCAGTTGGCCTATTCTACAAAGGAGGCCGGGACCAACACGGCGTTATTATTTAGCTTATGTTATTGTTTAGCTTATGGTCAAACGGAGTAATAGAATTATGTTATCGTTATATAAAAACATTTACACAAATTTTAAAATCCATTTCATAAACACCCAAATAAATATTTTCTCCGTGTTAGTTCCTGGCTCCTTTGAGGAATAGACCAACTGCCGTTCTGCCAGACAGGTCATAAAAGGCGACCGATTGGCTATGCAAGTCACTAATATCGTGGGTACTAGTGGTAGGTGGTGGGTGGTAGAGTTCTGCATTGTCTCGCTCGGGTCTGGTACCACCAACTTACCTATTCCTGCTGCAATTGCGTCAGTGTTTGTCACTGTCGCGGTCGTGTTCCAATTTGGGCAGCCGGTAAACTTAAACATGTGGCATTAGACCTCGCCACAAAGTAGCAACGCACCATTAACACCTTTGGTGTCTATAGACGATGGGTGACTCTTTCCATCAGGAGACCCATCTGCTTGTTTGCTATTTTATGATATAAAAAGTAAGAGTAGTTAAAAAGGCAAAACAACGTTTGCCGGGTCAGCTAGTATGATAAAAAATCATTTTCTTGCAAATAATTTTATTTCATTTCGGGCTCGGGTTCGATCCCCGACGGGGACAAGGGTTTGTGTGATGAGCATAAATGTTTGTATTTCTGGGTTTGGGTGTTTATTAAATACATACATCCAATATATATATATATATATATATATATATATATATATATATATATATATATATATATATATATATATATATATTAGTATCGTTGACTAACACCCATAACACAAGCAAATAATTTGCTTACTTTGGGGTTAGATCAGTAGGTAAGTGTAATTTGTCCCGTGCATATTTATTATTTATTTCTACAATTAACATCTTTAGTGTCTAAAGGCGGTGGTTTCTCTTTCCATCAAGAGAGCCTTCTGGCCGTTTGCTATCTTATGATATAAAAAAAATGATGTGGTGTCGCGGGACACCAGGTAGGAACGAACTTCCTTCGGCTAAACGGCACTACTCGCTTGTGTACGCGACTGTCGCGCCTGCGCACGTCTCATTTAACGCTTTTATTCCACGCATTTTTCTTACGGTTTTACTATCACATTTTTTTCAGTTCGGTCGCGTAGCAAAATCCCTATCCCCTCCAAGCCTGCCGTAAGGAACTTCGTTCCAAAAAAAACAAACATATGTGCTTATTACACAAATGTTTGTGTCTGTCAAGAATCGAACTTAAGATTTACTGCCCATCCAAATTCGGTAATCACTCGGCAAATGGAGCGGCCATAGCTTTGTTTTAAGCTATGGCCGCTCCATTTGCTTTGTTTTAATCTTTGTGTCTATTACTATTTTCTCCTACTTGTTTTGTTTAACTATCCTTTATCGGAAATCTCTAAACCCACATAGTAATATAATATTTTAGAAATAAACGTAAATTTATTCGGTTTGTAAATTTACTGAGTTCTTGATTTCAACCAACAGAAATCGTCAGTTAAATTCGAGTCCAAATATTTGAAGCGAGTGAAGATGGAGCTACAACGATAAATGATACGGGTGTATTTGCGATATGGTTGTTCGACACAGTGCTTGTGTCATGTAGTTGTTACGTCTGGCGTGAACAAGACATTGATACTGGACATTTGTCTCATTGGACATGTTATTTAGGCTTGTGATCATAGATATAATATATAGCTAGAGTATTCCATAAGCACGTATATATATAAAATTTCCCGTTCATGGAAAGACAAAGAACATACATTCGGTGCACGTGTTTCTCTTTAATGATACTTACGTATTTGTAATCGTATCTGATTGAATTATTTTGTAATTGACTCACGAAGCCATCATAATTTAGGTATATTATTTTTCTACTGCAGATGCGTCTTTAAAACAAAAAAAAGGGTATCAAAGTAATTTTCTTTCTCTCTCTATGGACGGAATAACGTTTTGCTTGGCTCTTCTACTCTATGTAGACATATACAATGAGCAATGACAATGTGTAATAAAAACCCTGTTCTACCATTAAAGCCATATAGGGAGGTCGATGATATTATTAAAAAATCTATTTATAAAAAAATAGTATTTTAAAATACTCGTATTTTGCTTAAATTTCATAAAAATTTAGCGAATATTTTGAATCAGATAACACCACGTTGAGTTCGCGCTCGTCACATCAAAGGTTGATCACACCCTTGATGTTGTGGTAGTCGTTTCTGTTTCTATTTATATACTCTGGTTGACATTTTGTATTGTTATATCTATATTTGAAATATCATTTAAGATTAATTATTTTCATCGGTAAAAATTTATCCACAAAATAATTGAATATACTCGCATATGTCTGTATAAGAATAGAATGTAATATCTTTGCGGATCAAACAGCAGGGCTACTCTTGAAAACCGATTTCAATTTTAAATGAATATTTAATGAATTTTGAAGTATTTCGTACTCTGGACAACTATATTTAATTATTGGATTCGGTGGCAACGCCACACGGATTTCGAAATTTTTGGATCTTCTCATTATTGCTTTTATTCGTTATTTTGTTTAAAACGGTACTTAAAATTTCCACTTGTAACACTAGCTTGATGTGTAACGATGATATATATTTCCAATAATTAGGTCGTTACTACACTGAATCAATGTGGGCAATATTGGTTTCAAGAATACCGTTTTTTGACGATATTCGGAACTTATTGTTTTTATCAATATTGGTTTAAGATTTATATTGTTTTCAAGAATAGGCCGACAGGTCCTTTTTTACACACTGCATATCTTTACTCTGAGCCCCTTACGGGTTAGCGAACACTACCATACATGATGATCCAAACAGACTTGCTTTGCTTTCTCCACAAAAGTAACATTTTTACACGCAAACACGGTGTTTTCGGAGACTCGTGACACCAACTTCAGACAGTACCCGAATAGTGTGATTATATGGTATGACAGTATTAGGACATACAAACAAATAATACCTTTCACGAATAATACCTAGGACACTTTTCACGGACGCGATATCTCGGAATGATTCGGGACAGTTTTCGCGTGTTGGTCCCGGGCCCATTTGAAAAATAGGCCAACTGTCGTCCTACCAGGCAGGTGGTAAAAGGCGACCGATTGTCTATGCGAGTCACTACCATCGTGACAGCTAGGTGGTAGAATTCTGCATCATCTCGCCCGGGTCTGGTAACACATTCTTACCTATTCCTACTGCAATAGCGGCAGTGCTTGTCATTGTCATCCTTGAAACTTCCCGCTTAAGGTATTTTAAGCTCAAAAGAGTAAAAACTATAAGCATAGAATACAATAAGAAAATTCAGAACGTACCAAAGAAATATACTAACACTCGAATAAAGGTACATTTTTTATGTATATGACGGCGTCCGCGCCATCAAATGCAAGAATATTGTAAACAAGGTGTACGCCTGAGCTGATATAGCTCAGAAGGTTGCAGAAAGCTGAAGTGGCAATGGGCCGGTCACATTTGCCGTAGATCTGACCACCGATGGAGTAAACGGCTCTTAGAGTGGAGACCGCGTCTTGGCAAACACAGCGTGAGTCGCCTCCTTCCGGGGTGGCGCGACGATCTGCGCAGGGCGGCGGGAAGTAACTGGATGAGGAGAGCCGAAGACCGGGTTCAGCAGCGCACCTTAGGAGAGGTCTATGTCCAGCAGTGGACGAACACCGGCTGATGATGATGATATTATATTAGAATTTTGTATGTATATTACAGCACAGTAGGGTAAAATAATTAAGTGCTTTATTAAGTTAACCCTGACCTCCCTAATAGCGACACCAGAAAATGTTACCAGACTTCTAAAATTGGGTTAATCACATCAAAACAGAGTAGTTCAGCAAATTAAGTGAAACCGCAGAGAAGTAAAGTTCGTATCTAAAGACCGAATGAAAATTACGAGGATAGTCTAGCGATGAAATCTGAATTCAAACATGTTTTTAATACTTAATATGACAAACAGCCACCACATGAACCGATGAATCGTCGTGAAAGCAAAAGTCTGTAGACTTTTGGTTCTCTCTGCCGACTCAACAAAGGAACCGGCGTCATGATTTTTTTTTGATTGGAAGAAAAAAGCATTTCTTCAAAACAAAAATAAATAGGGATTTTCATTCGACAATTTGGTTTTAAAAACTAATAACCGGTGAGTGACAATACAGTTCGCTGCTAATAAGAATTAACTACGACACCAATACGTAGAAATAAGTTTTCCCCGTGTTGGTACCGGGGTCCTTTGAAGAATAGGCCAACTGCCGTTCTGCCAGGCAGGTCTTAAAAGGCAATAGAGTGGCTATGCGCGTCACTACCATCGTGACTACTAGTTAGAGTTCTGCATCGGCTCGACCGGGTCTGGTACCACCACCTTACTTATTTCTGCCACAATAGCGTCAGTGCTGGTCACTGTCGTATTCCGATTTGGAGGGTAAGGTAGCCGGCAAACTTATGCATGTGGCATTAGACCTCGCCACAAGATAGCAACACACCATTAACATCTTTGGTGTCTATAGGCGATGGTTGACTTTCCTCCTTTCCATCAGGAGACCCACTGCTTGTTTGCTATCTTATGGTATAAAAATGCTTTGCCATACAAGTTTGGGGTACTTGAAAGAAGAGGGGTTGGGATTAATTAAGATAAATACTATCGTATCTTTTAAGTTGCCCGGGATTGGATAAGTGCCTGGTTAACAAGAGGTTTTGCCATCTATTATATTATAGGACTATGTATCCTCGGCTAATCTATCTATCTTTTCGGGGATATGGGCGTGAATATATTTTTTTTCAGTTTTTTTAAATTACTCACAATTACTTAATGACAAACATATTTCAAAGAATACAAACTTTAATAGCAGGTGGAAAATCAGAAAATATAACAAAACGGGTCAGATAGTTTTGTTAAATTTTCTGATTTTCTACCTGCTATTAAAGTTTATATTCTTAAAACGTAAACGGTAAACGTAGTTTTGTCATACAAATAACTTGTTTTGAATATTTTTGTGTGATACTTGAGAGGGGGGAGAGGGGTAATTGAGATAAAAACTAGGATTCTTTTACGTTTGACCAAATTATATATATCTATATGACTTCGTTGAAATCGGTTCAGTAGTTTCGGAGTCCACCGCGGACAAATAATGGGACATGTAATTTTATATATTAAGATTAATCAAATCCTAAAATATATTTATATTTTAGGATTTGATTAATCTTAATATATAATATATAAAACAACAGTCATGCTCATTACTTAAAATATCCGTGTCAGCAATCGATCTCGAATGAAGTCTCAAGACGAGAGAGTATCTAAATTGCGTACTCGAGATCGCTAAATACCCTTTTTTATTTAACATTAATAATTGTAAATAATCAATAGTTATTATCGTGAACGCGATCTTACTCCCAGGCTATTGATGTTTTCATACAAATGAGTCGTCTGTTCAGTTAAACATGACACCGCTGACTAAGTCAGTCTCAAATATAGGTAAAGGAATGAAACTTCAATTTTTGATGTGTAATATTTTTTTTTCCCGCTTTCCTGAAATTATGTAGGAGAGTTTTGTGAAATGCAACGGAAGTTTGTTAGAGGAAGCCGGGAAAACGGGTGCTATTTGAAGTGACCAATGAGCGTGCGTTATTTAAATTTTAAATTGACCGATAAGTGCTCACTATCTGAGTTGACTAATGAGCACACGCACAATGGTAAAGTTAGTCATGAGACTATACCAATTTAATTAGTTGGATGTTAGAAGTTACACATCATATGCGAATAATAAGGCTTAGTCGTTTCTTATAATAAATATTTACCATCAGAATTACTGTTCAATTGTTAATCATCCTTACGATTGTTTTTAGAGCAGATTTTTTCTCGTTTGTTTGAATCGTGCCCTAGACTATCCACTTAACTCGGGTCGTAATAAACGTCTGTAAGCGTAATTTCGTTTTAACGATTACGACATTCATTTAATTGGTTTAACTGCAACACTGTAAGCTTTGTTTGTTAAAAGCTATAATCAATTATATACTAAGTGGTAGCGGTCTGTAAAGTTTCGCGCGAGTTTGGTATCACTGCCTTTCCTGTCCCTACTGTAATTTGGTTTCAGTGTTTGCTTGTATTGTAATTCCGCTTAGAGTGTAAATGAAATCACAATAGAAGCAAAATAAATAGTTTTTTGTCGGAACCAGGCTCCAAAGTTTCGTTTAGATGCCAAAATTGGCCTCTGAAAATATGAGCCCTTAATATAAATTTTAAGGTTGTGCGCATCGCACTTTTCTATTTTCCATAAGAATAACACTTCTGATTTTTGTAACTAATGAACCATAAATTGTTTTGCAATTTTTATCAAATATTTTTTTAGAAAAGTTAACGCTCAAAAAAAGTTTTAGTATCATTTTTCGAAGAATCAACTCATTTAAAATTATTCGAGGCCAAAGTTGAATTTAATATCAATTTAAACGTTTTCTTTATATCAGAAGAATATATAATATGTGACGGACAGTTTACCGGAAAATTAAGACAATATGCCATTCTTATGTTGTATTGTCATGATGGCAATTCTTTTTTTTTTGTGGGAAAGGCAAAATTTGATTTTTTCTCACTTTCACGCCATACAATGTATTTCCCGGACTTGTCGTGACCGCTGGACTCTCGAACCAGTCGTTTGCACTTTGCATACATGCACAGCATGATATGGTATATAATAGGTATGTACATTGCTTATTTTGCGTATATCCTTGAATTTTACTACTTTAAGAAAAGCGTTGTAGAATATTTCAATAATTATACAAATTCAAGATAAAAAGTCGTCAATTTATTTAAAAAAAAATCTACAGTCACTTCTCAGTAGCAATTGGAGTCTGGCAGGTGATGTGTTACCACTCGCGTGCCTCGAATGAGTACGTAAAGCGGTTATCGCTAGAAATAATTGACAATCGTAGGCGGTCGGTAAAATGGGGCCATTATGATCACCGTTCATCTCGGCAACCGATAAACTGGTGAATCGTGGTGAACCGAGAAGTATATAGATGTTCGGTTTACAATGCTTATCAAACACATAATAAAATCACTCTTACTTAGAAAAAAAAAAAAACACATAATAAAATTACTCATTTATTATTATAGGATAGTCAAACAATGTTTGTATTTTATTATACAGCTAGCGACCTGCCCGCGGTTTCACCCGCGTAGCTTTTGTTCCCTTGAGAATATCGGAAATACTAAAACCTTCCTCAAGAATCAATCTATCTATTAAAAAAACCGCATCAATATCCGTTGTGTAGTTTTAAAGATTTAAGTATACGTAGTGACATAGGGACATAGGGACAGACGGAGAAAGCGACTCTGTTTTATACTATGTAGTGATATGTAAAGAACCTTGTCCGATCCGAAACAGCTATATAGGAACAACAGAATAATAACGATATAACATTGTCAAGAAAATAATAAAATAATTCTTTATCTTCTTATATATAAAATTCCCTTGTCACAATGTTAGTTACCGTACTCCTCCGAAACGGCTTGACCGTTTTGATGAAATGTCGTATGCATATTCAGTAAGTCTGAGAATTGGCTAAAATCTATATTTTATCCCCTAAATGTTAAGAGTTGTCCACCCTTAATTTTTTTTTTATTTTATGGACAAATATTTTTATTTTTATTTTTTTTATGATACAGCATTAAAAGATATATACAACCCTTAATTTTCAACCCTCTACGATCAACCCTTTTTTTTAAATTCAATAATTTATATGGCTAAACAACGTTGCCGGGTCAGCTAGTATAAAAATAAAAAAAGATACATCGTATTTTAAAGTGTTACATTTTAGTACTAACCTTGAACAACTTCCTCTTAATTATTTTTGTTTTTATAGCACTCACCCCGTGCTTGGGAAACTTGAAAAACTTTAAAAACAACAAAGAAAAATGTCGACACGCGAGACTCGAACCGCGACCATCTCCCTCAAGCCGGGAAGCTCTGTCACTGAGCTCGTGTCGGAGAATCGCGTGTCGACATTTATCTTTGTTGTTTTTAAAAATTTTCAAGTTTCCAAAGCACGGGGTGAGTGCTATAAAAACAAAAATAATTAGAAATCACGTAAGTACTGATTAAAAATTTATAAATGTAAATTTCATCTGTAACGATGAACACATTGAAATAGTTATACGTATGTATACCTAGCGATCAGTACAATCGAAGTAATCGATCATATAACAAAGAAAACTTTCGCCATGTCGAGCCCGTCGACATTAGCTCAGTGGCAGAGCGTCCCGGCTTGAGGTAAATGGTCGCGGGTTCAAGTCTCGCCTGTTGACATTTTTCTTTGTTGTTTTTAAAGTTTTTCAACTTCCCCTTAAATCAAGCAAATATTTAAAAAAAATATCTATCAATATCTGTAAAATAAAGACATAGATATTATTTTATTAAGTTATTAAATAATTTTTGTCAATCGGACACGGTTTTTTACACACTGTATATGAAACTCAATTTGAATTTAAAACTATTGTTTTTAAATACAGACAATTTAAGGGAAAGCTAACTCCACGTGCGAACGAAGTTTTTAGAGTCTACTGAAATTTTTTTTTCGGAATGTCTCAATTACTGCTAGCCTTATGGGCTGTTACAGTTTCACCGGTCGCGGGGGCGAGCAGAGTGCTCAGCCAGAACTTATAGGTGTAGGGCTGTACGTCCTCCGCCCTAAGGGTGTCTCCTGCGAGACCGAACCTCGGCTTAGGGTTGGGCCGGGATTTGCGATAAGAGAGCTAGTGGTATTGTTTTGTCCGTTGGCTGATCCTTGCCCTTGGGCTCGGCTCGCCGAAGGGCGAAACAGGGGTCCTTGTCACCGCCGGTGGCGACGGTGTCGCGAATGTAGGTGTGTAATGTTTTCGTGTGAACCATTGGCCAGAGTTATCGGGTCATCTGGATCCGTGAGAATCTTCTGAAATGATATGACATGACGTTTATATTCAAATACCACGCCAAATTCCGGTATTTGTTTTTATGTATTTTTTTTGTTTAACGATAAATCAAGTAATGACAATTGGAAGGTTGTGAAATTGGTAGGCAAATTAATCTATATTAACATTATAAATGCGAAAGTTTAAATTTACGGATACATAGATGTTTTTTATTCAATCACGCAAAAAAAGTATGAAATTTAATTAAACTAATTAATTGACAGCCCCGTTGGTGGAGTGGTTAGCGACCCTGACTACGCAATCAACGGGACTCGGGTTCGATCCCCGTCGGGGACAAGCATATGTGTGATGAGCATAAATGTTTGTATTTCCGGGTTTGGGTGTTTATTATGTATATAAAAGTATTTATATATGTATTTCTATGTATTAGTATCGTTGACTAGCACCCATAACACAAGCAAATAATTTGCTTACTTTGGGGTTAGATCAGTAAGTGTAATTTGTCCCATGAATATTTATTTATATATTTATATTTATAAACTAAACAGATTTGTATGAAATTTGGTACGTAGATAGATAATGTTCTGAAATAGCATACAGGCTATTTTTTATCCCGGAAAAATGACTTGTTCCCGCAGTATTCACCAAAAACTTTTGTAATGCAGTGAAGGGGTTACTGTGTTACCAGCGCAATAAAAGTTAACCTTATTTTCGAATCTTTTTTTGTATTTTTACATATGTTACTTTAATTACTACACCAACGGATCAAAATGTAAAATTATAGAAACAAGTTTCATTGCCTCTGTGGTCTAGTGGTCCAGCGTTGGCGTTGACCACATGAGGTCCCGGGTTCGATTCCCGGGTCGGGCACATAAAAAAAAGTGTTTTTCAGTTTTCTGAGAAACACAAAGTTACCCGGGATTGGAAAGTGCCCGGTTGGCGATAGGCTTGCCACCTATCACATTGTGGGACCAAGTATCTTCGGCTAATCGTGGGTGCACTTGTTGTACCTCTGCCTACCCCTTCGGGGATATGGGCGTGGAGATACTTTTTTTTTGGAAGTTTAATCTAATTCGCTTGATAAGCTAAAGCACAAATCAATTATAGAATAGAATTTTCCCCTGCGCTGGTCCTGGGCTTTGAAGAATAGGTGAGCTGCCATTCCGCCAGGCAGGTCGTAAAAGGCGACCGATTGGCTATCGAGTCACTACCATCGTGGCTAGTACGTGGTAGAGTTCTGCATTGTCTCGCCCGGGTCTGGTACCACCGCCTTACCTATTCCTGCCGCAATAGCGTCAATGCTTGCCACTGACGTGTTCAGAGGGTAAGGTAGCCGGTAACCTTATGCATGCAGAAAGTAATGTAGCTGGTAAACTTCTGCATGTGGCATTAAACCTCGCAACAAGATAGCAACGCACCATTAACACCTATGGTGTCTTTAGGCGATGGTTGACACTTTTTCGATCAGGAGAACAATCTGCTTATTTGCTATCTTATGATATAAAAAAAAATCATAGAAACTTGGAAGGAAAAACGATTAATAATATGATGGCACGTCGAAAATAAAAATAAAGTTCTGAAACAAATTAAATGTAATCCGCTTGATATAATAGAAAAGAAAATATATACCTGAAGAGAACATGTCAAATGTGTAACTTATCAATAAAGTAGAATAAAAAGAACCCCCAACTTATAATAGTCTTATAGAGGGTGCCACGACCCAGAAAATTCTTTGCCATTTAATGTGAGTCAAAGAAATCGATGGAATTATTTCTTCCATCTTATGGACATACGACTTGAAAGCTTTATAAAAGGTCACTTATTCTTATTCATCAATAAGATCAAACAGTTCCACGGACAAATTAAATTTGATACAATAATTCCTCTCTGTGTTTGATAGAATTATGTTCTAATGTTAGTTAACATTTTCAGATTATTAAATTTACAATTAAAAAGCTAAATGTTAATTTTCTCGTATGGACTCCTTGCATAAATACTGTAATATAAATTGACTAGCTGTTGCCTGCGACTTCATCCGCGTGGAGTTAGTTTACTCCGCACTGCTCCTCTCCTGTTGGTGATAGCGTAATAATATGTAGCCCATATGTTGACCCAACCTGTTAGTAATATTCATGCAAAATTTGAAATAAATCCATGCAGTACTTTTTGAGTTTACCCCGGACATACATACAGACAAACAGACAAACAGACAAAAATTCTAAAATCGATTGTAGATCACACCCCAAGTATTCTTTTAAAAAATATTTAATGTACCTTTTTGACTTTCCTACAATTTTATTATATGTATAGATACTGTTAGATCTTGAACTAATCTTGATCATAATTAAAGTTTACTAATTGTTGATTAATACGCTAAAATAATTTTAAATTAACCAGTATCATAAATTTCTTTTATTTATCCCCCAGAGTATACTTGAAAAAAAATGCCAACTTGATGTTACTTTGTACAATATTTCGTTAGGAAACAATTAAATACCATAGAGTACTGTATTAAAAATGTTAAGAATGAAAATATTGTTTTTTTCACTCTTGTAGTTTCACAGTTATGGTTGATTGCCATAGAGACTATAGCGTAAAAACGGAATTTTCTCAGTGGTCTCGTTATTTACCAGTGTCGCAAGCGGCTAGATAATCGTGTTAGTACTGAACATCTTGTCACACTATTGATATTTTTATAGAATGGTCGTTTTTATATTTGGAATCTTTTTTCGCCATTTTAATTCGTATTGTGTGTTCTGTGTTGGTTATAGTTTATGATTTATGGTTAATTTAAAAGTATTTTAGCGTATTTATTAATATGTAAACTTTAATTATAATCAAGATTAGTTAAAGATCTTACCGAATTTTTTTTTGTTCTCCCCGGGGAGTCACATCACACCTCGGGGGAGTGTCTTGCACATAATAATTAAATCTAGTTTACATCGTTTCTTAATCAAATTTACATAGGTAGTTTTAATTCTAGGCACAGAGTTTTAAATTTTTGAACCTGCGGCTTGATACAGGTTCGTAAATAGCAATTAATAATACATTTTCCTACAACGAGCACTTTTTATGACCGCGGTCCAACGAAACTGACCCAGTAAGTATGCGCGCGTAATGGTCTGAGCTTCAACAAGAAAAATACAAAAATGGCCATCGCTTCAAGCAGCTTTTCTAATCGCTTTTGCGCCAATGCGTGTCACTTTTGTATTTTTGTTTGGAGGAAGATTGTACTAGTTTCCGTGTTGGTCTGGGTCTTCTGAATAATAAACCATCTGGCATTCTACTAGGTAGTTCCAAATAGGCAAACAATTGACTATACGTATTACTACCATCGTATCTACCTACCATCTAGATAGAGTTTTGCAACGCATCACCCGAGTTTAATACCACCGATTCACCTACTCCTGCCGCAATGGCATTTGTGCTTGTTACTTTTGGTAAAGGGTACGGAGGGTAGTCAGTAAACTTATGCAAGTGGCTTTACAATCTCGCTTCATAGATAGCACTTATTACCTTTGTCCCTTTCTATCACGAGTGCTATATGTTTGTTTGCTCTCTTATGGTATAAAAAATATAGTTAGTATTTTTTAATTAAAATTATGGTTAAATAACTATATTTTAAGCTACTAAACTCATACTTTCATTTTTTCTTCTATATTTTACGGATAATCTTTATCATCTTGTGAGTTGTTCATTTTTATACCTTCCTTTAAATGCAGATATTTGCATTTTTATATTCATAATATATTATATTTGTGAAGGTAATAAATCTTTAATTCTCTTTATGAAATTCAAGTATCTATACCTACATATAATAAAATCGTAGGAAAGTCAAAACTGTACATTGAATATTTTTTTAAAAGAATACTTGGGGCGTGATCTACATACGATATCGAAGCCAAAAATATAGTTTTAGAATTTTTATCTGTTTGTCTGTAACGAAGTAAACGAATTCCGCGCGGACGAAGTTGCGGGCAATGGATAGTATTCAAATATACTCGATATAGTGATGGGCTTAACGTTACATTAAGTATAACATCAAAGCGATGAGATATATTATTGTTTGGTAAAGGGTAACATTATTGCTTTGAAAATCATGTTTTAGCAATTTACTGCGACGCTTTTGTTGAAATCGAGTATCAATGCGTGTCAATAGGATTAATGCGAAACGCAATCATAAATTAATTTGATCATAAAACACAATGTACGCTGTTCTAAATCCCTTTAGATGCAATGTTTACACGAAATGTTATTTATTAATATTTATCGGAGTCCATATACGTATCAGTGAGTTGGAAACATAGATATTATAATATATATCATAAGATATCAAACGAGCAGATTTTTCTCCTGATGGAAAGAGACAACCATCGCCTATACCAAAGATGTTAATGGTGCGTTGCTATCCGTATCGCGGGGTCTTAATGCCACGTGTTTAAATTTACGGGTACTTAACTCTCCAAATCGAAACACGACAGTGAAAAGCACTGACTGGTTCACATAGCAAGTCGTTGCCTCTTATGAACTGCCTGGTAGAACGGTAGATGATCTATTCCTTAAAGTGGGTCTGGAACAAAACCAGAGGTATTTACATATTACGTTAGATAGAGAAACAAGTACTAAATTTACCGTCCGTATCGTACCGTACCGTATTTATTCGTCCACTCGTTATATATCTACTTTTTCTACAGTTGAAATTTGGAAATCATCCGTAAGCAGTAGTAGTGATCGTTAAAGTTACATAAATGTCAATCAAACTTGCTACTCCATTGATATGCTACATTTTTGCCAGAAAAGCCAGACCACTCAATTTTACTTTTTAAATATTAAAAGATCGATTTCACTTTAAAATAATCCCGTCTTAACTACCAGAAAATTAATTTAGACAAGACTTAGATTTTCAATGAAATATGATTGCGATGAATAAGATATAAGTATATCACTCGTATCTTATTCTGATATTGGACATGTTTTGAGTAGCAATAACGTTGTCACCAAAAAACACGGGCGAGACTTCATACATCGTTTTTTTTAATTATTACCTGAAAGTTTAATATATTTTGCAAGATTCTACATCAACTCCCTAACTTATAAAAATTTAATAAATATTTTCTAAAATTGGAATTTAGGTAAGGTTAACGTAAACAATCAGTTCTCTTTTTGGCAGTCTTTATTTATCTTGTCATTGAATGTCTTTAATTCAACTGCTAATCTCAGAAATCTAAGTTACATTGACAAAATTCTGAGCTAAGAGTTTGCTAAGACACTTTTTAGATACTTAAAATAACAAAAAATAATCTAGCTTTAAACTATGCTTCAGTACAAAAACAGGGCGAATTTTATTAGATACAATGAAAATTATGATGTATACATTTTTTGTTGTTTTAATGCAAATGTAATTAAAGTTTTGTACAATGATGATAGAGTAAATCAAGTTTAAGTCTCAATATTTTTATATGACTGTTCCTAGCGATACATATTTTTAATTGATTTAAAAAACGTAGAAATTTATTTTAGTTTATCTAATATTAGTCACTCTGAAAGACACACAAAAGATGTACAATTTTTTTTTTATTATCGATAGGGAAGCGTTTGAACACGATTTTGCCTGATGGGTAGCTAAGATGCGGCCTAAGATGGAACGCGCTTCTCTATTATTGCCTTGTCCTTTATCGTTATCGATTAACTAACAAGGATCTATCGAAATTATAAAGCTTCATGCAAAATGTTTTAACCCAAAGCAAAGCCTTTGATTACGCTGCTATCTGAAGGTTTGTTTAATCGTATTGATATAAATAATGTCCATAGTTTTGATAATCCTCATTATATAAAAATTGTTAATAGGTTTGCGGATGTCAATGATACAAATAATACGTAAACGTAAGACTGTGTATGTTCATGCATATTTTATATGTATTTATTTATATATACACGTATATATATATATATATATATATATATATATATATATATATATATATATATATATATATATATATATATATATATATATATATATGTATATATATATATATATATACATATATATATATATATATGTATGTACGATATATTAGAAAATAGATTAATCTGCCCGTATTAGCAACTTAGAAAATAGTATACATTTTCTTTGTTTTAATGTAAAGTTATGTACCTATTTCCTTAGCACCTTTCTTATGCACTGCCCGTTACAAGTTTTCTACAAATGAAGGTTAACTGGAAGAGAATGTCCATAGACGTTAAGTTAGCCTGTTGTATATTTTGTGCAATAAAAAGTTTTAATAAATAAATAAATAAACGATTTAATGAATGCAAATAAGGTCAATGTTGAAAATAATGTGGCTATGAGAAATTTAACTTTTATATTTTAATCTTTTTTTTTAACCTTTTTTAATACTTCATTTTTATTGTAGTTTCTGTTTAAAAAAACATTCGTGATAATATTTGGGCAAGAAAATTATACATTTTTTCTATTTGCTCTAGTATTCTTCAATGGTATATATAATCAACGAAAATATGTTTCCGTTGAATTGCATTCCGTTTAATTAATTTCTGCGTGTCTCTTTGTTTTGTTACATTAATACAGATAGGTATTCTCTAAATTATTATTTTTTATTATAAAGAAATATCAAAATTTTAGCATTTGAATTATTTTAGGTTTAAACATAGTTTTTTTTAATGTTAATTACTAGCTGCAGCGTGCTGCTTGCAGCATTATAAAAGTTTTTGGCGAATCCTGTGGGATCACTTAATTCTTATGGGATAAAAAGTAGCCTATGTGCTATTCCAGATCATTATCCACCCGTGTGCTGAATTTTATTCAAATCTGTTCAGTAGTTTTTGCGTGATTGAGTAACAAACATCCATCCAAACATACAAACATTCTCGTTTATAATATTAATATAGATTTAATAAGCCTTGATATGTCAAACAAGGCAAATAGTTATCATTCTTCATCCGAATTGCCTCTTTAATATTAATTAACATCGTGTAATACAAATTATTAATTATAGCTAATCATTTTAACCCTTGAATAAATATGGAGGCTCCATAAATCAAACTTCGGGAATGTTATCTTAGTAACTTTGCTACTTCGTACTAGTTTCCGTAACTTTTCAAAAGGAATTCAGTTTAATTTAACTCTAATGTAAAAGCATTCGTATGCCATTACAAAATATTATTAATTTTAAGGACTACTTAAAACAATTTATAGTTAGGACATGTGTTTATATGTATTGAATTATTTATATAATAACAACACATATACATACATAACGTTACGCTGAATTACTAACACGGGCAGAAAGAAACATGTACATTGCGGTCCAGGCAAACTTGTTATACTTCCCTCAATAACTCTCTTCATACAAACTCGCCGATTTAAGCTAAGCGTCCACAGGTCGGTATCGTAAGCATCGGACGCATCGCATCACACGCATTAATTTTTCATAATGCGTCCACTGTATCGGCAGAGATCGGATTTGCCGACGCAAGTACCAGCAATCGGATTGCCGATGCTAGTTCATTCGGATTTTCTTAGTGATCGTACGTGTGTTTGTGAGAATGGTGGAATGCGAAGAACAATTTTTTGTCGTTGCTTGTTTGTTAGCAGAAGAGGAAGAAAATGCAAAAAAACCTAAAAAGAGGAAACATAATATGTGGATACACGACATTTTCAAGAAGAGATCGGAACGTGGAGAATATCACACACTATTTCCTGATTTGTTAAATGATGACATTAAGTTCTTTGAATATTTTCGTATGTCTGAAGCTAAATTCAATTTTCTTGTTGAGATCCTGAAACCATATTTACTAAGACAGAATACAACATACAGGGAGGCTATAGGACCAGAAGAAAGGCTTGCTGTGTGTTTAAGGTAGGTATTTATTGAAATTAAACATCGGATGTATAGTTCTTATTAAAATGTAAATATTGACTGAGAATCTGGGTATTTTGATCCACTGCATGTAAATGTTCCGGCGGCATTTCGTTAGGTGCAGATGAATGAGAAAATATTGGGGAAGTTGCCGGAGACAGATTGCGCAGAGTTTCGTATACGGCAGGTAGAGACGGTTGAGGAACCATTGCAGACGGTGGAGACATCACATATAGAGTTTTACTCATAGAAGGTGCCGAAGACGTAGTTTTAATAGGTGTGATTTTGTTTATAGCAGGCGAATTAAACATCGTTGTATTTGAACCAGTAGGTGCCGGATTAAGCATTACATTTGAAACAATTCTCACTCTCTCTCTTTCATTTGAACCATATTCCATAGCATTAGAATCAGGATTGATTGGAGTTGTCGCAAGCCTCATCTCCACGCTGTTAACCATTTGAAACAGTTGTGCTTTAATGTGAATTTGGTCTTGTAAAGGAAATGTTTTTACTGTTTTTGCCATACTGATGAAAAAATGAAGTAGAGGATCACTCTGGTTTCTGTGTTGTTCTGTTTTTGTTAAGTATTCTTGTAGAACGTGGGCTGCAGTTGGACCTTGTGAAGCTTGTGAAGCTGCAAAGCTTGATTTCCTGCCGACAGTTCGTGTTGATGTCGCAGATTGTATTGATAGAGGACTTGGTGAATCGCTTAGTATATTATTATCTAGATTACTTGAATCAGACAGTGCATCAAGCTGTGTTTCGTCGTTATTGTTGTCATTTCTAGGCGATAGGTTTGACCGTCGTTCTTCCTCATCGTTTAGGTATGGTACTAGGAAAGAAAGTTTTTGGGAGAATTTAGGAGGTTTTAGTTTCGATGCTGCTTGGCCGCTTTTGGTCTTACGCAGATTCAAAGCCTTCCTATGATTGTCTCTGATTCTGGTCCATCGCTCCTTACATACATTTCCTGTAACAATAAAAAAGTTTTTTTTTATTTCAGGTACTTAGCCACTGGAAACTCTTTTCGATCGCTGTCGTTTTCCTTCAGGATTGGAGAACGTACAGTGCGAAGAATTGTGTATTCAACATGCGAAACCATTATTCAAGTCCTACAGCCCATAGTGATGCCAAAACCATCTGAAGATATGTGGATTGAATCAGAAAAAGGTTTTTGTGACAAATGGAATTTTCCTAACGCGATCGCTGCCATTGATGGAAAACACGTGCTTATTCAAGCACCACCGCACAGTGGTTCAAATTACTTTTGTTATAAAAAACACTTTAGTTTGGTACTGTTAGCTTTAGTCGACGCACATAAAAAATTCATAGTCGTAGATGTCGGTGCTTTTGGTAAGAACTCTGATGCTAGCATTTTGAGAAGTTCGAGTTTAGGCAAAAGTTTACAGAATGGCACTCTAAACATACCTCCACAAAAAATACCACCAGGAGGGACTGAACCACTACCTCATGTCATCATCGGTGATGTGGCTTTTCCATTATGCTCGTTTTTAATGCGACCATACTCTCGGGACGATGCCCAAAGAAATGAAGAGAAAAAAGTGTTTAACTATCGGCTCAGTCGTGCTAGAAATACTGTAGAAAATACGTTCGGAATATTGACAAAAAAATTTAGAATTTTCGAACGTAGATTGTCTATGCACGAAGAACACATTATAACTGTTGTAATGGCTACATGCTGTTTGCACAACTTTCTAAGAAATGACACATGCTACTGGACAGGAAATGATTTGAACACTTCTGTTGCGGAAATAGCAGGACTGCAAAACCTAAGGAATATAGGTGGTAATCCACGCGCAGATGCTTTAGCAGTCCGGGATAGCTTCAAAAGTTACTTCAACTCAGCAGCAGGGTCGATAGAATGGCAATTAAAGAGAGTTCGAGCTGGAAGGCGTGCAAATGTATGAGTTACAAAATAAAAATATAAAAACTTACCATTTTCATTTAATCTGTTTCCAATTTCCTCCCAGATATTATCCCTTCTTTGTTGATTCGAATAATTAGGGTGTTTTAAATTATATAACTCTTCGTATTCTTGCACAATTGTAATTAGTCGTGCCACGTCCATGCTGCAAAACAACGCGTGTGGACAGGTCGATCGTCAAATGCAAATGGCGGACGATGCAGTGTGAGCGCGCGGGGCGCGCGTAGCGCGTCCACTGATCGGCATTCCGTATGACGTCATCGGCACGCAACGCGAAAGTTGCCTCTCGGAGCATCGGTGTCGGCATTGCCGATGAGTAATCCGTACAGTGCGGATCAGTGGACGCACTTGTATGACTCTCTATACAAAGAATACTACGATCCGTTGGATGCGATGCGTCCGATGCTTACGATACCGACCTGTGGACGCTTAGCTTTCGGAGACTCTTGACACCACCTCAGACAGCACCAAAACACTTCAATTATGTTACATTAGTGCTAGTCTCGGTATTTGCATATATCACTTCTCTCATATACAAACATACCAATAACACTCCACCGAATCAACGGAGCATATTCTTTCTCAGTTTTATACCTTCTCTATCTTTCAATCCTTATTTCTTTCTCACTTCAGTATTCGCGAGTGTTACCTACATTGAAAGCTTGACAAAATGCAAGGTTGGCAATCAGCACTGATCCCGCCACCAATTAATCGTTGCATTGTGGTGAGTAGGCGTTTATGGAGGTTAAAATCAATGCTCCTATTTATTTTATTTACCTGATTGTATACCTTTAAATATTTTGTACAAGGGGCTAACTTATTATTTGTTTATTTGGATAGGGAATCCAAATAAGCAAATAATAAGTTAGCCCCCTAATATTATTAATCATCAACCGTTACAGACCAGCAGGGTACTAATAATTTTTATTACCATTTTTAATATACTTCCTAAGGAATGACCTTAAACATTGTACAAAATAACATCAAATTGGCACTCTTTTTTCAAGTAGCTACTCTTTTAGAGAAAAATAAAAGAATTTAGTCCGCCATTTTGATTCGTGCTGTGTGTTATGTGTTGGTTGCAGTTTAAGATACAGGTAAATTTAAAAATGTTTTGGCGTATTAATCAACAAGTAAACTTTATTTATAATCAAGATTAGTTCAAGATCTAACAGTTTAGATAATAATTTTGTCAAAAAACCGTAAATATCAATTAATAAAACATATTTTTCGTTAACGATCAACTTGATGATACCAGCGCTTTGGGTATGAAGGTACCTATTTTTTTTTCGTAAATTTTGGTGTAGATATCTATGATCTCAAAAAAAAAATCCTATGATGTGAATGTGAAATATCCTAAACAATATTTAAAAAACATTAACATAGCTGTAAAATTGAAAAAAAAAAAAATTTTAAAATTACGAAAAAAACACGTATTAATTATGAAAAAAAAACAACAGTAACATTTATATAAGTAAATAAATATTTTTGTACTATAATATATGTTGCTTATTTTTTCCGTATGTATATTTTTACCAATTATATAAAAAAATAAAAAACATAGGTCATCGATTTACTTTTTGAATTAAAAATCCTCGACTAACAAGTAGTCATATTTTTCTCAAAGTGTCGTATTACACCTGAATTATTTTGTAGCTTAAGCCATTTAAATTAAACAATTCTCACACCAGTGTATTGCAGTGCTCAAGACCTCTTAAAAAATATACGCTTTACAGTATCGGATTCAATCCAAACAACTAATAAGCAAGCTAACCTTTGCCACCGGTTGAAAAATATATCGGGTCGGGTATAAACAAATATCACCCAAATTTATTTTTTTTTAATTTCAATACTTCATTAAATCAACAGAAGTGACAGTTGCACACCAATAAAATTTCGCGGTGTAAATCACTACGATTAGTAGTACCATTATGAGTACTTGTGAAATAGTTCAGATGAATTTATAATTTAATATTACTTATTTAAACTATTCGACTGCCTCGTGATTTAGTAGTTAGCCTATTTGGTTCAGATCACGGGGTTCCACGTTCGATCCCTGAATCGGGCTAGTGTGATTGAGGTTTTTCGAGAACTTCTTGAAAATTTAAAAATTTCAGTAGCAGCTCAGAGCCCGACAGGGGTATTACCACACCCGTGTCTCGGGTGAGCACGTAAAGCCGTCGGCTTTAGTTATCACCAGAAATAGTAGATAAACGTTATTAGGTCGCTAAAATGCGGCGATGTTGATCACCACACATAGCGCCACCCAACAAACCGTTAAATTACGATGTATTGGAAAGTCTTTGGACATTCAGTTTACCGTGTCTACCCCACAAGGGAACTTGGCGTGACGATACTTTTTTATGTATACTAGCAGTTACTGAACAAATCGGTAATCTACATTTAAATACGATCAGGTGAAATATTGAACATATTTACAACACTTAGGTCACTCAAGCATACCTATATTAAACAGTGGCGTCACTACGACATAATACGTTCGAATTGTACCTATTTCCTTTCTTTTATCTGAGTTAATACTGCAAACAAATATCCCGCTTAAGAGCTTTCAAATTAATTGATGTAGTTTCTCTGTCAGCTTCAAAACTTTGGAGGTGAAATTCACACGTCTTGCACCTACATATCGATTACCGCTCATGTAAATGAAGTTGGGGACGTAGAAACTTTGTACTTCCATTGGAGGACAACTTATGTGGGAATTTTGTCTGTCAGTCCAACGACAAAATTTTCAAGTCAATAATAAAAGTGTTACTAATTAGTTATGAACTTTCTTGTATGATAATATAGCTAATTTTAGACACAAAATATGGTTGAATTCTATCGTATTAATGATACGTTGTTCTCCGTTTGGTGGGACGGTAATGCCACAAGCATAAGTATAGTATATTAAAAAAATTAAGCAATTAAAGTTAGAAAATGATTGTATTTATTAATCAATATTTTTTCTTCATAAAATTAAAATGTTCGAAGCTCCCTAACTTTATTAATTACCCAATTGAAGATTTTTCGAAGGTAGAAAAGAAAGAAATCTCGCCAAAACGAAGCTATTCACGAAAATTTAACTTATTATTAATCAAAACACAGTTTGCTACTGGAACCACTGTCTATAGTTAATGGATTTCAAGTCATTTTTTGTAATGACAGAAAATCCATACTAATATTGTAAATGGGAAATTGTATGTGTGTGTTTGTTTGACCGTCTTTCACGGCAAAACGGAGTGACGAATTGACTTGATTTTTTAAGTGGAGATATTTAAAGTGATGGAGAACAACATAAACTACTTTTTATATTTTTCTAACCCCCCACTTCCCATTTACCATCCATCCATCTAATGATTATAAAATGAAACAAAACTTAGATGTAGGTTAATATTTATATAATCCAGAAAACTACTTCTGTGTTTGACAAACATGCTAGTAAAATAAACTGGAAAATAACAGTTTAACCCAAAGTTATACGGACGGAATTAGTTTTAAAAGTTTAGAGTTGTTGAGCAGCAGCTGGTTAAATTGTCAACGGTGACTGTCAATCGCATGCAACATAAAGTTCCTCGCCCGATATTCACTTCAAACATTAAACTGCGTAATGGACTGCCATTTAACACAGCTTAAATGCCCCAATATTTCTTACTTTGTACAGTTTGTAGCTGGAGATTTATACACCTTACTTTACTGTTACCCAATTCCATCTATGGATGTAAGTTTAGTTTTTTAATGTTTTAATCATATTTTTAGGTAAAAATAATCAATGTAATATAAATATAGTTGTAAATCCTTATAATTGTAGGGTTAAACTATTGTATTAATTACTCATTAAAATTAGCGTTAAGGTTTGTATACACGTATTATACATAAAACATTATTATAATCATATAAACTTTCAACTAAATTAAAAAAAACATTTGCATGGAGAAAATGTTGGACAGGATCTAATTTTGATATAAGCCATTACCCGTAGTTCGGACAACCTTGCATTGGTGATCCAATAAATATGGTAGGACATTTCGATTTTGTTTCTAGTAAGTAATTGTAAATACCCTAAAGCTGCTTGTGTAATAGTTTAAGATTCGGCAACGAAATTACTACATGAATAATGTAGATAATTATAGAAAGCAAATTTTTAAGTATTTTCAGAATTCCCGCTATTCATTTTTCATAAGGTGCCATTGAAAAATTGTAATTTAAATATTATTAATTAACTTTTGGGGAAACATTTCGTTAACAACGTATATATAAATAAAACCTGCACCACTTAACAACAGAGTATTTAAAATACTTGAAATGTCACAGTTGTCATTATGCTCAGCCGCAACTTCTAGGCACCCAGATATATATTATTTAAAGGTATGTTTTTGTTCAAACTTTTCGTTTATGATAAATTTAATGATATAAAGGTGCCTTTAAAAATAAACTACAAATGTGAGTTTCCTGCCCCTAAAGATGCGAGGTATTGAAAATAAAGTCTCAAAAAATACTGCGTTGTAACTTTATTTTGTACTAGCTGTTGCCTGCGACTTCGTCCGCGCGGACTTCGTTTACTTCGCACAGCTCCTCTCCTGTAGGTGATAGCGTGATAATATGTAGCCTATATATTGACCCGACCTGTTAGTAATATTCATGCAAAATTTGAAGTAAATCCATGCAGTACTTTTTGAGTTTACCCCGGACATACATACAGACAAACAGAAAAACAGACAAACAGACAAACGGACAAACGGACAAACGGACAAACGGACAAACGGACAAACGGACAAACGGACAAACGGACAAACGGACAAACGGACAAACGGACAAACGGACAAACGGACAAACGGACAAACGGACAAACGGACAAACGGACAAACGGACAAACGGACAAACGGACAAACGGACAAACGGACAAACGGACAAACGGACAAACGGACAAACGGACAAACGGACAAACGGACAAACGGACAAACGGACAAACGGACAAACGGACAGGCAAACAGACAGACAGACAGACACACAGACACACAGACACACAGACAAACAGACACAAAGACAGACAGACACAGACAAGCACACAAACAGACGCACAGACAGACATACAGACAGACACACAGACAGACAGACAGACAGACAGACAGACAGACAGACAGACAGAGAGACAGACAGACAGACAAGCAGATAAACAGATAAACAGACAAACAGACAAAAAGTCTAATAACTATATTTTTGGCTTCGATATCGATTGTAGATCACGCCCCAAGTATTCTTTTCAAAAAATATTCAATGCACAGTTTCGACTTTCCTACGATTTTATTATATGTATAGATTTTATTCTTTTCGTCATACGAATCTACTAAGCAATTATTAATTTTAATAGTTATAAAATAAAATAATAGTTAACAATAATAGAAAAAAAGTGCATAATATTTGAAGTTAAAAAATAACATGTATACGATTAAAACTCTTCGGTGAATTTTTTCAACCGATTTTATATCCATTCATTCATTTATAATTTAAATATTATTCCAGATCCTGTACTATAAGCGAAGCCGGTTGGATATAAATTATAATTGACTTATTATGAAAGAGTACAAGTATTAATTGATAAATATTGTAATGTCTATTTTTATAAGCTTTATCTTGTTTTTAGTTTCACCTCTCCCAGATTTCGTCTGTAATCCTCAGTCTAGACTCCTTAACCTTAGCTTTGTAATGGTCAAATAATTTTCAAGCTCAATCCAATATTTTTTTAGTTTATTCGTTACTAATATACAAAAATACAAAATGTTTTCTCTATATAATATCAGTATAGATACCGAGATTTATAAACTTTGAACTTCAAGTTTTTCAACGTAAAAAGTGTTACATTTTACAGTTACATGAAAAAAAGGGATGTAAATGCAATAAAATCCATAAAACATTACCCACTTTTTAGTAGTCTCAATTAACATTATAAGCCTATATCATTCTTACAATTAAGGCAAATCTCATTACTCTCAAACTTAAAAGCCGGTTAATTTACAGAACACGCCAAATAAATATGCGCGTATTTTTTTATGTCATAAGACAGCAAACAAGCAGATGGGTCTTCTGATGGAAAGAGTCAACCATCGCCTATAGACACCAAAGGTATTAATGGTGCGATGCTATCTTGTGGCGAGATCTAATGCCACATGAATAAGTTTACCGGCTACCTTACCCTCCAAACCGGAACACGACAGTGACAAGCATTGACGCTATTGCGGCAGGAATAGGTAAGGCGGTGGTACCAGACCCGGGCGAGATAATGCAGAACTCTACCACCTAGTAGCCACGATGGTAATGGCTCATATAGCCAAACGGTCGTCTTTTACGACCTGCCTGGCAGAACGGCAGTTGACCTATTCTTTAAAGGAGCCCGGGATCAACACGGGGGAAAGTATTAAAGGGGCGTATAAACTTGAAAAACATAAACCTCATAGCACAGTTGGGTAATAATTTAACATACTATCCATATTTTTACCCCGTGTTGAGGACCTACCCATCCCTACCCCCTCCCCCCTCATTCTAAATTACCACCGCGTGTTTAATCCCCCGTCGGGGACTCTACCTGCGGGGCGGATTGCACGCGGAAGCGCGTCACACAGGGGGGCACCCATCCTAGAAAATCCCCAATATCATTGAATCCATCCTACCCCAATACAAACCACCATCACTAAAAGAAATACCCAGGGATCAAGGGTTTACCCTCTCCCAACCCAACGACGTAACTGTTTTCACAGTTAGCGCTTGAGACCACGGTCAGGGGGCACCAGCCCCGAAACCGTTTCCTCCCTCCCCTACAGGGGCGTGAGAAGACTACACGTACCGTGTTGATTCGTACTCCCTATGAAAATAGACCATCTGCCATTCTGCCAAGCAGTTTATAAAAGGCAAACGATTAGATATGCGGGTCACTACCATCATGGCTACTAGGTGGTAGAGTTCTGCATTATTATCACCGCCTTTCCTATTCCTAAAGCCTCATAGCTTGTCACTGTCGTGTTCTGGTTTGGAAGGTAAGGTAGCCGATAAACTTATACAAGTAGTATTAACACCTCACCACATGGATAGAAACATACCATTAACATTTTATATTAGTTTTAATTAGTTTATAATGCACTTGTACTTTTAGTTCACTATAGGCATAAACGACATTATTTTAAATTTTTCGACCGGTTTCACATTTTACAGTATCTTCAGGGCGTAATATTAAAAGATTCGCTTTTTAAAGTATCTTCAGGACGTAATATTACGTCCTGAAATGCTTTAAAAAGCGAAACCGGTCGATTTATTTATAATAATTTAGTTTATACCTAAAGTGGTATAAAAGTACAAGTATTTTATAAACTAGTTTCAACTAATAATCATGGAATTTTAACAAGTGCCGACGACTAAAAGTGTAAAAAGTAGTGTCTATCATTGATATAAAAACCCTAGATGCACAGTCCCGAACAATACTGACACTCAAAAGTGTCCCTAATTTCATTTAAGTAGTTATAGATATGGCAAAAACATATGTCTTTGCATATCCAACCTTGCGTGTACGACTTATAGATGTTTTTACAAAAAATGTATGAAAAGAAATAAAATTGATAGTGTCGCGACCGACGCGATTCTATTTGAAATGAGCGCACAATTTAAAATTGTGCACTCATTTTCTGAGGACGTTTTTGATACACTGATTGTGTATCTTGGGTTTTTTACATCAATGGTAGACACCATTGATGTAAAAAACCCAAGATACATAGATGATGATTGTTTCATTACATCAATAAAATCATCTGCTTGTTTGCTATCTTATGACAGAAAACAAAACCGTCTCACCTTTTCAAAGAAGAATATTTGAACAAGTAAACAAATTAATCACTAGAACAGGCCGTCTTTGCAAATAAATTTTAGTATAACCAGTGCCTGCTGTTTTCAATCGCTACTTCGTTATTAATTACGTGATAATTTCAGGGCTCTAACACAAAGGCATGCGAATGGAGCATCCATCAAATCTTCAAAAGCTTTTAACCTATCTGAGCCATTAGTGAAATTTTGTGTTCACGCCTAAAATAATAATGAATCAGTGAATGTTAAAAGGCCAATCCGTATTTATGATTTAAGTCTACGGAGCACGAATACCACCCTGTTTAAAAAGGTAACATTAATTAAATTTGCTATTATCCACGAACTGTTCTATGTGACCTTCGCGGTGGTCCGGAAAGAAAGACGCCGGTCTTATCATTATTATATTATATAATAAAACTAAGTTGATAAAATGTGCGTGCCGATAAAACTTAAAAAGGAGTCCCGGCACAATAAAGGGACTGATATAGTGTGATAGCCCTTTATCGCCCCTCGAACAAGAAAGTTCCCGTTTTGACTTAAAGGGCGTGTTTTTAAAGATAAAAGGGCTTTTCCAACCCTTAAACTGGGTAATTAAGTGTAGTGACGCCATCTGTTGTCGAGTATTTGAACTTCATTCAGAACAATGATTGTTTGGGTTGCATTTCGAAAGGCGCTGCGAGTAATTGCAGCATATGTAGTAATGGCGCGAAATTTAAAATTCTAATTTCAATAAAGTCTTAAATTACATTTGTTATATTTCGACTACCACGTAATCCCATATCACCTCCCGACCGAAGCCGGGAATTATAGATAGTAAATAGATAAAACTCCCCGATGATCCAGACAAAACGAGTGTAAATATTGCGTTGAGTAAGGTAGTGTTCCACGTAATCCACTCATAATCCACGTGAAAGATAGAATTACCACAGGAACAAACCTACCTTATCCTTTAAACTGAAACACTCAGTGACACGCACTGAAACTATTGTAACATCAATATATAAAACATTAAGTTATGTAAATCCTGGTTGGTTAAATCCAACTGTATATTCTATACTTCACATTATCGGCACTTGGTGAAACTCAATTTTAATACAATATTAAATATTGTACAATAATAAAGTATTGTATTAAATCCAATCCGTCTATGTCTATCTATCTATCAATATATCAATCCAACTATACCAAGAATTTCTCTGTGGCAGTTTTATGTCAGTTTCACTTTAAACGATCAAACATAACATTTTTAATTTTTCGCGATTGTGAAAGTAACCAATTTATTGGATTTTGAAATGGGTTTTGGACAAATAAGTTTAGAAGTACTAAAATATATTTAATAACATCGAAGCCCAGAAATACAAATATCTGTACTTATCACACAAAAGCCTGTCCTTGTTGAAAATCGAACTTGAGCCCTATTGATTCTGAGAGAGTCACTGACCAATCAAACAACAGCGAGATTAAAATTCAAGAGACAGTCTGTTGATAGGCTTTTAAGTTTATCACAAAATTATTTAATTTCTTAGCAAAAACTTACTTTATTATGGTTCAATTTCAGAGGTATACAACGACTACTGTTATTAAAAACATCAAACAATATTCGCTTAAATTAAGTGTACACAATCTCCCACTTTGCCGTGATTTAATATTTTTACGGTAAACTTCATTTGTGAAAAGTTTGAAATTTTTCAGAGGATCCCTGAAATTGGCTCATCGCTTGTGAAGTCTTTTAATTGAATAACTTTGCTGCTGCTTTTGTTTCCAATATATTTTTCCTATCAAATATCGTACCTTGAGCGTAAGGTGATAGCGTCCTTTGATAAGTTTTTGTTTTATTATGCAAAAGGATGATTAAATATTTTGAACAATTTGTTAATCCGATCTCATGAAAAGTATATAAAACTTGCCTTCCTGCCAGGCAGTTAGCAAAAGCTTAAGGAAAAGTAGAATTAAATGAAACTTGAAGAGGTTTCTTTAATAAATTACTAAGTAAGGTCATTGATATAAAAATATCAATGAGTGAGCTATATATTTTATATTGGTAAATTTATGAATATTTTTATAGCATAAGATAGCGAATCAGCACATGACTTTCCCGATAGAAAAAGACAATCATCGGCTATAGACATCGAAGATGTTAATGGTGCGTTGCTTGTGATCTTTGTGACGGGGTCTTAATTCTACATGCTAAAGTTTATCAGGTACCTTCAAAGAGCAACACGACATGACAAGTACTGAATTAATAATTAACGGGATCTTACCGCGATTATGTGATGGATTATTTTCCCGATATTTCGGCGCTGTTGCAAGCATCACGGTGGAACTGAAGCATTGCAGGTAGTTGAACTATTATAAGCAGATGGCTTATCTGAGTGCTAAGTGTGAGTTTTTCTTTTCGCATTCAATCGTGAGCGCGTTTCGAGTTTACTAGGAATTTGTATGTGATTTGTACAGCGCCACCTAGTGGTAAACTGGTTTCTCACGTTTACCGCTAGGTGGCGCTGTACAAATCACATACAAATTCCTAGTAAACTCCAAACGCGCTCACGATCGAATGCGAAAAGAAAAACTCACACTTAGCACTCTGCTGTCTGTCTACCCTTTTTCTTATTCGTTTTCCCGTACCACTGGAACTCACACGAAAGTCACTTTGACAATACACCCTGACCACATCACTAGATTTATTTGGAAATATCTCTTCTTTTTCTTTCTCTTCTCTTCTTTTGTTTTTATTGCACTGATCACTGGATTCCACGATCCCGACAATTTAAACCCATCTTTCTGGTTGAAATTCGGATCGCGGGATTTGAACCTGCGACCATTTCCCTAAAGACGGGACGCTCTTCCACTGAGCTAGTATCGACAGGCTCGAGGCAGCGAGTTCATCTGTAACGATGAACTCATTTAACTAGTTATACATATGTATAGCTAGCGATCAGTACAATCGACGTAATCGATCATATAGCAAAGAAGAATTTAGCCGCCTCGAGCCTGTCGACACTAGCTCAGTGGAAGAGCGTCCCGGCTTTAGGGAGATGGTCACAGGTTCAAATCCCGCGTGTCGATATTTTTCTTTGTTGTTTTTAAGGTTTTTCTAGTTTCCCAAGTACGGGGTGAGTGCTATAACACAAAAATAATTTAAAATTCGGATGTTTTTTTTTTAATTTTAATGGCATTTTGCACTAGCCGTGGAATATAATGTCTGTCGTGCAGTCGATAATACGTGTGGCCTACGTAATTCAATCCAGTGAGTCGGGTCCTAATCACTGGACTGAATTACATAGGCCACGCGTATACTCGACAGAACGCCATTGCAGCAGGAATAGGCAAGGCGGCGGTCCTCCCCGCGTTGGTCAAGGCTCCTTTAAAGAAAACACCATCTGCCGTTCTGCCAAACAAGTCGTAAAAGTCGACCAATTGTCTATACGTGTCACTACCATCATGACCACTAGGTAGCAGAGTTTTGCAATGTCTCACCCGGGTATTTGGTAGCTACTGTAACAGCTTCTTTGTGTTACAATTGAAATAGTGCTGGCCATTTGTCTCATTTTAAATTAAGTTCTTCTGGTATAAATAGAATTGCAGTAGTGGCATATAATATAAGTAATAAGTAATGTGTTCGAAATAAATGAAAGAATTAATTCACTTATTATTTAAAAAGTTCATCGTAAACTAAAATGCGTCGAGCCAGAAGTTAGTACCAGAGAGCCACTCCAGAGCAGCAGCCAAGCAGTGAAACCACCAAGGCGATTGGCGCATCGTTACAATACCACCACCTTACCTATTCCTACTGCAATAGCGTCAGCGTGACGTCTTCGAAACTGGAACGCGATGGTGAATACGACTACCTTACCCTCTAACGCGACAGTTGTCACTGTTGCGTTGGAGGGTAAGGTAGCCGGTAAACTTATGCATGTGGAATTACGAACCCGCCACAAACATAGCAACGCACCATTAACATCTTTTGGTGTGTATAGGCGATTTTTGGTGTCTTTCCATCAGGAGGGTCAGCTACTTGTTCATTATTTTATGATAAAAAAATATTCCTGTATTTATTAGAAATATAAAATAGCTTATTTAATTATTTTTTTTAGAAATATCTTTCACGTCACGCACGCAGCTACGCCGTAGTATTCGTAACGCAGTATCTTTCCTGAGATTTACAGTAATATTGGCTTCTAACCTTTGGGAATTTGAAAATACGAGTACGACCGAGCTATTAAAAGACCTGAATCAAAAATAAAATACTTTTTGCAGAAAAAGTGCTTAATAATTCAAATGTATACTCTGGTGGCTCAAAGTAGGAATGTTGATATCTTGTAGATTTTTATCGACAAGTAATTTACCACAATACCTTATCAATCTGTAATTAATTTCTATATTATTAAATGATTTATTTTCTTTCCCAGTATTAATTCAGTCTCCTTTTAAGAATAGACTAACTACAGTTTTGCCAGGCAGGTAGTAAAAGACGACCGATTGGCTATAAGTGTCACAGCCATCATAACTACTAGGTTGTAGAGTTCTACAACATCTTGTATTTGGTCCCACTGCCTTACATGTTCCTGCCGCAACAACGTTAATGTTTGTCATTGTCGTATTCCGGTTTGGAGGGTAAGGAAGCCTGCCTTATGCATGTGCCATTACCGTCTCGCCACACGGATAGCAATGCACCATTAAAATCGGTATCTACAGGCGATAGTTTCTCTTTTCATCAAGGGCTTTTCTGTTCCGGTCTACTTATTTGCTATCTAGTAGTATATTACTGAGAAGCAGTTTGGTCAAATAAAACTCTTGAATCACTGTTACATGCACTTTATAATTATGGGCAAAGTAACGCCCTCAGGAAGCGATAGAATTACAATCAATCGAAAACATGTTATCCCCTCCTATTTATACCATTCTTCGTTATATATTTTGTATATTGTTGTTATGAAGTCATTATCTCACAATAACAGGTGCATAATACAGGTGAGCCGCACATCTGGTCGGCAAGTACTTGTCGTCAAGCGCGGTCGCTAACAGGTATAAAAATTGAAAATTAAAATAAAACGTTATAATTTTTAATCAATTTACTTCTAGAGGAGCTATAAAAAGTTAGCTAAACGAAATTATCTCGCCGTTAATATGACTGGTCCCAGGCTCCTTTAAAGTTAGGCCAATTGCCGTTCTACCAGACAGGTCGTAAAAGGAAACCGACTGGCTATGCAAGTCACTACCGTTGTGGCTACTAGGTGATAAAGTTCGCATTGTCTCACTGGGTCTTGTACCACCGTCTTACCAATTCCTGTCGCAATAGCGTCAATGTTTGTCACTGTCATATTCTTGTTTGGAGAGTAAGGTTGCCGGTAAACTAACACATGTGGCATTAAAATCCCGCCGTATGGATAGCAAAGCACTATTAATATCTTTGGCGTCTCCAAATGGTAGAATTTTTCCATCGAGAGAGCCATATGCTTGTTTGCTATGTCACGATAAAAAATCAGCCTTTCTGCCAGGTATTTCGTGTCACTATTAACGCTACTACTACCGGTACTGATTTGAACCGGAGCGGTGCTTCACCTCGCCCGTGCTCAGACCTACTATCAATAAAATAGTGTTAGTATCTGTCACTATCATGTTCAGATTTTGTAATTATTTTTATGTCATAAGATAGCAAACAAACAGATGGGTCTCCTGATGGAAAGAGTCAAGCATCGCCTATAGACACCAAAGACGTTAATGTTGCGTTGCTATCTTTTAGCAAGGTCTAATGTCATAGGCATAAGTTTACCGGCTACCTCACTTTCCATATTGGAACACGACAGTAACAAACACTGACGCTATTGCGGCCGGAATAGGTAAAGCGGTGGTATCAGACCTGGGTGAGAAAATACAGAACTCTACCACTTAGCAGCCACGATAATAGTAACTGACATAGCAAGCCGGTCGCCTATTTCAACATATCTGGCAGAACGGCAGTTGGCCTATTATTTAAAGAAGCCTGGGACCAGTAAGGAGAAGGTGGTGGATATGTGCATGTTACATTACAGCCCGCCACGGAGATAGCAACACGTCATTGGTTTCTGATGGAGACGAATCTCTATCTTTTAGGAAAGCTATTTGTTTATTTGAAAGTCTATTGATAATAAAAGAAGAAATAAAAAACACCCTCCTTTTTGTCCTCCCTCGAGAAATATCTAAACATTAAAATAAACAGATGTTTATGTCCCAGCTGCATCAACTGTTATTACCAAATTAAAAGTGAAATTTCACAGAGCACGAACCGAATATCAACTTTGCCAACGTGACATTATGGAGACGCCATCTTGTTGATGTTTACCTTATAATTTCGCAGTACGTGAGCGGAAAGTTAATCTTCGAATTGGTACCCTGACAGAATGGCAGCCTTCAGAGAGGTTTATGTATTTTCTTTAAGATAGTTTTTACGTCATAAGACATTATTTATTTCATCGTGTTGGTCCCGAGCTCCTTTGAAAAAAATTGCCGTTCTGCCAGGCAGGTCGTAAAAGGCGACCAATTGACTATACGAGCCACTCCCATCGTGGCTACTAGGTGGTAGAGTTATGCATTGTCTCGCCCGGGTCGGGTACCACCGCCTTACCTATTCCTGCCTCAATAGCGTCAGTGCTTGTCACTGTTGTGTTCCATTTTGGAGGGTAAGGTAGTCGATAAATGTATGCATGTGGCGTTAGACCTCGCATATAACATCGCTGGGATCAGGAAGAAGTCTTGAAGAAAAGTCTCGAAGTTGCAGTCTCCGGAGCCTTCTCTGCTACTCCAGAACTGGGACAGTTTGGGCCAAACCATCAAGACGTCCTCTACGCGCGTGTCTGAGCGCGCGCCTCTCAACGTGTGTGCCAACTGAACGCGTGCCTGAGCGTGCGCCCTTCTACGCACGCTGTGTCTACTGAGCGCGCGCCCTTCTTTGTGCGTGCCAGTTGAGCGCGCGCCCCTCAACGTGCGTGTCAGTTGAGCGCGCGTCCTTCTACGCGCATGCCTGAGCCTGCGCTCTTTTACGTGCTTCCTGTACTGTACTACGTCCTGTACTACGTGCCCGTACTCCGTGCCAATACTACGTGTCAAGTTCCTCGTATTCCTCCGCGTGCATCTACACCAGCGCGACTCCGACTTCTACACTTGACACAGGGGATCCAATAACTATAGAGTGCCCGACTTTGTCTTCTAACAATATATAATATTTAGATCTGCATTTCATTTAACCTTTCCCCTTGTACCACCAGGTTTCTCGAGCTTCGGGAATCTGGTAACAGCTTATCTTGTGACTTGGATCCTCTCCCTCTACTCTCCATAGTGGCAGAGGCTCTAACGTAACAAAGAGAAAGATAGTAGTAGTAGTTTCCTTTATCTAAAGTTTAACCAAAGATATTCAGCTAAAAACAAATATCAATCAAGGGTTCAAAAATTTTTGATTTTTATGATCTTTTTTATTCGTTATACGAAATTTTATTCGTACAAATCAAAAAGTTTTACACCCTTGAATGATATCTGTTTTTAGCTGGATATTTTTGATTAGACGTACCGAATGCTATGTTAAAATATTTTCATCTAAAGAATGATCTTATATTAGGTAAACTTTAGGTTCTAAACTTTAGGTTCTAAACTTTAGGTCTATCTATATAGCAATCATGCTTAAGCTGATTGTAAAAGTCTCATTTCGTAGCATTTTTATGCTATAAACATTTTGCTGTCTCCTGCTGAAAGGGAGAGAAACAGGATATATTTTCCTACTCCTCCTGTATACATCGGACTAATTTCGTTACGGGTTTCAAGACAGCTTAGCTTTTTCCCAGGGCGCTCTGAGTTCGTAACACAATGGTTATCAGGCCGGTTGCCGCTGTTGATTCTGGTTTACAGAAGTTACAGTGGTGGGAACGATATGTGGGCCTATTGCCCTTTAAGGTTTATCTAAGGTTTAGACTTGTACGTTATTGTTATATTTATAAAAGTCCCGTAGCCTTGAAGATGCCGTAAAGTTGAAACTGGTTGACGATATTAATCTATCTATATATATAAAAATCAATGCCACTTTTCGTTGTAATTTTATAACTCAAGAACGGGCTCACCTGTCCAAACCAAATGTTTAGGCTTTGTTTGGACTATTTAGTAGATGGTTTATGTGAAGTTTGCACAAAATCGGTAGAGTGGTTCTCCATTTATCACATTTTTTGTAACAAATGAATTCAATAAATGGCGATACGTAGCGAAGCACGTAACGGGCCACTAGTAAAATATAAAGTGATTTGTGAAACAGTACAAGTGTATTAACAATATTGCAAATGGTTTATTCTTCAAATAAAGCCTGAATCAACCCGAGGAAAGCCTTCTACATTCCAAATAAACTTTGACTGTACAAAATTTTATTGTCCTCGACTTAATATACATCCAAGGATTATAATGTATAGATATTGTAGATGGTACTTGATATCTATACATTAATACGTGAAGTAAAAACTTTGTATCTCTTTCTCCCAATTACTCGAACTGTGTTATATAAAATTTGGTACGTTTTTTACGAAATTAGGAAATGGGAAATTGGTTGCTACTATTTTACTGCGTTTAAAAATATTTTTATAAACGAATCAAATGTTTATATTAATTTTTCCCCATGTTTATCCAGACTTTTCTTTCCTGTCATTTCAAGGCTAAAAATATTCAATAACATACTAGTAGTAGCAGTAGAGTGACTACTGACTACGGGACAGAGTTCTGGTGGAGACGTTCCACCAGGTTTTTGTCCACCAGGTTTTTGTCCAGGTTTTGGTCCACCACAGTCATACCTAATCTTACCGTAATAGCGTCGGTGCCTGTCAGTGTCGTGTTTGGGTTTAGAGGGTAAGGTCGCTGGTAAACTGATGTACTTGAGTATTAATTTGTTGCCCTGATGATGCGTTAAAACGCGAAATCGGTTGGTGTTAATAAATTCAAACTAAGTAAAACGGACAGGTACTAAAAAGATTATATTATATAAATACACGTTATGCATTTGAATTTATATCTGCTGCCACACTGATAGCACCGTATTAGCGATATATTTGATGTCTATAAGCGTTGGTCCTTTCTAGACTGTGATCCCAGGAATATTTTTTTATTAATCTCAAGTTGATTTTTTGTGAACAGCTTCGTATTGACGAGACGCAAATCTTTTCTATTTTTGTAAAATCTCGAATTGGGTAAGTAATAAATTTAGGGGGCTCCGAACATTTTAATTCGGTGAAGGAAACATATTGTATAATAGCAATAATTATTTTTTTACTTGATTATTTTATAAAAAACACGAAAAAGTTTTTTTCCTACACAATCGATGGTTTTTCTGACGAATCGTCCACTCTAAAGGTTCGGAATTTTAAAATTTTTAAGTTGATATTAATCAATTTAAAAACAGACTAATTTTCTTACAACAGCTTATTAATTATTGTTATAATTCAAGGGTTACTTTGTTCTACACGTAAAGTGGAAACTTTTCTTAGTCCAACACTCTAAAAGGTTTCACTCTAAAGTATAATTTAACGTGTTCGTAATGTAAATGGTAGATTTTGATCATTTTTGGGATTCTGTACCTGAAAAGTAAAAACGGGATCCTTATAGAATCACTTCGTTTTCCGTCTGTTCGTCAGTCCATCTGACAAGACTTTTTTCTCAGGACTGCTAAAGGTATAGAGTTGAAATTTATCATATCAGTATATTTAAATATCAAATTCTCAGGTCCGGAGGCCCTGTCAACTGTAAAAAAACACACTTATATGATCAAAAATAAAATGACCATTTATGTCGCATATTATGGTATTTTTATGTGATTTCAAAATTGAATCAAAACCTACAGGATACTTCCCGTTGATCTAGAATTATGAAATTTGCCAAGAAGCAATGTCTTACAGCACATGTAAAGGAAAAAATCCGAAAACCATTAAGTTTTAGTTATATCACAAAACAAAAAAAAACAATTTTATACGAAACCCTCGATATGCGAGTTCAACACGTACTTGACCTAGTTTCTTATGACTACCACCGTGCAAAGCCAGGGCAGGCAGCTAGTTTATGTATAAAACCTAAATATTCTTCCATATGTTTGAACACTAGCCGTGCCCGCGACTTCGTTAGCGTGGAAAAATTTCTAAAATAAAAACCCGCATAGTTCCCGTTCCCGTGGGATTTCCAGGATGTGAACTACCCTATGTCCTTTCTTGGGTCTCAAACTATATTTGTACCAAATTTTATCCAAATCGGTTCAGCGGTTTAGCCGTGAAAGCGTAACAGACAGACAGACAGAGTTACTCTCGCATTTATAATATTAGTAAGGATTATATTATGGTAAAATAATTAGGCATTATACATTAGAAATTATAACAACCCATATACTTTTACATGAAAGTATTTCTTAAATCCTAAGAAAATCAAAGACACTTTCTACTTTCTACAAATATGAATCTAGGCCTAGGAAATAGGCCCAAAAAATGTACGACATGAAGTCTGTTAAAGGTCGTCCATTATTTTCTATTGCCAATGAAATTGTTCGAAAGGCCCTTCGACGACATTTATAAAGGTAAAATGACCAATATAATAGAATTATCTTCGTTTAATGTCGGACCGTATTGACACATTTAGTTTCGATAAAATCAACACTGCGGTTAATATATACATTGCATATCATATTGATGTCGCAGACAAATTCAATAATTCGCCCATACGCAAACGGGGGCGTAATATAACAAAGATAAATTTTAAGAAAATATCTTACATCAAATGTCGTCATTTTATAATATACTACTTACATGAAAATACCACTGCTGTTAACAATTTACTTGTTATTTAATTAGATATTCTATTTACGTTCAAATTACTTATTGCATAAATAGGTACTCTATTTAAAACAAGTACCCTACCCGACTTCTTACATAAATATAAACTAGGTTTGTTAGGTTGCTTTGACCTAAAAAAGAGCCCCGGGGCTTCGTTGAATTTGTTTATATTATGACTTATGCCTATGACTTATGCATTTGCTCTTATACATGTAAAATGGGGATGTTATTTTTTTTTCTCATGTACTCATGTATCGGGTATCATTAGATAGGTTTTCGCAAACCTACAATAGGTTTGCGAAAACGTCTTTTTGATTATGGAACTCGTTTCTGAAATATTAAGCTAAACTATTGGTTTTAGAAGTGTGAAAAAATTCAAGATAGTAGTAAATATAATGAAATTAAAAGGAAAATCTATCAAGGCTTTAAAGGCTTTTCAAGAAATCGACCAACTTATGAAATGGAGAAATTTTTTGCTAGATTTAAAAAACTCCTTTTATGAATTTTGTATCCAAAGGATACTAGCGGAGTTATTGAGTCGGCCCATGTATCAGAAAACCATATAACTTAAATATCATATAAATATAAACACTTTTGGACCATAATTAAGAGAATTTGTCACTATGACTGCTTAAACAATTGCCTACGTGTTAATTATTTAAAGAATAGTCTAACCGCCGTTCTGCCAGATACGTCGTAAATGGCAAATTATTGGCAACGCGAGTCACCATCGTGGCTACTAGGGGGTAGAGTTCTGCATTGTCTCGCACGGGGCTGGAACCACCGCCTTACCGTCGTGTTCCAGATTGGAGAGTAAGGTAGCCGGTAAACTTATGCGCGTGACATTAAGATCCCGCCAAAACAACGCCAAAACAAAACAAAGGATAGAAACGCACTATTAAAATATTTAGTGTATATAAGCGATGGTTTCTCTTTCCATCAGGAGAGCCATTTGCTTGTTTGTTATCTAATGGTATTAAAAAATGTAACCCACATTAGAAGAACTCATAAAACTGTTGATACTCGTTATCACAAAACTCAAGTAATAGTCGTAATAACGTGGTAAAATGCGACAATAAGACCTTTTTCTAACCGACGAACTCAAGACGTTAAATTCACTCTGCCTACTTTACAAAAGTAAAGTTGTAGTAACTAGTAGTAACAAAAAATAAATATATAAAAAAATAAACGAAAACGCAAACAACGTGATGATATTTATTTATAAACCAGGTTTTTCTCGCAGCTTCGTTCACGTTAAATTCATTTTAGGGAAGTGAGGTTTAGAAAGAGACAAAAAGTAGCCTATGTTACTTTCCGTCCTTTTAACTATCTCCGCTTAAAAATTACGTCAATTCGTCGCTCCGTTTTGCCGTGAAAGACGGACAAACAAACACACTTTCCCATTTATAATATAAGTATAGATTTAAATTAAACGCTTATCATTAGCAAAAGTTTATGAGGGAAATTTAACAATTCCATATTTTTAAAGATCATACTTTCTAAGCTCTCGTTATCTGATTAAACCATCAAAATCTAAATGAGTGAGGACCTCAATGAGTAGGACTCCAGAGTTATTCGCTTTCAATACTCCATCAGCGATCGATTTCCCGGAATGACGTCGTCAAGTGTTATAGCGGAATAAAAAGGAATTGAAAAAAATCGAGACGTAAAAAAATGTATTGATGATGGCGAGGAATTTTTCTTCGTGGGAAATTGATAGGTTGAAATTTTGAATCTATTTGTGTAACCTTACGTGATCTTTCAATTTTCAATTTGCTAATGATAGGCTATGTAATATTGTATTAGATTATATAGCATTATATGATTCTCTTTGTAATAAAACCAATAGATTTGTCTATGTTTTGAGAGAAATATGAGAGGTAGCAATTTTAAATGCTACTTTATTAGCATATAACAAAAATATCTCTTCTATGTAAAAACATGTAATCAGTTTTTAGAATCCAAAACATATATATGTATAATAATATGTAAACTTTTAAAATATCACCATTACCTTGATTTTACATATATTAATGGTATGCGTATTTGTAAAAAATATCTACATTTGTTTATAGCAAATGCTGTAGCGTTAATAAGAACGTAAATTATATTTTAACATAGTGAAAAACTGTGTGTGCTTAGCCAAAGACTCAATATTTTTCAAAAAAATCCTATTGTATGGCAATTAATACGAGATATATTCAAATACCTGATAATCTTAAGTTTTTACTTTTTAATAAATTCCATAAACAGCTATTTGATTTACTGCTTGACCAATTTTACTTCAATATGCATGATTTTGACGTGAATACGTCTTTAAAAATGCCTATATAGGGGGGACAGTTCCAAAAAATGATGATAACAAAATTGGGGGATACAGTTTGGTGTTATAGCTACATACGTATCATCAACATCCAAAATCTAATTATACCACTGGACAGCTAAAGCATCAAAGAATTTCATAAGCTGAAAACGGATTACGACGCTTCCCGAATAGTGGAGTACGAAGTGCCGCCATTTTTAGTAAAGTTTACTGCGTTACATATTTTGCATAATATGGTATTTCTTTAGACTCAGAGCAACAATAAAATTCGATTAAGTTTTATTCGAAAGCTCTTATAAAGATTTATTATTGTATAATTTCCAAAAATAGTTTCCAACGCTAATGGTAAATATATGTGGCACTTAGGTGAAAAATTCAGTGCAAAATTGTAATCAGCCACAAAAAAAATCTTTTAGAAGCCATATAAAATTCAAGAAATGTATAACGTCTGAAAGAAATTATTTTTATAAATTAAGTAGCAATCTAATGATACCCATGAACCCCCATATGAAAAAGTGAAGAAGTGTCGAGAACGCATAAAGATGAAGGCGTCCGAACCGATCAACGACGCACCTGTACACTGCTGGCCTTAACGGCCTTTACGGCTTATGGTCGTGGGGGCTAACAGAGTGCTCAGCCAGAGCTTATAGATATGGGGTCGTATGCCCTCCACCCTAAGGGAGTCTCCTGTGAAACTGATCCTAGGCTTAGGGGTGGCGTCATGATTTATGATAAAAGGGTTAGCGGCATTGCCCCGTGTGTGGGTGTGTAGTGTTTTGGTATGTTTCGTTGGCCTCAGTTATCAGGTCATCAGGATCGGTGAGAACGTGGCGAGCCTACTTAAGATAAGATCGGGATTAGAATCTGGAATATAGTCTGCCGTTAGTTAAATATCTTTTGGAAATATTTTGAAATGCCTAGCTAAGCTCGGCAATTCGAGATCTTTATGAAGGTCAATGTAAGTGTACCATTGTATACCACGGTGCACCCATTACAATACGCTAGTACTTGTTCTGTACTATTTCCAACGGATGCAAATTTGTACAGGGGAGATGGGCAAACGCTACGCAGGAGTATGATAGAATAGGCCTTACGCAAATCTTACAAAAGTGTCAGCTTGTGTCTAAGTGACACGAGTACGGAACACCCTCTGTGATTCACCTATGAGTGAAGTACTCTCATATGATGAGTACGAACGAGTCCGTCGAGCACTCCCATTCGGTATAGTTCTTATATTAGGACATTGTCACAAATCTTATCGAATTCCTTCGCGACCTCGAAAAATAGAGGACTGGTGGGAATTTGCAGCCCCGGGGTTGCATTTAAAGAGTTCAAATAATACTATGTGAGACGCTGCACTTAATGAGTGCAAGAGTGAGCTGCTCGGAAACCGAACTGCTTATTTATTATGAGACCGTTCTCGTGAACAAATGCCTTAAGGCGAGATAGTATGATTTTTTCGTAAATTTTGCCTAATGTTTTGTTTAGGCTAGTGAGACGGTAGCTATTGACATTATTTCGGGATTTTCCCGGCTTGTGTATTCCTGTGATGGTGACTTCTATACACTCGTCCGAAAACGCACAACCGGCTAGGAGTGTATTGAAGATGCACACTAGTAGGTATACAACGGAGGGAAGGAGGTATTTAATTACCTTATTTGTGATTTTATCAGACCCCGAGCCTTATTATTGCGTAGGTTTTTGATTATTTCACCTACTTCTTCGGAGGGTAATAGCGGGTCACCATCTGATAGTGGTGCCGCCCTACGCTCTACTTCGCTATTCACAAGATAGACGTGGTCTAGACCATCTAGGTCTGTAGGCTGGTTTGACGGGGAACATTGTGATTGGAACGACGAATGAAAAATGTTACCATCGCAAGATGTTACGCATTACGTAAGCGTATTCACGTAAAAGATACACGGCCGTGTCCTTGACACAGCCACAACCCGTTTTTTGCTGATTAATTACGTGCAATATTAAACTAAGTAATGTGTGTAATTGATTTTTTAAATGAATCTATGTATGCACATATCTAAGGAAGTTACTGATTTTGCCCTGATTTTCAAACACCGAGTTTTCACCAGATCTCCACGTTTTGAGGTCCTAGGAATACGTCCTTTTCCAACTTTTTTCACGATGGTTAATATGTCTGTATATATGTACATGTGTGTGTATATATAAACATCTCATTACTTTTGGACGGCTTGACTGATTGAAACGCGTTTGTTAGTCCAGTAAAAAGTTTAATGAAACCATGATCAACCAGTTTTGGCGCAATGAGTAAAAATGTGTTCATTAATACTTAAATAATGATATTATGAAATAAATTTTGATTTAAAATTAGGGGAAAGGTATGAAAAACAATAAAAAAGGGTTGAAAAATGCCTTTTTTTAAATAACTTAATAACGGTAGGAAACACAAAAAAAGTTTCAAGTAAAAGTTTAGAGAAAAAAATTCTACACAAAAAGTTCCTCTTCATTTTTTTTGTTATCTACTTTAGTTTAGCTCCAAAAAATAAAAATTAAATTTGCTTTGTAATTAATTATAAAACCTTACCAGAATTATTACGGCCCTGTACCATGCAGCGCGCGCATCACATAAATATGTACTAACACTACTACACATGTATTCCCATATTTATATATTTTTACATATTTTACTACAAATTTAATTTTTATTTTTTGTAGCTAAACTAAAGCAGATAACAAAAAAATGAAGAGGAACTTTTTGTGTAGAATTTTTTTCTCTACAACTTTTACTTGAAACTTTTTTTTGTATTTCCTACCGTTATTAAGTTATTTAAAAAAAGGCATTTTTCAACCCTTTTTTTATTTTTTTTCATACCTTTCCCCTAATTTTAAATCAAAATTTATTTCATAATATCATTATTTAAGTATTAATGAACACATTTTTATTCATTGCGCCAAAACTGGTTGATCATGGTTTCATTAAACTTTTTACTGGACTATGTTGGAATTCTATTGGATTTCGCTCAACTTAAACTTGGTGCGCCATAGGTATATGCTAGAACTATCTATACAAATAAGTAACATTGGAGTGTCTGTTTGTAATATTAAAACAACCGCTTTTTACTAAATGAATAGGGATGTATACACGGTACATATACCAAAATAACATTTTTTTAAATTTTTGTTTGTCTGTCTGTTTGTCTGTTTGTTGCGGCTAATCTCTGGAACGGCTGGACCGATTTTGATAGGACTTTCACTGAAAGATAGCTGATATGAGGGAGTAATTAGGCAACTTTTTTATTTTTCCACGCGGACGAAGTCGTGGGCTCAGCTAGAGTATATATATTGATTTGAACTTCTAATACCTATCCTAATCTTGCAAATAAACTATCTTTCTTATTTATTTCTTTTGGTATACGTCATTAATATTATTATGTCTAATAGAATTGTGTAATAAATTATGTACTTGAAGAATGCTTGTTGAATATTAGTAACACTTAATTTTTCAGATTTTATTATAATGAAAGTTACACGTATTTTAACCATCATAAATTTACTCTTATATAAACAGTGATTTTATTTTATATATTCAATAAAATAAAATTAAAACAATGATCTTTCCCGCAAAGCGATGTATTGTTTATGTTTGATGCAACTACCTTCGTATTTCTGCTCCAAAAGTGCCAGTCCTTGTCACACTTGTTTTCCGATTTGGAGGACAAAGTAGCCGGTAAACGTATGGACGTGACATTTCAACCTGTCTCACCGACGCTATGAGGTTGGATTTGAAGATCAGTTTTAGTTAAATTATCCCTATACTAAATTAAATAATGAAACATCAGTCATAGATAAACTATTCCTATATCAAATTATATAATACTCCTACCCTAAATTAAGTAATGACAGGGTCTGGCATGATAGTCTTATTGGCAAGCTTCCATCGTACGGTCTGTCTAAAGGTCTTTGCGCCTGGATCTTAGATTTTCTGAGTGGCAAGTCGATTAGATTAGACTAATCGAGCGCTGCTCGTCCTACCAAATGGCTATAAATTCCTCAGAAATCAGTTCTCTCTATTCCCGCTACATATTAACGATCTGCAGAATCCCAGTATCTGTGAGTGCGCAAAAGATAGCACTGTTGTGCAGAGTTACGCGTCCAGCGCGTGGGCCAGTACAACACAGATCCGGTCTCTCAGAGAGGCGGTGGTCAGTATTCGATTGGGACGATGCCAATCTGGTCAAGCTTAATGCGACTAAGGCCCAGGCGTGACAATTCTCCGCTAAACGGAGTCCATTCCGCCTGTCTTCGTCTTTCCAGGGTATGCCTGTACCCATAACCGACCACCTTGAGCTCCTTGGTATCACCCTAACGCTTACTATCTACTTTGGTTCGTATATCGAATCAAAAGCCCAAGTCGCTTTAAAAAAGCATGGTATTCTGGCAAAAGTGAGACAGTATTTCAGCCCAAGACAGTTGCTCAACCTCCATCAAACACAAGTCCGTTCGTGCATGGAATACTGCTCTCACCTCTGGGATGGATTCACTAAATACCAGCTAGAGACGCTTGAGGTGATTGAGAGGCGTTTTAAGGAGGCTTATAAACGACGATGATCTGGTAGCTAAAAACTCCAGAGTCTCGCTCATCGCCACAGAGTGGCTAGGTATTTTATCGGATACATTTTGAAGAGTGTATTGCGGAATTGCACGACTTAATTCCACCATCCCCGTTTGTTCATCAATCTTCGAGGTGCATAGATTCTGGGCATCGCCATATGGTGGACATTCCATGTACCCAAACAAAGCGGTTCAACTCGACATTGTTCATTCGAACCGCAAGGGACTGGAGCATACTTCCTGAGTCTGTGTTCCCTGACAAGTACAACCTGGGGATCTTCAAGAGAAGAGTAAACGGTGTAGTGTGTGCATGTGTAAATATCTCATAACTTTTAAATAGTTGATGACATTCGATTGGGTTCATACGGAACCCAATCGAATGTCATCAACTATTTAAAAGTTAGATAGTTGAGAGAGAAAGAGAACTTAGACTTTCTTATAATTTGAACTGATTTATCCTAAGAAATTTTCAGAAATTTTGAAAAAAAAAACTCATCAAATTTTGAACAAACAATATATTTTTTTTTGATAACTTTCACATTAATATACAAATTAGGTACAAAAACGTATCAGTTTTATTTCAGAAAAAATGCATCTAATGCTGTAAATTATATTTAAATTGGCTTATCTTCTTCTTCAAGCTTTCAGGCTTCAAGACTCAGGACCTAGTATTGTTGACAAAAAAAATCAGCCAGTCATTTATGATCTTTTGTAATATTTAAGTACTTAAATAAACCGGCTAATTGCGAGTCGGACTCGCGCACGCACAAGGGTTCCGTACAATAATTTATAAAAGAAAATCACGTTTTTTTTATTTCATAAGATAGCAAACAAGCAGACGGGTCTCCTGATGGAAAGAGTCAACCATCGCCTATAGACACCAAAGATGTTAATGGTGCGTTCCTATCTTGTGGCGAGGTCTAATGCCACATGCATAAGTTTACCGGCTACCTTACCCTCCAAACCGGAACACGACAGTGACTAGCACTGACGCTATTGCGGCAGCAATAGATAAGGCGGTGGTACCAGACCCGGGCGAGACAATGCAGAACCTAGTAGTCACGATGGCAGTGACGCGCATAGTCACTCGGTCGCCTTTTACGACCTGCCTGGCAGAACGGCAGTTGGCCTATTCTTTAAAGGAGCCCGGGACCAACACGGGGAAAACGTTTGTTGTATGTGTCCTTAAATATTTATTTTATGTATTGGATATTTATTTTTATAGTTAATATATTTCCAAATACTTATTTTCTTTAAAAATATTCAAGTTTCTACCTGTTATTATCTAGACCAACACTGGGGACCACGATAAGGCGGTGGTGCCGAAAGTACGGGCAAGCCGTTGCTAAAATCTATCACATAGTAGTCACGATGTTATTAACACTTATTTCTAGCGCTTTTCACGAGATGTTAGTGACAAGTATTCGCTTTCTCTTACTTCTTAAGAGAAGCCTAGCAGTAAGATATTTAACCTATTTTTCAATAGAGTCCGAATCAATACGAAAAAAAATTACCTCATGAGTAAAAACATACGAAACGTTGCAATTTTCATAATAACATAACTTTTAATATTTTGGATTTAAATTCGCGCGAAGTAAGAGCATTTGGCCATTGGACGTGAAATTGATAAATGATAAAAAGTATTGACTGAAATATTAATTTTAAATTAACTTGAATTCCCGAAAATTCACTTTCAGAGTACTCCCCTCGCCATCTCTAACAGCACTAATATTTAGGTGCGAAATCACAAGCGACGTCCAGTTTTCTAATCATTTGGAGGGAAAAGGTATTCAATCGTGCTAGACGGTACTTCATGCCTGGCCTATACCTATTAGTATTCTATAAAGTACAAATTTGGACGCACATAGAGTAAAGTTCGCATTCTTGGCACCATTGTCTAACCCTCAATTTAACAAAATTATTCACCAATAACTATCATAGAATGAAGAAATTTCAGACTGGAACGCACTTTTGTGAACCTTATTCTTACCAACGGTCTTGAAACCCTTAGTCACCGGAGTGACATTGGATTTTTATGTGTGATCTATCGTCTGTATAATGGGGATGTTCTGATGAGCTTTTTGATTTAGTACTGTCATCTACGTTCCACCACTCACTGTCCACCCCATCTTAACGATTGGTCATCTACAACTGACCAATTTGCACGTGCCTTTTTTATATGAACAGTCAAACTTTGGAACAGGAAACTTTTCCGAGAAGCTTTGATATTGGGATTTTTAAGAAGAGTATTAATAATTTCCGTAGAAGCTGGGATCGCATTGGCAACTAATCTTTTGTGTTGTCAATATCCACGGGCAGTGGTGATTGCTTCTCATCAGGTCTACTCGCGCATATGCCTGAAAATTCAGAAAAAAAACTTTACAACATTTTTGGGAATTCCATGTTATATTATATTGAATAAAATTTGTTGTTTTTCCTGACGAAAAGTAAAAAGCCTGCTCTGAAGGGTTTTCGCTGTACCGATCATTAGATAAAATACGAAAGGATGAGATTTTCAAGCTTTTAGTTTTATCTCGCAGGGAAAAGAGGTACATCGGAGTACTTATCGTTATCCCGGTCAGCCTTATTATGGACGTGCCTCTTCTTACCAAGCAATAAGCAATTATTTATTCCTTTAGCAATACTAATATTATAAATGAGAATGTCAGAAAAAAATAAGAAAAATTTAGCAGTTTCATCTTTTTTTTTTATATCATAAGAGGGCAAACAAGCAGGTGGCTCTCTTGAAATATGGAAACAAACAGTCATAACCTATAGATACCAAACATGTTAATGGTGCACTGGACCACGACAGTAACAAATACTGACACTTATTAGGTAAAGGTGAAACGGTGGTACCAGGCCCAGGGCAAGACGATGCAGAATTCTACCATCTAGTAGTCACGACGGTAGTGATAAGTATAGTCAATTGGTCGCCTCTTACGACATGCCTGGCAGAACGGCAGCTGGTCTATTTTTAAAGGAGCTCGTACCAACACAGGGGATAATTATTAAAACCTAAAATTACCATTTTACAGATTCGATTTATCTATCTTTTGGCTGTGTGTGTTATTACCGTGAACTTATAATAAGCAAGTAAAATTTTGGGTCATATTAATCAAGAGAAACAAGTTATAAGAAGTTTCTTTACAGAAATAGAAATAAGGCTCTCGATCTTGTAAGTTCTCATTTATATGGAAGAGTTCAGGAGGTCAGCATTAATGTACCTGAAGTGCCCTTTATTTGTTGTTACTAAACGGAAACTAATTTTTTGGGAATAACATTTGATAAACAATTTTAAATCGTTATCATTAATTAAAAAAATATTAATGATAATCGACTGTTACCTCGAAATTCCTTGACATGGTGCTACGTGACTAAACCAACTGTGTGTAAAAAGATAAATCCTGACTCATTGACCGACATATCAACTCCCAGTCAAAGCCTTTGAACTTTGAACTTTGAACAGTAGTAAATATAAGGAAATCGACCGAAATTCAAATGTTTGCACACCATATTATAGTAGAATATAATGGTAAATTAATTTATTTTTAATAACTTTTGACACCCATATTGTTGCAAATAAATATTTGTTCATTTTCATTTTTCATTTCCCATTTCTTGTATCTCTGGAGCCCTGTCATCACATCATCATCAATCAAAAATGGAACCACACGGGAAGTATACCTTTCTAAACAAAAAAATATTTTTTAAAATCGGTCCGTAAATGACCGAGCTCTGAAGTAACAATTATTAAAAAATTACAGACGAATTTATAACCTCCTTTTGGAAAATGGGTTGGAAAACTATTTTTTTATAATTTTAACTGGATCGATTTTAATTTCAATTATAAAACACTTGTACTGGTTTATAATTGAAATCAAAATGCAATTTCACCAAATGCCGACGATTATGTAAGAGTATCGAACATATTTAAGTATTTAATCGGATTCTTTGTCAAGGTCCTAGCAGACTTTATTTTCTTAAGAATAAAGACTGTTTTAATTATAAAGCTTTTACTATCTCAAATACTTGAATAAAATAAATAAGGTTAGAAGAGTATCTTCAAGCTTTTAGTTTTATCTAGAAGACTAAAGGGTATATCAAAGTACTTACCAGTAATCTAGGTCAGTGTTCGGACGTGCCTCCCGCAAAATCTGTGGGAAAAGCAGAAACCGATAATTGAAAGGACCTTCATATAAAACCAATATAAATATTTACTTCAATATCGAAGTAGCGATCGTAAATATTCATAATGAAAAACAAGAAAACAAATATTTTCGAACAAACATTTTATACGAAAACGTTTCTTTTTTGTAGACGTATTGCATAACACTAGCGATCGCCTCTGGCCGAAATTTGACCATAGACTACACAATTAAAAATCCTTAATTTTGACAACTTGCTATATATATACAATGATGTGGCATTAAAAATACACACAATGACGTGTATATTATACACGTCATTGAAAATACATTACTATACTGCCTTACTCTTCAAACCAAAACACGACAATGACAAGAACTGACGCTATTGCGGCAGGAATAGGTAAGGCAATGAGAAAAAATACTCGGGCGAGTTGTTGCGGAACTCTACCCACCCAGGAGGCACGATGGTAGTAACACGTATAGCCTATTGGTTGCCTTTTACGACCTGTCTGGCAGGACGGCAGTTGGCATTTTTCTTATAGTGAAATGAAAGTACAATTGCATTATAAACTAGTTTCAACAAATCTCTAAAATTTATTTAATAAACATCCAAACCTAGAAATACAAATACTTGTGCTAATCACATACATACTTGTCCACGCCGGGAATCGAACGTAAGTTCCATCAAATGTGTAGTCAACGTCGCTGAATACTTAACCAAAATGGCTGACCATTTACATATTTAGGTTTTCAAGTGACTGGCACTGAAACAGTTGAAATAGGGATCGAGAACGTAGCGTAAGCGGAAGTCAAGTACCTTAATTCAAGAAACGAGAGTCGTCGATCACAGCGCTGAAATTCGTCGCGTGGACTAAATGACGGAAACCGACAAGGGTCCTCTGTGAAGAGATGCTTAAGGTCACTCGACAATATTTTATAATAATTTTTAAAGCAGGTAAGCGAAACGTATTTTTTTATTTTCGAGAGACGAATGAAGATGAGACGTTGTAGAAAGGTTTAATCACGGTAGTAGTAGTCACGATATGACACTTATTAGCTTCCTATAGCTTTTAGCTACACGTGTTGCTACTAGAGACGCAAAAGATACATCATTTTTTTTCAAACATCGATATATCGCTCATCAACCACATATTTGCACACCATATAGAGGTAGAATATTTTGGAAACTTAATTTTTAACAACTTGTGTATGGGTGTTCCATATACTTGCAAATAAATATTTTCTTTCTTTCTTTCTTTTACATTGATGGTACATCGTTCTTCATGAGCGACATTTTATGAACGATGATTCATCAAACCTACATCTTTCACCCCGTCTGTGATTAATAGCTGCACACGTAAACATATATACTCCATTGAAAATTTACATGAGCTTTACATTTTTTAGAGGACGCATTTTTATTTTTGGGACATATTAAATATATTTATACTAATTTATGCAGATAACTGTGTTAAACACATAATATCTGGACATGCTTATGATAGAACTGTGTGTACTCATTTGTTGGTGCATTTGTCTATAATCAAAATAATTATGGACTTAGAATTTACAGATGAAGAATGCGATTTTCTCGATGATTGTATTACTGATATTGATCCAACTGACGTTTTAGAATCGATTAATAATCCTTAATTCAAGATTTTTTTTTTTAATTTTCTCACTTTTTTGCTTATAACTTCTTTAATTTTAAATTTAGGCCAGAAATTAATATGAACATATTTGTAGGCAAAGCAATTTGTTACAAATTATGTCTTTACAATTTTTTTGTAGGACGCAAAGTTTCCGAGATATCGTGAAAAAAGTATTTGCATCCCCTTTCCCAAGATTGCGGACGGGGGTTAAAGAGCGGAAACCCCACAAAATTTGAGGTTAAGCTTCTATTGACCCCCTACACATGTCCCAGAAATAAAATTGCGTCCTCTAAACCATGCAATATTAGGTCCTTAAACTGTAAGATTTCAATGGATTAATAATTTTCTCAGTCACAAGCGTAGATTTTTCTATATAGTGCTTTTATTCTATATAGTCTATTTTTCTATATAGTCGCTCTGCAATAATTAGGCGCCCAAAACGAACCAGACGTTTTACACGCCTGCATCGGCCGGCCATTCTGTTTTTAGTCGTTTGCCATTCAGGGATCACCACATCATAGAAGTCAAGTATAAATATAATTAAAACCATCGAAAACAGTCACTACCGTCATGAATACTAGGTGGTAGAGAAGTTCCACAACGTCTCGCCCAGTCTTATGCAAGTAGTATTAACATCTCGCCACTCGGATATCATATAGGCGATGGTTTCACTTTCCATCAGGAGAACCATCTGCTTGTTTGCTGTCTAATGATATAAATAACAATTGATTTAAGGGTTAATTTAAGATTTTTCTTCAAAAACCTGTTCCAAATTAACACCGGGAAATTTTTAAGAAAACTTTTATGGCTCTCCTAATGGAAAGAGAATCCGTCGCCTTTAGACACCAAAGATATTAATAGTGCGTTGATATTCGTGTGACGTGTGAAGAATTAATTGATGAATGGCAGTCGCGTTGGTGTTATTCAACTAAAGGACGGCATTTATATAACTTTTTTCCATACGTCTGCAATCGCTTAAGTAAAACTTGGATAGAAATAGATTATTGTGTTGCACAGTTTCTCACTAGCCACGGTAATTTTAAAGCTAAATTATTCTCGTTTAAATTAGTTCCTTCTCCTTTTTGCGAGTGTTTTACATTAAATTGTAAATATGAACAAACTGCACATCACATTCTTTGGGAGTGTAATCTTTGGTAAACGTCGAACGTCGAACGTCGTCGAATGCTTGATAGTATCCAATGTATATCCGGTGTAATTTATTACTCCGACCTTGTGACCTTCCGATTTTGTCATACTTACTACTGGAAGTAAAATTAAGTAGACCATTCTGATAGGTCCCTAATTTCCAAACTTCCATGGTACAATAGCACTCAGGCTTAACCTGATTGTAAAAGTCTCATTTCGTAGCATTTTTATGCTTTTAACATTTTGCTGTCTCCTGCTATAAAGGGAGGAAAACAGGATGTATTTTCCTACTCCTCCTATATAATTCTGTTTAATTTCGTTGCGGGATCCAAGACAGCTTAGCTTTTCCCCAGGGCACCCTGAGCTCGCAACTCAGAGGTTATCAGGACGGTTGCCGCTGTTGATTCTGGTTTACAGAAGTTACAGTGGTGGAAACGAGAGGTGGGCCCTTATATCCGTGTGACGGGATAGCAATGCCACATGCATAAGTCTACCGGCTACCTAACCCCTCAGACCGTAACACGACAACGACAACGGTACTGCGGCAGGAGTAGGTAAGGCAGTGGTACCAAATACCCGGACGAGACATTAATTCGATGATCATTAATTTTTTCATGTTTTGCTCTGAAAATGAAGCACATTAAATAAGAAGATGGTTTCGTGTTAAAGGAATGTTTTATTTATTAGTGTTTTAAACATTACCTAACAGTCTTAGTCCTATAGCTTTACTATTGTTGTATAGGAATAAAGTCGGTGTCGAGTTTGTCTAATATACGAAGACCATTTATCTACAGCAGATTAATTACATAAACCATGATGCTGTTAGCTGAACTTCATTATTTGTAAATGTATGAAAGTCAAGAATGCCTTGTTCTTAGTAAGGTCGGAAATAATATCTCATGGAAGGAAAAAATTGCTGGATAAACGTAATGAATGTGACAATTACGTGAACAAAAACGCGAAAGATTTTATGAGAAGTGGGGAAATGAATGAGTTGTAAGATTATGATGTGTACGGTTTGAGCCTACATACAAATAATAAAAAAAATGTCGCTGGACAAATTACTATAAATATATATAACTTATTATATAAATTTAGTGAAGAAACGTAGAGACGTACGAATATATTGCACACCTCTTTCCGCAACGTATGTAGATAAGGAGGTTACTGATTTTGACCTCATTTTCGAAAATCGAATTTTCAACAGATCTCCACGTTTTAAGATTTCTAACCTATCGATCTTGTTGCTAAAAAAATTCAAAACTTACAAACTGTGTTGAATGCCATTCAAAAGATCAAATATGGTCATCAATTTGAAAATAAACATCGTTTCGACAATTACAATACTGTGATTTTTAAAAACTGTAACTTTTTAAACCCTGAGCTCAAAAATCTATGATAAGATATAGTATTTGCTTCTTTAAGCTCAAAATTTGAAGTTTGAAGGATAACCTACATGGTCAACCAGCTAATAATTTTTTTTTATATATTATTAGTTCGCAAACAAGTGGATGGCTCTCCTAATGGAAAGAGAAGCCATCAACCATAGACATTAGTCGTCACGATGATCTAGTCACGATAGAAGTGACACGTATAGCAAATTGGTTGCTTCTTCCGACCTGCCTGTGTAGAATAGTAGTTGGTCTATTCTTCAAAGAGGGCCCACATCAACACATTCAGTGCTCTACTCTCGCTTAGTAAAATTGAAGCAACTTTCTGTAGCAAAAATGTCTCTATTTATTTTATGACATAAAGGCCGGCAACACATCTGCAAGACCTCTGGTGTCACAGCTGTTCATGGGTGGCGGTGATCACTTACCATCATGTGAGCCCTTTTGCCCATTTGCCCTATTCTATAAAAAAACGCACTTTTGTAATATGAATACACGTATGTCAAGAAAAGAATCTGGTTTGAACGTCTATGATATTTATAAAAGACATTTATTTTATTTAGTGTACAAAATAAACTAATTGATAAAAAAAGTTTCAAGCCTGTCTAGATATCTGTATGGATCTGGCACGATTACGGCCTCAAAATTAACATGTCATATTTATTTTTTTTGTAAAATTGTTTCTTTATTAGTTTCAAAACTTCCAATTTCTATTTTGCAACAGTATCCTGTTTTTTTTTTATAATTAATGGAAATTCATAATGTTTTTGTTCTTTGTTGATTAACGTTCATAAATACTTCATATTTCATAACTTGTCAAAATAAACTTCAATAACATTAGTTCTTTGTCCCCACGGTACAGGCTATGATCGACAGCTATATTGCCTTGAATTTTGTTTATTATTATATTTAACTCTTAGATTTTTTCGCGACAATCAAATAATTTAGTCTATAAAGTTCGTTTTCTTCTTATTATTATATTTCATAATTTTGTTTTATTCTTATTACTAGTTCATCTTTTTTACGCAATTCTTTTTGCAGATAATAACGAAGTTTTTTTATTATTATGTTGAACTTTTCTTTTGTTTAGTGGATTCTTTTAGTTATGCTTAACAAACACTTATTTGTTATTATGTGTTGATTTCGGTTTCATATTTTTAATTTATTCTAGTCTACTCTCATCTTATCAAAATCAACCAACTTTCTGCAATAAAAATAATAGAGACATATTTTATTCATTACAGAAATGCGCCGGGTGTCAATTAGTATAATCAACGAGATGGCACTCCTTTTATTAATTCATCAATACGTATTTGCCACTTCTTAAGTGGCTTTTTAATGTTATTAAGTGGACATATATCATTTTCCTGCTGCGTCAATTAGGTCCAATCAAATTTAATCTAAGATATGACGTTATTATATTTATTAAGATAATGTATCTTAACACTTTTAAAAAATGCATCACAAGCATCAAGACTGCTATATTGTAGATTTAGTAATTTTTTTTAAAATGTCATAAGATGGCAACCAAGCAGATAGATATCCTGATGGAAAGCTGTCTCCCTTGTAATCTCTAAGGCCTTTGACAGGGTCTGGCATGATAGTCTTATTAGCAAGCTTCCTTCGTACGGTATACCTACTAGTTTCTGCGCCTGGATCTCAGATTTTCTGAGTGGCCGGTGGATTAGAGTAGTCGTCGACGGCTGCTCGTCCGACCAAATGAATATAAATGCAGAAGTCTCTCAGGGATCAGTTCTCTCCGTAATTCTGTTCCTGCTACATATCAACGGTCTGCTGAAGCCGTTAGAATTATAATCTATGGATACGCAGGCGATAGTACTGTTGTGGTGAGTTACGTATCCAGCGTGCGAGCCAGTACGGCATAGATCCAGTTTCTCAGAGAGGCGATGGCCGATCGTATGAACCTGTCCTTACAGGCAGTCTCCGATTAGGGCGATGCCAATCTCAAGTTTAATGCAGCTAAGACCCAGGCGTGTCTATTCTGCGCTAAACGGAGTCAATTCCACCTGTCTCCGTCTTTACAGGGTGTGTCCGTGCCGATAACTGACCACCTCCAGCTCCTTGGTATCACCTTAAAGATATGAATAGTGCTTTGTTATCTTGTGGCGAGGTCTTTGGCCACATGCATAAGGTTTTTGGCTACATTACCCTGCAAATCGGAATACGACAGTGTCAGGCACTGACGATATTGCGGCAGCAAAAGGGTATGGCCGTGATAACAGACCTGGACGAGACAATGCAGAACTCTACCACGTAGTATCGTGGTAGAGTTTTGCCACGTATCGAGCCACGGTGGTAATGACTCGATAGCCAATCGGTCGCATTTTACGATCAGCCTGGCAGCTGGTGGCCTATTTCTTCAAAGGAGCCTGGACTAACACGAGACAAAATGTAAACATTAACGTTCTTCTTTTAACGTTCTCGTATCTAAAGGTAGCGTTTTCTTTTTCCATCAGGGGAGCCACCTATAAAATAAAATAATGTAAATTGTTGGAAACTAGTGATATTATACATAAAATACTCCTGACAAGAATGATATTTAGGATTGCTTTGAAGTTATTTGAAGCTTGTATATTGTTACAACTTACAAATTAGATTGTGAACTACGTGTTTCTCGGATCCTTGTAGCTACGACTAGGCCTAGTGGTAGCGTCACGTAATAAATTGTCTTTTGAGTAATGAAATCGTAAGAAATATTGTTTTATCAAATTGTACTTTTTATTTCGTTATCAACCGACAAAAAAAACGGATGAAGTCCTCAAGTCGACACGTATATTCACGTCTCACTGTCTTGCTATTATTAGGGTTCCGTACCTAAAAGGTACAATCTGGGGATCTTCAAGAGAAGAGTGAACAGGTACCTTCTAAGGAAGCGCGTTCCATCTTAGGTCTCATCTTAGCTTACCATCAGGCGAGATCGAGGTCAAGCGCTTCCCTATCGATAATAAAAAAGAAGAAAACGGGACCCTCTCAGGCTGTATCTCATGTTAGAAAGCTGAAATTTTCACAAATTATGTATTTTCGTTGCCGCTATAACAACAAATACTAAAAATAAAAAAAATGTCGGAAAAGTTTCCTAGGACCTCAAAACGTGGACATCTGGTGAAAACTCGATTTTCGAAAATCGGGGTAAAATCAGTAACTTCCTTACTCACATACGTAGCGAGAAGTTAAAAAAAGGTAAACCGGCTAAACGCAAGTCGAACTCACGTACGAAGGGTTCCGTACCATCATAGCAAAATAATACGAAAAATCACGTTTATTGTGTGGGGACCCCCTTAATATTTTAATTTTTTTATTTTTATTATTTGTTTTATAGTGGCAACGGAAACACATAATTTGTGAAAATTTCAGCTTTCTAGCTGTCACGGTTTATGAGATACAGCGCGGTGACATACAGACAGCGGAGGCTAAGTAATAAGGTTCCGTTTTACCTTTTAAATACGGAATCCTAAAAAAGCAGAATAAACTTTGTACAGGAGAGCACTGACCTGTAATCCATGTTATCTACAATCCCCAATAGGCACCAGACTTTCATATCATAAGGTTTATGTAAATTTTATTATAATCGAGCCCGTTTAATACCATATTGTGAGTGAGAATAACCGAACTTTATCTTATATATTAACACGTGAAGCAAAAACTTTGTACCACTTTTACCGACATATATTAGAAGTATGCATAAGTAAATACATTAATTTTATTATGTCTATTAATTATATTATGTATATATATATATATATATATATATATATATATATATATATATATATATATATATATATATATATATATATATATATATATATATATATATATATATATATATATATATATATAAATACACAAAAGTCACTCGTTTATAGTATGCGTACGCACCATTTTTGTTATATTATATAATATATATATATATATATATATATATATATATATATATATATATATATGTATATATGCCAAATTAACAATTCTACTAAGGATCTCTGAGTTAGACTACGAGACTACGGACGGATACAGCACAGATGGACGGACAGCGGAGTCTTAGTTCCGTACGGATGTTCCGTTTGTACTCTTCAATTCTTACTATTGTCCTGTGTTTAAGAAATCTATGAAAACTTAACAAAGAAAATTTTGACACGACAGGATTTGCGATCTCGCCTTTGTCCGGCACGCTCTAACCAACTGAGCTGAACAGTCAACTAGTTTAACCTGGCAAAATTTTTATTTGCCTTGTGACCGATTCTGTCGATTTTATTGATCGCTAGCTATACAAACGTAAATTTCCTTTAGTTAAATTTATAAGACATAAACAAAACCAGCCGAATTGAATACCACCTCCTTTTTGTGCCGTTGGTTAAAGATAGAATTATTTCATTGAACAATAAACGTATAATTTAAGGCTATATATGTTAATGCTTATTGCTAGTAAACCATAACTATTAGGGCTACGATAACTGCTTGTGACGATGGGAAACATTGCACGTGCTGTCGGTGGTAAAGTGATTTTAATTATAATACTAATTACAATTTAGCTGACTACAAAACTAAAGGGGGTTTCAAATTCGGGAACATTTTGTAAGATTTTAAAAATAACAAAGAAAAATATCGCCACGTGAGACTCGAACCCGCGACCATTTCTCACAAGCCGGGACGCACGAAAATAGGTACTGATAATTATAAATGTGAATTTCATCTGTAACGATGAGCTCATTTAACTAGTTATACGATATAAATGTCGACAGACTCGAACCCGCGACCATCCCCCCAAGCTGAAACGTTCGCTCGAGCTAGTGTCGACGTTGCGAAATTCTTCTTTCTTATATGATCAATTACGTCGATTGTACTAATCGCTAGATATACATAGAATGTACGTAGATATACATAGTATGTTTTTTTTTTAAAGGGCAATGGGCCCACCTCTCGTTCCCACCACTGTAACTTCTGTAAACCAGAATCAACAGCGGCAACCGTCCCGATAACCTCTGAGTTGCGAGCTCAGGGTGCCCTGGGGAAAAGCTAAGCTGTCTTGGATCCCGCAACGAAATTAATCAGAAGTATATAGGAGGAGTAGGAAAATACATCCTGTTTACATAAAAATACATAGTATGTATATCTAGCGATCAGTACAATCGACGTAATCGATCATATTACAAAGAAATCGTCGTCGACACTAGCTCAGTAGCAGAGCGTTTCAGCTTGAGGGAGATGGTCGTGGGTTCAAGTCTCGTATGTCAACATTTTTCTTTGTTGCTTTTAAAGTTTTTCAAGTTTCCCAAGCAAAGAGTGAGTGCTATAAAAACAAAAATAATTTTGTAAGCATATTACGTCTGTGGTGTTGACCAAATGAGATCATGGATTTGGTTCCCCATTACATCCTCTCCCTCGAAATTCTGTTAGGAAAACAATTATTAAACTTTTTAATTAGCTCTAAATTCAAAAATAGACTCCTTAACATAAAAACGTTTAATTAAATGTTGTTAAAGTAAAATTACATTTGAATCTGTGTGTAAATTGCCAAGGTATTAAATTAGTCGTATGTTAAGAGAACAAAGGATTTACAATCCAATTTTAAACTTCTAGCGTACATAATATACTATTCAGACCCACCACGAACGAGTGAAAATGTTCAAATAATTTTCTTTAGATTAAATTAGCCTTCGTTAATGAAGATTAATTATATATACTCACAAAAAGCTGTGGTTTAAATCTCTTTTTACTGCGCAAAAGGAAACTTAGGTTTATCTGTTGGTATTAGAATATTTGGTAATTAAATAAATTTTATTTTAAAGTTCAGAATCTCTTCAATTTATCCATATCAGGATTGGACCTGAAACTTTTACAAAAATTGAATCATCTAATATAACAATAATTTAGTAATTATAGTACTTTATTTAAGGCGAGGCACCGGAGACACAAATGGAAAAAAACTGGTTTGTTTAATCACATTTTTATGTATTGATTGTTAAATAACGGTTATACAAAAATTACACGATATACCTGAAGATATTATCTAATAATAACTTGTTGTCATGTAATACTAACTTATTACATGACAGAATGTACTTTACTCAATCATATTAAATTCCGAAAACAGGCCAATAAATCTCTAGAACAAATAGTTTGTTCATAATATTTCTAATTTTCCACATGATTTTTGTATGGTGATATTAAGTTTTAAATACAAAAAAGAATGTTCTAAATTTTGGTTTTCAGCTGAAGTCCTATATTTATTTATCCGAAAATTAAACCGTTTCCCAGCGAATTCAGAACATACCGCGTCGGTCGCTTACTATGATATTGGCGCTCGTCAAAATACCTCGCCTTAATTACAATAAGATTTCAAAATTACACAATAAATCACTTAAATTTTGTTAATAATGTTGGATATCGTTGACATTTGGTAGAAGTGGGGTTAGATTTAATCAGTAACTATATATTTGTGTTAATATAACATTAATAATAACATTGATTCATTGTAGGCATATAACAGAGGTTATATTCCTACAATGGCTTCACCTGTATTTTGGGATACCCATTTGGAATAATATGTATACATTTTTTTATACATGGCGCTTATGTTTAAGTTCAAACTCAGTGAATAACTGAAATAATCTATATTAAAATTAATTTACATTTTGTTATTATAATTAAATTATTTTTGTGTTATAGCACTCACCCCGTGCTTGGGAAACTAGAAAAACCTTAAAAACAACAAATAAAAATATCGACACGCGGGATTTGAACCTGTGACCATCTCCCTAAAGACGGGACGCTCTTCCACTGAGCTAGTGTCGACACGCTCGAGGCGGCGAAATTCTTCTTTGCTATATGATCGATTACGTCGATTGTACTGATCGCTAGCTATACATACGTATAATTAAATTAAAAAATATTTTGCGATTACCTTCTTAAAAAACAATAGCAACACTTGAAATGTTGTAAGTGCGATGGCGACCTCTAAAAAACAAGATGATTTTTATCTTAAGAGATAAATAACAAAGCGACTCACTCCAAAATAAAACGCATTAGCTACTGGTTTATTTTCTGATTTCAAACCTTTTAATAACTTTGCTGTGTTTCGGAGAGAAGGGCAAGACAGGCAGTGTAATTACTGGCACCGAGACTTAACACCTTATGTCTCAGGATAGGCAACACATGAATGGAATACCTGGGCTAGTTCCAGGTAAACAAGTTTATGTTCATTGGCGGCGTCAACCACTTACCATCAGGTGACACGTCTGCCAGTTTGCCTATCCAACTAACATAAAAACAGTACTAGCGATTGCCCTCTGGTTTTAACTCAACCTCAATTCTATCGCCTCTGTGGTCTTGTGTTCCAGCGTTGGCGTTGCCCAGATGAGGTCCCGGGTTCCATTACCGGTTCGGGTAATAAAAAAAAGGTTTTTCAGTTTTCTGATAAAAACAATGTTGTCCGGGATTGGAAAGTGCCCGGTTTGCGATAAGATTGCCACCTATCATATTTGTGGGACCAAGTATCGACCGACTAATCGTGGGTGCACTTGCTATACCTCTGCCTACCACTCCGGGGACACGGGCGTGAAGATACTACTACTACTCAATTCTATTTAAGTTAAATATCCACTATCTATTAAAGAAATCATGGAATAAATAAACTAAATATAAAATAATACCTCATAGACAGAATAACTTATCCGTATGTGAGTCAAACGTAAGGCAGTGTACATAATATTATGTAACATTTTTGTAAAAAAAGTATCTTCACGCCCGTATCCCCGAAGAGGTAGGCAGAGGTTACCAGTGTATCCACGATCACCCGAAGATACTTTAGTGACCTATCACATTGTGACTAAAGTCCGAGAATATATAATATTACAGAAGGGTCACTCCTGTGATCTCGAAGAAAGCCGCCCATTTAATAAGTGTACATAATTCTCAACGCACATGGTACATTTGAAATCGCACCGCACTACTTCGCTCACAAAAGCGAATTACATTTGTGATTAAAATTTACCTCCACCACAGCTTTAGTGTTGTTTGTACACCCCACGGATTAGATGGATACACCTTTCAAGACGATTTATCAGTTTGTCATAAAGGAAAACAAAGTTATACTACTTTGTGTATCATTTTTTGAGAATAAATATTTTTCTATTCTATTCTATTCTATACCAATGAAATAAATTCACTTCAATGGTAATTTTTAAACCTTCTCATCTCATTCAGTACGATAAAACAGTACAACATGGTTTATTTCTATTTTTTTTCACAATATGATATTCGCCGTGTTGGTCCCGGCCTCCTTTGTAGAATAGGCCAACTGCCGTTCTGCCAGGCAGGTCGTAAAAGGCGACCGATTGGCTATCGAGTCACTACCATCGTGGCTACTAGGTGGTAGAGTTCTGCATTGTCTCGCCCGGGTCTGGTACCACCGCCTTACCTATTCCTGCCGCAATAGCGTCAGTACTTGTTGCTGTCGTGTTCCGGTTTGGAGGGTAAGGTAGCCGGTAAACTTATGCATGTGGCATTATACCTCGCCACAAGATTGCAACGCACCATTAACATCTTTGGTGTCTATAGGCGATGGTTGACTCTTTCCATCAGGAAACCCATCTGCTTGTTTGCTATCTTATGACATAAAAAAAAAAAACCTTCAAATGTATGACATTTTTGACAGTAATAGGAGCTCTGCTCATATGTACAGTGACACGTTTCTTTCCCAATGGCGTGTTTATTAGTATTCATGTGGTCTCTAGTACACCCAAATAAAATACCGGCCGCGCCGCCCGTTGTCGATGCGTTATTGTCGCACGTACGTAAAATACGTAGTTATCAAATTTTTAATGAAAATGAATATTGAAATATACCTAATTTGTGACGCATATTTAAGTTGGCATACTGGGGTATGACGAATCTAAGGAATCCCGAAATGTAGGTAGTATTTAAGTAGGTATAATTCGCCTAAAAAGTATGAAGAAATCTGAGCAAATCACCAACGAAAAAAATAATAGCGATTTGCAACCTCAAGTTATCGTGTGCTGTAGGATCACGCTTGTTATCAACTTTATATCACAAGCGAGAAATTACTAATGTCAGCAAAAAAATATTCGTTCAAAAAATATTGCTGATTTATTGAAGAACAAATATCGTTTTAATAATATTATTTTCATCAATAAAAAAATAGTAAGAAACATCAGGGTAGCTGTGCATATATATATGTATATGTATATATATATATATATATATATATATATATATATATATATTATATATATATATATATATATATATATATATATATATATATATATATATATATATATATATATATATATATATATATATATATATATATATATATATATATATATATATATATATATATATATATATATATATATATATATATATATATAGTTACACCACTTATAAGTCAAGCACAACGGGGGCAATTTTGTTGCGACTTTTGTGGGTTTGGGTTGTTTTTGTCCAGAATAGGCTAAAAGGTATTAAAATATAATGTCAATAAAAAAACAGTAAAATATATCAGTCTAGGCGTTCATCTAATATATACGTATATAAAAGTCGTTCGTTATTTCACACCTTATTTTAATACATAGTAATATGATCTGATGGGAATCTAAATAAAAATATTCCAATTAGAATCAAAATATGTTTTTTTTTTTTTTTTTTTATATCATAAGATAGCAAACAAGCAGATGGGTCTCCTGATGGAAAGAGTCAACCATCGCCTATAGACACCAAAGATGTTAATGGTGCGTTGCTATCTTGTGGCGAGGTCTAATGCCACATGCATAAGTTTACCGGCTACCTTACCCTCCAAACCGAAACACGACAGCGACAAGCACTGACGCTATTGCGGCAGGAATAGGTAAAGCGGTGGTACCAGACCCGGGCGAGTCAATGCAGAACTCTACCACCTAGTAGCCACGATGGTAGTGACTCGATAGCCAATCGGTCGCCTTTTACGACCTGCCTGGCAGAACGGCAGTTGGCCTATTCTACAAAGGAGGCCGGGACCAACACGGCGGAAAACGTTTTAAGTATTTCCTTGTTAAAACTTCTTGGCACACCTCACTCATCACTTATGAAGTTTTTGCAAAATGACAGTCCTATTCTCAGTTGAAACGCATTGTAGTTAACATGACACCTCGGTACTCGTTGCTCTTCTCGCACTCTCGCACGGTGCTACACCGTCGCCATGATAGGGCAGTAGCGATAGCAACTTTGTCACCGTTGAACGTGTATTTGCGCTTTACAATTTAAAATTAACCTTTTTGCACTCAATACTTTGCACAAGTGTCATTCCAGCCAGCAGGCTTAGGATAAGCAACACGATAAAAATTTTATCGACCCGTTTTCTCGACATTTGCGTCACTTTCTCGATTCGCTAACGCATTTGACACTTGATTCGACATGATACTTCAAAGGAAGAGAAAATGATCAATTTTACTCGACGGTAGTTATTTTCCCTACCGATCGAAACGTCTTGCTGTCATTTTATCGATTTCATATTTGTCATTTGACACTTCGTTAAGATGTTGTGATAACCTTACTATTTCATAGTCATAGAATAATTTCATAGTATTATACTTTAACTATACAATAATTACAATAACAATACTTTTTGATTTCTATTCATTTTATTAAATTCATTCATTTTATTTGTTACCTAAGAAAATAGTAAATATATAGATTTCGGTCCAGTGTATATATTTAATAATGATGGCAGTTCCATATTATACGTAATATGTGCTAAATATCTACGGAGAAAAAAATTGTGTGATCTTTTTACACGACGGACGGAGCTTTCCAATCTATGGCGCTTCAATAAACCCAATATCCATAGCTCTCTAAATAATATAGACCATTGTGAAATTTGAGGTGTAGAGCCACACACGGATCAAGGCATGCCTTTTCAATTAAAGGTAAGTGAACATAAGAGACTTGTAATTCAGTTTGTAGTAGATATGACAGCCATCCAACTTAATAACTGTTATAACAGAATATCTTTGTAGTAAAAACTAATTTGACTTATGTGAACTCAATAAAGTTATTTCTTCAAAAGTTATCTGTAGTTTTTCGAGATTCTTTTTTAAACAGCTAATATGCTACATATACACGTCAAGTGTATGTTAAATTTCAGCTAGATACAAAGTAATAAACCTTTTCTTGGTGGTCACAATGCTTACAGCCACATACCGACAAACAACAACAATGCTTACATCATAGAATAATAACGCAAATGTGTTATTTCTCTAAGACTTACATTGCTTATATAATTAAGGAGTTTCTTATACCCATTTAAGTTATATTTAGTCAAAAAAAGTATTTGTTTTAATCAGTAGTTTTCAGACCAAGTTCCATGTATGATTAACATACAACTAGTATGTATTAATTTTTGTAATATTCTTAACATAAATATCTAATATGAAACATGAAGTTCTCAATTAGGTACCTTCATGTGTAAACATTATTAATTAATTATATTTGTCTACATTTAAAGATAATATACCATACAGGAATGCAGTCAGTTCTTGTTATTATTATTTATTTTTATTACAATAATATAATATGTCAATAAAAAATATAATTATTATTTGCAGATAAGACTCTAACTGCAGAATTCTTAATAATACTGACAAATATCCTAGAAGAACAAATGATGCCCTCATATGGCATGATTGAAATGGATGAAATGCGAAGACTACATAATAGAAGATATCGATGGGTCCTACATATACTGGTGCAACTCTCAAAATAACGGAAACCATTTTCTTGCATCAAAAGTCTTAAAATTACCTTATATTTGTCATAATGTAGTAAAGTATTTGATAATTTGTACAAAAGTACAAATTTTCAAATACTTCTATTGATTTATGTCAAAATTGCAAGTTACAGAACATTTAATCCAGTCTCCAGTAAAGTTGTGTCATTGCACTTGCACTAGTATATGTAGAACCCGTCTATCTGATAATTACAAGTATTTTCTTTTAGAAGTGTTAACTTTGTTGCTTTTGTTGTTGTTTTTTAATCAAAGTGATTTTGGTAATAACAATACTTTTTATTATTAAGCTTAGTGGATAATTGGTATAATAAAATACTTTAGTGTTGTATAACATTTATTTAAAAAATACTTACTCTAGGCAAACCTTCTATCTAAGTATTAAACAATTTTATACAGTAAAATTAAACTTATAGTCATCAGTGGCTAATTTTAAGCATAAGTTTAAATGACACATTATTCATATTATTTAATTTTTTAATGCCAAACATAGATTTTACTAAATGAAACAGTCTTGAGAAATAATTTTTATTTTCTTTAATAAAGTTACAAAATGAATAAATCACATATAAAAGTATAAAAAGTGTGTACTTAAGAAATAAAATATGAAACAGTCTTGTAAAGAAAATTAAATTTGAGTTTTAAAAAATATACAAATATATCTCTATACGTATATGTATAAAAATATACAAAAATATCTACTTTACTAAACTAACAATTATTATTAATGTTTGTACTTCTCAGACTAGATAAATAATTTTTACTATATATCACCTTATGACTTAAATTTATTAATGTGTATCTTTGAATTTTCACTAATGTAACAAACTTATAGAAGATTACACATACTATATTAAAGCTATAATATTTTAAATTTAATTGTTTTCTACAATTTAAATATCTCTTGTGAAGTCGCATAATCAGTAATGAAAATTCAATAGGTACCAAAAATTAATTTACTATATGGTACGAGTAGCATGGAATTTCACTTGAAAATAAAAAATCAACAAATAAAATAGCAATTTTTATTATAATTTTTCCTAACTTAACATTAACTTTCTTTTAATTTAGATTTTAAAAATTATACATGTTAGGTACATTAAGCCTATCATGTTATATAAACTTTTAATTCCTTTCTACAAATTTAAATTTGTTTTTCAATCTTGCATAACCATTTAAAATGACAAGAAAAATATAATATTCAACATTAACTTATAAATTTTAATTACAATTTCAAAAAATGTAATAAATAGAAAGGCTTATTTTTAACTATTTCCATTACACGCTGTTTAGTCAACCTATAATCAAATATATCTTATCAAAATGTTGTTATATACATTTACATAATATATTTTTTTTAACTGTCAGTTAACTCAGGCCTTATGACTCCAATCTTGCACGTTGCATTTTGTGTAGCGTTATATAGATTTGCATTGTAAAGTACATAATGGGATCGAACACAATTGGTTACCTTTATAAAAGGTAGTGACAGAAGCCTACATTGTTCTCAAGAGAAAGCTTCTCATATTATTCAGGGAAATTTTACAAAAATCAAGTTTTTGAAATAATCTTGAATTTATGATATAAATTTTGTAAAAACCACAAACTTTACAATGAAAGAAATATATTAAAATATGTTTAAAATTTGATTTTTTCAGTCTACCTTGTTAGATGATTTGTCATGGAGATATGTATGTAAGTAAATACTTACACAAAGTATTCCATTGTTATCCTTCCTCTAGAAACTATAATGTATGGAGTATGTGTAGAATATATGGTGTTACATTATGCTTTCCCAATATTAAAGACTTTAATTTTTGGTGCTACAAGTCTAGTCCATGAATCCATTAGGTTAATGTCGAAGATTAGCCATATACATCTATAGGTACTCATACCACGGAGACATAGTTAATTTGTGCCATACTTTTTATCCTGAAAGGAAAGGCATAATTATTTTTAGTTACCTACTCATATAGGGTTTTAAAAAATAAAGAATAAGTATAAACAAATACTTACGTTTTATTTTGTGTTCGCATTTTATATAAAACTATTATATATTATACTAGAATTATGAAGAATGATGATGATTTTACACATGTGAGAACCAAACAGTATAAATCAATAATTCCGGGTACGTAATGGTTAGATAATTAATTACAAAATACAAATTAGGTACAATACTTTCTGACGTTATGTAAATAAACTTTGAATTTTTCGTATAGAGAATTAGAGAAAATAATTCTATGAATTCTCGTGGTACTCAGTGTTACCAACTCTATTCAAAAATAAAACTACAAACAAGGTTTTCTACAAAATTCAGTAGAAAACCATATGTAAATGTAAAAGGTTAATTTAAAGCTGATGCTTATTTTGTGTTATTTAATTTTACTATTAATAACATACACTCAGGAAAAATAAAACATAAAATAATAATCAATCAAAAATAACAAAAAGAAAATCGAGTGTAGCTCAAACTCGTTTTTTTGTTAGAAGTAGAAGTAAGAAGACTAAATAAAATAAAATTTATATGCTCTTTGAGTAAGACTTTGGATTAAAGAGAGATAAACTGAAAAGTCGAAGAAAAATGTTTTCCGTTTTGGAGATGTAAATCATAGACCGTGGTGGTAATTATTATTGTGATTCAAGGGTAACTTTGTCATACACGTAAAGTGGAAACTTTTGTTAGTCCGACATTCTAAACTTTCCCTATTTTATCTATCTTTATTGGTTACCCGATTTGAGATTTTTCAAAGATAGAAAAGATGGTTGTCTCGTCAAAACGAAGCTGTTCACAAAAAATCAACTTGTTATTAATCAAAAAAAGTTTGTTCTTGGGACCAAGGTCTAACAGTTAGTTTTGGGTTGGACTGCTTGCATCTGGCTGATTTTTGGAACTATTAATAGATAACATTATTTGTAATATAAAATACTGTGGAATGTATTCTATTCTATCTTATTTTCTAGTTGGCATAATGCTATACATTTTTGTTTGTTTATCGTGATTTTCGTGTCATTGTCAAATCGAGTCAAATCACAACAATTCTATGGAAGTTTCCCATAAAAAAAATCAAAAATGTTGATTGAATCGTCCAAAATGATGATAATTTACTCAATAATATTAGAATTATAATTTAAAAGAATATTATAGTACAAAAAGAATAGCTTGTTAATACTAATTATTACGCACTTTTACGCATTATTAGTTACGCACTTTTACACCCAGAAATAAATACACACTGGCATCATAATTGCTCTTTACATAAAAACCTCATCTCCAACCTCATGAATCATAATTCATTGTTTCAGTCTTAGAGAGTACAAAACTGTAGTTTGAAGGTCAAAACTAAAAAGAGAGAATAATTCAAAAACCTGTAAAATATCTTTAATTACACAACTGTAAATAGGTATGGCTTCACTAGGCTTTGGTCATATTTCCTTCGATATTGACAAAAATGAGAGATGATGACAGAAAGTTATAAATGTAAACAAAAGCTCATAATGATTAACACAAGTTAAATGCACCAAAGCTGTACCTTAAAAATTAGAATTAGTATAATGTCGATGTCTTCTAGTGGTATCATTGATTTCTCTATTCGAGTAAATTTTTTGTTTAATTTATCTCTGACGTTTTAAATGTTTATCGTGGCATGCATATTAACGTCCATCGAGATATTAGTAAATGTCAAGCAAACGTCACTTTCTCGATCGAGATGTATCTCGTGGTGTTTATCCTAAGCCTGCTGGTGTCATGTTAACTCGCGGGAGTAATACGTCACGCACCGTGAGGGCGTACATTGGTAGGGGCGGCGGCGTATATTAAAGTATCACTATCAGCACATCTATCCTTCGATCAATTTTGATTGAAGCATCTATCAGCCGGCACGTTTGAAATGTGATTGTCAGCAAACTTTTACTGTATTTAAATTCATTTATTGGCAATATATTTTGATAATATTATGTACACATATACATGTACACATGTACATATATATATATATATATATATACAGGGTCAATTTTAAAGACTCTTGTTTGAAGACTCTTGACGTCATCATCGGATAGCACCCGACCGATTGGTTTACCCGATACCTACATCTATCCACATTTTAAAGGTCCGGCCAAATTTTCAGAGGCTGTTCAGAGTCGATAATATGTTCGATTTATGTAAATAAAAAAATCGAAATTTCCTTTTTATCGAACACAGAAAACACAACGCATAGATATAATGTTAATTACGCAAAAACAAACAAAAATTTCGAAACGTCAGGACTTGAACTTGCGACTTTCCCAAACAGAGCCAGTGTAGACTAGTACAAAGTTGCGAATGTCTTCTTTATTTTGTGATCGAAGCCATCGATTGTACTTTATAATAATGAATTAAAATTAAACTAACACTAGCTACAGCGAGCAGTCCGTCATTATAAAAGTTTTTTGGTAAATCCCGCGGGAACAACTCATTTTTCCCGAATAAAAAGTAGCCTTTGTGTTATTCCATGTCACCTACCTGTGTGTCAAATTTCATCCAAATCCGTCCTGTGGTTTTGGCGTGATTGAGTAACAAACATCCTAACTTTCGCATTTAATCGTTCGTTGAGTATACTTTATAAAATATAGAGTTATGTTTCTTATTCTTATTGTATTATTTTTTACATAATTTATTTGAAATGACAGTCGAGGGATAACGAATTACCTATGTTATTGTCTTTATGTAACGTATTATTAGAAGGTGAAAGAAAAATATATGAGAAAAGAAATAATATTACACGTCTGAGAAAACCGCAAAAGTTTTTCTTTTTTATACATATTCCACAGATCCAAGTTTATAAATTATTCATTAGCGGCAAAAAGGCAAGGTTTCAACTGGTATCGTAAGAATAATAGACGGGATAGTTTCAAGGAAATACCTTAATTGAAATCTATGCCCATGTTCACGTAATAAAAGTCAGATAGTGTGTATATCATCATTTGTGATCATTAACGCTGTACATTATTCTTTTTAACCGAGTTCCGAAAAGGGAGTTATCAATTTTCCTGTGTTTTTTTATGTTTGTTTTGCCCGTGTTGGTCCCGGGCTCCTTTGAAAAATATTCCAATGCCGTTCTGCCAGGCAGGTCGTAAAATGCTACCGATTGGCTATGCGAGTCACTACCATCGTGGCTACTAGGTGGTAAAGTTCTGCATTGTCTCGCCCAGGTCTGGTACCACCGCCTTACCCATTCCTGCCGCAATAGCGTCAGTGCTTGTCAATGTCATGTTCCGATTTGGAGGATAAGGTAGCCGTTAAACTTATGCATGTGGCATTAGACCTTTTTTAGGTATGTTAGAAAGAGCATGAAAGTAGAATTAACGCGATCGAGATGAGAGTGTTACGAAAAATCTGTGGTGTAACACTCGAGGATCTCGTTCGTAATACTGAATGGAGAGAGGTTGGGATTGAAAGAGAGTATCGGTGTAATAATGAGAAAAGGCATGCTCCGTTGGTTCGGACATATTGAAAAAATGGCAGATAAACGGTTCACAAAACAGATATATAATGCGAATGTGGATGGATGTAGGCACCGGGTGAGACGAATCGGTCGAGTGCTATCCAAAGGTGATGTCAAGAGTCTTCAAACCGACGTGTTTGTATGAAGAGAGTTACGAATGTACAGGAAGCAAGGCAAGTCTGTCTGGACCGTGACATATGACACTTAATTCTCTCTGCCTACCCCGTAAGGGATTTGGCATGAAGAAAATGTTGCTGTTGTTTGGGAGGATATACTTTCCGTGTCCCATTTTAGTTTGGTGAAGATCTAGTGCTAAGTTTCAGAGATACAGGAAATGGAAAGTTATTTGCTGCACTTTTACTATTTTTATTTTTACAACTATCTGATCCACGATGCTTCGTCCGTGAACAGATTTAAACGTCATCAATATATATTCTATACTTTCCATCGTCGGCACTTGGTGAAATTCCATTGTTACTAGACACTTTTACTACTCCACTTGTACATAAATTTCACTTTTACACAATTTTTATTATATTACTCGACCGGTTTCACTTTTTAAAGCATCTTCAGGATGTAATATACTTAAGTATATTTTTTTAAAGCATCACTTTTTAAAGCATCTTCAGGATGTAATATACTTAAGCATATTACATCCTGAAGATGCTTTAAAAAGTGAAACCGGTCGAGTAATATAATAAAAATTGTGTAAAAGTGAAATTTATGTACAAGTGGAGTAGTAAAAGTGTCTAGTCATCAATATAAGTTACAAATTTTCATCCTCTATTTCAGCTCTTTTAGGGTTTAACCCCAGGTCTCATACTATCTTCATGCCAAAATTCATCAAATTCGATTCAGCGGTTTAGCCGTAAAAGCGTTACAGAAAAATTTTCGCATTTATAATCGTGAAGAAATAACTTTTTGAACCACGTGGATTTCCCTCGCGATTGATTTAACCTCATTAAAAAAGAACATTTTTAGTGGATAATAAAATCTTCGATATCAAAAGAAGGATGTTCTTCAACATGTACAGTATTTTATAAGTTAATCTAAATATTCAGACGTTATATTGCGGAAATCAATAACTCAAATAAGAAATCAATTGAATTTGCAACCTGTTGCAGCCTTTCACATGTGACCTCTATGATGCCACTATAATTAAAAAAGCAATAAAATGCAATAAATTGTGATTCGTGCCACTGTGTGAAAGGAGATATTGTCAAAAAACTGTATTCAGGCGCCATTTTTTCAATACAACGGCGCAAAAATGACAAAGACACGAGGTGGCACAGTTGAAATTCGAAAAGAGCATAAAACGATACCAACAGTAATTTTCAAATTTCCAGGAAAATATACGAAGTAACATATTACTTTCGAACCAAATCATCGTTGCAAATAATGTGGTGTCAAAAGTTTTAGAACATGACATGATCCATATTGTGATCTTACTATATACCATGTCAAATTCCCATAGTACATGTGTTTTGACAATCCTGTTTCTATACTTTAATAATGAAATCGGTAAGCAAACTATTATAAAAGTGCTTCATAAAGAGATAACAAAATAACGAAGACGGATCATCTTTGATTCATAAAGGCACGTATTCTAGCAACCAAAATCGACAGATTACGTGAGGATACTGAACAAAGAGGCAGTTAACCCAAGAGATTCAAGCAAAGGCCCCGATAAATTGAATCAAAAGAATGCTAAAGGAATAGATAAATGTATAAGAGTTTAGTCTGCATAGACTGCACGCATCGCATATAAAATACTTTTGATTTATGTGGCCAATGCCGCCCATTCACGTTCGCTGTAAAAACGTAAAATTAATGCAATAGTTTGCCCAAATTCACACATTAAATAAAGACAAAACAAAATGATTTGTAGGTCATTGTGTTAAACATTCTTTTTGTTTTTTTTTTAAGTTTTTTGGAATAACCTTTTCCCTGTGTTAGTCCGGCCCCCTTTGAAGAAGAGGCTGTCTACTATTTTTCCAGATAGTTTCTAAAAGGCAAACAATTGGCTGTACGTGTGACTGACATCGTGACTACTAGATTTCTGGTAGGTTTCTGCAACGTCTCGCCTGGTTTTTGGATATCATTTTGTCTATTCCTGTCGCTATAACGTTAACGCGTGTCACTGTCATGTTCTAGTTTGGAGAATAAGGCACAGGATAACTAAAGCATGTGGCAATACCATTCCGTCACGTGAACAGAAATGCATCATTAACTTCTTTGGTGTCTATAGGCATTGGTTGTCTCTATCAGGGACGCCATTTGTTTGTCTACTATCTTAGGATATAAAAAATAGATTGACAGTTTGCCAAAGGCAATGAAGCCTCAATACTAACTTTTGCAACCTTCCTAAGATGTATAATATAGTTTACTGACATATACCGTGTAAGCGATGCTGTTAAGGCTGCGAAAACAAAGGCTGACAAGCGGAACACTAATTACATTTGTTCCTCTATTTGTTCGTCTCCCACAGGACTTTGTCTCGAACGGCAATATCTATATATTGGAAGTCATCTTAGAACACGTATTACTGTGGCTCCTATCACAAAGAGTAAATGAGGTAAGGAAATTGATCCCCAACAGGAATTCCACAAATTTCACTTAATATCGATCGGTGGTGCTAAAACTTACATATGCGAGACCAATCTCTTGGCCGGTTTTAAACAGTTTAACCGAAAGCGTTAAAAACAAAATTTATTTACATTTTTTTTAACTTAAACAAAGTATAGTATATCTCAATCAACAAAATCTCATATTATAAATATTCTTAACAAGTTATTATGTCTCTTTTATCCTCCATAATGAGATTGATGACAGAAATAATTGAGGCAATGTGATCATTATTTCGGTTTTGAGTATTTCTAATGGAACAAACATAAGATAATTAGACCTAGATTAGGTACAAATATTTTCTTTTCATCTACACGACTTTGTCAACTTTAATTAACTTTTACTTTAATATTAAATAATATGTGTTCAGAGTTATTGGGTATAATATGTGTTATATAATGATATTTAAATATACAAAATATTTAAATATCATTATAAGACACACATTAACACACATTATATATAATAATATATATGATGTGTGGTATATGAATATATATTTTTTTAATCAGAAAAGAGGGCTTCGTCGTTAAAGCGATGGTGTCGCCCTGGTTGTAAAATTATAGAGCAATGTCTACACAAACATTTAAGAGTTACACCTAGTAATAAGAAAAATAATTGACGGGAAATTATTTGTCAATTGTTTTTTTATCACACATCAAAGTTCTACGTACGCAACGAAAATGGAATCAAGTCGAAAGATTTTAGAGCGATGATTTTTTATGATTTTAAAAGTTCTCTTTCTCCGCAAGACTATGCCGCTCGTCTTAAAAATGCTTTTGGGAGAGAAGCACCTTGTTTGAGCAACGTGCGGCGATGGTTTGCTGAATTTGAGAGAGGTCGAGTTTCTTTACATGACGAATTTCGTGAAGGGCGGCCTTCAACTGCCGTCAACGAAAATAATGTGGCTACTGTTATGCGGTTAATTGAAGAAAATCCCCGGATAACCTATATGACAATTCCAGGACTATTGGGGATTGGTATGAGCCAAATTCAGAAAATTTTACATGAAGAATTGAAAGTTCGAGAACTTTGTTGTCGTTGGATCCCTCATGAACTGACAGCGGAGCAGAAGCGGGCTCGCGTGGAATGGCGCTCACAGATGCTACTGAATTACGACCACGGACATTCTAATGCTGTTTATGACATTGTCACAGGAGACGAAACGTGGATTTATCGTTTTGAACCCGAAAAAAAAACAGCAATCTTGTGGATGGGTGTTTGAAAATGAGAACGGGCCAACAAAAGTGAGACAGGTGAGAAACGTTGGTAAAAAAATGATCGCGTTTTTTTCTCAGCTACTGGTCCCATCTGTACAATTCCACTTGAAGATCAAAAGAGTGTTAATACCAAGTGGTATTCTACCATTTGTTTATCCAGGGTGTTAGAAAAAGTTCGCGAAAGACGACCCAAAAGCCGCATTCTCCTACACCATGATAACGCTTCTTCACACACGGCCAACAAAACAAAATCATTTTTAGCTTCCGAAAAAGTATATCTCGTCACTCATCCTGCGCATAGCCCTGACCTAGCACCCTGTGATTTCTGTGTTTTCCCCAAAATCAAAGATTTGATGAGAGGTGTTACTTTTGCCAACTCCGAAGAGGCAGTGATAGCGTTCAATCAGCACGTAGAAATATGCCTTCAGATCTGTGGTCCTCCTGTTTTAAAAAATGGTTCAATTGCATGAAGAAATATTTAAAATGTAAAAGAGATTATTTTGAAAAGCAATAAACATAATATTTTGGTTATAACATGTTGTTTTTTTAAGTTACGCAAAACTTATAGTGTGACCTACGTAATTACATTAAGCCTGTAATAATCATGTTTAATCATTTCAGATTACGGATTGATGTGAAGTATTTTTGGTCTTAAAGCAATTGATATTCAAAAAAAATTAATAAATGATCACAGCATCAAATGATAAGAATATATATTTTTTATCAATAAATAAGCTTATAAAACAAGATATGTAGTCATGATATTATCTTAAATTTTGCAAACTAGTTCAAGTATTCTTAGGGTGACAAACCGGATCAAACATTCTTTTGATATTAATATTGCGACATGCGCTTTACAGTATGAAATACTCTATGGAAAAGCCACCTTATAAGTAAGCTGCAATAAGAATCAAGAATCAAAAGCAGCAACAAGATGGCAATGTCTCCTAAGGGAGTTACGTTCAAAGAACGCAATCATAACACTGGTACTTCTCGTGCTTTTTTTTTGTTTAACTGTTTATGACTTAAATTTGTATTTCTATGGATTATAACTTGAAAATCTTAAATATACAGAGCGCCAGAAACGGTATACACTTAATTCATACATAATCTTGAGAATAACATTTAAAAAAATCTGTAAACCTGTTGGCCCTGAAGGCCATCTCGGAAATTTCCTGCTGAATTGTAGTATTTTAAGCCCCAAGGAATTAAAATCTATACTTATAATTTTTTTAATTTAAAATCTATGCTTATAAAGAGTTTAAAAATCTAATTTTGTTGAAAATGACAGTAATGTGATTTTTGAAAAACGGTATACTTTTGAAATAATAATCGGTTTTGATCGTAGCGGGAAGTTAAAAAGTATATATGAGAAATCTAGATGAATATTATGAATGGGAAACGTATAAACTTTTGCATGTGTGGATGGATGGATGGATGTTTGTTACTCAATCATTCAAAAACTAATTAACGGATTTTAATTAAGTATGTACACACATGAAGATGAAGACTTTAAATAAAACATACTTATAATACGGGAAAAAGGAGTTGTTCCCGCGGGATTCACATCAAACTTTTAGAATGCAACGAGATGCAAAGTGTAGCTGGTAATTATTATATACAGTTCCAAATTTATTCGTATAAAATTATACTTAAGTCATAATTTAACAATACTTTTACTTATCCAAACGCACAATATTTATTTTGCATTATTATTTAGGCAAAATTCCTTTAAGCATAATTACTATAATAATTAATAAGCAATCTATTCTTAAGCTTACATTTATTTAAGCATTTTTCCCCCTTATTGGTCCCGGGCTTCTTTGAAAAATAGGCCAACTGCCGTTCTACCAGGCAGGTCGTAAGGCGACCGATTCAAAAAATACGAGTCAAAACCATCGTGGCTACTGGGTGGTAGAGTTCCGTATTGTCTCGCCGGGTCTGGCACCATCACCACACCTATTCCTGCCGCAATAGCGTCAGTGCATGTCACTGTCATGTTTCCGTTTGGAGTGTAAGGTAGCCAGTAAACTTATGCATGTGGCATTACACCTTGCCACAAGATAGCAACGCATGATTAACACCTTTGGTGTTTCTAATGTTATAAAAACTTTGTGTGGAACCCTACATTATGCGTACCCAACTCAAACTTGTTATTAACACTAATTTATTAGCTAACAATTTTGAGTTGGGTGCGCATAATGTAGGGTTCCACACAAAGTTTTTGTAACATTGTAACTAATGTTGTATGTTTTATTTATTTATTTAACTTTATTGTACACCTTAAATAAATTTGTACAGAAGGCGGACATAATGCCTAATGGAATTCGCCTCCAGTCAACTTTTGGGCAAACAGAAAGTATGTAAACAGTGCCTCAGAAAATATATGTCATAGAAGAACATAGATCTTAAAAAATTAAATATAAAAAACACACATAAATAGACATATACCTGTTAGCTAACTACTATTTTGCACATGCATTTTATATCATTAGATAACAAACAAGCAGGTGGCCATCCATTAGTTTGCTATACTGTTATATAGTAAATTATAGCATTTACTATTATATAATAAATACTATATAGTAAATTATAGCAATTTACAGAAATATTCCTCATTCCAAAGCAATCAAATTTTTTTGTTTGTATGAATAAAAACATCTGATTTCAAGTAAGCATCAAAACAATTAATGTTTCAAATTGGAAACTTTCCCAATTTACATTGTAATAATCATTATAACATCCTGCCCTCTGAGTTTTGACACTGAAGAATTATAGAGCTATTAGAATTCCATACACTTTTGTCGTTAAAGCTGTTCGAATAATTTTGACGGCAATATTTTTCCTATTTACATAATTGAACATTGAATAAATTATTGACTGAAATCAGAATTTATTAAATATTTGGAAAACTTTCTATAGTTGGCATTACTTCTATTAGCCTATATTCGTATTAAATTAAAAATAGATTGTGAAATATTAAACTAAATTAAATATAGTGTCACCATGCTAAATATATCTACTCGGAATTAACACATATAATGCTGGGGCCGTACTTCTGTCTAACGTCCCGAAGTAACGTGTGCTGAAGCTTTGTACGTTTTGTCACTAAAATATTATCGCAATAAAAGCTGTAGTCATATTAGCAGCAACGATATATGGCACGAACTATTATGCAATAATCTGCATATTTCTTGGATTTGGCTGCTTCAAACGTGTAACTATGGACGACGGAAAAAAGCATTTTGCTTTTTTGTGATTTACATTTCTTCTATTCCATATAATGGGCCCAGCTTTGTAATTATGGAGAAATTCGAGTATCATTTCATCGTTTCACTTCATTTTACACGACCACCCGAATGTTTACGACGATAGCCGATTGAAGGTAGAGGATTCAAAATCCCATATGATGAGCTCAGCTTCATAATTATGTAGGAATTCCAGTACCATTTTATCGCTCCACTCCGCTTCTGTACATAATCACCCGCATATGAACTGATCGAAAACAACGGTTGAAATGAACAAAGCTAGTCTAACCACGCAGCGTGATATGTTAGCGCGCTAAAACCCTTTAACGTACCGCCAACCGCGCGATAAGGCACACGCAGCCTAAATGTTTGTGACGATAGCCAATAATAGCCGGTCACATCTGCATGTATAAGTGTCATTTTGTGAAGTTTTGTGACGATAAACGCAGTGTGGCCCCCGTATAATAAATAGTTATCTGAAACATAAACCGAAGCATTTAAAGTCCCTGCGTCTCACTCGTCTCAAACGTGTTACTATCATCGTGACTACGAGGCGGTTACGTTTTGTAACTTCTCATCCGGGTTTAGTATTACCGCCTTACCTTGTTCTACCACAAAAGCGTCAATGCTTGTCACTGTCGTGTTCCAATTTGGAAAGTAAGATGGCCGATAAACTTATCATGTGGCATCGGTATGCTGCTACATAGATAACAACGCAACATTAACGTCACTGGTTTGTACAGACGACGGGTCTCTCGTTTGACCAAGAAAGCCATCTGCTTGTTTGATACCTTATGATTTACAAAGAAACAATAAATAATATAATGTCACAGATTTTAGTAAAAATAGTAAGTGGTTTAAGTGGGATGTCATCTTACTTTTTTACTGACATTTACTGATAGTTAGTCGAAATGTACAAAGGAGGTTCATAAGATAGACCTCAACGTGCTACAAGATATAGCGTCAGCCGAAATCATCTAATTAATTTAACATACATTAAGCCTATATTAGAATTCAACGTACAATTTATAAAAGGAAGTAAGTAAATAGTAAGTAAATTTTTAAAAGGAATATAGTTGAAAGTCATAAAACTAATCAAACTTGTACGATTTTTCTTATTTCTGTCACAATGTAAGTACTTTTTTTCTTACTCAAATAAAAAAGAGAGGATTAGAAATCTCAGAAAATGACAGCAATTCGGCGTTTTGCGTATCAAGTGTTTAGTAGAAGTGTTGCTTACAGATTTAAGGAATATTTTTACATTTAATTAATTTAGAAAAGCTTCTACTCTGAGAACTACACAACTATGCTATTGCGAATATAATATTGCTTGCAATATTGCTAAAGAGAGTTAATTTTATTTGGCATCATTCCGAAGTGAAAAGCTTTTCACGTCAAGTCGTTTTGCAAGAGCTCGCAGGCAACTGGCATTAATGCTTACTCGTTCGGACGGCATTCACTCGTAAAAAGTAGCTTATCAGTGCAGGATCTAAATGCATTTATATTACTTAGTACATTGATCGAATTTTTTTTAGCTGTCATTTTGTAAAGGCAAATATTTATTATATTTTGTTAAAGGACACTTTTATAAAAGGTTCCCCGTGTTGGTTCCGGGCTCCTTTGAAGAATAGACCAACTGCCGTTCTACCAGGCAGGTCGTAAAAGGCGACCGATTGGCTATGCGAGTCACTACCATCATGACTACTAGGTGGTATCTAGAGTTCTGCATTGTCTCGCCCGGGTCTGATACCACCGCCTTACATATTCCTGCCGCAATAGCGTCAGTGCTTATCACTGTCGTGTTCCGGTTTGGAGGGTAAGGTAGCCGGTAAACCTATGCGTGTGGCATTAGACCTCGCCGCAAAATAGCAACGCACCATTAACATCTTTGGTGTCTATTGGCGATGGTTGACTCATTCCATCAGGAGACCCATCTGCTTGTTTGCTATCTTATGATATTAAAAAAAAGGTTCAACCTATATATTAATACGTGAAGGAAAAACTTTGGATCCCTTTTTAAGACAATTACGCGAACGGTGGAGTATTAAATTTGGCACAGTTAAAGTTTACATTGACGGGAACTGCAGAAACCTAATATTTTTAAATAAAATGCATTGGAAATATATTAAATTAATAAAAATAAATATTACACACACATTCATGTGGCATACATGATAATATACACACATGAATGAATACTACTTTCTTTACAGCTTAAAAGTCAGTTTTCAAACTTAAAAAACAGGTTTTATTATTTAGTCTGTGGTTGAATTTCGGCCACAGCTAATAAAATAAATCCATATTAATATTATAAAAGCGAAAATTTAGATGTTTAGATGGATGGATGTTTGTTACTCAATCAAGCAAAAACTACTGAACGAATTTGAATTAAACCTGTCACGCAGTTAGATGATCACCTGGAATAGCACATAGGCTACTTTTTATCCCGGAAAAATTAAGTAATCCCGCGGGATTCGCCAAAAACTGTTTTAATACATCGGGCTGCACGCTGCAGCTAGTATTATAAATGCGAAAGTATGGAGGTTTGGATGGATGGTGTTTGTTACTCAATCACGCAGAAACTGCTGAACGGATTTGAATGACATTTTTCACACAGTTAGATGATTATCTAGAATAGCACATAGGCTACTTTTTTAGCCCGGAAAATTTAGGTAATCCCGCGGGATTTGCCAAAAACTTTTATAATTCAGCGAGCTGTACGCTGCAGCTAGTATTATCTATACATATAATAAAATCGTAGGAAAGTCAATGTATGTCCGGGGTTAACTCAAAAAATACTGCATGGATTTACTTCAAATTTTGCATGAATATTACTAACAGGTCGGGTCAATATATAGGGTACAGATTATCACGCTATCACCTACGGGGCAGGAACTGTGCAGAAGAAATGAAGTCCGCGCGAACGAAGTCGCGGGCAACAGCTAGTCATAAATAATATAATGTTGTGTGGTTTACAGTTTTCATGTAAAACTTATCCCATGTTATTAATAGCTAGCCATCCGCCCCGGCTTGTGTGCCGACCCACGGGTGATGTACCTATGAAAATAATGAGACATTTACATTTACAGTAAGATACTGAAGTGAAAAAAAAATACAAATATTTGTTGTCAATTGTTTTTTTTTAGATATTAAAGGTCCTTCTGTTTTACTCTCTCACTTTTCATATTATATTAAATTTTAATTTATATTTAAAAATAAATCCTGACCTTCTACTGACAGCAACTAACACAACAAAAAGGTATTATTCGCTTAGGTGCATTTATTACAAAGTCATGCGAGTACAAACTTTTCAGGAATTTATTTTTATTTATATAGATTGTTATCGATACATAACAGTTGCCGAAGCTAGGACGCTTACGTTGTTACAAGAGCGTATAGTTTGCCTCTGGCCAAAATAAAACCAATGGATGTAAATTCATAAGTTTAAAGGATTTTATGGAACAGCGATTTTTTCTGACAAAATTTTATTTTAAGGTCATTTTAAATTCGGTATTTTTGCGTGATTCAGTAACAAATATCCACCCATCCGTCCAAACTTTCGCATTTATAATATTAACTAGCTGACCCGGCAAACGTTGTTTTGCCATAGAATGTTATTTTACATATAAATCTTCCTCTTGAATCACTCTATCTATTAAAAAAACGCATTAAAATCCGTTGTGTAGTTTTAAAGATCTAAGCATATGTAGGGACAGACAGCGGAAAGCGACATTGTTTTATATTATATAGGTAGTGATATAAAATATAGATGAAGATATTTTACATTTTTCGTAAGGCATTTTCTAACACGTATTTATCCTTGTAATCTAACGACGCTATTTGTTATACGAACTATAGAATTTGTCTGCGACATATTTATTTAGGAAACGTGAACGTGTTGTCAAATCGGTTTCCTTGATTAATTTTTGAGTTTATTAGACAGAGTGAATTAATAGGAGCTCTCAGTTACATATAAGGTCGGGGAAAAAGTATTTTCGTATTGTTCATAAAAAAGAAAATATTTTTTTAGGTATATTTTTTTATTTATTTATAATATGTATGTGAAATACTATACAAGAAACAAGCGATCTATTTCTATACTTTCTATAAAAACGGCGTAACACTTTCTTTAGCAGATGAAAATCCCAAAAGAGAAACAATAATGTAATGAAAACTACGTAGGTAGTAAATATTTACACGTACTACTAAGTCGGGGCAAAGTATTTTCGTATTTTTCATACAAAAGAAAATATTTTTTAGGTATAATTTTTTATTTATTTATAATATGTATGTGCCGTTTTGATCGATGACTTGTTGTCATCTTGTGGGTAGTGCCATGATCCCATTCCTGTGGAAATTTTGAGATTTTTTATTAAAAAAATCTGACAAGTAGTGTTCACAATGTTCTTTTGAGGTTAGCTTTATGCTTCCTAAAGAGTTCTGCAATGACCGAAACAGGTGGAAATCTGATGGAGCAAGGCCAGGGCTATACAGAGGATGCATCAATACATCCCAGCGAAGCTCTCTCAATTTTTGCTGCGTGGCTATAGATAAGTGCGGTCTGGCGTTATCTGGTGGAACACCACGCCCTTCCTATTCACCAGCTCTGGCCGGTTTTTCTCAATAGCCTTTTTTAACCTCATCAGTTGCTAATAGTAGAGGTCAGAATCGATAGTTTTACCTGATGGCAAAAGCTCATAGTGGACGATTCCTTTCCAATCCCACCATACACATAGCATCACTTTATTCCGAGTCAGGCCGGGCTTTGCCACGGTCTATGGGGCTTGTCCATGCTTCAGCTATAATATTTTTCGCACATTCTTATCGTAAGTCATCCATTTTTCATCACCCGTAATCAACTGTTTAAGAAATGGTTCGGAATTGTTACGTTTCAACAAAGACACATTGCATTAGTTTCTCTCAGTGAGATTATGTGGTACCCTAATGTCAAGTTTTTTCTTGTATCCAGACTTTCGTTAATGACGTAAAACTGTTTTGTGATCAACATCCAGTTCTTCAGCAATGTATATATGTATATATATATATATATATATATATATATATATATATATATATATATATATATATATATATATATATATATATATATATATATATATATATATATATATATATATGTCACTGATGTCACTGATTTTATCTGTGACAGGGCATCCAGAGCGAACCTCGTCTCTCACTAAAATTTCCAGACTTGAAACGCTTGTACCACATTCGTGCTACTCTTACCTATTGATACCGCATTAGATTCGTAAACCGCACAAATTTTATTCGCGGCGTTCGTCGCATTTTTATCTGTTTTATAATAAAATTTTAAAATGTACCGAATTTCTTCGTCACATACGTTCATTTTGCTTGCTTGAAAAACAATTAAAAAATGGCGGGAAGTAGTTTTTTTATTTTATTTATTGCATTATTGCATCTTCAGAGTGTCACATTTAACGGTATTAAAACCAGCCAGTTACTACAGAATTATTAGGCTAACTCAATTTCTAATTTAATGCGTTTTTGTTTAAGAGTAGTATATATATATATATATATATATATATATATATATATATATATATATATATATATATATATGTGTGTGTGTGTGTGTGGTAGACGATATAGCTCTTTGAAAGAAATATGTAAGCGCCAAGCGCCATTGAATTCACGGCGATTTAGTCGCAAGTCGCATCTTCGTTACCTATTTTACGCTACCAGCGCTTTGGTTGGACGATTGAATATTATTTCAACGCTGCAGCGACAATTTGTTTACACTGTCAACGAAGTGGAAAACTACTTCTACTTAGCATAGCTTCTCTATACATTAATCTCTTTGAAAATAACATAATATATTCTTAAGCGATCTAGCTTCAAAGGATATAAGAAGGCTGAAACACATTTTCTTAGTGAGTTAAGTAACTGCACCATTCTCGAAGGATGAGAAAAGTTCTGATGTAGGCGAAATGTCGAATATATAAACTTGTGTATATTGTGATAAGGGTGTCACGTAGTGTTACCAACTAAACGGGATAGTCGGGACAACCTATAGACAAATATTATTTTGAACAAGCGAGACCCGTTCAATTTTAAAAGTAAATTCATGCCTGTTTCCCCGAAGAGGTAGGCGGAAGTACAACAAGTGAACCCACGACTAGCCGAAGATACTTGGTCCCACAATGTGATAAGTGGCAAGTCTATCACTAACCGGGCACTTTCTGATCTCGGACAAAGTTGGTTTTACCAGAAAAATAAAGAAATACAGTTTTTAATTGTCTGACTCGAGAATCGAACCCGGAACCTCATGTAGTCGACTCCGACACAGGGCCACTAGATCATATTTACTTCAAATTTACTTCAAATTTTGCATGAATATTACTAATAGGTCGGGCCAACATATAGGCTACATATTATCACGCTATCACCTACGGGGGAGGAGCTGTGCGGAGTAAACGTAGTCCGCGCGGACGAAGTCGTGGGCAACAGCTAGATATTAAATGAAATGATAAATGACTGCATCGTGGTCTAGTAGTTAAGGCTTTTCGGCTAAGATCATGAAAAGTTAGAGTTTTTCAAGTTTTTTTCTCGAAAACCATTTGGGTTTTAATCTAACTCTCCACCACCACCACCACTCACAGCTGGGAGTCTTGTAGTGGTGTTTAAACACACAGGTTATTGCGAAAATTAAGAGATAAGGGTTATCAGGTCAGTTAAATGCAGCATTGTATATCTCGCCAATCAGAAAACCGGTAATTCACGGTGGACAAAAAAGTATATAGAAGTTCGATTCACTCTGTCTTCGGGACTACGAACCATGTACCAATAACGTATCAATACTAAGCGGTGCACACTTTTCTACTTTAGCGGTTTTACAGTAACCGTGGCACATGTATATGTCCACGAATTTTCTTTTTAAATATATACTCGACAAATACATTTTATAAAAGTAATAAATGTGTCTATAAAAGGTTATTCTTAATGATTGTTTCATGCTGGGTCCGTAAACTTGCGTCTATCGTTACAAAGCTACGCGCAATGACAAAATATGTGCAGATGTGACCAGGGTGCTATCGGCTATCGTTGCAAACATTCATTTGACCGCCCCGACGGTCGAGTGGTTAGCGACCCTAACTACGCAATTGACGGGGCTCGGGTTCGATCCCCGACGGGGACAAGCATTTGTGTGATGAGCATAAATGTTTGTATTTCCGGGTTTGGGTGTTTATTAAATATATTCTAGTATTTATATATGTATTTCTATGTATTAGAATCGTTGACTAACACCCATAACACAAGCAAATAATTTGCTTACTTTGGGGTTAGATCAGTAAGTGTAATTTGTCCCGAGAATATTTATTTATTATTTATTATTTGGTTGTGTAAAATGGAGTGGAACGTGAAGTGGTATTATATTTTTATTTGTATATTTTATATTATAAGATAACAAACAAGCAGATGGGTCTCCTGATGGAAAGAGTCAACTATCGCCTATAGACACCATAGATGTTAATGATGCGTTGCTATCTTGTGGCGAGATCTAATGCCACATACATAAGTTTACCGGTTACCTTACCCTCCAAAACAGAACACGACAGTGATAAACACTGATGCTATTTCGGCAGGAAAAGGTAAGGTGATGGTACCCGACCCGGGCGAGACCATGCAGAACTCTACCACCTAATAGCCACGATGGTAGTGACACGCATAACCAATTGGTTGCCTTTTACGACCTGCCCGGCAGAACGGCAGTTGGTCTATTCTTCAAAAAAGCCCGGGACCAACACGGAGAAGTATGGAAGTATTGAGGAATTCCAGTACCAAAATGGTACTGGAATTCCTCCATAATTATGAAACTGCGACCGTCATATGGGATAGAAAAATTGTGAAAAAAGAGAAAACATTTTAGTAGTTAATTATTAGGACACATGTGTAAGTAAAGAATGTCGTCGTCCATAGTTACACGTTTCAAAACGATTTCAGCCATCTTGGATTATTGCACGATTGTTCGTGCAAAATATCGTTGTCACTTATAATAATACTGCTTTTATCGCGATAATTTTTTTAGTGTCAAATCGGGCAAAGCTTCTGCGCATATTACTTTGGGAAAATAGACGCGTTGTGTGGCTCCAGCATTAGTGAAATATGAATATAACAGATACATTTTAAGCCCAGAAAAATGCTTGACTTTGACATGTTCAGAGTAGAGCACAGCTTCAATGCTTCACGTATGAAACGTGCAATATCTGAATGCTCCACTTATGAGGCGTGCAATAAACTAAAAGTGAGAAAGCAAAAAATTACTAAAGCCAGCGACTAAAACAGTCCTACAAAACGTAACATGTAATATGGTAACTCTTGTTCCATGGGGCGTATAGCCGAGTATTTCAAAGTTAAGTGTAGTGATGGAATGTTGAATAATATAACCCTGTATATACTGACAAATGGTGTGATTACAGTTTGTTGTTTCTTGGTTTTGCTATAATCAATAAACATGTTCTTTTTCTAGCAAATTTTTTATCTAAAAACAATCTTAAATATAAAATACAATTATTTGTTACCCAACCAAAATTCGCTGTTAGCCACTCCTCAATCCATCCATACTATCATACTATAAATATGTATCAGAAATCAGAAATTAGAAATACGGTGTCAAAAGTCAGGAGTAAGGACTCAGGAGTCAAGAGACAAGAGTCAAGAGCCAGGAGTAAGGAGTAAGCAGTCAGGAGTCAGGAGTCAGGAGTCAGAAGTCAGGAGTCAGGAGTCAGGAGTCAGGAGTCAGGAGTCAGGAGTCAGGAGTCAGGAGTCAGCAGTCAGGAGTCAGGAGTCAGGAGTCAGGAGTCAGGAGTCAGCAGTCAGGAGTCAGGAGTCAGGAGTCAGGAGTCAGGAGTCAGGAGTCAGGAGTCAGGAGTCAGGAGTCAGGAGTCAGGAGTCAAGAGTCAAGAGTCAAGAGTCAAGAGTCAAGAGTCAAGAGTCAAGAGTCAAGAGTCAAGAGTCAAGAGTCAAGAGTCAAGAGTCAAGAGTCAAGAGTCAAGAGTCAAGAGTCAAGAGTCAAGATTCGAGAGTCAAGAGTCAAGAGTCAACAGTCAACAGTCAAGAGTCAAGAGTCAAGAGTCAAGAGTCAAGAGTCAAGAGTCAAGAGTCAAGAGTCAAGATTCAGAAGTCAGAGTCATGAGTCGGAAGTCAGAAGTCAGAAGTCGGAAGTCGGAAAGCGAAAAGCGGAAAGCGGAAAGCAGAAAGCGGAAAGCGGAAAGCGGAAATCGGAAATCAGAGTACTTTATTCAATATAACTTTTTACAAGTTATTTTGACAAGTCAATTTTTTTTAAAACTACTACTGGATCGGAAACGCGGCCACACACTGAGAAGATCTGATGGATGAAACTCAGCGGGATTACCTTTTTTTTTCGTATCATCCATTTTTTACAATATCACAATACTACAAAAATATATATGAGATCGGTATGAGGAGCAATTAGTCCTATATCCCAGAATTCATACTATAATCTATATTAACAATTATGTCAAGGATTACGGTAGACTGAATCGGAATCTTACCTAAATTATAAAGCGTAAAAAATAATAATTTTGTGTCGACAACATTATATCCGCAAAATTCAGATTATCGAGTATTTTGTTAAAATAGTGATAAAAAATTCTAACCGTGCTGACAGACAAATCGGCCATATTTCTTTAAAGGTTACAAATATGTGGTGTAGATGGCGTGAGCATTTATTAAAGTATCGTAGAACGGAGCGCAGATTATCATGAAACTTATTTTCTCTTCGTTCATAATTTATAAAAGAGTAGAAGTTATTTTCTCTTCGTTCATAATTTATAAAAGAGTAGAAGTTAAAAAAAAAACAACACTAGTTCCATGCCAGAACTACAATTTCGGCAGTCATCTGTGCGTAAAGCACTTCTTTCTTTGGACATCCACAAGTCGAGTGGGCCGGATAGCATCCCTCCGATCGTGCTAAAAGGGTGTGCTCCAGATTTGGCGCCAGTATTAACACGCCTACTCCGGCTCTCCTACTCACTCGGCGTGGTACCGAATTCATGGAAGACAGCTTTGGTTCATCCCATTCCTGAAAAAGGAGATCGCTCTAATCCATCTAACTATCGGCCCATAGCCATAACCTCCTTGTTCTCCAAAATTATGGAGACGATCATCAACTCTCAGCTCCTCAAGTATTTAGAAGAGCACCAGCTAATTAGCGACCGTCTATACGGTTTCCGTCGCGGCCGTTCAGCTGGTGACCTTCTAGTATACCTAACTCATCGGTGGGCGGAAGCAGTTGAGTCCAAGGGGGAGGCGTTGGCAGTTAGTTTGGACATAGCGAAGGCCTTTGATCGGGTATGGCACCAACCGCGAAGCTGCCGTCCTATGGGCTTCCCGAGAAATGATGCAAGTGGATCACCAGTTTTATGGCCGGAGCATCAAGGTCGTTGTCGACGGTGCGTGCTCCGACCTTAAATCTGTTAATGCTTCCCTAAGGCTTCGTGCTATCACCGACTCTGTTTCTTCTGCATATCAATGACATAATGCGAATTCGCAACATACATTGCTATGCGGATGACAGTACTGGTGATGCTACATACTCCGGCCAAAGCTGTATTTCTCGGGAACACGTCGAAGAGTGCCGAAACAAGCTTGTGTCTGAAGTCGAGAATCGAGTTACCGATGTCTCTGAATGGGGTCGTCAAAACCTGGTCACTTTTAACCCCAAGAAGACACAGCTTTGCGTGTTCACCGCAAAAAAAGACACCCTTTGTCGTATCACCTCGATTTGGTGCTACTCTCCTGACAGCCTCAGCTAGTGTCAGAATCCTGGGAGTCGACATATCGAATTACGTTCAGTTTCGCGGTCATTTAGAAGGCAGCAGCAGACGAGACAGTACTTTTTGCCGGCCCATCGCCTTCAACTTTATAAGGCACAGATTCGACCTCACATGGAGTACTGTTCTCATCTCTGGGCCGGAGCTCCCCAATACCAGCTTCTTCCTCTTGATAGCATACAGCTTAGAGCGGTTCGAATAGTTGACGACCAGGCTATTTCGGACCAGCTCGACACTTTCGCATTACGCAGAGATGTAGGTTCACTCTGCGTCTTCTATCGTCTTTATCATGGGGAGTGTTCCGACGAGTTGTTTGGAATAATTCCTGCCACCGAATTCCACCATCGGACATCGCGTCAAAATTTAAAGTTCCATCCTCACCATCTCGATATCTGGAAATCCACAACTGTGCGTTTCTCCCGACACTTTTTACCTCGCACTACGCTGCTGTGGAATCAATTACCAGCAGGGGTATTTCCGAACGGATACGCCATAGGGACCTTCAAGAAAAGAGCTTACTCATTCTTAAAAGGCTGGCAACGCAACTGCAAGACCTCTGGTATTGCAGATATCCATGGGCGGCGGTGATCACTTACCGTCTGGTGCACCTCTTGCTCGTTTGCCCCCTCTTCTATAAAAAAAAAACAACGTAATAGTTGAAAGAAGACGTGACTACAGGCTGCTACTATTTAATGTCTATTATTTGAGTTAGTACATAAGATTGCGTATTATAAGACTTCTGAACGAAGCCGGGTTTTCATAGAGTATATAATATTATTATAAATGCAAAAGTCTGTCTCTCTGTTTATCCATCGCGAGTCTGTCTGTACGTCTGCTACACTTTTGCGGCTAAATCACTAAACGTAAAATGTAATGAGATATTTGAAAATCTTTTGTCAAACATAGGATAATATTTTTCCAAATAATCGACATCTAAAAGGCTGAAATTCAAAACGTTGTATGAAAAATGCCTCAATCAATAAAGCCTCAGTGCGCAATAACGGAGATATAAGATGAAAATTTTTTTTCGGAAAATGGCGGTACTTCTGCCCCCTAATTGGTGAGTATTTTGTGCACTTATATTCAGTACGTCATACTAAACTTATCTATAAAAAAATAACTCTTCCAATTTAGTGAATTATGAACAAGGGTAACGGGCTCCTCTATTTCCTGTATCATAAGCACGTTACTTATAACGTGTAATAATTTACACAGTAATTTCACAGAATAAAGAGAATTTACTGTATACCAAGGATATGCGTATTTACTTTAATCGTTAACTTGAAATCAGAGACTGTTATACTGGTAACAATATTTAAAAGATAAGAGTTTAGAAATTTTAAGAGAATTGAACCCAATAAGGCGTTCGATAAGATAGAAGTGAAACCTCTTCGGAATGAAATTCGATTTTAAATCAATTCGAAATTAATACATAACGCACAAATAACTTCTTATATTCGTACGATAAATAGAAAAAGTTACACGTTATTTAGAAGATTGTTACAAATCGTATCGAATCCTCGGAACCCATATTAAAAAGTCATTAGCGTGGTCAATGAAAGGAACACCTTAATCAATCTGAATTAGGACGTGTGAGCGACGTGCTTCCCTGGCCTATTCATTACCCTGACAGCATTGAAAGCCAGCTCTCCCGGGAATTGTGGCGAATCGTTTTACGTTACAGCCTCAGTTATTTTTGGAAATTGGACAATATAAACTACTAGTTATGTTCCTCAGTCTGCTGCATGATTGAAGCTTTTCTTAAAATTGTGGAGTCAATGTACTGTGTTGACATAAAAAGTAGCTTTCGTATTAAATCTAGACACTCATTCATTTAAATGTTCCTGTAATTAAGTTAATTGTAGCTTAAAGCAGTAATTTATATACAAGCGCACACACACACATTTTTTATATTTAAATATGAGTGGGTATTTTTAGTAGAACTTAATACATGTATAACTTAATAGATTTTTTCTTTACGTTAATATAAAATTGTGAGTTATTAGTTCGATTCTCGACAGGAACAATTATTTGTATGATGCGCATAGATGTCTGTATTTCTGGGTTTGGATGTTTATTATGTATATTACTAGAGATGCCACGAATATTCGGTATTCTTCGGCATGTTTGGTAATTTTCTTTAGCTTTCGATATTCGTTGGAAAATTGGGAACTGTTCGGACGAATAAAAAATACCCAATCATGAAAAAACGCATATAATATTACTCAAAAAATAATAATGTATATTTTACCAAGACACATAACAATCAGTTAATTTTTAATATTCATCAGAAGTAACTTGTTATGAATACTACTTTTTTTTTTAACTTGTTATGAACGAAAACATTATTCCCTGTTGTGAGAAAATTAGGTTTGTTTTTAAATTGATTAATATCAATTTAAAAATCTCATGATTCCGAATCTTTAGAATGCATGTAGGACTCGTCAGAAAAATCATAGAATACTAGCGGCCCGTTACGTGCTTCGCTACGTATCACCATTTATTAAATTAATTTGTTACAAAAAATGTGATAAATGAAGAACCGCTCTACCGATTTTGTGCAAACTTCACATAAACTAAAAAATAAAAAAGAATGTTCAATACAATAATAAATTAATTTATGTATCGTACTCGCTTTTGAGGCCGTGCGAGCAACCTAAAAATGTCGTGCGGGGACCTATTTTGAGCGTTAAATTAAAATTATAAATAATGGAGATAGAGTTCTGGGATCTGAAAGTTTTTTCTTGGAAATTTCCTCTTCTGTTCGAATCTTTTTTTAAATTTCTTAAATATTAAAAATTTATGAAATATTGACAAAAAACGAAATGCCATTTTTTCATCTTTAATTGTTTATAACTTTTGCAATTTTTTATGTGCTAATACACGCTTTTAGCACATTTTTTAGGCATCATTCCGGATCCAATGAGCTATTGCACATAATTTTAAGAGCAGTAACTCCATTTTACACGATTTTCAACTTGATGAGCAGACTATTATAGTTTCGGGAAGTTTTTTGTGAAAGCGTATACATTGCCCCATAAAAGAGTTACCTATTCTGTGGAGACGAGATGCATGTACAACAAGATTGTTTTTGTTCCTTGTATTTAGTGAGCGTACGTTACTATTTTTTTATTAAACAAGCAAATATTTTTACGAACGTACATCAAGTTCTCAAATATATATTAGGGTATAACAGAATATTGATTTCTTTGAATCTTTCTCTCAGGGAAACCCTCGGGGTAAGATTGTAAATTGACCTAATAACTCTTTTCTGCAATACAAATATAGTATTTATTTGAGCAGAATTTCCGCAGAGAAGAATTCCATATGACATAATGCTGTGGAAGTAACTAAAGTATACTATTCGTGTCTACACCAGTTAACTGTCTCATTTTTAACTGCATAAGCTGCCGAACTAAGTCTTTTTGCTAAATTATTAATGTGCGGCCCCCATTGTAATTTCTTATTTAAGTAATACCTAAAGACACAGTGGAATCTACCAGATCCAGGTTGTTTCCATCCAGTTGTCCGTTGATATCAACAGCCTTACATTAATTAGGCAATGAAAATTTAACACACTTAGTTACAATTTAACAAAATATTGCTCGTACCGAACTAGGGTACAACCTTTGAAATCGCAATATTTTCTTCGTCATACTTACCAATTCGTCTTTTCACTTTGAATAGAAGTGAAGTGTCATCCGCAAACATTATTTTTAATTATAATTTTAATTATATAGTATAATTTTAATTATAATAATACGAATTAATATTGTATACAAATGGTGGTAAACCTTAACATAATAAAAATGAAAAAAAAACCGTTTAATGGTTTAGCCGTTAAAAGCTTAACGCACAAACAGACAGACTTATGTATTTATAATATGACCAGCTGACTCATGCAGCTCCGTCCTCGAGAAGATTAACATATTGTCGTCGATATATTTTTTTTATGAAACAATTCTTCTCCTATTTCAGATTATTCACACATTATAATATGATAATATATTATGAAGCGCGGAACACATCCTAGCCAATTTCTCTCAATTTTTGCTGTGTGAATATAGATGATTGCAGTCTGGCGTTATTATGGTGGAACACCACGCCCTTTCTATTCATCAGCCCGTTTTTCTCATCAGTTGCTGACAGTCGAGATTACAATCGATAGTTTTACCTTGTGGCAAAAGCTCATAGTGGACGATTCCTTTCCAATCCTATACCTACACACTACATACCTACACACTTTGTTCCAATTATATTATGTGTGAATCAGACAAATGTATGATTTTTTTAATAGTGGCCTATGTATGAACTCAGGTCTGCCACTATCCCCTCGCTCAAAATCATCAATCAATATCAAAATCGGTTGAATGGTGTAGCCACGAAAGCGTAACAGGATAAACGAACGGAAAAACAGATTTTCGCATTTATACAGGGTGTAAAGAAAACCCTGTCCGATCCGCATAAAAAGGTATGTAGGTAGGTTAATGAAATTGACATAAATATATATATATATATATATATATATATATATATATACATGTGTGTATACATGTATTTATGTATGTATGGGTGTATGTATATGCCTATATATACACAAAACATAATACAAAATAATGGGTCGAGTTACTGTAATGTCGCATCTAGTTAATTTATGTCATTACTCCATACAATGACTGAGTCGATTCGATCGACTCGCTTCACAGTGAGCAATGTTATTTTTTTTTTCTACCCACATAAGTTGACTAGATATAAATAATTATTAAGTTGTGTTTAGTAATAGATGTAAAAAATAATTTATAATTGTAAAGTAAAAAAGTATTGTTTGCGTTCGTCCGCTCATAGTGCAATTAGTGCATGTCTAGTGATATTCTCATGTAAGAGAATTTTTTAATTTTTAATGAGAATGAAGATTCTTAAACCTAAACCTTAAAGTGCCTCGTTTAAAGTCGGTACTAACATTGAGCAACTTCCCCAAATTTGAATCAAGCAAGTATTTTGAAAATTTATGAATCAATATCTATAAAATAATGACACAAATATGTTTGTATTAAGCTACCAAATAATGCCTTTGATGATCGGACAGGATTTTCTTTACAAACTGTATAAGCTAACAATATTCACAAATATCTTTACTATCCATAGTCCGGATATTTCTCAATATTGTTAGCTTATAAAATATCGTAGTAATATTATTCCGTGATTGCCGTCTGTAGTATGTGATAATTTATTACTGCTTATCGCTGATTGGCTATACTGTCACGCACTAATAAAAAATATCATAAAATAAGCCGACCCAGCAAACGTTCTTCTGCCATATAAATTGTATTAATATTCTGTTGGGGTGTGACTTGAATGAGGTTGGGTATGTATGTGAAAATTTAGGGTTGTATATAGTTTTACATACAACTCTACATTTTAATAAGCATTTTTTTATATCATAAGTTGGTAAACAAGCAGACGGCTTTGCTGATGGAAAGATAGATCTTCGTCTATAGACACCAAAGATGTTAATGGTGCGCTGCTATTTGTGTGACGGGATGGCAATGACACATGCATAAGTCTACCGGCTACGTTACCCTCCAAACCAGAACACGACATTGACATATGTTTATTACCTCAAAGTTCAGTCATTTGTGAACTGATTTTAAAAATTAATTTTACCTTTGGGTTGGTATACTTCCCATAGATACAAGGAATGGGAAGTCGGCTGCTGTGTCACTCGTTGTTGTTTGTTTGTTTGTCCTCGATGGACTTCTAAACTAATCAACCGATTTTATTGAAATTTTGTATACATATATCTTATGTTTGATCCAACTTAAAACATGTGTTAGACCACCCCGTTGGTCGAGTAGTTAGCGACCTTGACTACGCGACCGACGGGGCTCGGGTTCGATTCCCGACGGGGACAAGCATTTGTGTGATGAGCATAAATGTTAGTATTTTTGGGTTTGGGTGTTTATTATGTATGTAAAAGTATTTATATATGTATTTCTATGTTTTAGTATCGTTGACTAACACACATAACACAAGCAAATAATTTGCTTACTTTAGGGTTAGATCAGTGTAATTTGTCCTGTGAATATTAATTTATTAATTTAATTTTATCTGAAAACCCCCCATCCCTCTCAAGTGCCCCACCAAAATGTTCAATACCGGTTAGGTTACCGGTTTGCCGGGTCAGCTAGTAATATATACCGGTTTCGTTACTGGTTTGCCAGGTTAGCTAATAATATATGTATACCGATTTCGTTACCGGTTTACCGGGTCAGCTAGTAATATATACCGGTTTCGTTACTGGTTTGCCTGGTCAGCTAGTAATATATGTATAATAACTATCATACCTACTTCCCATTAGACTTCACCTATAAGTTAGACTTATTATTGGACATTGAAGCGGTGCAAGCAGTCACAAACGCTACAAGAAAAAAAATAGAAAATAGTGAAATTCAAAACTAAATTCCTAATTATTTTTATGTTATAGCACTCACCCCGTGCTAGGGAAACTGGAAAAAACATTTAAAAGGCTTTAGGGAGATGGTCGCAGGTTCAAATCCCGCGTGTCGATATTTTTTTTGTTGTTTTTAAAGGTAAATTCCTAAAACGCGATGTCACAATGATTTATCTTGAATACACTATTTACAATTTTCAACGTTTCTGAAATGGACTTCGGTCCCCACGAAGTACACCTTGCCTGGCTGGGAAGATCTTCCTTTTCCCCTTCATTGTCCTTGTGTGACGTCATCAACCTCCACAGTTATGACGTCACCTGACAATAGTTGGCATGCTGTTTCCTTCTACTATGGCCCTTCAGTGGTACCGACCAGCGGCGTCACAGTATCACGTCGTGGTCACCACTGTGGCGCCACTGATTAGTACTGCTGAAGGGTCATAGTGGTGGAACCAGCGGACCAACTATTGTCAGGTGATGTCATACGACTACTCAAATTGTATAATATATTTATTTTATAGTTTGTATGTGCCTGGCTCGATAAAAGTGTAAAGGCCTATAAGACCAGCTATGAAACAGATTTCGAAAACAAAATAGTGAAATTAATGAAATTGACCTGAATTTCTACAAGCCTGAGTCTTATATCTCGTAATAACTTAATTAAGTTAAGCGCAATTATAAGCCAAAACTGGAACCAATTTTCCCAACATGATTGCAAAATATACTTTTAAATGGCGTGGTTTTGCTGGGTCATTTATTATTCCGAGAGCACTTGGAGCCAGCTCTCCGAGAATTGTGGCAAATTGTATTAATTTACTTCCAATAACGATTTCAAACCAGAGATATAAAAAGCCTAAATTTCAATAGAACTTCGTTAGAACTGCGAATAGCTTTATATATAATATCATTTCTATTCATCTATAACGATATGAAAGATTTCAGAAGGAAATATATCGTTTTTGAAAGAATTTTATTTAAAAGTAAAAAGTATCTTCACGCCCGTATCCCCGAATACCTAGGCATAAATGCACTCATAATCAGCCGGAGATATAATAAAGTCCTACAATGTGATAGGTGGCAAGCCTATAGCCTATGTAGTATAATATATGTAACATTGTATGTCATTTTTTGACACGCCCTGTAGCCTAAATTAAAAAAATATTACGTACATTGTAAATTTTTGACACGCCTTGTAGCCTAAGTGGCTAAATGTAGTTTAGCTTTAGAAGTGTTATTAGAATAAACTTAATTGTGAGAATGACATATTTTATTTTTAATATTTAACAGACTGTGCTGGAATGAAGATTATGCTTTTTTCGGATTGGAATGCTGTCCAGTTTTTCGTTTTTATTACAATGACTTTACTTATATTTTTTAGTAAATAATTCATTTAAAAATATCTGTGAAAAAAGTAATTATTATACATATTTACATATAGACATACGTACATATATCCAGTTGAACTAAAAATATAACCCTCCTTCTAGCGAAGTCGGATAATAAGTGTGAAATTTTATATTTTAAAACGGTTGAAAAACTGGCGAACAACTTTGGGCGAATACAAAACTTTATTTTTTAAGAATTCTTTAATTACGTTTATTTATACATATATGACGTAGATTTGTCTAAACATAGATAAAAAAATATCTAGCATCATCCAAATTGAGAATCTGTACTTTTTTGGAAAGTCGGTTAAAAAAACTAAGAAAAATAAAACAGCATTGAAAGATTGATAAAACAAATATAAAATGCAGAGGTAAATTATTGAAGGTATCAATGAAAACTCAAGACTGTCAAATAATTATAGGATTAAAACCATTGAGGTTTGAGATTAGTCGAATGAAAACCTATACTGGCATTATTTAAACAAAAATATTAGCTATTTTATTGATCGAGGCGTTACTTTTCGGAAATCCATTATTAAAAAGATGAAATTAAGCTAAACTTATTACTTGCACTCGCGTACAGTGAAGTAGTGTCCGTTTCTCCTGAAATGCTTCGGTTTCGAAGTGAAACATGCGCTGAGTGCGTAAATTGTGTGCTGTTGAGCTTGGTGCCAGCGTGAGATGTGAGTGAAAAAGTGGGGTGGATAATAGTGGGCAACGTCGTTAGAGTGGATATAGGTGTGAAGTATTGTCAACCCACACTAAATTAATGTCTGAGTCTTGCCCCAAATTAATTCTGTCAATAATTTGAAGCGCCGGGAAAAGAGACATGGTGTTCCGATTGGTAAAGGTCTACAACGCGATATCCCTAACATTCAAAGAATTAAACACAACAACATTTACTAAAAATCTACTAAGGTACTAAAAAAATCGTAAATGGTTGATCAAAAATTCATTCTAAACATTTAAGGAATATTTTTCATGTAAGAAGAAAAAAACGATGTATAAAAATATGTCACTAGCACATTTTAATTAGTTTTTTGTTTGTTTTAGAAGTAAATAATTGTACCGACTATATATTCATTATGTTGTTTTAAATTAAATATTAGTTGCATACAAATAGGAAAAATGTTTGCGTATTTTTTTCCAAAAACGAATGAGTGATATCCATCTATATGTCTTTATTCACCTCCACTTACGTGAGCAAGTTTAAGCTGTTCGTTTGAATTTTTGATATTACGAGTATGATCAATCTAACTAAATCAAAGACTCTGAATAGAGTCGTAACATGAACTGTAGATGGAATTTTACTGTCATGCGATGAAATAAAACGTAGTAAAAATGGCAATTGCACCGATTCCGAATCCACAGAATATATGTTATGAAGAGCCAATAAAATAATGATGAAATGCAGTACATTATAAACAGGTTGCAGAAACCGATGTAAACGTAATGTGAGTTGTGATATAACTATTGATAATTATACTATAATTTTCTTGGTTTCTTTATTTATTCTTCCTATAAAATCGTCTTCTTAGAGTAATTATTCTGTTATTAACTAATCGGTTTTTCGGAGATTATTACGATTATCATGATCTTTTTTAAAAACTATATTTTTGAACGAAACGTGCAATCTTTTTTATCTTTCCAATTCCAACAATGGACAGAAGAAACAGATTCTTCGGACGCGATCAACATAAGTGATCGTATTTAAAAAATAAATTTAGTGAACTTTTCAGAGTGTTACAATAATATAAGTTATAATATAACAGTGTATAGAATAATCTTTAATATTAAAAGAAGAATGTGGTACATTGATCTTTTAATGCAAAAAGTCTTACGCTTGTGCCATGGATTAAAAGTAACGATAGAAATATTATATGGAAATACATGTATAAATACTGAAATAGATTTAATAAACATCCAAACCTAAGAATAACAAACATCTATTTTTATCATTGAAATACATGTTTGTCAATGTTGGGAATCGAATCTGTCGATTGCAACAGAGTCACTTACCGACCTAACAGACGAACAGTTATTTGAACTAGTTCTTTTTTAGTAAGCGAGAGAATAATAACTATTTCTCTCCTTTATTAAAAAAACTAAATCAAATAACTGTCTCCCATGTAAGGGATTTTAAAACATTCACTCTAAACCTTATTAAATCGATCTGAGTCGTAACCTCGTGTCGTAACATACGAGTATACCGAACGTGCTAAGCGTGTTCCGAAGAAGATCAGACAGTTAGATTGTTTTAATACCCTTTGAATTAGCATTTTCGGATATGGGACTGGTTACTAGAACACTGTTAAACGGAGATTTCAATAATTTTGAACCGAATTAGAGTAACAACGATATCTTTTCATTTTAATCTGACCTAATTAATGTAATGTGTAATTTTCAGTCCTTTCTTTAATGTATTTGTAATCCACATTTTCATTTCTTTGCATAATTTATATATTATTTTATCTGTATAATGATTTCTTATATCTAAATGTTAATGGTGCCTTGCTATCTGTATGTCGGAATGGTAATACCATGCCATAATGCCATGCATAATTTCTTCGGCTACCCTCCAAGCTGTCTTAGAATCAGTGTGTCACTTGCAGCTTGGAGGGTCCAAGCTGCAAGTGACACACTGTTTCTACTGGCCAGGCAACCGGGCAGGTCATATCCTACGTGGATGACATTCTATCTCTATTTTAAGGTTAAATTAACTAAGACCTTACCTAAAGTTATCCGTGGCAGTGCAATATCATTTGACAGATACTACTTTACGGTACTATAAAAGGTCACGCTAATTTGCCGTATACAACAAGCATAGTCTATTACTTGCCTACATAAAAACCATATTCACAGGATGGCCGGCGAGGCATAGCTTTTGTCTAAATGATTCCCTTTGTTACGATCTCACACGCGATGGACAAATTGCTTCTATATATATCTAAAAAGCCTATAGTCCTGACTGTATGTGAATGCATGGCAATCTCCTGGTCTTTTTTTATATCATAAGATAGCAAACAAGCAAATGGTAATGGTGTGTTACTACCTATGTGGCAGGATGATAACGCCACATGCAAAAGTTTACGGGCTACCTTACCCTCCCGGAATACGACAGTGACAGGCAATGACGCTATTGTAGTAGGAATAGGCAAGTACTACAAATGTGGTTGATTGTTCCGAACTTTTATCTTAAATATCTATTGCAGTTCCATATAAGTCTTTCCGCAACTACCCTATTGTATACTTACCGTTATTCTCCACAAACTATAAGCAAAATACATTTATATATCGATCTGGCAGCAAGTTTAACGCACTTCTAAGTAAATTTGATTTGAACTTGTTGAACACTAGATTTGCGACTATAAGAAACTTAATTAATAGCTCATTCTTAAAGAACATTTAGTTTTGTAATTTAGAAGTAAGAGATTCTCCGTCACTACTAGTGGGGAATATGTAAGCCTTCTGATTGATGTTTTTCTTATGCTGTTATTCCTCCTAAAAATAAATATTGTATATATATATATATATATATATATATATATATATATATATATATATATATATATATATATATATATATATATATATATATATATATATATATATATATATATATATATATATATATATATATATATATATATAATCTAACGGTTCTTACAACCGTTACAATTTTACTAGCTGCAGCGTGCAGCCCGCTGCATTAAAAGAGTTTTTGGCGAATCCCGGGGGATCACCTATTTTTTCCGAGATGAAAAGTAGCCTTTGTGCTATTCCATATCATTATCTACCTATGTGTTAAATTTTATTCAAATCCGTTCAGTAGTTTTTGCGTGATTGAGTAACAAACATCCATCCAAACATCCAAACTTTCGCATTTATAATATTAATATAGATATATGTGTCACCGTAAAATTGTAACGGTTGTAAGAACCGTTAGATTATATATATATATATATATATATATATATATATATATATATATATATATATATATACATATATATATATATATATATATATATATATATATATATATATATATATATATATATATATACATACATATATACATATATTCAGAAATTTACAGTCAGAAGAACCTGCATGTTTATTGTAGTTTGCTGCATTTAATTATATTTTATGTCAAAAGCCATTATGACAGATTCATTTAACATTAAATCCCCTTACAAAGAGATTTTAGAACAAAAGTTGTTGGAAAACTACTTGGAAATACGAAGCCTTTTGTCCTGGAGCTTTTTAGCTTAGATATGATAGTGATCATAAAACTTGATAAGTTTAACGTATTGAGTATTATATTTCATTTAATATTAGCTTCCTGCTGCATTATACGTTGTTTGCAAAACCCGCGGGATCACTCAACTTTTCTGGAATAAAAAGTAGTCTGTGTGCTATTCCAGGTCATCATTTACCTGTGGACCAAATTTCATCCAAATCCGTTTAGTAGTTTTTACGTATTCGAGTAACAAACATCCATCCATACATCAAAACATTCGCATTTATAATATTAGTATAGATAGATAGTATATTAAACTTACAGCCTACCGCGCCACTAAAGATTTTTTAACCCAACTACAATAAGAAGAGGGTTATTTTTCTAGTTTTAATATATTGATAAAAACAACCAACAACAAACACATAGTAAAATTCTGGAACACATAGAAAAGGAGTTTTAACATGGTTATTTGTAAAAGGATTTAGTTTCTTTGGAGGTCGGAACAGTATTAGCGGTTAGTTCCATTTGTCGCTGATGTCCATGAGCAATGGTCACTGTTTTCCATCAAGTGGCCTATTGTTTGTATGTAGTCAATTTCTAAAGAAAAAAAGTATTAGTAAATAACTTATATAATGTTAATGTTCAAAAAATAATCATAATAGAATGACATCCATGGAATATGTTTATGTTAAAATATATAAAATATTAATAATATATATAATCCCGCAGGATCACCCAATTTTTTCAGGATAAAAATATTCTATGTACTATTCCAGGTTGTCATCTACTTATGTATCAAATTTTATTAAAATCTGTTCAGTAGTTTTTGCGTGATTGAGTAACAAACGTCCAACCAACATCCATCCATTCAAACATCCAAGCTTTCGCAATTATAATATTAATTAATTAATATAGTATTGGCAACACTTTCTGCAAGACAAAAAAAAAATAAACGTCATCCCATCTATAATAGCCATTGCACCTGTGTGGGGCGCGCTCACTTTGACATTAGTGCTCGAGGCGTTCACACGTGTCGCACACTCGTATTATTCAGCTCACTTGCAAAGTATCTAATTGATTCACATTTCTATTCTAAAAGCTAATTTACTTTTAGGTTTGATTTTCAGTTAAAAATAATGGAAGCAGCCAAAAATAGATATAGATTGTTTTGAATTATGTTAGATACATATTAATGGGAATTGAAAAAATACTGATAACCGCCCCCTATTCGAGTGGTTAGCCAACCTAGTTGGCCCCCAGTGTTGGTACGAGCACTTTTGAAGAATAGACCAACTGCCGTTCTGCCAGGCAGGTCATAAAAAGCGACCAATTGGCTATTTATGTAATTACCAGCGTGATTACTAATTGGTAGAATTCCACAACAACTCGCTCGGGTATTCGGTACCACCGCTTTACCTATTCCTGCCGCAATAGCGTGAATTCTTGTCGTTATGTTCAGGTTTGGAGGGTTAGGTAGGCGATAAACTTTATGTATGTGGCATTGGCATCCCGCCACACGGAGAGTAACGGACCTTATATATATCTTTGGTGTCTATAGGCGATGGTTTCTCTTTCCATCAGGAGAGCCATCTACTTGTTTACTATCTTATGATATAAAATAAAAATAAATAAATAAAATAAGGTGGCTACGCGATCGATCGGGCTCGGGTTCGAGACCTTATAGTGACAGAAATTTCTGTGATGAGCATAGATGTTTATATTTCTGGGTTTGGGTTTTATTAAATACTAGATGAAAACCCAGCTTTTCTCGGATGAAATGTAAGACTCAATACACAATCTTATATAGGTACTATCGCTTATATTTGAAATTAAAAAGTAGCAACACTGTGGTGACGTCTTCTCATAGTTGAACGAACGTTGATTTGTTGTTTATTTTATATTTTGCTATTTTAATTGCTGCAGTTTTGCTTTTTTTTTTAATTTCTACTCTTTTTATGAACAAAGAGAAAATAAGTTTCACGATAATCTGCACTCCGTTCTACGATAATTTAATAAATGTTCACGCCATTTTCACCACATATTTGTAACCTTTGAAGAAATATGGCCGACTTGTCCGTCAGAACCGATAGAACTACGTAGGTCACACTATAGTTTTGCGTTACTTAAAAAAACAACATGTTATAACCAAAGTATTATGTTTATTGCTTTTCAAAATAATCTCCTTTACATTTTAAACATTTTTTCATGCGATCCAACTATTTTTTAAAACAGGACGACCACAGATCTGAAGACATGTTTTCTACGTGCTGATTGAACGCTATCACTGACTCTTCGGAGAAAAGTAAAACCCCTCATCAAATCTTTGATTTTGGGGAAAATACAGAAATCATAGGTTGGTCGGGGCTATGTGCAGGATGAGTGACGAGATGTACTTTTTCGGATGGTAAAAATGACTTCGTTTTGTTGGCCGTGTGTGAAGAAGCGTTATCATGGTGTAGGAGAATACGGCTTTTGGGTCGCCTTTCGCGAACTTTTTCTAACGTCCTAGGTAAACAAATGGTAGAATACCACTCGGCATTAACACTCTTTTGATCTTCAAGTGGAATTGTACAGATAGGACCCGTAGCTGAGAAAAAATACGCGATCATTTTTTTACCAACGTTTCTCGCCTGTCTCACTTTTGTTGGCCTGTTCTCATTTTCAAACACCCATTCACAAGATTGCTGTTTTTGTTTTCGAGTTCAAAATAATAAATCCACGTTTTGTCTCCTGTGACAATGTCATAAACAGCATTAGAATGTCCGTGGCCTTACTTCAGTAGCATCTGTGAGCACCATTCCACACGAGCCCGCTTCTGCTCCGCTGTCAGTTTATGAGGGATCCAACGACAATCGACTGTCTCATCGATATCGAATTGTCTCATAGGTAATCCGGGAGTTTTCTTCAATTAACCGCTTAACAGTAGCCACATTATTTTCGTTGACGGCAGTTGAAGGCCGCCCTTCACGAAATTCGTCATGTAAAGAAACTCGACCGGTCTCAAATTCAGCAAACCATCGCCTGACGGTGCTCAAACAGGGTGTTTCTCTCCCAAATGCATTTTGAAGACGAGCGGCACAGTCTTGCGGAGAAAGAGAACTTATAAAATCATAAAAAATCATCGCTCTACAATCTTCTCGACTTAATTCCATTTTAGAGATAAAAAAACAATTGACAAATCATTTCCCGCAAATTGTTTTTTCTTTATTAGAAGGTTGCAACGTTTTAAATATATAACATTCGAAATTCAAATAATTCCGATTAGCTAGAAGTGCAAAACTTTTATTGTGCCCCGTGTATAATCACGATTTTACCAAAATACTCGACAATCGGAATTTTGCAGATATATGTTGTCGAATCGAAATCATTATTTTTTTTCCTTTATAATTTATGTAAGGTTTCGATTATGTCTACCATTATAGACCAAAATATTTTAACACAGCATTCGCTACGTCTGACCAAAGATATCCGGCTTAAAACAAACGTCATTCAAGGGCTTAAAACGTTTTGATTTGAAATATTACCATTAATATTACTATAACCGGAATGAAATTTTATTTCGGTTATGGTAATATTATGTTCCGGTTTGGAGAGTATGGTAGCAGGTAGACTTATGCATTGAGTATTGCCATTTTGCTACATGGATAGCAACGCACTATTAAAACATTTTGTGTCTATAGATTATGGCGTCTTTTCCAGCAGGAGAGCCATATACTTGTTTGATATCTAATGATTTAAAAAAAAACGCCGTATTATTTTATTTTGTTCATCTTTAAGTGTTCCTCGGAAATCAAAATCTCGAAAAAATTTTTCTTTTCATCAGGAGATCCTTGTTTGCTATATTATTATTAAAAAAACGAATATTTATCATTAAAGTTGAAAAAAAAGTTATAAAAGCACGTCTTTGGTCTGTACAAGACCAACACTACAGATTTATAGAGCAGTATATTTATTTAATTCCACCTGCGGTCGACTGCCTCTCAGCCCCATGCATACAACAGGTTTAGCTTTACGTATGTGAAACTACGGCTCAAACAAAATCCATCGCTGGATTTTTGATTGCAATAGAAATAAACTAAAAAGAGCAGGGCTTTCCGTGTCGAGTTTTAGAATATTCTGTTTGGAATGATAGACGGGTGGTATTGGCTGGATGGATGAAGTTGCATCGCTGGTAAATTTTGTGGCGCACTTCAGTATTGTCTAAAGCAACATTCAATAATATTACGAGACACTTAAAAATGTTAGTACAGTAAGAATTGTTAATATATTTATAGGTATAATTAGTTACAGTACATAAGTTTACAGTTTCTCGCCTACAAACCATTTTAGAGTTTGGTGAGTGCTATGAGTGTAATTTATTGTATTGAAATGTGTGGAAATAAATAAATATATATTTTAGAAAATTCAAAAGTGCACACCTCAAAAATGTTCTCGTAAATATTTTTAAAAATATCTTCACGTCCGTATCCTTGAAGTAGGCAGAGGTACAACTAACCGAATGATTAGTCGAAGATACCTTAGTCCCACAATGTGATAAATAGCAATACCAATAGCAGTTACCTCAATTATAGTGTAATGACATCTGATGCTGATCCATTACCAGATGAAAAGCAGTCAACATTGTATATTGAAATTTGCAACACAAAATGTTAGTTCCCAATGCGGTGCCGGCTTCTAAGAAATTTATTGATCCTCCTTTCCTTTAAGCTATGAGGAGCATTTTCGGAAAAGGGTTACCCTTAAACCACGAAGCAATGTTTAAAAATGTAAATAAAAAAGTAAGGAATATTGCTTTATAAATAAAACTACTTTCTCTGCAAACACACACTTTTTCTGCTAACTATATTTTGATATTCTGTTCACGTACTCAGAATATTTATACGCAAAGCAATGATATCCTCCCGACGATTAAATTTTCATTGGTAAGTGAATTTACTCTAAAACTTTTTTATCTTAAGGGTTGCAATTTGGAGTAGAATTTCTGAAGATAATACAAAGGACGACACTTATCTCTTATTTATTTTTGTTTTTTCTTTTAGAACTCAGTAATTTTTTACCAAAAAATGTTTTAAAACAAATACTTTTTAAATGAAATGAAATGGTAATATTAATTTACAACAATATAGGTGTTACAAGTTAGTAAAAAATAATTAAGTTACTAAGATATTTTACCATAATATTATGGTATGCAAATATGTAGTAAATAGTAATACTAGCTGCAGCGTGCAGCCCGCTGCATTACAAAAGTTTTGGGTAAATTCTGCGGGATCACCCAATTTTTCCGAGAAAAAAGTAGCCCGTGTATTATTCCAGGTCATCATCTTCGCGTGTACCAAATTTTATTAAAATCCGTTAAGTAGTTTTTGCGTGATTGATTAACAAACATTCATCCAAACATCCAAACTTTCGCATTTATATTATTAACTATCTGTATCCGCGAATTCGTTCGCGATTGCCATCCCTGCATAATAATTATTCATATTTGACCACAGTGTTTCTCATATTTTTAGCAAACTTTAGATGGTGAAGCACTTTAATGAAGAAAGAAACTTTTTAGTGTGATTTTGAAAACGCGTTGGCTTTGATCTACCCTTGTGTCTTATGGGTGGTTATTTAGGCAGTGTTTTTTGTTGTGACTTCAGTTAGAAATCACCACAAAACAACATTGTAACCTAACACAGGCCTGTAGTGACGTATGTATTTTCTACAGTCAAGCTCACAGTTTTCTCTGTGCGCCATTGTATACTCATCCGATATGATTATATTTGACTAAAGAGCATTTTTGCAAAATGCAAAACCTATTTTTTATTGGGAGAGAAGACACACCGGTGATGCAAATTTCTATATTGTCATCTTTAACATGGCTGAGGCTATTCTTTCACCGGATAAAAATGTTACTACGCCACTTTCAGGGAGATCATAATCAGCCAAGGGGCTGCGAATTTGATCCGTATTTATAAAAAAATAGTTTCGTGTACCTCAATATCTGTCGAGAAAATAAAGTACATCTCGAGTTGTTTACAGTGTTATTACATAGTCAGGGAGAAGTAATGTTTGCTTCCAGTAAACGTTATAATTGCAATTTTGAAGTCTGTAAGGTTATCAAGAGACTTGATTCCACTAAGGGTCCTGGAACAGACGGCATTCCATCTTTCTTTGTTGTGAAGTGTGCTGAGTCCCTCGCTTACCCTCTATCAATTTTATATAACAAGTCGCTGTCCTTGGGTCAATTTCCAAAACTTTGGAAAAAATCTTTAATCGTACCGCTATACAAGAGCGGTGATCCAGGCCAGGAAGAAAACTATAGACCCATATCCATTTTATGTGTGTTTGCTAAAATCTTTGAAAAACTTATCCATCATGTTCTAGAGTATCACCTAAAACAAGTTTTGACTCAGCATCATAAAAGGCCGTTCTACTTCAACCAATCTTGTAACTTTAGTAGAATATTTGACTAAGGAGGTTGATTCCCGAAGCTCGGTGGATGTAATATACACTGACTTCAGTAAGGCTTTCGATAGGGTACCTCACGAATTACTCCTAACAAAATTATCCCGTTTCGGTATTGGGGTTAATCTTTTGAACTGGTTCAAAACATATTTATGCGATAGAGAATCTGTGGTAGTAGTACACGGTTATACGTCAGATAATTTTAAAGCTTAGTCTGGTGTACCTCAGGGGAGTCACTTAGGTCCGATTCTCTTCAACATATTTATTAATGACTTGCCGCTAATAATCCTTAACTCTAAATGTCTGCTATTTGCCGATGATCTAAAAATATATAGACGTGTAGACGACATTGCTGATATTGACAGATTGTCAGGTTGGTGTGATCGCAATGGTATGTCGTTAAATGTCAAAAAATGTTTTGCACTAAGTTTTTTTTAGAAAGAAAACGACTTTGATAAGAACCTACAACATAAATGGACAAAATTTACAAAACGTTAACGACCTAAGGGATCTTGGAATAACACTAGACTCAAAGCTTAGATTCGACGTTCATATCGATACAATTTGCCATAAAAGTCTTCAAATGCTCGGTTTTATCACTCGCTCTTGCAATGCGTTCAAGAACCCACAATCAAAAATAATTATTTACAATGCTTTGGTAAGATCAAAACTCGAGTATTGCTGCTTCGTATGGAATCCGCATTACAAAGAACATGTGGAGCGCCTTGAAAGAATTCAAAAGAAATTTCTTCGCCATCTTTCTTACTCTGATTTTCTCGCCAAAAAGTTGCCTAATTATTCAGACCGTCTCCTCCACTATAAAATGATCTCACTAGAAGATCGTCGCCAACTTCATGATTGTTTATTTTTCTATAAACTATTAAATGGATATATAGATGCACCGGATCTATTAGCTGGCATTAATTTACGGGTACCTTCACGTATCCCACGCTCTGGTAAATTGCATGTTTTTCACATCAACCAATTCAATACTAACCTTGGCCAATTTTCCCCACTAAATAGAATGTCTACTACTCACAATACATTCATTACCAACCTTAATATAGACACATTTTGCAATAATGTAAATACTTTTAAAAGGTTGGTGTTTTCTGCTTCCTGTAGAAATGTAAATATTTAGTTAATAGAATTATTTGAATGCTCATAAAATATTATTATTATTTTTTTGTTTTCATTTTTGTGTCCTATAAGTTTAACATCTTAAAATTACAGATTTTAAAATTTTGTTTTCTTCTTTTTTCAATTATTAGGATTATATCCGTATTTTTTTTTAATTTTTAGCTTTAATTTTCAGCATAACTATTGTTTTTTGTATTATTGTTTTATTTTTCTAATCTAAATACAGTATGTTATAAAGTCCAGACCTTCTGTCAATTTGTAATGCCTGTTTAAAATATATGCAGAAAAATAGTGTTAATTAAGTTATAATTAAGAGAATGCTGTTATTGCCTATAACTGAGGCAACACTTAGACCATAATAATTGTAATTTGTCGTTTTGCATGTATTTAGTGTTTGTCTTGTTGGCAGTACTCAATAAATAAATAAATAAATAAATAAATAAATAAATAAATAAATTTATTGGTTTAAAAATTAGTCAAATATATTGTGTATAAGATAAGCCTAATATCTTGACCTTGTAGGAGGTGCGGGACATTTTATTTATAAGAAATAAAAAATAAAACCGGTCTTTTAGCAATTTTTTAGCAATATTTAGAAAAATATGCGTGTTATCCACATGTAAATTACATTTTCCCTATAAAATTTTACGTAATTCTAGGTTATTGTGATAATTCGTTTTGTTTTTATGTCGCAAAATTATCATTTAACGTAAAAAAATAAACTTTTCGGACCAACGATTTATTTTATTGTTTTAAGTACTTATTATTATATCGGCAACAGAACTACATCATCTGTGAAAATTTCAACTGTCTGACTATCACGGTTCATGAGATACATCCTGGTGACAGACGGACAAACAGACAGACGGACGGACGGACAACACAGTCTTAGTAGGGTTACGTTTGTACCCTTTGGGTACGGAACCCTAAAAAAACTACGACGATTAAAAATCACTAATATAATACTACAATGTTACTGATAAAAAAAGTAATGTGTGTGTCATGCGAATGATGTCGCTGGAATAGGCTGGTAATCAAATAGAGTAATATATTATGCTCCATTTCCTCTATGCAAGCTGTGGAGGTATATATTAAAATGCCTATAATTCACTTTGATAAGGGTCAGTTAAGTTAGCATAAACGTCCAGTGAACTACGGAATTCTTAATATAAAATTATATTACGCCCATAATAACTGATCTCTCCGTTACGTATCTAAATATAAAAGAGAATATTTGTACATATGAAATCTTTTCACTCAAAATCCATTTGACTGACCACCATGAATCATACATACGTATCTTCACGCCAGATCCCTTACGGGGTTAACGGAGAGAACCGAGTGCTATACATCACGATTCTTGCAGGCTTGTCTCGCTTCCTCCACATTCATCACTCTCTTCATACACACACGCCGGTTGCAAAGATTCTTGACACCACCTTCGGACAGTACTTGATCAATCTGATCATGGTTTATCAGTCTTGGTCTTCCCCGGTACCGACATCCTTCTACATTCGCATTGTATATCTGTTTTGTTAACCTTTCATGTACCAACGGAGCATGCACTTTCTCATCTTTACACCGACACTTTATTTCAAGCCTAACCTCTCTCTCAATTCCACATTACGAACCCGGTCCGCAAGCTTAATCATACATATTATTGTATGTATTATTTCTCTATTGTTATAACTTGCCACCAGATAGTGCTGCTTCATGCTGCTGTTATAATATATACTGACAGGATAAAGGTGCTGATCAACAGGCGAGCCTATGCCGCGGCCTTAAAGTCGCTGATCGACGGGCGAGCCTATACCACGGCCTTTATGGTCTAAGAGCCCTCGACACAAAACTTATGGCTGATAGATCAAGACCTTTAAGGTCCTGATCGACGAGCGACCCTATAGCGCGTTCCTATGGCTCGTCGGTAAAGCTGCGATTGGCCATTAGTTTTGTGTCGACGGCTTTTAGACCATTAAGACCGCGGCATAGGCTCGCTCGTCGATCAGCACCTTAAAGAACGCCAGTTTTACTCACGGCTCGCTGATGCTGATACACGGACGAGCCTGTGCCACGGTTTTAATAGTCTAAGAGCCCTCGACACAAACCTTAGTCCCATAAGACAACTGGATGATATTATACACATATTCCTAGTATGATAAGATTACCAAAACGGCTAAAAATCGTAAAATAAGTATATTCACGCTCGTATATCCAAAGAGGTAGGCAGAATTACGACAAGTGCATCCACGTTGTGACTGGTGGCAAGCCTATCGCCAACTGGGAAATTTTGCCCGAATCGGGAATCGGGAGTCAGGAATCGAACCTGGGACCTCATGTGGTTGACATCGACACCGAACCACTACACCACTAACAGAGGCGATTCGAACAAAAAACTTTGTAAAATGTCAACATTTTAATTAAACAAATAATGAAGTTTGTAAATTATAGAAATAAGTGTTGTGGTGTGAAATAATGTTTGTAATTTGTATTATATAACTATAATTGAAAAAAAAAAACACAAGCCCGCTGAGTTTATTCCGTCGGATCTTCTCAGTGTGTGGCCGCGTTCCGATCCGGTAGTAATTGTAAAAAAATCGACTCACAACATTTTTAGTTTAATAATAAATAATTATGATTTTAAAATATTTGAACACCATATCGTGGTAGAATATGTTGATAACTTAATCAAATTTTAATAACTTGTAAATCCCGTGTTTAATCCCACATCCCAAAATAAATAAATTCTTTCTTTCTTTCCTTTAATATCACATAAAATATTCGATGTGATTTGCTTAAATAATCAGTCAATTTATTCGTACCTGACTTCAGGAAGTCTAAATTGAGCGAAATCTTATCGAATGCCATCAATCAACCGCGTTTCGATCGATCAAGCTGTTCAAAAGTTTGTTTTGTTTTGTATGTTTGCATACACACATACATACAGACACACATACATACATACTGACGTCATCGTGAAAATAGCGGGAAAAGGTTACTAGAACCTTAAAACGTGGAGATCTGGTGAAAACTTGATTTTCGAAAATCGGGGCAATATTAGTAACTTCCTAATAAACATACGTAGTGGAAATACGTAGTTAAAAAATGTACTTCTACTGCTTTATAAATACCAGCATGTAGACTTAAAGGCGGTAAGTGATTTATGTCAAGCTAACATGACAAGCACTATGTCAAAACGTCACATAACACATTTTACTAAGTGAGAAAGGCGACGCTGTATGAAGCTGAAATTAGGCTGCATGCATCATTTACCTGTGCGACGTGTAGTGTTACGTCAAATAGGAAGCCATTCCATAATAACTTCTAAGTTAAATACTAAAATAAACACTTTATATACTTCGTTCTAAATCAAATGTTCTGTGTCTCTGGAACCGCCTCCCAAAGCATATTCAACAAGCTTCCTCAGTAAATATATTTAAATCTAGGATATATGATTATATGTTAAAGATTCAAAATAACTCTTAATTAACTTTTAGTTATGCAATTGTAAGTATTTATTATCACTATTATATTACTATTTTATATTTTATAGTATTCTATTTTATTCGTATTATTATGTTTTATGATTATTTATGTATATTTTATATGAATAGTTATGAGATTATTATATTTATTATATAAAAATTTATATAATATATTAATATTTGTATGTTTATTGGTCTGCCCGTAGGTTAAGATAAATGTAGTTATTCTCTTTGTTTAGTGTAAAATTATTTGCAATTGTTCCTATATATAATCTTTAACATATATATAATCATATATATGTTAAAGATTCAAAATAACTCTTAATTAACTTTTAGTTATGCAATTGTAAGTATTTATTATCACTATTATATTAACTATTTTATATTTTATAGTATTCTATTTTATTCGTATTATTATGTTTTATGATTGTTTATGTACATTTTATATGAATAGTTATGAGATTATTATATTTATTATATAAAAATTTATATAATATATTAATATTTGTATGTTTATTGGTCTGCCCGTAGGTTAAGATAAATGTAATTATTCTCTTTGTTTAGTGTAAAATTATTTGCAATTGTTCCGTAAGACTTTTCTTGTGCACTACCCGTTACTACAATGTTTCTACAAGTGCAAGGTTAACTGGTAGAAAATGTCTTTAGACGTTAAGTTCGCCTGTTGTATATTTTGTGCAATAAAGAGTTCAAATAAATAAATAAATAAATGTTGATAAAAACCTTTATTAATAAATCTACAAAATATTAATAATAAAATGTATCCTAATATTTGAATGTAATTAAAAAATATATAAAATTCCAATTTGGAGCAAACAATGTATGCGTAATTAATTTGTTGATTCGGGCTTCAGGTTGGTACCACCGCCTTACACATATAGTTGCATTATTTACGTCGGTATTATTTATTTTCATTTACGCCGGTACATGTTGCTGTCTGGTTACCGTTTGGAGGGTAAGGTAGCTAGTAAACTTATGCATCCGTATTGGCGTCGGTGTTAATCGTAGTCTTATTTCGAGATTAAGGTATATAATAACGATGTCCGGATGACTCATTAATAGGATATTTTATTGCCACTATGAGGACGGCCATGCAGCATTCTCATCACCGTCTACCGGCGATTATGATTAAAGTCAACATGATTATATACCCCTCTATTGTATCATCATCATTTTAGTGTAATCACAAAAGTTTCCTTCAGGGGAAGCAGAGTGAACCGAACGTCTAGAGACTTACCGATTCACCACGATTCACCGATTTATAGGTTGTTGAGATAAGTAGTTATTCCAACTGCCGCATTGTATTATCCCGATAACGATTATCGTTTATTTCTGGCGATATGAACCAACAACTAATGCGTCCAAGTCATGGCGTTAGTAACATACCACGCGTTTGACGCTGCTATTGAGATTTAGGATGTTCGAGAAAAACTTCGAAGAACCTGACTTTTGCCCGACCCGGCAATCAAACCCAGGGTCCGATGATCTGAAACGAATAACCTAATCACTAGACCAGTAAACAGTTGTGTATCATTTAACACAACGATGTAATTTGTTATATTCTCGATGCAAGCTGAGAAGGGATATAAAAATGTCAATAATTCACTTTGACAAGGGTCAGTTTGGTTAGCATAAATGTCACTGTTATTGAACTACAGATTTCCTTATACTGACGATCGCCTTGTGGTCGAAATTCGGTCAAAGACCAAACAAAATCTTTTCTCTAAGTTTAACAACATATTTTAGCTATAAATATAATAGTATAATGTGTATATTATAATATATTATTACGTCAAATGTATTTAGTGCATGCAGTTTTATTTTTATTAATTTTATGTTTTTTCCTGCAGCAATAGCGTCAATGCTTGTCACTGTCGTATTCCGGTTTGAAAGGTAAGGTAGCCGGTAGACATTATGCGTGTAGCACTGCTATCCCGCCACACAGATAGCAACACACCATTAATATCTTTGGGATATATCCGATAGTTTCTCTTTCCACCGGGAGAGTCATCTGCTTGTTTGGAATCTAATGATATATAAATAATGTAGTTCAAATGCATATTATATAAAATATTAGGTTTTTGAATTCTTTTATGTAAACTTTAAATGTACCAAACTTCAAACACCTCTGTTTGTGTGTCGTAAAACAGAATACAAAGTTTTAGCTTTATGTATAGATTTTTTGGAGAAGATATTACGCTTATGGTATTTATTTTTACGTCTTAGTATAAACGATTATTTTAACGAAAATTAATAAATTATTTTATTATATATAATCATATAGAATAATTTATTTGAAACACTGTCCTGACGATTACTAACATAATCGCCAAGATAGTGACAATAAATTATATTTATAATATTTTGTCACTGTCTTGACAAATCATTTAAATCTCATGCTGTCCAGAAAATAATTTTTATTTCCACCATATAAAGAGATGACAAAACGTTGACCAAAGATAGTGAGCAAAGATGACATTTTCAATGAGAAATAAAGATGTTGCGCTTTTAAATTAAAATGAAAAAAATATTCAAATAAACTTGTGTTAGTCTGGGCCTCTTTTAAAGAATAGACCATCTGTCATTCTGCCAGGCAGATCGTAAAAAGCTAACGATTGACCAAACGTTTCATTACCATAGTGTCTACTAGGTGATAGAGTCCCGTAACGCCTCGCTCGGATATATGTTATCACCGCCTATTTTAGCCGCAATAGCGCCAATATTTGTCAATGTCGTATATTGGTTTGGAAGGTTAAATAGCCGTTAGAGACTTATGCATGTGGTATAACTCCAATGCCATCCCATCATCAAGCAAGCAATGCATCATTAACATCTTTGGCGTTTATAGGCGATGGTTTCGCTTTCCATTAGGAGGGTAATTTACTTTTTGATTATCTAATGACACAATAACCCTTTATGAACATTTTTTACTCTGATAGTTCCAGTTCTGATAACGGAACACAGCTACACACTAAAAATATCCGGCGGAAAAAACTCGGCGGGTCTTGTTTTTTCTTTTTTCTTTCATAATAAATACATTACACTATTACAAGAATTATTACAGACTACAAAACATATAGGTTTAATTTTAAAGGTCCGACCAAATTTTAAAATTAAGGACTTAATATTGAATTGAAAGTGCGTTTTAGTTATTATTAGAAAATAATATAAAAAAGTGGTTTAAGAATATCCCACTAAATTCATGAATTCGATTCACCGAGTCTTGTGAACGAACTTCGTAATGCTGGCAGTGTGTTATTTTATATTTACTTGTTAATTATAAGTAAATATAAAATAACACACTGCTACTATTATGTAATCTGTGGCTCTTAGTATATATTTTGTCCGATTACTTTGAATTTGGTTGAAGGCAATAAGTTTAAATTTTGCGTAATTGAAATTACATCCATGCGTTGTATTTCTTGTGTCGAATAAAAATGAAATTATCAATTTTTCAATTTTTTTTTATTACATAAATCGAACCTGTTATCAATTCTGAACAGCCTCTGAAAATTTGACCGGACCTTTACCGGAATGTAACCATACAGGGTAACTTGTAATTATTGTATAAAAATGTAACTATTAATCAAATGCTTTTTATTTTCTACATAATTTGAGATTTTATAATATATTAGCTGTTGCCCGCAACTTCGTCCGCGCGGACTTCGTTTACTCCGCACAGTCTCCTCCCGTAGGTAATAGCGTGATAATATGTAGCCTATATATTGACCCGACCTATTAGTAATATTTACGCAAAATTTGAAGTAAATCCATGCAGTACTTTTTGAGTTTACCTCAGATATGCTTACAGACAAACAGACAAACAGACAAACAAACAAACAGACAAACAGACAAACAGACAAAAATTCTAAAAACTATATTTTTGGCTTTGATTGTAGATCACGCCCCAAGTATTATTTAAAAAAAATATTCAATGTACAGTTTTGATTTTCCTACGATTTTATTATAAGTAATAGATTAGCTGAGCCCGCGACTTCACATCACACATCAGCTATCTGCCAGTGAAAGTCAAGTCAAAATCGGTTCAGTTATTCCAGAAATTAGCCGGAACAAACAGACAGACTGATAGACAGACAAAAATTGTAAAAAATGTTATTTTGGTATATGTACCGTGTATGCATTCATAAACATTTAGTAGAAAACGGTTATTTTATTATTACAAACAGACACTCCAATTTTATTTATTTGTATAAATTTTTTCACACAGTATTTAGAAAGTTTATTGTAAAGCGTATACACTATACATTGCCTTAAAAAGGAGTTATTTATTCTATGAAGAGTCGATGCATGCAAAACAAAAAACACGGACAAGATTTCATTCATCGTTTTTTAGCTTAAAGTTTAATGTATTCCTTAAGATTCTATATCCATTCCTTAACTTATCCGCATTTAATAAACATTTTTGTAACTTGGGGAATAGTAGATAAATAAAGTTGAAATTTAGGTAAGGTTAACGTAAACAATCAGTTCTCTCCTTAGTAGTCTGTGGTTAGGTATTTATCTTGACATTGGGTGTCTTCAGTACAACAGCTGCTAATCTCAGAAATCCAAGTTAGATTGACAGAATTCTGAGCTAAGATTTTGCGAATACACTTTATAGGTACTTAAAAGAAAAAAATAAATTAGTAGTAACTATTCTTTGATACAAAAACAGGGAAAAATTTTATTTGATACTTATAATGGAAATTATGATGTATAAATTTATTGCTGTTTTGATTAAAATGTAATTAAAGTTTTATACAATGGTATAAGTGCTATCATTGTATAAAACTTTATATATGATGAAAAAATTCAATCAAATTATAGTCTCAATATTTTTTACATGATTGTTACTAGCGATATATTTTATTTAATTGATTTAATAATGGTAGAAAATTATTCTAGTTTATCTAATATTCGTCACTTTGAAAGACACGCAAGGGATGTACAAAATTAAAATGGCCTGTGTTCTTTGTGTAAAATGTTTAAGTGAGTTTATACACCATATTTCTTTAATAAGCTAATAATACTTTTATGAACATACAGGTTAGATTTTTATTTATAAATTAGGATATTACATTCTGGAATATTGATTCCTTTAAAATGTTTCCTTAGGGAAACCCTCGGGCTATAAATATAAATTGCCCTTTCCTGCAATACAAATGTCGTGTTTATTTAAGCATAATTTCCCCAGAGCAAAATCCCATATAAAATAATGTTGTGTAAGTAACTAAAACAACCAATTATTGTAGTGTCGGCATTACTAATTGTATAAAAACTGTCTCATTTTTTAACTTCATTAGCTAACTTATTAATGTGCGGCCAATCGTGATGAACAGGGATATTTATCTCTGTAGTTAATCCTAATATTAATATTTCCTATAAATTATTTTACGTAGCTACTTCGATAAAAACTTTTAAATAATGTTTACGCAGACGTCTGGATTTTTTAAGTGTAGTCTCCATTGATATATAAAACTCGATAAGTTTCGATAACTTCCAAATATATTTCGGGACCGCGATTATTTCATTATTTCTAGACTTTCATTTTCTTTTACTGGTTACGTATTTCATGTCAACAGCCTAGCACATGTTTTGTTTTAGTAAAAAATATTTATTTATCTTTAATTAAATAAGCGTTATAAGGGCTGCACTTTTACGGTATCTAAATCTTTTGTTTCAATTTCTTATTTTTGGTCTGCGTTATGAAACAGGGTTTGTTGCAAAACTTCCTTTATTTTATTTAAATAAGAAAAAACTACAATAAATTGTAGCTTATTATAGACTTGAAAATTTTTGAAAGCAGTCTAGAAATTTTGTAGTTTGCTACTAACGAGCCCCCTCGGTTTCGCATGGGTGCAATGTAAGCGCTCAAAAATATGTTTTTTTTTTATGAATTATCGTTGAATCTTCTCAGCTTTTTCTACTATAATATGCATGTTTTGTACATATAAACCTTTCTATTAAATTACTCTATCTATTGACGAAAATTTTATTATAATCCGTTGCGTAATATTATAATAAAATCGTAGGAAAGTCAAAACTGTACATTAAATATTTTTTTAAAAGAATACTTGGGGCGTGGTCTATAATCGATATTGAAGTCAAAAATATAGTTTTTTGAATTTTTGTCTGTTTACTGTTTGTCTGTATGTATATCCGGGGTAAACTCAAAAAGTACTGCATGGATTTACTTCAAGTTTTGCATGAATATTACTAAGAGGTCGGGTCAACATATATATAGGCTACATATTATCACGCTATCGCATACAGGGGAGGAGCTGTGCGGAGTAAACAAAGTCCGCGCGGACGAAGTCGCAGGCAACAGCTAGTTTAAAAGATATAAGCGAAAATATATTGGAAGCGACTTTGTTATATACTGTATGAATGAAATAAAAATATTTTCATTTCGATTCCATTAGAGGAGTTTTAATGAGCATAAGTAATTGATTTCACTAGCAACTGATCAAAATAGAATATTTATGTAGGAAAATTAATTTAAAGTAGACGTGCTCTCATCTTTGATCCGAGGGACACTAAAATTTTTGATGGGCGTCTATGAAAAGTTTATGTTAACATTTTACAAATAAATTTCTCATATAAGTTTGTATGGAAAATGGTAGGTTTTACCTACCATTTTCCATACAAACTTATATGATTGAAATCTATTTGATGAAAATGGTAGGTAAAAGTTCTAAGCATGTTTTTATTTAAAACAATTTTTATAAAGTCGTTTAGTAAATTTTTTTTATATCATAAGATAGCAAACAAGCAGATGGGACTCCTGATGGAAAGAGTCAACCATCGCCTATAGACACCAAAGATGTTGATGATGCGTTGCTATCTTGTGGCGAGGTCTTATACCACAATATGCATAAGTTTACCGGCTACCTTACCCTATAAACCGAAACACGACAGCGACAAGCACTGACGCTATTGCAGCAGGAATAGGTAAGGCGGTGGTACCAGACCCGAGCGAGACAATGCAGAACTCTACCACCTAGTAGCCACGATGTTAGTGACTCGCATATCCAATCGGTCACCTTTTACGACCTGCCTGGCAGAACGGCAGTCGGCCTATTCTTCAAAGAATCCTGAAACCAACACGGGGAAAAGTAAGACATTTAAAGTGTTTAAAAATTTTTTTTTTTCAAATTAATTAATTGGAAATATTGCTATTTTTGCAAACGGGAAAGGCCAATTTTGAGGTTTTGGGCAAATTACGATACGAAAAAAATACGATAAAATATTTTTTTCTACAGAAGTAAGAAAAATTTCGAAAAAATTCTCAATAAAACTGTTGACAATTTTATTAAGATTGTTATTGAATTTTTTAGAAAGCCTTATTCCGTGTATTCAACAGGAAATTTGAATACCGTAATACTTGTTTTAAGCAGTTTTAAAGGAATGGAGTCTTAAGTATGTAATATGAAAAAAAATACGACTACCTAACTAAACTAAATTAACCAAAAATTAATTAACTAAACTAAACTAAATTAACTAAACTAAATTAATTAACTAAATTAACCAAAAAAAAACATTTTTTTAATTATTTATCAAAATAGCAAACGAGCAGATAGTTCTCGTCATAATAGAAATAACATTCACTTCAATTAAAAATCATAAATCAGAATTACTTTATTTAATTAAACTTTTTACAACTTATTTTGTCACGTCAAGAATTTTATTAAACTACTACCGGGTCGAAAACGCGGCCACACACCAAATATTTTAGTAGTCCGTTGCTGTCTATGTAGCAGGGTTCGAATGTCACATGTTTAACCGGCTATCTTACCCTCAGAACTGGAATACAACAGTGATAAGAATTGACGCAATTCCGGCAGGAATATATCAGGTGATAATTCCAAAACACGGGCAAGTTTTTGCAAAGCTGCTAGCTATGATCTAGATAATAGCCACGATGTGACATGAAAACCTTTTTTTTGCCTTTTATATAAACCAATCAGTAAGGCTGTTCTTTTCTTAGACACGAACCTGGATCAACATGGAATAAAATCTTTTAGAAAAATTAAAAAGTCAATGCAGTACAGATTAGGCTATCTGGAAAAAAATTACCTTGTTTTGATCCAACCCCCCCTTTCTAGAATAGACGCCCTTACTAGAATAGATGGTCTTCCATTCTGCCAGGAAGTATGCTATAGTCTGGTTATAGATGTCGCTACCACCATGACTGCTAGGTGGTAGAGTTCCACAACATCTCGCCCGGGTTTGGTACTACCCTTCCCTTTACCTGACAGAATAGCGTCAATGCTTATCACTGCTCGGATTTGAAAGGTATTCGCAAAACTTGCATGTGGTACCTTCCCACCACACAGATAGTAACGCATTATCACATATTTGGTGTCTATAGACGATGGTACTCTCTCTTTTTATCTGAAGAGCCATTTGCATATTTGCCTCCTTATGATATAAAAAAATCTGGTATTTTAATTGAGGACCTCATGCCTCTATGCCAAGTCCGAGCTACTAAAACAATAAAATATTAACATATGTTTACATTATGTTTTTGTATATTCTATTAACTGTAATTCATACATTTTTAGACTGATAATATTTTTTTAAAATGTGATATTTAGAAAGAACACGGGCAAGACTCCATACATCATTATTTTTACTATTCATCTTAAAGTTTCATGTATTCCGTAAGATTCGATATTAACTCCTCAACTTATCCACATTTATTATATACTAGCTGTTGCCAGCGACTTCGTCCGCGCGGACTTCGTTTACTCCGCACTGCACCTCCCCCGTAGGAAATAACGTGATAATATTTATTCTACATGTTGACCCGACCTGTTAGTAATATTCATGCAAAATTTGAAGTAAATCCATGCAGTACATTTTGAGTTTACCCGGACATACATACACACAAACAGACAAATATTCTAAAAACTATATTTTTGGCTTCGATATCGATTGTAGATTACGCCCCAAGTATTCTTTTAAAAAAATATTCAATGTACAGTTTTGACTTTCCTACGATTTTATTATATGTATAGATTTTTTAAGCCTGGGGAATAATAGTTAGATAAAGATAAAGTTGGAATTAGGTTAGATTAACGTAAACATTTAGTTTTCTCCTTAATACTCTGTGGTTACGATTCTTATTGACAAATGATAAGTTGTCGCTTCTTCGATGCAAAATAAGCGACGAGTGACGACAAGACGTATAGACATTTGACATACCCAATTTTATTTACCATAGATTTACACATACTGTTGTCAGAGGAACTCCCAGATACGAACGTCAATAGTAATTGCTGTAAAATAATAAAGAAAGCTATTTGCATTAAACTATTTCTTTTGTATAAAACAGTGAGCATTTTAATTTGGTTATTATATGTAATAAAGATGATTGTATATTAACTTATTTATATTTAAAGTACATGAAATAAAATATTTTGTATTTGTACTATGGTAACATTTAAGATAGCAGAAGTCAATCAAAGTCTTAAGATTTTTTTATATAACAATTCCTAGATATATATTTTGTTTTATTGATTTAAAAACGTATAAAATTATTCCACTTAATTTAATATTTGCGACCCCAAAAGACACACAAGGGATGTTCAAAACTAAAATGGCCCGTGTTCTTTATATTTTACAAAAAAAATCTTAATTTATTACTACTATAAACCATATATCTTACCTTAAAATATTGTTGATGATATCCAACAACTAACACTTTCACATAAAACTTAAAAGCCCGTAATTATTCGTAAGTTTATTCTGTAACCGCGTGAGAGCAGACAACCGATCTGCTTGGCCACCAGTGGCATACTGAAGGAACTGTGTAAGGCTTACTTTGCGATTACAGAAAAGTTTATGCCACAGTGTTACGTGAGCTGAAAGCTTGAAAGCTTAATAAAATTGAACGAAAACGTGTGAGTTTTTGACAAAGTTTTAATAAGAATTTTTGACTTTTAGGACATGCGAACATTTCTTATTTATTTTGGACAGTTTTGTTTAGTTACTTGGATAGATATGAAATACAAAAAGGAATTGGTAAAATGATCTTTATTTCAGATGAATTAAGGATCATATCTTTGATAATAGATCATTTGAAATCTGACCCGCATACAAACGCGCAGTTTTATTGATATTGTTTTTTTTAATGAATGAAACTAACTTCCGTGTTGGTCTAGATCCCATTTAAAAAATATACCATCTGACAATCTACTAGACTAGCAATCTAGGGCTCGCGAGCCACATGCGGCTCTTTATTTCCAAAGAGCGTAAGAAACTAAAGTTCCTTACGCAAATATTTATATGATAAAAAAAATGTTCTACTTGAATAACAAAAGCATTGCTCCCAATGAATTTGTTTGCTCAAATGTATGTTATTGGAGTACAAGTTAGTGTTGTAGTAAATTATTGTTTTAATTATATCTTTATTTCAATTAAAACTATACGTACAATTGTTACATACATAAACACAAACATATACACACATACACAAACATACTTACACAAACATACACACACACACACACACACACACACACACACACACATACACACAGTTTCTTGCAATATTTGTTGCTACGGTACCTGGACTGTCCGAGGTGGGCGCTAATAACTGCAACACAGTCTTCGACTAATGTAGTTATTAACGTTATATTTTAATATTGTACATTTTTGAAAGCATCAAATAAAGATTATTATTATTATTATTATTATTATTATTAATTTCTTACTAAAAATAGTAATTGATTGTCTAATAATACCATACGTATATCTACCTTATTGTGAAAAAACACTGCTTGTATATGAATATACAGATTGCTTTTTTATTAAAAAAAACTTTATTTATGCAAATACTTTATATTGTTGGAAAGAAAACATTTTGTGGCTCTTTAAAAACTTTGAAATTTTGTATATAGCAATTTTTGACCTTTCCGATTCAAAAGGTTGCCGACCCCTGAGCTAGGCTATTCATTAAAGGTGAACGATTCGCTATACATGTCACTACCATCGTACATGGTAGAGTGTGGTAACGTCTCACCTGGATCACAGCGTATAAGAAAAAAGAAAACATACAATTTTTGTACATTCTACAAGATTGTACATTCTACAAGCAAATAATTTGCTTACATTGGGGTTAGGTCAATAAGTGTAATTTGTCCCGTGAATATTTATTTATTTATTATTCTGGTCATGTAGACAATTCCCTTTTTTGTGAGAAATTCAAAATTTCCGTTTTATAATCTTTTTCTTATATTCACGCCACGCAATGTAAAGCGTACGTTGCGCTGTCTCATTGCGTCCGCGAAACTCTCGAACTCGCCGTTTATTTTGCGCGGCATGTGGCGCATTATACATTGCTTATTTTGCACGTTTCCTCAAATTTTACAAATTTTTATTAGAAAAAGTACTATAGAGTATTACTATAAATCAAATTATACAAAATGAACGTAAAAAAAATCATCAAAAAAATCAAGTTTCCCACACTTTCTAACAGTTTTCATCTCAGAATCATGGTCCAAAGCTATGCTTTTTATTTTCGATACACCGTCCTTTACACCTTGTCAACGGTACCAGCACCTTACTTTTTGCTGCAGCAGTAGCGTCAATGCTTGTCATTGTCGTATGCTGGTTAGAAAGGTAAGTAGCTGATAGACATATCAATGTGGTATTGCCATCTTGCCACAAGAATAGCAACGCACTATTCACTTTGGTTGTGTATATAAGCAATTGTTTCTCTTTCCATCAGGAGACTAATGTACTCATTTGCTGTCTAATGATTTAAAAAAACATTTTTTTTTTATAATAATAATTGTTAATATTTATTTGCAAGAAATAGGATTACAAAGTTCTTGTATTTAATTTAGTTACCTGCCTATTCCGCTACACACAAGCCTGCAAATTCATTAGGTACAATTTTGTATTATATTTGTAATATTTTAACTGTTGGTGTTTTTGTTTTGTGATTGATTATTTTGATTATAGTGATCTCCAGATACACATATACATACGTGTATACTTGTTAAATGAGTTCATCGTTACTGATAAAATTCACATTTATAATATTATTAATATTTTTGTGTTTTAATTATAATTTATATGTTTAGCACATATTTGGTGCTTGGGAAAAGTTTAAAACTTAACAAGTAAAACTTTCGTTACGATAGCATTTGAATATGCAGCCTTGCTTCTGGAAAGCACATTCTCACACATTGAGTCATATGCCGCTTGACTTCATGTGGCGAAATTCTTCTTTGCTTTGTGATCGATTTCGTCGGTTGTATTAATCGCTAGATATTATATCTTGTCGAGTCTAAATTTTAAGCCTTTAAAGTTGTATGTGTCGTCGTTGTACACACGGGGTCATTATTTTATAAAAGTTTAATACATTTTACAAGCGTTAGAATATGTACAAAGTTATGTGCTTATCCTAACGTAATTGTATTGAAGTGTATTCTAAAAACTTCGTTATTTTGACACGTCAACTTATTTTTTAAAAACTAATTATATATATTTTTTTTAAAATGTTGTCCTTACATACGTAGGGACTGGTGATATTATTTTAATATTTAATATTTGGCACTTGGTGACATTCCATTATACATACTAATATTATAAATGCGAAAGTAACTCTATCTGTCTGTCTATTCTTCACGCCTAAACCACTGAAACGATTTAGTTAAAATTTGGTAAAAAAAAGACCTTAGAAAGGACATTTGTTTGTTTTTATACCAAAAATCCCATGGGAACGGGAACTATGCCGGTAAAATCCCGGCCTTTTTGTTTTAGAAATTTTTCCTAGCGAATAAGTCGCGGGCGGGCTTGTTATTAATAAAAATAGTCAATCATGTACTCTTACTTTTACACATATGCACATAGTTATAATAAATTGGTCGATTGGTTCACCATAACTATGTGTACATGTGTTGTAAAATAAAAGTGCAAGTGCCACTAACACATGGTATAACAATCAACGTTAATTCATTGCGGTCATACTAATTATACATGCTAATTACATTTCGGTTCTTCAGTGATAATGGATGGAAATACATTCCGAACAGATATGTGTATAGGCTTTACAGTCTTGCTGTTAATCTAGTCGGCTTGGATCGTAAAGTATCGAGCTTAATCATTGAGAGTTTTTTTTGAGAAAATATTTGAATATTTCCTCAAAAAAAAACCTCAATGATTAGAGTCTAATAAGCCAAAATCAGTCCATGCTTTTGTACGTAATTTTGCCTTTTACATAAAAGAAATGCGGAAGTGTCGTAAAACACCCGGTTGGTACGAAGTTTTTTATTTTCTCAATTGTTTTATTTTTGTCCCGCTCTCCCGCTCACCACTCTTTCTTTCGCTCGCTCTTTCTGCCTGTGTCCATCAGTTCCTGTCTCATTTCACTACTTTTCCTACTTTCCCCAAGTATTTCCTATTTTCTTGTCATTGAAACTTATATAAGTGTGTTTAAGTTAAATAATTGTGATATCGCAATTCAGGATTTTATTTTTGAATTTCATAATTTTCTATTTTTTATTATTTTTTCTTGTAGCGTTTTTATATTGCTTGAACCGCTACAAGATATTATGAGAGAGACCAAAACCTGTTTTATATTAATTAATATCTGTTTATTTAAACTGCTCGTACTGATAAACAAAATCAAAGTGCTACACCAATAGTGTTGTCTACAATATTATTGTTGCTACGAGCTACGATATGTGCTACAAAGTAATAGGTAGCCTAAATTACTATACGGTGTGCCCGAGCATGCCTATAAGTCGAGGCGTGGCGGACATACGCATTGAGCAGCTGATGTAAAACATATTTTAAAAAATCTAAGTCGAAAAAAATGTTGTTTTTGAGTAATACAAAATTAAAAAAACTTTATTAATTGTTATCGGTATTAGCAACTCTAATTTATCGAACGGCGAATATTATTCTTCTATTCCACTCATTCAATTTATGTCCATTAATAAAAAAAAGTATCTTCACGCCCATATCCCCGAAGGGGTAGGCAGAGGTACAACAAGTGCACCCACGATTAGCCGAAGATACTTGGTCCCACAAATGTGATAGGTGGCAAGCCTATCGCCAACCGGGCACTTTCCAATCCCGGGCAACTTTGTGTTTCTCAGAAAACTGAAAAAACACTTTTTTTTGTGCCCGACCCGGGAATCGAACCCGGGACCTCATGTGGTCAACGCCAACGGTGGACCGCTAGACCACATTAATAAAATTTAATAAAGTTTTTTTAATTTGTATAATAGGCATTCTGGGGTACACTGTATAGCTATATGACTTACAAGTAATAGGCTACAATAAATATAATTTTCCAAACACTTGTATGTGCTAAAGTAGGTACTACTATGTACTTACGTACTAGACAAGGCGTAAGCCACGTCACTTGTGTTCCACTAAAGTGCAGTCCATGGACCGCACTTACTTCAGAGCTTATCGAATAAAACGCGTAAGCACCATAAAATTAACGGCCGTTACATCCTTTTTGTCGCACATTTACATAGTACGCTGCAGCGCTGCTTACATTTTATTTAAATAATAATAATATTTATTTGCTTAGAATGACTTTGGTTTTTTTTATATTATAAGATAGCAAAAAAGCAGATGGGTCTCCTGATTAAAAGAGTGAACCATCGCCTATAGACACTAAAGGTATGAATGGTACGTTGCTATCTTGTGGCGAGGTCTAAAGCCACATGCATAAGTTTACCGGCTACCTTACCCTCCAAACCGGAACACGACAGTAACAAGCACTGACGCTATTGCAGCAGGAATAGGTAAGGCGGTGGTACCTGGCCCGGGCAAGACAATGGTTGGACGATTTATTATTATTTCAACGCTGCAGTGAGTGTATAGGACACGACTTCTTCTTAGCAGCTTCTTTAGCTTCTCGAGTACGTAAGACATTGAACACTCTGTAATTTTTAATCTATTTTAAGGTACTGATAACAAAACAATAAAAATACGTCAAAAACATAGGCATAATCTGCGGGGAGAATTACCAGAACATTAAAAGAACATCTGCCATTTTGTCAGGCAGATTGGCTATACTTTATCACTATCATTGTGACGACAACTAATTAAATCATATTTAGAAAACGGTCACTTGAAATTACAGCTAGGGCATTACGCTGCGTCTAAACGCCTTACTCTGGGCTGCCCACAGGGATCAGTACTTTCGCCATATCTATGGAACTTAGGATGTAGGATAGGTTCCAAGATAGCTTAGCTTTCCCCTCAGGTTACCCTGATCTCGCAACTCAGTGGTTATCAGGGTGGTTGCCGCTGTTGATTCTGGTTTACAGAAGCAGGAACAATAGGTGGGCCCATCGCCCTTTTATCAACGTGACTATTAGGTGGTAAATTCTTTAAAATCTCGCTCGGGTATATGGTACCATCGCCTTCCCTATTCCTGCCACACAATGCTTGTCATTTTCGTGTTCTAGTTTGGAGGATAAGGTGTATATGTAGGTAAGATATGAGTGGCGTGATTGTAATGCCCGTTGCGTAAATTTACCTGCTTGCTACCTTACCCTCTAGACCTAAACACAATGGTGAACAAATGCTATTGCAGCAGAAATAAGAAGGACGGTAGTACAAAATACATTGCAGAACTCTCCCACGTTGTAGCGACATATTTGGCCAATCGTTTGCCTTTTTTCAAAATGCCTGCTTGAATGGTTAATTAGACTATCTGTCAAAATTCTTCAAAAGGGATTCGGACTAAGAAAACAACCACAACATAAACTCAATAATTTTCCTTGATGATTTATGAAACAATTAAATTAAAACTGAGGATTATTTGTTCAAGACAGAATTCCAATTAAGTATAAAATCATATTAAACCCGCATAATTGGTTTTTCACAAGTCCTCGGCCACCAGCTGCTCGCTCTGGAACGGATATTAGGACTGTGGAAATATTGAAACGACTGTAAGGGGATATTCATTAAATATGATCAAACAGAGTTATTATAAAGGCGTACAATATTTTAGTCAATTATAAATAAACATGTAATTAGGAAAGCTTTAAAACAAACAGATCTTTAAAATTCAGTCGTTTCTAAAATTAAATTATTCTTATCTAAGAAACCTTAATCAAACTGCAGTAAATTTATGGAAGCTAAAAACTACCAGTAAACAAATACGGAAGCTATGTAGAAGCAAAACTGTGTTAATAAGGATATAGTATTAAAATCTCAGACTATTAAGAAGACAAAAAAATGCCTGGGATTGCTTGTTTCTTATACCGATCTCCTATACTTTTTAGAATATGAAACAATTTTGGTTAAAGCTGGTCATTTTTATATATTTTTAAAAAATATATAAATGACAAGCCCACGGAGTGTATATATATATATATATATATATATATATATATATATATATATATATGAAGAGTCAGGAGGGCCTGGAGGGCCTTCACCAGAACTCATGTCGTTTATGTGGGAATGTGAGCGTGAACAGAAATAAATTACTCCCTATTACAATCAACGTGTTTTAATCGATGTTCGCCAGAATCACAACGTAATTAGTTGATTAACAATCACCACTAAACAAAATAAACTTAATTATATCTTTTACTAGCGCGATGGCAAAGATCACAAACGATTCGTCAAAAGCGTGGTGCGCGGTCGTCGTCTCGTTCAAAAGTGAAGTCAAGATGGCTGCCCGCACTACCATCGACAATGACGCTTCGTTAGGTTGACGTCGACTATTGTGTCAACCTGATGTTTGACGTGAACGCCGTCATATATATATATATATATATATATATATATATATATATATATATATATATATATATATATATATATATATATATATATATATATATATATATATATATATACTTTTATTTATAATAAAGCTTAACCTTGTATACTAATCTTCTATACTTTTTGGAATATAAAACAATTTTGGTTAAGGGTTTTCATTTATATTATTTTATAAAAAGCCAATCATTTGCCTTTTATGGACTGCCTGGCAAAATGTCAGATATTTTATACTTCGAAAGTGTCCCCGGACGGTTATCATTAGAAAGCGAGAAGTATCGTAGTGAAATTAACACTTGTGTTAAAAACATTATCCAGTAATAATGACATTGTGAAGCCTACGATGAATTTTAAAACAAAACATCAATGATAGTATGAACTGTCTTTGTCAGAGTTTGAAATTAAAGTTCCGCCCCGGGCACTCGAGTGAACAGAAAGTTTGAACGAGGTAAATACCTTTAAAGCAGTACAAAGGTTAAAGAATTCCAGCTATTTGAAACTAAAATAGTTTTTTAATCTCTTTAACGTTTAGAATTGTTAGGTGGTTAATAAATAGGATTTATTTGGAAAATTCCAAGTTCATGTTTTCAATCTTGAGGTTGCAGATACTTTACTTACGCAAGTTTAGGCTGGGATTAGGAGAACCTTCTACTGCCTACAATTTATATTTTCTTTTCTTTGGTATCTATCGGGCAATATTTAGAATACATTTCAGAGTACATTGGCATTGGTTTAGATTTTATTCCTCTCGGCCGAAAAGTCAGCTATCTATATACAGTTTAAAATAATTATAAACGAAAACAATGTGTACAGAACAGTCAAATAAACTAGTTTTAGTTAGGCATACATAAATTATAAGACACACTGTACTTTATTGTTATAAAACAAATAAAAAAGTAAAGAAAAAATCAATTTATATTACGAACGTCCGCGGAAAAAGCTAGTAAGAAATGGAAATTGAATTTATTTCTTGTTTAAGTTATGGATTTCCGTAAAATCGGCTGAAACTATAAGATACAATGAATAATATTTTGTGTAAAAATTCTGAAAAATAGACCACGTATAGTCTTCCCCAGAAAAATGTTAAAAAACCTACAATTTTCTGCTAAACAAAATACAATAAAACTGATTAAAAAAACTAAATCAACTTCAATGTTTGTCATTTATACCTATATGTTAAAAACTACCAAACCAATTTTGATGAAACTTAAACTTTTCCTTTAAGAGAAATATACCTAATTTAAATCACAAAGAATCATTTTGACATGTGGTTTAATTTCCGAGAAATTTGTGAATAAACATATAAGCAAATATCTAATTCCAATAATTTGACATAAATGTAGGTCGGATTGATAAACTTCTTTTTATGTCGATTAAAAAAAAGGTTTAATCTGTAACTAAATCATTGAAATGGCTCAACTCACGTCCAATGAGTGTAGGCACTGAATAAATTTGGACTCATTCAACTTTGATGAAGGATCGCTTATTGGTCCAAAACTAGTAATACTATAGTAAGTTATACTGTTTAAACGTGACATTAGACGACTAAATTATTAACTAATGATGTCTCAAAAAAGTTAAAATAATTTGATACTCGATTCATTGGCTTTTTTGTTAACTGAAATTCTAAGTTGTTTTTGATTAGAAATAAGAGCATCGCAAAAAATTAAGATTTTCCAAAGGAATATAGATACATTTATGTTAAAGTGAAATCTGTTTTTAAACGTTTATTGTATATCAATATCTGCCTACGATGCAAAGAAACCAGCGTAATGATACTAATAATTTCATAATAAAAAAAGTGGTTTTCTAAAATAAAAAGATAAACATTATGTGAAAACTAATAGTCAAGGAAACTTATTAAACTCGAGTCTGTAATACCGCAGGGACTGGCGAATTGCCAAAAGATGTTATCAGTGCTATCGTTATGGGCCATTCCTGTAATCAGACAATATAGACGTTCCACGACCCTTCTTGTACACAGTTTTGATACATAAATGGCGCTGGCAGACGGCTTGGCGCCTTCCACGCTTTCTTGCTAGATCACAAGTTTCAGTAAATTAATTTTCAAGTAATTGAATGTCCATTCTCGCGATTTATTTATTTATACTTTATTGTACACTTATAAATGTGAAATTGTACAAAAGGCAGACTCAGTTGCATTCTCTCCCAGTCAACCTTTGGGCTAACAGAAACAGTAGGTGTAGGTATAAAGAAAATATGGATATATAAAATTTAAATAAGAATACATATTTAAATATTTATATGAGTAATAATACATAAATACTACTATGAATAGAACATATTAATATAATATACTTATACTTAAACGGATATACTAATATAATATTAAGTAATAACATAGACTACATAAACAAATAATATAAAATAAATACATACATACTATAATATACTTAACAATACTTAAAATGAAAACATTATTCGATCTTTTACTCGATAGAGTAGGGTAAGTTGTTCATATATTTATATTAAAGCAATTTAATTTATTTATTTTAAAAAAAGGGTACAGTTATATGTAACAAAACAACACAACCGTTATATGTTACAAAACAACTAGCTTAAATATATAATTAACACAAAATTTTCATTTTCAAACCCAAATGATAACAAGACACAACCTAATCTAAAATTATCTTCACGCCCCTCTTCCAGAAGAGGTAAACAGAGCTACAGCAAGTGCAATCAGTAGTAGGGATATACGGGAACTGGCTTACTGGTGGTGGGGGTACGCGGGAGGTGGCTCAAGTTTGTGGGTTGTTGGAGATCGAATTCTAAAAAAAAAAAAAAAAATTTGGACTCGTTTCTGGGGTTTTACCCCCCATTTAAATCGAATGCGCTGGGTCCCGTGTCGATATGACGCATATTTTCAGCATTTTCATGTAGATTTGAATTATATAATTACACAATGGATTGGGTGAGCTATTGTTTCCTTTGTTAGGTCGACCCTTTTCTACGATGCAAGATTTATTGTTTATTAACGGCGCCCCGGTGGTCCATCAAAAGCGTCAAGCGTGAATAGTGTTTTAACCGACTTTTCTAAAAAAGACGAGGCTCTCGATTCGTTGCAATTTTTTTATGTATGTTCACCGATTACTGGAAGACGATTCGGTTAAAACACTATCCACTATATGATATATTCACGCTTTTGATGGACCACCGAGAACTTTACAAAGATAAATGTTTCAAACCTAACCTAACCTAAACTTTTTTGCATGTTTTTTTATAGATTGATTTGGCGAATCGAAAACCTCGACCTTTTTGTGAAGTCGGTTAAAAGACTATTGACTATATGATATATTCACGCTTTTATGGACCACCGAGAACTTTACAAAGATAAATGTTTCAAACCTAACCTAACCTAAACTTTTTTGCATGTATTTTTATAGATTGATTTGGCGAATCGAAAACTTCGACCTTTTTGTGAAGTCGGTTAAAAGACTATTGACTATATGATATATTCACGCTTTTACGGACCACCGAGAACTTTACAAAGACAAATGTTTCAAACCTAACTTAACCTAAACTTTTTTGCATGTATTTTTATAGATTGATTTGGCGAATCGATAACCTCGCCATTTTTGTGAAGTCGGCTAAAACACTATCCACTATATGTTATATTCACGCTTTTATGGAACACCGAGAATGTCACAAAGATAAATGCTTCAAAATTCTATCGTAATAATGTATCATAATTACGTATGTAAAATATATTTGTAATATACACCTAATATGTAAAATATTTAATAAACAGCCAAACCCAGAAATACAAACATCTATGCTCAAAAAATGCTATCACACAAATGTTTTGTCTATGTTGGGAATTGAACCCAGTCCCATTGATATGCAGTGCGTATTCAGGTTCGCTAACCACTCGACCAACTAGGCGGTCATGTGTGTGTCCTGCTGTGCGACCAATTCAATACGATAAATCTAATATATAACAATGACCATTGCAGCGAGTTATGTTTCATGTTAGAACAGGTCACCGCTCAACCAACCAGGTGGTCTGCAGTCATGGCAATTGAGAAATTTATTCGCCATAAATCTTTGATGAAAAAACTTTTTATTGTGTATTCTCCTGCTGTGTGACCAATTTGACGCAATTAATCTAATATAACAATGATCATTGCAGCGAGTTATGTTTCATCTAGCTTATTCAAGTTACAACAGGTCTCCATAGCGAGAAGTTGGGGGTAAAAATTTTAGAATATAAAAGCCACAATTGATGGTTTTATGTTATTACTTATTCTGAAATCGTTGACTTTAATCTTCTCTTTAGACTTGTTTGTGCGTATAAAGTGTGATTGTGTGAATTACGACTTCAAGATCCTGTAATGGAGGTTAGTACTATGTATTTTTTACACTTTATTTTGTATATGTTCGTTTTTACTGTTACAATTATGATGCGATAGCCTTTGAGCTCTGATTTTGAATTTCTGTGCTGCTATTAGAGCTATTAAACCTAAGGCTGTAAAGTTTTGATACCTAGTTATGCTTAAAATTTGTATTTGAAAAATTGATTTCAAGACATATTATGTGCTTATAACTTTCTGATACTTTCTAATAAAATTCTGTAACTTGTGTGTTTATTATTTAAACGCATTAAAATGTGAAAACATAAGGCTAGATATATTTTTATTACATATCTGCGATCACGATGACAGATTTTAATACAGATATGTAGAATCAATTTTATATTTGTGATTTACCATTCCAAAAATGAGCTATATTAGCAAATTTGTAGTTTGTTTAGTAGTGTGTAGTACCTAGTTCGAAAAACTTTTTGCTAAACATGTGTTCTTTATTGTTTCAGTAAGCACAAAACACATTCTACTATAACCCTCAGTCTAATTACAATGATGAAGTTAGTGATGATGAGGGAACACTGGCGTTCAAACTAAAAAAACATTTAGCTGCGAAGAGACCCAACAATATTGATTGCTTCTTTGAAACACCTACGAAGAAAAAAAAGTTCCAAAAACAAAGTTCATTAATTGCTCAAGGTGGCAAGGATGGTGTATCTTACATCATGTCCGGCGAAAACGACGCGACAAAGGCCACGCACCTTGTGAAAATAGAGATTTACGACATGGCTAAAATTCGCAATTTACCATCTACTGACCATTGGAAACATGCAGACGTCCGAGTCAAATACTATACACAATGTCAAGAGGACAAATATTTGGATAGCACAAAAGACATTATTTACAATATTACCAAACATATTTCTGAAACCCCCCAGTGCGTTAAATACTATATAGACCATAAAAATCAACATTGACTATATATAATGTATAACTGAATAAAAAATAAATATTTCCGAAACCAATTTTGTCGTTTTTATTATTTTTTAAATTATTAAAAAGAAACAAACAACAAGCAGATGGCTTTCCTCGTGTAAAGGGGAACGCCACATGCTTAAGTCTACCAACTACCTTGCTAACATTAACGTTATACTGATAGGAATAGGTAAATCAGTGGTACCTTATACCTGGGTGAAAAATTGCAGAGCACTACAATATAGTAGTGGTGATTCGTTTTGTCAATCACTCGCTTTTTATGAGCTGCCTGGCAGAATGGCAGATGATCTATTCTTGAAAGATACCGTAGATATTTATTGTAAGATCAGGTTAAACTTTAAATAAAAATAAAACAAGATACTCTTTGTGGATCATTTTATTTTAAATACATTTTTAAACATTATTTCTAAACATAAGTCGTTATACATAGTATTACCACAAAACATATTAATAAAGTCAAACATCGAGATAGACTTCCGCCTACAATAAATATAAAGTAAGCAATACATGCCACACACTGAAGTTAAGTAATTTTGAATAACTTTTCCATTGCATACAAAATATTTGCAATTTTTTTGTAAAAAATGTTCTAGGTATCCTTGTGGTTTCCTTCCAAAAGAATCAAAGTATTCTCCAACACCATTATTATTTATATATATAGCCACCCAATGTGATCCTGACATGGTATCGGGATCCAAATTACTTATGAGATAAATAGGTAAGGAAACATGTATGGGCAAACGATTAGCAGCATATACGTTATTTTTTAATGAAGGATCGATTCTTTTCAAAAACTCTTTAATATTACATGTATTCATTTTTTCTGTTATAAAAAGTTTTAACTATTATAGTCGACGCTTATTTCCCTATTTTTATTTATTTCTATTACATTATCAAATTCCGCATATATTATACAATTAATTGTTTTTGATAAAGCTTCGTCAAAACGAACTTCTAATCGAACACATCCACGCCTGATTAGATTCCAATGTGAACTGGAATTAGCAGACAAGTCTGGAGTCATATCATAACATAGCAAACAATAACCATTTGCAAAATCTTCTTTGCTTATGGAGTTTCCATCATTTAAAAAATGAATTCCTGTCCCAGAAAACAACGTATGATATGCACTAGTATATAAATTGCTTTCAAATGAGGGTTGTAAAGTTTTAGAAGGTATTTGTTGTCCGTCTATATAAAAACTAAAAGAGTTGAGCTTGAAATGTTCAAAGTTAAAAGGATTCATGCCAAGACTACCGTTAAATGCTGCATTAGTTACAAAACCCACTATACATCTTTTAGGTACTTGACCTAGGAACACATTATCTAGTGTTTTGCTTTGTACACCAGATTGAATAGTTAAAACTTTTACTTCAGCGCGAGTAACTGGATATTTTGCGGTAGTAGTAGTTAATACTTTTTCATGTGCTAACAAAATTGAAGGATTGATTTTAGCTTTACGAACTATAAGACTGGCAGATAAAATATCTACTTTGTATTTAACATCATCAGTTGGAGACATCAGATTAAATGCTTCTTTCGACCGCACTAATTTTACACGTAATTCCACTCCATTAATTAAAAACTTTTCTTGATTAAATATATCTCCATGCAACTGCCCAATCATTTCAATAGTATTACTTGTCCTACATAGCTGATTTCTTTTTTTAAAACCTTTATTGCTATCATCACATGCATCCATTTTTCCAGCAGTATCTTCATACCATAAGCCACACGACAAATGGGTTTCTTTGGCTGCAGATCCATAATTGAGTAAATTTTCAATATATGCACGATATGGATAAGTGTTGTTTGGAGGGGAAATTAATTTCTGATTCATATAAATATCTAGCTGTCCAAAAAGTGAGTGTAACCAGTTGTTTACCGGAGCTACTTTAGCATCAGCAATAAGTTTACTTGAATCTTGATTAATAATTTTGGCTTTGACGTGAAGTAAAGTATGCGATAAATCAATGTAATCATCACCACTTCCAGGTATCAAAAATTCAATAGGACCTTCGTCATTTAGAGATGATATCGGATTATAATGAATCCACATTCCGCTTTCTATGCTTGTTTGAGTTGATGGTAGAGCAAATAAATCCAACTCTGACTTAGCACATTCGCAAGAGTGATTATGCAAGAACGACATTATTTAAATTGAAAATATATCTTTAATATTTTCTTTCCGCACTTTTTTGACACCCTTACGTTTTGAAGCTTTCAATCGAATAGCTAACTTTTTGGAGGGTCTTCTACTCTTATATCCTGATCCAGACATCAATGAGTCTATTTTTTCGTCAGCTTTTCTTTTTAAATTACTATTGACATCTTTCAAGCGAGATTTTAAGCTTTCCTTTAGAGGGCGTGCACTAGCAATATCAGATAATAAATTAATACCAGCAGTCAGAGCTTCTTTCCCTACAACTCTCGCACCACTAGCTAGTAATGGTAACACTGATCTAAAAAGTCCACCAAGGAAACTGCCGATACCATTACCGCGTTGGTAAGGAACTCCTTTATATATAATACCAATACCTGAACCGGCTTGATGCGTATAATAATGTTGGTATGGGCATGTCATTGTTATAATAACTTAATAATTAATTAACCCTCTTGAAATGTAGTTTTATACACGAAATTCCAAACTGAAATGGTACTTTTTCCCCTGTACTTGTTCTTATATCAATTTCTATTACATCAAACTCCCTACGCATGACAGATACGTAGTGTGCAGGGGAGAACGCGTTCATTTTATAAGCACCATAAATATATAGAGTGGGGTCTAAAGGAACGATTCTTAGTAACGGTGTTATTACATCTCCTACTATTTGCGGTTGTATAATATCTGTGTAAATAAATATTTGAGAGGGTAAACCTAGATGCAAATTAACAGGATATTTCCCATACAAAGTTTTAACAAAATTTGTATTTGGTTCGAAACCTAACTGTAAAGAGAGTGTTGTTGTAGCACTTATAGATGTTATGAGTTTATTATGATTTGTAACTACAATACGCTTTGATATATCATCATGACGAAACACAACATCTTTACTCAAAAGAGGATTTTCATTTAATGCTTTTAGCACGTGATCAATATTATCGTAATTAGTAGCGGGAATGTGACTTTTATATTCCACCGAAACCACACTTTTATCTTGTGGCATATATCGGTTCTTTTTAATGTAAACTACATTTTCATGTTCCCGTATATTTAGCATGGTACACGGAAAATGAAATTCTACTAAGCCAACTACCCATTCACCCTCTAATTTCACGGTTTTTGGCAATTTTGTAAAAAAATTTGCTGTACTGTTATTAGGAAAATATTGAGTTGAGCTATTGCTTAGCAATGTTACATAAAAGCTATGTTCATTCATTGTATATTTTTTAATTCTGTTACTTTAATCCAACTATTAAATTTGCTCGGATATCCTTTCCACTTCACAAGCACTTCCTTTCTAATTCCAGAATATCGAGTACTTAATATTTTATCTATTTTATGTTCTTGGTGGTGGGGATCATATATAATCTTTTGCAATTCTTTTTCATAAAAAGTACCCTCGATAATTTCACCTTGCAGATCTTTTAAAGTATAAACTAACATAGGTTTTCGGTTTATGATTGAAGTAATAACAAATATTTCATCGCTCCAATTAGTTTCATAACCTTTTTGGAATATGTGCTTATACTTAGTTATTCTTACGTTATCACCAACTTTGAACTTGGGCACAGGTGCAATATTTCTAGTGTCTACATACTTCCCATATAAATTATTCCATACCGTTATGATATTGCTAGAATTAACTTCACACGGTGGCATTTTTATACTTGAATGGTAGCTGTGATTGTAAGAGTACAGTAAATCTTGCAAAATATCTATATATCTGTAAGTATTTTTGTGGGTAAAATAACGCCACATTCTCATTTTTAAAGTTCTTTGAAATCTTTCAACAATGCTAGCTTTAATGTCTGGATTATTTGTTGTATAATAATTTATGTTTTTATTATTTAAATACGTTCTTACGTCTTTAGAAACAAACTCAGTGCCTTTATCAGACTGTATATGTGTGGGGGTCGTATTTGCTTCAGTAAATATACTTTCAAGACATGTTTTCACTGTTTCTGAATTTTTTTTTTCTCATTGCCCTAGCGAAAGCGTATTTACTGAATACATCAATAACACAAAGTATATATTTATAACCATCATTATATTGACTATAACTGCGCATGTCACTTAAATCTGCTTGCCATAAATAGTTTAAATTAGACAAAATATATTTGTTTCTTGGAAATTTTCTTTGAACTTGTTTGTGTAATGTATATGTTTCTTGAGATCGAAGCCAGTCCCGTACCTCAGATTTATTCATTTTATGTTTTACAGCTGCTGTTAATTTATCAATACTACTATAACCAGCTGGATGAGAAATGTCGTAATAAATCTGATTTATACTCGTATTTAATAAGGGGTCCATCGTTCCCAATCAATTTTACTGTGAGATTTAGGTGATGACAACTTTTTATTTTGATTTGAAGTTTCTTTCAAATCTTGCAAATAGTAGTTCTGAAGGTATTCTTGAATATCAGTATTACCAATGCAGTATAAAGGTACTCCTATATCAATAAGTGTTTTTGAAAACTGCTCCCATGCCAGTGGTTTTGGTCGTTTTAATGATCTTAAAATATTATTGATTAAGTCAACAATATTACTATTAGGTATAATTTTGTTATCAATAATTACAGCTCCTTTGTCATCCCAACGAATTCGGTTGGGATTTTGAACCATAGCATTTATTAAAAACTCTCCTTTTTTTTTAAATGTTTTTGGAACTAACCGTAACAAATATGAAGTACTGTAAACTTTAGATTCTTCTTCACACACCGATTCTTCATGCTCTAATGGACCAGTCTGCACTTGAACGTCTGTTTTATTTGGTTGTATTTCATTTAAAGTTTGAACACCCATGTCAACTTTATTATATTTTTTTGTTGTTAATGGTCTCTTTAATAGTTGATCCTCATCATCATCCATACAGTCTTTGTCAATATAATCAGAAATTATTGGTAATTTCAGTGGAATTTTTCTTTCTTCATTGAAATGTAAATACCGTTGAAGTGTTTGATAATAAATAGACCATTTTTCGCGATCTTCTATTTTGCTTTTCATAATTTTATGCATTTCTTTATCTAGACGTGAAAGAGATTCGTCGCAAGAGTTGTCTTTTTGTTTCAGTTTTTCCAGAACGCACGGTTCAATTAGTAACATTTTCTTAGTATGTTCCATATTTATTGAGAAAGAGAATTAAATATATTACTTAAAACCGCACCTAATATAATGGGTAAAAACGCTTCACCCTTTTGTATTACTATTCTTTTTCGTAACTTATTTTTCCCCTTTGAAACCAAAATTCTTAATTGTTTTTTGTGTTTTTTCAATTTAGATCTTTCTTTTTCTTTCAATGGTATTTTACCGTTTAAAACATTAAATACGCACTCACTTATACAGTTTATTTCTTCATCACCACAAATTTTTAATAAGGCATCTCGATATTTAGGTTTTAAATGTAATAATGCCTTTAGTAAATTTTGATGCGTTGTTACTCTTCCAAACATAATTTCAAACTGGTTCAATTAATGTGAGTCTTAAAGTATTTATTATGAGTAATATTACTGAATATCTGACGAAAAAAAACAATTTAATTTACATATGCTGATGATTGATTCTTTTTTATCTTTAATCTCGATTTTGTGTTCGAATGTCTTTAGTATACATTCACAAATATATTTTACTTCTCTATCATCGCATTTTTTTAATATAGCTTCACGATATTCCGATTTAAATGTATTTAATGCTCTTAATATATTTGAGTGGGATGTTTCCTCTTCATTCATTATTTAGAACTGATTAAAATATGCTGCTTTGCGTCATATTTATATCCTTTTTTTGGTAAGTAAACTACACAATTTAAATCAAATGGATATATGTTACTTTTAAAACGACACATATCATTAGTATTTTGTTTAAGGTCAATCATAAGATAACCATGTGCCTTCATAGTGGCATCTTTGTAAGCTTCCTCAACAAATTTTGGGCTATCAGGATAAACTTGATGAGCCAAATGTCGTATTTGAGTTCTATCTCTAGGATTTTTAAAATAAATCACATAGCTAGAATTGAGAGAAATATCTCTTTGCCCTTTACCTTGGTGAAACAAATTTTGCGTTATATAAAAAACGCTTAAATTTCTATGGTGACTACCTTTAGTGAAGATATCCACAATTCGCCCATCAGATTCTCTCATGAGATCGTCAATGATAAGAAGTTTGGGGTGCTCACCATCAAACATATTCATATCTGGTATTCCTTGATGGTAATTAACATACTCCAAATCATACAGTGGCTGCATTTCATCATAGCACCAAACTATTTCCGTAAATTGAACATCACATACGTCTTTAGCATAATTCAAAAAATTTGTAACAAAATTTGATTTCCCACAACCACTAGGTCCAGCTACTATACATGTAAATGGATGAAAGAAGTGTATCATTTTTTTTAAATACGTGTGTCTTGCAAAACTGTGAATTAGATAGTGATGTATTTGTACTTTTCACTGACTTATAAATACCGACACATTTATGTAACTCGTAGTAATAAGTTAAGTTCTCTATTTATTCAATTTAAAATAAGTGTACAGTATTGTGTTTATGTATGACGATTATTACGTAAATATGAAGGAAAAAAAAACGGCATAGGACTTTGTTCACTTTTTACAAATTTAATTTATTTTTATGGTGATCAAAAATAAATATCAGTCTAACTTAATGATCTATCAAGTTAAAGCAGAGGTAATTTTTAAGCTAAAATTACACAAAATAAAATATACAATTACACAATAAAAACAAATTGTAAATAATCTGATAACTAGTGTACATAAAATAACGTTAAGATTGAATGTTCCTTAAACTATAATGACCCCAAGCCAAAGTATCCGTAGAATCAGTTTTTAAGTATCTTTTATTGTCATTATTTGACAACGATACTTTATTAATTTTTTGAGTGTATATTGTATGTTTTATGGATTTAAAGCGCAACATTTCGCAAAATTTACTATTTTTTTTAAATAAACATTCTTTGTAATCGTCAAGATTGAATTTATTGGTGACACATTTATTGACCCCTTTTGCTTTAGCTATAAATTGGTCTTGTATATCCATCGCATACATTTTAGCACGTAGACCAACAAATTCTTTGAATATTTTTCCATTGTTCTCATCTTTGAAAAATCCTAACTTTTTTTATTTAATAGTGGTAATCTATAATCATTATCCGGAGAATAATCAGAAGTATCGAAGTATGAGTTTAAATCGGGTTTGATGTCATCATAAAAATTTTGCGTAAAAATTTGATATACAAAGCTATCTGTATCAGTATATAAGAGTTTAATATTTTCCTTGTATTTTGGTTTCATGTAATCATAATGGAATTGATACATTAATGTTTTAGATATATCTAGTATGCTAAATCCGAGGTAAATTGGTTTATTATAAAAAATTTTGGTTTTATTTAGTTGTACAGCAACCAAATTTTCTGAAAAAATTGATAAACTATGGTATTCGGGTCTAGCAATTAATGACTGAACTCCCTGTTTTTTCCCTAGATTTTCCCAATGGGAAAGTAATTTTACATTCACTCGTTTTTCTACGTTTTCCATAGTTTTACCAAAAATGGCGTTGTTCATTAATTTAAAAAAATCTTTTTCAAAATCTGTGGAAGATAAAGTACGCAAATGTGTATTTAAATCAATGTAACTTTTCAACCATGGACTTTGTTTAAATTTTAACATTTTGTGAATTTTTACTAAACGCAAACCTTTTTCTATACATTGTTTAAGGTTTCTGTAATGAATAACATATCTTTTTTTATTGTGCAAGTTAGTAATAAGCTTATTTTCGTTACTATTATCAAAACATGTCATTTCAGGACAAAATGGTAAATCAGAATGGTAATCATGTAAGTCATCTGGATATTCCAAATCAACTTCTAATACAAAACCATAGCCTGCATCGTTTGGTACCTTAAAATCAGTATCTACTTTGACCCATTGAAAGTCACCTATGGGAAGAGATTGGGACATCGCCCATCCGTAAAGATTATTAGCATCTAGATAGGTAAGAAATGAAGATGGTTCCATTGGGTTGTAGTCCAACATAAACTTGTTATTAGCCCTTGCATGTCTGTTACTACATTGAGATATGCCACCGCGAATACCCTTTTTAATAAATGCAACCATTTCAAAATCTGTGAGAAGTTCTAAACGAATATTGGTGTAAAATAGCATTGCATCCCAACTCAACCCCGGAGCGGTATAATAATGAGCAGGGTCTAATTTGTAAGTGCTTAAACAGACATCTCTAAAATTTTCAAAAATATCAGTTAACAATAAAACATCTGTTTTTAGATATAAATTTGAATAATCACTCATATTTTGACAGTCAAAATGATTCCAAACAACATTTGCATGATTAAAATCGTTTTCGGTGATATCTTTATCAATTAACGAATTAAAAAATTTGTCTCGAGTAGGTAGAGATGTCATTTTTAAAGATTCGAATGAAGTCATACATTCGTAAGGATAAACGCCTTTTCTAATTAAAAGATTAAAATCATCACTTTGCGGAAAATTTATTCGCAGTTCGCGAAATTGTTCAGGTTTTAAATTTGATGCTAATTTTTCCAAACTACTAGACATAAATTTAAGTGAATCGAAAAATCGTAATTTGATTTTACGATTGTCAATATTTATTTCTTTTGTTAATGATATATATTTTTCTTTATTTTGTGGAATAATTTCAATCTCGCCATTTTCAAAATTTAAGCCTTGTACTATAAAATGTGCATCATAATTAGTTAGATTATGGAAAAATACAGGTATGAAGTTAGGTGTATGATATTTTCTATCGCAAATAGCATGAGACACGCCTAAGAAGCGTCCTGTATATTTATCATAAGATAATGTTGTCTCGCTTTCACCTAAACTCCTGTTACATATGTAACACTCAATACAATTGTTAATTAAAAAATTATCTTCAGATGTTAATGGTAACGGAACCCTTACTAAAGTATTTTCACGACATATTATGGTAATATCGTTTTTTAAATATTGCAAAAACATTAAGCATTAAAAAAAAAGATTTTGATAATTGTTTAGTCACTAGTCTTGAAAGGGATTTTATGTAGCAGTAATGTCCGCTTGAACCTTGTGTGATATATAATAAATTTAAATGCACTGGTTTTTTACATTTTGTAAAATATAACGGCCCTACGACCTGGTTAATTTTAGTTTTTGAGTCGTATTCTAAACCAAAGACATTAATACTTATGTTGTTTATGTTTTCAAATTTTTGTATGTCTTTAAGTTTAACGGGGAATGGAATATCATCAAAATTCAGTTTATTTTTATGAAACGTATAAGAACTTACTCTATTTGCGTTTTTATGCACTGGATATAACCCAGCTAACACGGACCATAGAAAACACTGGTAATCATTATTTTGAACGTTAATAATTGCCTTTTTAGACTTAACATCTTGAGGCAAATCAATGTATGAAGAACCTCGTAAAGGGTTAAATTTATTCACATTCATATCGACATAGTTAATTTTAACTAAACTCCATCCGCTGTCCTTTTTTTCAAAACTATTTAACTTTGAAGAAATTTCGTTTGTCAACGATTTATATATAATGTTTAAATCATCACCATGACAAAAAGTATAATTTTTTGATTGAAAATCAAACGAATTGTATAACTCTTTCGTTTGCTGTATAAAATCAGCATGCAAAAGAAAATTAATTTTAACAATAATGTGTTCCAAGACACACCTGTTTATTAATTGAAAAATAGTATTTTTTGTACTTTCTAGAAATAATTCTGCTGTTTCAAAATTATGGTCTAATCTGTTTGAATTTGATGTTATTCGATATGCCATAATCCTATTAGCGAACGCCGTTTCTATCAGGTAAACGTTAGGCAAATTTGTGTCGTTAATTAATGCATTTTTCTTATGAATATTGCTTTTTAAGTGACTGGCAAAAAAATTTTTTTTAACGGATACATTACATAATGAACATTCAATAACAACATTATTTTCTGTACTTACATGGTCAACAGAATTATTTAAACTTGGTACGTATGCTCTTTTGCTTGTTGATGCCAGTTCATGGTTATCACGCTTTCTCTTTTTCACTCCACCACCAAACTGCGACGATCTAAAACAAAAAAAAAGTGTATTATTAACAGTGTTAAAGTTAAGCTAAGATTACAAACGCCGAAAAAATACTGACTCTTTTTTGCTTTGCAATAACTGCAATAGCTTTGCATTTTTAAAACACCATCAATTTCATCAAAATTTTTTGATTTCTGCGAATAATGACCATCACAAGGTGTGAAATATGGAATTACATCACAATCGTTTTTCAAGATTTCAGGTAACTTATCGTTGATGTACCACATTCTAATTAAACGATGAAATTTTTTCAGCAATAAATCTTTACCAATACTTTGTATTTCAAAGCTGGATAGATTATATAATTCAAAAAACATGGTGTTAACTTTACACTATAAGTCAATCGCTTGCTAGAGAAAAATAACAATTGACATTGTAGGGCTTGTCACTTCAATATAAATACATCGAAACGCTATCCCTTCCCCATACTACGGAGTAAAGTTATAACATGACAAATAGTGCATACTCACGTTTCAAAATAACTGCTATGAACGATTTCCTCGCAATTATTTTTTAAATTCACATCTTCAATCTGCTGCAATGTATTATTTTCAAATTCTTCACAGACTTTATATAGTTGCTCATCATAAAGGTTATTGTAGAATGATTCCATCATGATGATCAACGTAGAGCGAAGTTGTGTATGGCAAAATGTTCACAGCACTACTAGTTATATACAATACTTCACTCACACTGTTTAAAAATTATTTCACATTTAACTTTTTCTACACTACAATGAGAATTCTGCCTGAGAATTCGAGACGCACTACACGAGACTATTAATTTAATCTAACTGGTAACTTTAAAAGTTTGCTTAAGGCTTTTTGTTATAACATTAAATGTGCTTATTGTCATAGTCAATGTTGATTTTTATGGTCTATATAGTATTTAACGCACTGGGGGGTTTCAGAAATATGTTTGGTAATATTGTAAATAATGTCTTTTGTGCTATCCAAATATTTGTCCTCTTGACATTGTGTATAGTATTTGACTCGGACGTCTGCATGTTTCCAATGGTCAGTAGATGGTAAATTGCGAATTTTAGCCATGTCGTAAATCTCTATTTTCACAAGGTGCGTGGCCTTTGTCGCGTCGTTTTCGCCGGACATGATGTAAGATACACCATCCTTGCCACCTTGAGCAATTAATGAACTTTGTTTTTGGAACTTTTTTTTCTTCGTAGGTGTTTCAAAGAAGCAATCAATATTGTTGGGTCTCTTCGCAGCTAAATGTTTTTTTAGTTTGAACGCCAGTGTTCCCTCATCATCACTAACTTCATCATTGTAATTAGACTGAGGGTTATAGTAGAATGTGTTTTGTGCTAACTGAAACTTACTACACACTACTAAACAAACTACAAATTTGCTAATATAGCTCATTTTTGGAATGGTAAATCACAAATATAAAATTGATTCTACATATCTGTCTTAAAATCTGTCATCGTGATCGCAGATATGTAATAAAAATATATCTAGCCTTATGTTTTCACATTTTAATGCGTTTAAATAATAAACACACAAGTTACAGAATTTTATTAGAAAGTATCAGAAAGTTATAAGCACATAATATGTCTTGAAATCAATTTTTCAAATACAAATTTTAAGCATAACTAGGTATCAAAACTTTACAGCCTTAGGTTTAATAGCTCTAATAGCAGCACAGAAATTCAAAATCAGAGCTCAAAGGCTATCGCATCATAATTGTAACAGTAAAAACGAACATATACAAAATAAAGTGTAAAAAATACATAGTACTAACCTCCATTACAGGATCTTGAAGTCGTAATTCACACAATCACACTTTATACGCACAAACAAGTCTAAAGAGAAGATTAAAGTCAACGATTTCAGAATAAGTAATAACATAAAACCATCAATTGTGGCTTTTATATTCTAAAATTTTTACCCCCAACTTCTCGCTATGGAGACCTGTTGTAACTTGAATAAGCTAGATGAAACATAACTCGCTGCAATGATCATTGTTATATTAGATTAATTGCGTCAAATTGGTCACACAGCAGGAGAATACACAATAAAAAGTTTTTTCATCAAAGATTTATGGCGAATAAATTTCTCAATTGCCATGACTGCAGACCACCTGGTTGGTTGAGCGGTGACCTGTTCTAACATGAAACATAACTCGCTGCAATGGTCATTGTTATATATTAGATTTATCGTATTGAATTGGTCGCACAGCAGGACACACACATGACCGCCTAGTTGGTCGAGTGGTTAGCGAACCTGAATACGCACTGCATATCAATGGGACTGGGTTCAATTCCCAACATAGACAAAACATTTGTGTGATAGCATTTTTTGAGCATAGATGTTTGTATTTCTGGGTTTGGCTGTTTATTAAATATTTTACATATTAGGTGTATATTACAAATATATTTTACATACGTAATTATGATACATTATTACGATAGAATTTTGAAGCATTTATCTTTGTGACATTCTCGGTGTTCCATAAAAGCGTGAATATAACATATAGTGGATAGTGTTTTAGCCGACTTCACAAAAATGGCGAGGTTATCGATTCGCCAAATCAATCTATAAAAATACATGCAAAAAAGTTTAGGTTAAGTTAGGTTTGAAACATTTGTCTTTGTAAAGTTCTCGGTGGTCCGTAAAAGCGTGAATATATCATATAGTCAATAGTCTTTTAACCGACTTCACAAAAAGGTCGAAGTTTTCGATTCGCCAAATCAATCTATAAAAATACATGCAAAAAAGTTTAGGTTAGGTTAGGTTTGAAACATTTATCTTTGTAAAGTTCTCGGTGGTCCATAAAAGCGTGAATATATCATATAGTCAATAGTCTTTTAACCGACTTCACAAAAAGGTCGAGGTTTTCGATTCGCCAAATCAATCTATAAAAAAACATGCAAAAAAGTTTAGGTTAGGTTAGGTTTGAAACATTTATCTTTGTAAAGTTCTCGGTGGTCCATCAAAAGCGTGAATATATCATATAGTGGATAGTGTTTTAACCGAATCGTCTTCCAGTAATCGGTGAACATACATAAAAAAATTGCAACGAATCGAGAGCCTCGTCTTTTTTAGAAAAGTCGGTTAAAACACTATTCACGCTTGACGCTTTTGATGGACCACCGGGGCGCCGTTAATAAACAATAAATCTTGCATCGTAGAAAAGGGTCGACCTAACAAAGGAAACAATAGCTCACCCAATCCATTGTGTAATTATATAATTCAAATCTACATGAAAATGCTGAAAATATGCGTCATATCGACACGGGACCCAGCGCATTCGATTTAAATGGGGGGTAAAACCCCAGAAACGAGTCCAAATTTTTTTTTTTTTTTTTAGAATTCGATCTCCAACAACCCACAAACTTGAGCCACCTCCCGCGTACCCCCACCACCAGTGAGCCAGTTCCCGTATATCCCTACTACTGCAATCACGATTAACCAAAGATACTTAGTCCCATAATGTGATAAGTGCCAAGCCTGTCGCCAAATGGACATTTATCCAATCTTGGGCAGCGTTTTTTTTATCAGAAACTGAAAAAAATACATTTTGAATTGCCCAACCGCAGAATTGAACCTGAAATATCATGACTATATGATGTTCGAGGTTCAATTCTGGGGTCAGGCGATTCAAAATGTATTTTTTTCAGTTTATGATAAAAACAACGCTGCAAAAGATTGAATAAATGTCCATCACTGACACCGGATCATTAGATTACAGCGACGATAATCTAAGAGGGAAAAATCTGACGTGATAAAAACATTACTACTTAATTGTAATAAAACAAGACCAAAAATGTTTTAGTCAAAATTTCAAAACGATGATGGAATTCAACCCAATTTTTAAGATCTAAAATATTGCTTTAGCTAAATAATCGATAGGTTGAAAAATTTCGATCTAATTTCAAAAACATTTTATTTTTAATTTTCTTCATTGATAAATCCCGAATAAATTGACCGATTTTGATTAAATTAACGGTATTTGACGCTGTTTTCAAAGGAGAAATGTTGATAAGATTTTTAAGTCAATCGGTGAAATTAACTTGAAAGTTATTTAAAAAAAGTAAGTTTGCTAAAAACAACGTAATTTTAATATTTGAAAAGCTATAAGTTTTGAGGATTAGATTTGATTTTGATTTTTGAAACGGCATTCGACGTAGTTTTTTTATTACTAAAAAAAATATCGTAGAATACCAAAAAATGATTGGTTGAAACATTTCGTAGCTACGTCAAAAAAACACTTCTTCAAAAATTTTCGTCAACGCTTACTCCCAAAAGGATAAACCGATTTTAATGCAACTTATGTATTAGATGTAGTTTTTTGAGGAATAGAGCTGATTAGTTTTATACTCAATCGGTACATAAATCTGGAAGTTACATTAAAAATTACTGTTTCACCAAAATTTATTTTGTGTTTTTTCAAAATTTTTCAAAATCTCCTAAACCGAAACGGTTAAAATTTTCAGGAAGTCTAAGTTGAGCGGAATACAATCGAATGCCATAAACCGCGTTTTGATCGGTTCAGCCGTTCAAAAGTTATGAGATGTTTACATACACACATACACACACATACTTACATACAGACATACTGACGTTACCGTGAAAATAGTCGGAAAAGGTTTTTAGGATCTCAAAACGTGGACATCTGGTGAAAACTCGATTTTCGAAAATCGGGGTAAAATCAGTAACTTTCTTATCTACATACGTAGTGGGAAGTCAACAATTTAGCGTTATTTTTCATCGTAATCTGGTTGCTTATTATTAGGACTAGGATTGTTATTAGAAAGTGGTCCCAAGAAAAAACTTTTTTTTGATTAATAAGAAGCTGAATTTTTGTAAACAGCTTCGTTTGACATTGATCTTTCAAAAAATCTTGAATCGGGTAACTAATAAAAATAAATCAAAATTGGTAAAGTGCTTGTCGGGCCACGCGCAATGCAGGGTTCCGAAGATGCCGATCACAATAACGCGGACTAAGAAGACAGCTTTTATGGTTTCATACTATGAACGTTTAAGCTATTCAACGTCAATGACAATTATATATCTGCACCACAAGTTTACCGCCTATAAAAACTTCTCTAAGTACATTTTATAAGTTGGTCGACTATTTCTCAAAAACTTGTAAAGCCTTTTAAGCTGTGATAGTTTTCTTTTTAACTTCTGTATATTTACTACCATGATTTTTTACCCTCAAAACCAACCGTTTAGCCTACAGAGGAGAAGACACTAGACTTTAACAAAAATTAGCACTAAAAAGCTTAATATTTTACAAACCAGTCCCTTAATCAAAAACTTATTTTTACAAACCTACAATATTTTTTAAAAACCTATCCTACGATATCCTATACAATTGTTTACGAGAGAAAAAAATGAACAACCCCACTTTATATGTAGGGGAGCTACCCCGAAAAAAACATTTTTGAAGTGAAAACTTCTTTAGGCGCGTTGAGCGTTTTGGTAGAGGGTAAAATCCTCGGTTCGCGTCACCGACATGCTAATGATAATAGTATATCTATAGCTATGTTTCGCATATAGTTTTAATTACTCTCAACTTAATAGTTCCGTTTTCACTTCTATCGGCAGTCCCACGACTGCTACTGTTTTTTTTTTTGAAGATTTTACGTTACCACTTTGTTGACGTGACTAATATTTATATTCGTGCCAAATAGCAGCTTTCTAGTAATAAGGAATTTTGAGCTATCGTTCGATGAACCCTTATGGTTTTACTAACTTCATCGATGGATCTAGAGGTTCCTAGTTTACTTCGGAGCCCTAAAAAAAAAACTTCAAAGTATCGGAATAACAAAGGTTTCCACTTACAAGTTTCCACAAATGTTTAGGACAAAGTAACCCTTGAATTATAATAATAATTAACAAGCTGTTGTGAAAAAATTGATTAATATCTATTTAAAAATTTCACAATTCCGGATATTTAGAGTACCCGTCTCATATATTTAGAGGACTCGTCAGAAAAACCATCGAATGTGTAGGGCAAAAGTTTTTTTGCATTTTTCATAAAATAATCAAGCGATTAAAGCAAAAAAATAATTATTGTTATTATAGACTATTTTTTTCACCGAATAAAAATGTTCGAAGCCTCCTAACTTTATTGGTTACCCGATTCGAGATTATTCAAAGATAGAAAAGATTTGCGTCTCGTCAAAACGAAGCCGCACACAAAAATTTAGCTTTTTACTAGCTGTAGCGTGCAGCCCGCTGCATTATAACAGTTTTTGGTGAATCCAGCGGGATCACCTGATTTTTTCGGGATAAAATGTAGCCTATGTACTATTCCAGGTCATCATCTACGCGTGTGTCAAATTTCATTCAAATCCGTTCAGTAGTTTTTGCGTGATTGAGTAACAAATATCCATCCAAACATCCAAACTTTCGCATTTATAATATTATTAATTAATTAATTAATTAATTAATTAATTAATTATTATTAATTAATTAATTAATAATATAATAATATAGATTAATAAAAAAAGTTTGTTTCTGGGACCACGGTCTATATTTGACCCATTATTTTAGTGAACACTCACTGCTTAAAAGATATGAAGTGATTAAGTCGGAATCCTGAAATTTAATTTACTTAATAGCTAAGGTCCAAATGATCCATTGGCGATTTTTACAGGTAGAAGGGATCACTAATATTTTACATGTTTTTTTGTAATCCTATCTGATAAATATAAAAAGAACATAGTATAATATACACTAATAATTATATTAGTTAGACTTTCATACATTACATTACATACATTGTGTAATTCAATGTCCGAATCGCTAAATAATATATTTTGAAATTATAACAAATATTTTTTTCAAATAAACTATATAACATTACGTAAAGTAAAATTGTATTACTCATCCTTAGGATTGCGACAAACGAAGAATTTGTTAAGGGAAAGATTGATTAGCGTAATATTTCAGGGGTGACACTTTCGCCCCCTAATTTATGATAATGTTACAACTTAGCGTTTTGGTAGCGGTGTGAAATATTTCAGGTCGGAGCGTGAAAAAGTTTTTTTTTATATTAGCGTGTTAGATATTCAATCTTAGATACGTACATTTACATTCATTTTTACGTTTAGTTACAAGTTGGTGAAATTGCGTTGATTGGGATCATCACCCACTTTCCGAAGTAATATTCACGCAAGGGAACTGGTGTATTTTTAATTTTTTAAATTAGAAATTCACCAGTTGGCTAAATTTTATTGAAAATATTTTGAGGTGAATCAAAGCAATTATTAAAATTAAAAAAATTAAACAGTTTTGTAGTATTTTTCTACAAATTAATTACAAAATTATTTTCCTAATACATACAAAGATCAATCAATAATTAATTTCAAAATATAATAATAAATAATGCATCGAAGTTATAACGTGCATAATTGGGCGTGTTGAGGAAAGTTCTGACTTAAAAATCTAATTTAGATGGTCTGAGTAGGTTAACATTTTTTTTCGTTGAGGGTATGAGCGCAGCCGGTTTCGGTCAGAAGTCAGGATCTTTAGACAAACCTAAAGAGAAAGTTTCAGAAGTATACTATGACGCCGTGACATACTAAACTAATCAATTTCTAAGTATTTATAAAGTGTCCCAGCGATCGGCGAAAATCTAAGCTCAGAATTACATACCTATTATTTGAGAACATTTATCAGTATTACCGAGAAGCGGTTTGGCTGAATAAAACACTTGAATCATTTTTACATCCATTATAACGTCATTATCGCACAATAACAGGTGCATTACACAGGTGCGCCGCACATCTGGTCAGTAGTACTTTTCGTCAAGCGCGGTTGCTAACATCAGTCAGACTAGGTAATCTACAATGTTCTTCATTTTCTACTGTCACTTTTATAAATATAAATGAAAAATTAAATTACTTAACTACAAGAAAATTATTTTTAGTATACTATATAATTATTAGGCGTTTAATTTTGTGATGAAATAAGTAGAGCAAAATAGAGCAGTGATTGGGAAAAACATGATTATCTCGCCTAATTTAAAACAGCATTTTAACATTGCAATTTAAAGAAAATATAGACGACAAATAACATGGCTCAACTAAAGACAATATTTATAGACCGTAGTCCCACTAACAAACTTTTTTTGATTAACAACAAGCTGAATTTTTGTAAACTGCTTCGTTTTGACGAGACAACTATCTTTTCTATCTTCGGGTAGAGTAACTAATAAAGATACTTAGATAAAAAAGAAAAGTTTAGAGTATTGGAGTAATAAAAGTTCCCACTTTACGTGTAGGACAAAGTTACCATTGAATTACAATAATTAATAAGCTATTGCGAGAAAATGAAGTTTTTAAATTGATCTGATATTTTAAATTACATTGATAAAATATCAATTTAAAAATCTCATAATTCCGAAACTTTCGAGTGAAGGACGACCGCCCCGTTGGTCGAGTGGTTAGCGACCCTGACTACGCAATCAACAGGGCTCGGGTTCGATCCCCGACGTGGACAAGCATTTGTGTGATGAGCATAAATGCTTGTATTTCCGGGTTTGGGTGTTTATTATTATATATATTCTAGTATTTATATATGTATTTCTATGTATAACTATCGTTGACTAACACCCATAACACAAGCAAATAATTTGCTTACTTTGGGGTTAGATCAGTAAGTGTTATTTGTCCCGTGAATATTTATTATTTATTATTAAGGATTCATCAGAAAAATCATCGAATGTATAGGACAAAAGTTTCACCGTGTTTTTCATAATATAATCAAGTGATTAAAGTCGAAAAAAAATATTGTTATTAATAAATATTTTTCCTTCACTGAATCAAAGTTTTAAAAACCCCATTATTTTATTAGTTACCCGATTCGAGATTTTTCGACGATAGAAAATATAGTTGCCTCGTCAAAACGAAGCTGTTTATAAAAATTCAGCTTGTTATTAATCAAAAAAAAAGTTTGTTCGTGAGACTACGGTCTATTAAAAAAATATTTTTTTACTGGCCTTACTCAAGACATATTAAATACGAGCGAAATTTTACAAAACTACAAGTTTTTTAGTGTAGAGATTTCACTAAATGTAAAATTCACACAATCATTTTAAATACCAGGTATGGGCCCACCTTTGTTTTTCCTCATACCATATGAGCTTTTGTGGTCCAGGGGTCTGGTGTCAGTGTTGACCACATGAGGTCACAGGTTCGATTCCCAAGTCGGGATTCAAAAATATGTTTTTTCAGTTTTCTAATGAAAACAACGTCACCCCAGATTTGATAAGTGCCCGGTTGGCAAAAGGCTTTCCACCTAAAATTATGGGACTAAGTATCTTCGGTATATTTTAAGGGATTTTTTTTATATATAGATATCATAAGATAGAAAACAAGCAGATGGGTTTCCTGATGGAAAAAGACAACCATCGCCTATAGACACCAAAGATGTTAATGGTGCGTTGCTATCTTGTGACGAGGTCTAATGCCACATGCATAAGTTTACCGGCTACCTTACCTTCCAAACCGGAACACGACAGCGACAAGCACTGACGCTATTGCGGCAGGAATAGGTAAGGCGGTGGTACCAGACCCGGGCGAGAAAATGCAGAACTCTACCACCTAGTAGCCACAATGGTAGTGACTCGTATAGCCAATCGGTCGCCTTTTACGACCTGCCTGGCAGAACGGCAGTTGGCCTATTCTTTAAAGGAGCCCGGGACTGGGAAAAGGCTTTTCTAATTATTGTAAAAAAAATAATAATTTAGGTTGCTTTCCCTAGTTACCAACGATTTTTGTCTTGCTGATTCGTAAAACAATAAAAATAAAACTGAGAATTATTTGTTCAAGACAGAATTTCAATTAAGTATAAAATCATATTAAACCCGCATAATTGGTTTTTCACAAGTCCGCGGCCACCAGCTGCTCGCTCCGGAGCGGATATTAGGACTGGGGAAATATTGAGACGACTGTAAAGAGATGTTCATTAAATTTGTTCCACCAGAGGAATTGAAAAGTTTTACTGTATTTGCAGGAGATTATACAATTAGGTAATTATTTAATTTTCCGTTAACTCAAAAGAACTTATGAGCCTACGGTATACAAAAAGCTTAAAACGAATTTCATGTCATCTATTCTATACATAATATAATAAAATCGTAGGAAAGTCAAAACTGTACATTGAATATTTTTTTAAAAGAATACTTGGGGCGTGATCTACAATTGATATCGAAGGCAAAAATATAGTTTTTAGAATTTTTGCCTGTTTGCCTGTTTGTCTGTTTGTCTGTTTGTCCGTGTGTCTGTTTGTCCGTGTGTCCGTGTGTCCGTTTGTACGTTTGTCCGTTTGTCCGTTTGTCCGTTTGTCCGTTTGTCCGTTTGTCCGTTTGTCCGTTTGTCCGTTTGTCCGTTTGTCCGTTTGTCCGTTTGTCCGTTTGTCCGTTTGTCCGTTTGTCCGTTTGTCCGTTTGTCCGTTTGTCCGTTTGTCCGTTTGTCCGTTTGTCCGTTTGTCCGTTTGTCCGTTTGTCCGTTTGTCCGTTTGTCCGTTTGTCCGTTTGTCCGTTTGTCCGTTTGTCCGTTTGTCCGTTTGTCCGTTTGTCCGTTTGTCCGTTTGTCCGTTTGTCCGTTTGTCCGTTTGTCCGTTTGTCCGTTTGTCCGTTTGTCCGTTTGTCCGTTTGTCCGTTTGTCCGTTTGTCCGTTTGTCCGTTTGTCCGTTTGTCCGTTTGTCCGTTTGTCCGTTTGTCCGTTTGTCCGTTTGTCTGTTTATCTGTATGTATGTCCGGGGTAAACTCAAAAAGTTTACTTCAAATTTTGTATGAATATTACTAACAGGTCGGGTCAACATATAGGCTACATATGACGTTATCATCTACAAGGGAAGGTGCTGTGCGCAGTAAACGAAGTCCGTGCGGACGAAGTCGTGGGCAACAGCTAGTCCTATACATATAATAAAATCGTAGGAAAGTCAAAACTGTACATTGAATATTTTTTTGAAAGAATACTTGGGGCGTGATCTACAATCGATATCGAAGCCAAAAATACAGTTTTTAGAATTTTTGTCTGTTTGTCTGTATGTATGTCCGGGGTAAACTCAAAAAGTTCTGCACGGATTTACTTCAAATTTTGTATCAATATTAATAACAGGTCGGGTCAACATATAGGCTATCACCTACGGGGGAGGGGCAGTGCGGAGTAAACGAACTCCGCGCGGACGAAGTCGCTGGCAATAGCTAGTATTAAGATAATACCACAATCTCCAGTTATTAAATAGTAATAATAAACACACGACACGACAAAATATAAAACCTACGATAATTTTTCTGTACACACATTAATATACTTATAGCGATCGTCCTCTGGTCGGAATTCGTCCATAGACTTGACAATAAAATCTCTTTTAGGTTAGAAGACAGAATTTAGTCGAAAACATAATAGTATACATGTGTGTCTATTATCATGTATGTCACATGAATGTAGTGTGTGTGATGTTTAATTTTATTAATTTAATAAAATTCTTTTTTTATATTATAAGATAGCAAACAAGCAGATGGGTCTCCTGATGGAAGGAGTCAACCATCGCCTATATATAGCAAAAGATGTTAACGGTAACGATGGTAGTGACTCGCGTAGCCAATCGGTCGCCTTTTCCAACCTGCCTGGCAGAACGGCAGTTGCTCTATTCTTCAAAGGAGCTCGGATCCAGCACGGGAAGCACACCATTTAAAAATATTAAATTTCTGCATACTCCAAAATGTAAACTTTAATTATCCCAAATTTCATATTCCACCGTTCGCGTATTTGTCTTATAAAGGGGTACAATGTTTTTCTTAAAAGTCCAAGATTTCAATAGCATCGCGGAGTCTGGCGGGTAATGTGTCACCACTGATGAGCCTCGTGCCTCGGATGAGCACGTAAAGTCGACGGTTATCACTATTCATCTCGCCAACCAACAATCCGATGAACCGAAAAGTCTAGACATTCGGTTTGCTCTGCCTACTCGGCAAAGGAATCGGGTGTGAAATGAAATGAAATGAAATGAAATGAAAAATATTTATTTGCAAGAATATGGGTGTCACAAGTTATTAAAATAAATTAAATTACCATCATATTCTACCATAATATGGCGTGCAAACATTTTAATTTAGGTCGATTTCTTTATAATTACTACCGGATCGGAACGCGGCCACACACTGAGAAGATCCGGCGGAAGAAACTCAGCGGGCTTCTTTTTTTCTATTTCACGTATTACAATTGTATGTATTACAATTTACTAGAATTATTTCACATCAAAAGTTGTTTTTACAATTTACAAAATATGATCTTATGCTCAATCCAAATTTTTACAATTTACAAAAAATTTACCATTTTACAAAATTTGCCGTTCAGTTTTTATTATATTTAAATTTCAAGGTAAATTGTACAAGCTTATATTTCTGTTTATTAACATTTAATCTTATCTGCTAAAAATTCTCTAATATCATAGTATGTTTTATTTAACAGTAAATCAAACAATTTTTTGCGAAATTTATTTATAGGTAATAATTTTAGACTATCAGGAATATGATTGTATATATTAATTGCCATACAATATGCATTTTTTTTATAAATATTTAGTCTTTGGCTTGGCACATGTAGCTTCTCACTGTTTCTAAAATATGAGTTCCCTAATACTTGAGCATTTGTTTTAAACAAATGTTGATGTTTTTTTACAAATACGCATACCGACAGTATGTAAAGACAAGGTAAAGGTAGTATTTTAAGAGTTTTAAATAGGGGTTTACATGAATGTAGTTGATTAACATTACATATTGCACGTATACATTTCTTTTGAATTCTGAAAATCCTAATTAAATCAACTGAGTTTCCCCAAATAGAGATTCCATATTGCAATGCAGATGAGACATATCCGTGATATGCCAGCAATGCAGCATTTAAGTTGGCTACTTCTCTTATTCTTCTCAAAACATAGATAAATCTGTCAATTTTTTTGCAAAGAGAATCAATGTGCGCTTTCCAATTGCAATGGTTGTCAATAAATATTCCTAGAAATTTAGTGTATTCAGTATTTTCTATATTTATATTGTTAAATAATATATTTGATTTTTGAACTTTATTGCTATAACATGTTTGAAATTCAACTATCTTTGTTTTAGTCAAGTTAATTTTTAAATTATTACTTTTTAACCATTCCGAAACTTGTGGTGACAAGTTATGTTCATTTACGAACACAGATTTACATTATCATAGTTTGCAAAAGGGGTCTATATGTAGTAGCATAACAATTTTTATACTATTTTAAGTAGGCATCACGTTTTTACAACTAATGATAATTTACCATAACAACTAAAGCATAACTGTTTTCGCATAATTTTTACTAGCATAACCCTATGTAGCACAAAGATAACATAGCATAATGTTTAAAGGCACACATTGAGGAAAGCATAATAATACATAAACATAATGATCAACGGCATACACTTAAAAGTCCTAATAAAAATGCAAGAAATAGGTGAATAGCAGACTATAGTAGCATTGCATAAATAGCAAGACCGAATGGCAGACTGTATTGTAACAGCATATTATTCCCGTAACAAGTGAGGTTGGACCAAGTCGACGGAGCCCCGCTCCCATTTCTGGGTGTGGGATCTAAAGAGAACCTAACTAACCTACTTCAACTGTAGCATTGGTTAGCTTTGTTTCTTTGTGGCAGGGGGCTTATACCATGTGTTTTTATGGTAAGATAACATTAGAAAAAATAAAAAAAATATTCTAAAGACTATTATGCGTATCATCAATAGTCGAATTAAATGCAGTACAATAGATTGTTATGCTTAAAACACATTTCGCAAAAAAAAGATTATGCTTAAATTATATAATGACACTACATATTATGCTATATTCATTATGACAAAGTAAATTAAGAAAAAAAATTATGCGTTTTAAACGTATCCCTTGCAATTTCAGTTTTTTTTACCACCTATTAATAGTCCCTCTGTTTAAAATCCATTTATGTTCGCAACACTTCCTTTTACTGTGCCGAACTTCATATTCCGCCGTTAGCGTAGTCTTAAAGAGACACAAAGATTTTGCTTCACGTTTAAATATATAAATTATAATAAATTAAGATAAGTTTGTGCCAAATGGATAAAATCAAAAACTGCTGAACATATGTAAAAAAATAGTCTTTGATCAACCTTGTATTGATACATTGCTTGATTATTATCACTGGCCTACTTAGTAGTTAAACCGATTGACTAATGAAGTATAAGTGTGTGAATATTTGAAAAAACAGCTTTTCTCCCGCAAAATATTTTTTACAATACGAGTCGGCGTATTTCTTTTTCCCTCTCTCTCTCTTGGAACGAAACTTCATACGAAACTTTCCTAGTCGCTCTATCAATGCATAAGCATGTTGCTGATGAGAACCCATGCGAAAATCTCATATCGGAATTCGTCTAATACGACTAAAAAGTTTTCACTTCAAAAACTTTTCAAGACGTGCAATTAAAACATTGTCAAAATATTTCAATTACAAACCGACATCATGGATATTTTTACGTTTACGCAAATTAAGATTAGGGTTGTTGCCGCGGCCGGCCTGGCCGGCGTGGTGGAGGTAACGCCTCCAGCAGCCGTATTGCTCGCCTCGAGCAGCTTAATTATTTCGATAACTCTATTAAAATTGACGTAAAATATATATTTTTTATAATAGTATCTCCAGGCATACGAGCAAGCAAAGTGGGAATGCGGTCACTACTATCCACGGACGTTTGCAACAAAAAGATTTTGTAATTATCTAATAACTGTGTAAAATATTTCTGATGATGCTGTGATGAGCGAAACCGGTTGGGTGTATAAAATTATATAAAATACTCAATACTCAATACTTTATTGCGTCATATGTTATACATTTATAGGTGTTAAGTATACATTCTAGGAACAACATATGTACCCTGATAGGGTGTAGCAATGCAGAGGCGGACTGATTCACTTTTCTGATTAAAATTTGTTTCTTATTAAAATTTGTCATTCAAAAATTCGCTTAAGGTGTAATAACATTTATTTATCAGTAGGTTCTTAACATCGCGTAGAAATATTTTACAATTCTCTTCCGATTTAAGTTTTTCGGGTAACTTATTAAATATTTTTACAGCCATAACGTTTGGCCCCGAGCTGTGCATTTTAAGGTTTGAGATTGGTAATTCTAGGTTGTGTTTGAATCTTGTTGTAAATTTTCGTGGGTATTCAGTTTGTTTTTTAAAGAACTGGGGATATTTTTTAACAAATTTTAGTATTTCGAATATATAAATTGAAGGAAACGTTAATATTTTTAGTTTTTTGAAATACGGTTTACAACTTTCTGGTTCTTTAATGTTAACAAGAATGCGGATGCACTTTTTTTGGGATATAAAAAGATCCGTTGCGTTTACACTATTGCCCCATAGTATAATGCCGTATGTTAACCACGAATAAGCATAGGCGTAGTAAACAGATAAGGCTGTATGTTGGTCGGTCGCTTTTCGAAGTTCCCTTAGTGCATATGTAAAGCTTGATAGTTTCGTTTTTAATTTAGATACATGATTTTTCCAATTTATATTAGTGTCTATATCTAAGCCTAGCAACGTAAATGTATTTACACATTCTATTGTGGTATTATTATATTTAAAATTTATGTCAAGAGTCTTTTTTTGATAAGGTCTGAATTGCATTAATTTAGTTTTTGAAAAATTTATGTCGAGATTATGGTCATTCATCCAATTAACTATATTATTAAAGATGTCAAAAAAAATGTCAGTAATATTATTATTATTATAATTATAAGATGTCAAGATAGAAATGTCATCCGCGAATAATACACAATAATTATTTAATATTTTAGGAAGGTCATTAATATATAATAGAAATAATATACATCCGAGTACGCTTCCCTGGGGGATGGAGTTTTCGGTATATATTACTTCTGATCAAATACATCTGATGAAATACATGTGAACTGGAAGTACAAGTGAGTTTATTTGTCATATCTATTTCAAAATGTAGTTTCACCAAGTGCCGACGTTGGAAAGTATCCAATTTACAAAAAGATTAGTTGCTAATGTGATGCCGGCTTCTAAAAGTTGTATTGACCCTTCTTTTAAAAAATCTAATATCAAAGCTACTAAGAAAATCTGTGCGAGGTAAACTGTTCTAGAGTTTGGCTGTTTGTATAAGCAAGATACGAGTAAATCAAACAGTCATGGATGACCAACCGTCAATATGGTGTGGATGGAATCTCTATTACGATGTATAGTGCGATGGCGGAATGTGAATTCTTTAAACTAATGCACTATATGTTTAATATAAAGTATTGGTTTAAAAAAAAGAAATACTCAAACTTTTTTGATTCTTCACAATTTTAAGAACCGCCATTACAGAGTAGAATATTAACTCAAATTATATAAAATTGTAGTAAAAAACGTCACTCATCAGTAATTTCCCACACAACTTTTTAAATTTTTTCTTCATTCATTTGAGATCATGGCTCAAAACCACGCTTTTTATTTTCAGTAGATCGCTCCTATCGAGAGACTTATCCTCCTCCTATCGATCCTCCTTTATAACTTCATTTAATTAATAAAATTTATATTTTATAAAAAAATAAATCAATAAATACATCTAGTTATAATAATATGTTATTATTATGATAAAAACCTTAAAACGTAATTCAAAACGAGAGACATCCAGTCATGAACGGTCTTCTTAAGACTTATAAATGCAGGTTCCGCCCCGAACGTTCGAGTGGACAGAAAGCTTAAACGAGGTAAATACCTTTAAAGCAGTACAAAGGTTACAGAATTTCAGTTGTTCCAGACTGAAATAGTTTTTCTAATCTCATTAACGTTTGGAACTGTAAGGTGGTTAAGAAATGGTATTTATTTGTGAAGTTCGCAGTGTATGTTCTATCTTTAATTTGTTCGTACTCACATACTTAAATTCAATTTGCTGCAGGTTTAGAAAAAGGTTTTTGCATTGCATTATTTTCGGTTGAAAGAAAATGTATGGCTCAACCAACTTCAATCACACTCAATACTACAACCAACTTCAATTACACTCATTCATGCACTAATTTGATATAAAAATTATATAAATATACAGAGAAACCTTAATTCTTCAAATTTCGTATAACTTTAATCCTTTGAAGAGAGTTAATTACTCTAAAAAATCTCATTGAAAAAAATTTTGATGTCTGTCAGTTGATTATTTTACATTTATCTATAAATGCGAAATAGGTTGATTGGCTTTATGAATTCACTTTATTTTATTATCAATATTACCTAATCCATTCAGAATAGATTCCTATTGAAAATCACTTCCAAACTTTTTTCTTTTATTTTATAGAATTCCGTTTTCGCTTATCTTTTATTCCAATTATGTTTAATTTGTGTGTACTTACAAACTAAAATTTAATTTACTACATGTTTGGGCAGATAACTTTCTCTTTTGCTTTTAACAGTGCGATAATCTCTTTTCTATTTAAGCATTTCTATTTTATTTGTTCACAGAAGTGCATGACACTTCAATTTAATTAATTAGAAGCTTGACAGAAATCTTTTCCCATTTTTTTCTACATTTTTTATATACTTTCTCTTCTTTTATTTCTAGTAGATGTAGTAAAGGTTTTCATGAAAAATTTCATTAGTTTGAATGAACTCTAATAAACTTGGCAGCAAAGATTTTATCTATAAGAAAAGTTGGTCTGGAATCCCTTTTAAGAATAGACCATCGGACATTCTGCAGGTGGCCACCAGAGTACCGAAATTTTTCGCCAATATTTCGAACCATCACATTATCTTTTCTTGCTAGAATAGCGTCAATACTAGACAATAATATGTTGCGGTTCGGAGAGTCAGGTAGGTGGTAAGCTTATGCAAGTGGCATTAACACCTTGCCACGTGGAGATCAATGCATCATTAACATCTTTGGTGTCTGTAGGTGATGGTTTTCTCTTTGCATTAAAAAAATCATCTACTTGTTTGGTATCTTGTGATATAAAAACCCGGTCAAGTGCGAGTCGGACTCGCGCATGAACGGTTCCGTACCATCATTTATAAAAAAAGTGGCAAAAATCACGTTTGTTGTATGGAAACCCCTTAAATATTTATACAATTTCAATTTAGTTATTTGATTTTAAAGTGAATATATACTTAAGTATTCTGTAAATATTTTATGCGTCTACCTGTTGTCATTACTAAGATCTATAAAATGCAAAAAAAACATGTTTTTTGTATGGAGCCCCATTAAATATTATTTAATTCTGTTTTTAGTATTTGTTGTTATGGAAACAACAGAAATACATCTTTTTTAAACATTTCAACTGTCTAACTGTCACGGTTCATGAAATACAGTCTGGCGACGGATGGACTGACAAACTAAATTTAACAAATACGGACGGACAGCGAAATTTTAGTAATAGGATCCCGTTTTACACTTTAGGTAAGGAACCCTAAAAAACCATGTGTTGATTAAAAAATTAGCGCGTCTTTTAGTGGTTACGCTATTTGCATCAGATCATAAGGCCATTTATATATCTCTAGGTTGGGCCAGTTTGTAAAAGGTGACTTATGCGTACTAGGTGGTAGAGTTTTGCAACGTCTCATCCGATTATTCGGTCTCACAGTCTTACTTATTCCTGCTGTAATAGCGTCAACGCTTGTCATTGTCGTGTTCCAACTTGGTTAGATAGCCGGTAAATTATCAAGAGCCATAAACACCTCGCCACACGGATATTATTAACATCTTTGTTGTCTCTAGGCGATGGTTGTTTCTTTCCATCAGGAGCCATTTGCATGTTTGCTATATTATAATATAAAAAACGTTATTAGATCAATAAATAAAATGATAGGACTACCAATTTCGCTAACTAATAAACCGTTACCTCATGGTGTACATATTTGTCTATTGACAAGTGATTCACTTTACTTAATCCATAAAGGCATACGGTAGGCCTTATGCCACAGACGAAACAAATTTATGCTTTATACAAATTAAATTGCAATTTGTGGCATATAATGAAATGATACAAATTGTACGAACTTTAGCTTATAAGGCACAACTAAAAGTTAGTTGTTCATCAAAAGACAATGTAAAAACGCAGAGGCATCTCTAATCAACGTCACGTTTGTCACAAGATTAACTGTGTCACATCTATCCCTTCTAGTGTTAGTAGCTGTGAGAGCATTAAGTAAAACGCAATAGTAAAGATCAAAGACTAATCTCGCTAGCTTGTAAGCCAATGAATCCCGAATAACACGAACGTCTACCGACGTTCAGTCTTACCTCGCAAAATGATTGTCGTGAGATTACTTGCTTATTACTAATTTATAATATAGATCGTAAAGACCTATATTATAAATTAGTAATAAGCATGTATTAAGCTATGAAATTGCTGATTGATTTTTTCCCGCCAAGAAGTTATCCAAATTCCAGAAAAAGTAGAAGTCTTTAAGTGCAAGGTCTGGTGAGTACGGCGGATGTCGGAGAACTTCCAACTCGAACTCTTTTAGCTTGGATACCGTCTGCTGTGCAGTATGAAGTCGCGCATTGTCGTGCAAAAGCTGCAAGAGCTGTAATTGGAAGTTCTCCGTCATCCACTGTACTCACCGGACCTTGCGCCTAGACTTCTACTTTTCCTGAATTTGGATAACGTCTTGGCGGGAAAAAAAATCTATATCCGAGAAGCAGTACAAAATGACTTTAAAGAATTTGTTGCCTCCCTTCCACCAGATTTCTTCAAGAAGGGCATCAATAAGTTACCAATGCGTTGGCAAAGATACATTGATTGCATGGGTGATTACTTTAATAGAAATAAAAAGTATAGAAAAAAATACGCTTCATTTATTTCATGAAAAACGGCAATTTCATGGGTATATGGCAATTTCAAGACCTATATAATAAACAATGATTTAACTCATTGTGACGCTCGTATCACAGATACGTCACAACAGAACGTCGCAAATATAGTGACGCTCGTACTTGGCGAAGTGCCAAAACTATCGTCATTGCCCATTTCTGTGATCAGACAACACAGACGTTCCATGACCCCTTTTGTGAGTAATTCTGATACTTATATGGAGCTGGCAGACTGCTTGACGCCTTTCATGCTCTGTTATAACGTTCGAACTTTAGTTTGAGTTATTATATTTAAGAGTAAAAATTGTTTATTATCGACGACACCATAGCACTATAGAAATAGAAAAGATATAATAAGAAGAAAGAAAAATACAAAGAACAAAGACACAAACAAATTTTTTTGGCGCAAAAAAACTGTAGCAACCGATTTTCCATTTCCGGTAGCTCCGAAACTCTGCAACAGATATTCACCAAATTAAAATGAGACAACGCGGGAAGTATACCCCCTAAAAAACAATTTTCAAAATCAGTTTATAAATAACCGAGTTCTGAGTTAAAAACATTAAAAAAATACAGCCGAAGCCGATAACCTCCTCTTTTTGAAGTCGTTCAAATATAAAATTTTCCACCAAAGAATAAAAATTACTAAAATAATATTACAAAATTTAAAAAAATATCAAAGTAAATGAGTATATAAAAAGCGCAAATACTAAACCATCAAACAATAAATATCTCAAATTTTTAGTTTTTAATAATTTACCAATTGTGAAAGACATTATGACTGTGTAAAACATCCCTGATAATGCTGTAATAAGCGAAATCAGTTGGGTGTTTAAAATATTATCCATACAAATATTATAAATGTGAAAGTAACTCTATCTGTCTGTCTTTTATTCACGCCTAAACCACTAAACCAGTTTGGATAAATTTGGCATAAAGATATTTTGAGACCCGAGAAAGGGCATAGGATAGTTTTTATTCCAGAAAATCCACGGAAACGGGAACTAGCTACGCGGGTATAATCTCGGGACTTTAATTTTACAATTTTTACCACGTGGATGAAATCGCGTGTACTAAAGCTTTTTCGAGGTTATCCTTGTAAATTGTAATTTCAGTCGCAGCTTGGAGTATAATGGTGGTATATTCGCAACCTCGGGCTTTCAGTGAGCATGTGTAGTTCGGTATCGGTGCCGGTTATCGAAAGGGCCAAAATGATAGTTATTAGACGCCGTTAAATGCGAAGATTAGTACCAATTTTTTCGCTAATCTACAAGCCAGGTAATTGAGTCCAGGGGTCAGCAACCTGCGTCTCGCGAGCCACATACAGCTCTTTGGATGTGAAGCTGTAGTTCTTTGTGTTAATAGTATGTTACTAACACTTGTAGCCCTGATGATGCAGTAAAACGCGTAACCGGTTGGTGTTTATTAATAAAATCTAAGTAAAACAGTACAAGTGTTTGTAACATACTATTAACACAAATTAACATGGAGTTTTACCAAGTGCCGACGATATTCGGTGTTCAAAGTGTGGTTCTTTAGTTCCTCAGTTTATTTTGTAAAAAAAATTTTAAAATGTTCTACTTGTATAACCATGCCGAAGCATCGCTCCCATTGAATTTGTTTGCACTATTGTTTGTTATTGAAGTACAAGGTGGTGTTGTGAGTAAATGTTTAATTGTTAAACTTCTCACTTAAATAATAAATAATTATCTAATAATACCATATGTATATTATCTAACTTGTTGTGAAAAAAACATTGCTTATATAAATAGATATTTTTCTTATGAATAGATAGATTATGAATAGATAGATTTGTTTTTTTTTATCAAAAAATTTATTTATGCAAGTATTATTTATTGCTGGCAAGAATTTTTTGGCTCTTTAAAAATTTTGACTTTTTAAATCACTATTTTGGACTCCTCCGACTCAAAAGGTTGCCGACCCCTGGCTAACCCATAAGGTCACCGGCGCTGTCTGATGATATTTATTTGTTGATTGGAAGGCTACTTGTAGATATACCTTGCCTCGTTTTTATAACAGGATAGCAAGCAAACAGATGTCCCTCTTGCCCGCAGGGATCAGTGTTGGGCCCAACAATGTGGAATGTCTTATTTGACGACGCATTGAGGCTACCACTTCCAGCAGGAGTAAGTATGGTGGCATATGCAGATGATTTGACTGTCTTAGTCGAGGCTAACACCCGTGCTGAATTGGAGCGCCTAGCTCGTATAACAATCGAGCTTATCTTAGAGTGGGGACAGAGAAACCGTCAAGAGTTTTCGCCTGCCAAGTCGCAGACGATAACTCTAAAGGGTAAACTTCAACGATCGCCAGTAATACGCATGGGTGGTGTCTCGATTAAGTCAGCGTCTAATGTTAGACTGCTAGGAATAATTATTGATAGAACGCAGTCGTTTGTCGAGCATGCTCAATCTGTTGGGGAACGGGCAGCGCGTTGCTTTGGCAAATGTCGCGAGTTTCAGCTTCTCAGTGGGGTATGCGTTACAAAGCCTTGAAAATAATGTATCATGGTACTTTTGTTGCTGTCATAACGTATGCTGCGTCTGTTTGGCAGCATAAAGCGGGGTCGTATGCTGTAAAAAGCAAACTTTTACGATGTCAAAGGCCGGCGTTAATTTTACTAACAAAAGCCTACAGGACCGTGAGCTCTTTGGCGCTACCTGTACTGGCAGGCGTATTATATTGAAGTATCTCGAGCGGGCAATTTGGAAGCGCTGCGGTAGTACCAACGAATAGCGAAGGGGAAAGTGCACGTAAAAGAGATGCGTGGAGAAACGCCATATCGGAGTGGCAGAAGCGCTGGGACTCAGAAGAGAAAGGGAGAGATCTAAAGCGCTTTTTCCCTCTAATAGAAGAGCGTTTGGCGGCTAGATGGGTGGAGCCCGATTATGTGACATCACAGATGCTTACGGGACACGGTTGCTTTCGTGGCCGCCTTCGGGACTGGCAAGTTAAGCAGACTGTGCTTGTGGAGAGGCTGAGGAGTACAGAGACCATGTTTTGTGGGACTGCAAGCTGTACGCAGCTGAGAGGGCGCGAATGCTTGAGGGTATAATTAGGCGCGAAGAGGGACCAATTTGTTTCCAGGATCTTGTGTCCTCGGAGGTGAACATTGCGAGGTTGCAAGAGTTTTCTAAGTCATGGTATCGCAAAAGAGTGGAGTGGGACTAACGGCTGATGCGAATCTGTCATTGTATTGTCAGCCCCAGAAGGGGGAGAGTGACTCTAGGGACATGTAGGAAGAACTTAAAGGGAGCTAAGAGAACATGCACGAGAGCGAGAACGCTGAAACGTTCCCCGTGCATCTCCCACGATTCGGCTACGACGCGGTCCGTATGACCGATAGGTCGGTAGGGCCATGGGTTGGTCGAGGGTCTTGAAAAAAGATGTCCCTCTTGGTGGAAAGAGATGATTCGGTAATGTTATAAAAAGGCACATCCATAAATAACAACGCACACGAGCATATTTGGTGTGTTTTTTATGTCATAAGATAGCAAACAAGCAGATGGGTCTCCTGATAGAAAGAGTCAACCATCGCCTATAGACACCAAAGATGTTAACGGTGCGTTGCTAACTTGTGGCGAGGTCTTATGCTACATGCAAAAGTTTACCGTCTACCTTACCCTCCAAACTGGAACACGAGTGACAGCACTGACGCTATTGCGGCAGGAATCGTTAAGGCGGTGGTACCAGTCCCAGGCGTGACAACGCAGAACTCTACCACCTAGTAGCCACGATGGTAGTGACTCGCATAGCCAATTGGTCGCCTTTTATGACATGCCTGGCAGAACGGCAGTTAGCCTATTCTTCAAAGGATTAATGTTATTAATGCGAAAGTTTGGATGTTGAGATATATGTATGTATGGATACGTTTGTTACTTACTCACACCAAAACTAATACATGAACTTAAATGAAATTTGGCTCACAGGTAGATAATAACTTAGAATAGCACATAGGCGGCTATTTTTTATTCCGGAAAAATGAGTTGGTCCTTCGAGATTCACCAAAAACTTTTGTAATGCAGCGGGCCGCATGCTGCAGCTAGTACTTTATAAGAAAAGTATATTAAATACACATAACGTATTTAATAATCATTTGCATTAAATATAGGTAAATAGATAATTTTTCAGATAGTTTTCGTGATACAAAGATCAACCTTCGCCTACAACGACCAATATTTTAATGGTATTACTATCCGTAACTGTAGTATCACGTGCAACGACTTGCTTACTTCTCATTTATTTATTTGGTTCACCAACAGTTATTACAATATTACAATTGCTAAAGCTAAGGTCAATAATTTAAAACTAATTGTATAACTACTAACAGGTAAACAAAAAAATAATAAAATTAAATGTAAGAAAAGAGAGCGACAAACTAGTAAGCAGAAGAGTTGAGCGGAATCAATCGAATGCCATCAACCGCGTTTCGATTGTCAAGCCGTTCAAAAGTTATGAGATGTAAACTTACACACATTCACACACACATACATACAGACATACTGATGTCATCGTGAAAATTGTCGGAAAAGGTTCTTCTATCACCTTTTGCTCTTTCTTTTAGATATAAGAAAGTTTTTTAGTAAAAGCTTCGATTTGTTTCTTTTTGTTTTTGTATGATAAATGTCCATTAATAAATAAATTCTTATTCTTATTCTTAATAGTTAGATTTTCGTACACCTAAATCGTGTAATCATAATTATCTTACGCTTCATTTAGGCCGGTTTCAAATATCTTTTTGAAACGAAAAAATATTTTTTGAAATAAATGGCATAACATTACAGAAAGTAAAATTGTATTACTCATCCTTGGGATTGCGACAAACGAAAAATTTATTAAAGGAAAGATTGATTAGCGTAATATTGCTAGAGTGACACTTTCGCCCTCTAATTTATGATAATGTTACAACTTAGCGTTTAGGTAGCGGTGTGAAATATTTCAGGTTGGAGTGTGAAAACAGTATTTTTAACATTACGTAATGAAATATTAAATTTCAGTTATTTTCATGGACGTTAATAAAAATCAAAATTTAATTTGCTTTCGTGGTTTGTTAACACCCTCAATTCCTTACAATAAACAAACACACACACATATGTGTATATATATACATACACACATATATATATATATATATATATATATATATATATATATATACATATATATATATATATATATATATATATATATATATATATATATATATATATATATATATATATATATATATATATTATAATTAAATTTAATATTTGATTTTGAAGGATTAGAACACTTTGAAGGATTACTTTGTTGTCCGTCCGTCTGTCGACACCCTTTTTCTCAGGAACACGTGAGGTATTAAGCTGAAATTTATATCAAACACTTAAGTCTACTGTACCTTAGAGCTTTAAAATAATTAAACTTCTAAGCGATCGAAACAAAAAAGTCAAAAAGATACAGCCGTTTATGCCGCAAATTTTCGTAACTCGCATGGAAATCAATACCTACAAAGTACTTCCCGTGACTCAAATCTTGTTTGGTATGATGTCTTATAGCACAGATAAAGCAACAATTGCGGAATCCGTAAATTTTTAGTAACATCATATAATACAAATATTTTTATTGTTAATGGTACGGTGCCCTGTGTGCGCTAGTCCAACTCGCATTTTTCGGTTTTTGATGAATTCATTTATCCTTAGTTTGTGCGAAATATATTATTCTTAAGAAAGAAGAAAGAAAGAAAGAAAGAAAGAAAATATTTATTTGCAAGAATATGGGTGTTACAAGTTAAAAAAAAAAAGTATCTTCACGCCCATATCCCCGAAGGGGTAGGCAGAGGTACAACAAGTGCACCCACGATTAGCCGAAGATACTTGGTCCCACAAATGTGATAGGTGGCAAGCCTATCGCCAACCGGGCACTTTCCAATCCCGGGCAACTTTGTGTTTCTCAGAAAACTGAAAAAACACTTTTTTTTTTTAAAGTGCCCGACCCGGGAATCGAACCCGGGACCTCATGTGGTCAACGCCAACGCTGGACCACTAGACCACAGAGGCGATAAATGTTACAAGTTGTTAAAAATAAATTAAGTTACCGACATATTCTACCAATATATGGTGTGCAAATATTTAAAAAAATATCATTATATAATATTACATTTAAAACTATAAATTGTATCGATTTTTCAGAATTACTACCGGATCGAAACGCGGCCACACACTGAGAAGATCCGGCGGAAGAAACTCAGCGGGCTGGTCTTTTTTTCTCTAATTTATGTTCTTGTTATAAATATACAAGGATGATTCCATATTACAAAGTTATTTTTATAATAACAAGTTTCATATTTTGAGTAATTATTTTTTTTTATAATTTACATAATGTTCACCATTTACAAAATTTTTACTACATTGAAATTTTTTTAAGGACAATTCAACAAACTTATATTTCTATCCATTAACATTTAATTTTATCGGCTAAAAATTCTTTAATATCATAATAAGTTTTATCTAACAGCAAATCAAACAACTTTTTGCGAAATTTATTTATAGGCAATGATTTAAGACTATCAGGAATATGATTGTATATAATAATAGACATACAATACACATTTTTTGTAAAAATATTTAATTTTTGGTTAGGCACATATAATTTCTTACTATTCCTAAAATATGAGTTACCAGTGACTTCAGCATTTGTTTTAAATAACTTTTGGTGCTTTTTTACAAATACGCATACCTCTAAAATATACAAACATGGTAAGGGAAGTACCTTAAGAGACTTGAAAAGTGGTTTACAGGAATGTAACTGATTAACACCACATATTGCTCGAATACATTTCTTTTGGACTCTAAAAATTCGTACCAATTCAACAGAATTTCCCCAAATAGGAATTCCATATTGTAAATTAGAAGAGACATATCCATGATATGCTAATAGGGAGGCTTTTGCGTCTCCTACTTCCCTTAGTCTTCTCAAGACATAGACAAATCTATCAATCTTATTACATAGAGATTCAATGTGTGCTTTCCAATTACAATTTTTGTCAATAATTATTCCTAAAAAGTTTGTATAATCTACATCATCTATATTTACTTTATTTAAAAATATATTTGTGTTTTTGGTAATATTACTGTGGTAGTTCTGAAATTCAATTAATTTTGTTTTAGTTACATTAACTTTTAAATTATTATTAATTAACCAGTCTGAAACTTGGAATAAGGTTTCGGTTGTTTCATTTACCAAGTCTTTTTTATTTTTATTTAGATATATTTTTGATTAAATATTTGTAAATATAATGATTTAAATATTTAAGGCCCTATTATCTTGACTAAAGTTAACTATTTATTTATGTCAGTTCTATGAAAGATGTCTTTTATTTTTCTTTACAATTATTTATTTATAAAAAATCTGTAAACGGTTGACTCTGCAGACCATCCCTGAAATTTCCCCCTAAATTAAGGCCTTATTCCCTAAAAACTGCTGAAATGAGTGTTGCGAATTTCTTTCTAGAAAAATTCAGTGGTAATATCTTCATGAAACTGATAACAGTTTCACCGAGAGATATTTTGAAAATAATTCTTAGTTTTGTAGTAAAAAAATCGTAAACTTCACCCAAATCCTCCAAATCAACCTTTTCCGTTTGCAAAAATTATAACATTTCTTGTCCAATGATTTTAAAACTTTTTACATGTATTTTTTAATAAAGAGCTATAATATAACACTTTCACCGTTTTAGTTTTTAATAAACGACATTATAAAAAGTAATTTTAATACAAATATGCTTAATATTTTTGTCCATCATCTTCCAAACAAATTTATATGAGAATTTTTAAAATCACCAATCAAAAATTTTAGTATCCCCTCCAGAAGCAAAGGCGAGAGAACGTCAGGTTGAAATTCATTTTCTAACGTAAATATTCCGTTAGGGTGGGTTACGAGTGTAATCAATCGCTTATGCTTACTTAAACTCATAATAGTATTATTATGAATCTATATACTCAAAGGTTTCAAAAATATTTTCATAATAATGCTATTATGAGAGTTTAAGTAAGAAAAACCCATGTGGTTTTGAAACCTTTAAGTATATAAACCTCTATATCTATGTTTGAAATATTATGAAAAAAAAAATTAACCAAAATAATTTATAAAATTTATATCTGTATATATTATATCGGTAAAGATACTTCGCTAATAGTGGGGTAGAAAGTGCCGCCATTTTTAGTAAATTTTACTGCGTTACATATTTTGCATAATATTGTACATATTTAGGCTGAGAGCAACTATAAAATTCGATTAAGTTTTATTCAAAAGCTCTTGTAAAATTTGATTGTATAATTTCAAAAAATAGTTTTCAACGCTAATAGTAAATATATATTGCACTTAAGTAAAAAGTTTAGTGCAAAATTGTAATCAGCCACAAAAAAATCTTTTAGAAGCCATATAAAATTCAAGGAATGTATAACGTCTGAAAGAGATTTTAAGTAGCAATCTAATGATACCTATGAATCCCCATATGAAAAAGTGAAGTAGTGTCGAGAACGCAAAAAGATGAAGGCGTCCAAACCGATTAACGATGGCACCTGTGCACTGCTGGCCTTAACGGCCTTTACGGCTTCACCGGTCGTGAGGGTGAGCAGAGTGATCAGCCAGAGCTTAAAGATGTGGGGTCGTACGCCCTCCATCCTAAGGGTATCTCCTGTGAAACTGATCCTCGGCTTAGGGGTGGCGTCGTGATTTGTGATAAGAGGGTTAGCGGCATTACCTATCCCGTGTGTAGGTGTGTAGTGTTTTGGTATGTTTCGTTGGCCACAGTTATCAGGTCGTCGGGATCGGTGAGAACGTGGCGGGGCTTACGTAAGATGGAATCAGGATTAGGATCTGGGATGTAGTCTGCCGCAGTAGGTTATGGTGTGAGTTAGTGCGATTGGAATATCTTTTGGAAATATCTTAAATTGCCTAGCTAAGCTCGGCAACTCAAGATTTTTATGAAGGTCAATATATACCACGGTGCACCCGTGACAAAACGCTAGTATTTGTTCTGTACTACTTCCAATAGATGCAAATCTATTGCAAGTAGTACAGAACTGATAGAATAGGCCTTACGCAAATCTTGTAAAGTGTCACCTTGTGTCTAAGTGACACGAGTGCGAGACACCTGCTGTGACCGACCTATGAGTGGAGAATGAACCCTACACGCCTTATACACGGATTCAAAAAGTTTAAAATGTACTAAGTGGGTCGGTGCACTTAATGAGTGCAAGAGTGAGCTGCTCGGAAACCGAACTGCTTATTTATTATGAGACCTTTTTCATTAATAAATGCCCTAACGCAAGATAGTATGATTTTTTCGTAAATTTTGCCTAACGTATAGGTGGAGCTAGCAACCGTATTAATCAATTGAAACAAATATTTACGTTACCTCTCTGTCTATGTTTCCCTATCTCTTTTTATACAGCTGTGTTAGAAAGAGAACGTTAGACCTCAGAATTTCTAATCATAGTCTTACCCGATACAAAATCATAACGATTGGTTTTGTATATCACAAATCTAAAAACTAAGTAAAGAAAAAAATTGCTCACAATTGAATCACTCTACGAACCGGTGTTCGAAAAAACACACTTTTTTCTATGAATTTTACATTGCAACATATAATTTTTTTTTATCGAGAAAATACGAATAACAAACCCATCCAGTATTATTTTGCAGACCCATCCAGTATTATGTTAATACAGATAGTTGTGTATGAGGCTACATTTTTTTGAGACCGCAAGTTGAAAAGGCAGTCGAGTCGTATGCCAAAAACCTTAATATTATATAATACAAACATTAAGGTTTTTGGCTCCATACAACAAAATGCGTAGCTGGCTTTTTACTAAAGTTGTTACCTTATACATTATAATAATAATATATTATTATATCATATACTCAATCACTTGTATAATAATTATTATATTATATAAGTGATTGACTCTTAATACTTTTTGGTTTTTTGTTGAAGTTTTTAGCTTGTATAATACGATAATAATATAGTCTGATGATTGAGTCCTAATATTCCCAGCCTTAGTTAATTTTGTGGAGCTACTGGTCGTGTATTTTATTATATAAGATATCAAACAAGTAGGTGGCTTTCCTAATGAGACAACAATAGCCTATAGACACCAAAGATGTTAATGTTGTATTATTATCCTCATGGTGAGGTTTTAATGTTACATGTATAAGTTTACCGGATACCTTACCCTACAAAACGGAACACGATAGTGTCAAGAATTAACGCTATTGCAACAGGAATAGATGAGGCGGTGGTTACAGACCCGGGCGAAAAAATGCAGAGCTCTACCACTTAGTAGCCCGTTAGTAGTGACTCTTATAGCTAATTGTTAGCCTTTTACTAACTGGCTGGCAGATAAGGACCTATAATAGAGCAAACTAATGAATTATTTTGAGTTAGAGGAGACTTTTTAGTATTTCTGATTTTTAAAATATGACGTCACAAAGACTTTAACCTCCCTGAAAGATTTTGACAAGGGACAGAGGGGGCTCTACCCCTTGTCACGCAATGTTACATTTTGTTAGCCCCCTCCTCTGACATGTGAAGTAATTTATTGATGGCTACCTAACTAGATAAAACTTTGTAATTTGTGTAATAACCTGTCACCCAGTAACCCATTAACGTTTATCTACTATCTCTTGATTGCTTCAACATAATCCACTTCGTCATTCATTCGATGTTAGACGGGTTATGTCGCTAATAGGAATCGTGACATTGCAGAAACCTTAATTGGTCCATACTAGTAAAAATATACACAACTATTTTCTTAACATGTTTTTTGTCTATAACATTGGCACTGAACCAAAGTCCAGATACTCTTGCGGGAGTAAAACAGCTAAGATTCTTTCTTAGCTGTTTTACCCCTTTATTAAAATAAGGGTAACAGAGTCGGTACCTGGAATGAATGGAGAGTAATGATAGCAATAACCACCTTCCCACGAACTAAACAATTTAAGAACAAGAATGAGAATTGTTTTATTTACCCCAAACTATACATATTTTCCCCGTATTGGCCCCGGGCTCCTTTGAAGAATAGGCCAACTGCTGTTCTGCCGGGCAGATCGTAAAAGGCGACCAATTGGCTACGCCATCGTGGCTACTAGGTGGTAGTTCTGCATTGTCTCGCCCGGGTCTGGTACCACCGCCGTACCTATTCTTGCCGCAATAGCGACAGTGTTTGTCACTGTCGTGTTCCGGTTTGGAGGGTAAGGTAGCCGGTGAACTTATGCATGTGGCATTAGACCTCGCCACAAGATAGCAACGCACAATTAACACCTTTCGTGTCTATAGGCGATGGGTGACTCTTTCCATCAGGAGACCCATTTGCTTGTTTGCTATCTTATGATATAAAAAATATACAGTAAAAACAAGAACAAGCGTACAAATAAGACACAAAAAATCAAAAAGTCACAAAAGAAAAGAAAAAAAACATACAACAGTTTTTAAGAGACATTGATAATAACAATTTGTACAGCATATTAATATGCATAAAAACAAGTAACATAAAAATTAATTTTTTATGAATAGCAATATGATGGTAAAATGGTAAGCCACTCAGGAAGTACATAGGGTGACAAAAATTACCAACCCTACAGCTGATTTTCTGGGCTACCTTTGTCTGACACTTGAAACGGTTATGCAAAAAATAATCAATTCAATATAGTATGTTTGTTCATTGATTGCATTGCCATACCGTCCTATTGATTGGTATTAAATTTTGTGAACTTATTGTTTGCATTTGTGGGAAAGCACTTGCGCTTTTATTTTTATGGTTATCCTCAACTAAACGTCTACGAATATACAGTGTGTAAAGAAAACCCTGTCGGATAATTAAAGGTGTTATTTGGTACCGTAATACGGTGATATATGTGTAATTATTTTATAGATACTAATTAATTAGTTTCCCCAATAAAAAAGTTATCTTAAATGGTATTTTCATACATTAAGTATGACAACACCTACGAATAAGTAAATTCTATTATCAAAGAATGCCGCGAAAGTCGGCGCGTTTAAAGTTCGTTTGTAAAAAGCCGAAAAAGGAATACCGCGCTTTCGCACGGTGTTTGTGCGAAAACCGCCAAAGCGAAACAATGAAACAAACAGCGACCTGGTGTTGTCATTTTACTGAACCACTGAACCAATTTGAATGAAATTTGGTATAAATACAGCTTAAGACCCAAAACAGGATAGTTTTTACCTATATCCTGTTTTGGACCGCCCCGTTGATCGATTGGTTAGCTAGGTTAGTCTGCGTGATCGACAGGACTTGGGTTCGATCCTCGACGGCGACAAGCATTTGTGTGATGAGCATAAATGTTTGTATTTCCAGGTTTGGGTGTTAATTAAATATATTCTTGTGTTTATATATGTATTTCTATGTATTAGTATCGTTGACTTACACTCAACACAAGCAAATAATTTGCTTACTTTAGGGTTAGATCAGTAAGTGTAGTTTGTCCCGTGAATATTTATTTATTTATTTATTTATTATATCCCGGAAATCCAACGGGAACATGACCTATGCTTGTTTAAATTGTAGTTTTTTTTTCTACGCGGACGAAGTCGCGAGCACAGCTAGTATAAAAATATACTAGTCAAGTGCGGGCCATGCGTTATGTAAGGTTCACCAGTTGGACATCACATAAATGCGGACTAAGAAAAGGACCTTTTATTATTTCACACTATGAAAATTTAACCTATATAACGCCGAAGATGGATATATCGCCACTATATTTCAATTTTTTATTGAATTAATATCCAGCGAAGCGAGCGGGAATAATATAAATTTATACCTATCCGCTTTTTGTTATACCAACATAATTCAAAAACCTAATAAATACAGGAAATCAGTTAGTAAAATTAAAAATATTTTCAATAGTTCTTCGAAGATAAAACTAATTTTCTTTACGTATTCAGAAATATAATGCAGAAAGTATTGTAATCATCTGCATGAACAAAATTACTAGAAAATTGTATGGTATAAGTCTTAAGTGAATATAGTCAAGTGAAATAATATATATTTTTTTAGTGTAAGTTTGAAATTAATAAAATAAAATGTTGACTATATGTATTTTCAACTTACATATTTGCCTTCCATTTTTGACCTTCCTTTGAATTATGTGATTTCGAAGCAACCAAGTTTTCTTATTTATATTTTGGTAATCAGATATAATTCACTTGAAATGTCATTCCCTTCAAAGGAACATATTTTTTTATATTTTATGATATAGTAAATGAGCTTTACTGATGAAAAGAGACAACCATCCCTTATAGACATAAAATATGTTAATGATGCGATGCAATCCATGTGGCGGGATCTTAATGACACATGCATAAGTTTAGCGAATACTTTACTCTTCAAACTGTAACACGACAGTGAAGCTGTTGCGGCAGAAATATGTAAGGCGGTGGTACTAGACCCGAGCGAGATGATGCATAATTCTACCACCTTTTGCCTTTTGTGTATAACCTGGCAGAACGTCAAATAGTCTATTATTCAAATGGGGCCCGGACTGACATGGAGTAAACGTGACCACTATGGAGGTATGTACTGACTCAGTAATGAGTATCCAAATTCAATATTCAATTTGACCATTATTAATATTTTATACGTGTGTTGTATTTTTAACTAGCTGTCGCGTACAATTTTACCCGCAAATAGAGTAACATGTTATAGTAATCTACTTTTACCTTCTATTTCAGCTCCTTGATAACGCTACAAAATGTTAAGGGCATGGAAGCAGATGCCATTTATACAGACTTTTTAAAGGCTTTTGGCAGGGTAGATCTTTTTGGCAGGGACTCATAATTTAAAAGTTGCAATCAATCGATAATTGTCAGTTATCAATTTTTAGCTGATGGTACTTGTATTTTAAAAATAGACTATCCAAAGTTGTATTAAATGGTTCTTAATCAAGAGTAATCAGGGCCACATCTAGGGTTCCACAAGGGACAATTCTTGGTTGGACCTTCTTTCATGTCCACATCAATAGCGTCAAGGATGTTTCTTTGTTTGTAGATAACCTTAAAGTGACTATAGTTATTTATACCCAGTTTCAGTGGCTCATAGTTGCTGCAGGAAGACTAACTAAGATTGGTAAAATGGGGTAAAAATAACATGACACTGAACATTGATAAATGGCTCTGCGACAAAATAGTGAAATATGTAAACTGGATATAACTCTTAAGAGCAAATTTAGGATTGGCTCAACACTTGCTTCTGCAAGTAAATCATTGCATTTTGTATTTAGATGTAGCAAATAATTCAAGAGGAAAGAGACTGTTTAAAGTCTTTATAATTCTTTTGAAGAAATGAACTTGAATAGGGTTGCGATATCTGGGCGTCATTTTACAAGATCCACATTAATTGAATAGAAAATATGCAGAAATTCCTCTCAGAATGATTCATTACATCTAAACAGGTTTTTATCTTTAAAAAATTGAGTCCAATGCCGGCATGGCATTTGCATTATAATTAATCGGGAGTTTTTAGTACAAAAACTAAGAAAGTGGTTTTTCGATTTAATTTCGAAATTTTTCAACCAATTGATTTTTGCTCTTTTACAATATTTTATTAGTTAAAAAAACTACGTTAAATGCCGTATATATAAATATATATAAATAAATATTCACGGGACAAATTACACTTACTGATCCAACCCCAAAGCAAATTATTTGCTTGTGTTATGGGTGTTAGTCAACGATACTAATACATAGAAATACATATATAAATAGTTTTACATACATAATAAATATTCAAACATCACACAAATGCTTATCCCCCTTGGGGATTGAACCCGAGCCGCGTCGATTGCGTAGTCAGGGTCGCTAACCACTCGACCAACGGGGCGCGGCGGTCAAAGTATAAAAAATTAAAATATACAGTACCAAGTGTTTAAAATATACAGTTTTTCAAATATTAAAATTATATTAAAGTAAATTTACGCTCGTATTTCCGAATAAGTCCACCAGGTCACTAGACTACACAGGCGATTTTAAAATTATATTGTTTCAAAATATAACTTTCAAACCAACACTACTTTATACTACTAATACTTTCAAATTTTATTGTAATTTTTAGATATTGAAATAACTACACATATATAGCTATGTTTAATATTTTGATTTAATTATTTTAATGAAATTAATTTAGCGGAATTTTTGAATTTGTCTTATATAAGGTCGGGGCAAAAGTATTTTTGTATTGTTCATACATAGGAAAATATTTTTAGGTACAATTTTTTATTTATTTATAATATGTATGTGCCGTTTCGATCGATGATTTATTGCCATCTAATGGGTTGTGCCATGATCCCATTTCTGTAGAAATTTTGAGAGTTTTGATTTAAAAAATCTGACAGGTAGTGTTCACAGTGTTATTTTGAGGTTAGCTTTATGCTTACTAAAGAGTTCTGCAATGACCGAAACAGGTGGAAATCTAATAGGGCAAGGTCAGAGCTATACGATGGATGCTTCAACACATCTCAGCCAAGCTCTCTTAATTTTTGCTGCGTGGCTATAGATGATTGCGGTCTGGCGTTGTCATGGTGGAACACCACGCCCTTCCTATTCACCAGCGCTGACCGGTTTTTCTCAATAGTTTTTTAGTCTCAGTAGAGGTCAGAATCGATGGTTTTACCTGGTGGCAAAAGCTTACAGTGGATGATTCCTTTCCAATCCCACCATATACATAGCATCACTTTGTTCCGAGTCAGGCCGGGCTTTGCCATGGTCTGTGGGGCTTGTCCTTGCTTCGACTATGATCTTTTTCGCACATTTTTATCGTTAGTTAAAGATACGGTTTTAAGATTAGTTAAAGATTAGTTAAAGAGACCGAAGATAAGTTATTTATTAAGTTACCGATTTTCATCACCCGTAATCAACTGCTTAAGAAATAGTTCGGAAATGTTACGTTTCAATAAAGAATGCAAATGGTAACACTTTGCATTAGGTTTCTCTCAGTGAGATCATGTGGTACCCAAACATCAAGTTTTCTTCTTGTACCTAGACTTTTGTAAATGACGTAAAACTGTTTTATGATCAACATTCAGTTCTTCTACAATGTCGTAGATAAATAAATAGATATGTCGATCTTGCTCCACTTTCTCGAAGATGGCACTCATTTTATGTGACAGGGCATCCAGAGCAAACCTCATTATTGACACTAAAATTTTCAGACTTGAAACACTTGAACCACATTTGTGCTACTCTTATTGATACCGCATTAAGTCCGTAAACCGCACAAATTTTATTCGCGGCGTTTGTTGCATTTTTACCTTTTTTGTAATAAAATCTACCGAATTTCTTCGTCACATACGTTCATTTTGCTAGCTTGAAAAACAATTGAAAAATGACGGGAACTAGTTCTTTTTTATTTATTGCATCTTTAAAATGTCACATTTAATGGTATTAAAACCAGCCAATTACATTCAGTACAGCTAAAGAGATTTGATTACTAATAATACATTACCCAAACCCAAAAGAGAGCACATTTCACCATATTTAAATCGTATCAATATGGCAAATAGAAGAGAATTACAAGTAGCAGGTACCGTGCAGAAGGTAATATGGGAAAAGAAACCAGAATATCTCTTTGAAAAACTTATCTGGATTAAAGATATCTATACAAGAAACACGCGATCGGCTAACTTCAATTTGCTCACTATACCGAAAATGAGGACTGTAGGTACGAGGGATGGTTTCAAATACCAAGCATCAAAAATTTGGAATAATTTGCCTCCACCTATGCGGGAAAAAATAGGTTTACATACTTTTAAAGTTTTATATAAGTTAAAATTACTGGAACATCAACGAAAATCGAAAATTTGAGACTACCCTACAATTCAACGTTCAGGCCTGCCTCGGGTTGGTCCCAAAATGTGGGTTTAGTAAACTGGTAATTGACGCTAGCGGCTGTGCCTGTGCTGAATTCTCTCCCTCGAAAAATCGAATAAAAACGTAATTTATATGCAGTTCATATGTATGTGTTAGGATGTATTACATATGTATATTTTGTGTTATGTGTATATAGTATATGTATTGTCTATGTTGTGTGAGTATATCTATTTATTTTGTGTATGTTTAAAAAGGGTTAGGGATTTATTTATTTATTTTGTTTTCTCCCATACAATATATATGTGAGATAAACATGTGGAGTTTGTAGCTGTCGTCACTTTCAACCACCGACCATTATTGCTCTACTGTCAATTTAGATCTAGGGACACTTGAAAACCAGCGTTTCACAGTGCTGTATCAACCGCACTGGAAAAGCATAAGCTGAATTGTTCCTTTGGCCAAAAATAAGCGTACTGTTTCTCATGTATTAAGTATATTTAGTTGCTAGTTTTCATAGTGTATAATATTGTGCCAATCTGGAAGGGATGTGAATGGACTGCGTTTGGTCGAGTTATAGTCATAAGCGGAGCTCACTTCGAGTTCCCATTCAGGTTGGCAATAGATTTAGTTTAGTGTTTTACGGTAATAAATATATTTAGGAAATTAGATTTAAGATATTTGGCAATAAATTATTCTTATTCTTATTCTTACGTTAAAAATACGAAAATACTTTTGCCCCGGCCTAATATATAATAATACAAGCTCGAAGTTTATAACTTGTACTACACACAAAATTTTAAGCTCTACTGGACTTCATAATACTTGGTATTACAAAAGGATGGAAGTTTCATAATAATTGTAAGTTATAGTACCTTTTAGATCCCTAACATTGTTATTTAATGCAAGAATAGTATTGCGTTATAAGAATATTTTCTAAAAATTCTGAAAAAGTTTCCGAAGTATTAAATTACGTGTTATGCAGAATATTAAAAGTAACGGCACATTTGAATATGAATTTTACTTGTGTTATTAACTAATTCTAGCCGACCAGATGTGTGGCACACCTGTGTTATGCACCTGTTTGAGATGATGACGTCATAACGGACAAAATAGATAATGAATGGTATAAATAAGCAGGGACATCATGTTTTCGAGTCATTGTATTCTATCACTTGTTGAGGTTATTACTCTGCCCAAAATTATACTGTGCGTGTAAAAGTGATTCAAGTGTTTTTTAACTTTAACCAATAGGAAGGTGAGGCCTGAGTGTAGTCATTTTTCGAAACTTAATTTAATATTACACAAGTGAAACAGGTTAATAAATTGAACAAAAATCATTACAAACAGGTTAAACATAAAAGTCATTACAAATATACTTTATTATTTTTAACTGTTTTTATATCTAAAGATAGCAAATAAGCAAATGGGTCTCCTGATAGAGTCAACCATCGCCTATAGACAACAAAGATGTTAATGATGCGTTGGTATCTTGTGGCGAGGTCTAATGCCACATGGCACATGCATAAGTTTACCGGCATTTTTTCCCTAAACCAGAACACGACAGTGACAAGCACTGACTCTATTGCGGCAGGTATAGGCAAGCCGGTGGTACCATACCTGGGCGAGACAATGCAGAACTCTACCTCAGACCTAGTAGCCACGATGATAGTGACTCGCATAGCCAATCGGTTGTCTTTTTCGACCTGCCTGGCAGAACGGCAGTTGACCTATTCTTCAAAGGAGCTCGGGACCAACACTGGGAACTTCGTTATCGATTTTATGTTGTTACTTGTTACTTTATCTAAGCTCCCTGAACCGTCAAACAAACTTCATGTACCTCTATAATATAGTAGGCAAGACAGCCGATAAAATGGAATTATTTTTTATTTAATATTATTTACACCGTTGTACTGGTTGAGTGGAAGTAATAAATTCACAGATTTTATGACGCCATTTATAGACTACGAACCTTTTCAATAAAAATTTTTTATTTCTTAAAAGCTTTGAAATATTGATCGATCATAAAGGCTACAAGGGTGCTTTAATAAAAATAAGTTTACACATAAAAGCAAAGAAAACACGTTTCATAATTTATAAAATATTTATTTCCTGTTTTGCAGTTTAACATAAACACAAACATACAATAATACACATACATAATGTAGATACAATAATAAACATACATTTGACCGTCCCGTTGGTCGAGTGGTTAGCGTATCTGATTACGTATCAATGGGGCTCGGGTTCGATTCCCGATAGGGACAAACATTTATGTGATGTGCATAGATGTTTATATTTGATCTTTACAAGAGAAAGATAAAGACCTGGCATTAATTTCCATAAACAATCAAAATTATAAAATTGCATGCATTTCAAAGCTAAACATATAAAAATAGCTTTATCTCTGTCTATCAAGTTCGTATTTTCATAATAGACAAAGCTACAAAAATTTTGTCTGTACTCTAATTTCAAATATTTAAGAAAATAACGTCACCTTAAACAGCTTGCGGCCAATACACCATTACTAAATTACACTGTCAATGTACGTAAAACGTCAAATAACCCTTTGTTTACAAAACATTACATTGATTTGAGCATTTCTTTTTATTTTTCTATAACTTTAGTGTGTACCTTAAATCTCAAATAAAAACAATTGTTTAAGTAACATGCCCAATTGCAATATAATTTATTAATTGTTATGTAGACATTAAACAGCTGTTCTTAAGACCGCCATTACTCGGGACGAAATTACACGGATTTTCCTCAGTTATTTCATATCTAGTAATAGTTTTCTTCATCTAAGATCTCTATGTATAAGCATCGTTGACTGACACTCATACTACGAGCAAATAAATTGTTTACTTTGCGATTAGATCAAGTCGTGTAATTTGTCCAGTGATATTTATTTATTTATTTATATGAAAATACGAACATGCGAATACACGAACATACGAACACACGAACTAGCGAACATTTATACCCTTACGAAATGTAGTATACATGCTTGGACGCCTCAATAGATCATTATTTATACTGAAATATAATGCAATTTTAACAAGGCTTCGTTATAAATTTAATTGAACTTAGAATAAGCTATATACAAATTAGAATAAGTTATTCATAGTAGTTATGCTTCATACTTTTTTTTTCGGTGGGAGAGCGCTGGTGACCTGTGTCTCAGGTTTTCTTATGTACCTTTTCAGGGACCAGACTCTCACAAAGTTGGAATAAGTTTTAAAATGTAATAAACTAGTTTGTAAAATAAACTAGCCCAGTACATTTTTTGCAACCTGTATAACTAGAAATTGTACTAACTTTGTGTCGAGTCAATAAATTATATTATTTTATATTTATATTATTATTAACAATATTACATACATGTCAAACTGACATGTATGTAAATACAGGATACTGGAAGTATAGGATACCTGAGGATAGGGTAGGATTTTTTGAGGTTTCTCAAAAACTCTTGAGCTAATTAAAGTAACCCTAGACTTTATATTATTAATTATTTAGTGACTTTGTCGAAATTCGACTTTCTCAGCTGTGATTGAGTGCTTAAGGAATCTGACTGTAAAAGTCAAAAGCGTCAAGATCAATTTAGTGGATTTAATACGAGCAGTGATTTTTGGTTGAAAATACCATATAAAAAGCGAGGTACGTGATTAAATAATTTAATGAACGTAAATTTGCTATATAGAATCTACACTTTGTTTGCTACATCTATTGACTTCGAATTTGTTAGTTCGCTTAATTGAAAACTGTGCAAATTTCGTTATTATATTACATTGAATTTATTAGAACAGAACTCTAAACTAATAACAAAATACTAGAAATTCTAATACCTGGAAAGGTATTTTGCATGGATAGCTTGTTTATATTGTTCGGGACTTGTTGTACTAATCAATATAATTATTTTAGAATTGTAAATTTATTTTCAGGTAGTCGAGTGAAACAAATTTGAAAAACTTAGACAATTAAAATTCCGATACGCTAGGATTTGAACCTGCAACCATCTCTGAAGCTGTGATGCTCTAACCAACTGAGCCAGTGTTGACAAGTAAAAGTGGTAAAAAAATTATTTGATTTGTGATCGAATCCGTCGATTGTACTGTTCGCTAGATATACATACGTATATTATGCTAATTTAATGAGTTCATCTTGACACTTTGAAGTAGTCGACGCTGGATCATCATCGCTGAGCTTCCTGGCTTAAGGAAAGGTCGCAGATTCAAATCCCAGCGTGTTGATTTTTTTGTTTTGTTGAGTTTTTTAAATTTTCCCAAGTACGGGATAAGTGCTTAAACACATAATATATTATGTAGAGTGAAACAAACTTTTGGAAATAATTTAGTTTCAAATATTGTTTGCTACTGGTAATAACCAAAACAAATAGGTTGTCGTACTTTGCAATATAGACACAATATGCCTTTTAGGGTTTTAGTAGAGAATTCGAACTAGAGTCAACCCTCATCCATCTGTTTAATGAATGAAAACTATTTCATCTACAATTTAGCATGTCAAAATTGTAGATGAAATAGTACGTACGTAATAATATTTCGCGACTGGGTTGACCAAGTTTAAAAAAAAGTTAAAAAAAAGGTATCTTCACGCCTGTATCTCCGAAAGGGTAGAGGTACAACAAGTGCACCGACGATTAGCCGAAGATACTTGGTCCCACAATGTGATAGGTGGCAAGCCTATCGCCAACCGGGCAAAACACATTTTTAAATTGCCCGATCCAGGAATCGAAACCGGGAACTCATGTGGTCAACTCCGACACCGGACCACTACACCACAGAGGCGACTGAAATTGAAGCTACTATTTAACAATTTGAATGGTACTTTTTAATAACATTATGCTAATGAGTTAAACGAATAAATTTAGTACCAGCTAAAAGCCTAAACATTCGATATTTTTTATTTTATCTTTATTGTGAAACAGTACAAGTGTTTTAATATTAAACATTGAATAAAAATGGAGTTTTACCAAGTGCCGACGACAGAGTGTAGAAAAGCCTAAACCTTATGGAATATGCAAACATAAATTTATCTATTCTTTTTTTCTAGAATAACTACCAATACTAATTACTAATATTTAAAAGGCATGAACCTAGAATTGTTTTTTCTAGGTTCATGTTAAAAGGTTTAGTTTTTGAAAATTAAATTCGATTTTTGTTTTCAAAACTGCATTCAGCGTAGTTTTTTTAGTACGAAAGTATCGTAGAGTACCAAAAAACGATTGATTGAAAAATTTTGAAGTTATATCAAAATAACACTTCTTTCTAAATTTTTCGTCAACGATAACTCTCAAACGGAGACGTAGTTTTTTTTAAGGAATAGAGCTGATTATTAGTTTTTATACTCAATCGATACATTAATCTATAAAAGTATATAGTAGTATAAAAAAATCGTGTTTCGCCAAAATATTTTGTGTTTTTTTTAAATCTACTAGGCAGATTTGTGTGAAATTTTTAGGAAGTCTAAGTCGAGTAGAATCCAATCAACAAGTTTCGATCAGTTCAGCTTTCAAAAGTTATGAGATGTTTACATACACACATACACACACACACATATATACATAAGACATACTGACGTCATCATGAAAATAGTTGGAAAAGGTTCCAACTATTTTCGTGGAGATCTGGTGAAAACTCGATTTTCGAAAATCGGGGCAAGATTAGTAACTTCCTTATCTACATACGTAGCAGGAAGTTAAAAATGTAGTGAAAGGAATGGAACAAACAAACGGAAAGTCTCGAAAATAAATGAGATCTCAGCGACACAATAATCCATCACACTTTTCACCACGTCAGTAGCACAAACATAAGAAGAATTACTTATGTAACTATCACTCGTGCTGACATCCAGAATATACATATATACACAAATACAATAAATACTCATGCACTCATACACACACAAACACACACACATAAACACACACGCAAACACATGCAATCGCAGGTAAGCTACTTTTACAATAAGCAGTGGATTTATGTTGATGTAAAATCCATACTTCCATACTAATACTATAAATGCGAAAGTAACTCTGTCTGTCTGTCTGTCTGTTACGCTTTCACGGCTAAACCGCTGAACCGATTTGGATAAAATTTGGTACAAATATAGTGTGAGACCCAAGAAAGGACATAGGATAGTTCTTATCCCGGAAATCCCACGGGAACGGGAACTATGCGGGTTTTTATTTTAGAAATTTTTCCACGCGAACATAGTCGCGGGCACAGCTAGTAAATAAATAAATGTAATTGTTGCATGTTTCATTTGGTGAAGGTATCATCGACAGCCGACTCGAATAGCACTTCACCTAACGTGAATTGAATTATAAATCCCCGCAAAGCAAGTTCTGAAACCATAAAACAGATTACGAAATTTTTAAATTAGATAGCAAAAAATATCCTCTTGTTAGTCCCGGGCTCCTTTAAAGAATCGGCCAACTACCGTTCTGCCAGGCAGGTCGTAAAAGGCGACCGAATGGGTATGCAAATCACTACTATCGTGGCTACTAGGTGGCAGAGTTCTGCATTGTCTCGTCCGGGTCTCGTACCAATGCCTTACCTATTCCTGATGCAATAGCGTCAGTGCTTGTCACTGTCGTGTTCGGGTTTGGAGGGTAAGACAGCCGGTAAGCTTCTGCATGTGGCATTAAACCTCGCTACAAGATAGCAACGCACATTTAACATCTTTGGTGTCTTTAGATGATGGTTGACTCTTTCCATCAGGAGACCCATCTGCTTGTTTGCTATCTTATGACATATAAAAAATGTCTTTTCATATAGAAAGAGGAACCAACGCCTATAGACGCCAAAGATGTTAATGGTGCCTTGCTATTCATGTGGCGAGATGGCATGCCACATGCATAAGGCTACTTTTCAATCCAAAGTGGGACAGATCAGTAAAAAGCATTGACACTATTGCGGCAGGAATAGGTATGTGATGCGGTGTGCACCACATACGCGGGCGAGACGTTGTAAATTCTTTCTATAAGTAATTATAATATTGTCATAGAATCACAATAACTTTTTTCTGGACTGATGAAACACGTGGCTCACGATTTCGCTAGAATAATAAGATAATTCTTAACACTTGCAATCGCTTTCGGTTCGAAATTCGACCATGGGCGAACAATTAAATCTCCTTGGAATTTGACAAGAGATTTTAGTCATAAACTTAAAAGTATATATGTGTGTTTATTACGATGTATGCCAAATTAATGTAGTTTGTAGCCGCCATGTTGGTCCCGGCCTCCTTTGAAGAATAGGCCAATTGCCGTTGTGCCAGGCAGGTCGTAAAAGGCGACCGATTGGCTATCGAGTCACTACCATCATGGCTACTAGGTGGTAGAGTTCTGCATTGTCTCGCCCGGGTCTGGTACCACCGCCTTCCCTATTGCTGCTATGTTATTGCTATGTTTGTTGCTTTCGTGTTCTGGTTTGGAGGGTAAGGTAGCCGGTAAACTTATGCATGTGTCATTAGACTTCGCCACAAGATAGCAACGCACCATTAACATCTTTGGTGTTTATAGGCGATGGTTGACTCTTTCTATCAGGAGACCCATCTGCTTGTTTGCTATCTTATGATATAAAAAAAGTGTGTGTAATGCTTATTTTTATTAATTTTTTTTTATAGAAAAGGGGGCTAATGACAGGCTCACCTGATGGTAAGTGATCACCACCGCCCATGGACAGCCACACTATCAGAAGATTTGCAGTTGCGTTGCCGGCCTTTTAAGAAAGAGTAGGCTCTTTTCTTGAAGGTCCCTGAGTCGTATCCGCTTCGAAAAACCCCTGCCGGTAATTGGTTCCACAGAGGAATAGAGCGAGGGAAGAAGTGCCTTGAGAATTGCACAGTTGTGGATTTCCAGACATCGAGATGATGAGGATGAAATTTTGAATTTTGTCGCGATGTTCGATGGTGAAATTCTGTGGCAGGAATTAATCCAAACAGTCTGTCGGAACATTCCTCATGAAAGATCCGATAAAAAATGCAGAGCGAAGCCACATCTCTACGCAATGCCAAAGAATCAAGCCGATCAGAAATAGTCCTGTTATTGACGATTCGAGTCGCTCTACGTTGAATGCGGTCAAAAGGAAGGAGCTGGTACTGAGGAGACCCCGCCCACAAGTGAGAGCAGTACTCCATATGAGGCCAGATTTGCGCCTTATAAAGTTCTAGGCGATGGGCCGGCGTGAAATACTGTCTGGCCCTGCTGAGAACACCCAGCTTTTTTGAGGCTAATTTGGCCTTGCCTTCCAAGTGACCACGGAACTGAACGTTGCTCGATATGTCAACTCCAAGAATTTCAAGACTGGCTGTGGCTGTTAGGGAAGTATTTTCGAAGCGAGAATATACGACAAGTGAGATTTTTTAGTGGAAAACGCGCAAACTTGTGTCTTCTTGGGGTTAAAGTGGACTAAATTTAGTCGACCCCACTTTGAGGCTGAGGAAAGTTGTTCTTCGATTTCCGATTCAAGTTTGTTCCGGCACTCGTTCACATATTTTTGAGAAACTCCGCTGCGGCCGGAGTACAAAGCATCACCCGTACTGTCGTCCGCATAGCAATGAATGTTGCTTGATTGCAACATGTCATTAATATGCAGAAGAAACAGTGTAGGTGATAACACACAGCCCTGAGGAACACCAGCATTGACGGGTTTAAGTTCAGATCATGCGCCATCAACAAAGACCTTGTTGCTCCGATCTGCCAAAAAATTGGTGATCCAGTTGCAGAGTTTCACAGGAAGCCCATAAAAAGGGAGCTTGGAGAGAAGTGCTTTGTGCCATACCCGATCAAAGGCTTTCGCTATGTCCAAAGTAACCGCCAAAGCCTCCCCCTTATCTCCACAGCCTCCGCCCATCGGTGCGTTAGGTAAACTAAAAGATCACCAGCTGAGCGACCGCGACGAAAACCGTACTGACGATCACCAATCAGCTGGTGCTCTTCTAGATACCCCAAAAGCTGGCTGTTAATAATGGCTGTTAATTATTTTGGAGAACAAAGGGATTATCGCTATAGGCCGATAGTTAGATGGATCTGAGCGATCGCCTTTCTTAGGGATTGGGTGCACTAAAGCTGTCTTCTAATATATTTCTGATGCATATTATGTAAAAATTTTATTCTTATGCACTCTTCCGTAATGTAGACTTTAATTGTGGCAAATTTCATACTTCGCGTAATTGACTTTAAAATGGGGACAAAGTTTTTGTTTCATGTATTAATATATAATTTAAAACCACCCTAGAAATAAGTAAAGTCGCATAATCCTGAATGTGCTGCGAAAACGCAGTTGGTTCACATAAGAGTAAAGAACGACTTGTAAAATTCAGAGCGTATATTTAATTGAATTTGTAATGAAGTTAAGTCCAGTGGCGGCGACAAAATGAAACACAGCTTTCTTCTATTTGACTTCATTTTCTTCACCAGTTAGATTTATATGTGAATGGCGTGGCGTATGGCAGTTTTGTTTGCAAATTACATTGATTTAATTGATTTTACAATTAAATTTAAACAAAAATTATATCACAACAAAAAACGTAGACGTATATCATATTATTTTATATAATAAGTACAAAAGGTAATGGCTGTCCGATTAAGAATATCATTAACTAGCTGTCCCCCCGACTTCGTCTACATGGAAAAACTTCGAAATAAAAGTGACCTTAGTAACTTTTCATTACCGTGGCTTTAAAGATAGACAGTTTCGAGGTGTTCCGGCATAGTTTCCGTTCCCGTGGCATTTCCGGAATAAAACTTTCCTATGTCCTTTTTCGGGTCTCAAACTATTTTTTTTAAAAATTTCGTCCAAATTGAACCAATGGTTTAGGCGTGAAGAAAAGATTTTCACATTTATAATATTAATAAGGATTTAAAATTCATAGTAGAGATAAGTTGATCAACTTAATTAAAGAAACCACTATAAGACGCTGATGAAGAATAGACCAACTGCCGTTCTGCCAGGCAGGTCGTAAAAGGCGACCGTTTGGCTATGCAAATCACTACCATCGTGACTACTAGGTGGTAGAGTTCTGCATTGTCTCAACCGGTTCATGTATCACCGCTTTACCTATTCCTGCCGCAATAGCGTCAGTGCTTGTCACTGTCGTGTTCCGGTTTGGAGGGTAAGGTAGCACGTAAACTTATGCATGTGGCATTAGTCCTCGTCACAAGATAGCAACGCACCATTAACATATTTGTTGTCTATAGGCAATGGTTGACTCTTACCATCAGGACACTCTTCTGCTTGCTTGTTATCTTATGATATAAAAAAATTACAAACCCTAGAGAAACATTAGACAAAGTAGATATGAACCGCGATGTCGGAAACATAATTATGTCACGTAGCATCTTTGGATTGTATGTAAATGCGATTATCACAGATCCAGTTTAGGAACAGAATTGTTGTCTTTATCCTTTAATTAAGATTTCTTAATTTACGACCCGCGCAACGTGCTTCTCTAATTCAAAACATCCTTACACCATTTTTCATATAATGTGTAGGTAGAAAGGTATAGCAATAATATCATATACGAAACACCTCTATAAGGGTTAAATGTAGAAGATTGTATATTTTTTGTAAATTCTATATATACAGAGTTACTTTTAAAAGTCCGGCTAAAATTTCAGAGCCTGTTCAGAATCAATAGTATGTTCGATTTATGTAATAAAAAATAATAAAAAAAAAATCAAATCAAAATGCATGAATATATTTTCAATTATTAGATACACAAAATTCGAACTAAAAATTTTTTTTTTTTTTTTTATATCATAAGATAGCAAACAAGCAGATGGGTCTCCTGATGGAAAGAGTCAACCATCGCCTATAGACACCAAAGATGTTAATGGTGCGTTGCTATCTTGTGGCGAGATCTAATGCCACATGCATAAGTTTACCGGCTACCTTACCCTCCAAACCGGAACACGACAGCGACAAGCACTGACGCTATTGCGGCAGGAATAGGTAAGGCGGTGGTACCAGACCCGGGCGAGACAATGCAGAACTCTACCACCTAGTAGCCACGATGGTAGTGGCTCGATAGCCAATCGGTCGCCTTTTACGACCTGCCTGGCAGAACGGCAGTTGGCCTATTCTACAAAGGAGGCCGGGACCAACACGGCGGATTTAGTGCCTTTAAACAGATTAAGTGATCGGGAAAAATATACTTAGAGAGACAGTATACATAATAGTTTATATCGTAACTACAGAGTTCATTCACAAACTAGGTTCATCCAATTCACGAATTTAGTGGGATATTTTTAAACGAATATTTTCATATTATCTGGTAATAATTATTACAATAATAATTGAAGCGCACTTCACTTCATTATTTAATTCCTAATTTTAAATTTTGGCCGGACCTTTAAAAGTAATATAGTAGCTGACCCGGGAAACGTTGTTTTGCCATACAAGTCTCTACTGAATACTTTGGTGAGGTATTTAAGTTAAATGAGACAAAATCTAACCTATCCTTTAGTTGGAGCAAACAGTAAATATATTCAAAATTTATTAAAATCGGTTCAGTAATTTCGGAGTTCATTGCGAATAAACAACATGACATGTAATTTATATATTTCGCTGTAACAGGGCTTATGGGCGTCGTCGTCGAGATAAAGTGCGAGCACAAAGTATTCACTGTTTCACATTATTTTGTAATAAATATTAACATGTGATAAATCAAATGAATTTCAATTAAAATTTAATACAGTGTTTCAGTAAACAAACGAGCTTACTTCTAGCAGATTGTTTACCAAAACCAATCAACATATTTCCACCTACGTGTTCTAAAAATAAAACAAATATAGAGTAAGTCAGATGATATAAACAAAGACTTGATAAAGTATATTCTTTGAATAAACAATTGATCTCGCGTCTTATAATTAGCAACCAACTCAGCTTCAATTCACTTCTTCTAACATATAAATAAATAAATATTAATAAATATGAACGGGAAAAATTACACTTATTGATCTAACCCCAAAGTAAGCAAATTATTTTCTTGTGTTATGGGTGTTAGTTAACGATACTAATACCTACATAAAAATACATATATAAATACTGTTATATACATAATAAACACCCAAACCCATAAATACAAACATCTATGCTCATCACACTAATGCTGTCCCTGTCAGGGATCGAACCCGAGCCCTGTCGATTGCGTAGTCAGGGTCACTAACCACTCGACCAACGGGGCGGGGGGAAAGGTCAAAAACATATAAAGTAACTATATTATTATTACACCGACTGACTGGTGAGTTACCTTCAATATTTAAGCTAGTCATATATGATCGGCAACTATCACGTATAGTTGGCGATCATGTATGACTAGCTGTTGCCTGCGACTTCGTCCGCGCGGACTTCGTTTACTCCGCACTGCTCCTCCCCCGTAGGTGCTAGCGTGATAATATGTAGCCTATATGTTGACCCGACCTGTTAGTAATATTCATGCAAAATTTGAAGTAAATCCATGCAGTACTTTTTGAGTTTACCACGGACATACATACAGACAAACAGACAAACAGACATACAGACAAAGAGACAAACAGACAAAAATTCTAAAAACTATATTTTTGGCTTCGATATCGATTATAGATCACGTCCCAAGTATTTTTTTTTTAAATATTCAATGTACAGTTTTGACTTTCCTACGATTTTATTATATGTATAGATGAAAAAAAATAACATTAATAATAAATATTAAAATACTTGTAAGTAAATTTAATAAACAGTACACTGAGAATCCTAGAGTATAATATCCACATTTCACTTATTTTTAAAGAAATATTTGTCAAAAATTAAAAACCTAATTTTATTATTTCATTTTAACGAGAATCGAGTACCGAGTGCTCGCTAGAAGTATCGAAGGTAACTCCACTCCAGAAGTATCGAAGGCAGTCAAAGTCAGTGGACTTTGACTGCCTCCTCATGATCTAGGGAATAGCCTATTCGGCTCAGTTCACGAGGTCCCAGGTTCGATCTTCGGCTCGGGCAAAAGTGTTGAGGTTTTTTGAGGTTTTTCTCTGGGTGGTATGCTACCACTTCCGTGACTGGGATGAGAAAGTAAAGTCCTGATTATTGCTAGAAATAGTCGATAATCTTTATCAGATCGATAAAATGCAGCGATACGGATCACCACTCATCTGGGTAAACGACAAACCGGTGAATTGTGGTGAACTGGAAACTCTAAAGACCTCCGGTTTACTCTGCCTAAGTTCAAAATATGTTGACCAGATAACACTATAGGTGTTACTAGATCAACTACAAGTCACGGACAGGTAACAAACACAATGAACATATCTTTTTTTACCAGGAGTAATAAGCGTTGCAAAATATTGTGTTGCGTATTTTCTAGTTTACTAGTATTAAGGTAATGAGCTTACGCTGTTAGCGTTATAATTAAAGTGTATTTTCCTCTGTGATTCTTTATAATGAAGAAAAATAATAAAGGATATTATTTTATGAAATAAAAAGGAATAAGGGCGGCTAGTAGTCCTATACATAATAAATTTGAAACTAATATTTTATTAGATACCAGCAATTACTCACTCCTTTATTCACGTAACCAAATCGCGTAACAAATGTTCATTACTTTCTTTTGTTCAGTCGGGTAAAAAGTAGTAAATGTTATTACTGGTTAATGAAGCTTTCTAAGAGTGAAAGAATTTTAAAAAACTGCTGAATGCATTTTGAGTTAAATTGTAACAAAGAAACAAACAAAAAACCAAACCCATTCTCTTTATAATATCAGTTTAGATCATGCTATTCTGAGATACATATCTCGTGGACATTGTTTCGACCGCCCCGTTGGCCGAGTGGTTAGCGGCCCTGACTACGCAATCGACAGGGCTCGGGTTCGACCCCCGACGGGGACAAGCATTTGTGCGATGAGCATAAATGTTTGTATTTCCAGGTTTGGGTGTTTATTAAATCTATTCCAGTATTTATTTATGTATTCCTATGTATTAGTATCGTTGACTAACACCCATGACACAAGCAAATAATTTGCTTACTTTGGGGTTAGATCAGTAAGTGTAATTAGTCCCATGAATATTTATTTATTATTGTAGATGTCATTATATGTATTATTTAACCAAAAAATAGTGCCTGAATGGCCAAATTTCAAACTGCATATTTAATTTCCCGCTAAAGAGAGAAATTAACTTATTTTCGAAAATCTACTTCTTACTGGAACTTCTTTTTCGACAAATTTCACGATGACATCAGTATGTCTGTATGTATGTATATAATATGTAAATCTCTCTCGTTTTTGCTGACATTTGATTTGGTTTCGCCAAACTTAGGCTTTCTAAAAATTCGACTTTAGAGATTTCTACAAATTTTTAAAAATCCTTAAAATTTTGTCGATATAATGTAATTTTTAAATTACTTCCAAATCAATGTAGTGATTGATTAACAAATTATCAGCTCATTCCATAAAAAAACTGTGTTCAATTTCGCAAATTGCACCAAAATCATAGTGAAAAGTGACAAGAACACGACAGTGACAAGCACTGAGGTTCTTGTGACAGGAATAGGGAAGGCAGCGGTAGCAGACCTAAGCGAGGCTTTGCAGAACACTACCACATTGTAGTGACGATGGTAGTGACAAACTTGAAGATATTTTCTTGATTCAGACGTTACTTTGCGGAAATCCGTTATTAAAACGTGAAATTAATTAATTTTACTATTGTCCGCGAAAAACTTCTATGTGTCCACCGCGATGGCACCGAAAAAAGATGTCGCTTTAATATAAAGATAAAACTCAACAATGTTCCGGAAAAAAAGAAGACCTTAGCGGCACAATCCATCACACGATCAAAGGCATCCATCATACTTTCACCTTCACGTCCCATGTCGGCACCAAGAAAAAAAGCACACAATTTATGCACTCAACGCGCGTTTCACTTCGAAACCGAAGCATCTTCAGGAGAAACGAACACTACCTCACTTAATGCGAGTGTATTATTTACAAGGTGCGTTGAGAACATAAATTGTGTGCTTTTGTGCTTGTTGCCGGCGTGGGAAAGTGTGGTGGATGTGAGTGGATAATTGTACCGCTGGGTTCTTTTTTTGTTCGGATCATCGGTGAGTTTTTTTGTTCGGATCATCGAGATCATGAGAGTTATCCATTTATTAAGCCAACGTCTTCCGTTTCGGCACATAGAACAGTTCGCGGATAATAACAATTTTTTTTAATTATACCTTTTTTTTGACAAGTTTTGCCAATTGTTCGCCTTATACAAATTATCTTTCAAAATAGCAAATGGTCTGTTTTTCAAAGGGGGCTCAAACAAGGGGGCTGTTTTTCAAATTTTGCATGAATATTACTTACAGGTCGGGTCAACATATAGGCTACATATTATCACGCTATCATCTACGGGGAGGAGCTGTGCGGAGTAAACGAAGTCCGCGCGGACGAAGTTGCGGGCAACAGCTAGTTCTATAAATAAATTAGCAACTTATTAGAATATCAGTAGTCCTATTCAAACAACCATCCCGCTACATATTAGGTCTTAATTCGATAACCACTAATTGGAGATTTGAAAAGGCGGTTACGGTATGAGATCCTATATAGCCAAGGGCTATTTAAGCTGATCTCGTTTAAGATGCTGTAAAGCTTTGAATTTTATAGGGGTTTCAGAGAATAAATCCAAACTTTATGTCCTGTGCTTATTAAATTAACTTGTTTAATTTTTATGCTTTCCATTTTTTGTGTTTATTTATTTAGAATATTCAGCTTAATTAGGATCTAATCGTGAGCAGGTAAGGATTTGTAAGCCTAAAACCTGAAATCTGTATACCTGTGTGATTCCGATTCCGAAGTAATTTTTAAAAATTCGACACGTCAAAATTGCCTGTAAAGGTTTATTTGTAAAACATTATTTATTTTAGTTTTTGATCGAGGTTTTCAGATTTTTTTCTGGTGACTAGATAACTGAGTGGTGAAAGTGAGAAGCTAAGAAAAAAAAACACTCGCGCATATATGCACGAACCTACCAAAATTGCAAGCTTAGGATTTGTACCATAGTTCTAAGTCAAAAACCGTTGGAAATTTGTATAATTTGAAATATTCTTATAATCGGTAGTACTCATTTAAAATTTTCTCCACACCGGAATATAAAAACAAGAATTTACACTATTGCGAGCGGTAACACTCTACCACTTGGGAGTCATGATGACAGTTACACACATAGTTTGCCTTTTATATTCGGCATATTTTACGACATTCCGATCAAATGTATTTTTTTTATAGAAGAGGGGGCAAACGAGCAGGAGGTGCACCTGATGGTAAGTGATTACCGCCGCCCATGGACATCCGCAATACCAGAGGTCTTGCAGTTAGGTTGCCGGCCTTTTAAGAATGAGTAAGCTCTTTTCCTGAAGTAGAAATATAAATATAAGTACTAGAGTTTTTTCAAAATACATTAATTACACATGCAAACAATGATACGAACACCGAATTGTTCCAACTTCCAGTAGAAAAACATCACTCGATCATTCAGTTATATATCTAATACTCAACTAATTAAGATATCACCAGCTCTATACAAACCGTAATCCCGACACGTACTGAGGCTTAACTCGATAACCACTAATTGGAGCTGTGTAGGAGAAGTTGTCGGATTGTATTTAGAATGAAAACCTTTTTAGCTAAAACCTCTTTATCCATGCTAATACCTTTCTTCATAATGTCCTGCATAATTTTAAGAATATTTTTATATTAAATCTAAAATTGTGTTTATGTTTGTTAATGACAATTACTGTTTTCTTTCTGTTAATTCAAAAGCTCTTTAGACGGGAATATCAACTAATTTTATGGCTAAAACTTTAAAGCAGCTATACATTGAGAAGATCTAGCCGAAGAAATTCAGCAATTTTTTTAATTACTTTTTAATATTTAATGGACTTTTTAATACAGGATTGTATATTCTGGGTTTTATGGATGTAATCCTATTAACTAATATGTCAATCACAATATAAAATTAGAGATCTTTACGAGAATAATGTTATCTCAAACCTTTTGTCTACCACATATTTTTAACTGACCTGCGTATTTTTGCCTGCAAGAATATTAACATCTCATAATATAGTTTTTTGTATAATCTTTCATTCCTATTCCAGCTGCTGGGTGGATATTTGAAAAAAATGGCTGTCTTTGTCCTCGGATCTTCGAATATTTCTGTGCAAGATTTCACCAAAATCAATGAAGCTATTTAGTCGAGAAAGCTTAACAGACAGAATTAATAACATTAATATCGATATTATAAAGTGGTATAAGTGGGTTAATACACGGTTTTAATATAAGTGGTATTTTATTGCAAATTATGAACTCGAAGCTCGTTACAATAATAATAAAATATAAATTTATTTTTACGCAGACGGACTTATGAACAGAGTTTCCTACTAATTCATTGACTGCTACTGAATCTCCTTTTAAATAAGCCCCTATGATCTTTTATATATTTTGTCCCATTACAATGACTTATATACCAATAGTGGTTGGATGAGAAATCATGATCGTTAGCGGCACAGATAATACAGCTCAGCTTGAATCGTTTAGGCTTTGTTTGGCTTGATTTTGTTTTCATTTTGTTTGCTTGGGTTGCTTGGTTAAACTTAGCTTGGTAGTCGTTCATTTGTTACAAATATATGAAAGAGAACCTGTGTAAAAATACTGTAGATATTTAAGGACACGATAGTTCAGAATCATAAAATGTCAATGGTCAATGATCGGACAATAAAAACATAATTAAAAGAGAATATTGCTTAACTACATGGTAAACATCAACGAAATTAGTTTAGGAATATATTTAAAAAGTATGGTCACCACGCAGATGACAGTGGTGTGCTAACGTGTCTAGTCACGCATTTGATAAATATCTGTTATCGATATCGATATATATGCACGGATGTACATAATCATTTTTATTGGATAATTAGGTCATAATTTAAGCCCTACTTTTTTATCTACTCAATATCAGAATCGAGTACTTTACCAGTCAATCCGTATAATCCTCAACAAGAAAGACCGTCCATAACTCATATTAAGAACTTAAGAATAATATAATTTACTTTATAGCATACTAGCTGACCCACGCAGCTTCGCCCGGGAGTAGTGTAACATGTCGTCTAAATAGTTTTTCATACAACTTTTATCCCCTATTACAGCCTTTTAAGGGTTGATTTTTGAAAAAAAAAATGGCCTTTGTTTGACTCTAGATCTTCACCTATTTCCATGCCAAATTTCATGAAAATCAGTCAAGCGGTTTAGCCGTGAAAGCGTAACAGTCAGACAGACTTTTACATTTATAATATTAGTATGGAAGTATGAATTTCAGCTCAGTATATGTAAGATGGTAGAACCAAACTCAGAAGTCTCCAATATCTTATTCCGATAGTCGTGTCATACTTAACTAATTGTTTTCCTCTTAAAAAAATCTTAACCGCCCCATTGGTCGAGTGGTAAGCGACACTGATTACATACTCAATGGGGCTCGGGTTCCATTCCCTACATGGACTGGCATTTATGTGACAAGCAAAGATGTTTGTATTTCTGGGTTTGGGTGTTTGTTAAACATATTTTAGTATTTATAAATGTATTTCTATGTATCATTATCGTTAACCAAGATGCATATCACAAGCAAATAATTTGCTTGCTTTGGGGTTGGATCAATTCGGTTAAAATTTTCCGGAGATATTTATTTATATACTAGCTGACCCGACAAACGTTGTTTTGCAGTACATATTAGAGATCCATAGCGGACAAACACGTGAAACGTAATTTATATATGTATACGAGATTGTCCTTCCAGGCAGCCGAAACGGCATTGAACTTTATATGGTGGTTAAGTATTCTTAAATTTTCTAATTTTCCACGCAATTTTCTTAATATTTTCTCTTATAAGAACCTTCTCCTGACAATTGTTAACACAACAAAAAACAGGTTGTCGCTGTGTCCATGACACAGCCACAACCTGTGAATCTTTTACGTGAAAATGTCTACGTCACGAGTAATATCATGTGATGGTTTTTCATTCGTCGTTCCAATCACAATGCCCCCATCAAACCAGCCTATGGACCTAGACCACGTCCATCTTGTAGATAGCGAAATAGAGCGTAGGGCGGCGCTACCATCAGTGGGTGAGCCGCTATTACCCATCGACAGCGAAGAAGTAGGTGAGACCACATTCTCACTGATCCGACGACCCGTTAACTCTGGCAAATGGAACACACCAAAACACTATACACCTACACACGCGACAACCTCACCGCCAGCGGTGACGAAGACCCGTGTTTCGCCCATCTGCGAACCGAGCCCAAGAGCAAGAATCAGGCGATGGACAAAACAATGCCCCACCCTAAGCCCAGAGGAGACACCTTAAGGACGATAGCGTACAGCCCCAAATCTTTAAACTCTGGCTAAGCACTCTGCTCGTCGTCGCGACCGGTGAAGCTGTAAAAGCTCTTAAGGCTAGCAGTGATTCAGTCACTCCGAAAATTCGTCGTACAGGTGCCATCGTTGATCCGTTCTTCACTCTTTCTTGTGGGGCTTCATGGGTATCATGAGATTGCTATTTAAAATCCCTTCCAAACGGTATACGTTCCTTGTATTTTGCCTGGCTTTTTAGGATTTTTTTAGCTGATTACATTTTTTCTCTGAATGTTTCATTTAAACGCCATATATATTCACTATAAGCAATTAAAATTATTTTTTAAATAATAAAGTATTTTCACGCCCATATCCCCGAAGGAGTAGGCAGAGGTACAACAAGTGCACCCACGATTAGCCGAAGATACTTGGTCCCACAAATGTGATAGGTGGCAAGCCTATCGCCAAACGGGCACTTTTCAATCGCGGGCAACTTTGTGTTTCTCAGAAAACTGAAAAAACACTTTTCTTATGTGCCCGACCCGGGAATCGAACCCGGGACCTCATGTGGTCAACGCCAACGCTGGACCACTAGACCACAGAGGCGACTTTTTTAAATTTTTAAACAGTCGTTTACAGAATGATAACATATGGCTTATTTGTAAGAAAAAAAAGATTTTTTTCCAACGAGTCACCTGAGACGCCATTCCCACCAAAACGCGAGTGATGAGTCCTGGCGCTTTAAATTTGCGCTTTAAATTTAAATTTAAATAAATTTAATGTATACGAGAAAAAAATTAACATCCCCACTTTACACGTAGAAGAGCTAACCTTAATAAAATTTACCTACTACTATGTATATTCTTGCCAAATTATAGCTTTCTAGTTCTAAGGATCTCTGAGCTAGACTGCGGACGGACAGGCGGACGAACATACGGACGGAAGGCCGGATAGACATAGCGAAAGTATGAAGGTTTCTAGTTTACTTCGAAACCCTAAAAAATGATACCGAAAAATATAATCCTTTACGTAAACGTATTCACGTAAAACATACATGGCTGCGTCCATGACACAGCCTAAACCTGTTTTTTTAATCTAGTAACCAGGTTTTTTTTTGTATGATTGGTTAGCAAACAAGCAGATTCCACTTCTAATGGAAAGAGAAAACCATACATAGGTTAATGGTGCGTTGCTATCCGTGTGGCGAGATGGCAATGCCACATGCATTAACTATTATAGCTTACCCTCCAGACCGAAACACGACAATGACAAGTATTGACTTTATTGCGGCAGGAAGAGGTAAGGCGGCATTACTATCGCAATCGTATCGTATTGCTTTACATCACAAGTACGGCTGTTTCCGTACAGAGCCAGGAAAACAATGTAAAATAAAATGCTTGTATGTAATTGGGTTTAAATTTAAAGCAATTGACGTATGCATCGACTAAAAAAACCATTTTGTTTATATACTATAACTAGTTAAGCTCGAGTAACTATTGAATATTCATAAGCCTGCTTAAACTTAATTATAAATGATAATAACTACAAATGTGTTTATGACACATTTTTTACGGATAAATTGTATTTATTATGTTATAATTTATTATGTAAAATTCTAAATTAGTTTAATCAAAGTAAATTTTTTATAACATTTTTGACTTAACAATGATTTTTCATTTAATTTAACTAGCAAAAAGCAGAGCTTTGCTCGCTAAGTTATATTACCTAGTAATATTCTTACGAAAGTATTTTTATGCGAATTACATCTTTTAATGTATCATGGACTTTAACATCTTTTAATGTATCATGGACTTTATTTATTATATTCGCATCAAAGGAGTCGTCAGGCTTTGTATCTATGCAGGCGCAGAAAAATAAAACCAAAATAAAAAATAAAATGTTTCTAAGATAATTTTTTTAATACTTATGTATAAGGAAAATTCTTTAAAATTTTCTTGATTTATTAAAAACACGATTTCTATAATTATCAATGTTATCTACACAGAACAATTATAAAGGTTATCTACATATTTTACACCATATTTTCTGGTCTACCTACAATATAATATAGTACCTACCTATAATATGTAGCAACTCAAGATCTATCTCGCGCCACCACTTCACTGTTGAAGTCTAATATTGATAGAAATCAATTTTTATTTATGGTAACTATTTTGTAAAAGAGTTTTCTAGGAAAAATGAGTTTTAAGAATAAAAGTTGATCTTATAAAGAAAATTTAATTTAATTAACCTTCAACATTTTTAGAAATAATATTGGACTTACCGCAGACACGAAGAATTGGCGGTAGAAACTCAACGAATAATTTTATCACCGCCTTACCTAGCGCCTATCATCTACTAGTCACGATGGTAATGACATGTCTATACATGGCATTGGCTATCCAATCGATCGCCTTTATGACCTATCTGAACGAACGGCAGTTGGTCTATTCTTCAAAGGAGGTCTTGAACAACAGAAGAAGTAGACAAAGTAAGTGCATGTGGTGCCGAAGTAACGATAAATCTGCATTATATGGCTAAAGCTATGTTCGTTCTGACAGCAATTTTTAACAAGAATAATTTATATCCCCCAAGTGCCATCGTATGTATTAATGATCTGTGGTCGTAATAAATTCTATTTTCCTGGACGTTTGTGGCGGAGCAGCCTGATGTTTTCGCAATTTATTACCGAGTTATAATTAAAAAACGTTAACATTGGTCTAATAAAAATTTTCGCGAATTTAAGCCACTTTTGATACGTAACTTTTAAATGTTGGATAAATTACACAAATTAAACAATTTGGATAATAAAATAATGAGAAAATAATTGGTCTGTGCCCGTATATTTGTCTGAGCTCCTTCAATTAATAAACATATGCAGTTCGTAAAAGGCAAATAATTGGCTATACGTGTCACAGCCATCGTGACTACTGTGTCACTGCCATCGTGACTACTGTGTCACTGCCATCGTGACTACTAGGTCACAGAGCCCTGCATGTTTTGTCGTCCGTGTCGTGGTATATGGTTTCAGGTTTCAGTGTGCAAAGTACTAATTTATCTTTAGTTTAAACTAGATTTAAAGTACAGCCCCGCAAGTCACGTAAGACAATCGAACCGAAGCGTTCAGGAAATTTACACACATAAAAACGATATAGTTTTGAGTCGTGCTACGACACAGCATAATGTGTATATAAGTAAATGTGTACAGTATACTAGTTCTAAACCAGGGACTCTTAAATTGGGGTCCATGGACCCCAAGGGAGCCAGTATATGATAACTAGGTGTTCACATCTGCTTAATTCACTGTTAATAGTTCTATTTTAATTATTTACTAGCTGTTGCCCGCGACTTTGTTCGCGCAGACATCGTTTACTCCGCACAGCTCCTCCCCCTTAGGTGATAGCGTGATAATATGTAGCCTATATGTTGACCCGACCTGTTAGTAATTTTCATGCAAAATTTGAAGCAAACCCACGCAGTACTTTTTGAGTTTACCCCGGACATACATTGACTTTCCTACGATTTTATTATATGTATATAGATTTACATTTATTATACTGTCATTTGTTCATGATTCAAAACTCAAACAACAGCATCCTTCACATTAATTCATAGTATCTTCACACCCGATTAACCAAAGATACTGAGTCCCATAATGTGATTGGTGGCAAACCTATCGCCAACTGGGCACTTACCTAATCCCAGGCAACGATTTTTTTATCAGAAAACTGAAAAAAACTCATTTTGAATTGCTCGACCCGGGAATCGAACCTGGGATCTCATGCGGTCAACTCCGACACCTACTACTACTACTAAATCACAGAGGCGATTAACTCATATTAAATAAAATTTAATTTAGTATTGAAGTAGAATAGTAAAAATATAGAGTCATAATCTCTATTTTCGAACACATTATTTTATTTTTCGCATAATGTGTTAAATAACAGATCTGTGGTAATTTGGAAGTTCTGAAAGTGGTCCATGTCTAGCAAAAGTTTAAGAAACACTGTTCTAAACTCTTCGACTCGATTGATGTTTTTTTCGTCTCTTTTATACACTAATTTGTAATAATTGGTTGTAGCTGGATGTATTTAAAAATCACATTATTACATACATATCTTTACGCGAGATCCCTTACGGGGTAAGCAGGCAGAACCGAGTGCCATAATAATATTACGATCTTGCAGACTTGTCTCGCTTCCTCCACATTCATTACTCTCTTTATACAAACACGCTGGTTATGAAGATTTTATACCAATTTCGGATAACACTTGATTAATCTGATCATGGTACGCCAGTCTTGATCCTCCCAATACATTATTTTTTTTATATACTATAATAAGATAGCAATCGTGCAGATGCCTCTCCTGATGGAAAATGATACCATCGCCTATAGACGCCTAAGATATAATGGTGCGTTGCTGTCTGTGTGGCGAGATGGTAATGCCACATGCATAAATCTACCTTACCCCCCAAACCGTTACATTACAATAAAAACTTGAGAGGTGTCAAGGGACACCCGGATGGAACGAAGTTCCTTTCGATTAATTAATGAAGAAATAGTAATAAAATTTTATTTTTTATAATATATTTTTGTTATAATAATATATTTTTTTTATTATTAACAAATATAATGTAATATAAACTTAATCAGTAGGCTCAATTTTCATAATAATAATAGAAATGAAAATATCTGGCTTGCTTTCTATAAGAGAGAGAGAGAGAGAGAGAGAGAGAAACATACGCACGCCGCACAGCTTACAATAGCTTACTATAGCAAAAAGTGTCGTGACAACTTTTCGTAAGAGTTTTTTCCGTCTAGCCCCCCTTCCCAACGCGCGATAAGGAACTTCGTTCCAATAAGCATTGACGCTATTATGACATGTCAAACACTCGGGCGAGACGTAGCAGAACTCTACCACCTAGTAGTCACGATATTAGTGGCACGTAAAGCCAATCGGTCGCCTCTTACAACCTACACAGTAGAACGACAGTTGGTCTATAGGTAAGGCGGTGGTATCAAATACCGAGCGAGACGTAGCAAACCTTTACCACCTAGTAGTCATGATATTAGTGACACGTATAGCCAATCGGTCACCTCTTACGACCTACGCAGTAGAATGGTACTTGATCTTTTCTTCAAAAGAGTACGGACCAATACGGAGGAAACTTCTTATTCTTAATAGTAATAAAAGTTTTATACTCTGAAAATTATATTTTTCAAATGGACTGAATGAAATGAATTCAAATGAAAATATAATTAAGGTTAAAGTTAACGAGGTTAAAGCTATTGCAGTAAGTTAAACGTAATATTTTGTATTTTGCAGACAGCGTTCCGCAGTGAATTGTTTATTAATTCATACGAAATGTACCGGCGGCGCAACTGTCACTGCCTAGCTTACGCTGCACTCGTAAATATACATAGGAATTATTTATTTTGAAGAAATCTGGACGACATTTTCTTCATTTTAAAGCTAGGTCACTAAATAATTTCACTTGAGACGAAGCTTTGCTAGATGTTACAGTTGATTGTCTAGAGTCTTGACAAATTCTAAAATTAAAATCCGCATAATTCCTATTACCGTGGTATTTTCCGAATAAAAATTATCCTATGTCCTTTTTCGCGTCTGAAACTGTCGTTATACTAAATTTCATCTAAATCCATTCAGTTGTTTAATCAATTAATCAATCAATCAATCAATGAAGAATTTAGGCGTGAAGAAGAGACAGACAGACAGAGTTACTTTTGCATTTATAATATTAGTATAGATATTAACTTTAGATTTGGACTAGATAAATGAAAGGCGAATTAAGAGGTTAAGACTACAACACAATAACTTGAGGGATGATTTGGTATGGTTTCAGCGCCGTGCTTCTAACTCTAGGGCTACACTAACGGGAAACGACAATATCCATCTCCGCGATAAAAATGAACTATATTATTAATACGTTAATTAGAGTGAGCAAACGTGAACAGTTGGCGTCGATGCTCATTCTCAGCGATAAAATTGTCTTCCCCGTCACCTACATTCTTCTATATTCGCATTGTATATTTTTTTAACTTTTCACGTATCATTCTTTCTATACTTTATTTTATTTTATTTGGAAAACCATCCGCTATAGTTAAAATAACAAATATGAAGCTTAGGCAATACAAAGCCTGTTATCGCTTTTCACGTATAAGTGATATTATGATATTTAAGTGACAACATATAAAGATAATACACTGAGTTTGACTGATGTAGATTATTCATTTGTAGTAATTAAAAAAATCTTTTTAAAGTATTTTTACAAGCTATATTATAAATGTTGCTCGCTCGCACCAAATATGAGTTTTTCCTATAATTAGTACAGCATAGGGGTACCGATAATGGAGGTTTATATCTAATAGATTTTGATGGCACATTAATTTGGTTTAGGATTTCAGGGCAATCTATGTCATTTCGTAAGATTTTAATTAAAAACGTCAAATCAGCTATTTCTCGTCGGATTGCAAGCGGAAGTAAATGGAATTTTGCGCATAGCTTTAGATAATTTTCGGATTTGTATTTGATATTGACTTTGTAACAAAGGTGTTTGATGAATCTTTTCTGGATATTTTCAATTCTATCGACATATATCTTATACTGCGGATTCCAAATTTGTGATGCATATTTCAGTCTACTTCTTACCAAGGAACAATATAAAAATTTTAATATCTTAATTTCTTTAAAGCTTTTGGAAATCCTTATAATAAACCCAAGTGCTTTGGCTGCATTGGTTACTATTTTGTCGACGTGTTTATCAAATAGCAATTTTTTGTCGTGGTATACACCAAGATCACTATTACACTTGTTTTTGGGAGAGGTTCACCTTTTAGCGTGTAAAATGTATTTAAATTGGTCCGTTTTCTGCTAAACGAAATCACACTACATTTATTTGGATTTAGCTCAAGGTTATTATTTGTACGATAATTTTCTAAACGAGATAAATCATTCTGAAGGCGTGAGCCATCTAATATGTTCTTAATAGCTGAGAATACTTTCATATCATCAGTGAAACTAAGTAGCTTCGATGTGTGAAAGTATTAGTCAACATTATTGACGTATACCGAAAACAGTAAGGGCGCCAAAAGTGAGCCTTGAGGTACTCCGCTTGAAATAAGAACCCAGCTAAAAATATAATTATTAATTACAACTACCTGAGATCTATTGTTAACGTAGGAGGCAAATCATCTTAAAAGGTCACCTCTTATACCAATGTCAAATAATTTGCGTAAGAGTGTATTATGATCAATTCTGTCGAAGGCTTTGCTATAGTCTGTGTATATAGCGTCAACTTGTGCACCTGATTCCTATGCCTCTGTAATGTACTCGTTTAAGACGACTAGGTTTGAGATGGTGGAGCGGCCTGGAAGAAATCCATGCTGATGTTGATGGAATGATATTTTTAAGGTAGCGTATAATTGATCATATATTATTCTTTCAAAAATGTTAACTAAAGTGCGTAATTTGGAAATAGGCCGGTAGTTAGATATTTCAGTTCTTGATCCTTTCTTATGTACGGCGGTGACGTAAGCCGATTTCCATAATTTGGAAACAACGCCAGAGTTGAGTGATTTTTGGAATAGTAGAGAGATCGGATACGCAATGGTTTTCGCACAAGAAATCAAAAATTGCGGCGCAAGATGATCAGGTCCCGAAGATTTAGTAATATCTAACTTACTTAATAAATCTTCAATTTTGTTACAATCTATTTTGACTGAGGCGATGTGTGAAATAGTATCTGGCGAGGTCGTTTCATTGTTGCAGTGTGTTTGATAATTATCATAATTCAGGAAGGTGGAATGAAAATATATAAATGCGTTGCTAATTGAATCACCTGAGCTCAGAGTGTTGGTACCATATGTCATATAGCTACGGACAGCGTTGTTTTTACATTTACGTTTGATGAAAGTCCAAAATTGTTTAGGATTAATTTCTATTGCAGATTCGGTACGTGATAGGAAATTTTTGTAACAGACTGATTCTAGACTTTTTACTCGTTGGCAAAGGAATTTGTAAGTTGACTCATCGCTTAGCCTTCTATAAGTCTTAAATTTACGAAGGTATTTGTATTTTTCACGAATAACTTTTTTGAGTGACGGGCTATACCAAATAGGGTAATTATAATTTTTTATTAATTTAGTGGGGATGTAATTTTCACGTATTTCAGCGATTTTGTCATAGAAAAAAGTGACAGCTTCTTCCAGAGGTCTTTGAACAAGCTCACTGTCCCATGCAACTCGTGAGATATGTTTGTTAATTAAGTCAAAATCTGCCTTACTATATAAATATTTTTTGTATGGATTTATTTTAAGAGGATCAATTTCGAGACAAGATAGACACACTGACAGGGCTGGGTGATACGGATCCTCAGGTACAAGAGGTTTATCATTAGGAGAAACAATGACTTCTGTGTTTGATAAAATTAAATCTAAGATTTTGTTATATGAGTTTAAAACGCCGTTATATTGGTTTAAACCTAAAATATTTAACTCATCTATTAGTGTAATTTCATCACAGTTACCACTAGTCGAAGGTGACATTGAGTTATTTTTCAAATGCCACAATATTCCGCTCATATTGAAATCACCCAATGTACGTCCGAACTAACGGAGCATGCCCTTTCTCATATTTACACCGACAATTTCTTTCAAGCTTAACCTCTCTCTCATTTCAATATTACGGTCCGCAAATGTTACGCCACATATTTTTCGTAGTAGTCTTATCTCAACCGCATTGACTCTATTTTCATGCCCTTTCTGACATACTCTACTCTTATTTCCATACAATAGCGTTGGGACAAGCAGATGCGTCTCCTGATGGAAAGAGTCAACCATCGACTATAAATACCAAAGATGTTAATGGTGTGTTGCTATCTTGTGACGAGGTCTAATGTCACATGCATAATTTTACTGGCTACCTTATAACGTGTTCGATCACACGTTACATTCGATGGCCGGCTTCGATTATTCAGTCCCAATGGGACATCTCTAGAAAGAAACATCGGCGGCGGGTTCCTTCCGTCCCCCCCGCGGGAGGATATATAAGCTAACCGCGCCACCTACGCTTAGGGTAAGGTTTACCCTCCAAACCGGAACACGACAGTGGCAAACACTGACGTTATTGCGGCAGAAATAGGTAAGGCGGTGGTACCAGACCCGGGCGAGACAATGCAGAACTTCAAATACCTAGTAGCCACGATGATAGTGACTCGCATAGCCAATCGGTCGCCTGTTACGACCTGCCTGGCAAAACAGCAGCGGGCCTATTTTTCAAAGGTATCCGCACCAACACGGGGGGAAATTTATATGTTCTTATGTTTGTATGTTTGTATGTCTGCCACAAATTACTCGAGAATTGTCATGTTGATATATTTCGATTTAAATCACCTTGGAAAACAGTGCAAGTTTCATCAAAATTTGTTTAGTAGTTTTTGAGATAAGAGAGAATAGTTGATATTCGAAGTCAGTTTAATTATTCAAATTACTTTTATAACATTACATTACATTACTTATTTTTTTACAACATAAAAACTGAGCACTTTCTCGTCTTTAAAAATACTCGTACATTTCAACACAGAAAACTACGTTTTAATCTTTACTAAACAACTTGTGCCAGCTCCTGTTATTTCTGCAGTTATTTCTCATTTAATTAAATGCAATACCGAGGACTTGAGGTAATAATATCCACAAAATGTATTCTTATAATATTTATAACGCTACTAATTTTTTATATGAAATGCTAGGGTTTTAATCAATTGGAAAACACTTTGCTGCCTGTGTATTGACAGCGACATATTGCAGCGCCATCTGGTGGTAAATTACAACAGTGGGTATAGCACACAAACATTCTTTGATATAATAAATACATTGATATAAAAAACCCAAGATGCACAATCAGTGTCTCAAAAACGTCATCCGAAAATGAGCGCACAATTTTAAATTGTGCGCTTAGTTGAAATAGAATCGCGTCGGTCGCGACACTGTCAATTTTATTTGCTTTCGTACATTGCTTTGTAAAAACAACCATAAATCGCGCACTTAAGGTTGGATATGCAAAGACATATTATGTTTTTGCCATATCTATACTTAAATGAAATTAGGGACACTTTTGAGTGTCAGTTTTATTCGGGACTGTGCATCTTGGGTTTTTCGTATCAATGATATAATATGTATTAATAGTAAAAATCATAGATAAGTTATGCGCGCTCGGTGAATGACATCACTCGCTGTGCGCGTTTCAAAAGTGGCCCATTAACAGGATAAAATTTAAAATTTTAAAACCCACAACATACTTTCTTATCTTTAGACCGCCATTCTGCTTCATATGCATCATTTTAAGAGCCAAACGTGAAAGTAGCTCATGATCTTCGAAAGAGGATCTTGCAACATCAGGTTAAGGTTACCATGGTTCCTTAATTAATGTCTTGTGTTGTTTTATTGCAAAGCACCTATGGCATCCAAGCTCCAACATGTAACCCTGGAAATCATTCTGATTCAGAGTATTTGTAAAATAAAACAAATGAGACCACACTCGATGAGCTTTTTTGTATGATGTAGAAGTTCTATGGCCACCTTCTAGATCCATTATTAAGCCCTGCGAGTTTCCTAACAACAAATGCAAGCAACAAACTATATCAGTCCAAGTTCTAATGGTTTCCATTTTCATATCACATCCTAGACAATATCCAACACCTAAGTTTTTGCCAAAATAAACCAAATTAACCCACACTCGGTGGGTTTTTTCTAGTTTATCTTAAAATTTCTCATGGACTTTTTTCGGCCTTATCATCAAACTCCGGAAGCCAACTGGCTCCAAAATCCTTAAAAGGACGAATAAAACGAGCCTAAAATATATGGTATTATTCAATTTTGACCCAAAGTTCTCATGACCTTCTTCCTGCTTCATTATGATACCCTGAGAATCATACAATACTAGGTTATATTTTTTAAAACAGAACAAATGAACGAAAACTGAATGGGTTTATTTTGTTTAGTTTGAAAGCTCTCATAGCCACCTTCCAGATCCATTATCGGAATTTAGAAATCATCCAGCAGCAAAACAAATCGAATCATCCCACTCGATGGGTTTATCTAGTTTAGCTCAGGAGTTTTCATGGACTTCTTCAAGCTCTATCACCAGAAACTGGCCACTATCCCGCTCCAAAGACTTTAAAGGAATATAAGTCCATAGGTTATAATCACTTGTACCTTAATTTCACTACAAATATAGACAAATAATTTTAAATTAATCGACCGGTTTTGGTTTCTAAAGCATCTTCAGGACGTAATATTCTTTACTGACAGTTTAACTTTAGACAAGACATCAACAAAGAATTTTTAAAAAAGGTTGTGGGTAAACTTAAATATAAATATACACTGTATTGCTAGCTCAAAGGATTCTCCCTTAAATTTTAGGTAATTTCAATATATAATCTTATTCTAATTTATAATATTAATTATAATTACTTACAAAATAATGTCAAAATGTCAATATTAAATACTTTATTTACTAAATTAAAAATGATAATACGTAATTAATGTCAAAATCACTATTTATGTGATCATTACTAATTGAATTCTAATGCATTTAATAATCAATTTATAATCTAATTTCTCTAATATTATTATTGCATTCATTAAACATTTAACCACCTTCCTTCATCATAAGACCCTGAAAGTTATCTTACACCAGGGTATGGGTCAAAACAGAACAAATGAATCCAAATTTGTTTAGTTTAATAATTCCCATAGCCACCTTCAAATTTCAACATCGGATCCTAAAAGTTATCTAGAACCAAAGGGCAAGTAAAAATTTAGAGAGCATTTTTTTACATATTCGTTATGATTATCGAGTACTGAACACTCTCCTCTAGTATGTAAAATCATTGACCAACTTGTATATTATTTAACGATTGTTTATTGACGACTGACGAGTGATTGGCGATAGGCTTGCCACCTATCAAATTGTGGGACTAAGTATCTTCGGCTAATCGTAGGTGCACTTGTTGTACCTTTGCCCACCTACTTTTTATTGTTTTGTATAATTTTTTCACGTAGTACATCTGCAGCAACTGCCTTCCCATTACTTCGGAACCCTACATTAGATCATCAAATGAAAGTGGGACCACAAGCCGAGTATACCCTCTATAGACCGGAGCCAATCCCTTTGAAATTAATTAAAAACAAAAAGAAAATATAAGTAGGATGAAACCCATTGCAAATGGAAGAAAATAAAACCAAAATAAGAGGAAAAATAAATCACGCATTTAAGTTCGGTAAGTGTGAGGGAGGAGGGGGGACTTTATGGGAGGAAAACGGCTTATCGTGATTTTTGGCAAAACTACGAGACCTACGAGATATAAGAAGATCTACAACTTTTGTACTTGCACTTTTTTCATATAACCTTAAAAATTATGCGAAAATTTGAAAAGGACTTTTGGATTTTTTATTTTTATCTCCTACAAAAATAGATTTTTTTCATGGAACTTGGTAAAAAGATGTTATTTTTTACATCCCAAGTACACTTTAAATTTTCTTTCTAATTTAAAACATTAATTTTTTCTCCTTATTTTAACTAAATATTAAAAAACATTTGTTGTTTTTAAAAAGTCGATATTAGCTTTTTTGTTTGGAATCTTTCTTTTTTCCGATGGTATCAAAAAATATACAACCCTGTGGAATATTTTCGCAGAAAATGGAAAATAATGAAAAAACTTGGATTTGAAAATTATTTATTCATCATAATGTAAAATTTTAAGCAATTTTTAAAATTTATACTTTAATTAATTGAAAATTGTAAATTCTCATGTTATATTGAAAAATAAAAAAAAATAATTTAATCCATAAAACGTAGAAATTGCAAAATATATGCGAAAACAGTTAATTTTTTGAAGTATAAAACATAAGATTTTAAGGGGATTTTATATAATTACCTTCTAGAAAAGAGCCTACTCATTCTTAAGAGGCCGGCATTCTTATTGCCTTTTGACTTTGCCAGTAAACTTTTTTCGATAGGACTCATACTTTTGCCGAAAATCGCGATAAACCATTTTTCTCCTTCAAATCCCCCCTCACATTTCCCGAACTCAAATTGACCGTAATTTATTTTTCCTCTTAATTTGACTTTATTTTCTTCCTTTTTCAATGGGTTTCATCTTCCTACGATTTTCTTTTGTTTCAAAAAATATTTACTTTATCATACTAATAATAAAAACAAAAATAACAAAAAATATTTTTCTAAACCGGTTCATAAATGACCAAGTTCTGACGTAACAAACATAAAAAAGAATCATACGGCTGAAAAGATAACTTCCTCCTTTTGGGAAGTCGGTTGAAAAATAGTCGATTCAAGCAACTTTATGAACAAGCATCTCGAGGCGCTGATTGATTGTTGAATGTTTAATTACTTTTCAAGTGTTTACGTAAATGAAGAAAACCTAATAGCAAATAGGACTCATTGTTAGATTTAACCTTGGGTATTTATTTTTAATGATTAATTAATTCGTTTAATTAGAATTAATTAATCATTCCTTGAAAATTTAATTCAGTCAAATTCAAATTTTCGTACAATATTCAAGCTTCGCTTTTATAAGAGCGTGTAAAAAGCCAGTTATAATTATACCAAAATAATAAAATGAAACATAAAAGACCGTGAGTGTATTTTTTACTATTTTTATTTTCTTAAATCGCCTCTGTGGTCTAGTGGTCCGGTGTCGGAGTTGACCACATGAGGTCCCGGGTTGGATTCTCAGGTCGGGCAACTAAGAAAATGTGTTTTTTCAGTTTTCTGATAAAAAACAATATTGCTAGGGATTGAAAAGTGCCTGGTTGGCGATAGGCTGGCCACCTATCACATTGTGGGTCTTAAGTATCTTCGGCTAATCGTGGGTGCACTTGTTGTACCTCTGCCTACCTCTTCGGGGATACGGGCGTGAATATACTTTTTTTTTTTAATATAAAAATGTATATCCTACTAATATTATAAATACGTTAAATAACTCTGTCTGTCTCTTGTTCACGCCTAAACCAGTTAACCGATTTGGATGAAATTTGGTATAAAGATAGTTTGAGACTTGTGAAAGGACATGGGATAGTTTTAATCTCTGAAATCTTACGTGAACGGGAACTACGCCGGTAAAATCCCGGAACTATCTGTCTTTTAAATTACGGAATATATTTGGGTAAAATTTTGTACGATGATACGTAGAAACCTAACGTAGGATATAAAGTTGATCTTATCCTGAAAATCCCACGGGAACGGGAGATGTGGAGATAAAACGCCGGGATTGTGTATCTATTAAACCACCGAACTGATTTGAGTGAAATTTGTCATGTAGTTAGTTTGAAATCAAGGTAGGAAATAAAATAGTTTATAAGGGAGAAAGGCTGCTTTACAGTATGAGATATATAATATATTATGGCATTTAATATGTTCAACAATATGCGGGCTAAGCTACAAGAATCAGCTAATATTATAAATGCGAAAGTTTGGATGTTTGGATGTATGGATGAGTGTTTGTTACTCAATCACGTAAAAGTAGCTAAACCGATTTGGGTGAAATTTGGCACATATATAGACTATGACGTGAAAAGCATTTAGATATATATACTTTTTACCCCGGAGAAATAAGTTTTCTCGTGGATTCACCATAAACTTTTATCAATTAGCGGGCAGGGTGCAGCTCCTAATTTCATAAAAATATATCATTTAAAAGAGAAATCTCGTTAGTAACCGAATGAAGTTCCAATTTGGTTACAATTTAAAAGCCGTATTCAAAAAGACTAAACTAGACTTGGAACTAAAATTTTTACCTTTTTTACGATCTGCTATGCAGAGAAAGTTATACCGACTAATGGAAACTGCTGGGCTGCTAGTGCACTGGTGGGTAACTTTCGAAACTCCGATGTAGCTTTATCTGCTCAGATAAATGTTACATTTGTGCTTTACCTTATTAGATGTTTCGATAGAAGCTTGTATAGTACTTCAGTGTATTTATTTTTGTTTTCAAACGACGAAAAAACGGAAGTTATCAGTTTGACATATATGTATGTAATTTTGTTGAAATTGGATAATATTTGAGTATAATAATCTATTGAGGCGTCCATGTATGTGTACTTAATTTCGTAAGTGTATATTTATTTGTTTGAATGTTTATATGTTTGTTTCTTAATATGTTATTTAGATAATTATTTTTGATTTCAATTAGGTATATTCCACTTTAGGAAAGAGTCTACAGTTGAACAAATTCAGTAGTTTTTGAGATATGGCTATAGTTGATTTTTTCAATTCCTTTTATCATAGACCGGAATCTCAGGAACAAACTTTTTTTTTATTAATTGCTGAAGCTGAATTTTTGTGAACAGCTTCGTTTTGACGAGACAACTTTCTTTTCTATCTTCGAAAAATCTCGAATCGGATAGCTAATAAAGATAGATAAAAAAGAAAATTTTAGAGTGTTTGATTAACAAAAGTTTCTACTTTACCCGTAGGACAATGTTACCCTTGAATAACAATAATAATTCACTGGCTGTTGTGAGAAAATTAGCTTGTTATTAAATTGATTAATATCAATTTAAACATCTCATAATTCCGAAACTTTAGAGTGGAGGACTCGCCAGAAAAACCATCGAATGTGTAGGACAAAAGTTTCATCGTATTTTTCATAATATAATCAAGCGATTAAAGTCAAAAAATAATAATTGTTATTAATAAATATTTTTCCTTCACGGAATCAAAATTTTCAAAGCCCCATAACTTTATCATATACCCAAATTGAGATTTTTCTAAGATAGAAAATATAGTTGTCTCGTCAAAACGAAGCTGTTTACAAAAATTCACCTTGTTGTAATTTAAAAAAAAATTGTTCTTGGGATCCCGGTCTATTATTCATGTACTTTACTAATAATATTGTTTCCTATGTAAATTATACGAGACATAATAATTTCTACGAGTATAAACAATCGCCTTGTGGTCGAAATTCGATTATAGACTAAAGAATAAAATTCCTTCTAAGTTTGTTATCTGGCTTTCGCCGTAAACATAATACTGTACATGTGTGTATATTATTATGTATATCAAATGAATGTGGTGTTAAGAAAATAAGCTTAAAAATAGACTTACCTACATAAAAACAACATTCGGTTTTATTTATACTTGTCATTTTTACAACATTTGGTAATGAGGTTTTTTTTATATATCATAAGATAACCAACAAGCAGATGGGTCTCCTGATGGAAAAAGTCAACCATCACCTATAGACACCAAAGGTGTTAATGGTGCGTTGCTATCTTGTGGCGAGGTCTAATGCCACATAAATAAGTTTACCGGCTATCTTACCCTGCAAACCGGAACACGACAGTGACAAGCTTTGACGCTACTGCAGCAGGAATAGGTAAGGCGGTGGTACCAGACCCGGACGAGACAATGCAGAACTCTACCACCTAGTAGTCACGATGGTAGTGATTCGTATAGCCAATCGGTCGCCTTTTACGACCTGCCTGGTAGAACGGCAGTTGGCCTACTCTTCAAAGGAGCCCGGGACCAACATGGTGTAAGATTAAATTGTATTTACTTTAAAACAAATGTTAAACAGGCACTATGAAATATAAATGTCTGATAAATAATGAATACATGTTGTAACATTATTAAGTAGGCGTAACTTACTTAACAAATCATGATTACATATTTCTTGCGTGATACACGCTAGTTGTGTTTCTGTTTAGTTAGTGTAGGAAAACACCTGGTAGACACTCTAAAGTATAAAATTAATTTCTACAATAACTAAACAGGTGGAAAGCTTGATTTTTTTAACAAGTTAAAAGTCGTTATTTAAAATTTAGAGAGTTTTAATGAACTTCACTTATCCTCTTAAAAATATATAATACTCGTACTATTTAAAATATATATAAACTAGGTGTTGCAAGCGAATTTGTTCGCATGACCCAAAAATATTACTTCCTTTAGCTTAGTCGAGTAAATAAGTAGCCGTAAACCTGTTAATTTATTTATATATTTAATTATTTTTTGTACACAGTAATCATTAAAACAAAATAATAAAAAAAATAAGTACAATGATTGAGCTTATCTCTAGTAACAGACTTCTCCCAGCAAACTGATTACAAGGAATAACAAAGGTGACTTTGGATCAAAGAAAATTTTATACAACAGATATAATATACTACTCTATATCTAAATTCCAACGTTGGAGACCCGGTTACGAAACCGGGTTTAGGTGGGTGCGGAATTTAGAAACATGGTCAATTTTTTCCACGCCAAAAATGAATATTTTATAGAGATTTTGAAGACTCTCTAACTTATTGACAAGCTCTTTGATAGTATTACGAAAGCAGGTAACATAGTGTTAGGTTTTCATTTAATAAAGTAATATTTTGCCCAGTATTATAAATGTGCGAACTTGTTTTCTTGCACTGGTATCCCTAAATTTCAAACGCGTCTGTTAAATATTTTTAACAGATGTTCACTTTGGAATGAATGCTCGAAGGGGCATGACGTCCCCAACAGTTGGCCTCCATTGATATCATTCTTGAACGTGCATAGGTAATTTAAGGTAATTTATTTCTTAAGTTATGTTTCATTATAAGGAATAGGGCTAAATAGAATGTAGAATTAAAGAATAAAATAATGTTATTAGAATCATTAAGAATGTGAAAAGAAATTACAAATGTAATATACATTGATTACCTAGTTTTAATTAGTAAAGGCAGTTCTTAATATTTAATACAAGGGCGGAACCTGGCCGTTGCCCCGTAGGGTTCTGCCTACAATAGCATAATCTATGAGAGGCAAAATAAGAGTGTGGGTTTCAGATAGTCAAAAGGCTGATTTACTTTACGAGTTTCGTTGTTTACATGATGATTTTAAGAAATATCTGAATTATTTGTTACACTCGAATTTGCCGTCTAACAATAAAAGGGAATAAGTGCTTTATAAATTATATAATAAAGGTAGGACATCAACCTTTGCAATCGAATAATCCATAAATGGTGACTGCCAATTATTAGAGGCTGTGATCTATTTGGGTTTACACAGTCTCTTGGTCATCACCAAGGCCTTATGTAGCATTGACTGTATCCACATTCATAGCGATAATGCCGCAGGACATCATCATATAAATGGAAAAAGGACATTAATTATGGTGATAATGCTGTTAAAGAAGATGATAGCAAGAGGGAAAAGACACGTGAGAAACTCTTGAAGACAGATTGACTCAATCCGAGTTAGTATCACCAGACTGAATATACCATAAACAACTATGAAAATACAAGCTAAATCATTTGAGAACGGAAGGTCCAAATACTCTTGTTAAAATGTCAAGAACGAACGATATAAAAGCACTATTTAATTCTAGGAAGACAATAATAGTGAGCAGTATTTTGTCCATAGCCAGGCATGTGTCATCAGTCATACGAACTAAAATAGTTACAGTACTATCAGCCAGGTCACAAGCCAGATTGGTTTTCGTGTAACAGTTTGTTATTGTGTAAGTATCAGTAGTAGCAGTGAGATATTTGTGAAATTGTGAGTCAGAGATATGCTCAAATACTTTTGAGAGAAAGGGAAGTATAGATATTAGACGAAAATCTATGGAAAACAAGGAATAGATTTTTAGGAAGTGATATAATTTAAAACGTCTTTCAAATTGAGGGAAATGAGGTATATGATAAGGAATGGTTAAAAATGCAAGCTAAAATATCATTTAATGTTTCACAGTAGTTATATTTTTTTTTTGTTTTAATTTCTAGTAGATACCTAACACTGAAAATAATTTAAGTGCCTGTCTTTATATTGCTGAAGTACTTTAGGTTTCATTAATAGATGTGTTTAAATATTTTTAGTATATAGTACACTTCGACTTATATTAATGGTCAAGTATTTCACTTTACCGGGTCGGCTGTAAGAAATCTCTTGTTTAGAGATAAGCTCACCTTTTGTACCTTTTTAAAAATACTGCTTGCTGTAATTTTGTGTGTTGTTCTATTGTGTACAATAAAGTATTAAATAAATATAAATAAATAAACAAAAACAGTGAGGAATTCAGAGAGTATAAGGAAATCATACGAGAGTACATCCCATCACTACAAACTGCTGCTGATGTAATTGAAAGAACATGGTTCATTACTTCGGTATCACTGATAGGATATAACCACGCTATTTGCTTGCCCATGTACGATGAGGATTCTTCCTCTCTACTTGAACGCTCGCACGTATAAGGACTGAAGATTTATACCCAGTTTTCTTATAATTATTAATTCAGTGTTATCAGTTGTAACAACGCTTGTTTAATCAGTAATTAGTGTCCATTTTAAGTAAATAATTAATGTAATATACGAACACGTATTTAAACAATTTAAACCAATCATTGTTGCTTAGTTAAAAGAAAATCCCGTACATAAGAAATAATATAATAATCTATTCAGGTAAAAAACTCTAAACTCTTTTATTATAGGTACGATGTTCGTACATATAATAAAACTGTAAAAAGTCAAATTCTGTGCATTAAAGATTTTTTAATAATTTTGTTTTGGAACGCACGCATTTTAATCGATGCTTTACGAAACTGTATTTTTTTTTCGTTTTTGTCTGTCTATCTGTTCCTCTGTCTATATAAAGGTCGCGCATCACGCCAAATCTACTAGATGGATTTAAATAAAATGTAGCATGATTTGAGCTCAAACTACGAGGTTGGATATACAACTTTTTATGTCTCAAAATACAGTACGGTTTCCTTGCGACGGTCAGTGTCTCTTTAATAAAAAGTGGTTGTGAAACCCATCTAGAAAGCGTGAGATCAAATAACATACATACACTACGCTACATATACGATAGGCCATACATACACTGACAATTGCTAAATTCGAGGAACTGCAATTGAAATACCTTTAACACATGTCATTATTTTTGGACTTTGCTTGAATGGATTACCAATTTTTCAGTACTTAGAAAAATTTTTATATCAAAAAAAAATATTTTTGAGGAACTGTTTGAAATCACAAATAGTAAGATTTTATTGATTCTCACTTAGACTTTATTAATTACAAAAGATTCAATAACTATTTAAAAATTTTAGATAGAAAAGAATGATTCATATCTGCACTTATATTGATTTCACATTTTCTGTTTCGTTTTGAAACGTGATTTTTCCATTTAGATCACGCATATTGTCCATGTAAGGACCTAATATTATAGAAATGAGAAATTTCACAGGCACTTTTGAAAACTTCGACATGAGTTCTGCGGCTGTTGTAATTAATTAAAAGGACTTTATATATCAGCTCCTTTTCTGGCTTTGTAGTTCTGTAATATTCGAATGGATACATTCCAATTAATTATTGCTCCAATAAGTTTCCACAAACCCACATTAACTTGATACTTCAGCCAACCATAATACCCTGATAATTTGACCCAATAGAATACCGTCAAACGCGGGCAAAGAGGATCTTTACCAAAACTTAATGCCATTACATTTGATCATTTTACAAGTTTCTACAATACAATTAATTCAATTAATCATAGAGTATGGCTTATAGGGCATGAATGTTGGCAGATAATTAAAGGATACTTGCGCAAAATGAAACTATTACAATGTGGGACGTCGGTTACCTATACATATCTACATTGTATATAATATTATATTCTCAAATTATAAAACCGCCATCTTTTTAGAGTTTCGCTTGATGTATTTTTTTATTTTATCCATATTAGTCTACACTAATATCTACATTTATACTAATATTATGAATCTATCTGTCTGTTACGCATTCACGGCTAAACCGTTGAACCGATTTTAGTGAAGTTTGGCATGGTGATAGTTGCAAATTTGGGGTCAAACATAGACTAACTTTTTATTAGAAAATTAGCTGTTTCCCACGACTTCGTCCGCGCGGACTTCGTTTACTCCGCACAGCTCCTCCCCCTTAGGTAATAGCGTGATAATATGTAGCCTATATGTTGACCCGACCTGTTAGTAATATTCATGCAAAATTTGAAGTAAATCCATGTAGTACTTTTTGAGTTTACCCCGGACATACATACAGACAAACAAACAAACAGACAAACATACAAAAATTCTAAGAACTATATTTTTGGCTTCGATATGGATTGTAGATCAAGCCCCAAATAAGCATTGTGTTTAATGAAACTCTAACCTTAGATCTCTGACATATATAGTTAGAATTCCGAGTTAAAATTTCCACCGGAACAATATATAAATATTTTTAAACTCGCCAACGCCGTCATTTTACTTAATATGACACAGCGCCGTTGTATAATTATGACATTTAGAAATAGAAAGTAAGTCTTATATTTACATGTTTATTCTAATGACTTACAAATTTCCCGATAAACTAGTCTTCAAACATGCGCCATATTTAAAACCTGACGATAATTTAAAAACATTTTTATATGTATGGTTAGTCTATTCCGTTCAGACCATAAGGTTTCGGGAATTACTGCCTCAGACAAAGTGTCAGTGTCTTTTTCAAAAAAAAAAAAATAGTAGCATCTTGGAGTCTATTGGTGTGTTAACATCCACACGCTTAAGTGAAAAGAGCATGAAACTGTTAATTTCTGTTATCTTAGATAAAAAGTGATAAACCACTAACCGCCCTGTTTGTAAAGTGGTTAACAACATAAAATATTATTCAAAGGTTCTCTCAACTCCCTCACGTAAAGTAAAAATTCTTAAATAACCTAAATAATTTTATAATAAGAAAGATAGGCTAGAAACAGGAACATTTTTTTGTATAAATAATAAATAATTAATTAATAAAGTCTATACATACAATAAAATCGTAGGAAAGTCAAAACTGTACATTGAATATTTTTTTAAAAGAATACTTGGGGCGTGATCTACAATCGATATCGAAGCCAAAAATATAGTTTTTAGATTTTTTGTCTGTTTATCTGTTTGTCTGTTTGTCTGTATGTATGTCCGGGGTAAACTCAAAAAGTACTGCATGGATTTACTTCAAATTGTGCATGAATATTACTAACAGGTCGTGTCAACATATAGGCTACATATTATCACGCTATCACCTACGGCGAGGGGCTGTGCGGAGTAAACGAAGTCCACGCGGACGAAGTCGCAGGCAACAGCTAGTAAATAAATAAAGTACATAAAATAAATTTAAAAAATAATAATTGTAACACCGATAATTTGTATGCAAAATATAAACATTATAATTATTAGAAACGGATTTTTTCATTTTATCATATTTATAATTTTTATCGATTATTTTTAATTTTAGTGGGAAGTTAATAATTGACATTTTAAGAAATGTGGTATTTGATTACGAAACAGTACAAGTGCTTTTAAATAAAATATTTTAATATTAGAAATGTACATACTTCTCGTTCCCACCACGGTAACGTCTGTGGATACTGTGGAAGTGTAACTAACATATTTTCACATTTATAATATTATTTTTCTAAGTAAGGTTTCTATAAGTTAATTTTTATCAAGTTATCTGTAATTGAATTAATATTGTACACAAATGTTGGTAACCATTATTTAAAAAATAAATGAAAATAAAATTAAAGAATAAACCATCTCCCATTCTGCCAGGCAATTCGTAAAAGGCGAATGAATGACCAAACGTGTACATCTATTATGGTGAGTACTAGGTAGAAGAGTTCCGCATCGTCTCACTCAGATTGGGTACGACCGCTTAATCTATTCCTGATGTAATAGCGTCAGCAACTGTACTTGTGTTTCGGTATGGAATGAAAGTTAGCTGATAAAATTACGTAAGAGAACCTAACACCCCGCCATATAGTACTGAACGAAAAATAATAATATATTAAGTGTATACAGGCGAGGTTTGACTTTTTTCATCAAGAAAGCCTTTTTGCTATCTCATTATATAAAAAAGCATTACTTCCGTGAGAATCTTAGTCCGTAAAGGAAGAAGGTTTGGCGAAATGTCACTTTAAACGTGAATACTTTACTTAGTGGTAAAGTTTCGCAATGTCTCACCCGGGTTTGGTAACAATACCCATTCCTACCGCAATAGCGTCAGTTCTTGTCAAGTAATGTTCCATTACATCTCGCAACGCGGACGGCAACGCGTTATTAATATTTTTTAAATATTTATCGATAAAGTTTGTCACTTTCCATCAGAAGAACCATATGCTTGTTTGCAATCTAACTATATAAAAATTATTTTAAACCTAATAAGTAATAATAAAAGAAAAAAGAATTTTATCAAAAGCTAGGATGGCAGAATGGTGGAACTCCAACACCTCAATTTTTTTATGGTATTTGCGCGTAAACGAGCAAGTTAGCCGCCAGATGGAGAGCAGTCACCACTCACTACCCAACACAATAAGTAGTTACCGATGCGAATCCAGCTTCTATAAAAATGTTGAAGTTACTCCAAAAAACTGTATCGCGTATGCTGTTCCAGAGTTAGAATCTACACTAATATTATAAAATTATAGAGTTTGTTTGTTTGGTTGTACGCGCTAATTTCGAAAACTGCTGAACCGATTTGAATAATTCTTTTTGAGTTGGACAGCCTGTTTATCGAGGAAGGCTATATATAACATAATGCTACGACCAGTAAGAGCGGAGTAAACAAAGACCGCGCGGACGAAGTCGCGGGCAGCAGCTAGTGTTTGTGTAAAGAAGGCACGAATAATTTGAACAATCGTAGATGAACAATTATATATATGGTAATATGGTGATGGGATAAAATTGGAATAATATCTTAACATCTATACAAATAAATATAATTGGAGTGTCTATTTGTAATATTAAAATAACCGGTTTTAACTAAATGCATATGGATGTATACACGTTACACATACCAAAATAACACTTTTATGATTTTTATCTGTTTGTCTGTCTGTTCTGGCTAATCTTTGGAACGGCTGGACCGATTTTAACGGGACTTTCACTGGTTTTGGTTTTTATCCATACATCAATACAATAAAATTGGAGTGTCTGTTTGTAATATTAATACAACCGGTTTTAACTGAATGCATATAGATGTATACATGGTACATATACCAACATAACATTTTTACGATTTTTATCTGTCCATTGTCTGTCTGTTGTCTGTCTGTCTATTTGTTCTGGCTAATCTCTGGAACGGCTGAACCGATTTTGACGGGACTTTCACTGGTAGATAGCTAATATAATAAGGAGTAACTTAGGCTACTTTTTATATATACATCAATACAATAATAATAGGTATATAAATTGGGAGTGTAATCTTTGGCAAAACGAACGTCGTCAAATGCTTGATAGTATCCAATGTATATCCGGTGTAATTTATTACTCCGATCTTGTGGGTACACGTGGGAACTTCCGTGCCTTCAAACGATTTTGTCACACTTACTACTGGAAGCAAAATTAAGTAGGCTATTCTGGTAGGTCCCTAATTTCCAAACTTCCGTGGTGCAATAGCAATCAGGCTTAACCTGATTGTAAAAGTCTCATTTCGTAGCATTTTTATGCTTTTAACATTTTGCTGTCTCCTGCTAAAAAGGGAGGGAAACAGGATGTATTTTCCTACTCCTCCTATATACTTCTGAATAATTTCGTTGCGGGATCCAAGACAGCTTAGCTTTTCCCCAGGGCACCCTGAGCTCGCAACTCAGAGGTTATCAGGACGGTTGATTCTGGTTTACAGAAGTTACAGTGGTGGGAACGAGAGGTGGGCCCATTGCCCTTTAAAAAAAAATAATAAAAAAAATTGCGTCTCACGTTGTTTGTCCGGTATGGTCCGAAACTACACAATCTAATTCAATGAAATTTTGTTGTTGTTCAACTAGTTTTTATCTCAACTACCCCAACAAAATATTCAATACAAGTAATTTGTATGGCAAAACAATCTTTGGCGGATCAGCTAGTGTATCTACAAATATAACGATGTCGACAAAAGTTCACAAGTGATGCCAGTAAAACGCTAAAACAAGTGTCATTCTTTGTAATTAATGATTGTCCAGTGGATGACATTAATCAAATCCAACCCGTCACTTCCGAACAAACCAGCCTTTTGTTCGAACGAACGATTTTGTTACAGCTATTTTCTACGTCTATATTTAATAACTTAAGATTAAATTTATTTTTAAACAACGTCATGTTTTTATCAAAATTCGGATTTTTCATCAGAATACTATTCACATAAAATACATTTAGGTTCGCTCGCACCCAACTAACGTTTGATGCAAGTGATTGATAACGTTTCATAACAAATTGATTTATTTGATGTAGGTACTTACTCTTCCCATACCACCAATTAAGGTGAACTATATCGTCTTGATCTTAGTGAAGCTCAACTAGACAAGCTAGATCGCCATTTTAATAATATTGTGTTTTGTTATCTATCTTTGAATATTCGACCACATTTCTTATTATCATTTAAAGCTTAAAGCCTCGTTTTAATTTTCTGTAGTGCGAGTGGGAGTGTTTAACGCAGGTGCTTAGTATTAAGCAAAAAATACGTGAAGACAGCCGTTGACTGCCTATTCAATGACTGTCTATTCAATTTTACTGATTACTCGCACTGATCAACGGCTGTCTTCACGTATTTTTTGCTTAATACTAAGCATCTGCATTAAACACTCGCACCCGCACTAATCAAAGCGAAAATGGGGCTTGAGTTTCTTTTTTAACTGCAAAATTCGTCAAACCAGAATAATCTCTCTTTCTCTTTTTCTCTGTTTCTCTCTTTCTCTCTTTCCCTCTCTTTCTTCTTTTTATATACCCTTTGACCTTTTAACTCTTTGTTCTGCTACTTGCAATTTAAAATTACACTATTCCAAATCTTTTGTTCTCTGTAACCATTTATCATAACAGAGTGCCAGCTTCAAAGATTATATTTAAGGAAAATTTAAAATTGCACAACTCAAAATTAAGTCAAGGATGTTTGAAATGTCAGACTTCAATTTTTATATAGAACAAATTATATACAGTATGCGATTTAAGACGAAGAACGGAATCGGATCTGCGAAATTCCACGTCTATATACAGATATCGAATAAAAATAAACATATATAAATTGATAAATAGCCGAGAAAACAGGAATTAAAATATTGCTAAAAAAATCGCGAATTGTAGTCATTCTTGCGCCGTCACGGTTTATCGTATCAATATTAAGTGCATAATGTAAATGTAATCTACCTCCCCGTATTAAATTAGTATAATTAATTTTCCTTTCATGATTTGTTCCTAGCTTAGGACAGGCAAAAATAACTAGGCACTAAATAGTAAGAAACGTTTTAAGCATGTTATAATTTGAAGAAAAAAGAACTACGAATAAAAGTGTAGGACACAGCGGATACTTACCTTAGTAATTCTGACGTAATTAAAAATAGTTTTATTCTATTTACAATGATTAAATTTGATTAACTAACTATTAAAATTTTACACTAATCTCAATTTTTGGATTTTTTTCTGAGTTTGGCGGTTTGAGCATGTCGCACATAATCATCGAATAACGCATAGGTACGTACCATATTTAAATATTTTTTACTGGCATACTGATAAGATGACATTGTTTGCTAGTCAAATACTATCATAAAAATACACTAGGTAGTTCATGCATCACGCGGAAATACATACATATTCGATCTTTGCGATGTATTGGCATAAACTGAAGATAGCGCGGCACCGCGCGCCCGCTAGCAAAGATTCCATGCCGCGCATTATACTATTTAGTTTGTAGAGGCATTTTATTTTGCTCGCTAGTTCATTTATTGCGCGCTTGATGTTTATGATTAATTAATGTACTCGTATTTTATGGCATGATTAGGTCAAAGCTAAGGTCATTTGTTGTGTTACACATATTTGAGCTCCGAATCGAATACTGCATACTCATACTCACCTTTAACAGATCATTAGGCAATGCAGAACTCTAGCTCCTAGTAGCCAAGATAGCAGAGACTTGCATAGCCAAACAGTTGCCTGTTGTTGTTGTTGCCTGTGCTGGCTGCCTAGTAGAGCGACGGATAGTATATCTTCAAAGGCTCGGAACAACTTCCATTTAAGTAAGAAATCGGGAGGTCGAGCCTACAAGGATAGTTGCCACTTGTATTACTTAAGGTACTAGGGTCCCATTGACCGAGAATCGTAAATATTTGTGTAGTTATGGAACCTTCAGTATGCAAGTATAATTCACATCTAACACATGAGGTACTGAACCCTAGAAAATAATTCTAACAAGAATTGGTTTAAAATAGTTATATTTACGAGTAAATGTCCGTGATATTACTTTACAAACAAACAAATAAAATCTTATTTGATTTAAAAGCTTTAAATATAGCCTACTTCATTTTGTTTTTAAATTTATCATAAGGTACGCAAGGGAGCTTGTATATAATTATAACAATAAATTGCTCAAACTTAATATAAGCAACCACAATTACTCCTTCAACAGGAAAGCCCACAGTATCTTTACGTTCTTTAAGCTTAATTGTTTTATTAACTGTAATAAATAAACCACGCTATCATGTTAATTCTACTGAATGAGCTTGTAACCTGATGATTTTTAAAGCTGATGTGACTCTTAAAGTCAATACAAAGAACAAAAAATGCAAATGAATATAACAAAGTAAAAAAGCCATTAATGTGGATAAAGTAAATAAAAACCTGCAATTATCGTGATATATCATAACAATAACAATAATAATGTTTAGGTCCGTGCGCCGTTCGAAGAATATACTCTCTGCTGTTATACCAGACAATTCGTAAGAGGCACGATTGGCTATACGAGTCACTACCATCGTGGCTGCTAGGTGGTAGAGTTTTGCATTGTCTCGTCAGGGTCTGGTACCATCGCTTTACCTATTTGTGTTTGTCATTGTCGTGTATCAGTTTGGAGGGTAAGATAGCAGGTACACTTATGTATATGGCATTAAGACTCCGCCTTAAGGATAACAACGCATTATTAACATATTTGGTGTCTACAGGGGATGGTTGCCACTTTCCACCAAGAGGTTAATCTGCTTGTTTTCTATCTTATATTATAAAAAATATATTTAATAAGATAGCAAACATTTTGGTATAAAATATATCCTTTGGTTATTCTCCTACGACATATATACAAGTATAAGCAGCTTTCATAACTTAATTAAATTCACTGTGAAGTTGAAACTTATGAAATGATGAAATGTATAGTCGCGAAGTTTCGATTTGCATGAGTTGAACAAGAGCAAACTGAGCCTAAAGCACAACTTAATAGTCCCCGGAACAGCAATCTTTTTGTAAAATGATTAATACACACTTAAAACTTCGTCACTGCCTTCTTTTTGCCGAGTATAACAAACTTTATATCAATGACTTTTTTCGAAAATTCTGTGAAATATAAACCCATGATAGCTTCATATTTAACCTTATAAATAAATTCATCAAGCAAGAAAGTAATTTGTCAAACACTTTGACCATTTGATTACATAAATAATTTTTATCAAAAGATTCAGCAGAAGACGAATTCTAATTAAACTAATATTATAAAAAGAAAAGATTTGATTTTTGTTTGTTTGTTACAATTTAACTCAAAAACTTCTTAACCAATTTTAAATATTGAATATTTAGAAAGATACATTTTACCGGAGTAATAAAGGCTACTTTTTACCTAAACAATCAAAAGGAAGTATATTTGGGTCACGCGAATGAAGTCGCTTGTAACAGCTAGTAAATATGTAGTTTTAAACGGAAATAAAATAAATATTTGCTTTCCCTACAGAAACATGAACTAGACGCTGGAAGGTTGATTGGGTTGAGCTCGAACTTCCAAAGATGATTGCTGAGCAAGCAACAAATAGGATGTCAGAAGCTATAAACTCATTGATTATTATTCATTTTATGTAACACTGTCTGCAGCGTGCAACCCACTGTATTACGATAGTGTTTTTACGAAAATTCCCGCGGAATCACCTAATTTTCGGGGATAGAAATATCCAAACGTCCAAACTTTCGCATTTATAATATTAATACAGATTGTCTAATTATTACTTGTCAACCCCACATTTTTAGTATTTATATTGTTATGCATTTTCTATACTTTTTAAATTTATACATATTATATAAAATGAATGCATCAAGGTTCATCTCTTGCCCTTTTTGTGAGCGTAGCGCAAAAAGAAAACTCACTAAAATCAGTGTCATAGTAAATTTGCTGTGGCGTATGCTGAGATTATGTGTAAATCTTGTATTTTTCAATTATTTTTGTAATTTAATGTTACATTTTTTAATTTTGAACCAAGGAAAGTTTTATTTACGTTATTTATTGTACAATTTTGTGAGTGTGAAAAGTTTAAATGTTGTATTTTATATTATTTTGTAGTTTAATAGTTTTATTTTACATATTTCAATTTTGAACCAAGGAAAGTTTTATTTACATAATTCATTGTACAATTTTGTGAGTGTGAAATGTTTAAATGTTGTATTTTATATTATTTTGTATTTTAATAGTTTTATGTTACTTATTTTAATTTTGAACCAAGGAAGGTTTTTTTTACCATCATTCATTGTACAAGTTTGTAAATGTAAAAATTTGGTATTAATAAATATTATCTTATAAAAAGCGAACTATGTATGTATTGATTTCTGTTCCAAACAAAAAATGCCTAAATACAGCATGTTTGCCGGTGTTAGTCCATGCTCCTTTGAAGAATAGACCATCTGCTGTTCTTCTAGGCAGTTTGTAAAAGGCGAACGATTAGTTATGCGAACCACTATTATCGTGGCTACTAGGTACTAGAGTTGTGTATTGTCTCGACCGGGTCCGGTGTCACCAACTTACCCAATTCTGCCGCAATAGTATCAGTGCTTGTCACTGTCGTGTACCAGTTTGGAGGGTAAGATAGTCGGTAGACTTATGCATGTGGCTCTAAAACCCCGTCACAAGGATTGCGACGCACCATTATCATCTTTGGTGTCTATAAGCGATTTCCATCCAACCTTTCCATTAGAAAAGCCATCTGCTTGTTAACTATCTTATGACATAAACAAAACATGTGGAGATCTGGTGAAATCCAATCGAATGTCATCAACCTCGTTTCGATTGATCAAGCCGTTCAAAAGTGGTGCGATGCCTATATACACATATTTTTATTATATTACATTCATACATACATACATACATACATACATACATACATACATACATACATACATACATACTGACGTTATCGTCAAGATATTCGAAAAAGATTCCCATGACCTCAAAACGTGGAGATCGGGTGAAAATTCGATTTTCGGAAATTGGGGCATGATCAGTTACTTCATTATCTACATACGTAGCAGGAAGTTAAAAATGTTTACGGTGGTTAGTCTACTACCATCGGGGTAAAATTTTTAAAAATGAAATTTTTCGTATTACTTATTAAATTATCTTATAAATTTATTAAAACTATTCTTTTTAAACTAAGTATGCATCAATCTTATAAGAAAAACTGATAAATTCGGTATATTGCGCTCATAATCATTTTAAAATTCATAGCGCTTTCGAAAAAAATCTTAGATAGAAGCTTTGGTAGACTTCCCAAAAAGAAGCCACACACGATGTTTTAAGAATGTATTATTATTTAACAAGCAGTATGATGTCCCGCGGACTATAATGCTTCTTCGACGCAGGGGTTCTATTTGGTTAAATTATTAGAGTATTATGAGAATATGAACTAACAAGTTATCGTGGGTTTGTGGTAACTTATTGAAGCAATAATTATTTGGAGTGCATCTATTTAGATATTGCTTATATAAAGATAGAATTGGACCTATTATATAAGTAATTTCGACAATGGAAACTTATTTTTGAAGTAAAAACTTTAGACGTATGACGATATTTGGTACGGAAAAATCGTATCTGGTGTTCGCATCAGGGCGCGTCAACGTCGTCAACATGCTAACCTTTAAGGTATGTGGAGTTATAAGCTAAATGAAGAGTTATTATGTACACAGCGCAACTGTGTTCGTAAAATAGTGTATTATAATCACAGTAGATATCAATATAATTAATATTTTCTTGCAAATAACATACTAATGCTATTAAGATATGTTTATAGCTATACAAACAGTGCGCGCTGAGTTCGTAGAATAATATAGATGTTATAAACCTATTAGATGTCGCTATACTCAATCTATTTATTTAAACTCTTTATTGCACAAAGTATATAATAACCGAACTTAAAGTCTATAGACCATGTCTTCCAGTTTGGATTTGTATTTTCTTTCCATTTTTTTCTTTATCATGTATTAAATATGCGATGTACGCACATATTTATTTGAAATTGTGTTGTTGGAGATACTATAAATAAAGCTTTTGAGTATATTTTGTTATATGTTCTATTAACATTCACATTCAAAAGGTGTATCATGAAATACTTACTTTAAATAAAAGCTTATTTTATTCTAGTTAACAATATAATGGTATAAAAACTTGTAATAGGCAGTGAACAAGAAAAAATACTAAAGAACAACTGTACATAATTTTTCATTAAACAAATACAATAAACACCATTGTCTAAACTAGAGGGCAGATAAAACTATTTTCTGATATATATAAATACGTTAACATATGTATATAAATATATACACATAAAAATATGCATTAACATTCAAAAGTGAATATAAAAAATAATACTACGTACAACAGAATAATATGTGATGTTAAAATAAAAATAATAATAATAGGTCAGGGCAAAAGTATTTTCGTATTTTTAATATATTATTAGCAATGAAACCGTTTTTGCTGTACTGAATGTAACTGGCTGGTTTTAATACCATTAGAAATGTGATATTCTGAAAATGCAATAAATTAAAAAAAAACTAGTTCCCGTCATTTTTCAATTGTTTTTCAAGAAAGCAAAACGAACGTATATGACGAAGAAATTCGATACATTTTAAAGTTTTATCAGAAAAAAGGTAAAAATGCGATGAACGCCACGAATTAAATTTGTGTGGTTTACGGACCTAATGTGGTATCAAATATAATAGCACAAATGTTGTTCAAGAGTTTCAAGTCTGAAAATTTTAGTATGAAAGATAAGCTTCGCTTTGGACACCCAGTCACAGTTAAAATCAGTGACATCTTTGAGAAAGTGAAGCAAGATCGACATACTAATATGTCGATCTTGCTTCACTTTCTCAACTACGAGCTACGACATTGCTAAAGAACTGGATGTCGATCATAAAACAGTTTTTATTATCCATATAATATTAATAAGTGAAGGAAAATTTTAGACTCTTTTTTAAGACAGTTGCGCAAATGGTGGTATATGAAATTTGACGCAGATTTCACATCGCGCAGGACTGCAAAACTATTTTTAAATAAAAAGCATAAGAAATACATAAAATTACTAAAAATAACATTACTCACACTACATTCAATTGATATACATGATATTATACACAGATGCACTTACTATTATCTGTACGGCTAACGTCAGTTTTAACTTAAAATAAATTTTATTATTTAGTCTATGGTCGAATTTCGGCCACAGGCGATCGCTAGTAATAATAAATACTCAATATTATGATTAATATTATAAGTATTTATAATTAGTTACATAGAGCAAATTTGGATATCTGAAAAATAGTCATTATGTCTTAGGTTTAATTATTTATTAAGTAAGGTAATTTCTTGAATATGATTTGGGAGAACATTCTAGAGACAGTTTTCTGTAAGTGTAAAAAATCTATGTCTGTAAATACAGTTTTCGCTTCTGTTGGCAGTCCTTATGACTGCCTCCAATTTTTATATCTTAATATAACAAACAAGAACACGATTCTCCTCAAATAAAAATATAAGCGTTGCTTATAGACTCCAAATGGTGTATTGCTATCCGTATGGTGGATAATGTCCATAATTTATCGGTTACGTAACCTTCTTAACCGCAACCCTCCAATATGTCAATGCTGGTCACTATCGTGTTCCAGTTTAAAGGTTTAATAGAGGTAGCCAGAAAGCTTATGCATGTGGCATTATCATCGTACCACACGGATAGCAATGCACAATTAACATATAGTTTTCTATAAGCTATCCATAGCGATAGAAGCGAATGATGAAAAGAGACTTATATAATCACCACTATCTGACTCGGCAAATGTTGTTTCACCATACTAATTACTTGTATTGAATATTTTGATGGGGTACTGGAGAAAGAGTGGGAGGGGGATTATGGAGATTAAAATTATTTTATCTTTCAAGCTAGACCAAACAGTAGATATCTACAAAATTTTATTAAAATCGGTTTTGTAGTTTCATAATCCATCGGGGATGTAATTTATATGTATTAAAATAAGTCTCTTATCATCATTAGGAGGATATTATCTGATTATTGGTTAAACTGTTATACATAAAAACAAGTTTATTGTTCTTATGATTCCAAGAATGGTTACAATCACTCATTTTTATTATCAAACATCTGTGTTTTTGTGATGCTTCACAGCAAGATTACGCTGTCTGCATTTATATAAGTGCCATAAAACATGAAGGAACTAACTAAAATCTAACTGTTGCATGCTAAAGCTCGCGTTTCACTAATTGAAGCCTTTTAAATTCCTCGCCTAGAACTTTGTATTCCATTAGTGAAAGCTTAATTAACTTCCGCTGTAGCTAAACCTCTAAGATACAAAATATGTATATACACTTATGTATTGGAGAGTGTAGTTTTTAAATGGTGGAAAAAACTAAACAAAATTTAGAACTTTAAATGCGATAGTCGCATTTATTGCTCTAATTATTAAATTCGTTGGAATTTAAAATTGTATCATTTTTATACACGAATACTAAAATACAAATATACAAATATTGAGTATTATAAATACATCTCGGTTTCTTAATTTACTTTTAATCTATAGAATACTTAATAAATGTTGGCCTTAAATATAATCTAAAAGAACAAAGTTAGATTAGTTGCGGCTTTTAAACAAGATTGTATTTCTCCCTAAATGGCTAAGCAATCAGAAAACCAATTTTGGTTTGATGGCTCTAACGTGTAGCACTAGAATACAGAATCCAGAAGTGGCAATAGCTTAGTCGTTCCATGAGAACAGATAGCATCGATCCTTGCATTGTAAGCTCCAAATTGTATCATTATATTTTGTGACAAGTAATATTGATCTCCATTACTAGTTCATAAGGAAAAATGCGTATGACATTCTGTATGCCTCTTTATTTTTAACAGTTTTCTTGATCTAATAAAAGTAATATATCGCCTAGCATAAGGGCCTAGCCTACTCTAGCATAACCATTGACAACCTAGACTAACTTAAATATTAAAACGTGAAGAAATTTTTTTGGATCCCTTTTAAATATGGATTGCGCGAACTGTGAAGTATAAAATTTGGTACAGTAACATCCATTCATCCAAACATCCAAACTTTCGAATTTATAATATTAATATAGATTAGTATGGATTCAGGAAAGATTTTTAAGCACATTAAATAACATTATTTTCGTCTTTCAAAAAGTATATCCAGTCGCTATAATTAAATTATAATAGTGTTAATGTTAGTTACGGAAATTAACTTTGAAGATAAATAGGAATTATATTTGGTAAACAAATTCTGATCTGTAAGTAAATTAAAATTACCTTCACCCATTTTCAATTGACGAAAATACAGAGTTTATCAGTTTGACATGTATTATTATGTACATTTGTAATACTGTTAGAATTCCATAATAGTCGAGTATGATGATCTATACATATTTAGATGTCGAAGCACGTGTATAAAATTTTAGTATGTGTATTTTGTTAGTTTATATGTTTGTATATGTGTCTAAGAATTTCTCAGGAAGTAAAAGCCATATTTAGATAATTCTTTTTGATTTAATTCAGATATGTACCAACTTAGGGAATTATTCTAAGTTTCAATTAAATCAGTTTAGTACTTTTTGAGATATAGGTAGTCGACAGAAATTTAAGTCGGTTTAATATTTTTAATTACCCGTTAATGTAATGGTGTAATTGCATATATGTGTATATATATATATATATATATATATATATATATATATATATATATATATATATATATATATATATATATATATATATATATATATATATATATATATATATATATATATATATATATATATATATATATATATACTCTGACTGGAGAGTACTCGGTACTCGGTACTCGATTATCGTTAAAATGAAATAATAAAATTAGGGGCTTAATTTTGACCAATATTACTCTAAAACTAAGCGAAATGTGGATATTATACTCTGCTAAGCACACCACCCTAGTCGTCATCAAGGACACGCCACCGCCACATCAAGAACACGTGCGTCCGCGCGATGTACAAGCATGGCATGTCCTTGAATATTGAAGGTAATATGTAATAAAAAATTGTCGGAAAAAAGTTTAATGTGTACCGATTCAAATTTTTATTGCTTGTATAAAAGCTAAATTATAGTTTTGAAAGTTACCCACCTACTCAAACAGTCGGGCAGTTTTCGTTTATTCGTACAACTTCCCCAACGCGACGAATTGCAAAAGCCAAAACGCAAACTGCAGGAATCTAGTTTGATTATTTAAAATTTTATCTAGAATCGTGCAAGTTCATTCAGTTTGTATAATACTTTTTACAAGTTGTCAACAATTCAATTTAACTAAAAATACAATTATACTTCTTTCCAATTCATTCGCTACATTTATAATCATTTTTTTTTACTTCCTTTAATTTTCCAGGACTTTCTCTGGCAAAAATGGAGATCATTTTTTTTAAGCAATAAAAAATATGATTTATGGATAAGTATTTGTGACATTCAAAATTACATATCAGCAAAATTAAATGTCTCTTTGATTTTCATACGGCAAAGTAAACTCTTAAAGGAAAAAAAAACATTATTTTCACACCACGTTAATTTATTAAGTTATAAATTATAAGACAGTTGAACAAAAACTTCCAACATTTAAAAATAAAATATCCCCGTGTTAGTTACGGGCTCCTTTGAAGAATAGACCAACTGCCGTTCTGCTAGGCAGGTCGTAAAAAGCGACCGATTGGCTATGCGAGTCACTACCATCGTGGCTACTAGATCGTAGAGTTCTGCATTGTTTCGCCCGGGTCTAGTACCACCGCCTTACCTATTCCTGCCGCAATACCGTCAGTGCTTGTCGCTGTCGTGTTCCGGTTTGGAGGCTAAGGTTGTCGGTAAATTTATGCATGTAGCATTAGACCTCTCCACAAGATAGCTACGCATCATTAACATCTTTGGGGCGTAGCTATCATAGATATATAGCATATATAGATAATCACTAATGATAACGATTGGTTATAAAATATATAGTTGGAATTACTTGGTCCCGTTTACTTTTTTCTCATCTCTTATCCCTCAATCTGATAGGGTGCCTGTCATTCTATTTCATTTATGAAACAAGTTTGCACGTTTTCCACTAAAAATCTTTCTGTATCGTATCTCCTCGTATCATATAAGGGAAGAATTTTACTTCCCTAATAGCCTCAACCAGTCTTGGAATCCTTGGAGTGGACATATCGAGCGACGTTCAGTTTTGTGGTCATTTGGCAGACAAGGCCAAATTATCTGAGCCGAGAACATCCAGCTGTTTTCAGGCTAATTTGGCCTGGCTAGGCAGTAATTCACACAGGCCAATCACTTACAACTTTATAAGGCGCAAATCCAGCCTCATATGGAGTACTGCTCTCACTTACCGACGGGGGCTCCTCTGTACCAGCTCTTTCCTTTTGACCGCGTTCAATGTAGATCGACTCGAATCGTCGACGACTGAACTATTTTTGATCAGCTTGATTCTTTGACATTGCGTAGAGGTTTTTTTGTTTTGCATCTTCTATCGGACATTGTTTTGCATCTTCTATCGGATTTATCATGCGGAGTGTTTTGAAGAAGTGTTTAGATTAATTCTTACCGGCGAATTTCACCATCGGATATCGCGACTAAATTCAAAATTTCATCCTTACCATCTCAATGTCTGGAAATCCACAAATATTCTCGAAGCACTTTTTTCCCCTTGGTGGAACCAATTACCAGCAGGGGTTATTCTGAACGGATAAAACTTAGGGACCTTCAAAAAGAAGAGCTTACTATTTCTTAATAGGCCAGCAATACAAATGCAATACCTCTAGTACGTATTGCGACTGCGATGCCGGCCTAAGTCTTCTAATAGTGTAGTTGTCCTTGGACAGCGGTGACCACTTATCATTTCTAAAATCTTAAGGTCACTAATATAACGGTCTAGTATTATTAAAAATATTATTGTGATTGACTATCCGATTGCTTTATTAATTACGCCTTTTAAATAATTACGAGTTTCGCTTTCAAATTTCGTGTAAGCCCAAAAATATTTTTGGTTCTTTTTAACTGACTTCTCAAGTAGACGAAGTTTCTCAATATTTTTAATCTTCTTTAGCTCAGAATTCATTTATTTATTAGAATGATCTGTTTAGAAGTGTATGCTACTCGTTTAATTCCTAGTAAATTAGTATAGATTTAATTCAGAATTCCAGACATAGGCGATTTGAAGTTGATTCCTTTATTATAATCTCGAAAAATTGGAACACAAGACTCGCACTTACAAAACGCTATTGCAGCAGGAAGAAGTGAGGCGGTAGTACCAAAACCCAGATGAAACAATGCAAAACTCTACCACCTAGTAGACGCAATGGTTCTGACTCGCATAAAACACTTTTGAATATTTTTTCAACACTTGACTCGTATAGCCAATATTTCGCTTCTTACAAACTGCCTGGCAGAATGTTAGATGGTGTATTCTTCAAAGGAATCCCGTACTGACACAGGGTAAATCGCAATATGCCTTAACTAATCCACCAACATTGATTTGACGCTTCGAAGGCATTCTATAACAATAAATCTATCTCATATAAATGGAGCAAATGGCATAATTATTTTCTATTAAAATCTCAAATTTATATTGCGCTACTACATATGACCATTTTTTAAATGACGCGAAGTTCCAAATTTATTCCCTACAAAATGGAAAGGACCTATACTATAGCCAACTCTCCGTCATTACATCTTTTACAATGATATTGCACTGAGCGTACCTCTCTCTCGAGAGCCTTCACACTTTAAGCATCTCATTAAAATTGAATGTGTGAATGGAACTTGACTTTAAGTTTTTATTGTAACGTTTAGTTTTTAGAAATAGAGTTTAACAAAAACGAAACTATGAGTTACTGCTTCGTTTGGAAACGTAACACAATGTCTAATTATTTTAAATAAGAAGTTTCTTTAGAAATGTTTTCTAACAATACATTTATGAAAACTACTCATTCAAAGTCCCCGTCATTACATTTAATAAAGCGAGAAATTGCTCTAGTAATAACAGGAGCTGGCGCAATATTTCAAGCAATTTTTTATACCAAGAATATAAGTGTTCGTTGTTTTAAAATAAAAACGGTAATTACATATTTTATAACTAGCTGCAACGTGCTGCATTATAAAAGTTCTTGGCGAATCCCGCGGGATCACCTAATTTTTCCGTGATAAGAAGTAGCCTATTTGTTATTCAGGTCATCATTTACCTGCCAAATTTCATTCAAATCCGTTTGGAAGTTTTTGCGTGATGATACCTGTAGTGCACCGATATCATGTGGCGTAACAAAAGTAATAATTATTCTTACTATGGTTTCGGATGGCTCGTTACGACACCAGTAGCAGGAGTAACACCATCACACCGCGTCCGCATCTGCGACTGTTTCCCCCCTACCCGTGTACCCGAGACAACCATGTTGTTACCACAGATTAAACAACAAACACTACAATGCCCCCAGTATGTGAAACGATACCCCCCAGTATGGTACATGATAAAAAAATTAACATCCTCACTTCACATGTAGGTGAGCTACCCTAAAAATATATTTTACAAGATAAAGTGATAACATAAAGTGTTATCACTTTATGGTCGTGAATAATATCTATAAAAGAACAAAAATTATGTATAAAACTAATATGTATATTCAGCGAGGATCTCTGAACAAGACTGCGGACAGACGGATGGGTGGACGGACGGACGGACGGACATAGCGAAACTATAAGGGCTCCTAGTTTATTTCAGAACCCTAAAAATGACATCATCAATCAAACATTTAAAAATTGACAAATATTACCGTTTTCAACTCATATTCCTCTCCAATGTCAAAAACAGCATGTTTTTTTGTATTTTTTTTATTACAATCAGTTTCAATGTTTCAGTAATATAATCAATTTTTCATTTAATAATTTCATAATATTAGAGAGGATGTTTTTTTCAGTTTCTAGAAAAAATCCAAAAAAAAATCGCCGTTTTTTATTTAAGTATTATTAATTATAAATTCAATGCATCATTTCAATATGTTCAATAAAAGTTTTTTTTTTTCTCAAAAAATTCGTTTTTTTTTATCTAAAAATTACTTGCTGTAGGCTAAGAAATAAATATGTTATATTTATGTTTGTTCTACCCTAGTAGACACATCAATATCAATATTATCCTGACTACTAGGTGGCTAGGTGCTCCTGCCACTAATGCTGATACTTGTCGCTTCCGTATAACAGATAGGAGTTTAAGGTAGGTGATGAACATGCCCTTATAAATTTTAACCTGGTAATGTAATTTGTAATCTTTTTGCAATGCATATCCAACATTTTTTTATCAACATATGATAGCAAACAAGCAGGTGGGTTTCCTCATAGAAATAGTCAACCATCGCTTATAGACAGTGCTTTGCTATCTTGTGGCGAGGTCGAATGCAACATGCATAAGTTTACGAGCTATCTTACTCTCTAAGCCGGAACACAACAGTGACAAGCACTGACGCTATTGCGGCAGCAATAAGTAAGGCGTTGGTACCAGACCCGGACGAGACAATGCAGAACTCTACCACCAAGTACGATGCCACTAAGGAAGCCACGATGATAGTGAGTCGCATAACCGGTTGCCCTTTACGATCTACCTGGCAGAACGGCAGTTGGCCTATTTTTTAAAAGAGCCCAAGACCAAAACGGGGAAACAACTTGTAGCGATTGGCTAAACCTTGAACTGTCATTGTGATATCTGATGGAAGGGTTCTATAAATTTTTGTTCAAGTTTAATTTGAAAAAGTAAGGCGATGATAACTGACTCTCTTTTCTGCGAGAACGCTAGTGCTTGTGACGGTAATGTCCCAGTATGGAGGGTTATTACCTTACCCTAAAACGTATATCTGGCATTACATCCCTACCATAGAAAGAAAGAAAGAAAGAAAGAAAGAAAGAAAGAAAGAAAGAAAGAAAGAAAGAAAGAAAGAAAGAAAGAAAATATTTATTTGCAAGAATATGGGTGTTACAAGTTGTTAAAAATAAATTAAGTTACCGACATATTCTACCAATATATGGTGTGCAAATATTTAAAAATCATATGGTAGAATTGCCTGTTTCAAAATCAAATGGTAGTAAAAAAAATCATATGGTAGAATTGCCTGTTTGTTCTAATGGTCCGGTACCGATATTGGCCACATAAGGTCCCAGGTTCGATTCCCAGGTCGGGCAATTCAAAAATGTATTCTTTCAGTTTTCTGATAAAAATATCGTTACACGAGATTGGATAAGTGCTCGGTTGGCGATAGACTTGTCATCTATCACATTATGAGACTAAGTATCTTCGACTAATCGTGGATGCACTGGTTATACCTCTGCCTACCTCTTCGGGGAGACGGAACTACACATGGATGTTACTGATTTAATAACAATATGGAATCCATACAAAATGGTTACTTCTATTCCTCAAAAATTTGTTTGAATTAAGCAACCTTGATGATTCCTATTAGTCTACGCATCCCAACTTTCTTCTACAAGCTGCCCACCGACATATGGAACTCAGGTCCATCAATGAATATATGGCTTAAATTGCAATTTGATCCTGTAGTGGAGATTTTTAGAATGAGCTTTGAGTTCAAACCAAAATGTATACAATCTTCTCAGTAGCATCCTATGCAGATAACTGCTTTTTATCCAAAAAAAAACTGCTTGCTTTCTTTAAAGGAAGAGATATTATATTGATTTAAACCACGAGTACGTAAAATATAGTTTCTGCTATCTGCTGTATCTTGTGAATTACACCACTAGTACTTTGCTAGCTATTGTGGCTTCAATGAACGGGGTCACGAGATGGCTCGGGATTGAAGGATGTAAATGAAGTTCCATTGCTATTGCGACAGCTTCAAATGAAGGTGAAACTCAATTATTTTGAGCCAGTTAGTCGAACTATTCAAGCTCTGTGATATTTCGTAAAAATAACTAGCAAGACATAAAAAAATAATTGTTTGTTTGATCGTATTAAGCGAGCTACTCTACTATACAATTCAACTGTAGCTTCTATAAATTATTAGTTAGTAGCTATGGCTATATTTCATTAAAAAATAGGGATGTTTGTTACTCAATCACGTAAAAACTACTGAACGGATTGAAAAGTAATTTGGCACACAGGTCAATGATGACCTAGAATAACAAATAGGCTACTTTTTATCCCGGAAAAATGAGGTGATCCCGCGGAATTTTTTACCTTTTATAATGCAGGGGGCTGCACGCTGCTTTAATTAGTATAAATATATTTTATAGTTTTTATTAAAAAAACAACCAAACTAAATATCTGTTAAATCATACGAAAAAAGAGAATTTGTAATATAACTTCACTTACTTTAACTGCATTAACGTAGCTTACAATACATTATTATTTATTGAGCTGGCACATGTATAAGTAAAAATATATCATATATCTAAGTTTCTTGGCTTAAGGTATTGTACACAACAATTGTGTAACAATTATTCAAACAATTTTGTATAATTAAGTAAATACTGTTTTCGCCATGTTGAATATGATTGATTTAACATTTTACGCTTAAAACACAAAACAGATTAAGCTAGAATTTGTCGTATAAATAAACCTATATAAATTAATCAAGAAAAGATTTTATAACAGTTTTACCACTAAAGTCTGTGTTAACTTCGTTGACATTGTTTGAGACTTTTTCACAAGAAAAATAAAACATATCGTCAGATTAAACCAATACAATGTCATCCAATAATATTGTATCATCAGTGCTAAGGACGAAGGTGCTGAATAAAATCAGGTTAAATCTGTTCAAGGTCACTTTACTTTAAGTGTTAAATTTCGTCGACATTGTTCAAGACTTTTCCACGCGAAGAAAAAAAAACATCGTCAGATTAAACCAACACACCGTGATCTAATAATGTTGCGTTATTTGCGCTAAGGACAAAGATGCTAATTAAAATCAGGTCAAATCTATTCAAGGTCGCTAATCAGTCTCGAAAAATTTCTTTGTTTTAAAAATGTTCAATGGAAATTAAATTATATGAAAATATTTAATGCATTGAAATATAAAAATCATAAACAAATATAAACCAAAACACAAAACCCGCATGTAATAAAATTTAATTATGAAAATACCTAGAGCAGCTGCCGTATTACAAGCATACATATATTTGATATTGTGGTTTAAGAATGAGTTTTAAACATGAAACTTTCCGAAACATTGCACTGCTGCTGTGTTCTCGTGCATAAATTCTACTTACAGTTAGTTTATAACCTGTCGTGATACTAAGCAACCAAATTCTGTAACATTTTTAAAGTTTCGTCTTTTGTTTGTACTTTTGCGGCTATATTCGCAAATAAGTAAGAGCTTTACTTTATATGTAAGCTGGGTTGTGGCTTTCAAAAGTTAGCTAAATTAAAACTCATGTTTGTATATACTTTTAAGCTTTCGCGGCTTTTTTCACTTGTATTATTAAAGTTAAATGGGTTATTACCGCAATTAGTAGATCTACTAACGGTAAGATACCAGTAATCCTTATAATTTGTACTGATGTTTTATTAAAAGTAATTTATTCTATTAGTAATTTAGTAAATATTAGTAACTTATAAGATAGCAAACAAGCAGATGGGTGTCCTGATGGAAAGAGTCAACCTTCGCCTATAGACACCAAAGATATTAATAGTGCGTTGCTACTTATGGCGAGGTCTAATGCCACATGCATAAGTTTACTGGCTAACTTACCCCCCAAACCGGGACACGGCATTGACAAGCACTGACGCTATTGTGGCAGGAATAGGTAAGGCGGTAGTAACATGCCCTTGTGAGGAAATGCGGAACTTTATCACCTAGTAGCCACGATAGTAGTGACTCGCATATTCAATCGGTCGCCTTTTACGACCTGCCTGAAAGACCGGCAGTTGACCTATTTTTCAAAAGAGCTCGGAGAAAGAGATTCATCATTTGTAACAGAAACTATTAGCAACCAATTTAATAATAACGAGGCGTTCCGCAAGTTGTTTGGACATTTGATAATTTAACATTTAAAGAAGCAGTTTAAGTAGTAGTTAAAAATACTACTCGTTACTAAAACGAGTCGTTTTACAGATATACTAATCGGGCATTACATGCAGTAAAACTAAAACAGCTGACTTCCGATCTCTAGTTTTTTGTTGACCCTAGATCAGATCTAAACCAAATTCTAATATATGGAACTAAATGGAAAGTACAGCCTCACAAATAAAAAAGAAATAAATTAATCGGTAAGTAAAATACCGAGACATGAATTAGCAAAAATACAAATCGGTTGGTTTATAATTAAAAAAAACTGCAATTTATGGGCTGCAGCGTGCAGTCCGCTGCATTATAACGGTCTTTGGTGAATCCCGCGGGATCACCTAATTTTTTTGAGAAAAATTAGCCTGTGTGCTATTACAGGTCATCATCTACCAGTGTTTGAACGGCATCTAAATCCGTGAATTACTTTTGGTGTGATTGAGTAGCAAAATCCATCCATCCAAACATCTAAACTTTCGTATTTATTATATTGTTACGAGCTTTGAGTTCGTATTGTGAAATAAACTACCACTTATATTAGGGCCGTGTATTTAATAAATAGCATCAATGCTTGTCATTTCCGTGTTCTGGTTTGGAAAGTATGATAGTCGATAAACTTACATAAGTCTCATTGCCATCCCGACACACATAGCAATGCTCTATTAACATTTTTGGTATCTATAAGTATCTGTTTGTTTGTTCTCTCTATTTTTCTATATATTTCTATATCTAATGATAAAGAAAAAGTACTACACTGACTCAAACAATGCTATTGTTCCTAAACTTAATCGTAATAAAATCATTGTAATACACAAGATTAAGTTTTCTGAAGAATGCTCCATAGTGAACCGAAACACGCTGAAATAACTTTTTAGTTCGTACCACCAAATTATGGAACGAACTCACTGAGTCTATATTTCCTGAAAAATATAACATTGGATCTTTTAAGAAACGGATTAATGAAGTTCTTAAGAGTCAGCAGCGCATCTCCTATTATGCTGAGGATGTCCACGGACATCGCTGACCACTTCCCATCAGGTGGCCTGTTTGCTCGTCTGCCAACTCATGTTATAAAAAAAATAATCAATTATAAGTATTGTTTAAAACTGTCTACATTCCTGCCATAACTGAATCTATTAAAATCAAGATGGATGCTATACTTAATAATAAATATATACTAGCTGTTGCTTGCGACTTCGTCCGCGCGGACTTCGTTTACTCCCCACAACTCCTTCCCCGTAGGTGATAGCGTAATAACATGTAGCCTATATGTTGACCCGATCTGTTATTAATATTCATGCAAAACTTGAAGTAAATCCATGCAGTACTTTTTGAGTTTACCCCGGGCATACATACAGACAAACAGACAAAAATTCTAAAAACTATATTTTTGGCTTCGACGTCGATTGTAGATCACGCCTCGAGTATTCTTTAAAAAAAATATTCAATGTACAGTTTTGACTTTCCTACGATTTTATTATATGTATAGATATATACACTGAATTATATTGTATACGCTCTATGGATAATAATATTTTTCTGCCTATGGCACATGGTAATACCGTCTTACCTATTCCTTCCACAATATCACCGATTGTTGTCGTGTTGCAGTTTAGAGAGTAAAGTAGCCGGTAGATTTATGCATGTGGCATTGCCATTCTTTTACACGGATAACGATGCATCATTTATTTCTGTGATGTCTGTAGAATTAGGGCTTAATTCCCGGGTCGGGTAATTAAAAAACGTGTTTTTTTTTCACTTTTATGACAAAAGAACGTTGCCTGGGATTGGGAAAGTGCCCGGTTGGCGATAGGCTGGCCACCTATCACATTGTCGGACTTAGTATCTTCGGCAAATAGTGGGTACACTTGTTGTACCTCTGCCTAGTTTTTCGGAGATACGGGAGTGAAGATACTTTTTTTACTTAAAACTGATAGAATTGTGAATTTAAAACAGAAAAAACCTTCCACAAATTTATAATTAGCGTAAACGAAAATAAAATAAAAAGTGCACTTTACTGCATTCAAGAAATTCAAGTGAATTTATAAAACCTATAGCGTTATTCAGACAAACCTCACGTACAAGATACATCACATATTAGAGGCGACACTCGAATGCAAAATATATAAGAAAATGTAAAAGCTGGAGACGCTGGGGCATGCTGCACTATACCGCGAAATGCATGACAGTTTGATTGTTTGGTGGTTTTGCGCACTGCAGTCTGTACACTGCAAACTACAGAATTACTACTTGAATTTAAAGGGAGTGTGTATTATAAAATATTACTAATACATTTACAGGCTGATTAGAAACTTTCCCACTATACACACCGAATAAGGGTTTTCGGTACTTCGGATTCTGATACCGAATATTTAAAAAAAAATGGATTTGTAAATTTTGACTTAACTATCCAATGAAAATGTTCACATGTGGACCCGCGCATAGATATCAAAGTTCATTGTTTACAACCAGCGATTTGCGAACTTGTGATCTTGGACACCATTCTCACGCACCTCACACTCCTTAACGTTATTTACATACGTAAAGATATTCAACTCGACTCATGCGTTTCTATTGCCCGCGCGGTGACCATATTTTTTAAATATTATAATACAACTTCATTATGATTTTGTGTGTAGTTAAGCAAAATTCTCGTTTTAGTGTATATTTATTGAACACATTTGATCATCAACTATCGTTTTAGCAATATGTCCAGTTTATTACCAATCAATCATTTTAGGTTAAGTAAAGTTAAGTTCCAATCAGTTTATTACCAATCAGTAAAGGTTAAAAACAGTCAAAAAGTAGCCTATGCCACTCTCCATCCCTTCAACTATCTCCACTTTAAAATCACACCAATTCGTTGCCGTGAAAGATGGACAAATAAACACACACGCACTTTCCCATTTATAATATTAGTATGGATAATTAAATTAGATTCAAGAAATAGAATGTAAGGAAGAAAATATTTATTTGCAAGAAAATGGGTGTTAGAAGTTGTTAAAAATTAATGAAGTTACTAACATATTCTACCTATTATAATAAAGTATTATTATAATAAGTGTGCGAATATTTAAAAATTATCATTATATAATATAAAACTTATCATTATATAGATTACATAATAAGATATTATAACAATAAATTCGCATTAATAAAAATTCAACCAAGGGGTACTTGGTTCTTGTGTATGCGGCAACAATGAACGGCGTTTCAATTTCATGTTATTTTACGTTGAAATTTTGAATTTACACGATATTTACTGATGGTAGGTGATCCCAGTGTCCTCCTTATTTCTTTTTATATTATTTTTACACAGTTCCACTAGGTAAACTGGAATTTTACTTCTGACTTTGATCAAAATTTAATAAAACATTCGGTAGGTACTATGTACACGACATGTAGAGCTTGCATTGTGACTGAATTGGGTACGCCGGATTCGGCGTAGTATTAGTTGTCGCATTTGGCAAGTACATCGTATCGCATCTAGTCAAGCGCAGCGAGACCAATTATTTATCTAAGTTTCAATTCTAATAAATTTTGTTCTAATAAAGCTTCAGTGACAACTAAGATAGTTTACAAGATAGAGACATTAAATTTGGACAAGCACATGAGAACGAGCTGAAGAAAAATTATGTCGGTTTGTGACAACAAAATGTTGTCGCAACTATCTGGGAAAACCTTATGATAATACTAATATCACATTGCATGTGCAGTTTTTCATATTTTATTACAATTACATATGAAAAAATAATAATTTAGTCCGATCAATCGGTACTGCCAGTTTATTACTGGGGTAATATTCCGAAAAAATGTGAAATAAATTTTATATAGGTACTATTAAGTACACGTTCATTAATTATACTAAAATACATCAAGCCCACGTTCTTTTAAACCCACCTATTTGTTTACATGTAAAGCTTAAGCTTAAATACATTTTCTTTAAAAATTTCGAGCTCAAATCGTATACTAATTTATACGCGTTTTTTGTTACTATATATATTTAAATAAAATACTCATATATAACGACTAATTTTACTTTCAATTTTTTATATTGAAAGAGAGGACACCAATAAATTTAGAGCAGGTACACCAGCGACGCACGCTATGACCCATTTTCTACAGTAAGTGCACAAATGATACTGATTAATATTTCACACAAGATATTTTTCTGAGGACATTTTTAAACTTCAGTTACAAAAAAATAGTCGTACTATGTCTAAGCCTTTATATGTATAGTCAAATTGTGTAACGTTTATTTTGATGAAATTGAATGTATTTCTAATGCCTTTTATTTATAAATATTAGGTTTTTGCAATCTTCCGCAATGTAATACAATTGTCTTACAAAGGGGTATAAAGTTTTTCCTTCACGTGTTAATCTATATTATCTATACATATAATAAAATCGTAGGAAAGTCAAAACTGTACATTGAATATTTTTTTAAAGACTACTTGGAACGTGATCTACAATCGATATCGAAGCAAAAAATATAGTTTTTAGAATTTTTGTCTGCGCGGACGAAGTCGCAGGCAACAGCTAGTTGTCTATAAACTAGCTGTTGCCCGCAACTTCATCTACGTGGACTTCGTTTACCTACTCCGCACAGCTCCTGCCCCGTCGGTGATAGCGTGATAATATGTTGCCTATATGTTGATCCGACGTGTTAGTAATATTCATGCAAAATTTGAAATAAATCCATGCAGTACTTTTTGAGTTTATCCCGGACATACATACAGACAAACAGGCAAACAGACAAACATGCAAACAGACAAACAGAAAAATTCTAAAAACTATATTTTTGGCTTCGATATCGATTATAGATCACGCCCCAAGTATTTTTAAAAAAAATATTCAATGTACAGTTTTGACTTTCCTACGATTTTATTATATGTATAGATTTTATAGATAATATTATATAACAATAACAGCAAAAACTCATTTCTGTATATAAATTTTACACATATAAAAATGAATTTTGAGTTTAAATAACAATTTCATCACATTATATCAGTCTGTACGGGTAACATTACAATTAGAGTTTCGAGCAGGAGCTACAATGGAGCGCTGAATGTGCAGAAACTTTTATCTAACGCTATAAAGGAATAAATGTAACACTGATGGAGTTGCGTTGGGTGAATATAATGTCTCGCAAGTGTTCCTGACATACAATGTGAGTTAGAATGCTTAAGTATAGCTGAGGATAAAGTATTTTACACGTGCGTTTTAATGTTTTAGGGTTCAAAAAGGTGAGAAATACTTAAACTTAAGGAATATATGCAAAACATTTTATTTTTCCTTTAATGCCTTAGATACTAGAAATTAATAAAATACTAGTTGAGGAGTAGCATTACTTTTTAAAAACTAGTTAATATTTTCATAACCTTTATCTGTCGATTTTGCTGTTTGTTCGCTTTGATTTTTTTAAATTACGCAACGGATTTTAATGCGGTTTTTATTAATACACGGTGTGATGCAAGAGAAAGGTTGATATGTATAATACATGTATAATAATAATATGATGTGGTGTCGCGTGACACCAGGTAGGAACGAACTACCTTCGGCTAAACGACACTACTCGCTTGTGTACGCGACTGTCGCGCCTGCGCACGTCTCATTTAACGCTTTTATTCCACGCATTTTTCTTACGGTTTTACTATCACATTTTTTTCAGTTCGGTCGCGCAGCAAAATCCCTATCCCCTCCAAGCCTGCCGTAAGGAACTTCGTTCCAATATAATATAATGTATATGTATAATAATATAATATGTATATATGTATAGTAATATAATAATATAATGTATAATATTTGTATAGTAAAGAAAAGTCGAGAATTTCAAAGATATGTAAAAACGTGTGGGATAAAGAAAATAATTATGCGGGAATACATTTTTATTATGATCAAAATAACAATAGCAAACTGTAATTAACAGTGATCACGTAGATTGTACACTAGACACTGTATAGCCATTGTTTGTTCAGTAATTAAATGATACTTAGGTTTGATTGTTAGTAAATTCACTTCCTACTATAAAGTTTACACATCGTGATCATAGATGGCGCAGTTCCCTTTAACTCGCGGTATTATGTCTAGATTATACGTCATGAGAATCTTACCCTTTTTATTTAACGTTACGAATGTTTTTCGGCGGATGCGGTGTCTCCGCCACACCCCATATAGGAACTTAATTCCAAAATATGTATTTGTTTGTTTACATTGCAAACGCTGACTAAACTTTACGAGATAAAACAAAATAATGTAGTATGGAATTGTAAAACTTAAAAAGATTACAAAAAATGCGCGGTGCCGTACGTAACCATTTTTATCTCATACAAAAAAAATAACCTATTTTATGCAATACAGTGTTATTCCTTGTCCGATTAAATACGTTAGATACGTATTGCATTTAATCCAGTCTAATGTTGCCCATTACAGAAAATTACTTAAATTAATATCTAAAAAGATTTTAAAAAAAATGTCTTCACGGCCGCATCCCCGAAAAGGTAGGCAGAGGTACAACAAGTGCACCCACGATTAGCCGAAGATACTTGGTCCCACAAATGTGATAGGTGGCAAGCCTATCGCCAACCGGGCACATTCCAATCCCGGGCAACGTTGTTTTTGTCAGAAAACTGAAAAAGCGCGTTTCCGGCGATCTCAAAAGATAATAATAATAATAACTCTTTATTGTACCATACTCAAATGAAAACTCTACTATACATATGCTAAACTATAAATATTCTATACATATGCTAAAACGAAATATACACAAAATGGCGGTCTTATCGCTTATGAACGATTTCTGTCAGACAACCAGCAAGGCTAAGAAAATTTTGCAACTTGGTAACTCGGGTGCACGATTTTTGTTTAAATAGAACGTTAATATTTTATCTATTTGAAAGATAAATAAGGAAAAAATAATATACATTTATTAAGCTTTTACAATTTACTGTATTATATCCTTACCTATATTTTCTGACACAATGACAGATAGTACTCATTTACCGCCTACCGCCTCTGTAATCTAGTGGTCCTGTGTCGGTGTTAACCACATGAGGTTCCGGGTTGGATTCCCGGGTCAGGTTCAGGTATGTATTTTTCAGTTTTCTAATAAAAAACAACGCTACCCGGGATCGGTTAAGTGCCCGGTAGACGATAGGTTTGCCACCTATCACATGGTGGGACCAAGTATCTTCGGCTAATCGTGTGAGCAATTGTTGTACCTCTGCCTACCTCTTCGGAGATACGCAGAACCCTGTAAAGTAAATTGATTTCAACTTACAGTTGGTCCCGGCCTCCTTTGAAGAATAGGCCAACTGCCGTTCTGCCAGGCAGGTCGTAAAAGGCGACCGATTGGCTATCGAGTTACTACCATCGTGGCTACTAGGTGGTAGAGTTCTGCATTGTCTCGCCGGGTTCTGGTACCACCGCCTTACCTATTCCTGCCGTAATATCGTCAGTGCTTGTCGCTGTCGTGTTCTGGTTTTGAGGGTAAGGTAGCCGGTAAACTTATGCATTAGCATTAGACCTTGCCACAAGATAGCAACGCACCATTAACATCTTTGGTGTCTATAGGCGATGGTTGACTCTTTCCATCAGGAGACCCCTCTGCTTGTTTGCTATCTTATGATATAAAAAAAAAGTTTTTTTCATGTCATTTTAGCAGAGGAACGCGTTTTTCTAAAAATATCATTATAAGCAGAAAATAAGTGTACAAGTTTTATATTTTTAACTAAATATTTATTTGATTAATTATAAAAAGAGAAACTTGTTATGAACTATAGAGGATAGAAGAGGGTAAATGTTTAGGCATCTAATACGACACGACAGTTTTATAAGAAACAACATAAAAGGTAAGATCCAAGGAAAGAGAGGGAGAGGAAGATCTAGATGCTCCTATCTTGATCAAATCAAGGACAAAGTAAATGTCGTGTCGTATCAGAAGGTCAAAACCATGGCTATGGATAACAAAGAATGGCGTTTACTCCACCGACAAGAGCAGGACTCTTAAATCAAAGAAGAAGAAAGTAATGCATGGTCAAATATTCGAGACATCGTAATTCTGTATATGAGTTAATATGAATGAATTGAAAGTATCAAAAATCGATTTAAATTCTATTCGGTAGTGGAATTAGTACCGTATGTTACTCGATACAAAGTGATGTCGGTAAGTACGTTACTTGTATTGAAACTTAATGTTATTAACCACTCAACTTTCAGTAGAGTATAATAGCGTAGGTTTATTTCAATATCCTTTTAATATCCGCCATTTTGATCGTGTTATATTATCAAAGGTATTACAGTCTATTAATATAATATCTAACCTTAAATTCTTGACTGCATTGCGAGCTTAAAGGTTTTTCTCCTAAATATTGGTTTATGTTTCATAAATATCAGTAATATTAAGGTGAAAATGTAATGTTGAATGTTGTTCAGAAGACAAAAAGCGTTTAGTTATTTGCTTCTCATACCAATTTCTTATTAATATTTTAATACAATTGTCCGTCAATAGTATTTAAATTTATATCTTATGGGCTTACAATTAAATGCGAAGAAAACTTTTCTAATATGAAGTGGATGAGTTTATATATTCTGGATATGCTTTTAGGAGGGATGCAGAGAGGCAGAAAGGAAGGAAGCTAGGATCGTGATGTATGGCACTCGGTTCTCCAATTGAATGAGTTTGTATATCTTGGATATGCTTTAAGTAGGGACGCAGGAAGGCAGAGAAGGAGGAAGCGAGACAAGTCTGCTAATGATGTATGGCACTCGGTTCTCTCTACCTACACCGTGAAGGATCTGGCGTGAAGATGTGTATCTTACTTGCTGACCCGACTAACATGAGAGTGGCTTAACAAACAGGTCATCAATGCAAGAAATTTCTACATTTCATATGTACCATTCTCTCAACCCCTATTCAGCTATTCAGGATCTGGGTATACAACTAGCTCCTTGCCAAATTTCATCAAAATCGGTTCAGCGGATAAAACCGTAACGGGTACTCGATGGTCAGATAGTTTTTGCATTTTAAAAACTGTTCTGTACGATTTTTAAGCATTTTCTTTCACGTTTATATATACAAGGATAGAAACGATTAGTAGATAATGTTGTTACAGTATATGGTTTAAAATAACCATGAAGAAATCATCAAAATAACTTATATAAAAAAGCACTTATTCGCTGCTCAATTTCACTTTTTTCAAAATTTTTCGTCAACGATTACTCCCGAATGGATTTTGATGCAATTTATGCATTAGCCGTAGTTTTTTGAGGAATAGAGCTGATTAGTTTTTGTAATCAATCAGCACATTAATCTGGAAGTTATATTAAAAAAGTACTGTTTCGCCAAATTTTTATTGGGGTTTTTCCAAAATTTCTCAAAATCTCCTGGGCCAACTGTGTTCAAATTTTCAGAAAGCCTAAGTTGACCAAAATTCAACCGAATACCATCAACCACGGTTCGATCGGTCCAGCTGTTCAAAAGTTATGAGATGTTTATATACACACACACACACACACACACACAAACATACATACATACTGACGTCATCGTGAAAATAGTTATCTAGACATCTAGTAAAAACTCGATTTTCGAAAATCGGGGCAAAATCAGTAACTTCCTTATTTACACACGTAGCGGGAAGTTAAAAATTAAAATTTTTCTACTTGAATAACCATACAAAGCCATTGCTCCCATTGAATTTGTTTGCTCAATTGTATTGGAGTCCAAGTTATTGTTGTAATTAAATGTTTAACTGTTTACATTTTTTACTTAAATAGTAAGCGATTATATTATCTAATAAATTGTTTTTTTATTACAAAACTTTCCGCAAGTACCATTTGTTTTCGGTTAGAAAATGTCCTCTAACGTCATTTTGAATAACTGCTGATAATATGGTATCCAGTTGTCATAAATATATTTATATAATACTGAACTACTTTGTCTTAACAAACACGATGGTGGTAACACGTTAGGTCAATATCTATACTACATACATACAAATAAATAAAATTGGAGTATCTGTTTGTAATATTAAAATAACCGCTTTTTACTGAATGTAAATATATGTATACACGGTCAATTTTCTGAATCAAAATAACATTTTTTTTTAAATTTTGTGTATCTGTCTGTTTGTTCCAACTAATCTCTGAAACAGCTGTCCCAATTTTGACGGAAATTTCACTGTTAGATAGCTGATGTAATAAGAACTAACTTAGGCTACTTTTATTTTAGAATTGTTTCTAAGGCACTGAAATCGTGGACATAGTTATTTTTTTTATAACAGAAAAGCAGATGGTCCATTCTTTAAAAATGGTTCGAATCGACACAGGGAAAACACTCTTACAATTTCCATTTTAATGAACTGAACCTCGAGCAGCTCATCAGACATAGTAGTTATCGTTGCACGCATCAAAATGCAAACAATATTTACTGCATACAAAGGAAAAAGTACGAAAAAGTCTTTTGAAACCTCATATCAAAGCTCGTAATTCTCACATCAACCGAAAGAACACAAAAAGCCCTGTAATCAACGCGGATGGAAATGATATGTATATTGTGTAATGTTTGTGTGATATTTCGGGTTGTAAATAGTTAATTAGTAATTATGTATAACGGATGATTTTAGAGTGATGAATGTGGCGGAAGCGAGACAAGCCTACAAGGATCGTGATGTATGGCACTCGGTTCTCTCTGCCTACCCCGTAAAGGACCTGGCGTGAAAATGATTTTAATATTCATAAATATTATTTTATTTGTTCTTTTGTACACATAGAAATACAAAACAATACATATTTAAAAAGAAAATACATGTACAAAGGCATGCTTATCTTTTTAAGACATTTCTTCCAGCAAAACTAGCAATACAGGTTGTTGGAGAAATCACAAGATATACACAGCAGGCATGGTGTACATCAGATTAAAAACAAACAATAACATTTTTTTAAAAAAAAAAACAAAGAAAGATAAATGCAAAGTAAAATTGTTAGTAATTGTATTGGAAAATATTGGGAGACAGACTGACAAGTATCATCACGCCCGGTTCTTTTGCGGGTTAGTCCGAGTAAACCAATAGTCCATTGACTTTTCAGTTCACTAAATTTAACTGGTTTGTCAATTGTAATCACTTGTCAGTAGATCTATCATCAAATTATTAAAATATTCTAACCACAATTCTAACCTACATTTCTTTTGCGTGTTGTTATTTTTTAATTTTTTTCTGTTTATTAATTAATATATAGTATTATCAATATAGCTAGGTCTTGGAATATAAATATATCCGGTGTAAATAATTAATATTTTGGAAGATAAAAAAGATTTTGCAAATCTCGAATACCTTATTTTGTTCTATTCTTTGTTCGTGTAATCTATACATATAATAAAATCGTAGGAAAGTCAAAACTGTACATTGAATATTTTTTTAAAAGAATACTTGGGGCGTGATCTACAATCGATATCGAAGCCAAAAATATAGTTTTTAGAATTTTTGTCTGTTTGTCTGTATGTATGTCCGTGATAAACTCAAAAAGTGCTGCATGGATTTACTTCAAATTTTGCATAAATATTACTAACAGGTCAGGTCAATATATAGGCTACATATTATCACACTATCACCTACGGGAGAGAAGCTGTGCGGAGTAAATGAAGTCCACGCGGACGAAGTCGCTGGCAACAGCTAGTCTATTTATATAATTATCGAATTCTCCTTCACTTCTGTAATCCATTACAAACAAAAATTTCAACTTCAATTATATTAACATTAGCCCTCACGTCGCTTTACATAAGTTCTAAATGGGATAACATCTGGACACCAGATTCAAAAACTGGACACTATTTAACCGCCGCGTTGGTCGAGTGGTTAGCGGCCCTGACTACGCAATCGACGGGGCTCGGGTTCGGTCCCCGACGGGGACAAGCATTTGTGTGATGAGCATAAATGTTTGTATTTCCGGGTTTGGGTGTTTATTATGTATGTAAAAGTATTTGTATATATGTATTTCTATGTATTAGTATCGTTGACTAACACCCATAACACAAGCAAATAATTTGCTTACTTTAGATCAATAAGTGTAATTTGTCCCGTGAATATTTATATTTATTTATTTATATTTACTATGCGTTCTGTAAAATAGCTCGGCGGTTAACTTTACTCTGCGTAGATTTGAAAGTACGCATGGTGGCGAGTATTGTTTATGAATCGGCTTAAAAGACCCTATGTGCTCACTAACACTGCATATCACAGTATCGTTTGTGAATACGGGTGCGTACATACATATTGACGTCATTAGTGGAAATAGTAAAAAAAGCTTCCTAGAACTTTCAAATGTGGAGACGTGATGAAAACTTTACTTTCGAAAGTCCGTTTTTACCCTTAACGAGAAGTTAAAAAACACGAAAAAAATCATATTATTTCATTCTTGTGTTCTTCATCATATTATCTCATATTGCATAAAACATATATAAAAATATATAATGTATAGTTAAAAACTTTTTCTTGATATATTTTTAATGGGTCAAAGTAATTCTACCACTTAGGGATTTTTTTGAAAATAATAACTTCAAAAATGTTAATTTAATTGTAAAAAGTAATAGGACCTTTCTTGTGTGTATTCTTTTAAAGAATCTAAAAAAAAAATGGCCTGTTTGAAAATAATCAGGGATCAGTTCTCTCCGCAACTCTATTCCTGCTGCACATTAACAACCTGCCGAAGCCCGGTATCTATGGGTGCGTTGACGATGGAGATATACGCATCCAGCGCACGGACCAGGACTGCACAAATCCGGTCTCTCACCTCTAGGATGGATCCACCAAATACCAGCTGAAGACATTTGAGGCGATAGAGGGGCGTGCTAAAACGCTCATAAACGACAATGATCTGGTAGGAAAAAAACTCCAGAGCCTCGCTCATCACCGCAGAGTGGCTAGTTTATCGGTTTTTTATCGGATACACTTTGGAGAGTACGCTGCGCAACTGCACGACTTAATTCCGCCATCCCCGTTTTTCTATCGATCGTCGAGGCGCACAGATTCTAGGCATCGCCATATGGTGGACGTTCCACGTACCCGGACAAAGCGGTTTGACTCGACTTTCTTCATTCGAATCGCAAGAGACTGGAACATGCTTGTTGAGTTTGTGTTCCCCGATGAGTACATTCTGGAGATTTTCAAGAGAAGAGTGAACAGGTGCCTTCTAAGGAAGCGCGTTCCATTTTCGGTCGCATCTTAGCTTATCACTGGGCGAGATTGTGGTCAAACGCCACCCTATCGATAACAAAAATTGAAAAAAAATAATTGAAGAGTACCATATAAAAAATCAGATAGAAAGGGTTTACGTACACTAAAGGCAATTACCGTGCGATTAATTTAGAAGAAGACTCTGACAAGAAACGAGACATCCGCAATAACATTACGAAAATCGATTAATTTCTCATAATTGCGTCAGAAGACATATAAATAAATGCCAAGGAACATCTGTTGACAAATTCCGAAACTTACGAATCGATAACATGTTACGAGCTCTCAACTTTGTTATGAGGAAGTTACCTACTTCAAAATTGTTGGCGGAACTTTACTACATCATCCGAATACTTAAGCAGTAGCAGAGAAAAAAGAAAAACAGATATATTTAAGTGATATAATATTCTTAAGCGGCTCATTTGACATGGTAATATAAGGAAAGACTCAAATACTCCGACATATTTTAAAAATCCCGATTTAAAAAGTCCGTGCTTCGTCATAAATATATTATACTAGCGTACCCAGCCCGCTTCGCCGGGCTTTATTTAAGCATACAGGAATTGAATTATTAACTAAGGGCTTAACCAAACTTATCTTTTTAATACACTTTGGACCGATTCGAGCCGATAGATTTTGAGAAATCTCAAAAAAACTACAAAAAAAATCTTTTCAAATGGGGTTTTTTTCGATTTATTTTCAAACGGCTTTATCGCGGATTCTAAAAACTAATCAGCTTTTAACATCGAAAGATTATTATTATTATCTTTAATGTACTTCAGTATACTTTATTATGCTTCATTATACTTCAATATATTCCATTATAATTATACATGGTTCATAATGACATAAATATACACAACGCATGTGTCAATACAAATTTGGGTTATAAAACAATAAAATATCATCATAGTAAATAAAAGCTGTATTTGACAGTTCAAAAACAGGAGTGCTCCGATTGTCACCAAACTTTACAGGATTACTCGCCAGGTCAATCTGGAGATTCCCTGAAAGTTTCATTGAAATCGGTCCATCCCTTTCTGAGCCTATACGGAACATACACACACACTTTCTCTTTTATAGATATAGATAGATAGATATAATTTTTTATATTATAAGATAGCAAACAAGCAGCTGGGTCTCCTGATGGAAAGAACCAACCATCGCCTATAGACACCAAAGATGTTAATGGTGCGTTGCTATCTCGTGGCAAGGTCTAATACCACATGCATAAGTTTACCGGCCAACTTACCCTCCAAACCGGAACACGATAGTGATCAGCACGGACACTATTGCGGCAGGAATAGGTAAGGCGGTGGTAACAGACCCGGTCGAGCCGATGCAGAACTGTACCATCTAGTAGTCACGATTGTAGTGACGCAAATAGCCACTCAGTCGCCATTTACAACCTATTGGCCTATTCTTCAGAGGAGCCCGGGACCAACACGGGATTGTTATTCTTACACACTTATGTTATTCTTAACAATCACGGCCTTTTGTTTAATCGAAAGTCATAAATGCGTCAATCAAATACTCGATAGGTCATATTTAGTTATATCTTATGGAAATCAAACTTATGAAAACCGGAAACATATTGTATTTACTTGTTTTCTGATTTTCTTCCGAGAAGATAAAGATAAATAACGTATTTTCATTTTGAGGTAGCATCATAATCAAACAGTGGATTTAATTTGCTGGACGTCGAAATAATGATCATTAATAGTCTGACCGATCAACTGAAAGATTCCACCTTCAATAACGAATCATCTTTAATTACCATTACAGTGTGGCCAGGAAATACCTGCTTTTCTGGTTTTAGACTGCATTAATTTGAATCGAATGTTATTGCTGTATCAATTGTTGTTCGTTTTCAAAATATGCAGCTTTTCAAAAATCAAAATACGGTCATTTTTAACAAACTTCAGGTTTTTGTGCTCTGCCAATCTATGCTTAGGTATAGTTTGTGTTCTTTTGAGCTTAATATACCGCAGTTTAGTAGGAACTTTTGGAGATTACTTTAAGGGTCAACCGGTCAATTAATTTTCACGGGACAAATTACGCTTACTGATCTAACCCCAAAGTAAGCAAATTATTTACTTGTGAGGGTATTGGTCATCGATACTAATACATACATATATATCTATATCTATAAAAGAGAAAGTGTGTGTGTATGTTCCGTATAGGCTCCGAAACGGCTGGACCGATTTCAATGAAACTTTCAGGGAATCTCCAGATTGACCTGGCGAGTAATCCTGTAAAGTTTGGTGACGATCGGAGCACTCCTATTTTTGAACTGTCAAATAGAGGTTTTATTTACTATGATGATATTCTATTGTTTTATAACCCAAATTTGTATTGACACATGCGTTGTGTATATTTATGTCATTATGAACCATGTAGAATTATAATGGAGTATATTGAAGTATAATGAAGCATAATAAATGTAAAAACTAAAAATGTAGTGCCTATATGAATTTAGATATTTCAAAGATAGCAGGAAATCTTCATGGTATAGGGAAAGGGGAATTGTTTTACTCCAAATTTAACGCGTGCGGGCCACGGGCAGTAACGAATAAATCAAAACTACTGGATCGATATTAATCATTTTCTTCCCGTGCGAAGCCGGGGCGGGCCGCTAGTATATATATATATATATATATATATATATATATATATATATATATATATATATATATATATATATATATATATATATATATATATCCCCGTCGGGAATCGAACCCGAGCCCCGTCGATTGTGTAGTCGGGGTCGCTAACTACTACACCAATGTACATTGATTTCTTATTGCACTGTGGCTCCATTTGAACTATTTAAACGGAATCTGAAAATTGTTTTTTACTTTTTAGTCAACACAGAAAACATCTGTTGGGTCAGACAGTATAAATGAGAAGCGAAGCGTGTGCATTAACATCAGCCGAGCCAATTCAGCGCCAACCCTGACTGTAAAGCGTGCACTTGATGCTAATCGTGTTTTGAATCACAACTCATCTAACTTGGAACATCGGGGACCGGAACTCAATTTGCAATCTGCACACTATGAATGATTAACTGCGCTCTGGAGATGGAAAATTTTACTGCCATCAGGGCCGCTTTGGATTATGAATGTTTTAAATGTCACAGTACAAGGACACTACAGAATTATAAAAACTAATGATTGCTTGATGAAAATTTCACCATATATTTTTAACTTCCCGCTACGTATGTAGATAAGGAAGATACTGATGTTGCCCTGATTTTTGAAAATCGAGTTTTCAATATTTCTCCACATTTTGAGGTACTAGGAACCTTTTCCATGCGTGCATTGGATTGGAAATTGTCCGGTTAGCGATAGGCTTGCCACCTATCACATTGTGGGACTAAGGTATCTGCGGCTCGTCGTGGGTGCACTTGTTGTAGCTTTGTCCCTATAACGTACGATTCACACCAACCAGCTTGCATTCGCATGCATATCGCGGCATACGGCTTCGAACGTGCGCCGACGCATACCGACGGAGTCGGTTGTCTGTCGCGGAGTCCATGCGGAGCCAAACAAAGCCGTCGAGAATCGTTCAGCCGACGTGGATTGTGAATTTAACGGAAGTATGAACTGTAATTCCTATTCAAACGTTCCAAATTCCTTTATTGCATCGTAAATGATGTCCTGGCTAACCCAATGTCAGCCGGTCAGTCTGAATCGAAGCTAAAGGTTTATGTGCTAACGGCACAATTTATTGTGGATAAAAAATAGTAATAACACTCGTACGTCTAAATGGAAATATTTTAGTTTTACTAATTTTATTCTCTGCAATATTTTTTATGTCGAATATAGTCCGAAATTCACAAAATATATTCAATAAATAAGTAGAATTCAAAACAATGAACATTCAATTTGTAAGCCCCGCGTTTTACTCCGTCGAAGCGCAAATCAAATACAGCATTCAAAACCAAACGCGTCAAATATTTCCTCTCTTTACAAACCGATGCCAAAACGCGAAGCTAATTCCATAGTTGTAGAGCTGGTGCTAAGATAGACGCTCACTAAAGTAACACAAACACAAGAAACCCGGATTTTTTTTACATAACTATACATATTCAAATTTCATACCAAACTTGAACAGTATCACATAATATAGCTTAGGTAGCATTAAGACTGTGAACGCACTTGCAAAATCTCAAGTAATACTGATATTAATAAGCAAGAAATAATAACTTAGTATATTCAGGTGCAGACATCGTCGCCGAAGAAAAATGACAGAGTATAAGTCGTAACCAGATTGCAAAATTGCCCACATAATGAAATGTTTGAAAATTTCATGAAATGGCGGCATTTCATGATGTGAGCCACTAAAATTGACTAATCGATAAATCTATTTATTTATTTATTTAATTATTTTTATTTGTACACAGTAATCACTTAAACAAAAAATTAAAAGAAAAAAAGTATAATGAGCGAGCTTATCTCTAGTAACAGATATTTCTTCCAGCCAACCCGTTACAAGGAAATATTATAAGAAAAGATAATTATTGACTTGTTTCTGACTATAAATCGTTATCTTTTCACGATTTTATCGCCCACAATTGGCCTTATCGAGAAAATTGGATTCCTTGAGATATTTTATAAAAATCCAGAATATATTAGTAACTTGTTTATTGTTATAGAGTACGGCAGACATTTATAAAAACTAGGAACGCTAGGAAATATTGAAGTCCTTTCAACATAGTTTTCAGGTCATTACTAAATAACATAATATGGTAAGGACAAAGGGGAGGCGCCATGTTAACGCATACACATAGCGCTCCCAGCGCCTCTATCGGTAAATTATGTTACGATGTAATCAGTTAAGTTTGAGCATTTCATGAAGTAGTCGCGCGTTTAGTTAACCATATCGATAAACAATTTTTTATCATTGATCTGATCAAGAAACATCATGATTCGGTCAATGGACCGTGAAAAATTTTATGAAATGCCACCATTTCATGAAATTCTCGAGCAATTCATGATGTGGGCAATTCTGCGATCTAGCCACGACACATACATATATACTGAGTATTTTCAATAAAAATAAAAATAATAGTGAATATTAATATTATTTTAAGAATTTATTTTAAGAAATACTTTGCATGCGTCTATATATTAATACGTGAGGGGAAATATTTGTACCAATTTTTAGGACAATTGCGTGAACGGTGGAAAAAGAAATTTAGCACAATTAAAGTCTACATTGCGGAGGACTTTTTTTCATGTTAGTTGGATAGGCAAACTGGCAGACGTGCCACCTGATGGTAAGTGGTCAACGTCGCCAATGAACATAAACTAGTTTACCTGAAAATAGCCCAGGTAACTCAATTGTGTGTTGCCTATCCTGAGACGAGATGTTAATTCTCGTTGCCAGTAATTACACTGCCTGTCTTGCCCTTCTCTCCGAAACACAGCAAAGCTGTTTCACGGCAGAAACAAGCAAGATGGTGGTACCCATGCAGCTGGGAGCGCGGCACAGCGCATCCCTCCCACCGATAAAACTGACGAACTGCAGAAACTTAATATTTTTAAATAAAATGCATTATAAATATATTAAATTAATGCTCATAAACATAACACACACTACATTCATATGACATACATGATATTAGACATACATGTAATGTAAACTTTATTATTTTCTTTGCGACTAAAATCAGTTGTCAAACTTAAAAGCGATTTTATTGTTTAGTGTATGATCGAATTTCGGCCACAGGCGATCGATCGCAACTTTGTAATCATTATTTGTTGCTTCGTTTCGTTCCTTTGGAAAATAGAACAACTGCCGTTCTGCCAGGCAGGTCGTAAAAGGCGACCGATTGGCTATACGTGCCACTACTATCGTGACTATTCTTAACAAAAATTAAATCCTTCATCGTCAGTCAAACTGCAACAGCAAGTTTATGCATATCCATGCTAATATTATAAATGTGAAAGTACCTATGTCTGTCTGTCTGTCTCTCCTTCAAGCCTAAGCCACTGAACCGATTTGTTAAATATTTGGTACAAAGATAGTTTGATACCCTAGAAAGGACATAGGACATATAATATTTATCTAGAAAATGGAAACGGAAACTATGCGGGTAAAACCCCGGGACTATCAATCTTTTAAACTACGGTAATGAGGAGTAACTTAAGCTAATTTTATTTTAGAAAATTTTCCAGGCGGCTGAAGTCATGGATACACCTAGTTTAAAAGAGTAAAATTCCTACTATATTATTAGTTCCATATTATTTTTGTTATTGTGGTTTTGTCCGCCCTTTGGTTGAGTAGTTAGCAAACCTAAAAACACCGGACCACTTCATCACAGAAGAGATTAAAGGAATTATAATATAAACGCTGTAAAACTGCAAACAACCGAATTTCCTGTCTCCAGAACCCTGGATCAAATCTTCACCAAATTAAAATGGGAGCAACTGGAAAGGGGATACTTTCCGAAGAAGAAAAGAAAAGAAATCTTATAACAAGAAAATAATTTTCCAAATATGTTCAAGCCTCTTTGAGTAATCGACGAACATACATATAAAAGTATTGATCTTTATGACACTGGATTTATCGCTTGTGTAATTCTAGGTGCACGTGATTTGAATAAAGACGACGTGTAGTTTGGATGAGAGTTTAATTTTAACTAACTTGACTTAATAACAATACAAAGATACTAGAGCGTTAACAAGTATCGAATGAAAAACCGCCTATTTTTGTGAAATCAGTTTAAAATGTCATCAATATTATTATAAAATATTTTATAATAATATTGATGACATACACCTGATGGAATTCAATTACTACTGGCCATGGACATCAGCAACAAAAGCTAGTCGCTAATGTGATGCCGATCTGTAAAGAAACTGTTAATCTTCTTAAGAATACATACCCATATCAAAGCTCCCTAAAGACACCGTGTGTGGGAGATTGTTCTAGAGTTTTATTGCTTATAGTAGTAACTACGGCATGTAGTACCAAGACGAAAATTGGGTGCAGCTACTGCTGGAAAAATTTATTGAATTGAAAATTCTTTCATTCAAATGAATGAAATCATTTGAATGAACGAATTTTTAACAACGCAACAACTCATTCAAAGAACACTCTCCATTGTATAACCGGTACCTAAAAGGTTAGGCAATCTACATTATCTATTATGTTAATACGTAAAGCAAAATCTTTATACTCCTTTTTAAGATAATTTCATGAAAGAAAAGTATAAGATTTGGCATTCTTAAATCTTACATTATGGAAGAGTGCAGAAACTTAATATGTTTAAATAATACGCATAAAAATACATTACATTCATTTGACATACATGATAATTCACATTCACATTTACACAATTACGTTCACGGCACATAAAGAGTTGTCTTAGAAAAGATCTTATTGTTTAGTCTGTGGTCGGATTTCGACCAGATAAATCAAATAGGGTAGGTAATATTAACTTCAACTCTTTGCCTAGCTAACACACATTTTATACAAGCCTTCTTCTAAATCCAGCGAGCTGCGAGCGCTTTATTTCCAGCTCAGTTGTACTTATTATTATATAAAAATACTTAGCCAGCACTAACTATATATACTCGTCTTCTGTCTCTCTCTCTCTCTCTCTCTCTCTCTCTCTCTCTCTCTCTCTCTCTCTCTCTCTCTCTCTCGTCTAGAGAGATAAGGTGGATGGACCTAGGGTTGCCGCATTCCCCTTATTTTACGGGTTACTCCTTGTTTTGCGGTCCAAAACTATAAAAACACACTACATCCTAATTAAGAAGCACCTTTTTGGAAAGTTGGTTTATAACAAGGTTTCGTGTTTACTAATGGTACATAATATTTAGTATTTTTTATTATATATAATATACTATTTTATTTATTTACACAAAAAATACAATAAAAATCATACATTCAAAGTAAAATACTATAAATTCTATTTTACTCGATTCAAGTGAAAAAGTGAGTAAAAAAGGAAAGAAAATAAGATTTATCTTGCTCTCATGTTATAGTGGAAACCGCATCGCTGATACTTTTCCGGCATCTTATAGAAATAAGGAGTATGTTAATATGTGGAATGTAAATACAAACACTATGAATAAATAAATATTCACTGGAAAAATTACACAAATTTATCTAACTCCAAAGTGAGCAAACTATAATATGCTTGGGTGGTAGTCAACGATATTAATAATACATAATGTATTACTGATTATACATATATTAAAGGTGTAAAGGACAGTCTATCGAAAATCAAAACCATAGCTTTGGACCATTATTCTGAGATTTTCGGTCGTTCGTAAGTGTAGGAAATTTTTTGATTTTTTTGACGATTATTTACCTTAATTTTATACAATTTAATTTTTTGTTTTTTCTGTAACTGTAATTTTTCTAAAAAAATAGTGAAATTCAACGATATACACAAAATAGCAATGTATTATCTGCCACATGCGGTTCATGCATGCAAACTCTGCTGGTTCGAGAATTCCGTTGTCGCGACAACTTCGACTAAAATAAGAAAAAATCATAAAACGAAAATTTTGCATTTCCCACAAAAAATAAAACTTTTATCATCCCTAGAACGTAACAATGACGTGATTTCTTAATTTTTCGGAACATCGTCCCTTACGTGCTGTATATTAATACATGTATAATATGTATAAGAGCTACTTATAATAAACACCCAAATCTCGAAATACAAATATGTGTGCTTATTAATTTTATTTTTAAATATTTGTCCGTGTCGAAAAATGAATTCATGAGCCATGAATTGCGTCACGTTTTAGATATTACAAGAAATATTAGTGAAATATTCGTGTATTAATGAATCGATAATATCTTATCAGCTTTGAAGTTCGTAATGACAAAGTTTACCTCCAGAATGTTGGGGGAACTTTGTTACGTGACCCGAATATTGAGGTTGAAATTCAAGCCCGAATAGAACGATATAATGTACATATGCTGAAAAGTGTTTTGACAAATAGACCATTTTATTGCATGAAATAACAAAACTGAAAGAAGAAAAGTAAAAGCCTTAAACGTTTTCTCTTAAACTGTTTATAAGAAACAATGATGTCGGTTTCGAGTATTGATAAAGAGAACTCTTTAAAAACACGAATATTAATGAGGTGTTTTCCATAATGTATCCCCCTCTCACTGTTGGTTTATATAAGAATATATGTCATGTCTAAAAACGAATTTGTCAGCTGGCATTTTTTATATCATTATATAGCAAAAAAACAGATGGCTCTCTTAATGGAAAGAGAAACGATCGCCTGTTATTATCAAAGATGTTAATAATGCGTTACTGCGTGGCGGGATAGCAATACTAAATGCATAAGTCTACCGGTTACCTCACCCTTTAGACCGGAATACACCAGTAACAAACATTGACGCTATTACAGCAGGAAAATGTAAAGCGGTGGTACCATATATCTGGGAGAAACGATGCGTAAGTCTACCATCATGTAGTCATGATGATAGTGGCATGTATAGAAAATCGGTCGCCTCTTACGACCTGCCCCCCTAGACAAGTGGCAAACGCTCAGTAACTATTCAAATATTACGCTTTGGCGATATTTAAGCCAAATTGGTAGCCAAGTGGATTATGGCTTGTTCAACGTTCGTTCCATACGAACTTTACGAATTATATCGAATATTGTCTCTGAATTGACGGTAAACGTCACGGTTGAAGTATTATTTTCACCGAGGTTATAAGTTTTATTTATATGAAAAGTGCATTAAAAGCAAAAAAGACTTGCCCCCCAAGATGTGGCATCAACGTTAGTACAATAGAAAGAGAAATTTATGGATTTGTCATAAGCTGTTGACACGAACGTAAACGAATTTGTAATTGGTAGCCAAGTGTCATTCGTGAAACGAAACGTTATATTGCATCGATCATTTTTGTCAATTTTCGTACAAGACCGTAGCCAAGTGGCACTTTTGACAAGCAAAATAGTAGCGAATTATTCGATAATCAGCGAACGCTAGAACCCTGCAGATTACGCTTAAAATGGCGGTTGATCACTATTATTCAATCAGCTGTTCTAAAGCGTGGATAACATCTGTGAGAATTTTTGATAATTTTAAAGTAAAATTAACGCAAATTAAGAAGGCTTTTGGTGGCACATTATTAATGGTGCTTTGATATCCTTGTGGGGGGGGGGGGGGGTATTAATGTCACATGCATACATTTACCGGCTACCTTACCCTCCAAACCGGAACACGACAGTAACAAGCACTGTTGCTATTGCTGTAGAAATAGGTGGGTCAGTGGTATTAGACCCGGGCGAGACAATGCAGAACCCTACCACTTAGAAGCCACAATACTAGTGACTCGTTTACCCAATTGTTCGCTTCTAACGAACTGCCTAGACACATTGTAAGTAGTGATAGGTTTGCAAAATGCTGACAATGTCTTAATGATGATAAATATAATATTTCGTCTTTAAATATTTTACAGACACTATAAGTTCAAGTTATAAACACTATATTCTTGTTACAACCCTTGTATTTTGTAAATTTAATGAAACAAAGAAAGATAGTTTATTTTTTAGTGTAGCAATAGACTTCGATCAATTTTACATTTCTGTAAATATGTATGCCAAAAAATACGTAAAAAAGAAGTTTTATATGTTCAGTTTTGCATATTTTTGTTCATTTTTAATAATAAATTTATCATCAGCTTTCATAAATTTGAAACATAAGTTTTAAAATGTGACTATCGATAACATTTTGCACAATTCTACGTTCACTTGTAAGGTAGGTAAAGAGGATTTACTTAAAATATGTTAACACAATCAAATTTGATAGCAATGAAGATAAATACATAAATCTTGGTGACAGTATTTAATTTTATAACTCTTTAAATTGGTAGTCCGTAGTACTGACAGAGTTCAATTAACATGTTAGCTACATAGAAACTTACGGCATGACAGTAATTAAGAAGAAAAGATAGTATATTTTATCTTATTCGCACTCACGCGGTACATACAATCAAAATTGAATCAGATATAGCGACTCTGTTCTTATTTTTATTATATTCAATTCAGAGACAATATTCGATATAATTCGTAAAGTTCGTATGGAACGAACGTTAAATAAGCCATAATCCACTTGGCTACCAATTTGGTCGAAATGACGCCAATGCGTTATATTAGAATGAACAGAGAGCTCGGTTAGCGGTCAGAGCGTGCGCAGGACTTAGAAAAATTTTGATGGAATATTTCAACCCTATATAACACCCCTTTTTTGTTGCACCATTACGTGGAGGGGGTAAGGGACACCAACTTTTGTCAAGGTCACTTTGCTCTGAGTTAATTCCCCGTGGAGTTAGGGGATGAAAACCGAAATTCATTACAAAGGCGTCTGCGACTTAAAAAAAGAAAATGTATTGAAAACCCCCTAGTTAGGTTAGGACTCTTAAATTATGGCAATTTGCGTTCATTTTACTTTAAAATTATCAAAAATTCTAACAGATATTATCCACGATTTAGAACAGCTGATTAAATAATAGTGATTATCCGCCATTTTTAGCGTAATTTACAGGGTTCTAGCGTTCGCTAATCATTGGATCACCAATTTTGCTTGTCAAAAGTGCCACTTGGCTAAGGTTTTGTATGAAAGTGATCAAAAATGATCGATACAATATAACGTTTCGTTTCACGAATGACACTTGGCTACCAATTACAAATTCGTTTACGCTCGTATCAACAGCTTATGTCAAATCCATACATTTTGTTTTCTATTCTCCTAGCGTTGATGCCACTTGTCTTGGGGGGCTGCCTGGCAGAATGGCAGTTGTTCAATCCGAACAAGGGGTAAACAAATTTTTTTGTGTGTATTTTGCCTCGGTTACTTTAGTCACTCAGAACTTTTATAAATTGTACGGTCTTCCAATGTAGATTGATGAGAACATTAGTTTATGTCGAATAACCGGGATATCCACAATGTGTGATATAAAACATTGTTAACGTAACTTAACAGCCCCGATATATCCAAGGCATGTTTCATCTGCCATTTTCCGTTTATGAAATTACTAAGCTAAGCTTCAAAATTTGATTTGTTGCGTATGTTACAAACTAAGATAAATGAGTAACTGTATTGACTTTTGTTTGTGGCTAATGTATGTATGAAACAACTTCACTGTGCAAAGGTAGGGGTTAGAGAGTATATAGAATTCAGTGCATTCGTTAGCGGACCGCCGAGTCGAAAAGTCGTCTCTAGTGATACTGTTACTCTGTCAGTTTGTAGTCAATTAGAAAAGTGTGACGTTAATTGCTAATATTTTATTTAAGATAAAATAAAATAAAATGTATAAGTGAATTAAGTGCGAAATAAACTTCCTTGTGAAGAAATGAAATTTGGTTATTCACTATTGCCTTTCTGAGCTCCATAAAACGTATTGTACCATCAATAAACAAGTTATTACCACAGAGATGCCGCCTTCGAGTTTAGTGCGAAAAGTCAAATGGTTTTATTGGTCATTTGACCCACGTGTGATTCTACCCTTCACGCCCTCCGCGTGTGTGCCTTTTTAGGATTCCGAAGTAAACTAAGAACCTTAATATTTTCGCTATGTCCGCCCGCATGATAGCTCAGAGATCCTTAGTACTAGAAACTGTAATTTGGTACGAATATACATATTAGCCATGTCAATTGAGAGGTAAAATAAAATCTTGAAAAATATTTATTTTCAGGGTAGCTCCCATACACGTAAAGTGGGGATGTTAATTTTTTTCTCACGTACCCTTTTGTATGAGATATCGTTGGATAGGTTTTTAAAAATTATTAAGTAGTAAGCATGTGAAAACAAATTTTCGATTGAGGGACTCATTTGTAAAATATTAAGCTATAAAGTGCTAATTTTTGTTAGGTTCAGGTGTCTCAATGGCTAAATGGTTGGTTTTGAGAATGGGAAAAAATCAGGGTAGTTCGTGAATATAATGAATTTAAAAGTAAAGCTATCACGACTTGTAAGGCTTTACAAGTTTTTGAGTAATAGTCGACCAACTTATAAAATGTACTTAAAGAATTTTTTATCGGCGGTGAATTTGTGGTGCAAATATATATATTTGTCATTAAAGTTATACAACTAAAATGTTCAAAGTATGTAACTCTAAAAGCCCTCTTCTTATTCCATTGTTGTGATGGGCAACTTTGGGACCCTATGTATTGTGTGGTCCGACACGCATCTTAGCACTTTTTATAATAGCTCGCAGCCAGGCGTGCGTTCTTTCTTATCTTTCAGACCAGCCGACTGACGCATGCGAGCATCGAGTCTGCAAGTAAATAGTAAAGAATATTACATCCTGAAGATACTTTAAAAAGCGAAACCAGTCGATTCATTTAAAATGATCTTGTTTATATTTACAGTGAAATAAAAGTACACGTTCATTTTAAATAAATAAATAAATATCTTTGGACAATTTTACACTTACTGATCTAACCCCAAAGTAAGCAAATTATTTGCTTGTGTTATGGGTGTTAGTCAACGCTACTAATACGTAGAAATACATATATATATAAATACTGTTACATACATAATACAATACCTGGACCCCGAAATACAAACTCCTATGTTCGAACTCGTTATGAATCGAACCCGAGCCCCTCAGTCAGGGTCGTTAACCACTCGACTAACGGGGTGGTCAAACCCCCCCCCCCCTTCCCCGTTCATAAACTAGTTTCAACTATATAACTAATATAGTATAAATTGGTTATGGGGGGAGGGAGGGCTTATAAATTAGTTTTGTTTAGTTTAGGTGTTCCATGGCCAATTTATAGATTCTGACCCTGCGAATAGATATATAAACTTCCCTTCTAGCAATAAAGGCCAACTATACAGTGTGTAAAGAAAACCCTGTCCGATCCGAAAGAGGCATATAGGTTGGTTAAAGGCATTACTGAAAAAATATTAAAATGACTATTTCTGAAAATAAAAAGATATAAGTTTTTAATATTCGTATTTTTACTTATATTTCACGAGCGTGAAGCAAATATTTTAAAAATGACAACACTTTGTCGCTACTTTTTTTTATATCATAAGATAGCAAACAAGCAGATGGGTCTCCTGATGGAAAGAGTCAATCATCGCCTATAAACACCGAAGATGTTAATGGTGCGTTGCTATCTTGTGGCGAGGTCTAATGCCACATGCATAAGTGTACCGGCTACCTTACCCTCCAAACCGGAACACGACAGTGACTAGCACTGACGCTATTGCGGCAGGAATAGGTAAGGCGGTGGTACCAGACCCGGGCGAGCCGATGTAGAACTCTACCACCTAGTAGTCACGATGATAGTGACGCACATAGCCTCTCTCTCGGTCGCCTTTTACGACCTGCCTGGCAATACGGCAGTTGGTCTATTCTTCAAAGGAGCCTGGGACCAACACGGGGACAAACTTGTTTCATTGTTTCGTTTTGGCGGCTTTCGGACAAACACCGCGCGTAGGCGCGGTCTTCGTTTCTCGGCTTTTTATAAAGGAATTTTAAACACGCCGCGTGACCTTCAGTAGCATACGACTTGCGCGGCATTCTTTGATAGTAGAATGTACTTATTTGTAGATGTTGTTGTACTTAATGTATGAAAATACTACTTAAGATTACTTTTTTTATTGGGAAAACTAATTAATTAATATCCATAAAATAATTACACATAATATGTAACCGTATTACGGTACCAAATAACACCTTTAATTATCCGACAGGGTATTCTTTACACACTGTATAGTTTTAGAGATACAACTCAATCGCAGATAACGACCTTCCAGTGTTATCATCAGATCCTAAAAAAATATCCAACACCTAAGTGTATGCCAAAACAAACCAACTCAGCCGACACTTAATGATTTATCTGGAATAGCTTAGTTCTCATTAGATTTTTTCTAGCTCTATCATCGGGCAATGGAAATCATCGTGATTCGAAATCCTTCTAAAAAGTCTTAAAAATTTTATTCCTAAGTTTCAGCGATTTCCACTAGTCCTATCATAAGGCTCTGTAAGGAGTAAATCATCCTTGAGTGTGATTCGAAATTCCTTTTAATTATTTTGAAAATACAGTGCTATATAATTCAAATTTTGTTGATTGAAATCAATTATAACCTAAATATTTATAGAGTATTTTATCGTTAGCTCATGTGATGAAATAAATTATATTCTACTACGTCGGCACTTGGTGCCAACTCCATTTCAACACAATACTTATCAATTAATATACTTGTACTGTTATGTTAATAAGTGATTTATTGTAAAACAGTACAAGAGTAATCAATAAGCGATTATTATATTTTATAAAGTTGCTTGCCAAACAATGCCATGCTATAATTACTCGTTATATATATATATAAATACTTTAATCGTTGAATATATATCGGGGTCACATTATTTCCCAAAAATTAGTGACGTATTGTCGCGATTAAACTTCGATGAAGTACATATATTCCATCGACACTAAAACTCTTTAACTTGCGATTCACAACGAAATATACTTAATCGCGGCCAAAAAAAGTTATAGGAATCCGAAGGGTTGCAATTCAGCGAAGTATTTTCTCCGTATGGCTATAATGTAGCCACAGCATTTGACACACAATAGCTGGTTTAAGGTAATCCTTCTTTGAAAGCAAGATTTCTTGATGAAATAATGATAATAATGATCTTGGAAAAATAAATATTTTTTGTGTATTTGATTTCTTTTGATACAGGAAGTGAAAAGAACTGTCACATAAGGTAGTTGTTATTATGTTTTCTTTATATATCTTATATTTTTTTCCTTCCCGTGTTGATCGCGGGCTCATTTGAAGAACAGGCCAACTGCTGTTCTGCTGCCAGGCAGGTCGTAAAAGGCGACCGATTGGCTATACGAGTCACTACTATCGTGGCTACTAGAGTTCTCCATTGTCTCGCCCGGGTCTGATACTACCGCCTTATCTATTCCTGTCGTAATAGATAGTGCTTGTCACTATCGTGTTCCGGTTTGGAGAGTAAGGTAACCGGTAAACTCATGCATGTGTCATTAGACCTCGCCATAAGATAGCGACGCACCATTAACACCTTTGGTCTACAGGCGATGGTTGACTCTTTCCATCAGGAGACCCATCTGCTAGTTTGCTATCTTATGATATAAGTTAAGTTGACATAAGTTTACCTACGTTACCCTCTAAACCAGAAAACAACAGTGACATGGACTGCCGCCATTGCGGCAGAAATAGGTAAGAAGTTGTTACTAGACCCGGGCGAGGCAATGCAAAACTCTATCACCTGCCACGATGGTAGTGGCTCACAAGCCAGTCGGTCGCTGTTTACGACCTGCCTGGCAGAACGTCAGTTGGATTATTCTTCAAAAGAGCCCTGACCAACATGGGGAAAAATTTTGAAAATCATTACTTCCATTTTATCATTCGGGTAAAAATCAACCTACGACACTCCTGGATAGTGTAGCTTTCTACTGGTAAAAAAATTAAAATCGCTGGAGTAGTTTTTAAGTTTACAAACAAACATACAAAAGTTTATATGTTTTCTCTTTATAATATTCACATTATATATTATAACTAGCTGACCCGGCAAACGTTGTTTTGCCTTTCATATTAGGAATCCATAGCGGACAAACAACGTGACACGTAATTTATATAAGACTACGGGATTGGCCTTCCACGCAGCCAAAATGGCATTAAACTTTATATGGTGGTTAAGTATTCTTAAATTTTCTATTTATCCGCGCAATTTTCTTAATATTTTCTTTTATAAGAACCTTCTCCTTACAATTATAAACACAATAAAAAAAATTACCGAAATTGGTCCAGCCATGCAGGCGTATATATATATATATATATATATATATATATATATATATATATATATATATATATATATATATATATATATATATATATAAAGATTAAATAGTCCTAATTAATTACATTATCTTTGATATTGTAGGCAGTGGTTATCCTTATATACCAGGCGAAATGTTTGCTTATTTGCTTACGTTCCCCTATAAAAAATATTCAGCAAAAACCTACTTTAGTAGTTCAAACATATTGGCTTCATAATACCATCAATTTCAGGAGTAATTATGAAAATAAAAGAACCTTTCAGAGTAAGTCTTAACCCCATTTTAAATTCATTCCATTCATTCAACCAGATACAAAAAGTCCACATAAAAACTTCATTTGAATATGAAAGAGGTTCATTGTAAGATCCAATTTGCTCTTTCTGTCTTTTACCGATCAAGAGAAGTGAATGAGGAGGCAGTTGAATTTAACAGCGTCAAACCTAATTGCGTTATAAAATAATATATTTTTTTACCAAATTAAAGTTTACGTCGGACCGAAGTCAGTTTAATTTTTTTAACGCATTTTTTAAATTTTTTTGAGACTTGATTGTGAAAAAATAGAGTAACTTAAAAGCTAATGCATTTATTTTTTATATATTACTTTATTTATTTTTTATATATTATTATGAGGTCCCGGGTTCGATACCCGGGTCGGGCACTTAAAAAAAAGTGTTTTTTCAGTTTTATGATAAACACAAAGTTGCCCGGGATTGGAATGTGCCCGGTTGGCGATAGGCTTGCCACCTATCACATGTGTGGGACCAAGTATCTTCGGCTAATCGTGGGTGCACTTGTTGTACCTCTGCCTACCTCTTTGGGGATACGGGCGTGAAGATACTTTTTTTATATTACTTTATATATTACTAATCGATTTCTTATTTTCAACCGACTTCTTAGAAAGGACGAGGTTATCGCTATATTGTCGCTATCTTTTTTTCTTTCATGGATTACTCAAAAATACTTGAACCGATCTGTAAAATTCTTTTTTAGGGTTCGGTACCTGGAAAACAATAATGGGACCCTTATAGGATCACTTCGGTGTGTATCTGTCCATCTATCCGTCCGTCTGTCTATCAAGACCCTTTTTCTCCGGAACGCGGAGAGATAAATTGAAATTTATAACGCAATCAAAAGATATGACTTTTTTATTGCATAGTTTGCGATCATTTCGGTTTTAAAAGGGGATCAAAACCTATAGTGTATTTCTTGTTGACCTAGAATTATAAAATTAAGCAAAAAAACAATTTAAAGGAAAATATCAGAAAACCGTAAATTTTTAGTTACATCATGAAAAAACGCGATCAAAGATATAACCGCTTCTGTCGCATATTTTGCGATTTCAGTACTTAGTTCTTGGTTACCTACAAGTTTATACGGAACCCTTGATATGCGAGCCCAATTTGCAAATGATCGGTTTTTTTTGCTTCAAAGGGTATACTCTCAGGTAGTATACTTCCTATTTGGTGAAGAGCTGATGCAAGATTCCTGAGATATAGGGAATGGGAAGTCGATTGTTTGCAGTTTTACTGCAAGTAAAATATAAAAATTCAAGTTATCATAACAACTACTTACATTATCCTAATTTTTTTTTGTAAAACTTATAATTTTTTGTGTTTAATTCTTATAAAATTATTTCAATATATTCGTAACAGAATTATTTTTATAAATTTATTCCTTTAGGTCGGACCTTTTTGAGGATTACGCAGTCTGCTTTCGTATCAAGAATCACAAAACTGAACAAAAGTTAATTGTGTTACGGCTTTGACAACAGAAAGTTAAAGACTTGGCATTAATTTTTATAAACAACCAAAATTATAAAATTGCATGCATTCCAACGCTGAACATATAAAAATGGCTTTACATCTGTCTAACAGTTCAAATTTTTATAATAGACAAAGCTACAAAAAAATTGTCAGTACTCTAATTTCAAATCATTTGAGAAAATAACGTCACCTTTAACAGCTTGCGGCCAATATGCCATTACTAAAATACGCTGTCAATGTACGTAAAATGTCAAATAGCCCTTTGTTTATAAAATATTAAATTGATTTGAGCATTTATTTGTATTTTACTATAATTTTAGTGTGTGCCTTAAATTTAAAATAAAAGCTAATCGTTAAAGTAACATGCTTAATTGCAGTATAATTTATCAATTTTTATGTAGACAGTAAACTATTGTTTCTAAGTCGGCCATTACTTGGAATATAATTACACAGTTTTCATTTAGTTATTTTATATCTAGTAGCAGTTTCCTTTATCTAAGGTTACAGCTTATGTATTTATTAGCTATCAGGCACGCGTATTTTTGATACAGTAACGTTTGTGCTTGTTTTGTTTGGAGAATAAGATAGATACCCGGTAAATTTTTGTATATGGCATTACATTTGCGTGGAAAGCAATATTCCATTTACATTTTTAGTTTTCAGGTGATTTTTATATCGTTTCATCCTTATTTGCTATCCTAAGTTATAAACAAAAATATCTAAGGTACCGTAACCACAGGGTAAAACGGAACCCTATTACTAAGACTCCATTGTCTGTCTGTGTATGTATGACGATGATGTATTTATATTGCCACTATAATTAATAGCAAACAATGAAAACTGAGTAAAATTCATAGTTAAGTGAGCTCCCATAAAACAAAAATGATTTTTTGCAATATTTTTCTCGATCCTAATAACAACTGGTAAACGCTTAAAATATTCACAGAATATTTAGTTATATATTCACTATAAAATAAACAGTTAAAAAATATATTTAAGGGGGTACTCCCATGTGATACACGTGATTTTTTGCCGTTTTATATATGTAGATGATGGTACGAAACCCTTCGTGCGCGAATTCGACTCGCCTTCGACCGTTTTTTTATATAAATGATTTAAACATTTTGACACTATATAACGTAAAAGGATTAGTTTACTTCTTAGAAATATTAAAATAGTAAGTAAGAGAATTAAATTAGTCGATTAATCTCAAAAAACAGCATATGATACCTTCGTCTAATCGCCTCCTGTACTATAAAATATAAAAAGTTTAAAACAATTGGCCATAAAGTCAGAATGCTCTTTTTAATTATTTATTTAAATTTCAATTGGTATGAGTACCGCATCTTTTGTAGTACTATAAGTCATTTGAAACAAAGTTGTTTAATTAAATACTTAAAAAGTCATACTACGTGCTAATATTTTAAAATAATTACTGCTTGTTCGGACTGTTTTATTGCATAACTAGCTATTGCACGTGGTTATGTTTTTGTAAACTAAGAAAATTACTTTAAAAAAAGGATCCTCACGCCCGTATTCCCGCAGAAGTAGGCAGAAGTACAAGTGTACCCACGATTAGCAGAAGGGACTATCTTCTAAATAATCTGATAAGTGGCAAACCTATCGCCATCCGGGCACTTTCCGATCCCGGGCGGCGTTGTTTTTGACAGAAAACTGAAAACACATTTTTGAATTCCCGACTCAGAAATCGAACCCGGGAGCTCATATGGTCGACAACGACACCGGACCACTAGACCACAGAGGTGACTTAAATTACTTCGTTTTATGTAACTGGGTAAATTATTGTACTCCAATATAATGCAGCTTTATTTTATAATAGTCCCTCGTGTTGGAGCTATTGATACTGAACTAGAAAAAAATAGGAACGTAAATTTTGACCTACTTATGAAGTACATTGTTTACAAACAGCGACTTACAGAACTCACAGCAAGACTCGTTAGTACAACGGCCTGTGACCATACTTTTTGAATATTACTACACTAATTTGTTGAGGTTTACTGTGTGTGAAGCAATACTCTCATTTTATTATATACTAGCTCACCCGGCAAACGTTGTTTTGCCTTACATATTAGGAAGGAAAACAACGTGACACGTAATTTATATAAGTCTACGAGATTGTCCTTCCACGCAGCCAAAATGACATTAAACTTTATATGGTGGTTAAGTATTCTTAAATTTTCTAATTTTCCGCGCAATTTTCTTAATATTTTCTTTTATAAGAACCTTCTCCTTACAATTACAAACACAACAAAAAAACAATTACCGAAATTGGTCCAGCCATTCAGGCGTGATGTCGTGACCAAGGAAAATAGGGATTGATTTTTATATATATAGATTTAATCGCCTCCGTGGTCTAGTGGTCCGGTATCGGCGTTGACCACATGAAGTCCCGGGTTCCATTCCCGGGTCGAGCAATTTATTAAGTTTCCTGATAAAAGTCACCGTGACTCGGATGAGCATGTAAAGCTCAAGATCCAGGTTATCGCTAGAAATAGTTGATAATCTTTAACATTTTTTATAGAGCAAAGCGGCAAACGCACAGGAGGCTCACCTGATGGTAAGTGATTACCGCCGCCCATGGACAACCACACTGTCAAAAGATTTGCAGTTGCGTTGCAGGCCTTTTAAGAAAGTGTAGGCTCTTTTATTGAAAGTCCCTAAGTCGTGTCCGCTTGGAAAACCTCTGCCGGTAATTGGTTCCACAGAGGGATAGTGCGGGGAAAAAGTGCCTCGAGAATGGCACAGTTGTGAACATGTCAGTAAAACGCGGTGATGAGGATCACCACTTATTTCGCCAGCCGCAACAAACTGGTGAATCATGCGTGGTGAATAGGGTAGACTTTATACGTTCGGTTTACTCTGTACCCCGCAAGGGTACCGGGCGTGATGATACAACGTTGCCCGGGGTTGAATAAACGCGCGATTGGTGATAGACTTGCCACCTATCACATTGTGGGACTAAATATCTTTGGCTAATTATGGGTGCTTTGCTGTACAGGTTTGCCACGTATTAAAGGAGCCCGGATCTCCCGTATTAGATCTGGGCTCCTTTGAAGAATAGACCAACTTTCGTTCTGCCAGACAGGTCGTAAAAGGCGACCGATTTGGTTACGGAGTCACTACCATCGTGGCTACTAGGTGGTAGAGTTCTGCATTGTCTCGCAATAGCGCCAGTGCTTGTCGCTGTCGTGTTCCGGATTGGAGAGTAAGGTAGCCGATAAACTTATGCATGTGGCATTAGACCTTACCACAAGATAGCAACGCACTATTAACATCTTTGGTGTCTATAGGCGATAGTTGACTCTTTTCATCAGGAGAGCCATCTGCTTGTTTGTTATCTTAAGATATACCTATATAAAAAATATCACATTGTGGGACTTACTATCTTTAGATAATCATGCGTGCACTTGTATCTCTACCTACCTCTTTTTTTTTTTTTATATCATAAGATAGCAAACAAGCAGATGGGTCTCCTGATGGAAAGAGTCAACCATCGCCTATAGACACCAAAGATGTTAATGGTGCGTTGCTATCTTGTGGCGAGATCTAATGCCACATGCATGAGTTTACCGGCTACCTTACCCTCCAAACCGGAACACGACAGCGACAAGCACTGACGCTATTGCGGCAGGAATAGGTAAGGCGGTGGTACCAGACCCGGGCGAGACAATGCAGAACTCTACCACCTAGTAGCCACGATGGTAGTGACTAGATAGCCAATCGGTCGCCTTTTACGACCTGCCTGGCAGAACGGCAGTTGGCCTATTCTACAAAGGAGGCCGGGACCAACACGGCGGAAAACCTCTTCGGGGATACGGGCGTGAATATACTTATTACATATTTTTTCGGTTACCCATTATGAACATTAAATGTGAAGTTCTTTAATATCTTCAATCTTTTACCAGTCAACCTGTAAATTTATGATAGGTCGCGGCAAAAGTATTTTCGTATTTTGAATGTATGTAGTAATCAAACCTCTTTGGCTGTACTAAATGTAACTGGCTGGTTTTAATACCAAATATGTGACAGTTTGAGATAGACAAACTGGCAGACGTTCCACCTGATGGTAAGTGGTCGACGTCGCCAATGAACAAAAATGGAATACCTGGGCTGGAACTAGCCCAGGTATTCCATTCATGTGTTGCCTATTCTGAGACATAAGGTGTTAAGTTTCAGTGCCAGTAATTACACTGCCCGTCTTGCCCTTCTCTCCAAAACACAGCAAAGCTGTTTTACGGGAGAATTAGAAGACGCAATAAATAAATAAAAAACTAATTCCCTCCATTTTTCAATTGTTTTTCAAGCAAGCAAAATGAACGTATGTGACGAGGAAATTCGGTCGAAAAAAATCACGATCGAAGCATGGACAAGCCCCACAGACCGTGGCAAAACCCGGCCTGACTCGCAACAAAGTGATGTTATGTGTATGGTGGGATTGGAAAGGAATCATCCACTATGAGTTTTGCCACCGGGTAAAACTATCGATTCTGTCCTCTAATGTCAGTAAATAATGAGGTTAAAAAAAGCTATTGAGAAAAACCGGTCGGAGCTGGTGAATAGGAAGATTGTGGTATTTTATCATGACAACGCCAGACCGCACTCATCTATAGCCACGCAGCAAAAATTGAGAGAGCTTGGCTGGGATGTGTTGATGCATCCTCCGTATAGCCCTGACCTTGCTCCATCAGATTTATAACTGTTTCGGTCATTGCAGAATTCTTTAGGAAGCATAAAGCTAACTTGAAAAGAACACTGTGAACACTACCAGTCGGATTTTTATAATCAAAAATCTCAAAATCTCTACAGGAATGGGATCATGGCACAATAAATAAAAAAATATACCTAAAAAATCATTTTCTTTTTATGAACAATAAGAAAATACTTTTTTCCCCGCCCTTATACAATTCTATAAATTCCTTAACATTTTGTTTGGATTAAATAATAAAGGATCAGCTTTAAATTTAAAAAATCTTTTGAGGTTAATATAAAATATTAGGCTGAAAACAAACCGGTGACTTTCTTTTCATTTCATTTACATTGTTCCTTTTCTAAGAAGAGGCTTTTATATCAGTATCTGTAAAGACGGAGAGTAAATGCCTTACAAACAGGAAATAAGATTATCGTGATAAGCTTGGATTAAAATATTTCGTAAAATACGAGAGAACCTCAGATATACACCTGTTGGTTGTTCCGCTTTAATTTTGCGTTTTGTTGAAATTTTTTTTACTTTTATTTTGCAATTGGATATAAGATTAAGGTAAGGTATATAAGTATAAAAAAACCGCCCAAGTTCAAGTCAGATGTAGGGTTCCGCATTATCACCTAAAAAAATCAACAAAAATCATGTTTGCTGTATTGTATGGCAGTCCGCTTTAAATATTAATTATATTTTAATATAATAATTTATTTTATATATTGTGAATATTTCAAGCTCTACCAGTTGTAGTTATTAAGAACGAGGATAAAATTGCAAACAAAATCACGTTAGTTGCATGGGAGTGCCCTTTAAATATTATTGAATTCTGTTTTTAATATTTGTTGTTATAGCAACAGAAATACTTCATCTGACCGCTCCATTGGTCGAGTGGTTATCGATCCTGATTACGCAATCGATGGGGCTCGAGTTCGATTCCCGACGGGGATAAGCAAAAAATTTATGCTCATCACCCAAGCATTTGTGTGACGAGGATAAATGTTTGTATTTCTAGGTTTGGGTGTTTATTAGTATCGTTGACTAACACCTTCACAATAATTTGTTTACTTTGGGGTTAGATCAGTAAGTGTAATTTGTCCCGTGTTGTATAATATGTGCTTCATTATTGTCTGTGAAGATTTCAACGGTCTATCATGGTTATGAGATACGGCCTGGTGATAGACCGACGGACGGATGGACAGACAGACAGACGGACGTACGGATGGACAGCGAAGTCTTAGTAATAGGGTCCCGTTTCACCTCATCACTATTTCCCATCACCTCGATGTCTGGAAATCCACAACCGTGCGATTCTCTAGAAATTTCTTACCACGCACTACTCCTCTGTGGAATCAATTACCGGCGGGGGTGTTTCCGAACGGGTACGACTTGGGGACCTTCAAGAAAAAAGCATACTCCTTGTTAAAAAGCCGGCAACGCAGCTGCAAGACCTCTGGTGATGTGGCTGTCCATGGGCGGCGGTCAGCGGCGTGCACAGGATTATGATACTGAGTATGCGACGGAGTACTCGGCCACAAAAACTTTTTCTTTTATAGATTTCAGCGGCGTGCACATGATTATGACACATTTTATTCATTTACTTACTATTAATTAAAATCATCTAAAACGTACGAACGTTTTATTAAAATATCTGTGAATGGCAAGTAAAGCACTGCTTTTCTGCCTACAAGGAGCGCACGCGCCTGGCGGCGGTAATCATACAAAATTGACTGAAAACGAAATGGCTTCAATGAAAAAGAAGGAACATGTAAACTGAATATAAGTGAAGAATAAGATAGAATTTGAAAATTCATTTATAAACCCATATTTTATATTATATTTATATATGGTGCCAATTCTCCTGTCCCACGCATTTCCAAGTTAGTTAATTCCTATAAATAGTTCTTCAATTAGTTCTAAATTGTTGTATATAACTTTAGTACTTAATTGTAATATTGTAGTAAATGTTAGTGAACAAAATCTATACATATAATAAAATCGTAGGAAAGTCAAATCTGTACATTGAATATTTTTTTTAAAAATAATTGAGGCGTGATCTACAATCGATATCGAAGCCAAAAATATAGTTTTTAAGAATTTTTTTCTGTTTGTCTGTTTGTCTGTTTGTCTGTTTGTCTGTTTGTCTGTTTGTCTGTTTGTCTGTTTGTCTGTTTGTCTGTTTGTCTGTTTGTCTGTTTGTCTGTTTGTCTGTTTGTCTGTTTGTCTGTTTGTCTGTTTGTCTGTTTGTCTGTTTGTCTGTTTGTCTGTTTGTCTGTTTGTCTGTTTGTCTGTTTGTCTGTTTGTCTGTTTGTCTGTTTGTCCGTTTGTCCGTTTGTCCGTTTGTCCGTTTGTCCGTTTGTCCGTTTGTCCGTTTGTCCGTTTGTCCGTTTGTCCGTTTGTCCGTTTGTCCGTTTGTCCGTTTGTCCGTTTGTCCGTTTGTCCGTTTGTCCGTTTGTCCGTTTGTCCGTTTGTCCGTTTGTCCGTTTGTCCGTTTGTCTGTTTGTCTGTTTGTCTGTTTGTCTGTTTGTCTGTTTGTCTGTTTGTCTGTTTGTCTGTTTGTCTGTTTGTCTTTTTTTTTTATTATAAGATAGCAAACAAGCAGATGGGTCTCCTGATGGAAAGAGTCAACCATCGCCTATAGACACCAAAGATGTTAATGGTGCGTTGCTATCTTGTGGCGAGGTCTAGTGCCACATGCATAAGTTTACCGGCTACCTTACCCTCCAAACCGGAACACGACAGCAACAAGCACTGACGCTATTGCGGCAGGAATAGATAAGGCGGTGGTACCAGACCCGGGCGAGACAATGCAGAACTCTACCACCTAGAAGCCACGATGTTAGTGACTCGTTAGCCAATCGGTCGCCTTTTACGACCTGCCTGGCAGAACGGCAGTTGGCCTATTCTTCAAAGGAGGCCGGGACTAACACGGCGAAAACGGCGTCTGTTTGTCTGTTTGTCTGTTTGTCTGTTTGTCTGTATGTCTGTATGTCTGTTTGCCTGTTTGTCTGTATGTATGTCCGGGGTAAACTCAAAAAGTACTGCATGTATTTACTTCAAATTTTGCTTGAATATTACTAATAGGTCGAGTCAACATATAGGCTACATATTATCACGCTATCACTTACGGGGGAGGTGCTGTGCGGAGTAAACGAAGTCCGCGCGGACGAAGTTGCTGGCAACAGCTAGTAAATAAATAAACCAAATAAACTAATCCTAATTAAAGATGCAATGTTTTTTAAATAAATATAATAAATATTTTACCCTGAGTTAGTCCGGGCCACCTTTGAAGAATAGAATAGAAGAATAGACCAGCTGCCGTTCTACCAGGCAGTTCGTAAGAGGCAAACGATTGGCTGTGCGAGTCACTAACGCCCGGTTTCCGTATCAATTTTAACAAGCAATTAATCGGTGATTAACATAATTTTTACAAGCAAATGATCTGGTAAATATAGATTGATTCCTTGTTAAAAGAATTTGCAATTCGGAGATCGGTCGTGAGTCTGGTATTACCACCTTACCTTATCTTACCGCAACAACGCCTGTGCTTGTTTATGTCATATCTCGCTTTGTAGGATAAATTGTTTTTATTGATATCATTAGATAACAAACAAGCGAATAGAAAGATCGTAGTACGAGTCAACTATCGCTTATAGACACCAAAGGTGTTAATGATGCGTTGATATCATGTGGCGAGGTCTAATGCCACATGCATAAGTTTACCGTCTACCTTACCCTCCAAATCTGAACACGTCAGTGACAAGCACTGACGCTATTGCCGGAATAGGTAAGACGGTGATACCAGAACCGGGCGAAACAATGCAGAAGTCTATCACCTAGTAGCCACGATGCTAATGACTCCGAATAGCCAATCGGTCGCTTTTACGACCTGCCTGACAGAACGACAGTTGGGCTATTCTTCAAAGGAGGGGGGGAAGAGGGGGGGACAACGGGGGGTAGAGGTAGCCGGTAAAAAACTTATGCATGTGGCATTAAGACCCACCGCAAGGACAGCAACGCACCCATGACTAGCCGAAGATAATTAGTTCCACAATGTGATAGGTGGCAAGCCTATTGCTAACCGGGCACTTTTCCGATCCCGGATAACATTATTTTTATCAGAAAACTGAAAAAACAAACTTTAAACTGCCCGAGCCGCGATTTGAACCCGCAAATATTGCAAGCTTATCGCCAACCGGGTACTTTTTCCAATTTCCGGTAGCGTTGTTTTTGTCAGAAAACTGAAAAACACATTTTTGAATTGCCTGACCCGGGAATCGAACCCAAGACCTCATGTGGTCAACTCCAACACCGAACCACTAGAGCTCAGAGGCGATAAATTACTTATACTTCTATATTTATACAAGTAAAGCCCGTGTATAATATTAAATTGAAAGTTTCGACGCTTCTTTATTCATACTAATATTATAAGATAGCAAACAAGCAGATGGGTTTCTTGATGGAAAGAGTCAACCATCGCCTATAGACACTAAAGATGTTAATGGTGCGTTGCTATGTTATGGCGAGGTCTAATGCCACATGCATACGTTTATCGGCTACTTTACTCTCCAAACCGGAACATGACAGTAACTAGCACTGACGTTATTGTGGCAGGAATAGTTGAGGCGGTGGTACCAGACCCGGTCGAGCCGATGCAGAACTCTGCCACCTAGTGAATATATGAATGCGACAATAATTTTTCTCTCAGTCTCTTCTTTACGCCAAAACCACTGAACCGATTGAATTGAATTTGGTACAAAGATAGTTTAAGATCCAAGAAAGGGCATAGAATAGTTTTATCCCGAAAATCCCACGGGAACGGGAACTATGCGGATAAAACCCCAATACCGTCTTTTAAACCACGGTAATAAGGAGTAACCTAGACTACTTACATTTTAGGATTTTTTTCACGCGACCGAATTCGCGGGCACAGCTAGTATTATAATAAAACCCCCTTTGAAAGCCCATGATATTTAATTTTAAGACTACACAAACAACAGATAAAACTTGTTTTCTATTCCATTAACAATAACACTGGTCTTGTTTGTATAAGTTGATTTCTGCAGTTACTCGCCGTTTGTAACAATTGTCTAACATGAAATACGGGCTTTATGTTCACTTAGAGGATTAACTTCGCAAAGAGCTAAGCTTGAAATTCAATAAGCTTAAGTTATTAGAACCTAGCGAGAAATTAAATATATCGTCGACGTTAATATACCTGTGTGTTACAGAAAATAATTAAATAACTTTAGCTTTTAGTATGAAAACTAACAACCTGCCCACAGTTTCACCCGCGTAGCTTTTGTCCCTGTGGGAATATCGGAAAGTTTTGTGCAATTAAACCTTCTTTAAGAATCAATCTATCTATTGAAAAAAACGTATCAAAATCCGTTGCATAGTTTTAAAGATTTAAGCATACATAGGGACAGACAGAGAAAGTGACTTTCTTTTATACTATGTAGTGATGATATACTAAGAATTTAATGAGTTTATCTGTGCTTCTTTTTTAAAAATAGAACATCTATTGTATCCATCATGAAGAGTGTTCCGACGAGTTTTCTGATTAATTCCTGCCGCTGAATTACACCAACGAATATCGCATCAAAATTTGAAATTCCATCCTCGGCAGCTCGATGTCTAGACATCCGTGCGTTTTCTCTCGACACTAATCCCTCGCACTTCTCTGTTGTGGAATCAATTACCGGCATAATGTTTCGAAAGTATACAACTCGGGGACCTTCAAGAAAAGAGCTCACTCATTTTTAAAAGGCCGGCAACGCAGCTGCAAGACCCCCGGTATTGCAGATGTCCATGGGCGGCGGTGATCACTTACCATCAGGTGCACCATTTGCTCGTTTGCCTCCTCTACTATAAAAAAAAATCGGAGACCTTCAAGAAAAGAGCTTACTCATTTTCAAAACCCAACAAGGTAATTATCTTAAAAAACGGGTACAAAGTTTTTGCTTCATGTAACAATATATAGAAGATGATATTATCTGTGGCATTTCTTTCACAAAACAAATAATAACGTACATTAGGAAGTTGTTAAAAGAAATAGACATTGTGTCGGCACATCAACGAAAATGTTGTTTCACATTTCTACGTAACCGAATTATTACTTTAGAAAGCATCTGAGAGAGTGAAGTATAATTTGGTTTTAATGTAGCTTGTTATTTCCCATTACTGTCTCTTCAAAGTCTATTGACTTTTTTATATCATTAGATAGCAAACAAGCTGGCTCTCGTGATGAAAAAAAAACCATCGTCTTTAGACACCAAAGATGTTTACGGTGCGTTGCTGTCAGTGCGGCCGGATGATGCCACATTGCCACATGCATAAGTCAACCGGCTACCTTAGCCTTTAAACCGGAACATGACATGCATTACGCTAACAAAAAAAAAATGGAGGTAGGAATAGGTAATGCGGTTGTAACAAAACCCGGGCGAGACGTTAGAATCTCTACCACCTAGTATTGACGATGGTAGTGACACGTGTAGCCCATCGGTCGCCTTTTACGACCTGCCGGGCAGTACGGCAGTGGGTCTATTCTTCAAAGGAACCTGGACCAACACGAGGGAAATTTGATTGGCAAAAGACTGTACAGTACTATATTGTAGGGCACCGTGTAGGTCACGGTATTTAATGGATGTATTTAACCAATAAAAATATACGCGTAATGAAAAAAGAATATTACTCGACTTTATAGCAAACCTCAACGAAATTTGAGTTTTAATATTTAAAAATATTGTCACCGTACAGGCGACAATCGCACACTTAGACACGCTTTACTATGTTAGCAAATCGCTGTTTGTAATCAATGAAATTCGATATCTATCCACGGTTTCTTAATATTTTTATTGGACAGTATGATCAAAGTTTAAGTGCCTATTTTTACATTTTCGGTATCAGAACTGAATATCCTCCTTCAATATGTACAATATCTTACCAGTCAAGCTATACGTTAATATGTAATACTATTAATTAAAATAAATATAAATAAATAAATATTCACGGGACAAATTACACTTACTGATCTAACCCCAAAGTAAGCAAATTATTTGCTTGTGTTTTGGATGTTAGTTAACGATACTTGTATGTTCTGTATATGTTTAATTATACGATCACTTACGGTTTTACTAACTGTTTTATCTTCAATTTAAAAAAGATAGCAAATTTCTCATCTATGTTGCGTAGCACGCGACGTAGATGGCGCTGATATTAATGTAGGAATACTGTTGTGGAGTGAGTAAATTACTATTTAAGTATTTACCAAATTGATTTTGTCAAACACTTGTACTATTTCACAAATATTTCACAACTAACCTTTAATTGTTGTGAAGCCAACCGGTTTCGCCTATTACAGCATCATCAGAGCTTCTAGTTTTTAATAGCTAGCAACATATAATAGTTAGCAACATAACAAATACACACGCAAGACAACAACTAAAAAAAAAAGTTTTTTTTTCGTAGATTAATATAGTAAGCAAGAAATCAATTATTATTCAAGTTGATTATATGTTTTACGATATTTTTAGGATTCCAAACCCAAAGGATGAAACGTGACTCCATAACAAAAACTTCTTGCTGTTCTGTTCATGTGCTATTCCAGCTCATCGTCTACCTGTGTGCCAAATTTTATTCAAATCCATTCAGTAGTTTTTGCGTGATTGAATAACAAACATCCATCTAAACATCCAAACTTATACATATATATATATATATATATATATATATATATATAAACTTATATATATATATATATATATATATATATATATATATATATATATATATATATATATATATATATATATATATATATATATATATATATGTTATAAATGCGAAAGTTTGGATGTTTAGATGGATGTTTGTTATTCAATCACGCAAAAACTACTGAATGGATTTGAATAAAATTTGGCACACAGGTAGACGATGAGCTGGAATAGCACATGAACAGAACAGCAAGAAGTTTTTGTTATGGAGTCACGTTTCATCCTTTGGGTTTGGAATCCTAAAAATATCGTAAAACATATAATCAACTTGAATAATAATTGATTTCTTGCTTACTATATTAATCTACGAAAAAAAAACTATATATATATATATATATATATATATATATATATATATATATATATATATATATATATATATATATATATATATATATATATATATATAAATTACGATAGTAACTATTATGTGATCTGTCGCTCTAAGTACATTTTTCCCGATTTTTCCCGATTCGAATTTTGCTTAATTGAAATATTATCCATGCATTTTGTTTTTTGTGTCGGATAAAAATGAAATTTTGAATATTTTAATTTTTTTTTTTTTTAATTCAAAATTTATTATAATTCAAAATAAATCGAACATACTATTATCGATTTTGAACAGTCTCTGAAAATTTGTCAGAATTAAAAATAACCCTGTATATTTCAATAAAGAAAGTAATTTAACTATGGTGTATAAAATGCCTAGAAAAATAATTTAGTTTTTCGGCAGTCTGAAACAGCAATGGAAAATATATTTAAGTAGGCGGCAAGAAATGAATGAAGAAATCGGTATAACGGAATCAAGCACTGAGTGCTCTCAGAGTTTAGTTTTGCAGAATCCTCGAACTTTGACGAACCAACAGCGACAAACAAGCGCTGAACGCTCTTACCGTTTAACCTCACAGTCCACAGAATTCCCGAACTTTGGCGAACCACGAACGGGAATCAAGCGCTGAATCTTGTCACTGTTTGGTCTCTCAACATTCCCGAAATTTGGCATACCGCCCCAATACCAATAGGCACGTCTTTCTTCTAAAAAATAGACCTAAAAATATAATTTACGCAGAAGTACTTCAAATACCTCCTACAAAATATATAAATACATTTACCTAATAAAAACTTGCACGTACTGTGCAGGTTTTTATTTGATATAGGTTTTACTCAGAGTTGTTTTATTGTTCCTTCTTTTTATACCATAAGATAGCAAACAAGCAGATGGGTCTCCTGATGGAAAGAGACACCATCGCCTATAGACACCAAAGATGTTAATGATGCGTTGTTATCCTGTGGAGAGGTCTAATGACACATGCATAAGTTTACCGGCTACCTTACTCTCTAAACCGGAACACGACAGTGTTTAGCACTGACGCTATTGCGGCAGGCATAAGTAAGGCGGTGTACCAGACCCGTGCGAGACAATGCAGAACTCTACCAACTAGTAGCCACGATGGGAGAGACTCGCATAGCCAATCCTTTTACGACCTGCCTGGTAGAACGGCAGGGAATATTTCGTTACTGTTCTCTTGACGTTTTTAACTTCCCGCTGAATGTTGTTACTGATCTACCGCGATTTTCAAAAATCAGGTTTTCACGAGATCTCCATATTTTGAGATCCTAGGAAGCTTATCTCAATATTTTCACGATGAAGTCAGTATGTTGAATGCATGTGTGTTTGTTTGTGTAAGCCTTTCATAACGTTTGAACGACTTGACCAATTGAAACGCGGTTGACGGCATTTGATTTAGTTTCATCAAACTTAGACGTCCTGAAAATTTCAACTGATATCTCAAAAAAAAATTTAAAAAGTAGCCGAAACATTGTTTTTTAAATAGCTTACAGACCAATGCATGTCCCGAATGATTAAAATATCTAATCAACTTTTTTTCTTAAAACATCACTGAATGCTGCAAATTGAATAAAAATGAATAATTTGTTCGGGAATTTTTCAATATAACTTCGATAATTTTTAAGTAATAGAGTTTCAATTTTCTGCATTTTTTAATTAATACTCAAAAACTGAAAACAAAAAAAATTGAATGCTAACTAAAATATCAAAATTGAATCAAGTATTCAAAAGTTACAACTTTTCGAATATTCAAATAGAATTTTATAAATAAAATTTATTTACTATATAAATTGCACGTTACTAATACCAAAAAATATATTAAAAATATACATCCGTCTGCCTGTCTGAATAGATATTATTCTGTTTAATCCTGCTAATCTCCAAAACGGCTTAATCTGGAGGATATATCTGATTATATAAGGAGTAAATAAGCCTACTATTATTTCAGAAAGATATTTGGCTTTCCGTAATAAAAAAATTAAATTTAGTCCACGCAGACGTAGTCGCAGGCACTGCTAGTACATTTTATAAATATTCTGTCAGCGTAGTCTTACTTCAAGTTTCACAACTGTTTCGGCTACAAAGGAAATTCCAATATTAACGTTTAAAATTTAAATTATTCCGAAAGCTTTTATAATGCTTCACAAAGTCGGATGCTTAAATTTATCATCAAAGATCTAAGCGAGCTTTCATTAAAATTGCAATTTTTCGTGTCTCAGTTAAGTTTGATACGCAATTAAAATTTAATGTTTGGTTTACATTTTTTATATCATAAGATAGCAAACAAGCAACATCTGCTTGTTTGCTATCTTGTCACCTGCTATAAAGAGACGAGTATCGCCTATAGATACCAAATATATTAATGGTGCGTTGCAATGCTTGTTGCTGATCTCCCCGGTGGCATGATGGCTCTGTGGTCTGGTGTGCCCCAGAGCGATCATGCTGGCGCCGGAGTAGGTATTCTTCTATCGTCACGCTTAGTCTCTGGTCTGAAAGATTATGGGATGGCTGGCTCGAGACTTCTCTGGGTCCGGATCAAACTGGGAATCACGAGAGTCTTTTTGGTCGCATTATATGCACCGGTAAGCTCTTCATCGCCCAGTGACCTGGAAAAGTTTTGGGATTCTGTAAGGGATGTTCTGGATATGGTTGATGACAATGAAAGAATCATTTTGTGTGGTGATTTGAATGGATGGGTCGGGACTAAGCGGCCTGGTTTCGATGCCGTACTTGGTCCGTATGGTGACAGTAGAGTGAATGACGCCGGTAAGCACATTGTGGATTTATGCGTGGAAAGGAATCTTCTTGTGGCTAACACAATATTCCTTCATAAGGACATACATTTGTATACATGGAGAAGGAATGACCAAAAGAGTGTGATAGATCTGATTTTGATAGTAGACTCCGCAATTGTATAATGGATACGCGCGCCTACAGAGGTCCCAATCTGGAAACAGACCACTATTTGGTAGTAAGCCGATATAGGGGTCTGTTTAAGAAGTGGAGACATTGGCGACAGCGTGTCCCATTCGGAGAGCTTGAAAGAATAAAGAGCGAAAAGTTGCAAGATCCGAGTATAAGGAGTATGTATGAGATTCAGGTTCGAGATAGGTTGGCGAAAGTGAACCTACCGGACTTGGATGTAGACGAATGTTGGAAAGCTTTGAAAGATAGTATGATAGTAGCCGCGAAAGAAGTATGTGGTAGTGCAAAACTGTGCAAGTCAATGGAAGGTGATGCATGGTGGGATGATGAAGTGAAAGCTGCGATTGAGAGAAAGAAGAAAGCATGGCTAGACTATGTATCATGTTTGCAAGCGAATGATGGTATGAAAGACAAGAAGAAAGAATTGTATCGTTGTTGTAAGAATGCCACTAAAAGCTTAGTGAAAGAAAAGCGTGAAAGAGAATGTTTGAAAGCGGAAGAGAGACTGGCGAGCAACTTCGAGGCAAACACCAAACTTTTTTGGAGGGAGGTGAAGAAGTCTAGGAGTTGTTCGGCAGCCTCCAGAATGAATAGGATTAAATCTAAGGATGGTGACATTCTTACAAGCACAGAAAGCATGTTAAAACGATGGAGTGAATATTTTGGAGATATGTATGATGCTGTTCAGGACGCTGCCTCCGTCTCTGACTCAGTTAGTGATTCAGAGACGGTGGAAGCATGCCAGGACATTACTATGCAAGAGATCGTATGGGCGATAAGAAGTATGAAAAATGGAAAGGCTGCGGGAATAGATAAGGTGACTGCTGAGATGATCAAATACGGTGGTCCTGCCGTCCGGGACTCTTTTTGGGTCCTCTGCAATACATGTTGGAGGACCAGTAGAGTACCCGAAGACTGGCGGCGTGCGGTCATCGTGCCCTTGTATAAAGGCAAGGGCTCACGTATAGACTGCAATAGCTGATCAAAGTGATGGCCCTATAGGGCCATCAGTTTGATCAGCCTAGCATCGAAGGTGTATGGTAAGATCATTGAAAGGAGAATGCAAGGGAAGTCCGAGGGAATGTTGTGGGAGGCACAAGGGGGTTTCAGATCTGGAAGAGGATGTATGGATCAAGTTTTCTCACTCCGCAACATAGTAGAGAAGCATCTGGCTGTCGGCCAGAAGATTTTCTGCGGTTTTGTGGATTTGGAGAAAGCGTTTGTTAGAGTCGTGCGAAAGAAACTTTGGGACATTTTACCCAGTTATGGGATAGATGGGCGTCTGCTGCGTGCTTTGCAATCCACGTACTGGGATTGCAAAGCATGTGTGCGGGTGGACTGCAACATATCGCCCTGGTTCGATGTCAATGTCGGCGTCAAGCAGGGTTGTGTGTTGTCAGCTCGTCTGTTTATTCTATATCTGGATAAGTGTCTTCAAAGATTGAGGTCATTGAATGTGAGAATGCGCATGAGTGATCTAGTGGTGAACTGCCTGCTTTATGCAGATGACGCTGTACTTCTAGGCTCAACTCCATCTGAGCTGCAAACACTGGTCACAGTTATGAATGAGGATTGTAAGATTATGGGCTTACATCTGAATGCGAAGAAAACGTTTTTAAAGTTTTAGTATTTGAAAGGGAAGCAACCAGAACGGACGTAAGAGTTGTAGTAGATGATGTAGTGCTGGAACAAGTGGATGAGTTTGTATATCTTGGATGTGCTTTTAGCAGGGATGGAAGGTACACCGCTGATGTTGAAAGAAGAGTGTGTGCAGGGAACAGAGTGAATGGAGCGTTAGGGAGATTACTTAATAGCACAATTTTAAGTCAGGGTGCCCGTCTAGCCCTGCATAATCATGTGCTTATCTCAACGCTATTGTATGGAAGTGAGAGTTGGGTATGTCAGAAAGGGCATGAAAGTAGAATCAACGCGGTTGAGATGAGGTCGCTAAGAAAAATATGTGGTGTGACACTCGCGGACCGGGTTCGTAATGTCGAAGTGAGAGAGAGGTTAGGTTTGAAAGAAAGTGTCGGTGTAAAGATGAGAAAGGGCATGCTCCGTTGGTTCGGACATGTAGAAAGAATGGCAGATGAAAGGTTAACAAAACAGATATACAATGCGAATGTGGAATGATGTAGGTACCGGGGAAGACCAAGACTGACATACCACGATCAGATCGATCGAGTACTGTCCGAAGGTGGTGTCAAGAGTCTTCGCAACCGGCGTGTATGTATGAAGAGAGTGATGAATGTGGAGGAAGCGAGACGAGCCTGCAAGGATCGTGATGTATGGCACTCGGTTCTCTCTGCCTACCCCGTAAGGGATCTGGCGTGAAGATATGTGTGTGCAATGCTTGTGGCGAGATGGTAATGCTATATGCATAAGTACATTACACCCCATACCGGTACATGATAGTGATATGCACTGACGTTATTGCGACAGGAGTAGGTAAGGTAGTGGTACCAAATACCCGGGCGAAACCACATAGTGGGCACAATGGCAGTGTCTTTTATAGGCAATTGTTTTCCTTTGACCAAAACGGGGACAATATTTGGACGCGTAGTAGGAGCAAAATTATTTTAGAGGAGATATCGATGTACCATAAAATGTTCCAAATTGAAAAAGCTTTCAGTTTACTTAATGGTTATGCTTATTTTTTTTTTCTAAATCCTTTTATAATCTTTACGCTGCGAATGTCAATCAATGTCCGGTGTCCATTTGCCTAATAATCTGTTGAAATAATAACAAACCTTTTTTTATGCGCGTATGAATATACAAATATTTGTACTTTCAAGACTTCAAAAGATTTCACTATAATAGTTTCGCTATAATATAATAGTAGTAATTGAAAAATGCTAAATTTATATTAAAACTTTTACCCTGTACTGAGCTACGTCATTTCACTAAACAATCATGGAAGAGCACTCAAACGACACTTAAGTGTGGAAAATAATGGTAATGGAGGTAAACAAAGTTCTCCCCACTTGTGAAGGTTCGGTCTTTGAAGGAGAGCCGACGAATAGCACTTATCATAATGGTTTCATTGAGCTAAAGTAGCATCAGATTGTACTACATTAATTTTTGATCTTTAATAAAATTAGATGGAAAAATTATATATACACGCGTTATTATCGCCAGATGTAATGTTTTTGCAATAACCTGTCCGGATCACTAGCCAGTAAAACTTTTAAAATCTGGCTTAGCCTCAGACCCGCCGTAAGCGGGCGTGCAAGGCGTGCACTGCACGCGGGCGGCACGTCCAAGGGGGCGGCAAATCGAGCGATTCATCATGAAATAATAAAAGTCATTGTCATAATAAATAATTACTCCACCTACAGCATAATCGGTATTTCACGCGGGCAAACAAACAACTAGCGGCGGGCCTGCTTGGCCTCTTAGAAATTACAAGGAAAATACTGTGAAGCAAATCCTACAACTATAGCTATATATCTATTATAGCAGAAAAGCTCTAAATCTTCTAAATTATAGAATATAATAGAACAGAATTTTATTTCAAAAGTTTAGTATACATTATACCACCTTAAAAACTATGGATTTGTAAATATATGTGGCTAGATAAACGTATAATAATATTATACCTATATTTGAGGTATGATAATATTATTATAGCTCCAGCTATACTTGATAATTTATACTCAAATGGAAGAGTTAAGGATATTACAGTTGAAGTTGAAGGAAGATTACACCCTGAAGATGATTTAAAAGGTAATACCTGTCGAGTAATATATTAAAAATATATGTTTAAAAGTGAAATTTATGTACAAGTGCAATAAAAAAGGTGTCTAATAACAATGGAATTTCACCAAGTGCCGACGATGGAAAGTATACAATGAGGGTTAAGGGTTGATAATATGAATTGAGTGAGGTCAAACGGTACTATTGAAACCTTGATTGTCCCAAAAAGGATCAATCTTGGCCCACTTTCGTTTTTGAGATACATAAAATACTTACTGCTTATGAGGAGGATGAGCATGGAATCGTATTGTTTAGGGATAATACTTCATTTTATTAATGAAAACGGAATATACAGAATGATTGAAACGTCACACGTCACAATTAATTGAGACCCACAGATCTATCACAATATATTGAGACTTTTTCGGATAACTAGTAATCTACGTCGATATGTAATAATATTTTTATTTTCAATCGATTTCGGACCTGAACCCAGATTTTACTATTTGAAACATAACGAAATAACTATCTGACTAAAGAAGCAAACAGTTAAAGGACAAATTAAAAAATCAACATTACATTTATAAATTAATTATCAGAAATTCTACAATAACTTTACAAATACAACTGTCATTAATGGAAATATTAATTACCCGTGAAAACGTTAGAAATTGATGGAATCAGTGATTTGAGTAGAAGTTGGAACTGATATTCTATTATCGGCCGTTTCAGGTACGGTATACGAGGGAAAATTTTACGAAGGTAAGTAGCTGGTTTTGTATCTTTTGTATTGATATCTTTCGAACTTTAAGTCTTCAGACTCATATTAAAGAATATGAACTGCAAAATTTACAAGTTGAAAGGACTCTTACGGGTGTTTCATAAGTCCTACTTAATAAGCACCTTATTTAGTGTTTTATACTTAAAATTACCTTATGGACTGCCTCCTGATCTAGGGGTTAGCCTATTTAGTTCAAATCATGAGATCCCCATACCGGGCAAAAGTATTATTGAGGTTTTTGCAAGGTATTTCCTCAAAAATCCAAAATCTCAGTAGCAACTTGGAGACTGGCGGATGGTGACTTATCACTTCCGTGCCTCGGATGAGGACGTAAAGCCGTCGGTCCCGGCTAACGCTACAAATAGTCAATAATCGTTATTAGATTGGTAAAATGCAACAATGGGGATCACCACTCCTCTCGACAACCTCCAAACAGGTGAATTATGGTGAATCCGAAAGTCTATAAACGTTCGATTTACTGTGTCTATCCCGCAAAGAAACCGGTTATGATGATGATACTTAAAACTAGTTTTAGTGCTTATTCCAGTGAATTTTTTACGTAGAATTATTGCGGTATGAAAATGTCATAAATAGTTTAAAGTTATATATAAAAAGAAATAAAGAAAGAGCTTTAATTCAATTTTCACCAGTTAAGATGTTGACGATGGATTTCCTTCATGGATTCATTCAATTTATCGCTCACTCCATTTAGGCAGGACATCTTATTTAATTTTTGAAAAACAAATTGGTTTACCACACAATACTTACTTACAATTATACACAACACATAACTGAATAAGTTGTTTAGGTTACAATATACAAACTATAATCAAATCAGATTAACAATCATTATTTTATATTTGAATAATAATCCAATAGGTAAATGAAAATCGTAGCGCACAATGTACGAATTTCCTTTCGTGTGGTTTCAGTGTAGAAGTTCTTTGTTGAAATATTTATCGAGAATTAAGATGTCCTAATTAACGATTTTACTTTACACAATATGAAGTTCGCTAAGTTCAATGTATTCTACTTTCACTTTGTTATATTTTAAAAGGTAATTTTTAAAGTTGATATCGATTATCTCTGTGCTCTACTAGTCCGATGTCGGTATTGCCCACATGAGGTCCCGGGTTCGATTCCCGGGTCGGGCAATTAAAAAATGTGATTTTTCAATTTTTTGATAAAAACAACGTTGCCCGGAATTGAAAAGTGCCCGGTTGGCGATAGGCTAGCCACATATTACATTGAGGGACCAAGTAGGTAGATACGTGCACGTACGTGCCTCAGCCTACTTTTTCGGGGATATGGGCGTGAAGACACGTTTCTATATAAATTATACTATATATTATAAGTTATATAATATATATTATAGTTGATATAATTTTATCCCATGTTACTCCGGGCTCCTTTGACGGATATACCAACTGCCGTTCTCCCACGCATGTCGTAAAAGATGGCAGTATTCCGCATCGTCTCTCCCGGGTATAGGATTAGGTAAGGCGGTGGCATATACCAAATATGCCACCGCCTTACCTATTCCTGCCGCGTCAATGCTTGTCATTGTCGTGTTGCGATTTGGAGGGTAAGGTAGGAGGTAGACTTATGCATGTAGCATTACCATCCCGCCACACGAATAGCAACGAACAATTAACAACTTTGGTATCTACAGGTGATGGTTTCTCATTCCATCAGGAGAGCCACCTGCTTGTTTGCTATCTTATGATATAAATAAATATAAAAATAACTCTCGCTATCTCAGTGTTGCAGGTTACGACATTTCGTTCATTGTAACGTAATATACATGTCGCAGTGAAATTGTCAATAGCCGTTAGATTATAATCTACCTAGGGATTTTATAATTTGGTTAGGTTATGTTAGCAGTTAAATTATAATATCACTTAGGTAGATTATAATCTAACGGTATTGACAATTTCACTGAGACATACACAATGCAATTACTTCACAATATACTTTGTTTATCCAAACTTAATAAAAATAAGTCAATCTTTTCTATTAAATTTAAATCTTGGGTTTAAGACATAAAAATATTATGCGATTCTTTAAAAAAATGTATAAATGATACAATTAAGTTTTATACTGTAATTCGTCCGCAATTGGTGATACTGCACATTAGTTTATTTTTATATCTTAAGATAACAATCCTAATAGAAAGAAAAACCATCGCCTATGTTACCAAATATGTTAATGTTTCGTTAAAATCTTGTGGCGAAGTCTAATGCCACATGCATGACTTTGCCGGCTAGCTTACCCTCCAAACCAGAACATGACAGTGAGAAGCACTGAAGCTATTGCAGCAGAAATAAGCAAGGCGGTGGTACCGGGCGAGTCCATGCAGAACTGTACCACATAGTAGCCGCGATGGTTGTGACTCTCATAGCCAATCGGTCGCCTTTTACGACTTGCCCGACAGAACGGCAGTTCGTCTATTCTACAAAAAGGAGTCCAAACCAACACGAGGGACCAATTATAAAACACTTGAACTAGGTCACTATATATTCAATTTTTTAAAGTCTATAGTTTAAAAGTTAGTTAATTAGTGGTAGCCTTAAATAATTAAAAGACTTACTTTTGGTACTATCTCCCGCCAATACTTCGAATAGTTATTTTCAAACGACGAAAAAAAGGAGGTTATCAGTTTGACATGTATAAAATAATATTGATATAATTGAATATTTAAGTATAATGATCTATTAGGCGTCCAAATACGTGTAGTAAAATTTCGTGTGTGTATTTACGTATATATGTTGGTATATTTGTATGTTTGTTTGTTTATTTACGAATGTCTAGTAAGCCAAAAGATATGCCGAGATAATTCTTTTTTCATTTGAATTAGGTATATTTCAGCTTAGGGAACAATCTGAGTTTTATCCAAATCGGTTTATTAATTTTTGAGATATTGACATTGCAGTCATTTTAAATTTTTAGGTCACTATTATTTTTATAATATGTTTTTTATTCTCTATATCAGGTTTTTAAAAACTATTTGGATTCATTATTGTCCATTAAAGTTACACATTATACTGCATAGAATGTAACCTATAGATGCAACATCAATATCGTTGTTTCTAACGTTTTTCATTATGGGAAAATAAATGTTTCCTCGTGTAATTGAAGGTATAATTAATAAATCTTTGTCAGCTTTGCTTGAGTGTAAAAGGAAAACTTTCTATTAATTAATTACCAATTAGTATCGTTGTTCCATAACAAAGTTTTCACAATTTGTTACATTGACATTAATTTATTTGTCCTGAACAAATTAATTAAAATTATGTAAGAAGTATTAAAGTAAATGTTATTTTTTTAATCTGATTGGACTTCTGTGAACGTTCTGTAACATGAAGGGAAACTATATGCCATTAACTAGGTGGTAGAGTTCTGCATTGTCTCGCCCGGGTCCGGTACCACCGCCTTACCTATTCCTGCCGCAATAGCGTCAGTGCTTGTCGCTGTTGTGTTCCGGTTTGGAGGGTAAGGTAGCCGGTAAACTTATGCATGTGGCATTAAACCTCGCCACAAGATAGCAATGCACCATTAACATCTTTGGTGTCTATAGGCGATGGTTGACTCTTTCCATCAGGAGAGCCATCTGTGCCTCAAGCACGAACTCCTTGCGAAAAAGTATTCGTATCGTCATCGAGAAATAAACGTATGAAAAATGATCAGCGCCCCTATCGTACGTAAATGGAACTAAATTTCGAAGCACAAGCAAATTATTGAACTTTCGTATCGCAAACGTATCGAAAAATACGTGAAACGTAACAAAATTGCGAGCACAAACGGCGTTTTTAAGTATCGTATCGCAAATTTCGAAGGCTGGGTATCGAAAGGTGACGAATCTTTTTTCACTTACAATTTGCCGGTGAAAAAAGTTTCGAGTTGTTTAAAATTATTTATTACGCTCGTTTTTTTAAAAATTAAGTAGTTTTAGTTACTTCCGGATATTAATACAATCAACGGAAAGCTAAAAAATGCAAATACCACCTATATTTCAACGTAATTCTCTATTATATTCTCATTGAAAGTTTACTTCAAGATGAAGAAAATAATAGACGAGATTCGATGTAAACAATTTTTATTCTCACATTTTTATTTGTGGTAATTTTTCACTGTTTACATTTATATTACAATACTGGCTGTTGCCAGTGACTTCGTCCGCGCGGACTTCGTTTACTCCACACTGCTCCTCCCCCGTAGGTGATAGCGTGGTAATATGTAGCCTATATGTTGACCCAACCTGTTAGTAATATTCATGCAAAATTTGAAGTAAATCCATGCAGTACTTTTTGAGTTTACCTCGGACATACATACAGACAAAAAGACATACAGACAAACAGACAAAAATTCTAAAAACTATATTTTTGGCTTCGATATCGATTGTAGATAACGCCCCAAGTATTCTTTAAAAAAAAAATTCAATGTACAGTTTTGACTTTCCTACGATTTTATTATATGTATAGATTATTTTTCAGAGAAGTTAGATGTAGGACTAAACAGAGAAAAATATTTGATCCTATGGATTTAAATGGTACCGAATTTAAAAATAAATATCGCCTCAACAAAGAGGCTCTTACATTTCTCGGTGAGCAACTCCGCCGAAAAACTTCATTAAGACTGAGTTCCAGGATAACTCTAGAGCTTATTTCCTTAGAGGAATCTTGTTTCTGGAAGAAAGGATCCAATCTTCACTTCACATCACGAAACAAAAAACTGCACATAATAAATAAGTTACATAAAACTTCCAGGACGTACTTTTCCATGAACTTCACCATAGTTATGTACTGCATAAAGCTAGTCTAGTTTTCATTTTATAATATTTTATTTATATTTAATGCGAGGAAACAATTTAAATGTAATGTTTTCGAGAGCCCGTACGATTGATTATAAACAAACTTGACCTTGTCTTTGTTTGGTATCGTATACCTATGTGAAGTGCCAAGCGGTCGTCTCGTTCAAAAACCGTAGAACAACGTAAGATCGTTGTTAGAATGGTTTCGTCAAAATAAATTTGATTTTTCTTAGAGTAGAGAATGCATTTCTTTATTTTTGTGTATTTTATTAATTATGCTTGAGTTAGGTGTGATTTTAGTTATCAATAAATATATTTCTTTATAGAATATAATGAAACCGATAACATACGATTAAGTTTTTGAACGAAACTAGTACCTTCCTGCTTACGTTAGGATGACGTCACTAGCGTAATCGTATCGAGGTCTCGAGAGTCGATAGAAGGTGCTTCGTGCTTCCTACTATCGTCATACTCCGTTAACGTATCGAGTCCTCGATACGTTAACGATACGAAAACGCTTAAATTTCGTGCTTGAGGCTCTGCTTGTTTGCTATCTTATAATATATAAAAAAAATCTGAAACGACGGTGATTGGTTTTTTCCAGCAGTTTTTAAACAGTTAGTCCAAACGACAGTTATTGCGATACCGGGCTTTGACATAATTTACTATAAGAGTCACTATCATCGTGACAACTAGGGGATATAGTTGTGCGTCATATTAAATAACTGATAAATTTCATAAGGTATACAAATACTCAAAAAAAAACGTGTGGTGTCTTGAGATACCAGATCATTGTTAAAACAGCTGATTGTAAATTTTTAGTTAAATTGATCTAATCACACTTCTCATGAGTTTCGACTATATTATTGAACATAAAATAGTCGATAAGAAATGTATTCGAAATTTTAGTAATATTTATATTATAAAAATATTTCGAATATTTCTATAAAAATTGCGCTACCCATTGACGTGTACAATAGTGGTGATATTATACACGTCAGTGGCGCTACCTCTCGTGGTGCAAAACTCTGTTCGACCTGAAATAAAATAAACCCAGTTAACACATAGATATGTCAATGACATCAAAAAAATATCAAATAAATCTATTAAAAAAATGTATTTTAAAATGATCAAGTACAAAAATTAAGTAATTTTCCCTTACACTATGCAATTATTTTAAAAACATATCAATCGGTATGTAACAATTAATAATTAAATTTATAAGCTGGCAGATAATGTCTTGCCGATTGCACAAGTTTTTTTACCATCCTGAGAGAAACGTCGAATTCTATATCTATATATATATATATATATATATATATATATATATATATATATATATATATATATATATATATATATATATATATATATATATATATATTTTTTTTTTTTTTTTTATCTCATAAGATAGCAAACAAGCAGATGGGTCTCCTGATGGAAAGAGTCAACCATCGCCTATAGACACCAAAGATGTTAATGGTGCGTTGCTATCTTGTGGCGAGGTCTAATGCCACATGCATAAGTTTACCGGCTACCTTACCGTCCAAACCGGAACACGACAGCGACAAGCACTGACGCTATTGCGGCAGGAATAGGTAAGGCGGTGGTACCAGACCCGGGCGAGACAATGCAGAACTCTATCACCTAGTAGCCACGATGGTAGTGACTCGATAGCCAATCGGTCGCCTTTTACGACCTGCCTGGCAGAACGGCAGTTGGCCTATTCTACAAAGGAGGCCGGGACCAACACGGCGAAATATCTAGTGATAAGGACTATAGTAATCTTTTTTTTAAATATCGATAGGAAAGTGCTTGACCTCAATCTCGCCTGATGGTAAGCTAAGATGAAGCCTAAGATGGAACGCGCTTTCCTAGAAGGTACCTGTTTACTCTTCTCTTGAAGATCCCCAGATTGTACTCGTCGGGGAACACAGACGCAGGAAGAATGTTCCAGTCCTTTGCGGTTCGAATGAAGAAAGTTGAGTTGAACCGCTTTGTCCGGGTACGTGGAACGTCCACCATATGGCGATGCCTAGAATCTGTGCGCCTTGACGATCGATAGAATAATGGGGATGGTGGAATTAAGTCGTGCAATTTCGCAGTGCACTCTCCAAAGTGTATCCGATAAAAAAAACCAATAAACTAGCCAATCTGCGTCGATGAGCGAGGCTCTGGAGTTTTTTGCCTACCAGATCATCGTCGTTTATGAGCCTCTTGGCACGCCTCTCTATCGCCTCAATTGTCTCCAGCTGGTATTTTTCGGATCCATCCCAGAGGTGAGAGCAGTATTTCATGCACGAACGGACTTGTGCTTTATAAATGTTAAGCAACTGTCCCGGGCTGAAATACTATCTCACCTTCGCCAGAACACTAAGCTTTTTTGAGGCAACTTGCGTTTTAGATTCGATGTACGAACCAAAGTTGAGGGTAAGCATTAAGATGATACCAAGGAGCTCGAGGTGGTCAGTTATCGGAACGGACACACCTTGGAAAGACGAAGATAGGTGGAACGGACTTCATTTAGCGGAGAATAGATTAAACAGATAATCTATTATCAGGGAAATAGATGCTAAATAGCATCTACTTCCCTGTTACGAACTGCATGAAAAGATGACGGGAGGTCTATTATTCATAAGAAGACGGCGTTAACACACTTTGTATTTAGTAGAATAATTTTCAACTGGGGTGTATCCTTTGACGTACGCTCCTACAAAGTATATAGTATAATGTTATTAACCTTGACAATCTTTATCAAATTGTAATAAGTATTAAGTAACGTTATCTCCTCACCAAAATAAAACTTTCCTCTCAGAGAAGTTATCTGTAATGTTTATTAATTCTATATATATACGTTTCAGTATAATTTATTTATCTAAAATTTATCATACAATATCAGATAGGCGCTAAGTAAACACAATAATCAAAAGTCATACACATTATATCATAAACTTGTGTATATGCGCAATTTAGTTCAGATGACACACAGACCAATATGTAATCACAATGTGGTTGAAACAGTATCCAATTATTTGACACAACACCACGGAGAAATGTTTGTAGACCAAAAAAAAACATAAGTCAAGAAATTCAATAAAATAAATAGTTTAGACATAAGATATTTTTTTCTGTTCATACTTTTTACGCAGCGTGTTTGTAGGCCTATGACTTTCAGGTACTCAGAATTGCCACTTCGTTGATTCTTTTATATACATTCTAGTACTTCGTCGGCCTCGTCAATGAGATCGTATTGCGAGCAACATTGCTGCAATTAACATGGTTGACAATATTCAATTGGATTCTAGCATACTTAGACTTCCTGAAATATTGAATCGATTCAGTTCAGTAGAGTCATAAAATCATACATTATATCATAGTCAAGTAACTAAAAAACGCAGCGAAACAATATTTTGTAAAATAACTTTAAGATTAACGCACCGATTGATAGCAAAATCTACAACTAGGCCCTTTTTCTTTACAAACTGCGCCCAATTCGGTTAATGTCACCGTTGTATTTCTAGATTTCTAATTTTATTCAAATTTATAAATATAATATCCTTTATTTTCGTAATATCATAATAATGCCGAGACCTTTAAGAACTGAAGAACGAGCAGCAATAAATTCCGAACATGAAGCTTGCTACAACGTCAGTGAGATATCACGTCGTCTGAATGTGACCAGGGATAGTGTGAGATTTTGGATAAGGAGACACAGTGAAGAAGGTGCACTCGTAGATCACCGTAACAATAATCCTGCCCGCCGTCCTATTCTCAATGCTGCACAAAAAGCTGACTTGAGAAGGCAATATAAAGCAAACGGCTTTACATCAACTAATCATTACGCCCAATTGTATGGTGTTAGTCAACGAGTGATAAGAAATGTATTACACCAATGGGATTAAATTGTAGGCGACACGCAAAAAAAGTTGCTCTGACGCCCGCTCATAAACAAGCACGCTTAAGGTTTACAGAGACTTATTTGAACTTTGATTGGAGCACCACTATATTTACAGAAGAAAAAAGCTGTATGTCAATTGTCAAGCCAACATTGAAGGCTTCATTTGTGGAGATATAATGGTAGGAGTTACACCAAAGGCCAAGTAGTACCGAATTTCAATTCTGGGTGAATCTCGGCCAATATATGGGGGTGAATGTCAGTGGATAGAGTGGGCGAAGTCATTCTTCTTCCTTCAAGAGCAAACGCAACACATTATCTGTCTGTATTGGAAGATAGTATACTACCAAGTGTTCGCACCGTGTATCCAGCCAATGAGGTGCCTCAGATCATCTAAGTTCATGACAATGCTCGCACGTACACCACTCGTGACGTAGTGGTGATTCCCTGGCCAGCAAAATCTGCAGATATAAATCCTATAGAAAATCTATGGGGTTTAATGGCTCAGCAATGGGAAAACGAAAATTAAAGGACAACAGAGGCCATAGAAAACCACTGTCGAACTATTTGGGAAGATACAAGAGGGTTAGATTTATGCTCTCGTCTCGTAGGTTCCATGAGAAATAGATTACAATGTGTCATTGACACTAATTGTATCTATATCCGATATCAGTATATTATGTTTCTTTGTTTGTAGCTTTTATAGAAATTTGCTTGTTTATTTGGCTAGTTGTCAATTCAATATATGATTTTTTCTAATTAATCTTCTTCTTTCCTTTCATTTCAATTGTGCATTATACCTATTATGATTATTGATACGCCATCAAGGGCCTCGAATAATTTTCAAATTAGCAGTACAAGTTAAATCTATTCAATTGAGATAAACTTTATTTGATAGAAAACGTCACATTAATTTAATGTTAGTAGAACTATTTTTTTGGTATGTTGGCATGATTGATTCGTACACTAGTGCAAGCGAACCTATAAACTATAAAGCGCGAAACGAGTGTGACTTCTGTGAGAAGACAGTTTCGTTTCGGTGACGAGATAATGTTATCTACTACATAAGCAGAAATTGATAAGGATTCGTAAGGATGATTTCAATAATCTGCTATAATACGAAGTAGGTGGGTATGTCAGAAACAACCCGGCGAAAGGAATATTCAATTATAAAATGTGTCAAAGCTATATTTTTATACACGCCCCGTAGGTCGAGTGGTTTGCGACCCTGACTACGCAATCAATGGGTTCCACGTTCGATTCCTGGCAGGGACAGGCATTTGTGTGATGAGCACAGATGTTTGTATTTCTGGATTTGGGTGTTTATTAAATATGAGAGTATTTATATATGTATTTCTATGTATTAGTATCGTTGACTGGCACCCATACTACAAGCTTATAATTTGCTTACTTTGGTGTCAGATCAATTCTTGTAATTTGTCCAATGATATTTATTTATAATTTATTTATTTATGAAAATTAGACCTCCAATTTTTTTCATGTATTTTGTAACAGGGAAATAAATGCTGAATAGATTACTACTATCTTGATTACTAGGAGGTGGAATATTTCGATATTTCACTCAGGTATAGAGTGAGTAAGAAAACCTTGTGCAATCGACAATGAAATTATTAGCCGCTAGCTTGATAGGATCATATATAATTATAATGTAGTTACTTTGTGAATATCGATTGATACGTTTTTAGGGTTTTGAAGCCAACCAGGAACCTTTACCGTTATGTTGTGTTCGTTCGATCGTCCACTTCCTAGCTAAGAGATTACGTCTTGTACTAAAAAGTACTAATTTGGCTCGAATATACATATTAGTCACACCAACAATATAAAACCTTACAAACAATTTTTTTGGGTACCTCCTTAATACGTAAACTCGTAAAATAATAAAAGAATATACAACTAGACTACGTAAGTTTACGAGTAATAGTTGCTAACTTAATATAACAAAATGTACTTTTTATATATATACATGGGGCACACTAAAAGTTTTGCACTTCCAGCTAATCGGAACTACTTGAATTTCGAATGTTATATTTTTAAAACGTTGCAACCTTCTTAGTAATAAAAAAATAACAATTGGCGGGAAATGATTTGTCAATTGAGACAGGTCGAGTTTCTTTACATGACGAATTTCGTGAAGGGCGGCCTTCAACTGCCGTCAACGAAAATAATGTGGCTATTGTTAAGCGGTTAATTGAAGAAAACCTCGGATTACCTATAAGACAATTCGAGGACTATTGGGGATTAGTATGAGCCAAATTCAGAAAATTTTACACGAAGAATTGAAAGTTTGGAAACTTTTCGTCGTTGGATCCTTCATGAACTGACAGCGGAGCAGAAGCGGGCTCGCGTGGAATGGTGCTCACAGATGCTACTGAAGTACGACCACGGATATTCTAATGCTATTTATGACATTGTCATAGGAGACGAAACGTGGATTTATTGTTTTGAACCGGAAAAAACAGCAATCTTGTGAATGGGTGTTTGAAAATGAGACAGGCGAGAAACGTTGGTAAAAAATTATCGCGTTTTTTTTCTCAGCTACGGTTTCCATCTGTACGATTCCGCTTGTAAATCAAACGAGTGTTAATGCCGAGTGGTATACTACCATTTTTTTATCCAGGGTGTTAGAAAAAGTTCGCGAAAGACGACCCAAAAGCCACATTCTCCTACACTATTATAACGCTTCTTCACACACGGCCAACAAAACAAAGCCATTTTTAGCTTCCGAAAAAGTACATCTCGTCACTCATCCTGCGCATAGCCCCGACCTAGCACCCTGTGATTTCTGTATTTTCCCCAAAATCAAAGATTTGATGAGAGGTTTTACTTTTACCAACTCCGAAGAGGCGTTCAATCAGCACGCAGAAAACGTGCCTTCAGATCTATGGTCCTCCTGTTTTAAAAAATAGTTCGATCGCATGAAAAAATGTTTAAAATGTAAAGTAGATATTATATGTGTCCAACCAAAAATTAAAAAATATTAAAAAAATGTGTATTGTATGTCTATTATTATATACGATCATATTCCTCATAGTTTTAATTCATTGCCTATAAATAAATTTTTAAAAAAGTCCTTTGATTTGCTGTTAGATAAAACTTATTGTATATCTTAAGAAAAGTTTGTTGAGTTCGCTTTAAAATAAATCAATGTAATAAAATTTTGTAAATAGTGAAATAACTTTGTAAATTATAAAAAAAAAGATATACAAAAAATTAAACTTGTAATAATAATAATACTTTTGTGAAATGAAATCATTCTTGTACATTTGTAATCGATACATATAATAAAATCGTAGGAAAGTCAAAACTCTACATTGAATATTTTTTTAAAAGAATGCTTGGGGCGTGATCTACAATCGATATCGAAGCCAAAAATATCGTTTTTAGAATTTTTGTCTTTTTGTCTGTTTGTCTGTATGTATGTCCGGGGTAAACTCAAAAATTACTGCATGGATTTACTTCAAATTTTGTATGAATATTACTAATAGGTCGGGTCAACATATAAGCTACATAATATCACGCTATCACTTACGGGGGAGGGGCTGTGCGGAGTAAACGAACTCCGCACGAACGAAGTCGCTGGCAACAGCTAGTAACATAAAATAGAGAAAATAAGACAATCCCACTGAGTTTCTTTCGCTGGACATTCGCAGTGTGTTCCAATCCGGTAGTAATTCTAGAAAAATCGGTACAGAGTTTTCGATGTAATATTATATAATAATATTTTTTAAATATTTGCACACCAAATAATGGTCACAAGAGTGGCCACGGATTGGTCATAAAGACAAACGGCCAAATCACTCGACGTCCTCGCCCGTCACTTCGCGTGATTGGTAGGTTTAAAAGCATACACGCGGTTTTCAGTGTCCGAAGTACCATAACCTTCTTACCTCACATTAAGAAAGTGCAAAGCAAGGCTAAGATGGTATTAAATAAACTATATTTCCTACTAAAGATACATAGTAAAATATGACTTAGAAACAAAGTGACACTTTACAAAATGTGCATTAGACTAACAATGACGTGTGTAAACGTATCGTTTGCCACGTCACTCCTAGCTTAATCTTAATCGTAATCTTGAAATGGCTGCGCAGATTCTATTGAATCATAGCAAGATAGAACTTTCAATTTAAAAAAAAACGCAAGTAAATTGGACCATCCACCTGGGCGCTACGTTACCACGGAAAGGCACACAAATACACAGATACACATCTGAACCCCTCGTTTTTGTGTCGGGGTTTAAAAAAGCTAAAAAATAAAACTTGAATTAAACGAGTTCAAATTATTTCTACCAGTTGTTTTTAATTAATAGTTTTTATGACTGTAGAAGCCTAACTATTTTTAGTCCAAAAATCTCATGTACTCCAGAGTCAATTATTCACAAAGAGTTTAATAGCAATTACGAGTACATGTACTCAGCTTAACATTTGCAAAGAGACCGCACTATAAAGCTACCGATTATGATATATATTCTAATATTTATAACACATCACATAACACTTAGCAAATATTAGTGTTTGTCTAAGGACTTACATCTTAAGCCAAGCAAGAAATATGCCACAAAATGTTGCGTCAAAGACGTAATCGGTTTTAGAAATTTAACATTACGTGTCTTGCATTAAGGTAGATAATAAGTTGTACTTTAATTTCAATACTTTATCTATATACTTTACAAATGCGAGATGTTATTTTTGCTTCTGTTTTGAATGTAACTTATTCAGTGAGAAACCGCAATGGTACAAAGTGGACAAGAAATAAAAATTTTTAGTTAATAAGCAAATAAAATGAAATTTTCCGGGAGTTATTCTGAGAAAAGTAAGTTTCTATGACATTATGTTCTATTGCGTCAGATTGTTTTGATTATAGTTCAGTCGAAATAAACTAGAGACATGTTCTATTTTTTAAATGTAGTTTAGATTCCCTCTAATACGCCCTTTATTTGGCCTTTACAGAGCCCGAGATTTTTAGCTAAAAATTATTTTTAACAATATTTTTTCTGCCTCGTGGTCTAGGGGTATCCTATTTGGCTCAGATCATGAGGTCCCGGGTTTTATCCCCGAGTCAGACAAAGTGCTATTGAGGTTCTTTCGAGGTTTTTCTCGAAAATCTAAAATCTCAGTAGCAGCTCAGATTCTGGCGGAATGGTGTATTACTAATCCCGTGCCTGAGATGAGCACGTAAATTTGACGGTCCCAGTTATGATTAGAGATAGTCGATAATCGTTAGAATGCCAACCGACAAACCGGTGATTCCCGGTGAACTGAAAAGTCTATAGACGTTCGGTTTACTCTGCCTACAACTGATGATATTTTTTTCTTGAAATCAGCTTTATCGAAAAATTTGCAGCATTAAAGTTGTGCGCCACAATTCCCCTTACAAAATCAGTTCTACAGAAAAATGTGAGATTTATGGTTTAGTGATAAATTTTAATTACTATGCGTTCCAACTAAGAATAGGATCGCGCTTCTTATCAACTTCATACCATAAGTGTGAAATTAGTAATATCAGCAAAAAAATATTTGTTCAAAAAAAAATTCTAATTTATTGAAGAACAAATAACGTTTAAATAATTACTATTTTCATGTATAAAGAAATAGTAATAGACATCAGTCTAGCTGTTCATCTATATTATCTACATATTATATAAAAAAGGCGCGTTATTTACACCACTTATAAGTCACAAACGACGGGGCCAATTTTGTCGCAATTTTTGTGGGTTTGGGTTCCCGTTGTCCAGAATAGGCTAAAAATATTAAAATATAATATCTATACATATAATAAAATCGTAGGAAAGTCAAAACTGTACATTGAATGTTTTTTTTAAATAATACTTGGGGCGTGATCTACAATCGATATCGAAGCCAAAAATATCGTTTTTAGAATTTTTGTCTGTTTGTCTGTTTTTCTGTATGTATGTCCGGGGTAAACTCAAAAATTACTGCATGGATTTACTTCAAATTTTGTATGAATATTACTAATAGGTCGGGTCAACATATAGGGTACATTTATCACGCTATCACCTACGGGGAAGGAGCAGTGCGGAATAAACGAAGTCCGTGCGGACAAAGTCGCTGGCAACAGCTAGTTCATCCATAAAAAAACAGTAAAATATATCAGTCTAGCCGTTCATCTATATATACATATGTTTATATTATAAAAGTCGTGTTAGTTATTTTACACCATATTTTAATACATGATAACATGATCTGATGGGAATCTAAGTAAAAAATATACTAATTAGAATGAAAATATTTTTTTTAAAGTATTTCTTTGTTAGAATTTTTTTGCACACCTTACTCATCACTTATGAAGTTTTTGTAAAATGCGGAGCAATATGTCATTCTAACAGTACTATTTTTAGTTGGAACGCATACTACACAAGTTGAATTCGTTTTCACCTATTTTAATAATTCAACATAATATTTATTTTCAAAGTAAACCATGATTTTATCTACATTCAGTGTAAATTTTAGCAACAATTGACTACTTCCGAAAAAAATTACTTACCTTTCCCATTTTTCTCAGAAGATGTATGGTGGAGAAAAATTCATGTCATTTAATTCAACGAGAATTTTGAGGAGTAGATCGACAAGAAAATGTATTTCCACTATTTAAAATGTTTGCTTATAAAAAATATAACTTATTAATATGTTGACTTAAAACAATATTTTTGAGATGAGCAATAAAAAATAATCCTAATATCACCACGTCAATTATCAGTTCTCAGTATGTCCACTAATACAATGTGTTATTCGAAATTAAATTTTTATTCGTCCAATAGAAACATTTTTCTATTTTAGATGTGTTCCTCAAAATAATCGTAAATCCGAGCCACCTGAATTTTTTCTCAGCCGTGCGTCTTGTCGAATAGGTGCAAAAAGCATTTTATTTTCAGAAATCGGAAATTCTTGCTAAAATTTACTAAAATTCACATGACCATCTCGGGAGTAACTTTACCCACAAGCTAAACTGCTTAAAAATTAATATGTTATCCAGGATATAGTGACGCAATATTTTTATACCAAGAAGCATTTTTGATAAAACCGGTTCCAAGAAAAATCCTCAATATGTGCAATTTTTTTTAAATATATTTTTCTGGCAAAAAATATGGATTCTGTCAAGGGAAAATTGAGGTACATAATTGAAATCCTACAGGAAATTGGCTGTGCGCTATTGTCTTAGAATTAAAGTCGATCGAATTATGCCTATTCAGATTGAGGTATTATTTCTCATAAATTAAGCTGTGATTAAAACCATACAAATCGGTTTTCAAAATTTAAAATAGTTTTCAATCAAGCAATTTCAAAGCAAAATTATTTCGTCCCATTAAACTCATTTCATTGTCTAGGGGTCAATCTGATCGATTCTGATAATAAGGTCCCGGGTCAGGTTAGTCATTATAAAGGTCCTTCGAAGTTTTTCTCGAAAATTCAAATGTCAGTAACTCGAAGTCTGGTGTATTGTTTTTTATTAATAAGATAAGTTAAGATAGCAAACAAGCAGATGGGTCTCCTGATGGAAAGAGTCAACCATCGCCCATAAACACCAAAGATGTTACTGTTGCGTTGCTATCTTATAGTGAGGTCTAATGCCAGATGGCTAAATTTACCGGCTACCTTACGCTCCAAACTGAACACGACAGTGGCAAGCACTGACACTATTGTGGCAAGAAAAGGTAAGGCGGTAGTACCAAACCCAGGTGAGATAATGCAAAACCCTACCACCTAGTCGTTACGATGGTAGTAACTTACATAAGCAAATCGGTCGCCTTTTACGACCTGCCTGGCAGAACCAAAGTTGTCCTATTCTTGAAAGAAGCCTGGAACCAACACGGGGGTAATGTGATAGCATCTACGTTGCTTGGATGGACTTGTGAAGCTGTCGAACCTGGTTATCGCTAAAAATAAACAATGACTAGTATCAGGTCATATCCGTCGTAATATTTTTTAATATATTTTGTTCGAGAGCTATTTTGCTACACGATAAACCCTCGTTTTTTTTATAACATCGATATTAAATTTTAAAAAACATCTTATCAAGGTGAGTGATAACTATATACATAAAGATTTAACTAAGTGCAGTGTTCTTTTTTTTTCTTAATGTCATAAGCATAGCATACACCCATGAACACATGCATGATAATATACACCCATGAACTATTATTAGGTATAGGTGGAGCTAACACTTCTATTAACCACTTGAAATACATATTTACGTTATATTTGTCTATGAGGTCTCTCCGTCTCTTTTTATACAGCTGTGTTAGAAAGAGAGGGTAAGACCTCAGAAGATGACAGCAGTGTTTAAAATTGTGTTTCAAGTAGGTATTAGAAGTGCTACCTCCAGATATAATACAACTTCAATGTATACACCCATCTAGACTATTTTCTTTTCGAATCAAGTCTGATGTCAAATTTAAAAGTGATTTTATTGTTTATTCTATGGTCGAATTTCAACCACAGGGCGATTGCTAGTTATTAATAAAGAGCATAAGTTAATGCGAGAAAATATAAATGTATTCTGAAAACTTTAAAAATGTCATCATCATTTCCCCGTGTTCCGATTGGCTAACGAGTCACTAACATCGTGGCTACTAGGTGGTAGAGTTCTGCATTGTCTCACCCGGGTCTGGTACCACCGCTTTACCTCTTCCTGCCACAATAGCTTCAGTGCTTGTCGCTGTCGTGTTCCGGTTTGGAGGGTAAGGTAGCCCGTAAACTTATGTATGTGGCATTAGACCTCGTCACAAGATAGCAACGCACCATTAACATCTTTGGTGTCTATAGGCGATGATTGACTCTTTCCATCAGGAGACCCATATGCTTGTTTGCTATCATATGGTATAAAAAAATAAACAAACAGACGGAGTCTTAGAACGATCATTTCAACAATTTATTTTTCACTTTTTTCTTTTTTTATCGAGGTAAAAGAATTTTGACGGTAGGTAACAAATAGTACAAAAAAGGTACAAAAGCTTAGTATAATTGAAAGATCAAGTATCACTTGTGGTCCTGTGATCCTGACGCTCACTCATTTTGGAGCTAAGGGCCAATTACTAAAACCTCCGAATTATTTAAAATTATTTCCACGTTATTTTATACTAGCTGCAGCGTGCAGCCCGTTGCATTATAAAAGTTTTTGGTGAATCCCGCGGGATCACCTAATTTTTCCGGGACAAAAAGTAGCCTATGTTCTATTTCAGGTCATCAGCTACCTGTATGCCAAGTTTCAGTAGTTTTTGCGTGATTGAGTAACAAACATCCATCCAAATATTCATCCAAACATCCATCCAAACGTCCATCCAAACATCCGAACTTTCACATTTATAATATTAAAATAAATAATATAGACTCAAAGCTGACAGTGTTATTTCACTAACGAAGCTGCCGCAAAAAGTAATTCGACCGTTCAACAAGTATTAACAAGCACTGAATACGTTTTCATTTTTAGTATTCTATAATAATTTAAAGTTTGATGTTAAACTTAATTTATTTGATTTTAATTTTTACCAAGTACATCATTTTTATAGTATCTGTAGGCATACGATTGAGTGGAGCACTGGTGGAGAGCGGTCACTGCTGTCCATTGACTTTTGCAACACACAAGGTTAGTTGCCGATGCAATGCTGGCTTCTGAGAATTTTATTGACTTATGTAAAAAATCAAATGTCAAATCTACTCGGAAAAGCCATGCGAGGCAAGGTTTTCTAGAGTTTTAGTGTTCGAATAAAGAAGGTACGAGAAAATTGAACAGTCGCGGACAACAAATCTTCAATATACTTAGTGTGGATGAAATCTCTGGGCGAGTATTATGACAGCGGAACGTGGATGCCGGTTCTTTTGCAGGTAGCTTAAATTAACGACGAACGATTAGCTATTGGTGTCACTACTATTGCAACTTCTAGGTAGTATAGTTCCTCAACGTTATTTGATACCACCACCTTATCTATTTCTGCCACAAAAGGATCAATGCTTGTTATTGTCGTGTACCGTTTAACAAGGTAATATAGTCGATTAAATTACGCAAGAGGTATTATCACATCACCATATTAAAGATACATATCACGAACATCTTTTGGCGATGGTTTCTCCTTAAATCAGAAGAGCCATCTGCTTGTTTGCAAGGGTGAGTAGAAGTAAACTTAGTACAGTCACGATTATCCTAGTATCGGATAATAGAGGCGGAGCTATATTCCATCGTGATATATCAAATCATCCCATTTGTTATGAAATCAGTCATAAATTTTATTTTTTTAGTCCTTTTAGGAAAAATTGATTAGCTCATGATTGAAATCCGTCATCCGGTAAAGCGAGAGAATTAAACATTAAAATCAATCTCGGACACATCTATTGGCAACCTTGCCTTTAAACTATCTAAAAATAATTGTTAGTATGTGAGGTAAATTACATAAAGTTTTATGGTGGATATGGTTTTATGATTATGATTTTTGATTGTTTTTTTTTATATTAAAATTCTGAACTTAAAGAAAACAAAAGATAATTTTTGCGTTTAATTGGATTTTGTGTAAATTTAATTTGAATTTTATGATTATTGATTCAGCATAAAAGACTATTTGCACTCCACTTCGAGTTAGTATTGATATAAAAAATATGTAAGTATTGTGGAACACTCGGTTGGAGTGAAGTTTTCTATTTTTCCCATTTTTTATTTTCCTAACCTTCCTCCTCTCCTCTTTCTCTCCCCGCTCTCTTTCTCTCTCACCATCTTTTCAACTGTTTTTACATATTTCTGCCTGTTTCCGCCTGTTTATACCGCTTTCTGCATCTTTCCGCTTCTTTCTATTTTCGCCTCTCCACCACTTTCCGCTTCTTATTGTCTGTTTTTACATCTTTCCACCTCTTTTCACGCCTTTTATTTATTTATTTATCTTTATTGTACACCTTAAATAAATTTGCACAAAAGGTGTAGACGGTGCCTCAGAAAATATATGTCATAAAAGAACATAGAAAGTATCTTCACGCCCATATCCCCGAAGGGGTAGGCAGAGGTACATGTGCACCCACGATTAGCCGAAGATACTTGGTCCCACAAATGTGATAGGTGGCAAGCCTATCGCCAACAGGGCACTTTCCAATCCCGGGCAACTTTGTGTTTCTTAGAAAACTGAAAAAATACTTTTTTTTTAAAGTGCCCGACCCGGGAATCGAACCCGGGACCTCATGTGGTCAACGCCAACGCTGGACCACTAGACTACAGAGGCAAAGAACATAGATCTTAATAAATTAAATATACTATACAAATTATTATGCATACTGCCTACCTCTTCCTACTCGTTTTCACCTCTTTACCCCTGTTTCCTTCTTTTCTGCCTTTTTTCACTTATTTCCGATTCCTTCTGTCTGCTTCCACTCGTTTTTACTTTTTTCCGGCTGTTTCCACGACTTTCCACTAGTTTTTGCTTTTTTCGCCTGTTTCCTCTGTTTACTACTCTTTCCGCCTCTTTCCACTGCTTTTCGCCTCTTTCCGCGTATGTCTGCCTATTTGCGCCTGTTTTTTCCTATTTCCAACTGTTTTCGCCTACTTCCACCACTTTCTCCTCTCCTTCCCCCTCTTTTTTTCTTTTTTTCCCTCTTTTTTCCTCTTTCCCCCTATTTTCCATCTTCTCCTACTACTTCTCTTTTACTCATTCCTTATAGTATCCCTTTCCCTCTCCTTTCCAAAATTTCCTTTCCTTTCCTACTATTTTCTCCACCAATAAACTGGGACCATCATTTGTTTTCGATGAACGGTGTTTAAAGAAATATTGTTAGCTAGTGTAAGTGTTGTTAATATTTCTGGTTTGAAGGAACGGAGACCTTCTAAATTTACGAATTATATTTACGTCCTGTGTTATTGAAGTTCTTCTTGGTCTACCGGTCTTCTAAATATCATCAACGATTCCTTCACTATCTTATCGCCTTATCCACAAGTACACGGTGTTACGCTATAAAAATAAAAAAATAAAACCTGCATTAGAACCTAACACCTTATTGATCGGAAGTGACCTTATGCAATGCGTCGGATTTTGATTCTATCCTATTAGATTCCCTCTTAGGACAAGCATTCGTGTGACGAATACGTATGTTTGTTTATAAGTCTTAGTATTCATCACGATAAAAGTACTGAATACATTTGGATAAAATTTGGAGCACAACAATTTGGATGTATGTGACAATCTATTCATAATCTATTCATAATATATTAAAAACATCTTCTCATCGTTACATCCTGTATAATTTCAAAACACATAAAATAAAATAACTTACAGCAACTCCCACTTGTTTAGCTATTTCGGCAACAGAAAGTCCTTCTTCTCGCAATACTAATATTCTGTGACGTTCACGTGCAGTGCAAGAACATTAAATGGCATTATAATGTTTATTTGACACTAAACCACAATTGATAACTAATAGAATATTTATAGATGATAAATAATTGCAACCGTAATAGTCTATATCCGAAATAAAGTGATAATTTAGTAGAAATATTATTTTTACATTCAAGGGTAAACAGTTTTTAAAATATCCACAACTATGTTTTCCAAAGAGTTGAATGGAAATGGATTTGGTATGAATTTTGAAAATGAGTCTCATATGTGTACAGATTAGGTCCTAAATCAATCGTAACTATAAAAATCATTAATTATACACTAGATAAAAAAAACAAGCATTTTATATTGTTCAGTAACTTTTGTTATTTATGATGTTATTTTTGGACATTGGCGTGATTACACTAGATAACCAAAACAAGCATTTTATATTGTTCAGTGTCGTTTGTAAAACTGAATGTTAAGATGTTTTCGGATATTATAACGATCAGCAATTTTTGACAAAATAGTGTTCAGTGACCTTTGACTAGTAGTGTTCAGTTAATTTTGAACTTTAGTGATGTTTATTCAATACTGGCGCCCTTCTTGTTGAATGATTTATGGGTGATACAATGTACAGCTACTTTTAAAATCTAAATGTGGTCATCAACTTTTGATGCTGACTGTCCATCAACCGATATTATCGTTCGGGAATATTTTTGTGACTTGATATTGGAGTCATGAACTGGTCAGCAAGAAGTCTAGAAATAAATCCATTCGAGTACTAATGGTACGAGCTAAAAGGATGTGCTGGCTCACTTGTCAGCTGTACAGATGATGAAGGACATGAAAACTGCCATATAAAGGAATGGTAGAAAATACCACAGGGCTTCATAGTGAGAAGATTAATTTTATGTCTAATCGAATGAAAGATAATGTATATGCCTTTAGCTGCATTACATTTTTGGACATTGGCGTGATTACACTAGATAACCAAAACAAGCATTTTATATTGTTCAGTGTCGTTTGTAAAACTGAATGTTAAGATGTTTTCGGATATTATAACGATCAGCAATTTTTGACAAAATAGTGTTCAGTGACCTTTGACTAGTAGTGTTCAGTTAATTTTGAACTTTAGTGATGTTTATTCAATACTGGCGCCCTTCTTGTTGAATGATTTATGGGTGATACAATGTACAGCTACTTTTAAAATCTAAATGTGGTCATCAACTTTTGATGCTGACTGTCCATCAACCGATATTATCGTTCGGGAATATTTTTGTGACTTGATATTGGAGTCATGAACTGGTCAGCAAGAAGTCTAGAAATAAATCCATTCGAGTACTAATGGTACGAGCTAAAAGGATGTGCTGGCTCACTTGTCAGCTGTACAGATGATGAAGGACATGAAAACTGCCATATAAAGGAATGGTAGAAAATACCACAGGGCTTCATAGTGAGAAGATTAATTTTATGTCTAATCGAATGAAAGATAATGTATATGCCTTTAGCTGCAGTACAAATTACTAAATAAACATTGTTTTTGAGATAAACGTTTATCTTCCTCAAAAATCTAGAACTAGTCTCATATTTCATTAAGACACATACTTGACATACAACGATGTAACCCTGGTTTCAGTGTTTCTGAGTTTAAAAAAGAAAGAAAAGAAAATAGCAAATATGCCGAAGATGAGATGGCAAAGTTTGAAAAAGCGTCAAAGTTATTTACTTAATGTAACAATGGACCGATACATATTTCCAGGAATTTATTTTTCCAGGAATGTATTACTTAGTAACAAAAAATTTTTACATTTCCAGGAATGTATTACTTAGTAACAAAAAATTTTTCATCCATACTAATATTATAAATGCAAAATTAACTCTGTCTATCTGTCTCTTATTCAAGCCTAAAGTACTGAACCGATTTGGATTAAATTTAGTATAAAGATAGTTTGAGACCCGAGAATAGATATAGGATAGCTTTTACCTCAATAATAATAATAATAATAATACGTTTATTTTTCTCAAAACCAAGATTTACATGATTTTTGTACATAACAAGAATCTATAATAAAATCTTTACTAGAATGCTTACATATAAATAGGTGTACATTGGCGCGCAGAACTTACACTAAGTGTTAAACTTGTGTCGTAGGATCTGCTAACATTCCCGTTCTCGTAAAAATTTTACGAGAACCGGAATTATGCGGGTAAAATCTTGGGACTTTTATTTTATAAATTTTGTACGCAGATGATTACTTGGTCACAGCTAGTAATAAATATGTCAAGAATCAAATATCCACAAAGAATATAATGATGAATATTAATCACTCTACTATTATAAAAAAAATATTTATATGTTTTAATATCGACGCTGATATGGCAAAATTAATATAAAAATATTGTTATTATTTATTATTATTATTATTAGAAGTAGATCACTTCGAGTATTTAATATTTTATCTACCTACATTATCGCACTATTTGAACAAGATTAACAAAATATTTAATCACATAGCAGCCTATCGGGTACAGCTAGATTATATTTATGTGATTTGTGCAGCATATTTAATAATATTTCAGAATACGGGTATGGTGTCCGTCACATTCAAGGAGTGTGTATGTTCCTGGTGATGCTAGCATTATTTATCGCTAGAAGCAGCATGGCGGTCGCAGTCCTGGCTATGACAGACACGGAACAAAATAACACGAGCATAACTGTAAGATCATATATTCTTTTGTTTTTTGGAATTCGCTTTAGTTTTTTTTCAGATGGCTTTACTTTTATTATGAACAAAATATAAGTTTCTTTAATAGTTTTGGCAAGTAGCTGAAGGTGTGCAAACATCAAATGTGTTTGCTACTATCGTGATTCAGGTGCATACATAATTACTTGCTTACTATTTCTGGTGTTGTATTATAATATAACAATATTGTCAATACTTGATGTTAATATATTTCGAAATATATTTCGAAGAACAGTGAGCTGTGAGAAATATGGATGTTGCTTTACGTAACTGAAATACTGGTAGCATTTTTTCGTTAAATTTGTTATGTTCTAAATTCCTTTGTATTTATTCTCTTGGAATTAGGAAAGACATAACTTCCTCCTTGTTGGTGCTGGGTTCCTTTGAAATATACGCCAAATATTGTTCTGACAGGCAGGTCGTAAAAGGCGACCTTTGGCTATGCGAGTCACTACCATCGTGGCTACTGGGTAGTAGAATTCTGTATTGGCACACCCCGGTACCACTATTTTTCCTTTTTAATCTCAATAATCAATTCTGCCAGTATGACAGACTAAGCTATTTTCCGCCTCGTTGGTCCCGGCCTTCCGCCGTGTTGGTCCCGGCCTCCTTTGAAGAATAGGCCAACTGCCGTTCTGCCAGGCAGGTCGTAAAAGGCGACCGATTGGCTATCGAGTCACTACCATCGTGGCTAATAGGTGGTAGAGTTCTGCATTGTCTCGCCCGGGTCTGGTACCACCGCCTTACCTATTCCTGCCGCAATAGCGTCAGTGCTTGTCGCTGTCGTGTTCCGGTTTAGAGGGTAAGGTAGCCGGTAAACTTATGCATGTGGCATTAGACCTCGCCACAAGATAGCAACGCACCATTAACATTTTTGGTGTCTATAGGCGATGGTTGACTCTTTCCATCAGGAGACCCATCTGCTTGTTTGCTATCTTATGATATAAAAAAAAGCTAGTTCTAAGGTTGAATTCAAGGTTCTGTATAAGTATATATCTATCAAACTGCTTATCACGTATCGCTCGCACTCATTGAGCGCTAAATCTTCATCCCGAAAGAACTAGCGTTCATTTATGCAGAACATTGTATTCAACCTTGAAACTTGCTAAATATATAATATTAGCAGAAAATATTATTAAAATAAAAGAATCCGCCAAATTGCTTTTATCCTTTTATAAAGTAGCTTAACCTATAATTTTCTGCGAATCTATGACAGTATTAAATTTCTGTCTCCCGTACTAAATTTATATTAATATTATAAATGCGAAAGTTTGGATGTTTGGATGGCTCAAGGGCGGATCCAGCCTTCAGTTTAGGGGTGGTCACATATACAAGTGCTGATTCAGTCTTCGAGTTTCAAATATTTGAAGTTCGGTCATGATAGGCTTTAATCCTTATCTAATCCCAATAAACTCATACCTAGACCCTTAACCAGGGAGGGTCATGACCCCCATGACCCCCCCTGGATCCGCCCTTGGGATGGATGGATGTTTGTTACTCAATCACACAAAAATTACAAAACGGATTTGAATGAAATTTGACATACATGTAGATGATGACCTGTAATAGCATTTAAGCTACTTTTTATGCCGGCAAAATTAGGTGATCACACGGGATTCATCAAAAACTTTTATAATGTAGCATATCCATGACATTGACTAACACACCGATAATACAAGCAAATAATTTGTTTACTTTGGGGTTAGATCAGTAAGTGTAAATTGTCCCGTGAATATTTATTTATTATTATTTCTCTATAAGTATATCTATAAGTCTCATCATAACCGGAATACTACAATGACAAGCATTGACGCTATTGCGACAGGAATAGGTACGGAAATGTTGGGATAAGTATGACATTTAATCGGTCGCCTTTTACAAGCTGCCTGGCAGAACACCAGTTGCTCTATTCTTCAAAGGAGCCCGGATCAACACACGGTAAATCTACAATCATATGTGTAAATAATTATCTAATTTTGCAGATATATGAATGGAATAAAAATATTCAAGGTTTGATACTATCATCGTTTTTCTGGGGTTACTTCCTGATGCAAATTCCTAGTGGGATACTAGCCAAGAGATATGGAGGAAAGCTTATCCTTTTGGTAGCTTTATTGGCAAATACAGCTATTTGCGGTCTCTTGCCAATACTCATTCAAGTGGTGAGAATTATTTATTTCATAATAGTTTCACAGTTATATGTATGTGTTAGCATTCACCCCTTGCTTTGAAAATTTGAAAAAATTAAAAACAACATAAAAAAGCCAGTGTCGACAAGTTCAAAGTGGCGAAATTCTTCTTTGCTATGTGATTAAGTCTGTCAATTGTGTTGATCGCTATATATACGTATCACTAGTTAAATGAGTTCATCGTTACATATGAAATTCACTTCGCTACTACTAGTTGATACTGGCTCAGTTGGTTAGAGCTTTCCGGCTTGTGAAAAGATCGCAGGTTCAAATTCTAACGTCGAAAATTTTTTCTTTATTTTTAAGTTTTTCAGGTCTAATGGTTATTCAGTTTAGTTGGCAAAAAACGATGCTGATTTGACTCAAAAATATTCTAAAGTATGCGTGATGACGATGGTTACTGAAAATCTTACGAAGACTACGTACATGATGAGCCATTTATAATTTATTTTATATTATAAGATAGCAAACAAGCAGATGCTCTCCTGATGGAAAGAGAAACCATCGCATGTCCTCCTCCTTGCTTCGTGTTCCTCATTACTGAGGGTCGTGACCTTCTTCTTGGATCGTTATTGAACGCACAATATTACGCCATTGGACTCTATCTTCAGCGGCGTGCAGAGCATCGTGGAACTTTTTAGACACGAGGTTGGTGCAGACCTGGTCTAACCATCGCATAGGAGTACGACCACACGGTCTTTTGCCCTCTACTTTCCCGGTCACGATCAGCTTTTCGAGATTGTCTCCTTGCTTTCTAGAGATGTGGCCGAAGAATTGCAGAATTCTCTGAAGGCACGTAGTAGACAGTCTGGTCTTTACTCCAAGTTGTTTTATAATTGAGGCGTTGGTCCTATGTGCTGTCCAAGGGATACGTAACATTCTCCTCCAGCACCACATTTCAAATGCGTCGATGCGACGTCTGTCTGCAGCTCTTAATGTCCATGTCTCTGCGCCGTACATAAATATGGAGAACACTAGCGTACGAACCAGCTTCTACTTTGTTTTTAAAGAGATGCTTCTGTCGTTCCAGAGACGCTTCATCTGATTCATAGCATTTTTGGACATGCCTATTCGCCGTCGCACTTCTGCCTCGCAGGATCCGTTGTTGCTGATGGTTGATCCTAATCTTTTAAAATGCAGCAGATTGCGGGTTGCAGATAGTACAAATCTTTTCATCAAAGCTAATAAAAATAGTAAAAATGTTGTTTATAATAAAATTGCTCGTCTAAGTTATAGGATATACTTATTGTTTGGCAATTACTTTACCTGTGAACTAGAACTTTTTACATTTTTGCTTCAGGGTGGCTGGCACATTTTATGTGCTTGTCGAGTGGTAATGGGTCTTACACAAGCATGTCTATTCCCAGCCAGTCATACTCTACTAGGACGGTGGTTTCCAGCTCAAGAAAGGACTTCCTTTACAGGAATAGTTTATGCAGGTAGTCCAATATTATTTGAATCCTATGGATCTATATATTAATACAGAATAACATTTAATTACCTCTGAAGTCACTTCGCGTTATCGTAATTAACAAATAATAGTTGCTGACAAGTCATTGTATCTGTCAAAGTATGATGTTTTCTTTCTTTCTTGAAACATATTGAAGCAACATAATTCATTTTATAAATAAATTCAGTCCACGGAAGATTGAATATTAAGTTACTTTTTCCTTGCAATATTTTTAGTTGCGAACGCCAAGTACCTAATAATTTTTATTGTATTTTTTGTTATTTGGTTAACTCATAAGATTTTAATGAGGTATATTTTAATTATTATAACTGATGCTACTACTTGATAATACATTATTTGTATTAAGGTTTTTAAACCAGTCTAGCACGCGTTTAGTTCTGCCGCCATATCATCAAGAAAGTCTTCTAATTGCTATTTTGTATTTTTTTAACATTTAAATGCACAATAATCTCATTTTTATTTATTATTATTTCATAGTTTTTTCTATACTTACATGCACAGAAAATTACTAAAGTGTTAACACTTTAAATTGAAATCATTTATTGCATTTGAAATCACTTTTCTTGAGTGCAATTCCTTTGAATACCAACGAGTTCGCAGTCGATTGAACGTAATCATCTCTGCTTCAAGATTTTTTCATTTGATTACACCTGGGTTCAGTTGTTCGGCTAGTTTAAGCTATTTCGATTTCAATTTGTTCGTATTTCTTGAATATCTTTAGTGTAGTAACACTAAAGCAAACTAATGTAGACTCTTTGGTTAAAATGAATTATTATTTATAAATAAAATTAGGATCTAAATATTAACTTAAAAGTGCGTTTTAATTATTATTGTAAAATTTTTACAAGATAATAAAAAAAGATTCGTTTAAAAATATCCCATTAAACTGATGAATTAAATGCAGTGAGTCTTGTGAATGAACTCTGTAATACTGGTAGTGTGTTATTTTACATTTACCTATGATTATGATAGTAACTATTATGTAATCTGACGCTCTAAGTACATTTTTCCCGATCACTTTTAATTTGGTTGAAGGCACTAAAATATTTTAGTTCGAAATTTTCGTAATTGAAATTATATCCATGCGTTTTGTTTTTTGTGTCGGATAACAATGAATTTTAATTTTTAAATATTTTTTTATTACATAAATCGAACATAATATCAATTCCGAACAGACTGACAATTTGGCCGGACCTTAAAAGTACCCTGTATGGGGAGATCATTATCCCCAATATCTTCTCATCTCATTTGTCTCATTCGCTTAACCACATTTCCCAATATAAGGTCTTTAAAATCTTTGACATACATTTTTTTTAATATTTTTATACATACGTTTTTTGACAATAACAAATAAAACAAAAGAGAATAATACAATTTAGTGCACTTATTTCAAAATTATGAGCGTACATATAGTTATTGCTGTTTTACATAAATCCATATCATTTTATATTTTTAAAAAGTCTCCGTTCGTCTGTCTGTCTGTCTGTTACGCTTTCACTTTTAAGCCGCTAAACTGATTTCAATTAAATTTGGCATGAAAATAGTTGAAGGTGCAAGGTTAAATAAAGAGAATTATTAACTCAACCTCTAAAGGTCTAAAATAGGGAATGAACGTTTCTAAGAAAAAGTATATCGATATTTTAATCTACACGCGGGCGAAGCTGCGTGGGCCGCTCAGAAATTAGAAATCGGAAGTACTTTATGCAATAAAACTTATTACAAGTTATTTTGATGCGTCACCATTTTTTTTAAACTACTACCGGATCGGAAACGCGGCCACACACTGAGAAAATCTGGCGGAAGAAACTCAGCGGACTTTCCTTTTTTTTCATGGCTGCTAGTTTCCTTTATATTAAACTAGCCGACCCGCACAGCTTCGCCCGCGAGTAGATTAATATGTCACCTAAATAGTTTTTAATACAAGTTTCATCACATATTTCAGCCCTTCAAGGGTTGATTTTTTTAAAAAAAATTGCCCATGTTTGACCCTGAATCTTCAACTATTTCCATGCCAAATTTCATGAAAATCAGTCCAGCGGTATAGCTACGAAAGCGTAACATACAGACAGACAGACAGACTCTCGCATTTATTATATTAGTATGGTGTATGGATATGGATATAAACTTAGTTTTCAAACGAATGAATACTAATGAGTAAAATATAGAATGCAAATATATAAAAGGCTGTAAGTGCCACAAAACACTAGATTTCTTTAAACGCATAAGATTGCAAACAGACAGAGACCTGTGACAGTACGTACATACGTACATAGTGCGTAAGTAAAAAGCATAAGAATATGGATTAAATACGTGAACATCCAGTTACTTAGTTTAAAAAAATAAAAGGTTTTTAATTTAGGTTCTCAGCTTGGAACAATTATCGGGATGCCAGTATCAGGTCTATTAGCTGAAACAGTGATTGGATGGAAGCTAATATTCTACGCAGTGTCTGGAATTTTGCTGCTTATTGCTGGAATATGGTACTTTTTCGCTGCAAGTAGCCCTGGAGAACACCGGCTAATTACAAAACAAGAAAGAGAGTATATCGAGAAAGGACTCAGTTATACCAATAAGGTATTTATTTTTTAACCAATTATGGCAGTCAATGATGAGTTGAGATTTCAATCGATTTTTAGGCTAGAATTTGAATTTCACACCTCAAAACACTATGTGTTTGTGTTAATATTTTCATTTTTATTGGTATGAAGTTCCTTATCGCGCGTTGTGAAAGACGGAAAAAATTCTTACGAAAAGTTGTTACGACACTTTTTGCTATAGTAAGGTATTGTAAGCACAGAAATATCCAGCCACTTCCCTTTAGCTCGTGCATTGAAAGTGAAAGAGTCTATCTACTATTTGATTGAGTTTACTTTTTTCTAGTGCCAAATGTTCGACATTTATATAGAATTTCGCCCGAAAGTCGAATTTAAACCAAAAGTTGAATTTCGACGGACATTCGAAATTCGAACGAGTGTCAAAATTCGACCGAGTGTCGAATTTCGATCGGTTGCCGAGTTTCGACCGCCGGTCGAATTTCGACCGGGTGCCGAAATTCGACCGCGGGTCGAATTTCGACCGGGTGCCGAAATTCGACTGTGGGTTGAAATTCGACCGGGTTCCGAAATTCGACCGGGTGTCGAAATTCGACCGTGGGCCGAAATTCAACCGTGGGTCGAAATTCTACAAAGTTCCTTATCGCGCGTTGTGAAAGGGGGTTATACGGAAAAAATCTTACGAAAAGTTGTCACGACATTTTTGCTATAGTAATGTATTGTAAGCTATGCGGCGTTCGGATGTCTCTCTCTCTCTCTCTCTCTCTCTCTCATAGAAAGCAAGCCAGATATTTTCATTTCTATTTCGCATTGAACAGTGTGGTGTCGCGACGATTATTTTTGTTGAGTGTATACAGGTTTTATGTAAATAATAATAAAAGGAACTTCGTTCCATCCGGGTATCCCTTGACACCTCTTAAGTTTTTATTTTTTATTTTTAGGATTTATTGTTATAGATTGTAACGAAAATATATAATTGTGAAAATTTTAGCTTTCCAGCTCTCACAGCTTATGAAATATAGCCTGGTGACAGACAGACGGACAGACAACGGAGGCTTAGTAATAGAATTCCGTTTTATCTTTTAGATACGGAACCCTAAAAAGCGTTACGTACCCTTTAGGTGACTTTTGCTTTTCTTGATTTTTTAATATGTCATAAATCTTTACTACAGATATCCCTAGTAATTTAAAATTGTATGTTAACATTTTTTTATTTGTTATTTTTTTCTATCGTTTTTTGAGTTGAAAAATTATTGCAAATAATTTCGACCCTCCCAGAGATCCCTCGACCGTGCATATTTTGTGAATATTTTCGAAACATCATGAAGCACATAGTTTGGGATTTTTCAAATTTTTGTCTACTTGTCAATAATATGTTATTTAAATATATGTTGACAACTGATTTTAGAACTACTTTAGATAATGTTCTGTGCGTTACATTTAGTTTGAATATTGTTGACTAATTTATAAGTTACTACCATCGTGATATTTAAGTAGCAGAGTTAAGGTATAAAAAAAGAAACTATAAACAACAGACACATTAATTTATACTTACTTTTATTCAGACGAGAGTGTACAAGGCTAACGTAATTCTATACTTAACATTATACAGAAAAAAACATTTGTATTTTTGTAAGTTTATAGCAAATAAACTCAAAAACTACTGGACCGTCCTAAAATTCTTTTGACACTGTAAACTACACCATCTAGGAGTGAGATAGGCTCCTTTTTTACCTGACTAAGCAAAGGGAAGTCTCAGGACTAATAAACGAAGTTACCACTAACAACTAAGGTAAAATAAATAATTATGTATTTAGAATAAAATATTTTCAGAATACTCGCACTCCTTGGAGGCATATACTGCGTACTAAGGCACTTTGGGCAGTAATGATCACCCACATCGGCATTGCATGTGGATACGTCTTGTTCTTTGTAGACTTGCCGACATATTTAGAGAGGGGACTACAAATATCATTGAAAAATGTGAGTACTATAGTAAAATATCGATGTTCATTTATTTTGTTTCATTATATCTCCGTGGTAACCCGGACCCCGATAAAGAAAATACCATCCGCTATAAAAAATTATATTATTATTATTATTATTATTATATATTATTATATATTATATATTATTATTATTTTTTTTTAATTATGTAAGGCACATGGCGAACCGTAGATTTTTGTTACGTCTTGCCCGAGTTTAATACCACCGACTTATCTATTCCTGCCTTAATAGCGTCGATGTTTTTCACTGTCAATTTTTAGTGTGAAAGGTAAGGTAGCCGATAAACTAATCCATGTGGCATTATCATCTCGCCATTGGAGAGGAACACATTATTAAAATCTTTTGTTTCTATAGACTATGATTGTCTCTTTCCATGAGTAAAACTTACTTTTAGTTTGCTATCGTATGATATTAAAAAAATGTATTAGAAGAAGTCTGAAGGTAAGATTAGAGTCAGTTTCCAGCTCTATGTAACACTAACACCGCAAAACATGTGGTATAGCAGTGATAATATTTTTAGTCATAAAGGAGGGATAAGAGGGATAAAAAGGGATAAAAGAGGGATTAAATCGTTCTGTGGTCTATTGGTCCAGCGTTGGCGTTGACCATATGAGGTCCCGGGTTCAATTCCCGGGTGGGGCACATAAAAAAAACCGTTTTTTCAGTTTTCTGAGAAACACAAAGTTGCCCGGGATTGGAAAGTGCCCGGTTGGCGATAGGCTTGCCACCTATCACATTGTGGGACCAAGTATCTTCGGCTAATCGTGGGTGCACTTGTTGTACCTCTGCCTACCCTTTCGGGGATATGGGCGTAAAGATTTTTTTTTTAAATAAAATGTTTCGGTAAAGTATATAAAATAAATCTTTCGTGAAAAATAACACAAAAGTAACAAGAATGGGATATTGAGAGTGATAAAAATAAACAGCAAAGTAAACACAAGTTTTTTTTATATAATAAGATAGCAAACAACCAGATAATAATAATAATAATAATAATAATATCATTTACTGCTCGAAATAGGGTTACATCTTAGGGTTGGTACAATATTATTATACAATTCCTCCTATTTCACCAAATCCATGGCATGCAATGCTTTTTCACTAAACTTGACTCAGTAATTCAATTAAAATAACATTTACAAGGTCACATGCTTTAGAGTTAGTAAATTATATTTATAAAGATAGAGGTTTAAAAATGTCCATTTAATTACAATTGTCATCATTTACTACAAAGTCAAGAAGATAAATAAAAATTAAATTATAATATATAATTATGAAAATCTATTTAATTAATATAAAAATTGTATTTAACTTCAATTACTAAATTTTATTTTTGACTTTTTTTAGGAATTCTTTGCTATTTAAAAATTCTTGAATTGAATAAAAACATTTATCTTTAAGCCAATTTGCTAAAACTTTTCTAAACTTTTTTATAGGTAATTCCTTAAAGTCATTGGGTATTGCATTATATGTTTTTATACACATAGCGTAGAATTGTCTATGGTATAACGCTAATCTTGGCGTTAATTCCAAGATAGCTCTTTTGATAGATAGAAAAACCATCGATCTTAAATACCAAAGATGATAACGGTGCGTTGTCATTCGTGCCGCATGCGTCTACGTCTGCCGGCTACCCTACCCTCTAAACCGGAACGTGACAATCACAAGCATTGACGCTATTGCGGTAGGAATAGGTAGAACGATGGTGACAAATACCTGGGCGAGACGTTGCGAAACTCTACCACCTAGTCGTCATGATAGTTCTGTTATGACTCACACTGCCAATCTTTCACCTATTATGAACTGGGGGCCCGGACCAACTCGGAGGAAAATCTTGTATGATATTGGCGTATGTTTGTAAATAACTGATGCAATTATATTTTGAATATACACTCTAATATTTACAAAGTGATACTAAACCTACTACCTATGGTATATCCAAAAATTTGTGATAATTATTTACGCAAAAGGCTAGTTAAATTGAAAAACTGCTTAATACTCTACCAAATTAGTTAATTAAACCAAAAACGATTTTTTTAAATATTAAATTTATATTTAAAAATTTCGTGTTTCAAACATACATTACAAGGTTTTTATGACAATTTTAACAAAAACATGTTGTTTTACCATGGCGTGACGTAACGCTTCCAGATTTGCGTTCACTGTCACATGATATATCGTCTGTTTTAGCCGAATCTACATTCTTTACATATTATTAGTTTTCGTTTTTTTTTTTTGATATCGCCATATTATAATTAATCGTTAAAAATTACAATATAGCCAATTAATTTTATTGGTTACAATTCCGAGCGCAATTGTTTAAAATTGAATTTATCTGTAAAATGAAACATAGATTCAAAATGAAACAACTAAGATTATTCTCTGAGATAAAATATCAAGGGAATATAGCCAATCAAATTTAAACAGCCTGTAACAGATATAGAAGCGACAATAGTGCAGCCTTCGCCAGTAAAGTTTAACAATAACAACAATATGTTCAATCCCCGTTATTTCCCCAGAGTGCCGCACTATCAGCGCTGCCGTACATTGGGATGATGGTTGGGAACATTGCCTCCACTTGGATTAGCGAGAAGATCTACAATCGTGGCTACTTATCGTTGATTGCCTGTAGGAGGCTTTTTAACACAATATGTAAGTATTTGAAATGTTAATATTTTATCAAGTGACTTCCCGAAAAATTCGGTTGTATTTTTTGTGATATTTGCTACCATATTACCCCCTTCGCTTCGCCCGCTAAAGCACCCGCTATTTAGACTACATACTAGATTAAGATGTCATCCGTACAGTTTTTCGTACAAACTTTCTTCTCCTATTTTAGCCTCTTAAGGGTTGATTTTCAAAAAAATGTTTTACTTTGGATCTTCAACTATCTCCATGCAAAATTTCATAAAAATCGGTTTAACAATTTAGCCGTGAAAGTGTTACAGACAGACAGAGAAACAGGCAGACTTTTTCATTATTAATACTAGCTTTACCTGTAGTGCACAGCATCATAAAAGGTTTTGTTGAATCTCACGAAATTTTTTTTCCGGGGTAAAAGATATTTTTTATGCTACTCCAGGTCATAGATCATGACCTGGGGTATCATTTGTGCCAAATTTCATTTAAATCTGTTCAGCCATTTTTGCGTATAAGAGTACCAAACATTCATCCACCCACCCATCTTTACAAACTTTCGCATTTATAATATTAGTAGGATTAATATTCATATAAATCACTTGCAAAGTTATGCGATAAAAAATTATCGATCCATTTGAAATTCGATTAAGCTACTATTTATTTAATTAATAAAATTATGTGGACATTATAAAAAATAATTTTAATTTAATAAAATGGTATAATTACTCAGTGATCAAATTTTCAAATAAAGAATAAGGAACTCTGTCATTTACTAGCCGATTAAGAACTTTCTTTCTTTGTTAAAGAAGATATAACTATTTGTCTAATTTCATGTAAATTTGATAAATATCTGATCCAGGGTAACTCGTGCAGAAGGTTGGTAGCTGGTCGTTGCTGTTTTGTTCTTTTTATTGTATTAATATATAGATATTAAAATAGTATATAAACTTCATATTTCAATTCCCATTATACTGTAGCATAAATATTTGATTTTTGAAGTGAAAACTTCTTTAGGCGCGTTGAGCGTTTTGGTAGAGGGTAAAATCCTCGGTTCGCGTCACCGACATGCTAATGATAATAGTATATCTATAGCTATGTTTTGCATATAGTTTTAATTACTCTCAACTTAATAGTTCCGTTTTCACTTCTATCGGCAGTCCCACGACTGCTACTGTTTTTTTTTTATATCATAAGATAGCAAACAAGCAAATGTGTCTCCTGATGGAAAGAGTCAACCATCGTCTATAGATACCAAAGGTGTTAATGGTGCGTTGCTATCTTGTGGCGAGGTCTAATGCCACATGCATAAGTTTACCGGCTACCTTACCCTCCAAACCGAAACAAGACAGCGACAAGCACTGACGCTATTGCGGCAGGAATAGGTAAGGCGGTGGTACCAGACCCGGGCGAGACAATGCAGAATTCTACCACCTAGTAGGCACGATAGTAGTGACTCGCATAGCCAATCGGTCGCCTCTTACGACCTGCCTGGCAGAACGGCAGTTGGTCTATTCTTAAAAGGAGCCCGGAACCAACACGGGGTAAATGATGGATGGATTATTACAGAAAACCTCTTTAATATGCGAATTAAAAAGGAAATTCTCGTTAAGTTTCGTGCGTACAGGACCATTAACACAACTCAGCAATGCGATGTCGTATTATTTGTACATATTCTCAACCGGTATCACTAAAATGAGGAGATTCTCAAGAATTTATTTGTATTTTTTATGTTTGTTATCTTTAAATGATTCGCAAAATTCTTTTTTGTTTTGGAGGGTATACTTCCTATTTGGTCCTACACAAATTTAGCCTAAATCAAATCAAAGTTAAGGAAGTATATTGAAAATTGGTTGTTACGTTTCTACTTTGTTTAAATTATAAACTATTCTGACTCTTAATATAAATTAATATTATAAACGCGATGGTTTTGTACGTTTGTATGGACGAATGGATGGCTATATAGGCACATTTTTATCCCAGAAAAATGAGTTGTTCCCGCGGGATTTGTGAAAAACTTTTATAATTCAGCGAGCTGCACGCTGCAGCTAGTATAAGAATATTTGATTTAAATTTATGTTAAACTATCGAATACTGAAAAAGTGTTAAAAGTAAAATATCATGTAAATTAACATTTTATGATGTTTATTTGTACAGCGGTTCAATTGAAATCAATTATTCTATTCTCCCATGAATGTTTTGTTATTTATATATTATTTATTTACAGCATTGGTGGGAATGGCGACAGGCCTGATATGCCTATCGTTTATTGGCCCGAATTATAAAGTATTAGCAATGGCAATACTTGTTACAACATTAACTTTAAATGGTTTCCATGCAGCTGGATTTATGGTGAGAACATTTCTTAAAATAATAATAAGGCAATATTTTATTACATCTAAAAATCTTCTTTGAAAAGGAAAAACTGTTTATATTCTAGAACAAAATCGATAGGATATTTTTAATCTTATTTGGCAACATTTAAATACTAATAATTGTCATCGTAAAAATTTGTACTGAGTTTACTCAGAGTAAAACAAACGTGGTTAACTTTTTTAAAATTAAACTTTAAAAAAAATAACAATAATCAACTTTCTGTAATTAAAAATTATTTTAATTACAAAAAATTGAGTGTGAGCTCACATGCGGTAGGAATGAAACTTTTGACTGTAGTAGGAAAGACCGAACGGGAGAGAGAAAAAAAAGAGAGATAAGATAAGAGAGTTTCCTATTTTAGAAGTAAAGTGTTGCAGAAAAATTTCTTTAGATTACTGTTCGTATGTGGCTGGTTTTGGGACAATTAAATTAATGACATACAACATAAAATAATTTGTAACTTTTTCTTACCCATTCTTTAGCCGGTTTATGTGTTTGATTTTCTATTGTGACGTATTTTTGTTTTGTCGAGTTTCAAATTACGATTCAAAAGTAGTTTCACTCCAATAAGCTTTAAATAACAACATGATACATAACAAAGTATATGTTTCTGCTCAATAATTTCTTACCCAGAACATGTCAGGGAAGTTGTTAATTAATTATGAGTACAAAAAAAACCCTGTTCTACTTGGAATGGGTATATTGCTGGGTCAATGACATAATCAAAAAAGTTAACGAGATGATTTTATTCATAAAAAAATATGATGGCCACTTAAATCTCTCTCTACTTCCCTCTCAACCTATCTCACTCCCCCCTCCTTTCTCTCTTTCTCTTTCTTCCTCCCTCCTCTCTCTCTCCTTCCCTCCTCTTTCTACTTTCGCCCTCTTTCCCCCCTCTCTATCCCTCCCCTCTCTTGCTCCTCCTTAATTTCCCGTCCTCTTTCCTCTCACTCTATTACACGCAATTACTGCAGTTACCATTTTTCAAAACTTAATTGCAATAATATAATATTTACGTATGATCTATCTATCTAACACAAAAATACAAATAAGAAATTAATTTATATGTATACAACCATGTGATGAGATTATTTGATAAAAAGTGACAAAGACAAAGAGGGAGAGTTGCGCACTTACCGGCTCAGTGTGCTTATTTGTTTGTAGTAGCCTCAATAAACACACGCACACACACAGCATACGGCATTACACTACGTGACAATTTCTACTAAATCGCACTACCCGTAAGCCGCGTTAAAGAACTTTGTTCCAAGACTTCGTTCCAAAAAGTAACACTTTTCTTCCTTCCTTTCTCTTACATACACACGCTCATTTACTAATAATATAAATATATTAATAATAAATAAATAATAACTATAGATAGTAATATCTTCACACCCGTATTCCTGAAAAAGTAGATAGAGGCACAAACAGTGCACCTACAATTAGCCTAAGATACTTAGTCCCACAATCTAATAGCCTATCGCCAATCGGACACCTATCCAATCATGGGCAACGTTGTTTTTTTTCATAAAACTGATATAACACGTTTTTGGATTACCCGACCCGGGAGTAGACCACAGAAAACATATATAAAATGAGTATATGCAGTCATCACTTTCTAAATTATTATGTTAAAATAAAGTTGAAGTGTTAATTCGTTACTTATTATTAAAATAACTAGTATAAGTTACGGAATGTTTAGAATTGTTAATTATTTCACATATTTTAAATTAATATAACTTTAGGTCTGAAATAAAGTCAACTATTTCATTAAGGTAATAATTGAGATAATAATCGACTAGACTAAAACATTTTAAAAATTTCTGTCAGATATGTTTTCGAAGCATTCGTGTTTGTGAAATGGAGAAGTGAAGTGTCGTTATATACAATAAAATTTAATCAGTTTTGTATTTTGTATTTAATATAATTCGATATTCCGTCAGTTGTTGTTTAAATTAATAAATCTTATACCTTTTACCAAGTGGAGTGAACAGATATTTGTAGCTTATTTCGGCCGTATACAGATGCGACAACGCCGCACTGTGTTGTGTCCGGGCACCAACTTTTCATTTTCATTTCAGATGGCACCGTTAGATATGTCGCCAAATTACGCTGGAGTGATGCTCTCTATATCAAATTTTGCAGCGAATTTCGGCCTTATAACTACACCCATCGTGACTAGTGTCATTTTACAGAACGATCCAGTAAGTTTTATTGCTAAAAAATCATTTACTCTTTTACTCTACTGTTACTGTTACTCTAGGGGAGTTCAGGTCTCGTAGAACAAGGAACTATTTGCTATTTTTCTAGGAAATTTTGCAGGCGAACAATTTATTTTATGTACCACTATCATCGTGTTTATTAGTTGATAGGGCAATGGTTGCCTGGTGGTGGAATGGTGGATCCTCTCGTTCCCACCACTATAACTTTGTAAACCAGAATCAACAGCGGCAACCGTCCTGAAGCTCTGAGTTGCGAGCTTAAGGTGCCTTGGAAAAAAGCTAAACTGTCTTGGAACGCGCAACGAAATTAATCAGCAGTATGTAGGAGGAGTAGGAAAATACATTATGTTTCACTACCTTTTCAGCAGAAGACAGTAAAAAGTTAAAAACATAAAAATGCCACGAAATGAGACTTCTACAATCAGGTTAATTGCTATTGCATCACGGAAATTTGAAAATTAAGGACCTACCTAAATGCCCTACTTAATTTTGGTTATCTATGTCTATATTTTTTTTTATTTGCATTTATGGTTATCAATAAATTAGGTAAATTTTCGCCGTGTTGGTCCCGGCCTCCTTTGAAGAATAGGCCAACTGCCGTTCTGCCAGGCAGGTCGTAAAAGGCGACCGATTGGCTATCGAGTCACTACCATCGTGGCTACTAGGTGGTAGAGTTCTGCATTGTCTCGCCCGGATCTGGTACCACCGCCTTACCTATTCCTGCCGCAATAGCGTCAGTGCTTGTCGCTGTCGTGTTCCGGTTTGGAGGGTAAGGTAGCCGGTAAACTTATGCATGTGGCATTAGATCTCGCCACAAGATAGCAACGCACCATTAACATCTTTGGTGTCTATAGGCGATGGTTGACTCTTTCCATCAGGAGACCCATCTGCTTGTTTGCTATCTTATGACATAAAAAAAAAAGTTGATAGATTTCTGCGTTGCCTCACCCAGGTCTGGCACCCACAGCCTTATATATTCCTGCTGCAATAGCGTCAGTATTTGTAATTGTCATGTTCCGGCTTAGAGCTAAATAGCCAATAAATGTATGTGGCATTAATGTCCCGCCAAACAGATAGCAACGCATTATTAGCACTTTAGTGTCTATAAGCGGTGGATGTCCCTTTCCATCAGGAGAACCATCTGCTTGTATGCTACCTTATGATATATAAAGGTGACATATCCAGGAAGGTATTTTCTGAGAGAGACGTTGGGGAAGTCTATCACATATGTTACCATAGATGTGACATAAATCTAAATATGTCACCATAGAAGTGACATATTTAGAAATCGTTCACCTTTTAAAATCTGCAATAAATAATACACTTTTAGTAATATATTGTGTTTCGTTCTGTTTTTTGCTAGACAAACTTAAGCAGATGGCGTATTGTGTTCTTCATAATTGCTGCAATCTCAGTGATATCGAACTTCTCTTTTGTGATTTTTGGCACCTCAGACCGGCAAGAATGGGATGACCCGAACTTTTTGGACAGGATCAAATCTGACCCAGGTAATGCATTTAAACGTCAACCGGTTGTCTGGTAAAAGACTGTATATACTAAAGGAGGGTATTCAGTTCTCGATTCTGATATCTGATATCGAATATGTCAAAAATAGGTATTTAAATTTTGACCTAGTTATCCAAAAAAATATACAGTACTGACCTCTGCGCGTAGATGTGAAAGTTACTGTTGACGTGATAACGTTTTATAAATCGATGAACGCCGGCTGCGCGCACTAAAAAGCATGACTCATTAGCACGTTCTACCTGAGCCGAGCGTGCAAGAGAGAGCGCGGAACAAGCGATAGAGAGGCATATTTTCTTATGACGTTATCACGTAAAATTACCGTAAACCGATTTTACGCATAAACATTTTCTTTTTCAATAAAAATTTCGTTAAGGTTTACAATGTAGCTAAGAATATTCTATTTTTATTAAAGTTTTATTAGTTACACCGGAACATTAACTATCTTGTCTTTCGATATGTACAGTACTTTTACCAGTCAACCTGTATAAAAATAAATAATAATAATAACAATATCAGTGGACAAATTACACGAATTAATCTAACCCCACGTAAGCAAATTATTTGCTTATATTACGAGTGCTACTCAACGATTATATCTAGACAATAAACACTCAAACCGAAAAATCGAAAAGTACGAATATCTATGCTCATGATGAGCATAGATTCTAAATCTAGCCCGAGCCCCATCGATTTGTGATTAGATTCGCTAACCACTCGACCAACGGGGCGGTCCATGTAATTAAACATTTTTTATATCATTTTTTATATCCTATATTTACCTGTGCCATACTTGGACACCGCGCGGACGCACGTCTCACGCAGGTAGTGAGGTTGAGGGCGGAGAGTGGCGGCGGCGTGTCCTTGATGTCGACTAGTGTGGCATACTCACTGCACTACAGTTTATAACTTTAGCAGTTAAGAGAGCTAAAACTGTTTGTGGCTATTATGATTTTTTGTTCCGAATAAACAATTTTGTTATCATTATTCCACAGAGGAAATGAAACCAGCTTTAAAACAGGAAGCAAAAGAGAAGAACAAAGAAAAACTATCCTACTAAATGCAACTTAAAAATAAATGAAATTGTAAATTTAATGTAAAAATAAATTATTTATTAAAATAATGTTGTTTTGGTTTGTTATATTGAAACTTATGTATAAGTCTTATGTGAAGTATATAATAAAATGTGGGAATGTTTGTTATATTAAATGATTTTATAGCTTACTTTAATATGCTTACTTCCACTAAGGATGAATCGGATATATTGTATTTTCTGATGATTCTGAAACAAAAAATTAAAATATTTATTTTAAAAGATAAGGAATAATAATATTTTTAGGATATCATTTTGACAAATAGACATTAAGTCACATAACAGTAAACGCGAATCTGGAAGTGTTACGTCACACCGTGGTAGTTTTTACTCAGTGTTGGTCCCGGGCTCCTTTGAAGAATAGGCCAACTGCCGTTCTGCTAAGCAGGTCGTAAAAGGCGACCGATTGGCTATGCGAGTCACCACCATCGTGGCTACTAGGTGGTAGAGTTCTGCAATTGCACGTCCGGGTCTGATACCACCGCCTTACCTACGTAGGTCACACAATAAGTTTATATGTGTGGCGAATCACTTCATTAAAATGCGAATCTTTGGGCTTCTGTAAATATTCTTTCGTGACTAAATTCATCACATCAGTCTGAATCGTAAGTTTAAGTGAGACAAATTTTTGTCGATGTAGTATATAGATTCACCTTTATCGTCTTAGCAAGATCACTAAGTTTTATCACGAAAACTCACCACGATCCTTTAGACGATATTATGTGCCCTGATTTGACTTTCGTTGGCTGAATGAAAGTTTTTTGGTATGAAATAGATTACTAATATATTAATATGAATCTAGTCAATAATAGATAGCGTCCAAATCAAATCTGTCACAAAAGCATGAACCAGACTAATCCTGGCTCAAAAAAGTGCTCGTTGAGAAGAATAAAATGGTGTGTCATAAATGTCTTTGGAAATATTTTCAATTAAATAAAAATTCAACCTTGTCTACACACTCAGTGCAACAAAATGGCTCGAGAATGATATATCCCATCAAAAAAATGTTCATGTAAAATGTTGCCAAGACGAGAGAAAAGTGCTTGCATTGTAAAATAGTTATCAGATTTTGTGTAACACCAAGCTCCTAAGTCTTCATGGTCTAATTTTACAAGCCGAAACTCTATAATGAACTAACATACCCTTATACTAGGTGCTTTAACTCTACATGCCCTAATTCTACAAGTTCTAACTTCATAAACTTTACACATTCGTTAAAAAGTGTGACAGCTGTTTCACCGTTGCACAAAGTAGCATGTGATGCATTTGTATTATGTATGGTGTGATTGTATTATGTACTAATTCAAAGTCTACGTTGCTGCTGTTTAATGCCAGTGACGCAGTATTATTATTTGTATGGAACTAAACAGGGAATAAACAATTAAACTAGGTAGGACTGCGAAAACACACCATTAGGGCGATACAATGTTGCTCCTGACGGCATCTAGTATAACATAGTAGAACTAATTCTACTTTTACAACTATATAACTACATACAATTGTTTTGTATACAATTTTTAAACATTCGTAGTTACAATTTATTAATCTATGCAAACACGCACCTAATTTTATCTATCAGTATTCAGATATTCGACAAAACGGTTCCAGAAAAGCTAAGTAGTGCCCTAGTGCTTCGATTGAGTCAGGCGGAGGCGCTGCCGTGCCTCCAGATACAGAGAATATCGCAACGTCATAAAAGTATATTAATTATAAATAACCTTATTTCTCTACGTTGTGGTTTAGTTTCGACTATTGCTCTGCTTTAGCGAAGAGAGATAGTAAAATTTTATAAAATGATAAGCACTGACGCTATTACGGTAGGAAAAGGTAAATCGGTAGTACCAGCCACCAGAATCAGGCGAGGTAATGCAAAACTCTACGATCTAGTAGCCGCGATAATAGTTGACTCGCATAGCCAATTGTTCGCTTCCTATGCCTTACAAACGGCAGATGTATCTATATTAATTATTAATTAATATAATATTATAAATGCGAAAGTTTGGATGTTTGGATGGATGTTTGGATAGATGTTTGGATGGATGTTTGTTACTCAATCACGCAAAAGCTACTAAACGGATTTGAATGAAATTTGGCAAACAGGTAGCTGATGACCTGGAATAGCACATAGGCTACTTTTTATCCCGGAAAAATGAGGTGATTCCGCGGCATAATGCAGCGGGCTGCACGCTGCAGCTAGTATTATATATTCTTCAAGGGGGACCTGGGCCAAAACGGGGTCAAAACGATCTGTCACATGCATTATTTGGTAGCTTAATACGATAACATAATATGTCATTATTTGTGTATTACATACCTAATCGAAATAATCTTAAATATAGGTATTACCTATAGTATTACAAAATATGACTCATGTAGTGTTTGTAAGAAGATTATCACAAACATGTCGCCGCTGTGGTGATGTCCGCTTTAAAATAGTAGTTAAATTTTGGAGAAGTTGGAGGATAAATATGAATTTGCCTCATAATGTTGTGCAATGTGCGCATTGTCTTAACATTGTCGTCGGTATAGTTTTCATACAAACTTTCATCGCCTGTTTTAGACTATAAGAGGTAGATTATTGAAAAAAAAAATTGCTTATGTTTGACCCCAGAATGCCAAAGGACATTAATGAGATCGGCCTAATTTGCTGCAAGAACATAGCGTCAGCCAAAATTCTAATGTATAATAAGCCGCCTATATTGGAACTCAACGGACTATTTTTAATAGCTAGTAAATTTTTAAAAGGATTTTAGTTGGAAAGTCATGAAACTAATCAAACTTGTACGTTTTTTCTTATCTCTAATTCGAGCAAAAAATTTTCATTTCTGCCATAAATTTAACAGTTCCTTTTATTTATTACCCACACAAACTTTTATTTATGTAAGACGCAAAATTTAAAACAAACCATGTATAAAATGCATTAAAAATGAAATTTGTTTATTACTTCGATTAATCAAAATTTAACAACATATTCTTAGTATCATTCTAAAGAAACAAAAACAAAAAACAAGGGTCGTCTATTTAATCTGTGAAGTATGAACGAGTAACAAATATTTTTGCTGTAAACAAACGTATATATTTTATATCTTTTAAATTTTTAGTGGCTAAAATCAAAAAATCTTCATGATGAGTGGTACAAAATCTATTATATTTATCACGATTTCAATGAAAATGACGTGAATGGCTTAACATAGCCTAAATATATAATTATTGTGAATTCAAGTAATATTAATCTTTGAAGGGTTTTCGCGAATTTTAGCATTATAAAAACTGTTCGTGATACAATTTACATTTCAGAAGAAATTAACAATGTATTCTATGTCGATGAAATGTATTACAATATGGTAAGTATCTATCAAAATGTGTCGCTTTTTAGGTCAACTTTGTGTAGACATTTGTCATTCTTCTTTCATCGACATCGGTTCAACGTCTTAACCGTGAAAACGTAACAGATAGCGGAAAGAATTTCACATTTTTAATATTTATAATACTATCCATATCCATACTAATATTATAAACGCGAAAGTCTGTCTGTCTGTCTGTCTGTTACGCTTTCACGGCTAAACCACTAGACTGATTTTCATGAAATTTGGCATGGATATAGTTGAAGATCCGGGGTCAAACATAGGCTAATTTGTTTTTCAAAAATTAGTCCCTGGAGGGCTGAAATAGGGGATGAAATTTTTATTAAAAGCTATTTGGACGACTTATTAATATACTCGCGAGCGAAGCTGCGCGGGTCAGCTAGTGGCTATATATAAGTATGAATAATTCCCTTTTTACATTCAAAAAATTAAATTACGTGTTCTGACTTTTGTAAGCTAAGCCCAAAAAATGTTACATTTCAGTGAAATAAATCTAATTTCTAGAGCACACAAGAAGCCGGCTTGTTTGATAGAGAAATATGACGGACTTATAAAGAATCACTAAAATAACGCTGCGCTATTAGTTTTATGACTAGAATATAAAGCTGTACGGGTTATTTTACCGGCTACCTTGTTCTCCAATGTAAAACAGGACTGATATTATAACGACGTTATTGTACATAACTGAACAACAACAAAATTTTGTTGATGATTTCTGTATCAAAAATCAGAAGCATGTGTGAAGCAACAGAGTAACTTATAAGCTAATAAACAAAAAAAATGTTGCATAAAATTGTTGCATAATACATACACTTTCGGAAAAATTGGAATTGTTGAGATTCAATACTGGTTAAGATTTTTCTACCTAATAATATAGCCAACCAACATGAAGCTTTTATTTAGATACGAGTATAGAAAATTCCACTAAAACTATTAATATAACCAAGTTTGGAATTCTCAAATTGAAAATTTGCTGAGATCCAGTCGCTAGTTCCATATTGACTGAGATTACAAACAGATGGCCACCGTGAGATTCAGATGACCACCAAAACTACTTGTCGCCGATTTTTGATCAGAAGTTATAAAATCCTAGTTCAGAGGCAGTTACTGGTGTAATTTCAAAAATAGTGTGTGTTAAATAAATAGATGAAGGTATATATTTCAAAAATTACTTTAAAACGATTTTAAAATATAATTAATTTGATTTATATCATAAGGTAGATAGCAAACGAGCACAAGGCTCTCCTGATGAAACGAGGTAACCACCGCATATAGACACCAAAAATGTTAATGATGCATTGCTATCCGTGAGGCGAGGTGTTATTGCCACTTTTAAGTTTACCGGCTACCTTATCCTCCAAACCGGAACACGGTAGTGATAAGTATTGACGCCATTGCGTATTGAGGTACCAAATACACAGTCGAGACGTTGCGGAACTTTGCCACCTAGTAGACACGATACTAGTGTTATATTTAGATTATAGCCAATCGATCGCCTTTAACGAAATGTCTGGCAAAATGATCAAGTTTTTTCATTTTAAAAGATAAATCTTTAGCACCCCCCTAATAACTAGTATCTAGAGGCGATGGATGCTTTTTTATGTCAGGAGAGTCATGAAGCTGTATTTTATCTGGAGGTAACACTTCTAATACATACTTGAAACCAAATTTTAAATAATGCTGATGAAACGAGGCAACCACCGCATATAGACACCAAAGATGTTAGTGGTGTATTGCTATCCGTGATTTATCAAGTAGGACCTTTAATGAAATGCCTGGCAGAATGACAAGCAGTCTATTCATCAAGAAGGGCCCAGATCAAGTTCTTTTATTTTAAAAGATAAATCTTTAGCGCCCGGCCAATAACTAGTATCTAGAGGCGACGGATGCTTTTTATGTCAGGAGAGCCATGAAGCTGTATTGTATCTGGAGGCAACACTTCTAATACCTATTTGAAACCAAATTTTAAATACTGCAGACATCTTAAGTTTTAACCTCTCTTTCTAATACAGCTGTATAAAAAGAGATGGTGAGATCTCATAGACTGAGATATAACGTAAGTATGTGTTCCAATTGATTAATACGACTGTTAGCTCCCCCTTTACCTAATACTTCATACTACATTTATATATACTACATACATATATATTATACATACATACATATATTATACTACATTTGATGTTATTAAAACCTGTATATCCGTATCGTATACACAAGTTGACTGGTAAAAGACTATACATATTGAAGGAGTATGTTCAGTATTCAATTCTGATACCGAATATGTAAAAATGGCACTAAATTTTTGACCTAATTAATTGTCCAACAAAAATATTAAGTGTGTCCAGACACACGCGCGTAGATATCTAAGTTCAATGTTTATAAACAGTTACATGACGTGTCGGCCAAATCGCATGACTTCTAATATCATTATACTTATTTCGTTGAGATTTACTACGTAATTTAGCTATAATCTCTTTTTATTATATTTCAGTTGGTTACATAAGACCATTAACTTTCGTGTCCTTTAATATTTACAGTCTTTTACCAATCTATTTGTATAAAATTTGAGTAGTATATATGTATCTTTGAATGTATGTATAACTAAATATGTACATATGTGTGCATTTTACTAATAATTACATTTAATCAATGCTAACCCTTTTGTAATTTGTATTGTGGCAGTTTCACACCTGTTCTTGTTATTCCAAAGTTTAATCAGTAGATATTACCAGTACGTATTAGCAGTCCCAGATAAATACTTTGATACTCTAAACAATTATTCAGTGGTTCTAAAACCAGTTAGATACCAACTGTACAACCCACAGACCACATCCGTGGTACGACCAGAGTTACAAACTTACAAACTTTTTTCCTCGAGTCCTAGATCTTTCCAAATTACCAGTTTTACAAATTATAGACTACGTTTTCAATTATAAATTTAATCTTTTAATTTTTATTAGCGCAGACAGATCAGTCGATCATCTCTTTCAATCTATATATTTGCACGAAAAAATTTTTTTCATTTGAAAAATTGAGTGTGACATACTTTATGCTTTAGAGGAAGCTAAAACCAATATGAGGTAGTAAGTCCTTAGTTGATAGAAGTATGTAAACCATATAACGACATTTGAATACTGAACAAAACTTTCCGCATACATGAATGGTAATATAGTACACCTTTAAATCATACCCAATTTACATTATATTATTAAGATCCGCCTTGTAAAGGGATGAAATAGATTTGTGAACTGTTTAAAACGGTGCTACTTTTACTAGAATGTACTTTAAAATAAAGTTTAACTTAAATCAATGATTAAACTATCATCTACTAGCGACCTGCCTGCGGTTTCACCCACGTAGCTTTTGTTCCCGTGGAAATGTCGGAAATGTTTATATACTAAAACCTTCCTCAAAAATCAGTCTATCTATTAAAAAACCGCATCAAAAACCACATCAAAATCTGTTGTGTAGTTTTAAAGATTTAAGTATACATACGGACTGACAGAGAAAGCGACTTAGTTTTATACTATGTAGTGAAATTAATATTATAAATACGAAAATTTGGATGTTAGGATGGATGTTTGGACGGATGATAACTATCATCCGTCATCATCAATCACGTCAAAACTATAAATTAGATGTAGATAAAATTTGTCATACAGGTAGATGAAACCTGGAGTAGTACATCGGCTAATTTTTATCCTTTTTTTGTTGTCGATAGGGAAGCGCTTGATCACGTTCTCGCCTGATGGTAAGCTAAGATGTGGCCTAAGATGGAACACGTTTCCCTAAGAGGTTCACACTTCTCTTAAAGATCCTCAGCAAAATCGTCATCCAACAAAAATAAGTTGTTATGGCGGGATTCACTAGAATCTTTCATGATGCATAGGGCTAAACGGTTCAGCTACTAACTAATATATTAAATGCAAAAGTGAGTTTGTTTATTTTTAACATTTTTTGGCTTGGAGTTTTACTCGGGGTCAAACTTAAGCTAAATTTATTTTTAAAAATCAAAATGTAAGGGGTGGAAATACAGAATGAAATTTTGTTTTTTTTATGTCATAAGATAGCAAACAAGCAGATGGGTCTCCTGATGGAAAGAGTCAACCATCGTCTATAGACACCAAAGGTGTTAATGGTGCGTTGCTATCTTGTGGCGAGGTCTAATGCCACATGCCACATGCCTTACCCTCCAAACCGGAACACGACAGCGACAAGCACTGAAGTTATTGCGGCAGAAATAGGTAAGGCGGTGGTACCAGACCCGGGCGAGACAATGCAGAACTCTACCACCTAGTAGCCACGATGTTAGTGACTCGATAGCCAATCGGTCGCCTTTTACGACCTGCCCGGCAGAACGGCAGTTGGCCTGTTCTACAAAGGAGGCCGGGACTATATGAACTATATGAACGACGTGTTAATCTTTTCGCGGGCGAAACTAGTACAAAGATAAATCCAGAATTTTAAGGTCGCTTTCGATTTGTCGTCCGCGGGATAATCGCGTGTTCAGACTTTCGTAACTTTAAATGAATTATATTTACGTGTCATCTGTTTTGGTTGTATCTTTTTTATTTTTATTTCTAAGTTTACAGAATTAAATTGATCGAGACTTTATTTTGCAACGAAAAATGTTCTTACAAAATTTTCTGTGCGACAAATTGTGCGATAAAAGATTAAAACCTTTTACGTGATGAAAACTTGGAACAAGGATTGAATAGAATAGATTAGAAATTATTTATTTAAGACATACACCACAACGCTTACTGGAATTAACAAATACAGTAGCTAAATAAAATAATAATTATAATATCAGTAGAAAAATCATATAAATTGATCTAAACCCAAAATAAACAAAATATGTGCTTGTGATTTGTGTGTTAGTAAATGACACTAATACATAGAAATATGAACTTATGTAAATACTTTAACATATAATACACACCTAAACCTAGAAATACAAACATTTTGCTTATCACACGTATGTTTGTTCCTGTCTAGAATCGAACCCAAGCCCCTTGTTTGCATAGTCAGAATCGCTAACCAAAAAATCAAATTATCTAAAGATAACAAAACGAAAACAAAAAAAATACAAAATTATAAGACGATACAAAAAACAAAACTTCAAATTAAAAAAAAAATAAAGATCAAATTGGTACATGAATTGCGGCATAAACATTTAACGGAAGATCATCAGTTTTTAAATAATAGGAAAACAATATGTTCTCTATAACCTGTACACTTTATATTTTTAAGACGTGTACAAATTTTAATGATAAAAAGGAAATATCAAAATCCATACTCGTATCGTCCATCCTAGTTAAAAAGATCATGCTTTCCCCCTGTCCTATAGGAGGCCAAAATATTGATCCGTTCTATTAGCTCGGTGCCCTCTTAAGTATAACATCCCACAAACATGGGTTTAACTTTACGTTAAACCCTCTTGAAATGAAAAAAAATATTGCGTGGTCTGACTTTTGTAAATCCAAATGTAAGTTTTAAACGGCCTAATTCATAAACATTACAACGTTACGCTGTCAGGTAATAAGTCTTACTACGTAATAAGTTCAGCTTTTAAATCACCAATCACATTGAAATAATGTAGATCAGAGACATGAATAACTTTGAAACGCGCAAAAGTTGTAAGTTGACTCAAATGGCCTATTTGTCACGAAATAATTATCAAACTTTGGCAATGAAGGGAAAACCAAGATTCTTAACAAAAAATTGGTATTTTTGACGTTTTTAAAGATTTTAAGTGTATTTTTTGAAAATAATTATGTTGATATTCATTTAATAGGCTGGCTACACTTGCTTCTAACAAAAGCTAGTATTTTAAGAACGATTCACACCACTTAGTTCTCATCGGGCTAGGACAGAAAGGATGGCTCGAACCTAAAAGTGGCGGGCCGTGTTGGACCGGGCTCCCTTTCGAGAATAAACTTTCTACCGTTCTGACAGGCAGTTCATAAGAGGTGAATGATTGACTATACCGGTCACTAACATCGTGGTCACTAGGTGGAAGAGTTCTCCATTGTTTCGCCCGCGTCTGGTAGCACCGCCTTACTTATTCCTGCCGCAATATCGTCAGTGCGGTAAAGTAGCTAAATGAGTAAGCTAAAAGGGCAAGTCAAAGTAAGGTAGCTAAACGGGTAATTTAAACTATACACGTGGCATTAGACCTCGCTATCTTTGGTGTCTATAGGCGATGGTTGACTCTTTCCATCAAGAGACCCATCTGCTTGTTTGCTATCTTATGATATGAAAAAAAAAATTGCTCGGGTATATAGTACCGCTACCTTATTTGTTCCTGTCACAATAGCGTTGCTTCTTAGCCGCCTCTTGTGTTTAGAGGTCTAGTGTTAATGGTGACCACACGAGGTCTCGGGTTCAATTCCCGGGTTAGAGTATTCAACAATTCAGCAATGTGTTTTTTCAGTTGACTAATAACAATATTTTCCGGGATTGGATAAGTGCCCGATTGGCGACAGGCTTGCTACCTATCATATTGGGGGACAGAATTAATTCGGCTAATTTTAGGTACACTGTTGTAACTCTGCCTGCCTTTCGAGGATATGGGCGTGAAGATACTACTACTACAATTGCAATAGCGTCAATGCTTGTAATTATCGTGTTCCGGTTTGGAGAGTAAGACAGCCGGTAGACTTATGATGTGGCATTGCTATCTCGCCACATGGCTAATAACCGCGCACCGTTAATATCTTTGCTGTATATAGGCGATGGTTTCTCTATCCATTAGGGAAGCATTCCTCTTGTTAACTAACTAGTGATAATTATAAAAATAAAGTAAGATTTTCTATATAATACAGAAGTTCTCTTTACATAATTGCAGCCTAACTTTATCTTTCTGCCTAAAGCGAGGTGAATTATATTTTTTCTGATATTTTCTTAAATCTATAGGATACACTGTAATCTAAGACTAAAATAATATGGATTTAAGTGTTTAAGTACAAGATAAATCAGATTTTTATCCCGTTAAGCCACGTAAACTGAGTATTTTATTTCATCTTATATTTTCTATTATCTCGAGTTTAGTCTCGAGATTCGAAGATTTTGTAATTCAATGAAGCCTTTGTTTTTTACTCAAATATAAATGTAATAACTAACTTTATTAAGCATAATCAATAGCCTTATTATATAGCGCTGGCTCATTTTTAAATACCCATTCAGGCAGATGTTATTGAATGTACTATTTGGTAAATAACATTGTAGAATTTTAACAAAAACTTATGATATAAGGTAGTTGAAGACACGCATTTTTGAGAGTGTTTGTACAAAGACCAGTAAACAGCCCCACTATTCTTCTGGTGGTGGAAAATAACCGTCATCTAGTCACCAAAGTCAATGAGAGTCTATAAAAAGTTCGCCTCGACGTATCGCATGTTTGATAAATACTTTTTCCCCGTGTTGGTTCCGGGCTCCTTTGAAAAATAGACCAACTGCCGTTCTGCCAGTCAAGTCGTAAAAGGTGAATAATTGGCTATGCAAGTCACTAACATCGTGGCTATTAGTTCTGCATTATCTCGCCCGGGTCTGGTACCAACGCCTTACTTATTCCTGCCACAATAGCGTCAGTGCTTGTCAGTGTCACGCTCTGGTTTGGAGGGTAAGATAGCCGGTAACCTAATATATGTGGCATTAGACCTCACCACAAGATAGCAACGCACCATTAACATCTTTGATGTCTATAGGCGATGGTTGATTCTTTCCATCAGGAGACCCATCTGCTTGTTTCTATCATGTTATAAAAAACTTATATTATTGCAATACATTATTATTTACTTCTGAAATATAAATTGTATCACGTGTGTACTGATTTTTCCCCGATTTTCGAAAATCGAGTTTTCACTAGATTTCCACGTTTTGAGGTCCTTTCCAGAATATTTTCACGATGACGTCAGTATGTCTATATGTATGTTTGTGTGTACACACAAACATACATATAGACATGTGTGTGTGTGTGTGTGTGTGTGTGTCTTCATGTATGTAAACATCTCTTAACTTTTGAACGAACGGCTAGACTGATCGAAACGCAGTTGATGGCATTCAATTTGATTCAGTCCAATTTAGAGTTTTGAAAATTTGAACTAAGTCGGTCCAGGAGATACTAAATTTTAAAAAAACCCCAAAAATATATTGGCGAAACAGTATTTTTTAATTATAACTTCCAGATTAATTATGAGTACAAAAACTATAATTAATCAGTTCTGTTTCTCAGAAAAATTACTTCCAATGCATAAATTGTATCAAAATCGGTTTATTTGTTGGGAAGTAATCGTTGACGAAAGATTTGTTGTGTTTTTTCGACATAACTTCGAATTCAACCTATCGATTTTTAGCTAAAGCAATATTTTAGATCTCAAAAATTGAGTTGAATGCCATTTGAAAAATCAAAATCGATTATTGGTTCCAAAATATATAGCTTTTTAAAAATCAATATCCTGACATTCTTAACAGACTGAAACAGACTGAAAGTTTTAACTGAACAAATCTCCGCTTATAACTTTTAACTCTTTTAGATGAAGATATCTTAATTGAGCGGGAAATTTTCAGGGATGGCCTGCAGGGTCCACTGTTTATAGATTTTTTATAATGCCAAATTCAAAATGTTTGTATATTTAAATGTTTGTAAGTTATGTGGCCGCGTTTCCGATCCGGTAATAGTTTAATAAAAAGTTGACACGTCAAAATACCTTATAAAAATTTTTATTGAATAAAGTACTTCTAATTTCTATGTTACGGTTCTACCCTAAGTTCAATTAAATTGTGACTTTCTTTAATTTGCAACAATGACACACATTTAGTTCTTTATAATATAAAATATGTAGCCTTTGATGGATCTTATCAATGTTAATACCTTGAACAAGATACGTTGATAAAATTTATTGCTTGATGGTATAAAATCTTTAGTTAAAGAATTTGACTGACTTAAATTATTGGTTTTAGAAAGATTTTGTTTTTTGCACTCAGAAAAAAGAAATTAGTTTGAATATCCAAAAGTTCACGCCTCATTATATAGTTTTAGTTACTCTCATAAGAAAGACAAATTTAATGACACCTCTCAAGCTTAAATTCATTAAGCCGCTTGAGCTTTAGAGCGTGCCGAAGAAATATACACACAAATAATTTTATATTATATAAATACATGCATGTACTCGAAAAACATAACTCTTCTTCTAGCGTAATTGGTAAAAAATCTGGAATTTGAAGAACAAAGCAATTGTGATTTTGTTAAAAATAAAAACGCAAATAAGCATATTATATAGCGGAACCCTAAGAAGATCGCTGACACTGCTACTGCAACTTATTCTTTAGTTTAATTCCCATGAACGTTAATTTGCCGAATTGCATTTACGTCATCAGAGACGCCCATATTGTAATTTAATCAATAATTCATTTTTGCTTTACATTTAGACGCAGATCTAACAATCTAGACTAGATTAGGTTTAGACTATAATGTCATTATTATAATTCTTTTATTTTTAGTAAAGTAGTTAAATAATTATTTTTTTCGAACCTCCGATTGCATCTAACGTAAATAGTAAGGAAACATTTAAGAAAATAAGGTGACAATCACAAACAAATTTGAAATGTGTCATGTTATAACGTCAAAAAAGTCGGTCTATTATTTTGTGACCCAATTATTTAAACAAGTAACTTGTTGTAAAGACAAACAAGCCCGTCTGCGACCCGTTTTGAAAAACACATAATCCTCCTTATAGCGCAGTCACACAAAAATGTTAAAGCCTATATTTTTCTCACAATAGAGATTAATCTAATGGTTGAATCTATCAAGCCATTTAGTTTTAAGTGCATATCAAAGCAATATACATACATACATACTCATCGGGTAAAAAGTAACATCAAACTGTTTATACTTATCTCTAGATGATTCAGGATTTATACAGGTATTTCAAACTCGTTTCTGCTGACTTACGTAAGGATTAGGGTTTGAAATCTTACACAGGATCATTGACCTTAATCACATCATGTTATCGCTTTTTAAAGATATTTTGACAGTTATAGCCATATTATTTATTACAAGTACACAAATTACAAATACCAAAGACGTATTTGCTATAACAACATTTAAAACTGATATTTTACCTTACAGTTTATAATATAAAGTTTCAGCTTGTTTGAAGGAAAAATACTAACTAATGTGACTTATTTAATTGTATTATACAAATATCATGTCACTGAATAAATAACTTTAAACTTGCCTGATAACGAGATTCAGAGTATAGCAAATTTGTCTAGACGTTTATACTTCATTGAAAACATGATAACAATTACGCGTTTGAAGATTGTTGAATATAAAATACTTCTATTGTAACATCTTTTGACAAAGTTCGTATATTTCCTTTGAATACAGTTAATGAAACGTTATTAGATTTTTGATTGCGAAACTTCTGGAACAAATTGACATTACAAATGGATGTGGAATTTCTTAAATATAAATACGAAGATGCCTATGATGGAGTTATTACTAAGACGAGTAAGTTTTGTAAAATATTTATTTTAGTCAACATTATAAACAAAAGGCTTCATAAGAGTTGTTTGATAAATAATCACGACAGTGAAATACGGTTTAAGATACGTTTATTTCTAAAAAGAATAACAATTCTATTCACTTATAGAGAAATAAAACTAATTTAAGTACTAATATTACCTTAAAACTAGCGCGTGTTCCTACTAACTACTAATATATTTAAAATTAAAGAAAGGAAAAAAAAAACTTATTTATATTTACATTTTTGGCCTAACAGCTGCATCGATCCTTTTTCTACACATTAACATAACACCCACACTCACATATCACACATTTTTATTATTTAAAATATTAAAATATTAAAATTTAGTTATACCTAACACATAACTTATACAACGTGTTTACAATTATTGTTGGCAACAAACATAAATATTATAAAATGCGGGGTATGCCGTATGCCTCTGAATGCGATGAATGCGACAAATGAAATCTAAATTAAATTAGTTTTATAAATTATAACTTTAATATATACTTAACTAGCTGTTGCACGTGATTTTGTCTGAGAGTTTATGAAAATATGAAGTATTCCTTTCAATGTAATGATAGGAGTTGATCAAAGATTAACTATTTAGCTATGGCACCTGGACATAAACTTATTTTCCCAAACAATTGTTTGCTGCTTCTTTTTATATTTCACCACTGCCTGTCTGTTGACATCAAGATAATTACTTGTGTTTTTTAATACCTACTATATAGGCCTTGGTATGATTATTGGAATATTTTTAGCAGCTGCCTGATTTACTCCGGGATGATTATCGGAATAGCTTTTAGGTGCAGATTTCATTTTTCTTTCTACGAATTTATATTGTGTATTGTAATAGATACTATTATTTATTCGTAATATTTGCGAATCTTTTTCTAGTTTTTTTTACCTTTGTAGCTGAAAAGACTTACCCCAGATTTTTCACCAATATCCGTGTTTACACTAAAGCGTCTCAACCTATTTAAGGCATTTTAAAAGCCTTAAGCATAAACAAACGAATTTTCAAAAGATATGTCACAATTGATTACAAATTACTACAGTAATGACTACTGAACTGAAATTTTAGTTATAAATATCTCAGCTTTAGGGAAAAAATCAAGTACTTAAGTACCTTTGTATTCGCTCCACTTGGTAAAAGGTATAAGGTTTATTAATTTAAACATCAAATAACGGAATATCGAATTATATTAAATATTAAATACAAAAAACAGAACTTATTACACTTTATTATTGTACATTAAGCAACTTCACTTCTCAATTTCACAAACACGAATGCCTCGAAAACGTATCTGACAGACCTTTTTATAGTGTTTTATTTTATTCGACTACCGTCTAAATATAAGTTAAATAATTAACAATTCTATAGATTCCATAAGATTTTAATAATTAGTAAAGAATTAATACTTCATCTTTATATTGACACAATAATTTAGACATTGATGGCCTGATATACTCATTTTATGCATATTTGTGTAAAATATTGCCAACATTTGCTATCTTCAAATCTTCCTATACATTGACTCCATCAGTTTCTAGTTGGAAATCATCATTAAAAATGTTTGTTCTCAATGCTCATAAGTGTGGAACAATTAATAAAGTTACTTTTGTCTAATTTATATTAACTTTATTATGTGCCGACATTTGCCGTTGTTTTGTAGTCCTTTTTAAACACTTCGCAATATTTTTTTAACATATTCCTTACATCTATCTATCTGACTGACTGACTATCGGTTAATTATAAGGATTTTTGAAGTACAAGTCAAATAATCGTTTTCAACTTTTAACATTTTTTACTGTCATCTATTTGCTAAAAGATCTTCGGTTTTTAATAGAAATACGTTCGGAGTAAATACTTGATTATATTCTGTATTACATAAGTTACGTAATGAACCCTACAAATCATTGGAATTCGTTTGATATGATATATTTGCTTGATAGGTTCAACTATTCTTTTTCGAATCCACTTGAATACGCACACATTTTCATCAAAATCCGTCCAGCAGTTTAATTAAAGAGTTAATTAAAATACACAAGCACAGAATCATTATCTATATACATAAATATTATCATTGGATGCAGTCAGGATTGATACTTAATTTAAAAGAACACTACATTTCACAATAATTACAATTCACAATAATTTCTTTATTTCCTTGATAAAATATCAAAAACGTATTTACAACGGAAAAATACGCCACTTCACACTTTTACTTATTTATCTCTTTTTACTAATATTGTTTTTTGAGCATCTCTCTCAAATCGTTTTACTGAATGATAAGCCAACAACGAACTTGATAAAGAAAAATCCCGGAATGACCGTGGCGCCAATAACAACAACCAATCAGAAGATACCTGAAATAACAATATTGAATGTTAAATTTAATAGTAGTCAAATGATATCCTCGATTTTAACAACATCGATACATTGATATACACTTATAAGTTACCCTAACATAAGATTATATGCCCGTGTTGGTCCGTACTCCCTTTAAAAAATAGACCATCTATTATTCTGCCAGCCAAGATATTAGCTTCATAATTTCATTTACTGGAAAAAACAATTACTTTGAGATTTTATTTGTTTACCACTCATAGTAAATTAGATCACTCTGATTCGAATCTAATAATAAACCAAAACGTTAAAGAGGCTTGATCTAAGTATGTAAATTTATTAAAGGCCCCACATACAACGATATTCATTATTGATTTTAAGGCTTATTATTAATATACTATTTACAAACATAGCATAAAATACAAAATATTCTCTGATAATATTAATTTCTCAAACTTCATACAAGCAATCTCAAAAAAGGAAAAGCTCACAATATTTAAATTTGATTGTCAATGATAATAATTAATCAATGAGCGACCATGTATCATATTAGTTCCAACGAATGAGCTAGCAACCTTGTGATTATTGAAGCGAAACATGATCTGGTGGCATCTTAGCCAATATTCTGATAATTATATGTAGAACCAATTATTATTAGTATCAACATTATTACTGTTTATGGACAGCGTTAATTCTAAGTTATTTTAATAAACCCTTGAATATTTCGATACAGTAGGTTTACTGACATATTAATGCTTTATTGTTATAATATGCTGGTAAACATTTTTTCATAATGATTCATATCATCTCACATATTAATGCTTTTTTTTATATGCTGGTATACATTTTTTTATAATTTATAACCTTGATAATGCAATCGGCGGGGCTCTGGTTCGATCCCGATGGTGAAAAGCATTTGTTTGATTTATTGAGCATAAATGTTTGTATTTCCGGGTTTGGGTGTTTATTAAATATATTGTAGTATTTATATATGTAGTACCCATAATACAAGCAAATAATTGGCTTAATTTGGGGTTAGATCACTAAGTGTAATTTATCCCGTGAATATTTATCTATATATATAAAAATCAATTGCTGTTAGTTAGTCTCGCTAAAATTCGAGAACGGCTGAATCGATCTGGCTAATTTTGGATTTGAATTAATTTTTAAAGTCCAGGGAAGTTTTATAAGGTGATAAAATTAAAAAAAATAGGAGTAGTTAAAAAGGTAGAACAACGTTTGCCGGGTCAGCTAGTTAGGAATATAATTGATCAGCATAGATTAAAATTAGAAAATATAAATTAGTATTACGTACTTCGGGTTCGTAATTGTGAAAAAACGCCACTTATATTAAACCGTGTATTTACAACACAAGTACACAAACAACAAAATGTAATACGAAAATAAACTATACACTGATCACTCTTGCTGCACTAGCACTAAACTTAACCAACTACGTTTAAAGGAAACAATTCTCGTATTCACTTAAAGTGGTCACTTCGCTTTGCACTGGTCGCTTGTACTATTGCTTTCGATCACTGTATAAAACTGCCTTCTATTTGTCAACACTTCCAGATTTATACTCGAGATAAAGTTCGACAATAATCGCAAATGTTCGGCAATCATCTCGTAAACAATAGACTATTATTGTAAACAACTTATGATAAACAAGTCCTAGTACACGCTATTTTCAACCTTATACCTTATACCACAAAGTCACATACATTATAGCATAGCTATTTGGATAACGGTCAACTATTTGCTTGTCAATAGGAGTAGCTATCTCTTTCTTTTATTTCTAGATCTCTGCAGCGTTCCAACTCTTCACGTTTCTAGGTTATTCGTAACAATAACATATATCTACAACTAAGAGTGAAACGTATTTTGAGTACATAATTTGTGTGTTACTACAGCCTTTGCTATTAACGTGAAAGAAAGTGTTGTGAACGTCAAAGAAAATAATAAATAACATGAAGAAATCAAACAAAGTGTACATGACAAACATAAGAGCTGGAGATACGATCTTACGCGAGTGTGGTGGCAGCGTCGCTCACCGCTCGTAGTCATTAAGAACGTCTTAGAATGTAACTCTAACGAGGATATTAAAAATGCATTACCAAGGCAAAACAAGACGACCTTCCATAATCTTACTGAGTAAGACAGTCAAATCGACTTTATATTTAGGAAAAAAACCAGGAACCCCCAAGTGACGCACTTAGTGGCCAGAGTCGCTCCAGTTCTCTGGAAGCGAATGACAGAAGAAGACCACTTGCACATAGACTTGCAGCGGGTTAAATTGGAAGATCATTCCACGCTTTTCCAATGCTCTATGTGCCTTGGGTACGGTCACTGTGGCCAAGTGCAGTCACTGTGGGGGGTCTCCGCGTAAAAGTAAAATACAGCGAATGGCTAGTAAATATGCCACCAAAATGCTGTAACTGCACCCAAGCAAAGTTAGACAAAGTGGAGCACAGTGCATTTAGTGAACTGTGCCCCATAAGACAGAAATGGACAGTTCTCTCTGCCTACTCTGTTAGGGAACTGGCGTGAAGATATATTGTTGTTGTTGTTTTTTATGTGATAAGATGAGATTATTTAATAATTAATTTGAATTATGTAGAACACCTTGTGCAACATAAATATACTAGCAAAGTAAAAATTTGACCATAAACTAAGCTAAACAATTAAATCTCTTCTAAGTTTGACCAACAGACTCCATCCGCAAAGAAAATAGTATGTTTGAGTATCTATTATTATGTATGTGACATGAATGTAGTGTGTTTAATATTTATTTTTATCAATTTGATGATTCCTAATGCGTTTCTGCACTCCTTCGCAATGTAACCTTTAACTGTGTCAAATTTCACAATCCTCGTCGTAAAAAGGTTACAAAATTTTTACTTTAGGTATTAATATATAGATATAACATAAATTTCTTCACTATTTAATAGAAGACATAAAGTTTTAGGATAGCTAACAAGTTAATCGTTTTTTATATAACAATGCTATGCATATCTATTGTTTGAAGATTAAAGACACATACCATGTTTGTAATGATTATCGAAACTTAAAAATTGCTTGTTGAAATATAAAAAATAACACTCCTGTTACGTTATATTACCAACCCAGTTCATTTTTAAAGTAAGTAAAGTCACGGTAATGTTATCTACCAGTATTTTGACTCGACCCTGTCCTTGAAATAAATACCTACAGCCGGTCAAGCCATGCTGTACGTAAAACGCGATAGGGCTGCCCGCCTTCAATATTTTAACTACATTTGCCTGCGCTGTCACATCGGCCGATCGTCACTGCGCCGTAACCCTCAGTCTGTTATGTATCGAGTGCATGCTGAACTCCGAGCGTGTAGGTATAAATCGCGTTCCACTAGTTTGTATGAAGAATACTGGTAGATAACATTACCGCGGTAAAGTTAGCCGAATATGAAATACTTTAAAACGCAATGACTTTGACTACCCATACTAGTCTTATATTTTTTTTATATAGAAAAAAGGGGCAAACGAGCAGGAGGCTCACCTGATGGTAAATGATTACCGCCGCCCATGGACAGCCACATCACCAGAGGTCTTGCAGCTGCGTTGCCGGCTTTTTAAGAAGGAGTATGCTCTTTTCTTGAAGGTGCCTAAGTCGTATCCGTTCGGTAACACCCCCGCCGGTAATTGATTCCACAGAGGAGTAGTGCGTGGTAAGAAAAGAAAGAGGTTATATTGTAAACAACACTAGAATAATGTTTGATTTCTTTCACCAAGTTAATTCTGTCAACTATTATCTAAGGTGCGAGGAAAAGGAAGACGTATTTCGATTGGCTAATTCAAAATCGGTATTCTATCGAGCGTCCTTACAGTTTACTGAATCGGATAGTACTAATTCTTGTGTTTCGGTTAGGATTACTTATAACATCTATTAGTCTGATGTGTTGACAGAACAATTGGTCTGTTAATAGGTCTTTAGTCTACCATGATTTACTGCATTGTCGGTTACCAAGAAAGTTAGTGATGTCTTATTGTCATTACCGATTACAAGTTATTCATGCCTTCTAAAGGACGGGGTGATTAACATGACTCCAATTTTTAGTCCTTATGTGAAAAAGGTTTATTAAATTTTTGAAATAAATTAATTTATATAATAGACTCGAAACTCGACCATAGATAAAACAAAATCTCTTCTAAGTTTGAAACTAAACTTTAGTCGCTAAGAAAATAGTATACATGTGTACATCATTCATCATGCATGTTACATGAATCACAGAATACTTAGAGACTATCAGAAGTCAATGTTCCATACAAGTAATATTCGAGCATAGCACGCATAGACACCTCCCACGGACGCGATATCTCGGACTGGTGCGGAACAAACTGTCGCGAACCATGCCGAGATATCGTGTCCGTGAGAGGTGTTTATGTGTGCGTTGCTCGACTATCACATGTATGTAGATTGACTACAGTTAGTCTCCAGTATACTGTGTATGAATGTATTAGGTCTCTGCAGTCGAGGAAGTAAACTTTTAACAGTGCAAAATTTCATACTCCACTGTATATACATATATATATATATATATATATATATATATATATATATATATATATATATATATATATATATATATATATATATATATATATATATATATATATATATATATATATATATATATATATATATATATATATCTCTATATATATAAAATTCTCGTGTCACAATGTTAGTCTCCATACTCCTCCGAAACGGCTTGACCGATTTTGATGAAATTTCGTATGCATATTCAGTGGGTCTGAGAATCGGCCAACATCTATTTTTCATCCCCCTAAATGTTAAGGGTTGTCCACCCCTAAAATTTTTTTTTAACTTTATGGACAATTTTATTTATTTTTATTTTTTTATGATTCAGCATTAAAAAATACATATAACTCTACATTTTTACCCTTCTATCACCAACCCTTATTTTTTTATTAAATAATTTATATGGCAAAACAACGTTTGCCGGGTCAGCTAGTATATATATATATATATATAAATTGCTGTTCGTTAGTCTTGCTAAAACTCGAGAACGGCTGAACCGATTTCGCTAATTTTGGTTTTAAAATATTCATGGAGTTTCAGGTTAGGTTTAAAAGCTAAAAAAGTAGACACAAACTTGGCAGAACAATGTTTGCCGGGTCAGCTAGTATATAGATAAATTTTACACTTTCAATGGTCGGCACTTGGTGAAATTTCTTTGTTATTAGTCCAAAATAGGTTATAATCACTTGTACTTTAATTTCACTACAAATATTGACAAATAATTTTAAATTAAGGGACCGGTAACCGGTCGATTAATTTAAAATTATTTGTCAATATTTGTAGTGAAATTAAAGTACAAGTGATTATAACCTAGTTTTAACTAATATAGATAAAGGTTCCATTTTTGGAAATAAATAATTTTGTTTTTCTTTCAGAGTTCAAATTTGGTGTTCGTCATATTCAGATGGTATACATGTTATTGTCAGCTCTAGCGATGGGAATGATGCGAAGTAGCACTACTGTTTCAGTCCTGGCTGTGGCTGATTGTACTCGGACTAACGAGACTTACATACAGGTACTTAATCAGAGTGCTAAGTGTGAGTTTTTCTTTTCGCATTCGATCGTGAACGCGTTTCGAGTTTACTAGGAATTTGTATGTGATTTGTACAGCGCCACCTAGTGGTAAACTGGTTTCTCACGTTTACCACTAGGTGGCCCTGTACAAATCACATACAAATTCCTAGTAAACTCGAAACGCGCTCACGATCGAATGCGAAAAGGAAAACTCACACATAGCACTCAGAAAATAAGTTGTGTGTTGCTTGGCTATCTCGGTCTCTCACGGTACTCATAGAAGCAATATCAGCTGCCGCCAACAGAATCAACGCGGCGATTTTTGTGTTTCATATGATGCTGCAGTGTATTTCCGTCTATCTTCAACAGCTTTTTTTTATATCATAAGATAGCAAACAAGCTTCCTGATGGAAAGAATCAACCATCGCCTATAGACATCAAAGGTGTTATTGGTGCGTTGCTATATTGTGGCGAGGCCTAATGCCACATGCATAAGTTTACCGGCTACCTTACCCTCCAAGCCGGAACACGACAGTGACAAGCAATGACGCTATTGCGGCAGGAATAGGTAAGGCGTTGGTACCAGACCCGGGCGAGACAATGCAGAACTCTACCACTTAGTAGCCACGATGGCAGTGACTCATATAGCCAATCAGTCGCCTTTTACGACCTGCCTGGCAGAACGGCAGTTGGCCTATTCTACAAAGGAGCCCGGGACCAACGCGGGGTAAAAAAAAAGCTTTGTGCAATGTCACGATAAATACATATGTGACCGGCTATTATTGGCTATTATTCCAAACATTTGGACTGCACATGCCTTATCGCGCAGTTGGCGGTACGTCAAAAGGTTTTAGCGCCCTAATATATCGCGCTGTGTGGTCAGACTAGCGTTGTTAATTTTCACGTTGTTTTCGTTTAATTCCGACTTATTCGCGTGGCAGCATAAAATGCAGTGAAATGAAGAAATTGTACTAGAATTCCTTCATAATTATGAGTTGTCATTATACAGGATTCAAATAATATAAATCACAAAAAAAAAAAACATTTTAGTAATAAATTGTTAGTACACAATATGTAGAAGTAAAGTTCGTCGTCAAAATGATTCAAACCACCAACAAACAACTTGGACACGATAGTGCAAATATCGTTGCCGCTAATATGTCCACGGCTTTTATCGCGATAAGTTTTTAAGTGTAAAATTGTAGAAAGCTTGGGCACACATTACTTCGGTCCGATAAGTTCACAAGTGCGGAGGTGCCAGCATGACTATGTTGAGTAGTAAGCGAATCTAACTGCGGATTGATAAGACTTAAGTTCGATTCCCGACAGAGTGAGCATTTGTGTAATGAGCATAGAATTTTGTGTTTGTGGGTTTAAGTGTTTTATGTGATCTATAAAAACTCAAAATAACCATTGAAATGGCTGATATTTCAGCTACTGATTATGCTTTATTTTTTCCTAAAGCCTTTTATAATTTACTAGTTGCGGCGTGCAGCCCGCTGCAAAAAGTTTTTAGTGAATCCCGCGAGATCACCTAACTTTTCCGGGATAAAAAATATCATATATGTTATTCTGGGTCTTCAGCCATGTAGATACTAAATTTCATCGTAATCGGTTCAAACAAACATCCACACACACATACTCACAAACTTTCGCATTTATAATATTAGTAGGATAAAATTAATTAAGCCTTTTATGTCTATATCGTTAATTATATTCGATATTGTTACGACCTTCGAGTTCATATTGTGCAACAAAATACCCCTTTATTTAATAAAGCACTACAATGCAATACGTAATTACACTGATAAACACTAACAACACACACTATACTAACACTAGAATTAACCGACTACACTGAATCACTAAACTAAAACACTTCTCGTATTTACTGTACTTTAATAATAATAATAATAATAATAATAATAATAATAATAATAATAATAATAAATGTAAAATACAATCAGTTAAAAAAGGTAAATTACAGACTAACGTTTATACTCTTAACAACTACGAACAAATAGACCCTGTGGATGAAACAGAAGGTTATAAGTATTTAGGCTATCAGCAATCACAACAAATTCATACCAAACAAATTAAAATAAATCTGACTCAGAAATTCAAAGGCAGATTAAGTAAAATATTAACCACTCACTTAAATTCTCGTAACACAACCAAAGCAATAAACACCTACGCAATATCCACCCTCTCATATGCTTTTGGAGTCATACCTTGGTCCCAAACTGAACTAAAAAACCTGCAAAGAATGATTAATACAAATATGACGAAAAACCGGAAACATCACCCGCGCTCCTGTATTCAACGTCTCACTCTTCCACGTGCCGAAGGAGGCAGAGGACTTATTGATATACAAAACTTACACAACAAAATTGTAACAGATCTCAGGGCATTTTTTTACAAAAAATCACTAAGTTCTCATCTACATAATATAGTAGCGCAAACCGATTTTAAATATACTCCCTTAAATTTAAGAAATAACAACTTTAGTTTACCTAACAACGATAAACAACAGAAATTAGACGTATGGACACAAAAATCACTGCACGGAAGACATCGCCTCGATCTTACTAATGAAAATGTTGATAAGGCTGCGTCTAATACTTGGTTAAAAAGAGGAGAACTGTTCCCAGAGACCGAGGGATTCATGATTTCTATTCAGGATCAAGTCATTGAAACTAAAAACTATAAAAAGTACATAATACGTGACCAAATAACACAAAATGACTTCTGCCGTCACTGCCACAGCAATCCTGAAACAATTCAACATATAACTAGAGCTTGTAAATCTATCACACAGACAGATTATAAGCATCGGCATGATCAGATAGCTGCAATAATTCATCAATACTTAGCACACAAATATAATTTGATTAAGGAAAAAACAGCATATTACAAATACATACCACAAATAATTTTAGAGTCTTCTACTCACAAAATTTACTGGGACCGAACTATCCTTACAGACAAAACAGTTCATTTCAATAGACCAGATATTACACTACTTGATAAAACTAACAAAATAGTTTATCTGATCGATATTGCCGTTCCAAATACACACAATCTACAAACCACTTTTACAGAAAAAATTACAAAATACACCGACCTAGCAACGGAGATAAAAAGTCAGTGGCAAGTCAGTACAGTTAAAACTATTCCTATCATAATTTCCTCAACAGGTGTCATACCTAAAACCTTACACAATAGCCTGAAACAATTACAAATTCATCCACTAACTTACATCCTATTACAAAAAGCTGCTATTTTAAACACATGTCGTATTGTTCGAAAATTTCTGTCACTCAGTTAAACAACACACAAACATGTCCTTACTTTCGCTTGGTGAAAAACCCGTGAAAGTGAGTTTGAAATCCCTTTTATTTAAAAAGGAGAAAAAGAAGATAAAAACAACAACAATAATAATAATAATAATAATAATAATAATAATAATAATAATAATAAAAATAATAATAAAATAATAATAATAATAATAATAATAATAATAATAATAATAATAATAACTTCATGACCCACAAGTAGACAACGAGGCCTCCGTGCACTGGTTACGTTTTGGGGATATATTTGGTGAAACCGAAGGTTTTGTCTGTGCAATACAAGATCAGGTTATCAAGACGAACAACCACAGGAAATACATTCTGAAGGACGGCACGATCGATGTGTGTCGGATGTGCCGAAGTCCTGGAGAAACATTAAGACATGTCATTTCCGGTTGTTCTATGCTTGCTAACACTGAGTATCTGCACAGACACAACCAGGCAGCAAAAATTATCCACCAGGAGCTTGCCCTGAAATATGGACTAGTCCAAAGCAGACTGCCTTATTATAAGTACATTCCGGAACCAGTACTCGAAAATGACCGCGCAAGACTATACTGGGACCGGCCCATCATCACGGATAGGACTATTTTCTCGAATAAACCTGATATCGTGCTGATGGACCGGGCAATCTCTAGGGTGTTTCTTGTGGATATCACCATCCCCTTCGACGAAAACCTAGTGAAAGCTGAAGCAGATAAGAAAACAAAATATCTAGAGCTGGCACACGAGGTGAAGGAGATGTGGAGGGTGGAGTCTACGGCAATAGTTCCGATAATTGTGTCTGCCAACGGCTTAGTGCCATCCAATCTTCGTAACTATCTAAATAAATTAAATATTAACCAGAATATCATCATAGCGAAGATGCAAAAAGCAGTTTTGCTCGATACTGTTAGGATTGTGCGGAGGTTTCTGGCTTAGTCGTTCTAGGCTCCGACCGCTTGGTCTCCATGTCGGAGTTATTCCGCCTTCAAGGCGAGATTTAAAGTTTAACAATAATAATAATAATAATAATAATAATAAAGTCTATAATAATTGATACTTGCTCCATAGTGAGAAAATTTACAAATATTTCGGCCGAAAATTAAACAAGTACTAAGCGACTTGGCACCAGCCCGTCCTTAGATCTTGCAAAATGTACCAGTGAATGATACTGAGAATAAACATGTATAATAATAATAATAATAATAATAATAATATTAAAGTACAGTAATTCGAATCCGATTCATAAACAATACTCGCCACCATGCGTACTTTCAAATCTACGCAGAGTAAAGTTAACCGCCGAACTATTTTACAGAACGCATAGTAAATATAAATAAATAAATATAAATATTCACGGGACAAATTACACTTACTGATCTAACCTCAAAGTAAGCAAATTATTTGCTTGTGTTATGGATGTTAGTCAACGATACTAATACATAGAAATACATATATAAATACTAGAATATATATATAATAAACACCCAAACCCGGAAATACAAATATTTATGCTCATCACACAAATGCTTGTCCCCGTCGGGGATCGAACCCGAGCCTCGTTGATTGCGTAGTCAGGGTCTCTAACCACTCGACCAACGGGGCTATATCGTTTCACACTGGTCGCCCTTACTATCGCTCCAAATCGCTACATGAAATTGAACTCTATTCGCCAACACATCCCTATTTATACCCAAAGTAAAGTTCGACCGTGTTTCCGAATATTCCGAAATTATTATTATTATTAAACAATCATTTTAAATGTTAACATGTCCTAGTACACGCTATGTTCACCCTTATGCCCAATAACAGAAGATCCGTTATGGCATAGCTTCTTGGGTAATGGCGGCTATTGTTTATCAATAGGAGCAGCCTATTTCTTTCTTTTATTTCTAGATTTTTCGAGCGTTCTAACTCGGCACTTTTCTAGATTATATTTTAGATTATTTCTAGATTATAATTATTAACTAGCTGACCCGTGCAGCTTCGCCCGCGAGTAGATTAGCATGTCATCAAGATAGATTTTCATACAAAAAAAAATACAAAAAGGCTACTTTCATGCCAAATTTCATGAAAATCGGTCTAGCGGTTTAGCCGTAAAAGCGTAACAGACAGACAGATAGACAGACCAACAGACAGATAGACAGACAGACTTTTGCATTTATAATATTAGTGTGGATATGGATTATATGCTAGCAATACCCAGGACAGACGGCTTTACGTTCTTATCCGAGACACAAGAATGGTAACACACCACCGAGTTGGTAACACGTCCGAGTTGCTAATGAGATTTTGGATTTCCAAAAAAATACCTCAAAAAAACTTAACTATACTTTGGCATGACCTGGGGATCGAGACCGACCTACAAGGCAGTCAATGTTCATATTTATCTGTTAATTTCCCTAAAATAAATATCTTACACTGTATTACATTACACTGAGATGGCCGCGGCATGCCTATAATTTCACAGCCGCATCGACAATAACCCTCATTTTTACTAAAACTTACATATATCACATTTTGTACTGCCTTAGAAAATATTTAAAAATATTAAAAAGGTGAAATTAGTTAAATTTGCGATATTATCCGCGAACTGTTCTATGTATCCTCCGTGATGGTACCGAAAAGAGAGACGTCGGTTTAATAAATGGATAAGACTCACCGATAAAATAAATATTTAAGATAGTTATTTTTTATGTAAAGTAACAACAACTTTACCACCTAGTAGCCACGATGATAGTGACACACAGGCAATCGTTTCCTTCTAAAAACTTCCTGACAAAACGGCAGATGGTCTCTTCTTTAACGGGAACCTGGACCAACACGGGGTTTGGGAAAATCTATCAATATCCAAAAACTACTCCTCGTGTTGGTCCCGGGCTTTCCCCGTGTTGGTCCCGGGCTCCTTTGAAGAATAGGCCAACTGCCGTTCTTTTTTTTTAAAGGGTAATGGGCCCACCTCTCGTTCCCACCACTGTAACTTCTGTAAACCAGAATCAACAGCGGCAACCGTCCTGATAACCTCTGAGTTGCGAGCTCAGGGTGCCCTGGGGAAAAGCTAAGCTGTCTTGGATCCCGCAACGAAATTAATCAGAAGTATATAGGAGGAGTAGGAAAATACATCTTGTTTCCCTCCCTTTTTAGCAGGAGACAGCAAAATGTTAAAAGCATAAAAATGCTACGAAATGAGACTTTTACAATCAGGTTAAGCCTGATTGCTATTGCACCACGGAAGTTTGGAAATTAGGGACCTATCAGAATGGCCTGCTTAATTTTGCTTCCAGTAGTAAGTGTGACAAAATCGTTTGAAGGCACGGAAGTTCCCACGTGTACCCACAAGATCGGAGTAATAAATTACACCGGATATACATTGGATACTATCAAGCATTTGACGACGTTCGTTTTGCCAAAGATTACACTCCCAAAGAATGTGATGTGCAGTTTGTTCATATTTACAGTTTAATGTAGAGCACTCGCGAAAGGGAGAAGGAACTAATTTAAACGAGAATAATTTAGCTTTAAAATTACCGTGGCTAGTGAGAAACTGTGCAACACAATGATCTATTTCTATCCAAGTTTTACTTAAGCGATCCCGGATGCACGGGAAAAAGTTATATAGATGCCGTCCTTTAGTTGAACAAGACCAACGCGACTGCCATTCATCAATTAATTCATTAGTAACGTCGATTACGGGATTAAAAAGGCGACGTATTTTTGTTTGGGCTTGCGAGTTGATAAATTCTGGGTTAGTGAAATTCCTAGAATTGTAATACATTGAAGCCCGACGCTGAATTTCTAAATCTAATGGTAAGACGCCTCATAAAACGGGTAAAGCTTCGGAGCTGCTTATTATATGCTTTGCATAGAAATATTAGTGCTAGACGCTGATTTTGAAGTAGTTTGTGCCAGATCGCACCACTCGTAACTTTATCAGCCCACGCTGAACAAGCATAACAGATACAACTGTCGTTCTGTCAGGCGGGTTGTAAAAGGCGACCGATTGGCTATTCGATTCACTAACATCGTGGCTACTAGGTGGTAGAGTTCCGCATTGTCTCACCCGGGTCTGATACCACCGTCTTACCTATTCCTGCCGCAATAGCGTCAGTGCTTGTTACTCTCGTGTTCTGGTTTGGAGGGTAATGTAGCCGATAAACTTATGCATGTGGCATTAGTCTTCGCCACAAGACAGCAACGCCCCATTAACACCTTCGGTGTCTATAGGCGATGGTTGACTCTTTCCATCAGGTGACACATCTGTTTGCTTGCTATCTTATAATATATATACCAACTAATGACACATAATATTCATATCATAAAGATATCATTATCTAGCTTTCTAATAATGCCTTTTACGATGATATTTTTGTTGTTGATTGTATATACTTTAATAATAAAAAAGCTTTCTCGTTATTTCACAGATTCACAACTGGGATAAAAAAATTCAAGGCACAATTTTATCGTCCTTTTACTTTGGATACGCTGTAGCGCTGTTCCCTGCGGACTTATACTTGAAGAACGTTGGCGATAAGTTGACATTTACAGCAATTCTCTTGACAAATGGCGCAATCTCTTCAGCAATGCCTACAATCATTAATAAGGTACGATTTATTTAATGTATCCAATGTTTAGAATATGCTAGTATCTAAATTTCAATTAACTAATGTACAGGTTGGCTGGTAGAATTACACATCAAACAACAAAAATATATTAAAAAGAAAATATAACTTAATTACATTGTAAACCTTGATGAAATTAGTGTTGTAATATTTAGAAAAAACATGGTTACCGCATGTCATTCTAACGAGTCTGGTTACGAGTTCGTATAGAAATGTTTATAAAAAATGAACTCCTATGACTACATATTAAAGAACATGACAGCTACTGGTCATATTTAACCAATAGAAATATAATTAAAAAAGAATATTGCTTAACTACATATTAAATCTCTAAGAAGTAAGTGTAGTTATATTACAAAAATTTTGTCACCGTGCAGACAATAGACACACACTTTAGCTGACACGTGTTGCAGCAACTCGCTGCTCGCGAATGAACCGCGATATCTACGCGCGGGAGTCTGCACTAAAATTTTTTATTGGATAATTAGGTCTAAATTTAAGTAGGTACCTATTTTGTTTACATATTCTGTATCAGAATCAAGTACTGAACACCTTCCTTCAACATATATACTTTTTTTCAGCCAGCCTGAATATTTATTTATATACATACCGCTATATAAATCTGCAGCATCGGTAGCTCATAATTTTTTTACCTGTTTGTCTCTTTGTATGCCCCTTTATAATAATTTAAGAACAGACCGATCATGATGAAAGAGTATATAGAAAAAATACGGGATTGCTCCAGCGATAGCCATATAGTTTCTACCTGTTTGTTTACCTCTAATCTGTATTCATGTTCCGTTACAACTCAAACTTGTCCTTGACGATGTTGCGCATTTGATACGCCATATAATTTCTGTTTGTCTTTCTATCTGTGTGTTTTTTATACCGTAAGATAGCAAATGAGTAAATGACCCTCCTGATAGAGACACCCATCGTCTATAGACACAAAATATATTAATGATGCGTTACTATCTTTATGGCGGGGTCCTAAAGCTGAACTGAACAGGAATACAATAACAAGCGCCGATGTTATTGCGGCATGAATGGGCAAGCTGGTGATACCAGACCTGGGCGGGTTGATGTAGAACTCTACTACATAGTAGCCAAGAGGACAGTGACCGTATATCCAACCGTTCACCTCGTACGCACTGTCTGGCTCAACGGCAGATGGTCTATTCTTCTGTGTCTGTGTATGTCCCTATATGACTCAAAAACGGCTTAATCTATCATAGTGAAACTTGGTAATCAGTGAGGATACCTTCTTGCGCAAATGGTTAGGCTATAAGATTCATTTATCATTAACTATTTTACAAGAAAACATGCTTCTGCAAATGGTTGGCTACATGATTCCTTTAGCGTTAACTAATTTACAAGAAGACATGCTGATTATATAATACAAGCACTTGTACTGTTTCACAAATGTAATTTAAATTTTATTTATTACACAATCACTTTTAAAATGACAGCCAACCGGTTTCGCCTATTAAAGCATCATCAGGGCTTTCACATTAACATTTTTCATTATACTATTGTAAAACTTAACTAATAAACATACACAAAGACTTTAATAACTAAAGATTATTTTTAGTTATTAAAGTCTTTGTGTATGTTTATTAGTTGATTTTTAGTTATTAAAGTCTTTGTGTATGTTTATTAGTTAAGTTTTACAATAGTATAATGAAAAATATTAATGTGAAAGCCCTGATGATGCTTTAATAGGCGAAACCGGTTGGCTGTTTAAAAGTGATTGTGTAATAAATAAAATTTAAATTACATTTGTAAAACACAACAAACAAGTGCTTATATTATATAATCAATATGATGCAGTTTCACCAAGTGCCGACGATGGAAATTATAAATTATATAAGAAGACATGCTTGTGCAAATGGTTGGCTATATGATATCTTTAGTGTTAACTAATTTACAAGAAGACGCGCAAGTGGTTGGCTATAAGATTCCTTTATCATTAACTAATTTACGAGAAGACATGCTTGTGCAAATGGTTGGCTATATGATTTCTTTAGTGTTAACTAATTTACAAGAAGACGCGCAAGTGGTTGGCTATAAGATTCCTTTATCATTAACTAATTTACGAGAAGACATGCTTGTGCAAATGGTTGGCTATATGATTTCTTTAGTGTTAACTAATTTACAAGAAGACGCGCAAGTGGTTGGCTATAAGATTCCTTAATTATTAACTAATTTACGAGAAGACATGCTTGTGCAAATGGTTGGCTATATGATTTCTTTAGTGTAAACTAATTTACAAAAAGACGCGCAAGTGGTTGGCTATAAGATTCCTTTGTCATTAACTAATTTACGAGAAGACATGCTTGTGCAAATGGTTGGTTATATGATTCCTTTGGCATTAACTAATTTACAGTCCTGGGTCAAACATAAGCAACGAGACCTAATAATAATCACAGTAGTAAAATTGATGCAATTTAAACGAACTTAGAAGAATTTTAATAATAATTAATTATATTTCAGGGTGGATGGTTAGCTGCTAGCAACGCTCAGCTGCTGTTGGGAATGACTCAAGCTTGCATATCACCAGTTAACTACAGTCTAATGTCGAGTTGGTTTTTACCCAGCGAAAAGAAATTATTTGGCTATATTATACATTCAGGTAATATATTTCTTTTGTGTGTATTTTTACATGCGAGGAAAAACATGTAGATTTTTTCTGGTGCCTCAGTATAGAGACATTCTATCTAAGTCTTCATCTAAGTAAGTATTCGCTAGGCAGTTCGTTAAAGGAAACAAAGGCTAAAAGTCTTAGCATTATAGTGACTATTACATTTTTATATATCATAAGATAGCAAACAAGCAGATGGCTCTCCTGATGAAAAGAGGCATCCATTGCCTATAAACACCAAAGACTGTAACTGTGCGTTGTTTTGCTTTTAGCGTGCCCATAAGTTTACCAGATACCCTCCAAACTGGAACACGACAGTGACACGCACTGACGGTATTACTGCAGGAATAGTTAAAATGGTAGCACCAGATCCGGGCGAGATAATGCAGAACTCTATCATCTAATTAACATAGTAGAGCTCTGCAACATCTTGCCTGAATTTTACACCAATGCTGTATTTTTTCTGCTGCAGTTACGTCAATTCATATATATCCCGGTTTTTGATGACATGGAGGGTAAGGTAGGCGAGGAATTATTTTTTTAAAAGGGAGGGGGCAAACGGACCGTAGGCTCATTTGATGGTAAATGATTACCGGCGGCCATAGGCAACTACACTATCATTTTCTCTTGAAGTTGCGTTTCCAGCGATTTAAAAGTAAGTTGTTTCCTGGAGGTCCCTAACAAGTCGTATCCGTTTGAAAAAAAACTACTGATAGCTCGTCGTAATTAATGCATGCTACCGACGGTAATCAATGACTATTACAGAAATAGTAACACACCATTAGTTCCATTTGTATCTATATTTTTTTTTAGAAATTTCTTTCTATTAAGCTATTTCTTTCTAATAGGAATGTCATCTACTAAATATAAAAATAAAAATTTCGGCTTATAGCGCAAATTATGCTTTTATCAACTAAATGAGAGTTTTAGTAACTAATGTGATGAATTGTGGCAGAATTGACTGTAGTATTATTTTAGGAGGTAAATTTGCGCATGTAGCTTTACATTTGATTACTGGGTGATAGAGTTTTGCATTTTTTCGTCCAGGTCTTACCTATTCCTGCGGCAATAGCATGAGTTTACCGGCTGCCTTACCCTCCATTTTGGAACACGACAATAACAAGCACTGACGCTATTGCAGTAGGAATAAATAAAGTGGTGGTACCAGACCCGTACGAAACAACTCAGAACTTTACCATCTAGTAACCACGGTGATAGTGACACAGCCAAACGTTTGCCTTCTACAAACTTCCTGACAAAATGGCAGACGGTCTCTTCTTTAACGGGAACCTGGATCAACACGGGGTTTGGGAAAATCTATCAATATCCAAAAACTACTCCTCGTGTTGGTCCTGGGCTTTCCCCGTGTTGGTCCCGGGCTCCTTTGAAGAATAGGCCAACTAGCGTTCTGCCAGGCGGGTCGTAAAAGGCGACCGATTGGCTATTTGATTCACTAACATCGTGGCTACTAGGTGGTAGAGTTCCGCATTGTCTCACCCGGGTCTGATACCACCGTCTTACCTATTCCTGCCGCAATAGCGTCAGTGCTTGTCACTCTCGTGTTCCGGTTTGGAAGGTAAGGTAGCCGGTAAACTTATGCACGTGGCATTAGGCCTCACCACAAGATAGCAACGCACTATTAATATCTTTGGTGTTCACTCCATTAGAAGTTTGCTTTTTTGCTATCTTATGATATAAAAAAAATATTCATTAATGGCGACGTAGATATTAATTATTATTAATGTATAATGTAGATAATAGATATTAAAGTCCCTAAGCGGTGTTTGTTTCACAACAAGCAGGAAATCCGTCTCCACCACCATATTCTAGATGCGCCGTTAACATCTATCAGTCGGTTTTTGCGTATAATTTTCGTATACCAATCTTTTTTTATATTATAAGATAGCAAACAAGCAGATGGGTCTCCTGATGAAAATAATCAACCATCGCCTATAGACACCAAAGGTGTTAATGGTGTGTTGCTATCTTATGGCGAGGTCTAATGCTACATGCATTAGTTTACCGGCTACCTTACCCTCCAAACCGGAACACGACAACGACAAGCACTGACGCTAGCTATTGCGGCAGGAATAGGTAAGGCGATGGTACCAGACCCGGACGAGACAATGCAGAACTCTACCACCTAGTAGCCACGATGGTAGTGACTCGCATAGCCAATCTGTCGCCTTTTACGACCTGCCTGGCAGAACGGCAGTTGGTCTGTTCTTCAAAGGAGCCCGGAACCAACACGGCGGAAAACTATGAAATAATCTCCTTAGCTTAGTTTTCCCAGGCAGCTATGACTTGATTAAGGTTATTTTAAGAGGCTTACCTGCCTCCACTTTTAAATTTCACCTTTTTAATCTCTCAGCTACTCTTATCACACTTTATTACATTTTCTGTGACAAAAGGTGGGCTCTGTAAATTGGAAATGGAACATATAAAGAGTGCAGTTTATATCGAATCATATAAACCATTTTCAACATTTAAAAAATAATACCCTTAACGTAAAACGCTGAGTCGCTAGATTATAAATGCTGATTAATCCCAAAGTAAAGAAGGATTTCACCAAGTTGAACCAGTTCACGTCGGTCGATCGGCCAGATACAAGGTTGCAGGTTCAAAACAAGTCTTATCAAAATTTTTCTCAGTTAAGTATGTTAAACTGTCTAAAAGAAGGAGCTGTCCCAACATATAATTATTTGATTCTTGTTTCAGATAAATATGAATTTCTTTAAAATTTATATTACAGTAATAAATGTTTTAAAGTAGGTCTACATATATCTACATATGCCTTTTAATTTATGTAATATTTGTCTGATTATCCATTATTTCCTTCTTTCCTTCGCTGCTTATAAACGCTTCCGAAGCCAGTATCACATTGGCGACAACTCTTTATGTTGTAAATATCCATGGACAGTAGCCTCTATTTAAAATCAGATTTTACATTTATACTATATTTATTTCAGCAATTCACCTCGGTATAATTCTGGCTTTTCCAATATCTGGTCTCTTGTCTGAAGCCAGACTAGGTTGGGAGCTAATATTCTATTCCCAGGGCATGATGACATTGTCCATGGCTGCAATATGGATGTTATTGACTGCCAGCAATCCTAATAAACATGAAGCAGTAGGAGACACAGAAAAAGAAATGATCAAGGAAGCGCTTTCAAAATATAGAGAGGTATTTTACACATTTTTTAATACTAACTCCGTATATACGCGGCTTTTTCCGCATTAAAGAATTTTTATTAATAAATCCTATTCTAAAGTGTTAAATTCCTTAGCTTGAGATAAATAATTTCCAAAATTATTTTAGACTAGCGACCTGCTCCAGGTTCACATGGGTAATGTATACAAAAAACTTTACAAATCTTCCTCGAGAATTCCTCTATCCATTGGGGAAAACTACATGAAAATTCATTCAATGGTTTTTGAGTTTATCATAGATAGACAGACGTGGCTGGGGCTTTGGTTTATAAAATGATGGTAAAAATATTATTAAAACCAGTTGAATAGTTACGAGTATCCAAGTCTTTCTTTTCTGTAATATTTCTATTGAATAATTGAAATAATTATGAATAAATAAATAAAAGTAACATCACGCCAGTTCCCTTGCGAAGTAGGTGGAGTAAACGTAACATCTACAGACTTTCGAGCAAGGCCTGATAATTTTGAAATCTAACTCAGTTCAAGTTCAAATGGAACATTTAATTGAGGTTTGACTCTACCTTATCCTTAAAAATATCGATTTCTTTATGGAGCAAGGTTATAAGTATTTTGAATCAATAAACCAATTTATAGAGGTGTTTTAAAATACTTTGACCTTTATCCGCTCCCGATCTTTTCCACAATTTTGAATGTACACTAATTTCAATGTGGTATTAAGCAATATTCTCTTTTTTATTATATTTTTATTACTATATTTTTATCGGTTACACAATAACAATAACTACTATGTGCTTCATTATATACAGTCTTTTACCACTCAACTTATGTAAATAACACGTCACTTTGTTCACAAGCAGGAAACATGTTGACGCACATATGATAAAACGCTCCCATCACTGTCAAAATTGTAATACATTTGTAGATATATTATATCGTAAAAAAATAAAAACAAGCCATGCTGTACTGTTTTATCGTACTAAATGAGATGATAATGAGTAAAAATTACCCTTGAAATGATTTTATTTCATTGGTAAGTAGTATGAGTGTATTTCTGGGTTTGAATGCAAGCTACACTGACTAAATAAGAAATTGCCTAGAACGCCGCATGAATTTCATCCGTGGTTGCACCAGATCATTAACTATCGTGTCTTTTATGTACAGTCTTTTACCAATCAACTTATATAAATAACATGACATTATATTCACAAGCAAAGCTACTTACTAAAAGTTAGCTAGTATTAAAATATGATTGTTGATTTAAGAGTTAAAAAACATGGGGTCTTGCCCATGTTTTTTGTTTCATACATTGTTTTTTTTACTTAGTACCTTAAAGTTAAATATTTTCCGTAAGATTCTATATCAAATGCTTAAATTATCCGCAATTAATAAATATTTTTTAACTCGCTAAATAAAGTTGGAATTTAGATAAGGTTGACGAAAACAATCAGTTCTCTCCTTAGGAGTCTGTGCTTAGGTATTTGTCATTGGGTATCTTCAGTACAACTGCCAATCTCAGAAATCTGACATTGACAGAAATCTAAGCTAAGATTTTGCGGCAAAACTAAAAAAAATTAGCTTTAAACTATTTTTTAGTACAAAAACAAGGAGAATTTTTATATGTTACTTATAATAAAATTTGTGATATATAAACTTATTGCTATTTTAATGTAAATGTTATTAAAATTTTATACAATGTAACAAATATGATGATAGAAGTCATTAAAGTCTCAATATTTTTATATGCTTGTTCCTAGCGATATATTTTATTTAATTAACTTTAAAAACGTAGAAAATTATTCTAGTTCATCTAATATACGTTACTGCGAAAGACACGCAAGGGATGTACAAAACCAAAATCGTCTGTGTTCTTTGTTGATATTTCATTTTATCGACAAAAATCTTTAACATCAATCGTATTTGAGAATTCATATTCATCTATACGTCGTTTATCATTACGAGAAATGCTTGCTTGTTTACAATTTTATGTCGTTAATTGTATGAACATTATCCTTACATGAGGCATATTTTTTCTGTGAGTACGATGATTACATACGTACACGCTACACAAACATAAAACGCCCTTTGTAAATGATTGGGAACACGCATAGCTCAACTATACATATTATTATTTACACAGACAATGTTGTTCTTCACTTTTGGTAATTGTTTCATAACAAAGCTCTATTAAATTCGTGGAGTTGTATAGTATCCAATTAATCATACTATTTTCCTCGTGTTGGTCTGGGCTCCCTTTTAAAAATAGACCATTTGTTGTTGTGTCAGGCATTTCGTCACAGGCAAATAAGTGGCTTGCCATTTTATTGGTTTGTGTGTGATTGAGTAACAAACAACGATACATCCAAATACTCAAACTTTGTTTTTATGTCATGAGATAACAAACAAACAGGTGGCTTCCATAAATACCAAAGATGCAAATGGTTGCTATCTTGTAGCGAGGTCTAATGCCACATGCAAGAGTTTACCAGCTACCTTACCCTTCAGACTGGAATACGAAAATAATAAGCATTGACGCTATTGCGACAGGAATAACTTTTCCTGCAGTGGCACCAAATATCCGGGTAATTCCTCGTGTTGGTTCCGGACTCCTTTGAAGAATAGACCAACTGCCGTTCTGCCAGGCGGGTCGTAAAAGGCGACCGATTGGCTATACGAGTCACAAACATCGTGGCTACTAGGTGGTAGAGTTCTGTATTGTCTCGCCCGGGTCTGGTACCAGCCTTACCTATTCCTGCCGTAATAGCGTCAGTGCTAGTCACTGTCATGTTCCGGTTTGGACAGTGAGGTAGCTAGTAAACGTATGGATGTGGCATTAGACCTCGCCACAAGACAGCAACGCACCATTAACATCTTTGAAGTCTATAGGCGATGGTTGACTCTTCCCATCAGGAGACCCACCTGCTTGTGTGCTATCTTATAATATAAATACCACATAAATAACACATTTATATTCGTAATATATATATATATATATATATATATATATATATATATATATATATATATATATATATATATATATATATATATATATATATATATATATATATATATATATATATAAATCGATTTATTACAGAGAAAACTGGTAAAACCTTGGGGCCGCATCATCAGGTCGTGGAGTTTCTGGGCATTGGCCAGTGCTCATACTGCAGCCAATACAGTCTTTATTTTTTTCCTGTCTGAAATACCGGCATTCTTACAAACAATTAATATGTCTCTCCGAATTGTAAGTTTTTTATTTAATATAGTTTTTTATTAATATATTTTTCCGGGAAATAAAGCAATGAAACATATGACTTTCTCTATGCAAAGAGAAACCATCGGCTATAGACACAAAGAGGTTAATAATGAGTTGCTATCCGCGTGCTGGGATGGCAATAAGACGCAATAGTTCACCCACTACCTTACCCTCCAAACCGGAACACGACAATGACAAGCTTTGACGGTATTGCGGCAGGTATAGGTAAGGTGGTGATAGCAAATACATCCATCCATCCAAACATCAAAACTTTCGAATTTATAATATTATAATATATAATATAGATATAGATTAACTCTTGCAAGCTTCAATTTTAGAGCCATTGTAATTTTACTCAAAAAAACCTTACAGCCTGTGTATATCATAAAAAGAATCTGGATGAAGAGATTCACCTGGCATTATTTTTAGGGTTCCGTATCTAAAAAACCGCAATATTATTACTAAGTCTTCGCTGTCTGTCTGTCTGTCTGTCTGTCACCAGGCTATGTCTCATAAACTTTCATAGCTATAAAGTTTAAATTTTCAAAAATTATGTATTTCCGTTGCCGTTATAACAAAAAATACTAAAAATAAAAAAAATGTAAATATTATTACCATTACCATAAACGTGTTTTTTCTTATTTTTTTGCTATGATGGTACGGAACCCTTCGTGCGCGAGTCCGACTCGCACTTGGCTGGTTTTTTTTAAAATAGCTTAGTTAGCTTAGTTATTAGCTTACTCATTTTTAAAAGGCCGGCAACGCAGCTGCAATATCTATGGTGCTGTGGCTGTCCGTGGGCGGTGGTAATCACTTAACATCAGGTGAGCTTTCTGCGCGTTTACCACTTTTTTTCTATTAAAAAAGAAATAATATATACTAGCTGACCCGGCAAACGACGTTTTGCTATATAAATTATTGAATTAGAAAATAGAGGTGGATGATAGGAGGGTGAAAGTTGAAGGTTGTATGTATTTTTTAATGGCACATTATAACAAAAATGAAAAAAAAATGGGGCGGACAACCCTTATCACTTAAGGGCATGAAAAATAAATAGTAACTGATTCTCAGACCCACTGAGTATATATATAAAATTTTATAAAAATCGGTCTAGCCGTTTCGGAGGAGTACGGTAACTAACATTGTCACACGAGAATTTTATATATGTCGTAGTGAAATTGTCAGTACCGTTACATTATAATCTACCTAAGTGATATTATAATTTAACTGCTAACCTAAACTAACCAAATTATAAAATCCCTAGGTAGATTATAATCTAACGGCTATTGACAATTTCACTGCGACATATATAAGACAAGATATACGGTGTTACGAAAACAATTTTTTAAACCGTGCATTTTTGAATTTTCCAAACTATTTTAATGTTTCGTTTTTCTTCATTTCAGATTAGTTTGCAGTCTGTGTATCCGCTCCTAGCAATGTGGGCGGTATACAGCCTCACATCACCCGCTAGTGAATATATTCATCGAATTTTTCAGTACGGCTTTATTTTTGAAATGAAGCATTACAGGAAAATCATCACCGGATTGGGTTAGAGTTTTACTATTAAATTTATCGCTGACGTCTCCATAACTGGTTACTTTTCTGAGAAGATTCTCAGATAAGGAACCATAATTTTTTTTGCGCGAGGTAAAGTGTCGTTACTTTACCTCGCGCAATTTTTTTGTAGAACCAATTACTGGCTGGGGCTTTTTCGTACAAATGCGACTTAGGGACCTTCAAGAAAAGAGCTTACTAATTATTTTAGTGTTATAGCACTCACCCCGTGCTAGAGAGAACTTGAAAAACTTTAAAAACAACAAAGAAATATATCAACACGCGGGACTTGAACCTGTGACCTCCCCTAAAGCCGGGTTGCTCTCCGACTGAGCTAGTGTTGATAGACTCGACGTGGCGAAATTTTTCTTTGCTGATCGATTCCATCCATTATACTGATCGCTAGCTATACATACGTATAACTAGTCAAATGAGGTCATCGTTACAGATGAAATTCACATTTATAATTTTTTCTTATTGTTGATATTTTTCTTTTTTTTTTAAGTTTTTCAAGTTTTCCCAAGCACGAGGTGAGTGCTATAACATAAAAATAATTAGAAACACGAAAGTACTGATCAAAATTATAAATGTGAATTTTATCTGTAACGACGTACTCATTTAATAGTTATACGTATGTATATCTAGCGATCAGTGCAATCGATGGAACGATCATATAGCAAAGAAGAATTTCGCGACGTTGAGCCTGTTGACACTAGCTCAGTGGGAGAGCATTCCGGCTTTAGAGGAGGTCGCAGGTTCGAGTGCCGCGTGTCGATATTTTTCTTTGTTTTTTTTTTTAAGAGCTTATTCATTCTAAAAGACCGGCAACGAAATTGCAAGACCTCCGGTATTGCGGATTTTCATGAGCGGCGGAGATCACTTAACATCAGGTGCACCTCTTTCGCGTTTGCCACCTTGTCTATGAAAAAAAAGTGATGAACCAAAACGTTGATATTTTTTAAAGCATCAAACATCCAAGCATCTTTATAAGAATAAATCATCTGTCCTTCTGCCAGGCAGTTTGTAAAATGTGATAGATTGGCTAAACATGTCACTGCCATCATGATTATAACAATTGGTAGAGTTTTTCAAAGTCTTGCCCGGGTTTGGTACTACCGGCTTACTTATGTCTACCTAAACAGTGTATTTTTTTATTTATATCAATAGATAGCAAATAATTAGGTGCCTCTCCTGATGGAAAGAATAAAAAAACCGGCCGAGTGCAAGTGGGACTCGCACACCAAGGATTCCGTACCATCGTAGGAAGTCAAAACTGTACATTGAATATTTTTTTAAAAGAAGACGTCGTGCGTGATCTACAATCGATATCGAAGCCAAAAATATAGTTTTTAGAATTTTTGTCTGTTTGTCTGTATGTATGTCCGGGGTAAAAAAAGTACTGCATGGATTTACTTCAAATTTTGCATGAATATTACTAACAGGTCGGATCAACATATAGGCTACATATTATCACGCTATCACCTACGGGGGAGGAGCTGTGCGGAGTAAACGAAGTCCGTACGGACGAAGTCACGGGTAACAGCTAGTCATCTATAAAAAGTATTTTTATTGTATGGTTCCGCAAGTTTTCCTTTATTCAGGCTGAACTCAGGTTAGGTTAGGTAAACCCTTTAGGTTTTGATTCCCTTATGAGTTTAGAAAATTTGCGGAAATTTGTTTCATAAACGTCTGTATCTTTTGATTGGATTGGCTTAGAAGTTTTATTTTTTCACAGCTTTAAGGCACAGTAGGCTAAAGTATTTGAAATAAATTTCAGCTTAATACCTCAACCCGTTCCTGAGAAAAAGGGTCTTGACAGATTGACGGACGGATAACAAAGTGATCCAATAAGTGTTTCGTTTATTCCATTCGAGGTGCGGAACCCTAAAAACCATTGCCTATAGAGACCAAAGATGTATAATTCATTACAAGCCATGTGACATGATTAATACGCTACATGCATAAGTCTACTGACTCACCCTCCAAATCAGAATATCCCGCGTTGGTTCCGAGCTCCATTAAAGAATAGGCGAACTGCCGTTCTGACAGGCACGTCGTAAAAGGCGACCGATTGGCTATTTGAGTCATTACCATCATGGCTACTAGGTGGTAGTCAGGTGGTAGGTGCTTGTCTTGGTCGTGTTCCGGTTTGGAATGTAAGGTAGCCGGTAAACTTATACATGTAGCATTAGACCTCGCCACAAAATAGCAACGTATCATTAACATTTTGGTGTCTATAGGCGATGTTTGACTCTTTCCATCAGGAGACCCATCTGCTTGTTTGCTATCTTATGATATAAAAAATATCACAGTGACAAGCATTGTCACTAATGTGGTAGGTATAGAAAAGGCGGTGGTACCAAATCCCAGAGGGGGCGTCGTTGCAGATCTACGTATACTCCTTAGGAATTACTATAATGGTGACACGTATCTATAGCCAATCATTCAGCTTTTACGAAAATCCTGGCAAAATGTTAGATGGTCTATATGGTAAAAAAAATAAACAGTCTATATGGTAAAAAAAAATAAACAATCTCCAACTATTTGCCATCTATACGTATAACTCAAAAACTACTGAATTTATTTTGATAGAACTAAAACTGTTTTCTAAGTTAAAATATACCTAATTTATACAAAAAATAATTATCTTAATAAGGCTCGTAGTTGTCGAGGAATTTGTGGAAAAAAATACCCAAGCTTACGAAATTGAGTGCACGTGCTCGGATGCCTAAATAGACTCAAATCGCCTCTGTGGTCTATTTGTCCGGCGTCCGTGGTGACCAGTGGTCACATGAGGTGCCAATTTCGATTCTCGGGTTAGGCAATTCAAAAATATGTTTGTTTTACAGTTTTCTAATACAAAACAACTTTGCCCGGGATTGGACAAGTGCCCTTTTGGCGATAGTCTTGACACCTATCACATTGTGGGACATAGCGTCTTCGGCTAATCATGGGGGCAATGGTTATTGTGCCGCTGCCTACCTATTTGGGAATATGGGCCTGAAGATACTCAAATATTATTTATTAATTTCTAGCAATACTTATTACATATATACATGTCAAACTGACAACCTCCGGTTTTTCTTTAGTTAAAACGAGAATAATACAAATGCGAAAATTAATTAAAATCCAATCAATATGTTTGAATTTCAGGTGCTGCTGGTGTAATAACAGGCTTGGCAATATTGCCTCATTTAAGCCCTAATTGGCCTCTATTAGCCTTGACAGTTTTAAGCGGGGTACTCGGCTTGATTGGGTTTCAATTCTCCGGCTTTTTGGTGAGCGTTGTAATACAATTTCAATTTAGTTTAGTTTATGTTTCATTGTTTATTCAGACTTATATAAGCGATCGGTTTCGACTTCATGAAATTTAAATTTAATATTGTTGTTATCATTTCGTCGATACAGTTTTGATGACTAGTAAGTTTCTTATGTACTTAGTAATAGTTGAGTAAGTTTTGAATACAAAAACAAACTGAAATTCTAGTTCATTATACTTAAATAATGAACTACTTATGTAAGAATTTTGCCATGTTGGACTATTGATACATACTCATAACTTAACTGGTATTCCTGCTGCAATAACGTTAGTGTTTATCACTGTAATGTTACGGATTATAGTACTTAGGTAGCCAGTAAACTTATCCAAATGACATAAAGACGCACCATTGATGTCTTTGGTGTCTATAGGCGATGACTGTTTCTCTCCACTAGGGGAACCATGTGCTTGCTTATGATATAAAAAATATATATAAATATAAAAAGATTAAAAAAAGGTTTTCTGTGGTATTTTTGCTTAACATTACTTCAGTATTAGAACTATAGGTGGTTTTATAAGCTTGTGTCATTTAAAAATATAATTGTAATTTTATAGTTTTAAATCACTCCAGGCATGTCGTAAAAGGCGACCGATGACGACCTGGTATTGACACGTGTCATTGTGGTAGAGTCCCGCTAAAGCTCACCCGGGTATATGGCACCAGTGCCATACCATTACTACCGCAATAGCGTCAATGCTTGTCATGGTGGTAATCCAGTCTGAAAGCAGGTAGACTTATGCCTATTTATTTATTTATAACTAGCTGTTGTCCACGACTTCGTCCGCACGGACTTCGTTTATTTCGCACAGCTCCTCCCCCTTAGGTGATAGCGTGATAATATGTAGCCTATATGTTGACCCGACCTGTTAGTAATATTCATGCAAAATTTGAAGTAAATCTATGCAGTATTTTTTGAGTTTACCCCGGACATACATACAGACAAACAGACAAAAATTCTAAAAACTATATTTTTGGCTTCAATATCGATTGTAGATCACGCCCCAAGTATTCTTTTTAAAAAATATTCAATGTACAGTTTTGACGTTCCTTCAATTTTATTATATGTATAGATATTGCATTGAACATATTTATAATGACAGAATATGTATACAATAACAAGAGGGAACAATGTTCCGCCATACGCTTATGGCATGCAAGTCTTACATACTAAACTAGGATATGACAGTTATATAGTTAATAATTGAATAATTAATTACAATTTTATTACAATACATGCCAATTTTTGCATGCAACTAATATTTCATTTAAAACAATAAAGCGAATATTTAGTCCTAGAAAAAAATGTGTTAGTGAAATATTTTTCAAACATTGTTTTTGTTCTCCTTAAATGACAGATACTAATTAAATGTATAGAATGAATAAGAAAAAAAAACCATTTACGAACCTCTTTTGTAAAAGTTGTAGTTTTCAATTCTCTGAATGTTTGGGGTAGCGCGTTGTAGGTCTTAATTTTATTTGCGTAGCAATTTTGTTTGTAAAGTACGCTAGAACATTTGGGGAACTTTAACCTGGTGGGATCCCTAAGAAGTAAAAATTCGGTTTTCAGAATCAGTTCTGATAAATAGATGAGGATATTTCCTTATGAACAAAGCTGATTCATAAATATATAGGGAAGTTAGTGTCAGGATGATTAATTTTTTGAAAAAAAAAAACAGGATATTAAAAGACCTACTCTACAAATTCGCCGAATAATCTTTTTTGTACGATGAACAGCCTTTGACTAGAGGTTGAATTACCCCAAATAAGAATGCCATGTCTAAGAACCGAGCCAACCTATTTGTGGTAAGCAATTAACGCGGAACTTTGCCCTGCCAGAGATCTAACTCTACTTAATAAGAATACATAACTATTCAGTTTCGAGCAGACACTATTTACTTGGGATTTCCAGTTACAATTCTTACCTATTATTAAACCTAAAAATTTGGTTTCATCCGTTTCTTTTAATGTGTTTCCGTTTCATTGAATACTTAATGTCGAATATATATATATATTTTTATATCATCAGATAGCAAACAAGCAGATGGGTCTCCTGGTGGAAAGAGTCAACCATCGCCTAAAGACACCAAAGATGTTAATGGTGCGTTGCTATCTTGTGGCGAGGTCTAATGCCACATGCATAAGTTTACCGGCTACCTTACCCTCCAAACCGGAACACGACAGCAACAAGCATTGACGCTATTGCGGCAGGAATAGGTAAGGCGGTGGTACCAGACCCGGGTGAGACAATGCAGAACTCTACCACCTAGTAGCCACGATGGTAGTGACTCGATAGCCAATCGGTCGCCTTTTACGACCTGCCTGGCGGAACGGCAGTTGGCCTATTCTGCAAAGGAGGCCGGGACCAACACGGCGGATAGTAAGGTTTTCTATTTGTAAATCTGATATAGTTCGTTTTTGATAAATTTACGTTTAAATTATTCTCTTTGAGCCAGTTCCTTATTTAGTTTACGGTATTACTTATATTTGTTTCATAGTTTATACTTAAATCACAGTCTGGAATTATAATGGATATGCCATCTGCAAATAAATTGACTTTCAGATGCATTCGTCAGATCGTTTAATAGTACAAAGACTTGCAAAGGTCCGATTATAGTTCCTTGGGTGACACCCAATTTACTGACTTTTGTAGTAGAAAAGAAGGAATTAAGGTTAAAATTTTGGTCTAAGACCGATATTTCTATATATTGAGTACGATCGGTAAGGTAGCTTTAAAGCCATTTTAATGTAGGGCCTCTTACACCATACTTTTCGCATTTTCCTAGGAGTATTTTGTGATTGACATGGTCAAATGCCTTGTTCATATCGATAAAGATAACAGTCACGGGAAGTTTTTCATCAATTTATTCAGTGACTTTTTAATTAAGGAGAAAATTGCAAGTGGTGTAGACTTATTTTTCTGAAATGAATGACATTGATATGATATTACCAATCCATGTTTTTTGGTGTATATAGGTGATGGTTTCTCTTTCCATTAAAAGAGCTATCTACTTGTTTGCTATCTAATAATATAAAAAACTATATTTGCAAAATAACTAGCTTCGTCGCGTCGTAGCGTCGATTTTATTTTTTCCCATTTTTTCTGTTGCACATCAAAGGTAACTTTATATCTTTTCGCTGCAGTTGTTATTTTCCTTGTTATTTTAATGAGAACAGTTCCTGACTATTGACTTTCGAAGAAACCACTGAAAAATATTCTACTGAAATGTAAATCTTCCACAGGACTATTTCAAGTTAGATAATTTAAAAATAAATAAATACATATCTAACTTTGTTAGCATCAATTGTTAATAATTTATTATAAAAAAGGGAATCTAACAGCCGTGAACCTTATATAAGTAGTATCTAATTCCACCGTAAATTGCTTTAGTTCCCGTGTTGGTTCTGGACTCTTTTAAATAATAGACCATCTGCCGTTCTGCCAGGCAAGTCGTGAAAAGTGACCGAATGTCTATGGGAGTCACTACCATCGTTACTGTTAGGTGGTAGAGTTTTGCATTGTCTCGCCCGGGTCTAGTACCACCGCCTTACATATTTCTACTACAATAGCGTCAGTGCTTGTCACTATCGTGTTCCAGTTTGGAGAGAGCGTTGTCATGTAAAATTATCGTAAGTAAATTGACTTTATAGGTTTTTTATTTCATTTAAAAACGATTATTTTAAATTATTTCACATTTAAAATTATTACAAAGTATTTATATGAACTAGTAAATCCACGCATTAAATGGATACGCCTTTCAAGGCAATTTCTTAGGCTCTCATCGTAGTTTGCATTCACACACAGAAACACAGAGTTATACTACTTACTGATGAAATAAAATCACTCCAAAGGTAATTTATAAACCTTGTCATCTCATTCGGTGCGATAAAATAGTACAACAGTAAAATAGTACAATAGTTGTCGCCTTTGTGGTCTAGTAGTTCAGCGTTGGCGTTGACCACATGAGGTCCTGGGTTCATTTCCCGGGTTCGGTACATAAAAAAAGTGTTTTTTCAGTTTTCTAATAAACACAAAGTTGCCCGGGATTGGAAAGTGCCCGGTTGACGATAGGCTTACCACCTATCACATTTTTGGGATCAAGTATCTTCGGCTAATTATGGGTGCACTTGTTATACCTCTGTCTACCCCTTCGAGGATACGGACATGAAGATACTTAAAATAGTACAACATGGTTTATTTATTTTTCACAATATGTCAACAAAAATGTATGATACTTTTGACAATGATGGGAGCATTTGCTCATTAGCACGTTGACGCGTTTTCTTCCCATTTCCATGTCTATTTGTATTCATGTGGTCTATGAATAAAACCGTGCATAAAATTAAATTGATCACATCAGTGGCATTTTGTATAATATACAAAACTGCACATGAGAATTAAGGTTAAAAAAACTTATTTTTATACAATCAAGATGCCTTTTCTGCTCTTGCATTCTCTTATCATATTACAAGACCAATTCTTGTGTTTAATTTAAACTGCTTCAATTATAATACATAAGGATTGGCCTTTGTGTATTGGTCACTGGCTGGAAAACATCAGAGCAACCAAACCCTCTGTTAACTTACTTTAAGTACTTTTATTTAAAGTCCTAAATCTGAAGACATAAATTAACAGATATTAATTCTGTGTCATATCAGCGAAATTTGAATGAATATGAATAATATACAAGCCGAAATATAGCACAAAATCTCTCAGTATGATGTTCGCGTCTTGAGGAAATTTCATCTTCATGTAAAGCACATTTTAAATAAAGCACGTACCTATATTGTCTGCATGCTGCGCTACAATTCAGAGAAATAATAGTAATAATTTTAGTTTATTGTTAGGCTATGATGTATAGGGTTTTGAACATGGATATGCAAAAAAGTTTTTAACTTCCCGCTTTGTATGTAGATAAAGAAGTTACTGATTTTGGCCCGATTTTCTAAAATCGAGTTTTCATCAGATGACCACGTTTTGAGGTCCTAGAAACCTTTTCTATATAGCTGTGGTAAAGAGGTAGGCAGAGGTACAAGTGCACCCACGATTAGCCGAAGATACTTGGTCCAAAAAGTGATAGGTGACAAGTTTATCGCCAATCGGGCACTTTCCAATCCCGGGCAACTTTGTGTTTATCAGAAAACTGAAAAAAAAAACACTTTTTTTAAGTACTCGACCCGGGAATCGGACGCGATAGAGGCGATAAAAGACAGTATTAAGAAAATTGCGCGGAAATCTATAAAATTTAAGAATAGATACTTAATGACCGTATAAAGTTCAATGACCTTTCGGCTGCCTAGAAGGACAATCCCGTATAATAATATAAAAGTTACGTGTCACGTTGTTTGTCCGCTATGGATCCCTAATATGTATGTCAAAACAACGTTTGCCGGGTCACCTAGTATTAATATAGATCAGCACTTTAACATTTGGTTCAGAAATATTCTAAACCACGAAATATTTCAAAATGGATGATTTTAATTTTCCTGGCCACATCGACAAGTGTACTTCACTCAGCGGCAAACGGTTGAATATCACCGATTATTGCATATTAACTGTAAAATGTGGTTTAATTTCGAATTAATCGTTCAAGCCTCTCATTTACAGGTAATTACTATAAAGCAAAGGACATTTTTATCTTTATATTAATACGTAAAGCAAAAACTTTGTAACCATTTTTACAACTATGATGTGAACGGAAAAATATGAAATTTGGCACAGAGAAATTTTAAATGGTGAAAAAGTTAATATTTTTATATAACATACGTTAGAGTTTACTCCCGTGTTGATCCAGGCTTTTTTGATTAATAGCCCAACTACCGTTCTACCAGGCAGGTCATAAAAAGCGACCGACCGAGTCCCTAAAATCGTGGCTACTAGATGGTAGAGTTCTGGATTGTCTCGCCCGGGTCAGGTACCACTGCCTTACCTATTCCTGCCGCAATAGCGTCAGTGCTTTAACTGTCGTGATCCGATTTGGAGGGTAAGGTAGCCGGTAAATTTATAAATGTAGCATTTAGACTCCGCCACACGAATAGCATCGCACCATTAACATCTTTGGTGTCTATATGTGATAGTTGTCTTTTTCCATCAGGAGACCTTTCTGCTTGTTTACTATCTTATAAAAAAAATGTCAGATGGTCTATTCTTCAAAGGGGTAGTTCAGCAGTACTCGCTTCAGTATAAGCAAATTAAGTCTTAGGTTCGAATCTTGTGTCGGGCGATTCGTTCTTTATAAAATTTCAGATTTTTCTGAAAAAATCCCTTACCCGAGACTAACTACAAACCCAATTTGACGATATATTAGCCACCTGTTCATTTTTGATTTAATACCGTCGACTAATCTGAGGTTAGGTATATAGAAATAGGTACAGTGCTTTTCACTATCATCTTCTGGTTTAGTAATGTAGCCGGTAAATTTATGCATGTGACATTAACACTGCCACAGGAGCAACAACGCACCGTTAATATGCTAATATATATGGAGACACTTGAGGCAATAGAGAGGCGTGCCAAGAGGCTCATAAACGACGATGATCTGGTAGGCAAAATACTCCAGAGACTCGCTCATTGCCGCAGAGTGGCTAGTTTATCGGTTTTTTATCGGATACATTTTGGAGAGTGCGCTGCGGAATTGCACAACTTAATTCCAACATTTCCGTTTTTCTATCGATCGTCGAGGCGCACAGAATCTAGGCATCGCCATATGGTGGACGTTCCTCGTACTCGGACAAAGCGGTTCGACTAAACATTCTTCATTCGAACCGGAAAGGACTGGAACATGCTTCCTGAGTCTGTGACGACGATTACAATAGGTTTACCTCGAGAATGGTATCATTTAATTTTTCTTGATTCAAATAATAAGGTTAAGTAAACCCGGAATGATTGATTGTTTATTGTGATTTGTGATTCTCCTTTTAGTGGACTAAAATTACCGCTCAGTATCACTATAACTTCTTGCTATTTATTTCTTTTAGATATAAGTTTGTTAATAAAAGCTTTGATTTGTTGTAACGTAGAATATAATTTGTTTACTACGGTAAAATTTGTCCATTAATACTTTTTTTTTTCTTTCTTCCACTTACAGATTTTAATCTATCAACGCATAAGTTTTTACAGAGTGACCCGATTTTGATAATTCTTTTTTTCTGTGAAAAATATCTATCCAAAAGTGTACCAAATCATAGGATGATTGATTATTCAATGATGTTACTCCATGACCACGCATAACTTTTCATCATTTTGATTTCTTGTTAAAAATTTATTATGTAATAATTTGTTTCAGGAGAACCACCGCGATATGACTGAGAATTTCGCTGGAACTTTACTAATGATGACTAGTGTGGTAGCCAGTTTAGTTGGGTCAGCCGTACCGTTTTTAACCGGTTTGAAGGTGGGGGGTAACGGGGTAAGTTTTATACAATTATAATACTCGTAGATGAAAAGGCCTTATTTGTTGTTGTTTTATTATACCATAAGATATCATACAAGCAGATGTCTCTCGTGATGGAAAGATACAACCATCGTTTATAGACACCAATGATGTTAATGAAGCGTTGCTATCCTTGTGGCGGGGTGCCACATACACAAGTGTACCGGCTACCTTAACCTTTAAACTAGAACACTATAGTGACAAGAATTGACGCTATTGCGACAGAAATTGATGAGGCGGTGATATTAGAGATGCGAGACAGAGCAGAACTCTATCATCTATTAGCCACGATGGTAGTGATTCGCATAGCGAGCCGTTCGCCTCTAATGAAATGCCTGGCAAAATGGCGATGGTCTATTTTTCAAAGGTATACCAGACCAACACGAGAAAATGTTGTTGTAAACTCTAGTTCACCACGACGTACTGGTTTGTCAGCTGTTGCGAAGGGCATCAATAGCCATTCACCTTCGCTTACCTAAACTATATCAATTATTTTAATAGCCAGTTATACGTGCTCTTTGAAGCAAGAGATAATGACTCCTGGAAAGTAGTCTTAGCTTTCAGCAAATCTCAAAACTGCAGATTTAAGAATTAGTCCTTGAAGAATTGCTTACTCAATCTTAAAAAGCTGACAACGCATCTGCAAGATCTTTGGGAGTGTTGTTGTGTATGAGCAGTTGTAATCACTTACCATTAAGTGAGCCCCCTATCTCGTTTGCCTCTTCTATAAATAACACGTGTATCACTAGCCTTAAAGATGGTTCTCCTGAAGGAAAAAGTCATGGTCTATAAATACTAGATATGTTGATGTCTGTTGATGATGTGTAATAGAGCATTTTATTTATGTAACGAAGGTAAAGTGCCACATGCATAATTTTACCGGCTACATTACCCTCCAACTGAAACACAAAAGCAGTACGCAACAACGTTATAGCGACAACAATTGGTAAGGTATTAGTATTGAAATCCAGTCGAGTCGTTGCGAAACTCCATCACCTAATTACTAGTCACGACGCTAGTAATATGTCTTGCCTTTTGTTGCCTTTTACTAGATATCACGCAATAAGAGACTTGATCTTTCAAAAACAGGCCTGCATCAACAAAGTGATTTATTTTATAGTTTCAGGCGTCACTGCGAAAATCCATAACTCAACGAAGAAAATTAGTTAAATAAATCCGTACTAATATTATAAATCATTACTTTTCGTTATTCAGTCGGGTAAAAAGTAGCCTATGTCTATAGATATACTACACGTCCAGATTGATAATTGGGCTATAAGTATCCCCAGTAAAAGTCTACTAAATTTGGTAGACTTGGGTGATAAGTCAAACAGTGTCATTTTAACAATCTTAAGAGAACGAGCTGAAGGAAAATTATAAAATATGCCGGTTTGTAATGACACAATTTTGTCACAATTATCTTGAAAAATCTTATAATACTCGTAATAGCAAGAACACGTTTTGTGTGCCATTTTTGTTCTACAATTACATTTATATATGAAAAAATTGATTTTTAGTACGATTAATCAATACTGTCGATTTATTACTTGGGTAATTTTCCGAAAAAATGGGAAACATATTTCATATAAGTACATTTTGGTAAATCATAATAAAATAGTTCAATGTCATATTGATAGATATATATGTATAATGTTCTATCTAAATACCTAAAATAAAATAAAATCTATGAAAATTTAAATTACTCATAAATAAACAAGCAGATAGCACTCCTAAAGGAAAGAAACAACCATCGTCTATGGACACAAAAGATGTTTCTAGGGCGACGTTATCCATGAGATGGGGTAGGATGGTGTTGCCGGATACCTTACCCTCAAAACATTTAGTTAGTGACATATGTTGAGCCCATCATTCTCCTTTTAAGAACTGCCTGGCAGAATGGTAGATAGTATAGTCTTCAAAGACTGTGGGGGAAGGGGGACTGTTTAACATACTCGTGCCTCGAAATAGCTATATATCTGTAAATATATAATATATAATGTAATATAAATATATAAATATATATATATATATATATATATATATATATATAAATATATATATATATATATATATATATATATATATATATATATATATATATATATATATATATATATATATATATATATATATATATATATATATATATATATATATATATATATATATATATATATATATATATATATATATATATATATATATATATATATATTTGTGGATGTGGACTTATATAAATAATATAATAAATAAATTTTATTAAATGTGAAAAGTAGAGGTGGTAAGTATGACGAAGTGAATAATGCGATTTCAAAAATAGTACACTGGTTCGCTAGAAATACATTTTATTAAATGACAACCAAATCAAGAGTGTTAAATTCTCATTGCCTCATGTAATGGCACGTAAATAGCAATGTAAAACTAAATAGAAATAATCTGAGTCTGTCTACTACGTAGCACGTTTACTAGGTGGTTGAGTTCTGCATTGTCTCGCCCGGGTCTGGTACCACCGCCTTACCTATTCCTCCCGCAATAGCGTCAGTGCTTGTCGCTGTCGTGTTCCGGTTTGGAGGGTAAGGTAGCCGGTAAACTTATGCATGTGGCATTTAAGACCTCGTCACAAGATAAGACAACGCATCATTAACGCCTTTGGTCTCTATAGGCGATGGGTGATTCTTTCCATCAGGAGAATCATCTGCTTGTTTGCTATCTTATGATTTTAAAAAAAAAGTCAGATGGACTCCACCATAGTTTTAGGTATACCTCTAGATAAAATTATAATAATAATAAATTTAGTTCGGCAGGTTTTGCAGTTAAAATGGGACAGTTAATTGATGTCAATACTGTAAGAATTCATATGGAAATGAGCATGATGTATTTTATTTATTTACACCTACCTACCAGTTTTTCCATTTGAAATTTAAGTTACATTTCCTGCAAAAATTTTAAGTTCCAAATCGTATAATAATTTATACGTGTTCTTTGTAATTGTATCTGTTTAAATAAATACGGATGTATAATATTTAATTTAACCTTCACTTTTTAAATTCAGAGCAGGGATAACAAAAAATTAAGGTTGGGTACACCAATCATGCTAGTGTGCGTGGCTGATTACTGTAAGTACACAAGTGACACTCGTTGACATTTCACAGTAGCAGATTTTTCTGAGGACATTTTTAACTGTTAGTTGCTTTGGAATACTCTTTCTGGAGGTATATACTCAACGCCTATGTCACTCATAATAACTCATAACATCGAATAATGCAGCCTTTTAAAGGTAAAAGAATTTTTAAAATTAGTTTAGTAGTGTTTTAGTTAAACCGTCAAAAAAAATCAAATCTTTCCATATTACAAAGAGAAAGATTTTAGATAATAACTTTGACTTTAGATGAAACGTTGTAGACAATCGTCACAAAGAGTGCTACCGTTATATCATGCTATTGAAAACGATGTCTTGGTAAGCTTTTTATCTTATCACCTGCTTAAAAATTATTTAGTAAGTATATATGTCGTAGCGCTTGTACCAATATTTTCTTATTTGAAACCTTTCTATTTACAGGCCGACCCCAACAGCTGGAAATCCATATTCTCAATGATATCATGTTTTTACTTCGCCTGTAGCATGATCTACATATCATTTTCCAGCAGTGACAGACAGGATTGGGACAGCAGTAACAAAGCAAAAATTGGATATAATAACGGTAAAGATCGTTACGCAGAGGTTTCATGAAAAGGAAATGTCATATATTAATTTTCCTCGTGATACTTGTGACATGTTGGTACTATTTATCCTAAACGAAACATTAGTTCTTCCTATTGGTCAAATCTCTCTTCATTTACGCACGATACGCTGTTTACCCTAAGCAAGATTTTAGTTCTTCTTATTGGTCTAATTTTTCTTCTTTTAAGCGCGACATATCACATACTGTTTATAGTTAGTTCTTTTTACTTATCCAATATCTTTCTCACCCGTGTCATATTACACGCTGTTTTACTAAACGAGCTATTTGGTATACTTATTGATCAAATCTTTCTTCTTTTCATTACTTTTTTACTACATAGAAACATTCACCAACGCTAGCATTGTTATTTCTCTACTTACGAAAAATTTTTTGGAAAGGTGTTTTTTTTTGTGGTTTAGAATAGAATATAGTTTATTGCATCAAATATGGTACATTAAGGTCTTATAATTATATAATGGATCTCACATATTTGACCAGTTACGGCATGCAATATTTAATTTTAATTTTACTTACATCACATTCCAGTTTATCAAAATAACATTAATGACTATAATTTCCTCTAAGTTTTTCTAATTAATCAAATCTCAGTCTTACGCTCTACACTTCAAGCGCTGTTAATGTTAAATGAAATATGACTTCTTCTTATTAGTCAAATCCACAAATAACATGAATACTAATAGACATGCCATTGGGAAGGAAACGTGTCGCCTATGAGCATTCGCCCATATCACTGTCAAAAATGTCATACATTTGTAGATATATTATATCGTAAGAAAATAGAAATAAACCATGTTGTACTGTTGTATTGTATCGAATGAGATGACAAGGCTTAAAATTTACCATTAAAGTGATTTTATTTCATCGGTAAGTGGTATAACTCTGTATTTCTGTATGTAAATGCAAGTTACACTGACAAATCATGAAATTGTCTTAAAAGGCGTATCCACTTAATCCGTTGTAAAATCACTCGTCTTTCGTACATCATATCGTACACTATGAACTTTTAAACTAACGCGTTCTACTATTATTTTTAAAATATACAAACGGATCAAAAACGCGTACATAATATAGAGAACTTACTTGTAAAGCTCGACGTTTCGGCCAAGTTATATTGGCAGTGGTCACGAGCGGACTGGAGCAGCGAGTTTCCTCCGTCTTTCACGTCAGGATCGACTTTCATCTACCCCCTTCTGGTTTTTGTTTTTCAAATTTAACCTACACACAACATTAATCGTATCTTGAAAAACAAGACCAGAAGGGGGTAGATGAAAATTGATCCCGACGTGAATGACTGATTAAACTCGCTGTTCCAGTCTGTTCGTGACCACGGTCAATATAATTTTACCGAAACGTGGAGCTTTACAAGAAACTTCTATTTATGTATGCGTTTTTGACCCGTTTATATATTTTAAAAATATCGTGCGATGTTTGTAAGCAATACGTATTTTACTTTTATTTTACAGATGCTGCCAACTTAGAGATGGATGAAATAAAAACGAAAATGTGTCATGAAATAGAAATGGATGTCGCAATATGAGAAACTTTTAAAACATTTTGACATACAACTATATTAATACTGTAAAATGTTTAGTAAAATTTTGCAAGTTTTATTGAGAGATATTTGTTCGTGGTGTTTTTTTAAAGCTATCAAATTAGAGTTTTTGCATTTCAATCAAATTGGAGGTCTCGTAATCTGATCTGTCCAAATTCAGGCCCTTTTTGAAGAAAAAAGATTATCTTTTATTCAAAACATTTGTGTTGTCCGTCTACTATCTGCCATTTTGCCAGGCACTTTGTAAAAGATGAATGATTGTCCAAATGCGTCTACTACGAGGTAGAATTCGTCCTCTTCCGGACTCAGTACCACAACTTTATATGTTCCTGCCGTGTAAGCAGGGGTGCTTTTTTCCCATCGTGTTCCAGTTTGGAGGGTACAGTAGTAGGAAAACTTATGTATTTGGTATTCCAACCCCGCGACATAGTTAGCAACGCACCAATAACTTATTTTTTTTTCTATTGTCGCTATCATTCCTTCCCACCAGAAAAGCCTTTGTTTTGCTTTTTTGCTTGTTAAATATCCTAATATAGTGTATATAAAAAGTCGTTTAAAAAAAACAATTGGTGAAATTAATATGATTATTACTATTATGTGGTAAAGTTCTTTAATCAATCGGTGTTTTTTTTTATATCATAGAATAACAAACAAGCAGATGGCTCTCTTGGCGGAAAAAAATAATCATCGATTAAAGACACGAAATATTTTAATGGTGTTTTGCTATACGTGTGGTGGAATGTTAGTGACAATGTGACGGTTTAGTACTACCACTTTATTTATTCCTAACGTAATAGCACCATAGCTAATGGTTAAATGTACTGGTAGCTTTTGCAATTACATCTTTGAAATAAGCATTTGCAAGAATTGTTTGCAATATTGTGATAGAAAAAATACCTTATTACACTGAAATAGGAGTGAAAAGAGTAATCGTTATATATAAGAGTAATCGTTATATAAGATAATACATGAGGTTAATTAGAGTATGACATTGTAACCCGCGCGATACTGTCAACCGTAATTGAGCGTGGTAAGAACGCGGGTTGCAAAGTCGTACTTTCCTCCCGTAGAGCGTAGATTATTTTTATTACTTCTACATTGAAATTTTATATAACATAGTTCTGTAAATTATTTAAAATCATTAAACTAAAAGATATTTTATTTTAATTTTTTAAATTTAACACGTTTATCGCCAAGAAAAAAATGTGTCTTTTCACTCAAGCCGCATCGGTCAGTGATGGTCGATAACTATATTTTTCGTTCGGGTCACGTAAGACAGATATTCAGACAGACCATAAGGAAGAGCCTAGTTACACCAATTTAATGTTATCAGCTCAAGATATGAGTGTCAACTGCGTAAACGCGGGTGACATTAAAAACTCGGGAATCGCTGGAGGGAACCTGACACAGAGACCCACGCGGCCCCCTTTTACGAAAAGCCGATAGGCAAACAGATAGGCAGAGAGAATTGAGTACCTTATATCAAGTGCAGACAGGCTTGTCTTGCTTCTTCCACAAGTTATAGTTCTTCAGAAATAAAATGTACATTAGCAATGGGACTTTTTTATTAATTTTACTTCATTAGGACGAGCATTACAAGTAAGTTCTATATATGTACTCGTTTTTGCCCCGTTTATATTTTTAAAAATAATAGTAGAACGCGTTAGTTTAAAGGTTCATACTAGTCTAAAATTCCACATCCATACTATAATATTATAAATGCAAAAGTCTGACTCTCTTTCTGTACCGCTTTCACGTCTAAACTGCTGCAGCGATTTTAATAAAATTTAGCATGAAGATATTTGTTAATCTAGAACCAAACATAAAGTAAATTAAATAAAAAGATCCCTATGTAGCTGAAATAGGGGATAAATGTTTGTACGAAAAACTATTTGAATTACAAGTTAATCTAGCATGTCCTCCGTATATTTTATTAGTAAATCTAGATTTATTAGTTCCGGACTCTCTTTTCCCTGTGTTGGTTCCGAGCTCCTTTGAAGAATAGACCAACTGCCGTTCTGCCAGGTAGGTTGTAAAACTCGACCCATTACCTATACGAGTTACTTCGATCGTGGCTACTAAGTGGTAGAGTTCTGCATTCTCTGGTCTGGTACCACCGCCTTACCTATTCCTGCCGCAATAGCGTCAGTGCTTGTCACTATCGTGTTCCAGTTTGGAGGATAAGGTAACTGGTAAACTTACGCATGTCGCCTTGCCACAACCTCGCCACAAGATAACAACGCACTATTAACTTCTTAGGTGTCTATAGGCGATGGTTAACTCTTTCCATCATCCTTAGACCCATCTGTTTATTTGCTATATTATGATATAAAGAAACGTTAGATACTAGGTCCTAGTTGATTTGTGGTTTCTTAGGGTCTGCAATAAAACTAGTTATCTGACCATAAGACAGCCCATAGTATAAAAGTAAATATTGAGTCGGTCTCAAATTTTAAACCAAAACGAACTTTTTGGTTTGAAACAAAACAACTTTTTAGTCAGGAAAATAAGAAAAATTTTTTTGAATGTCTGTCATCCTTAAGTTTTAGTGAAGTTCTTGCAAATTCAAATTCAGAAGAGGCATTAATAATTTCCATGACATATTCTTATTGTTTTTTGAGCTATGCTTTCCAAAAATTCGTACTATGATATCAAATAAACCAATAAAAAATAAATGGATGTCAAAAGGACTTCTTAAATGTTGTAAAGTCAAACGCCAGCTATATTTAAATTATCGTTATGGTAAATGTAATAAGAATGAAAATAAAAATAATTACTTGCGTTACAGAAGAATTTTATGAAAATGTATACTAGAATCGCAAAAGCAATCATCTCTGAAATTTATTGAAAAATCTTCCAATAAATGCAAACCTTCGTGGGATTTAATTAAAAACACATTCCAGAATAAAACAAATATAAAAGAAATTGAGAAAATTAGAGTGAACAATGCAAAGTATACAAAATCTCAAACAATTTGTAAACTATTTAATGATTTTTTTATAAACCAATCAAAAACAAGTATTAACAATGACAAATTCACAAATACTTCAAAAATACTTGGGTTACCTAATAGCAGTAAAACCATGTTTCTTACACCAGTAGATGAGCATGGAGTATTTAAGATTATAAACTCCTTAAAAATACAAGTGCAACTGGTTATGATAATATTAGTACAGAACTACTTAAAAATGTTGCTGCTGTAATATCAAAGCCACTCAGTCATATTATTAATTTGTCATTTTTAGAAGGGAAGTTCCCACAACGACTAAAAAAGTCTATAGTTAGACCAATACTTAAAAAAGGTGATCCTTGCGATATGAATAATTATAGACCCGATTCTCTTAAAAATTTTTGAAAAAGTTATCCATGATAGACTTCATAATTACTTACTGAAATAGAATATATTAAAAAATAATCAATATGGATTTAGAAAAGGTAGATCGACAACTTTAGCATGTTTTGAACTGGTAAAGAGTATAACGGAATGCCTGAATACAAAAAGTTATCCACTTTGTGTATTTTTAGAAATAAGTAAAGCATTCGACTTTGTTTCTCATAGAATTCTGTTGGCAAAACTTGAAAAATATGGTATAAGAGGAAAATCATTAGAGTGGATACAAAAAGTTATTTAGAAAATAGGAAACAGTGTGTAGAAATTTCAAAAATTTCTGGGACACATAAGAAAATATATACTTCAAATTATAGTTGTAATGACTGTGGAATACCACAGGGAAGTGTTTTAGGACCCTTGCCCTTTTTAATTTACATTAATTATCTTCCAGAGATTATGCAACATGAGTCATTCTTATTTGCAGATGACATTACACTCCTCATTAAATGTAAAAATAAAAATTATCTAGTAAAAGAAACAACTGAAACCTTAAAGTTTCGGAATGGTCAAAAAGTAACAATTTGAAAATTAATTTGAATAAAACAAAAATAGTTGAATTTCAAACATGTTACAGCAATAAATTTCAAAAACCAAAAATATTGTTTAACAATATAAATATAGAAAATACTGAATACACTAAATTTCTAGGAATATTTATTAACAACCATTGCAATTGGAAAGCGCACATTGATTCTCTTTGCAGAAAAATTGATAGATTTATATATGTTTTGAGAAGAATAAGAGAAGTAGCCAACTTAAATGCTGCATTACTGGCATATCACGGATATGTCTCATCTGTATTGCAATATGGAATCTCTATTCGGGGAAACTCAGTTGACTTAATTAGGATTTTCAGAATTCAAAAGAAATGTATACGTGAAATATGTAATGTTAATCAACTACATTCATGTAAACCCCAATTTAAAACTTTTAAAATACCACCTTTATCTTGTCTTTACATACTGTCAGTATTTGTAAAAAAAAAGCATCATCATTAATATATACAATCATATTCCTGATACTCTAAAATTATAACCTATAAATTTCGCAAAAAATTGTTCGATTTACTGTTAAATAAAACATACTTATGATATTAGAGAATTTTTAGCAGATAAGATTAAATGTTAATAAACAGAAATATAAGCTTGTACAATTTACCTCAAAATTTAAATGTAATAAAAATTGAATGGCAAATTTTGTAAAATGGTAATTTTTTTGTAAATCGTAAAAATTTGGATTGAGCATAAGATGATATTTTGTAAATTGTAAAAATAACTTTTTGATGTGTAATAATTCTAGTAAATTGTACTACATATAATTATAATACATGAAATAGAAAAAAGAAGCCCGCTGAGTTTCTTCCGCTGGATCTTCTCAGTGTGTGGCCGCGTTCCGATCCGGTAGTAATTATAAAAAAATCGACCTAAATTAAAATGTTTGCACGCAATATTATGGTAATTTAGTTTATTTTAATAACTTGTGATACCCATATTCTTGCAAATAAATATTTTTTCATTTTTATTTTTCATTTTTCATAGTAATTATGTATTTATGAAAATACAGTATTACCGTGAACTCGAAAAAAAAATCAAGCAGCTGGAATGCACAGCGGATCGTTAATGATCAAGTAATTTGAAAAAAAAACAGGTCCAATTTATTAAACCTCACACGGAACTTAAGATAATATTAGAGATCTTGATATCAGTTTACACAAAACAAATGCTTCCAGGCTACATTCATAAATATTGGATACGTTTACCTAACCCTTTTAAGATCTTATCCCAAGATTTCTGATAGCCATATCAGAATTTAAGAGCATTGTAATACAAAATTCTAACCCTTTTGCGTTTAAGGATATGTTTAGATTACGTCTCAAGTTATATTGATGAGTCGACATTGTAAGTAATGGATATTGAAGACCTGAATTCATTACACAGTAGTGACTTCAAAATATAAACTACGTTGCTTTAATGAAGGAATCTGATACCTCAGCTGATATAACTCACAGCCGTATTAAAACTGAAATATGTTATAGCCAAATATCGAAGTTTGTCTATAACGTCATATTCCGCAGTGCCTGCGGAATATTTGTATGTATACTTAAATATTTATTTTATGTATTAGGTATTTATTTTTATAGCTAATATATTTCCAAATGCTTACTTTTTTGAAAATATTCAAGTTTCTATCTGTTTATATGTAATGTAATAAATTGTTTTTGACATAACGTCTATATTTTTTAAATAATAAGACATTTTAGAGCTAAAAATTTGCGTTGAATGCCATTCGAAAGGTCAAAATCGATTGTTTTTTACAAACTTTGACTTTTTGAACTCTTTGAACTCAAAAATGTGCTTCAGTATAGTTTTTGCTTTTTTAAGCTTAAAATACATCAATTTAGTAGGATGTGTTAGGGATGGCCTGTAGAATCAACAGGTTTACAGAGTTTTATAACAGACAAAGACTGAAGGTGAAAGTATCGGCTTGTACCTAGAGTTCTTAATGAGAAACGACGATTATTCAAGCTATTTTTAAAATCCATGGCGTGTTTTTGATCATTTAACATCCTTTGGAGTAGTCTAAATTTCACAACATACCTATTAGACAGGGAAAAATAATATTTGCTTCCAATAATCGGTATAACTGCAATTTTGTTGGCTTAAGAATTAGTCAAACATATTCTGTACAACACAAACCTAATACTGTAGGAGAATAGGAACATTTTATTAATAAAAATTATAAAAAAAGTCTTTTTTTTTTGTTTTGCACTTTTTTGCCAATATTTAAGAAAATATCCGAGTAATAATGGACAATGAAGTAGTATATCATTAATTTTTCCTATTAAATTTCACAGAATAGTAAGCTATTGTGAAAATTCGCAATTTTATTTTTATATCGCAAATTAACATTCAATCAAATTGTAAACTTTTCAAAATTAGACAAACCTTCAAATTTTGTAGTTTTCTAATAAGATATCATCATAAGACAAAAGGTTATATTAAGTGAAAATCATATATCGCTTGTGTGGTCTAATGGTCCGGTATCGGTTTTGACCACATGAGGTGCCGGGTTCGATTCCCGGATTGGGCAAATAAAAAAAAATCTTTTTTTTTCAGTTTTCTGATAAAAACAACGTTGTTCGGGATGAGATAAATGCTCGGTTGGCGATAGGTTTGCCACCTATCACATTGTGGGAGTATCTGCAGCTAATCTTGGGTGCACTGGTTGCACCTCTGTCTACCTCTTCGGGGATACAGGCGTAAAGATAGTTTTTATCAAAAAAACCTAAATTATGGATTTGTAGTTTGTTATAAATAAAAAACATATTAGCCTGTAATTAAAGAAGCTTATCTTGTTCTTTGGAAAAATTTGAAATAAAAAAATATTCAGTTGCACTTTTTTAATTCAATATCATTTTTAATCTCTCAAGATGATTTTATTGTAATTTGTACCAATTTCAATAAGAAAGATAAGCAGTCTAGGGCTTTTTGTCTTTTATTAATAATAAACTACAAAACCAGGTTAATTTAAAAAAAATGTTTCTTACGAGTAAGGAATGTTGATTACTTTTTGTTTATCTAATGCCAATATCTTATTCTGGACTGAAGTTAATACATGTTATTATTTTCTAATTCACAATTTTTTTAATAGGTTACCATAATTTTAGGCACTCCAACATCTACACTTTTTAGAAGTTACATTTATTTTCAAAGGAAACTGGTTGATTTATCTAATCTTAAAGTTTTTACCCCTTATTGCGTTCCAAGCTAGTTTTGCAATATAAAAGAAAAATGCGAATTTTCATATTAGGCTATCTTTGCATTAAATTTTATAAAGTACAAATTGTATTAGAATAACAATTAATGTCAGGCAAACGCATGGTTTATATATAGAGATATTGGCAAGAATATATATATATATATATATATATATATATATATATATATATATATATATATATATATATATATATATATATATATATATATATATATATATATATATATATATATATACATACATATATATATATATATATATATATATATATACATACATATATATATATATATATATATATATATAACTATTTTTCCCGCGGCTTTGCTCGGGTTAAATTCATTTAAGGGAAGTGGGGATTTAGAAAGAGACAAAAAGTAGCCTATGACATTCTCCAGCTCTTCAACTATCTCTATTTAAAAAATCACGTGAAAGACAAACAAACAAAAACACACTTTCCCATTTATAATATTGGTATGAATTATGAATTATTGTTAAAAAATAGAAGCGTCTTAATTTAAAATTATCAGTAATAATTTACAAACAAATTATTGATTATATTCCTTCTTCATTTATATATCAAATCGCTTGCCGGTATTTTAGTATCGTGTGAATATTCTGCACACGTTCTCCGGCGTTATATCTACACTCCGGTTTCACTTAATCATCTGACTCATTTACATTTATCAGACTCACTGACATTATCTCGTACGCGAGGAGAGTCTCATTCCTATTATTTTTAAAACGTTATGATAATCTAAGTCGCTATGTACGGTGGTTGTTTGATTTAATCTGCACATTTGCACAGTAGTAGATTAAACATAGTTAAGCTAATTGTGGTTACTTCTCTTCTGTATGAAACAAATTAACATGCTTAAATTAAACTTCCAGGTGAAATTATTAATTAAACAATTAATAAAATGACTAAACTCATATTCTCAATTCTCATTTTCTACCGACGAAAAACGGAGGAGGTTCTCAATTCCACGCACATATTTTTTCACATTAGACTATGCATAATCTTTTTACAGAGTAGTCTAGTTTGATAATTATTATAATTAAATAGAGATATACTCTATTCTAAATAGAGATATACCCAAGGACAGTCCTATTAAATTTAAAAAAATCAAACCATAATGGTACAAAAACAGATGTTTTTTTATATCGTAAGATAGCAAACAAGTATATGGGTCTCCTGACGGAAAGAGTCAACCATCGCTTATAGACACCTAAGGTGTTAATGGTTATGACGAGGTCTAATGCCACATGCATAAGTTTACCGGCTACATTACCCTCCAAACTTGAACACGACAGTGACAAGCACTGACGCTATTGCGGCAGAAATAAGTAAGGCGGTGGTACCAGACCCGGGCGAGACAATGCAGAGCTCTACCACCTACTAGCCACGATGGTGACTCGTATAGCCAATTGTTCGCCGGCAGAATGGCAATTGGCCTAGTTTTCAAAGAAGCCCGAGACCAATACGGGCGATGAACTAAAAGATGTAACAAATGTTCGACTACTTTTTGGTATTTGGCCTATTCGACCACTCCATTTGTTATTCGATATTCGATCGAATATTGTGAACAATTCGGCGGCAAAGGAAATTTTTATCTTAAAAATGTGCATCCGAATTCTTGCAAACATTAAAGTGCCAGAAAGCTGTAAGCCATATTTTAAAAACCAAAAAATATTGACGTTACTTTCAATTTATATACTCAAAATATTTACATTTGTTAGTATTGACTAGATATAGTTGATATTGAAATTTTATAACTTTTTATTAATTATTATTATATAACCCTGCACAAAAAGGGAGCAACAACAAAGTGTGATAACTACAGGACCCTCTCTCTGATATCCCACGCCAGCAAAATCCTCTTGCACATAGTGAACAATCGTATTCGTTACTACCTAGATTGGCAGATACCACAGGAGCAAGCACGCTTCGTGAAGGGCAGAGGGACGCGCGAACAAATCTTAAACCTTAGACCAGGTCTGCACTAACCTCGTGTCTAAAAAGTTGTTGAAGATATAATGTTGGCGTAATATTGTGCGTCCAAGAACGATCCAAGGAGGAGGTCACGACCATTAGTAATGAGGAACACGAAGCAATGGGGAGGATTAATTATTATTAATCATTTTATTAATCATTCAAAATGGAAAGGTCTCACACTTATGACTATATGAGAAACTCTTTTAGATTATTTACTGGAATATTGGTAAATAAATAAGTAATAAATAGTCGTGTTAATATCACTGAAAAAATTACAGAAATAAATATTTTATTCACTATAACTCATAAGCAAAGTTAATAGATTCATGAATGGATGAATGGAAACGCACTATTAACGGGCTAACGAGTAGTAGGTGCAACAGTGATGGTAAGTAATCACCGCCGCACAAAAACATTCGCTATACCCAAAGGTCTTATAATTGAGTCACGATAGTTGTTTCTTTCAATCAGGAGAGCTCATTGTTTGTTTGCTATTGTATGATATAAAAAGAGGCTAAGCCTTGTAAGATATTGTCCGGGTAAGGTAGCACCACTCCACATAATATATTTTTCTATGTGTTGGGCTGGGCTTCTTTGAAAAATAACCTATTTGCCATTCTATATATAAATGCCGTAAAAGGCGAATGATTAGCTAAACCTGTCGCTCGTAACATCGTGACTACTAGGTAGCAAAGTTCCACAATATTTTGCCCGAGTGTATGCTACCACCATCTTAACTATTCCTGCAGCAATAACGTAAATGCCTGACATTGTGTTGCTCCAGTTTTGAGGATAATGGAGCCAGTCGACTTACACTTGTAGCATCGTCATCCAGCTACATTGTTTTCTGTAAGTTTTCTATCTTATGAAATACAAAAATACGGAAACAAACATGAAGACTGCCAACAGAAGTTAAAACTTACACTATTTGTTTTTAATTTTCAAACTAATTGTACTATTATAATTAAAATTTAATAATTTTACACAGCAAGTATGTTACCGATGCAAATTTGCAAGATTTTCCTATATCAAGAATCATCTAACGCAGTTATAAAACTTTCAAAAACATATTTTTTTCACTATCTTTGTAGTGATGGTTATTGTCGGGTCAAGATGTAATGTAATTAATTTTGTAAATTTATGCATGTGTGAGTGTAGTTAAGCCATGTTATTAATGACATATCATGTAATGTAACTTTGTAAAATAAATAAAAAATAGCGCTTGTCTTTCATTTTGCTCTATATAAAAATAAAAATAACATTCATAGCCATTGAGATTCCTTTTTTGTTGTAAAACCCTAAATATATTCAAAATTTTCTAAGCATAAGCTTTAAATATCCAGCGGGTTAAATACAAACATGAGTTATGTGGCAGGATATTGCTTTTATCAAATTGAGATCTGTATTGACGTAGGTTAATATGCTAGTTGGAACATAGAACGGAGCAAATGATAAAACCGATATTTTCCTTTGGGGATATTCGTGTATATTAGACCATGTATAATTATGACTATCAACTTCGTTTCAATATCAATAAGATAGATCATGATCTAGTAATTTAATTTTTCTATCTAAAATCCGATTACTAGACCAAAGGGCGATCCTTTGGTTGAAATTCAACCATAGATTAAAAAATAAAATCTGTTTAAAATTTGACAACAGATTTCAGGTGTAAGAAAAACAGTATATATTATTATGTCTGCATATTATCGTGCATGCGGCATGATAATATAGTGTGAGTAATGTTTATTTTTGTATTTCTAATTTTATCTTTTTTAATTTAATGTTTCAGAAATCAGAAATCAGAAATACTTTATTCAATAAAACTTTTTACAAGTTATTTTAACATGTCAACATATTTTTTTAAAAACTACTACCGGATCGAAAACGCGGTTAATTTGTAATGCATCTTATTTAAAAATAATTGGTTTCAACAATCTCCCGTAATGTAAACTAACTACGCGAAATTACATGCTTTGTCGTTTGCATGATTCTCATACTCAAAATATTATGAAATGCGTTATTTATTTATTGACATTACACGTGTGTAAGCAAATATTTTTTTATAAATTTGACTCACGTATTAATAGTACTTGCGCTGTAAAAATGTTTTCTTACAAAAAGTTTGTACAGAAAATGTTTTGGTTAAAAACTTCATCTATGCTTTTGGAGGAGGAAAACAAAAAAGACTAGTGGGTGAAAGAATAACTTTTCGCTCACTGAACATAGATTTTAAAGTACATTTCGTTTGTAAAATTGTTGATCTAACAATAAAATTGTCAAGATATAAATTGTAGGACATTTTTAAGTTGAACTAAATAGACAAATATTAATATCATGAAATAAAAAGGACAAAATAATGACAAAAAACTGCTACTAAACGCAATTTTTCCAATATCGCAACTTGAGCGAAAAAGTTACGAGGTAGCAAAGTTGTAATTCGGAGAGAGCGCAAAAAAATATCAAATTATTATTACTATATATTTTCAAAACTCCCGGAAAACTTTTCCACGTAACCTTTTATTGTTGAATCAAATAACTGCGCTATAGTAGCATTATAGCGCAGTTATTTTACTTTATGATATGAAAATTGTTGATTTTTTACTAATATGTAATATTGATTACATATTGGTACATTTAAGATAAATAAATATAAATATTCACGGGACAAATTATACCTTATAACCCAAAGCCCTATAACCCAATTACTATAACCTATAACCCAAAGTAAGCAAATTATTTGCTTGTGTTATGGGTTTTAGTCAACTATACTAATACATAGAAATACATATATTAATTATACCTAATAAACATCCAAACACAGAAATACAAACATTTATGCTCATCACACAAATGCTTGTCCCCGTCGGGGATCAAACCCGAGCCCCGTCGATTGCGTAGTCAGGGGTCGCTAACCACTCGAACAACGGGGCAATGGGTAGTGTCTCGTACAGCCAGTCGATCGCCTTTTACGCCCTGCCTGGCAGAACAGCAGTTGGCATATTCTTCAAAGGAGCCCGAGACCAACACGGGGAAAAATTGTGTTAAAATGTAATAGCCATGATGATGACACGTATTGCCAGTTGTTTTTCTTCAAAGAGATCGCGGACCAACACACGTGGCGGAATTGCATTTGATTTAATAGAATGAAATATACCTTCAAATTATTGTTTTTACCAGCTGACCCGACAAACGATGTTTTGCTATACATTTGTGGGGTACTTGAGGGGGGGGGGGGGGATTTTATTGAGATAAAAAATAAAAGCCACCCTATTAGTTGTTACGACTATTTAGGTCGAGTAGTTAGCGAACCTAACTATGAATATGAGCTCGGGTTCGATGCCCGACTGGGTAAAACATTTGTGTGATGTACATAGATGTTTTTAATTCTGGGTTTTGGTGTTTGGTGTTTATTATGTAGATATGTAACAGAGTTTATATATATATATTAGTATCGTTGATTAACACCCATAACACAAGCAAATAATTTTCTTACTTTGGAGTTAGATGTATTTGTGTAATTTGGCTAGTGATATCCAATGATATCCTTTAATATATATATATATATATATATATATATATATATATATATATATATATATATACATATATATACATATATATATATATATATATATATATATATATATATATATATATATATATATATATATATATATATATATATATATATATATATATATACATATATATATATATATATATATATATATATATATACATATATATATATATATATATATATATATATATATATATATATATATTTGTAATTATAACACCTTGTACACATTTTTCCAGCAATTGTGAAAACAGTGGAGTATGAAATTTTGCACTGTTAAAAGTTTACTTCCTCGACTGCAGAAACCTAATACATTCATACACAGTATACTGGAGACTAACAGTAGTCAATCTACATACATGTGATAGTCGAGCAACGCACACATAAACACCTCTCACGGACACGATATCTCGGCATGGTTCGGGACAGTTTGTTCCGCACCAGTCCGAGATATCGCGTCCGTGGGAGGTGTCTATGCGTGCTATGCTATATATATATATATATATATATATATATATATATATATATATATATATATATATATATATATATATATATATATATATATATATATATATAATGTCGGGGAGGTCATTAGAATCAAAGCTGATTTGACAACGAGGCGCAAGTGATGATGATGTCATCGCTTCGGCAGAGTCCGATTTACGTTCGTGCGGGTCCAATACAAGATATTGTTTATGAATCGATCACCGACGGAACCCTAGATACTTCTCTGTTGGCCGCCGCACGGACCACAAGTCTGGAAACTGTCATACGACTCGTTGTGTTATAGCTAAATGTATGTATATGTGTAATATATATATATATATATATATATATATATATATATATATATATATATATACATATATATATATATATATATATATATATATATATGTAGGAAGTGGGTCAGATATGATAAATAAAATGCGGATGTGGTGATATAACAGCTCTTTATATTTTGTTCAACTTTCCATTATTAATTACTAGTTCTCATTAACAATGTAAACTATAATTATTCCTCACTAATTACTACAAATAAGTCATAATTTAAGCAATAGATAGTCAATTATAAATTGTACTGCGGCTAATTTATAGTTGACAATAATAATTAACTTGTTTGCACAAATTAATTATCCAAGAGTCAAGGATAAGCTACTAGCAAGATACAACAAGTGTACCGAGCCACGCCAGAGCGGCAGAGCCTAGACTGCCTTATCGGCGGGCGCTCAGAGCCGCTATACCATATACAGGTAGCAAAACAAGTTGAGTAGTAGGGATATCGAACGATGCGCTTGCCAGCCCAGGCGGTGCATTTGTTGTTTACACCTTACAATATTCTTGCATTTGACGACGCGGACGACGTCATATACATACATACATACATATATATATATATATATATATATATATATATATATATATATATATATATATATATATATATATATATATATATATATATACACATATATATATTCACGGGATAAAGTAAGCAAATACGTACATAGAAATAGTAGAATTCTGCATTGACTCGCCCGAATCTGGTACCACCGTCGTACCTATTCCTGCAGCAATAGCGTCAGTGCTTGTTACTATTGTGTTCCTGCTTAGGGAGTAATGTAGCCGGAAACTTTTGCATGTAAAAATTACCTTGAATGATATTCGAATGATCAAAATCAATCATTATTTGTAAATATCCATCTTTTCGAAAAATAAAATACAGTAATTATTACAAACTTTTAGTTTTTGAACTTTTCGACTTCAAAGATCTGTACTTAGGTATAGTTTTCGCTTGTTTGAACTAATATCTCAATTTAACGGGAAATGTCAGGGGTGGTCAGGGTCAGGCCAGGCAGGCTGCAGGGTCAAAAAGTTTATACATTTTATATATAAAAATACAAATCATAATGCTGACAATCATTTGTGTAGTGAGTATACATGAGTGTATTTCTGAGTTTGGATGTTTAATAATATATTTCAGTGTATATACATGTATTAATATGTATTAGTATGTACTTGTATTGTTGACTGACATTAAGAAAATAATACCAGAAATAATTTGCTTAATTTGAAGTTAGAACAGTTCCTGTTATTTTCCAGCGCTTATTTATTTATTTTATCCTAGCTAAAGCCACGCAGCTTCGCCCGCGAGTAGATTAACATGTCGTCGATATAGTCTTTCATACAAACTTCACCCTCTATTTCAGCCCATTAGGGGTTGATTTTTGAAAAAAGTAGCCTATATTTTACCCCGGATCTTCAACTATTTCTATGCTAAATTTCATGTAAATCTGTCCAGTGGTTTAGCCGTAAAAACATAACCGACAGACAGAGAGACTTTTACAATCATAATGTTAGTATGGATTCACCCTTCTTAATATTTTTCAAAATTTATTGTCAATGTATTTCTGCCCCACGTCAAAATTGCCTTTTACAAAAACACTCTTAAATTCATATAAAAGGCTAGGTGGATTGGTGCAATATACTGATGTTATGATCTTTACATCTTGTTTAATATAGTCCAGTAGATTAAAATCTTGTTTCTCTCAAGGCTCTACTGTTATGCCAAATCCACATAGAACCATTGTAATTTGCAACAACACGATTCCCTAGGCAACACGTCCACAGTTGCCTTTAATAATAACACACTTCAGTGAGCACTACTGGAATAGGCCATGTTTTCATTAGGTCGAATACAATAACTCTAAGATCTTGATCTGTTGAACAAGTTGTTTATCATTCGTGAAATAATATTCAGCAAAATCAGCTTTTAATTGTTGCGATCCGTACTAATATTATAAAATGCGAAAGTAACTCTGTCTGTCTCTTTTCACGCCTAAACCACAAAACCGATTTATAGTATAGTTTTTATTTCAGAAAACCCACGGGAACGGGAACTATTGGGATAAAACTCCGAAATCTTACGATGTTCATATTTTCACCATAAATCTGATATAGACATGATATAAACATATAAACGTATCATGGAATATGAATATTTTAAATTTTTTATTAAAAAATGTCTCAACACAAATAAGACCTCCTGTTTCATTTTCTGGAGTATATCCATGGTTCAACTTTCAATTCCGGTCCCCTCCTCGCTGTGCTGTGAGGGGACCGGAACTGAAAGTTGAAACCATGGATTTGGTAAATGATGTTGAGACGATACCTGTTTAAATTTTTGTGGGAAATATTTTATTATTTATTGTTTTCTTTTACCTTAACTTTGTATAAATTGATTTATTCTGATTTTAAATTAATTAATTATTCTAAAAAAAAAGTAAAATTTAAGGAAATACATAAAACAATCAGTGTATTATGTGCCACTAACTACGCAAAATAAATGGTTGGTTCGAGAGTTTCACAGGCGCGACGATTCAGAGCAATGTTTGCTTAACGTTGCGTAGCGTGAATATAAGAAATAGTCATAAAAAGCAAATTTTGTATTTCTCATAAAACAAGGAATAGCCATCATGATTAAAAGGATAAAATAGCATGTTTTATTCACAACTAACATTATTTTAAAGCCAACCGGTTTCGCCTATTATAGCATCTTCAGGGGTTTTAGTTTATAGACTATTAACATTACTAATACACACGCAAAAACAACAACCAAATACCGACAACAATTATAAAAGTATTTAGTTGTTGCCTGTGCATGTGTATTAGTAATGTTAAAATAATATATTATGTATTAAAACTAAAAGCCCTGATGATGCTATAATAGGCGAAACCGGTTGGCTTTAAAATAAATAAATGTTAGTTGTGAAATTTATTCTTGTTGTAAGTGTTGTTTATTTCTACAGTAATAGCGACTGTGCTTATTACTATTTTATTCGGTTTGGAGGAAGGGTGGCTAATAAAATGTACATGACATTATATCCCAGATATAAAGAAGCTAGAGGCATCAATTTCACCAGAAAATATACTTTTTTGCTTTGATAAGATTTTTTGTATATCATAAGGTAGCAAACAAGCAGATTGTTCTCCCAATGAAATTAGAAACCATCGCCTATACACACCAAAGTTGTTAATGGTGCGTTCCTATTAGTTCATTTATTTATTTAAACTCTTTATTGCACATAATATACAAAAGGCGTACTTAACGTCTATAGATATAATATCTTCCAGTTAACCTTCATTTGCAGAAAACTTGTAACGGGCAGTGCACAAGAAAAGTGCTAAGAAACAACTGTAGGTACATAATTTTATATTAAACAAAGAAAATTAGCACTATTGTCTAAATTGCTAATACGAGCAGATAAATCACATATTATGATTCACAGTTACTTACAGCCATTCTGAATATCTGAAAAATAGTTATAATATATCCCAGATTTAAATATATTGAGTGAAGTAATTTCTTGAATGTTATTTGGGAGACAATTCTAGAGACGTATTGTTGTAAGTGTAATAGAATCCAAACATAATACAGCAAGTTGTATTATGGGCTGGAACCAGAAGAGTATGAGTGTGTAAAGCACGCTGAGAACGACCTTGGGTATTCAAATATTAGAAATACTCACGTAGGTACGATGGAGAGGAAGGATTATGAAGTATATTAAAAAGTAAAATAAGAACATGAGCATTCCTACGGTTGCCTATGTCCAACAATTTTAATTGCGACCGCAACTGACTTACGCAGTCAAATTTTCGCAGGCCATATACATAGCGTATACATAAATAATTGAACAGACGATTACGCTTATTGAGTAGCTCTACTATATGTGTGGAGGGACGGCAATGCTATACGCATAAGTCTACCGGCTACCTTATTATATACCTCCAAACTGAAACACGACAATGACAAGCATTGACGCTTAGCAGGAATAGATAAGGCAGTGGTAGCTAATACCCGGACAAGACGTTGCGTAACTCAACCACCTAGTAGTCATGATGGCAGGAATAGGTAAGTATTAGTAAAAACAAATATTTTCAACCAACAAAAAACGGAGGTTATCAGTTTAACATGTATGTCCCCCTTAGGAGCCAGAACCAACACGGGCGATAAACCTTACTCGTGTAATATCTGAGCTGATAGACTCGAATATTAAACAATACATCGAATTTTCCTTCGTGTTGGTACGGACTCTCTTTGAACAATATACCATCTAAAGGGATAAAAAATATCATAGGCAATTTCTAAGAGGCGAAGTATTAGCTATTCGAGTCACTAATATCATGGCCGCTACTAAATTCTGCATTATCTCGCATTGGTCTGGTTTGGTCATTTTATCTATTTCTGCCCCAATAACGTCAGTAATTGTCACTGTCGTATTCCAGTTTGGAGGGTAATGTAGCCGATAAACTCATGCATGTAGCACTAAGACCTCACCATAAGGATAGCAACGCACCATTAACATCTTTGGTGTTTATATGCGATGGTTGTTTCTTCTCATCAGAAGAGCCTTCTGCTAGTTTGCTATCTTAAGACATAATTTAAAAAATAATGTACCATGTTGCGTTTGTGTTTTTTTCTTTATGTCCAATGTAAATAGATGTATTGAGGTGCAAACCGCTGGCTTGCCTCTTAGAAGCTGTCTTAAAGTTATACTTTATCCCCTATATTTACTTGTCTCTTTCATTTTAAGGCTTGGGTTACCATAAGAAAATTTTATCTATCAAATAAAATTGCCTTTGCTTGTAAATAAATACAATTGCTATTCGGTTAAAGTATTTAGTTGTAATTCAATACTCCTCACACAATAGAATGAATTTCCAAAGCGAGAATGTTTCACTCGCCTTGTTAAATACGCTTTTGTTCCTAATTCTATTCACATGTTTATAGTGAGCTGTCGTTTCTTGAACAGAATTAAGATGAATGAGAATTCTGTAAACTGAGGCTTAAGAGATCGTGTAGCGTTGGTATTTTGTTGAAATGGATTTTCTCATAAACGCATTGCTTTTTATTATAATTTTCCCATTTCACGATCTCTAGTATGATTGAGGTACTTGACATTTGTGTATTTAAAATGTTCATATTAACAAAATCCCGTTCTATAATCAAAACCATATAATAATAACGTTTAAAATGTCAGTAATCATACTAAATGTATATTTCATGTTATCCTAGACTAACTCGAATCTAAATTAACCTCAAAATATCTGAGTGTGCTAAGTAAGGACAGGCAGAACAGTATTTCGTACTGGCCCATAGTTACAGCTTTAGACACAAATTCTGCAACTCATGGAGTACTGTTCTCATTCCTACATCTCCCTCACCTCTACGGCTCACAGAAATCCCTTGTTTAACCATTCCATTCCATATTCCAGTTTGTATATATTTTTTATATAATAAGATAACAACCAAGCAAATGTCTTATTTGATGAAAAGAACCAACCATCGCCTATACACACCAAAGATATTTATAGTGCATTGGTAAACTAGCGGACGCTTAATGTCACATGCTTAAGTTTTTCGGCTACTTACACTCTAAACCGGGACTCGACAGTAACAAGCTGTGATACTTTTATGGCAGGAATACGTAAAGCGGTAGTACAAGACCCGGGCGAGACATAGCAGGACTCTAACACCTAATAATCTAATAGCCACGATAGTAGTGACTCGCACAGCTAACAGTTCGTTTCTTACGAACTGCTTGGCAGAACTGCAGATGGTTAATTCTTTGAAAGGACCTCGGACCAACGCGAAGTGAAATAGACATGTCAGCTTGTGCACTTATTCTAACTTACCTTTTAAAGGTAAAATATATGGTTGGTTGGCTCAATCTTTTATCCCAAATATTCATTGAGTTGAGACTAATGTTGTTGTTGACTAAAAAGTTGAGACTAATTGTATACTTACATTTAGTGTCCACATACTAAAAGCAAAATATTTTATATATCAAGCTGGTAGCAAGCTTAACGCACTCCTAATTAAATTCGATTTGGACTTGTTTGGACTTGTTTAACACTAGTTTTTTTTAATACAGTAGTAAGAGATTCTGCATCACTACTAACAGGGAATTTGTTCAGCCTTATGATGCTAGTTTAAGTTTTAATCATATTTTTCTTGAGCTGTTATTCCTCCTAAGTAATAAATAAATAAGCCCGTTAGATACCTAGTATTGTAAGACTATATAAATACGTTAAGACCACATGTTGTATTTGCACACGTTTAAATCTTATATCCTGTATCATGTGCAGACCACACAGAATAACTTCCTTCGCATGACAACTGTTTGTCCATGGTACATGCGCATTGTAGGCCTCTACCTCGATCTCGAGAGTTCAACTATCATTCAACACCTTAAGAAACCTTTATAAATTATATATTTTTAAAAATGATAGTAGAACGCGTTAGTTTAAAAGTCCACCCTAATCATCTCGATGTTTGGAAATCCACAACTGTGCGATTCTCCCGACACTTTTTACCTCGCACTACTCTGTTGTGGAACCAATTACCTTCAGGGGTATTTTTGAACGGATAAGACATAGGGACCTTCAAGAAAAGAGCTTACTCATTCTTAAAAGGCCAGCAACGCAACTGCAAGACCTCTGGTATTGTGGATGTCCATGGACGACGGCGATCACTTACCATAAGGTGCACCTCTTGCTCGTTTGCCCCCTCTTCTATAAAAAAAAAGACACAAAACAAGACTCACTAGACAGACATGTCCGCGGACATGTCTGCAGATACGCCCGTCGGACTTTAATACTATAGGTCTATGCAATATCTGTCAAGTGTATTAACAACGCGGGTGACCCGGCCTATAGTAATAAAGTCCTGCGGGCATGTCTGCAGACTTGTCTGTCGAGTGAATTCCCCGCTTAAGCAATGTCCAGTCTCACATGACGCAGCCCTTAGCACAAGCCAAATTTAATTTTAAGTTCTGGCGGAGCACTTTGTATGCTTCGCAATTCTAGTATCATAGTAACAATCCGTTTCGATAACTATAAAATAGTCATTTAGAAAAAAAAATTATATAGGGACCTAGATGGAAGTAGTTTATTTCGTTTTATTAATAATTAAGTAGAAACGAGTAGGATTATGGATAGCAACTTAAACTTGAGTCTAAATTATTTTGTTACACTAGCTCATTATTACTATGAACTTAACCCACTAGAATGATTTCATTGGCACAGGTTAACAGGAACAATAAAACTAGTAACATCAAAAATCTGAATGAAACTATTACATTAATGAATGAGATTCTAAGATTAGTTGAAGAGGATTCTAAAAGGTTGTCGTCGCTGATGAGATGGAGTGATTGTGTTAAATACATTATTTAAGATGAACTAATTTTTTTGAGAAACCTCGACTCTCGTTGATATTGTGACGGATCAGTTTATATTAATAATAACTGATTCTGATTATTCGCTATCATTGACATAAAAAAACCCAAGATAAGCTCGTCAGAACCCAAATCAGAGAGAAAATATATTATTAAAATTTTCGAATGACCCAATAGAGGATTATTGAATAAAATATTTAAAATACACGAATCAGTAGACTTAAGATAGTTAAAATGACAGTAAAACCAGTACAAGGGCTTTTATAATAATATTGTAATTAAAGACTTACGAGAAACAGTTTCACCTGATGGTAAGTTATTACCGCAGCCCATAGACAACTACACTACCAGGGATCTTGTAATTGCGTTTCCGTGTTTTTAAAAATGTGTAAGCTCTTTTCTTGAAGTTCCCTAAGTCGTACCTGTTCTATTATTTTTTTGTTTAAATGAAATATGTCCTTTTAATAAGTAATGCAAACATATTAAATTATGTAATTTTAGTTTTGTGTTAAGATACGCATTAACTGTCATCATATGTTTGGAAATACACAAATTAGTATACAAATATTGATATTTTCTTGAGAGACAAGTTTATGGCAGAATCATGGAATATTATCACACAAAAAATTATGTCTTCTTACATTAACAAATATTTAAATATATATGTATATTTATATCTTATGTATCTTCACGCCCACATCTCCGAAAGGTTAGGCAGAGATACAGTAAGTGCACCCACAATTAGCAGAAGATACTTGGTCCACAAATGTGATAGGTGGCAAGCCTATCGCCATCTGGACACTTTCCAATCCCGGGCAACTTTATGTTTTTCAGAAAACTGAAAAAATACTTTTTTTAATGTGCCCGACCCGGGAATGTAACTCGGGACCTCGTATGGTCATCGTCAATACTGGACCACTAGACCACAAAGGCGACTTTATATCTATATTTGTATATCTAATTAAGTATACATATATTACTATTAATTATATAAACCGCTTATTACCGTGTTTTAAAAGATAGACAGTTCCGGGTTTTTACCCGCATAGTTCCCACTTCCATGGGATTTTCGGGATGAAAACTATCCTTTATCCTTTCTCATTCAAAATTTCATTCAAATTGGTTCAGTGGCTTAGGCGTGAAGAGACAGACAGACAGACAGAGTTATTTGCACATTTATAATATTAGTATGTTAATAGTAAAATAGATGTTTAATGTTGTTTTCACTGGTAGACAAGAGAATGCCACGTAGCATTAAGTCTACTTCTGTATGTTTGTGCATACAATTTTAAATAAACAAATAAATAAGAATTATGTACTTATAAGAAATTGGCCTTTCCTGGCGGTATTCTTCCTGAAGCGTTTATAGATTAAAAAATCCCTATTACATTTTTCTCAACCTAGAAACTCTTCTAGAATAAAATTTTCAGACAAATCCTAGAAGACAATAAACGCTAAAAATATCTTTATCATAAGTTTCACAGCTCGGTATCCAAGTAAGTACTTGAAGTATATAACGAATATCTTGCTTAATTACCTTTACTTATTAATTAATATTATCAATTTTATATATTTTGCAGACATTTTGTTTTCCTTTGATCATTTTCTTTGTTCAATATTTATTCAAGAAATTTTACAGATTAATTATTATTTATACAAAACAAAGCTTCCGCTGTTTCTAAAGTGGTTCCGACAAAACCATGGCTGATAATTACTAATTAAGAAAATAGGGTATCTTATTTAATTTCAGTAATAGTGAGAGTGAATTTACAGCTTTGAAGGGAGTCGTTTTTATTCTGAATTATTGGAATTGTGTTTCTAGGAACCTTTTCTGACTATTTTCACGATGATTTCAGTATTTATGTATGTGTGTATGTGGTTGTTTTTTTTTATAGAAAAAAGGGCAAAGGGTCAGGAGGTTCACCTGATGGTAAGTGATTACCACTGCTCATGAACAGCCACGGTACCGTAGGTATTGCAGCTACTCTGCCGGCCTTTTAATAATAAGTGATCTCTTTTCTTGAAGGTCCCTAAATCGCATCCGTCCGGTTCCCAAAAACACTTCTGCCGGTAATTGATTCCACAACACAGTAGTGCGTAGTAAGCAGTGCCTAGAGAAACGTACTGTTGTGGGTTTTCATACATCGAAGGTGAGGAAAATTCAAAAGTCCCCCTCCAAGAGGAGGGGGACTTTGGATTAATTTACTGATTAAATACAAAAACTAATCAGCTCTTTCCTTTAAAAAGGCTTCCAATTCCGCGAATTGCATCAAATCGACTTATTCGTTCGGGAGTAATCATTGACAAAAATTTTGAAATAAGTGTTTCTTCGACATAATATGTAACTTTGAGATTGCAAAATCTCAAAGTTACATATTATGTCGAACGACCGATTACATTTTGACCCTTAAAGATGCTCCTTCACAGGGAGCATTCGCGTGTTACAGATTTGAGCATTACATCAGTGAAGGAGGAGAACCGAGCATTGCAATGCGCACCTTGTAATCATACAAAACCGGCTTACATCAGTGAAGGAGGAGAACCGAGCATTACAATGCGCACCTTGCAATGGTACAATGTGCAACATCTTGATACAACTTGTAAAATCATTGCGCTCTACTTCCCCCGCCCGTGCAGTTTTGAAATAATTCATGACACCAATATCGTTTCTTCTGCGTTTTTTTTAACGTAAATAACAAAGTCGAATTAATATTGCCGCACTCAGCACAGCGACCGCTTCAATCAACGAATCAACTGATGCATACATTACACGCGAATGCTCGTTATTACATTAAACGCGAATGCTCGTCAGTCAGAGAGTTATTATTGTAATGTAATGCTTAAAAAACGAATCTATAATGTTACATTACACGCGAATGCTCGTCAGTCAGGAAGGTATTATTGTATTGTAATGCTCAAAGACAAATCTATAATGTTACATTACACACGAATGCTCCCTGTGTGGGGGAACCTTTATAATATTTCAGTATTTAAAAAATTTGCATAGAATGCTGTTTCAAAAATCAAAATCGAATCAAATTTATAAAACTTACAGTTTTTTAAATATTAAAATTATGCTGTTTGCAGCAAAAAGTAAAATACAATCTGTACAGTAGTTGGCCCTGCAGACCTCCCTTGAAACTTCCCACTAAATAGAAGTATTCTAAGCTCAAAAGAGTAAAAATTATAAGCATAGATTTATTCAGTTCAAACATGTTCGTGTCTGATCTGATCTTTCGAATAGCATTTAACTTTATATTCTGTGATTTAACGTAATGTTTGAAGTCTATAATATTGTTTTAGCTGCATAATTGAGAAGATGAAAAATGTCAAAGTAATTTCAATATTTTTTATCATTGATATATAATTTGCCAAATTTTAATCCAATTTACGGGATTTGACGCAGTTTTTTTTAAAGAGAGGAGCTGATTAGATTTTGAGATCAATTGGTATAATTGGCCTTAAAATTTTGTTAGAAACATGAAGTAAGTTTAATATAAATACCATAATTTTGATATTTGAAAAGCTTTAACTAAAAAAAAAAAAATCGATTTTTGAAACGGCATTACACGTAGTTTTCAAGTTCTAAAATATTGTAAAAAATCAAAAATGATTTGTTGTGAAATCTTAAAGTTTTCAAAAATTTAAGATTTCACAACAATTTAATTTTTCAAAAATTGTCGTCAACGACAGCTCCCGAACAGATAAACGCAATTTTTCGAATATATGGAGCTGATTACATTTTGTAAACAATCAGTATATTAATTTATAAGTTAATTTAAAAAAAGTTGTTTTTGTAATAAACAACTTCACAACAAACAACAAATCGGTCCAGCCGTTTTCGAGTTTTAGCGAGACTAACCGCAGTAACTTTCCGATTTGGAGGCTTACTGTAGCTGATAAACTTATGCAAGTAGTATTGCCGTCTAGCTAGGTGTATATAGGTGATGGTTATCTCTATTAATCAGGGAAGCTATGTAGGGGAACAGAAGGTATAACGGTCCGGACTAATAACTTTGCATTATTCTGCATTATCTCGCCCGGGTCTAGTACCACCGCCTTACCTATTCCTGCCGCAATAGCGTCAGTGCTTGTCACTGTGGTGTTCCAGTTTGGAGGGCAAAGTAGCCGGTAAACTTATGCATGTGGTATTAGACATCGCCACAAGATAGCAACGCACCATTAACATCTTTGGTGTCTATAGGCGATGGTTGACTCTCTCCATCAGGAGACCCATTTGCTTGTTTGCTATCTTATGATATAAAAAAAAAATCTCTTTTCGATAATACTGGTAAAAACTTTGCATAGGCAACATATAAGAGATATAGGTCTTAATTTGGGATTTGTATCATTATTACTAGAAGCTTTAGAGATGGGAACTACTAGAACCGCCGCCAAATGCAAAAAGCGCTATTGTTCTGGAACTATCGATAAATGTAGTATATTAATATACAACGTTACTGTTTGTTGGCTCGGGCTCCTTTGAACAATAGGCCAAATCTATTCTGCCAGGCAGGTCGTAAAGGCTACCGATTGGCTATGCGACTCACTACCATCGTAGCTACTATTTTTTTTTTTTTTTATAGAAGAGGGGGCAAACGAGCAGGAGGTGCACCTGATGGTAAGTGATCACCGCCGCCCATGGACATCCACAATACCAGAGGTCTTGCAGTTGCGTTGCCGGCCTTTTAAGAATGAGTAAGCTCTTTTCTTGAAGGCCCCTAAGTCGTAACCGTTTGGAAACACCCCTGCCGGTAATTGGTTCCACAACAAAGTAGTGCGAGGCAAAAAGTGTCAAGAGAAACGCACAGTTGTGGATTTCCTGACATCGAGATGGTGAGGATGGAATCTCAAATTTTGACGCGATGTCCGATGATGGAATTCGGCGGCAGGAATTAATCCAAATAACTCGTCGGAACACTCTCCATGAAAGATACGATAGAAGACACAGAGTGAGCCAACATCTCTGCTATTACTATGTGGTAGAACTCCGCCGAGAATGTGCCGCAATAGCGTCAGTGCTTGACACAGTCGTGTTCCAGTTTGGAGGGTAGGTAGGTACCCGGTAAACTTACGCATGTTTCATTAGACCTAGCCAAAAGATAGTAACGCACTATTAACATCTTTGGTGCTTTCTTTAATAATAACAGGCGATAAGTCAGGGCGATACTCGGTTAATCGCTTTATAAGTGATACATTTCTCTAATAAACGTTCTTAAAAGTGAAAATGCGACTTAACCATCTAAATGAAAGATATGTTGGCCTTTAGAAGTTTGTGAAATAATAGTGAATTTTCGTGATATGTTATTTCCTCAAAATAAAGCATTGAGCATTCCTTCATGCATTGCATGAAGGTTGGGAGCTCTAAGTGTTGGTGAGAATCTACATTGCGCATATCTACATAAAATCGTAATTTTAGGTATCATGTTTATGATACAGTTTTAATTTAATTATGCTTATTATACATTTTTTGGAGAAGGCATTTTAAAGTTATAATTTTTTGGCGGCCATTATTTTTCATTCCTTTAGAAACTGGTAGAATAGCTAATGGAATTTCACTTTTAATCATCAGCACTTGGTGAAATTACAATATTATTAGTTGAAATTAGTAAACAACTTAGTTACTTACTTTTATTCCACTATAGGTATATACAAAATTGTTTTATATGAATCGACTGGTTTCACTGTCAGTAAAGAATATTACGTCCTGAAGATGCTTTAAAAAGCGAAATCGGTCAATTATTTTTAATTAATTTTGTCTATAGTGAAATAAAAGAAAAAGTTAGTGAATGATTTATTAGTTTCAACCAATAGAATATTTGATCTATTCTTCAATGGAGGCCCGAACTAACACGTGGAAATAGCTTTAACACTATGCGCAAATTAAAAATACACGGCAGTTAATAAATATTATTTTTACAAACAACTGATAAAATTAATATTTTATGTACTTTGTGTTGTGATTATTTAGTTTGCTCAATGATATTATAACGTAACAGTATTACAATAGACAAGCTATTGCCAGACATGTCATTTCAGAAAATTTGCTTATAATTTTACTTGTTTTAATTTTGCCTATAGTATAGTTGAAATCTTCATATTCAATATTAAAGATAAGATAAGATGCTTAGGTACAGATATAACGGTAGCACATAGGTGCTATCCCAGATCATCATCTACCGGTGTGCTGAATTTTATCCAAATCTATTAAGTAGTTTTGGTGTCAATCCATACATTCAAACATCCAAACTTTCGCATACAAAATATTATTAATAACTTAATTAATATAGATACCATATATAAGAAAATCTCCAAACCGGTTGACCATGCAGGCCAGCCCTGAAAATTCCTGCAAAATTCAGGTATTTTGAGTTTAAAGAAGTAAAAACTATACCTAAGCTTATATCTTTGAGCTCAAAGAGTGCAAAAATCTAAAGTATGTGAAAATAACAGTATTTAAATTTTTTGATAGCTGTATATTTTTGACATACTGACGTCATCATTAAAATATTTGGAAAATTTTCGTAGGATCTCAAAACGTGGAGATCTGGAAAAAACTCGATTTTCGAAAATCAGGCAAAATCAATAACTTCCTTGTACTGCTAACGTAGCGAGAGGTTAAAAATATTTCAATGCAAACAGCGCATGAAAGATTTATTGTTTCTGTTTCAAATGCTTAGTTTATGGTTTCGTTTAAAACCTTACAAACAACGTAATAATACGTAGCTCCCTGTCTGCAAAATGTTTTATTTTGCATAAATACATAACACAGTGCTGGAAAATATTCATTTCAAAATGTCCGAACAAATTTACAAGAAAGTTCCAGTTTCAGAAAAAGACAATGGTGAATATTTATTCATATTTTATTCATACATTCGACCTTTGTTTAAAAAAGTCAACTGCGACGTGTGATTCTGAATTGAATAAAGTTTTGATAACATTTATAATGGTATTCATTAATATTTCATAAAAATATTTCATTTTTGTATAAAAGTCTGTAAACAGGTTAATAGATAATGTGCCTTTATATAAAAATATAAAATATTTTTTACAAAAATAAATTTTGTTACATTACATACAAAATTTTGTTACATAAAAAGTTTGTGAGATTGTTTTAAAAATTATCGCATAAAAGACTGCGGCGCGCTGTCATGTTTTTACTAAATTGCTTGTTATTGTTATTTTTTTCGTTTTGCAGAAAAATTCATATATTCACCAAAGTATGGCTGTGGCATCAGACATGTCCAAGGAGTTTTATTTTTCCTGAGTCTTACAATTTGTTACATGGCTAGAGGTCACTTAGGAATGTCTATTGTAGCAATGACTGACGCGACGAGTACAGGAATGAATATGATAATGAACAGTTCTGAAAATACCACCGTTGATTTAAAAGAATATGAAATGGATATTGAAGATGACACTTGGAATATTTATAGGGTACGTGTTTTAAATTGTTTCTTAAATTAGCAATTTAGCGTAAAGTGTTTTGACTTTTTTTATATCATAGAGTAAGCAAACTAGTAGATGTATCTCCTAATGGAAAGAGACAACCGTCGCCCACGGATTGCAACGCACCAAAGATTTTATGGTGTGTTGCAATCCGTGTTGCGAGGTGTTAATGTAACTTGAATATTTTTATCGGCTTCTTTACCCTTCTAACCGAAACACGATAATGATATGCATTGACTATTTCAACAGGAATAGGTGAAGCGGTGCTATCATACCCGGGCGAGACGTTACGAAACTCTACCACGTAATAGTCACGATGATAGTGACAAATACACCTAATCATTCACTTTTTACATAAATGACATAGGATCTACCCATATATGTAATTCAGCATTCACCCCGTGCTTAGGAAAACTTAAATCGAAGGAATCGATCACAAAACAATGACGAATTTAGCCATTTTTAACTTGTTGACACTGGATTATTTGGTTTTAGCATACTGATCAAAAAAGATCGCAGGCTCAAGTCATGGCATCTCGAAATTTTTATTTGTTGTTTTTAAGTTTTCCAAATGTATGCAAAGGGGCCCGGATCAACACAGAATAAAATAGTTAATATTTTGCGATGGTAAAATAATGTATCGGCTAGTTTCAGTTTTTGGAAGAATCACCTGGGTCCTTCGAGAGACTAAACAAATTTCCTTTTTTCGCCTTTAAAAACTGCCTGTTAGAATGACAGATAGTCTAATTTTCAAAGGAGGCTCGAACCAACACAGAAAATACAGCATTACTTTTACAACTTAATTTTGCCCTTATAGACGATTATTCTAATAAATAACTTAATTAACGATTTGTGTTAAACGACATGAAATATGAGTACTTTATAATAACTTGTTGTTAAATAACAGATTATTGTAATGCCAAAGCAAGGACGTAGCTTATTCTTAAACCGAAAATTATATTATAGACATACAATTGGTCAAAATCTACTCAAGAAATGGTGCTTGGATCTTTTTTCCTCGGATATTGTGTCATGATGTTCCCAGGAGGAATTATTTGCCAAAAGTTTGGAGGGATACTTCCATTACAGATTGGATTGTTGGTGAATGCTGTTGTATCGGTTTTGACACCGTGGATAGTAGTATGGGTATGGATTTTTAATGTATGTTAATATAATCTAATCTATATAAAATTATTATTTGTAAAATTCAAGTCACATAAAGCATCTACTTTACAAATGGTTGACACACAGCCTGAATCTTCTTAAAAGAGTTTTTTTTAGTATTTGTAAAATTTAAGTCACATAAAGCATCTACTTTACAAATGGCTGACACACAGCCTGAATCTTCTTAAAAGAGTTTCTTATCTTATCTTTTTACTTGGGGAGCACTAACAAAGGATTTTTGAAAAAAAAACAGCCCTAAAAGGGTAAAATATATAAAAGTGAAGTATTTAAAGAAAGATGGAAAAGTTTGTTTGGAAACAAATATAATCGAGCACAAAACTAGGTTAATGATAAAATGTTCAGCATTAGTATTCGCAACTTTTTTGCAAACACTGATTTTTTTTTTGACATATTTCAGTGATTAGAGACCCTGATTACGCAATTAACGGGGCTTGGGTTTGATTTCCGAACGGAACAGCCATTTGTGTGATGAGCATAAGTGTTTTTATTTATGTGTTTGGGTGTTTATTAAATATGTTCCAATATTTTTATATGTATTTCTATGTATTAGCATCATTGACTAGCACCCATAACACAAGTAAATAATTGGCTTACTTTGGGGCTAGATCAATTTGTGTGTTTTGTCCACCGACATTTATAGGTATTTATATATTATTTTACTTTTAGCTGTTATTATTAGTGTTGGAATCAAGTATTTAAATTCAAAAGCCACCCTAATATTTATGTGGCTTACGGAAAAAATCTTATATTTGCAATACTTACCAAATTGTGTTGTGTGTGTTCAGTATATTTTAAATCTATACAAATAAATAAAATTGGATTGTCTGTTTGTAATATTAAAATAACCGCTTTTTACCAAATGCATATGGATGTATACACGATACATATACCAAAATAACATTTTTTTACAATTTTTGTCTGTCTGTCTGTCTGTTTGTTTCGGCTAGTCTCTGGAACGGCTGGACCAATTTTGACGAGACTTTCACTGGCAGATAGCTGATGTGATAGGGAGTAACTTAGGCTACTTTTTTTCGAATTTTTTCCATGCGGACGAAGTCACGGGCTCAGCTAGTAATATATAAACTAAAAGCTCTGATGATGCTTTAAGAAGCGAAATCGGTTGACCTTAAAATAAATAAATTATAATGATTGTAAAATGAATAAATGATATTTGAGAAATAGTACAAGGGTTTATTGTACGAAAATCAATCTCGATTTGTGACCATTCACCGATTTTTTGGTTGTAGATGTTAGTGGTTTTTCTTATTGCAGCGTAATCACTACATAGTATAAAACAAAGTCGCTTTCTTTGTCTGTCCCTATGTCCCTGTGTCCCTATGTATACTTAAATCTTTAAAACTACGCAACGGATTTTGATTCAGTTTTTTTAATAGATAGACTGATTCTCGAGAAAGGTTTTAGTATATTAACCTTTCCGATATTCCCACGGGAACAAAAGCTACGCGGGTGAAACCGTGGGCAGGTCGCTAGTCATTACATAGTATAAAACAAAGTCGCTTTCTCTGTCTGTCCCTATGTCCTATGTATGCTTAAATCTTTAAAACTACGCAACGGATTTTGATGCGGTTTTTTTTAATAGATAGATCCTAGGGAAGGTTTTAGCGTATAAACCTTTCCGATATTCCCACGGGAACAAAAGTTACGCGGATGAAACCGCGATCAGGTCGCTAGTACCGAATAAATAATGACTATCCCTTGTTTTATACGATTGCCAAGAACGACACTTTTTCGTACTTACGTGCACGAGAGTGCGAAATTACATCAGATTTCAAGCTTTTGTTAGGATTCCGATGATGAATAACCCCAAAAAGATTTATAGTCCGGGTGAAATTAAGATATTTAATTTACGAATTTTCTTAGTCAGGACATACTTATTCAAGGTCCAAAAATTACACCCACCTCACGTTCACCCACGTCAGGAGCAATGGCAAAAACAAACAAATTATGTACTCAACGCATTATTATTATTGTAACCAAAGCATCTATAGAAGAGTCGAATAATACTTCACTCTATAAAGGGTGAAACTTTAAATTTATTATTGTCAATGCTTCACCCTTTATTGTGTCAATCGAAATGAAATGTGCATTGAATACATGATACATGTGTTATTGTCGGGGAGTAAATGTGGTCTGTGGTTACTGACATGCGTGAAGGTGTAGTGGATGTGGATGGACTATTGTATCACTGGCGTCTTTTTCAATTTTCAAAATTAAGGAACGAACTTACACTATATTTTGTTTCAGTAGTATCATAGCAGTTACATATAAGATTTTCCTCTAGGTAACGCTAGGATCTATAAAATAATTACACTCCGGGGATTAAAACCCTGATATATGCCATGGATATATAAAATAAATTGTGCCGATGTAATTGCTCTAGGGTGGATGGAAAGCATTGTGTGCATGTCGTGTGTTGCAAGGGTTAACACAAGCTGGACTTTATCCTGCCGTTCAGACTCTACTGTCAAATTGGGTACCAGTCAGCGAACGAGGCAGCTTTAGTGGATACATTTACACAGGTGAATTATTTACTGGTTTTTTAGATTTGTTATATTAATTTCATCTGCAAACTAAAAAATACAGGCCGTTTTCTTGACGAACGATGGAATCAAACCGCTGAAAATTCACGCCATCAAATAAAAATATTCAGAAAAAATTAAAGTGATAAATAATAGAGAAAACAGTTATTTAATTATTTTCTGAAGTCTCGTGACTCATGGTTACCCTTATAGTAATAATATCAGTACTAGGAAGGTAATAATGTAAATGTAATTAACCTCCCCATATTAAACAAATGTGATTAATTTTCCTCTCATACTTTGTCTTTTGCTTAGTTAGAAAAGACAGGCAAAAATACCTAGGCACTCCATAATAATAAATATTTTAAGCTTGTTATAATTAAAAAAACAGTTACAAATAAAAGTGTAAGACACAGCTAATATATACCCTAGTATTTCTGGCATAAGTGGAACCTTCCTCTTCACAATGATCGAATTTGATTAATTATTTATTAACAAAACTAGCTGTTGCCCGCGACTTTGTTCGCGCGGACTTAGTTTACTCCGCACAGCCCCTTCCTATGTAGGTGATAGCGTGATAATATGTAGCCTATATATTGACCCGACCTGTTAGTAATATTCATGCAAAATTTGAAGTAAATCCATGCAGTACTTTTTGAGTTTACTCCGGACATACATTGACTTTCCTACGATTTTATTATATGTATAGATAAATTTTACAATACTAGTTGAACTATTCTTCTGTATTTGGCGATTTGGGAATATCTCACTTTAATACCTGAAAAGAAGTCACAAGTGTTTATTACGTAACGCACAGGCATGTACCATATCCCATTATACTTCATTGGAATGCTGATAACATTATTATCATTAGTCAAATACAACAAACAGAAACACAACAAAAAATAAGCAAGATGGTTTATTGCATTAAGCGGTAACAAATCTGGACATCGCAATGCATTGATTGGTACAAACTGAATATGCGTGGGGCTCCGCATCCAGCCATTCGACTCGGCGGCGGCCGGCGCTAGCCAGAGTAAAGCTCATCACATACGATTAAGATGCTATAATATTTTATCTTAACATACTCTACAGGACTTCCCAACCAGGGGGGCACGCCCCCGTAGGGAGGCGTGGAGAAATGTTAGGGGGGGGCGTCGTACGTAATATGTAAGATTACATTTCCAAAAAAAAAATAACGAGTACGTGAATAAGGAATATAAGGGGGGGGGGGGGCATAAAAATATTACTTTTGGTTCGGGGAGGCTTGGTGAAATACAGCTTGGGCAAGTGTGCTCTAATCTATATCTATATACATATAATAAAATCGTAGGAAAGTCAATGTATGTCCGGGGTAAACTCAAAAAGTACTGCATGGATTTACTTCAAAGTTTGCATGAATATTACTAACAGCTCGGGTCAACATATAGGCTACATATTATTACGCTATCACCTACAGGGGAGGAGCTGTGCGGAGTAAACGAAGTCCGCGCGGACGAAGTCGCGGGCAACAGCTAATTTTGTAGATATGGCAATATTAAAATTTGTTCATTTTATCACGAGTTTGCGTCGTTGCCACACGTATTCTTTGTAAGAGTTCTATATACAGGTTGATTAACTATAAGGTATACGGCCTTACTCCTTGACTTGTTAAACAGCTCCTCACGACAAGACGATTTTGTTATAGAATGTGAAATGAAAATTGCAGCAGCACATTCCTAACAAAGTTAACTTTGAATGAAAAATTATCAAGACATTTCAAACGTTTGCGGGCGGACACCTAGCTTATTGACATAAAAGACAACAGCTTACGTGCGTAGTATTCCCCCCTCTACCCTTTGTCTGCTTACGATAGTAATTATTATATAATACTAGAGGTACCGTGCAGCCTGTTGCATTATAGAAGTTTTTGGTGAATTCCACGGAATCACCTATTTTTTCGGGATAAAAAGATTTGAATTTAGAAGATTTGATAGAAAGATTTGATGCATTATAAGAGTTTTTCGCGAATCTCGCGGGATCTCCTAATTCTTTGGGGTAAAACGTTGCCGAAGTGCTATTCCAGGTCATCGTCTACCTATGTGCCAAATTACATTCAAATCCGTTCAGTCGTTTTTGTACATATAGTACAGTACAGCACATTATTTAATTTAACCCACCTACGAGTCAGTCACAGATCCTCACATTGCTCTGCGTATTCTGGGAGGCCAAATTGCCCATATAGACAATTATGCCTGAGGCCATCAGAGCTATAGGCATAGGATCTTAGGAGCCATAGGAGCTCATACGAACACAACTACAATAATTATATTATGTAGTTTTATCTATTTCACAGGATCTGGTTTTGGGACTGTACTGGCATTCCAACTTGGAGGAATCCTAGCCTATAGTCGATTTGGATGGCCATCCACGTACTGGCTAGTTGGAGTCTTATGTTTCGTTACATTCTTACTGGTCACACTTTTGGGTGCGCCATGTCCGGATGCTCACAAAAGGTTATCTTTGGAAGAAAAGAATTATATAATTGGAGATATTCAGAGCAGTGTTCAAACGGTACGTTTTTCTAACTACACGTAATTAGAATGTGTTACAGCCAAAGGAGATTAATGGAGTTGGCTTAAAAGTCCTACAAGAATTATAACCTGAATCGATTTTTTTTTATTTATAGTACTAGCTGACCCGGCAGAAGTAGTTTTGCTGTATAAATTATTATTATACATATTAACCTTCCTCTTGAATCATTCTCTATTAATAAAACCGCATAGAAATCCGTTGCGTAGTGTTGAAGATCTAAGCATACATAGGGTCATAGGGACAGACAGCGGAAAGCGACTTTGTTTTATACTATGTAGTGATAAACAGACATACGTAGGTCACACTATAAGTTTTGCGTAACTTAAAAACAACATGTTATAACCAAAATATTATGTTTGTTGCTTTTCAAAATAATCTCCTTTACATTTTAAATATTTTTTCGTACAATCGAACCATTTTTTAAAACAGGAAGACCACAGATCTGAAGGCATGTTTTTCACGTGCTGATTAAACGCTATTACCTCTTCAGAGTTAGTAAAAGTAAAACCTCTCATCAAATCTTTGATTTTGGGAAAAATACAGAAATCACAGGGTGCTAGGTTGGGGCTATGCGCAGGATGAGTGACGAGATGTACGCTTTCAGAAGCTAAAAATGACTTTGTTTTGTTGGCCGTGTGTGAAGAAGCGTTATCATGGTGTAGAAGAATGCGGCTTTTGGGTCGTCTTTCGCGAACTTTTCCTAACACTCTGGGTAAACAAATGGTAGAATACCACTTGGCATTAACACTCTTTTGATCTTCAAGTGGAATTGTATAGATGGGACCCGTAGCTGAGAAAAAAAACCCGATCATTTTTTTACCAACGTTTCTCGCCTGTCTCACTTTTGTTGGCCTGTTCTCATTTTCAAACACCCATTCACAAGATTGCTGTTTTTTTTTCGGGTTCAAAACAATAAATCCACGTTTCGTCTCCTGTGACAATGTCATAGACAGCATTAGAATGTCCGTGGTCGTACATCAGTAGCATCTGTGAGCACCATTCCACATGAGCCCACTCCTGCTCCGCGGTCAGTTCATGAGGGATCCAACGAAAACAAAGTTTCTGAACTTTCAATTCTTCGTGTAAAATTTTCTGAATTTGGCTCATATCAATCCCCAATAGTCCTCGAATAGTCTCATAGGTAATTCGGGGGTTTTCTTCAATTAACCGCTTAACAGTAGGCACATTATTTTCGTTGACAGCAGTTGAAGGCCGCCCTTAACGAAATTCGTCATGTAAAGTAACTCGACCTCTCTCAAATTCAACAAAACCATCGGCTCACGGTGCCCGAACAAGATTCTAGATTCTTCTCTCCCAAAAGCATTTTGAACACGAGCGGCATAGTTTTGCGGGGAAAGAGAACTTTTAAAATCATAAAAAATCATCGCTCAAAAATTTTTTCGACTTAATTCCATTTTCGTTGCGTACGTAGTATTTTGAAGTGTGATAAAAAAACAATTGACAAATTATTTCCCGCCAATTGTTTTTTTTTATTACTAAAACTGTTGCAACGTTTTAAAAATATAACATTCAAAATTCAAATACTTTCGATTACCTAGAAGTGCAAAACTTTTAATGTGCCCCATGTACAATGCAGGCGCTATTGCCCAGAATATTCGGGGAATAATGAATTAGTTGTCAATGTTATGTCGGACTTTAATAATCCAGTCGGAATGAGCATGAGATCTATTACAAGACACCAGACGTGCATAGCCAATTTTTGTTATATTTAAATATGCTCCCATAGTCCAAGAGCTGGCGACGAATTTTGGGAAGGTCCAAAAGGATCCAGCAGTGAAATAACCGCAAACGTTCTGCCAGACTCGCAGGCCTGGTATCGCCATTTGACGAAATTATATATTTTCGCAATTTCAATCTGCTTAAAGGACCTTCCCAAAATTCGTCGCCAGCTCCCAGTCTACCAGTTTTGCCTTGATACAACAAGTGTTATTCAGCCAAAAAATTTTAATCTACTGATAAAAATACTGTAAAAAATTGTAATCTACTGATAAACTAACATTCCACGTGATTTTTTTATAGAATTGTTTTTTTTATTGGAACGAAGTTCCTTACGGCAGGCTTGGAGGGGATAGGGATTTTGCTGCGCGACCGAACTGAAAAAAATGTGATAGTAAAACCGTAAGAAAAATGCGTGGAATAAAAGCGTTAAATGAGACGTGCGCAGGTGCGACAGTCGCGTACACAAGCGAGTAGTGCCGTTTAGCCGAAGGAAGTTCGTTCCTACCTGGTGTCCCGCGACACCACATCATTTTATTTTTCTTTTTGCGTTATCTGCTTGTTTGCTATAATATTATGATATAAATAAAAATACATATGTTATGAATACTAATTTTTTAATACTATTTTTCACATTTTGCGTTATAATGCCACTTACATATAGACGAAGTTGCTGAAGAGGCGTTAAGAGTTGATATTTAAGAATTGACTTAGAAAAACAGCGGAACTACATTACACAAAATAGCAGCTGTAGTTCAAATTCTGTATACAGAGCAGATAAGTTATGCATTTAGGTACTATTATAACTTATGTGCTCAAATAATTTTGTGTTCATGACTACTGTAAATGTATCTGAAATATAAGTATATGTAAAACTTATTTATAATAAAAAATATATTTAAATCACTTCAATAATATTTAAAAATTGTTACAGAATCCGGTAACACCATGGAAATCGATTTTGAAATCTGTTCCTCTGTGGTCTACATTCATTGCTCATATTGGATGTGCAACTGCTTTTGTATTCTTCTACATACAATTGCCTACTTATATGAACGCAGTCATGAAGTTGAATATTAGAAATGTATGTATCTTCATCTTCAAATTCACGGTTTTTTGATTGCCTATGTAGTCTCTGTCACTGTCATTAAAATATTATTCCAATATTGTACCAGGTACTTTTAAAGAATAGAACATCTGCCATTCTTAAAAGTATTCTTATAAGCCGTTTTGCTTTACTTTACGTCACAATTATCATGACAATTATGTGGTAGTTCCGCAACGTTATTCCTGGATTCGGTACCACCGCCTTACTCATTCCTACCGCAAGAGCGCCAGTCATTGTCGTGTCCCACTTTGAAGGGTTAGGTAGCCAGTAAACTTATGCCATTTCCATAAGGTGATGCTTATATCGATTTCAGAACATAAGTTAGTATCATAAGCATATTTTTAATATAAGCATAAGCTTAAAGTTCTCGGGAAAGGTAAAAAATTAGAACTTCAAAACATGTCTGTGGCATAATTGTGCATCGGTCGTGACCTGTAATACAGTATATCATGGCTGTAGAAGTTTTGGATATCTCACCGTAAAACTTGGGAGAAATTGTTTCGTTTGTGTTTTTTTGACTGAATATCGCGGCGAAAAAATACGTCAAAGAGGGAAACTGAAAAAGTTATAAAGAAAATTAGAAGTTATCCTAAAAGTACTTAATAGAACATCCAAATTATATAAATTCACATAAAAATAAGTTTTTTGCACAATTTGTTTTCTCTAAGCTACTTTTTCTTTTGACTTATTTCCATATTTTTTGTATTTTCTTAATTACGATATAAGAAGTAAAAATTCTTGTTCTTCTTAACATTCAGAAAGAGAGTAATCTGACTCCAACGACATTTTGCACTGAAATGTTTATTGCGAAATGTCAAATTTTTAAATTGATGTGAAAACAACCACTTTAATCTTTCGCTTTTTGTCCGTGTTAGTCCCAGGCTCCTTTCAAGAATAGGCAACTGCCTTTCTGCCAGGGAGATTGTAAACTTTACTGGGTGGCAGAGTTCTGCATTGTCTCGCTCGGGTCTTGTACCTCCGCTTTACCCATCTCTGCCGCAATAGCATCAGTGCTTATCGTGTACCGGTTTGGAAAGTAAGATAGCCGGTAAACTTATGTATGTAACACTAGACCTCTCCACAAGTTAGCAACGCACCATTAACACCTTTGATGTCTATGTTGTGTGTTATAGGCGATGGTTGACTCTTCCCATTAGGAGACCCATTTGCTTGTTTTGCTATATTATAATTTAAAAAAAATTGGAAACGTGTTTTGATACTTCAGTTCACCGCATCGGTATACTAAGGGCATAATTAATGAAATTATTGAAATGGAACAGCAGCAGTAACAGTATCAATTTAACTTTTTTAAAGTCTATCTACTTTAACTATGTGGTCTTCGGGGCGACGAAGTACGTGTTTATACCATCGCATGCGCTGTTTTTTTGAATTTGTCGGTGATGGGCACAATTTGTAACTCGCCACCTCGTTCCCTACACATAACAGGCATCTATGCAACATCAAGTGAGGACTAAACTCAATTCGAGACTTCTGATGATCATTGAGCCCATATTTTAGGTTGCTAGACGTAGGGCAATTGTGCTTCTATTGCCTTTTTCGTCACTTCGAGGGAACGCCCTAAGATTTTTCACATCACTCTCGCTTCTGGGGGGCGCCATAGCATTTAATCTCTCTTTACTTCTGTTCTTGTTCTTGTTCTTTCTGTATGTACATTACAGAAAAGCGTAAATAAGTGTCTCTAATTTTTTTATGATCGAATGCCGCCTGGTGCCAAGACAGTAAGTTCTCTGGCTTTTTATTATTAGACTCCCCCACATAATATCCAAAATTTATATTTCTTGGTTCACATGCATGTATATATGTAAACAATATTTGCAAATCATAATAAAATCATAATATTATTCCATTTTTTAAAATACAAGGTAGAAAAATTATGACGCTAGAGAAAGATTTTTCTATTTATTTATTTTAAAAAATTAGTCCTTAAACATTCAGTTTTTTGATCAAATAATTTAATATTATTATCATTTAACTTTTGACTCGAATAAAAATCACAAGTGAATTTGGAAAATAAAAATTATTTATTTTTTGCAGAATGGTCTCTTGTCATCTCTTCCTTATATTGCTAGCATTTTTACTTCTATATTATTTGGATACATCTCAGACTTCTTGACGAATAAGAAAATATTGAGTATAAAGAACACTCGGAAACTTTCAAACACACTTGGTGAGTGTCTTGATCATTTCCGGTTTTAACTGATATTAACTAAATACCAAGAAGAATGAGCTTTGCTTGGTATTTGGACCTTAACATAAATTTACATATCAAATGTAATAGAACCCACTTATCTATATATTTTCAAGATAGTATAAACTTAAATTATGACGCTCTCGGCCATTTGTGTGAAATTATTTTTTTTATATTATGGGAGAGTAAGCAAGAGGATGGTTCACCTGATTGAAGGAATTGTCAATAGTTAATGGTGTGTTTCTAACTATGTGGGGAGATGAGGATGCACCATGTATAAATTTACAGGCTACCTTACCCTCCAAATCGGAACACAATAACCACAATACTCAGCTCGTCTCTTTATTCTATATCTAGATTAGTGTCTCCAAATATTAAGGTTATTGAATGTGGCAATTCATATGATCTAGTGGTGATCTGCCTGCTTTATGCAGATAACGATGTAATTCTAGGCTCAACTCCATCTGAGCTGCAAACACAGGTCATAGTTATGAATGATGATTTTAAAAGTATGGACTTACATTTGAATGCGAAGAAAACTTAAGTTTTAGTATTTGAAAGAGAAGCAACCAGAACGGATGTAAGAGTTGTGGTCGATGATGTAGTGCTGAAACAAGTGGATAAGTTTGTATGTCTTGAATGTGCTTAAGGGATGGATGGTACCCCGCTGATGTTGAAAGAAGAGTATATGCAGGAAACAGGGTGAATGGAGTGTTAGGGATATTACTTAATAGCACAATTTTAAGTCAGGGTGCCCGTCTAGCCCTACATAATTATGTGCTTATCCCAATGCTATTGTATGGAAGTGAGAGTTGAGTATGTAAGAAAGGGCATGAAAGTAGAATCAACGCGGTCAAGATGAGGTCGCTAAGAAAAATTTGTGTTGTAACATTCGCTGACCGGGTTCGTAATGTGTGAGAGAGAGGTTAGGCTTGAAAGAAAGTGTCGGTGTAAAGATGAGAAAAGGCATGCACCGTTAGTTCGGACATGTAGAAAGAATGGTAGATGAAAGGTTAGCAATAATACTAGACACTTTTACTTTTCCACTTGTACATCAATTTCACTTTACACAATTTTTATTATTACTCGACCGGTTTCACTTTTTAAAGCATCTTCAGAATTACATCCTAAAAGATTATATAAAGATTAATTTGACTGACTCATAATGTAAAAGAAAAATGAACTACTTTTTTTTATTAAGTATTCAAAAATTTCACAGAGTTAATAGTGGAAAAAAATCTGTAGTATGCTTTTAATAGTGTAATTGGTAATTAATAAACTAAAATAGTATAAAAATAAATAAATAAACTTTAATAGTATAATTTTTTATTAGCTTTTTGACTGATTATCTATTTTTGTTTGTTTACAGCTTCAGTAATACCAGCAATTTGCTTAGCCTCAGTGTGCTACACCAAAAATACGTTTCTGGCAATAGTATGTTTTGTTATATCTATTGGAAGTATGGCTGCTATGCATACAGGATGGGTGGTAAGAACTAAAGTTATTTTTAGTTAAATCAAGAAAAGTATAGCAAACAATAGTAATAGGTCGAGGAAAAAGTTTCGTCATATATTATGAGTAAAAATCGAATGAATTATATCATGAATGGAATATAAAAAATAGGAATCTCATAATGCTTTTTTATATGAGTACAATTCTGCCTTGAGGTTTTTCAAAAGAGCTATTTCCAAGGCAAAATAAGAATATATTGGCAGAATAAAAAGAGACCCTTCACCAAATCACCTCGATTTTGGGATACTCTCCTGAGAGCCGCAGCCAATATCAAAATTCTGTGAGTTGACATGCCGAGTAACTTCAGTTTCACGATTATTGAGAAGCTAAGACTAAACTAGCATTCATAAGACTAAATGTGCTTAACAAAGCGAAAGGAGTACTTCTTGTCAGCCCATCGTCAAATAAAAGCGTGTTATATTTCAACGAGAACAGGAAAAAGAATACTTAACACGATTTTATTTGAAAATTTGAGACTGTAATTGGTTCACGTGGATTTAATATATGTAAAATTTTCATAAAATTAGAAAATTACAATATACGATATCTTTTTAAATAATTTGGTGAGAATGTGTTAATGCAATCACCACGTAGCCCTGATATTGAACCATCAGATATTAATTTATTTTGCAACTATTTTGCTTTAGGTAGTGTTAGGTTAACATCAAGAGAGTACTGCTACAGGTTTTTGTTCAGAATCCCAAAATTTATATAGGAATTGGATTTTTTCAGCATATCATAATTTAACTGGAAATGGAAAAAAGTTTTGTCAAATAAAATTTTACGTCATATGTGTTATAATCAAGTAAATAAAATGTCTTGAATTTGTACCAAAAAAAACTTACTATTTAGACTTAGATTTAATAAATAAAAAAACTTAAATGATGTGCATATTAAAACTTTATTATTAAGCATGGCTTCTGAGAAAATCACTTTAACTGCGTTTTGTATTTAGAATCTTAAGATGTAACTCAATCCAATTTTTTCTTTTCAGATTAATTACATAGATTTGTCACCAAACTACAGTGGGGCGGTGATGGCCTTCGGAAACACACTTACAAATATACTAGTATTGGCACTCCCAGTCTTAGTTTCCCATATAGTTGTAGACGTGGTATGTGAATTTGACATAAAATTAATCAAATAAATATAATCATGACTGTTTCCTTGCCTGACCAATTGAGTCAACCGAATGCAATTTAAAGATTTATCGGTTGGTAAATTGGGCGATAATTTAATTGGGGCCTTTGACCAATTTATAGCAAAATCAAAGTCAAAAATATTTATTCAGATAAATAAATTTGCATTACACTGTGTGTATGTTTAGGGATTGTGTTTGAGAGGGTGTACTTTCCTTGTGGTTTCATTTTAATTTGGTAAAGATCTAATGAAGGATTTCGAAAATATAGGAAATGTAAACTCGGTTGATGTAGTTTTACTGCGTTAAAAATTATGTCAAGATAATGTCGACTAATTCGTAATAAATTATATACCAGCAATATTTTAAATTCTACTATAATATTTAAAAAAATGCATACTTTTAATTTTACAAAAAACATTTTTGTTTACATTTTAATTAAAATATCCCCGAGTTTATTTGGGCACCCTTTTGTAAAATATATCAACTGCCTTAGTGTTTGGCGTCTCGTAATGCGGCGGCATAAGAGAGAAGGCTTTTGCGTGTCACTAATTTCGTGACCTCTAACTAGGTGGTAGAGTTGTGCATGGTCTCAACCGGGTTTGGTACCACCGCCTTGCCTATTCCTGCCGCAATAGCGTCAGTGCTTGTCTCAGTCGTGTTTCGGTGTGGAGGGTGACGTAGTCGCTAACTTACGCATAAACCGATATGCTTCCCCCCCCCCCCCCCCCCGTTGGTAACCACTCAAGGTTAGCGACCCTGACTACGCAATCGATAGGGCTCGGATTCGATCTCTGACGGGGACAAGCGTTTGTGTAATGAGCATAAATGTTAGTACTTCCGGGTTTGAGTGTTTATTATGTATGTTAAGGTATTTATATATGTATTTCTGTGTATTAGTATCGTTGACTAACACTCATAACACAAGCAAATAATTTGCTTACTTTGGCGTTAAATCAATAAGTGTAATTTGCCCCGCGAATATACATTTATTTATCTCTGCACTGGTGTCTATAGACGACGGTTATTTCTTTTCACCAAACTAACTATCTGTTTGTTTGCTATCTAATAATATAAAAATATAAATTAAGTTTATGCCTCAAAGGAGAAAAAGGTTGAGGTATATGATAAGTTAATGCATTAAAAATTTATGAAACAAAAGAGTATATATTTATTTCGTGTCTATATATGATGGTCATTTATTTCTTTCAGGAGAGTCACCTGCTTGTTTACTGTATTATAATACATAAAATGATACAAACTTTCTAAGAGTTATATATTTAACGTTAAAATTGCGTTCGTCTATATTTTTGTGTAATATTTGTTTCATATTTTTAGACCAACCAGCAGCAGTGGAGGATTATGATGTTTATAATGGCTGCATTTACTGTTCTCTCTAATATTGTATTTGTTATATTCATGTCAGCTGAAGTACAACCCTGGAATGACAGCGAAACTGAAAAGAAATCAGGTTGATTTTTTTTTTGTTTTTTTTATTAAATTGTGTGTAAAAATTCATTCATGTCAACTTAAGTACAGCCTTGGAATGACAGTGAAAGTAAAAAGAAATCAGGGTGATTTTTTTGTTTTTTTATTAAATTATGTGTAAAATTTTTATTATAATACTGAGTCAAAAGCACCTGAATGTGGATACTTACTAGTGGATTTTAGCCAAACTAAATGGCCATGAGCGGGTTAAACAAGAAAGATTTAATTACTTGAGCCCGATTTATGTTTCCCCGTGTTGGTCCCGGGCTCCTTTGTAAAATAGACTAACTTCGCTAAGCCGTTCCGCCAGGCATGTCGTAAAAGGTGACCTATTGGCTATGCGAGTCACTACCATCGTGGCTACTACGTGGTAGAGTTCTGCATTGTCTCGCCCGGTACCACCGCTTTACCTATTCCTGCCGCAATAGCGTCAATGCTTGTCGCTGTCGCGTACCGGTTTGGAGGGTAAGGTAGCCGGTAAACTTAGGGGAAACATATCTGCTTGTTTACTATCTTACGATATAAAAAAAAAACATCAATCGAGTCGAAAGCGTTTAGAACTCTTACATGTTTAATTAAACACTAGCTGTGACTCGTGACTTCACTTGCGTAAAAAATGTCCCCGGGAAAATGCCATTAAATATTTATTTTATTTTAATATAATTATTTATTTTTAAAGTGTAACGTGTCTTTTACTTAATACGAAAGCTGAAACTAGTTTGTTCAGAATCAGCATTAGAATCGATTGCAATAGTTTTTGAAGTGTGTTATATTTTACTATAAAAATTTATAAAATAATTGTTTATGTGGACACTCTAGTTTGTTAGGAGAATTTTGTTTATTTACCTAATTATTCTTTACTTGAATCACCTAAATTCTTACCACACTAATCCCTACTGATAGTCAAATGCCTGTAAATATGATGGGTGAGGTTATCATCATATGTTTAATAGTACCTACCGGGTGTGTGCGATCGGTCCGGTTCATTTACGCGTAGGGTGACCTTACATTTGGGGCGTCACTGATACAACGAAGTCTATTGAGAACTCAAAGAGTATTTGTTATTTCCGTTGTATACAATGTTTTATTAATTATTCATATGAAATACGGTTGGCGTATTGAGGCTTTTGTATCAAGTAAACGACACCGCGTATAAATAAATATGACTGGACAAATTACACAAATTGATCTAACCCCAAAGTAAGCAAATTATTTGCTTGTGTTATGGATGCCAGTCAACGATACTAATACATAGAAATACATATATAAATACTCTAATATATTTAACAATCACCCAAACCCAGAAATACAGACATCTGTGCTTATCACACAAATGCCTGTCCCTGCCGGGAATCGAACCCGGACCCCATTGATTTTTTTTTTATAGAAGAGGGGGCAAACGAGCAGGAGGTGCACCTGATGGTAAGTGATCACCGCCGCCCATGGACATCTGCAATACCAGAGGTCTTGCAGTTGCGTTGCCGGCCTTTTAAGAATGAGTAAGCTCTTTTCTTGAAGGCCCCCAAGTAGTAGTAGATTGATTGCGTAGTCAGGGTCGCAGGGTCGCTAACCACTCGACCAACGGGCCGGGGGAGGGGTGTGTATAACTAAATATATTATAAATATTTCAGGAGTCTACCAGTTGTCGTTCTTAAGATCGAGAAAAAAATTGCTCAATACTCCCGTTTATTGTACGGGAGCCCCCCTTTTAATATTTACTTTACTACTACCTCCTTATTTTAATAATTTATTTCAAAGGTACTACTACTACACAACTACAACTAAATGTTCTGTAAAAATTTTAAGCGTCTACCTGTTACCGTATTTAATATTGAGCAAGAAATAGGAAAAAAAACACGTGGGGTTTGTTGTACCCATCTTAATATTTTTTTTAATTTTTAGTATTTATTGTTATAGCGGCAACGGAAATACATAATTGAAATGAGAAAGTTTTAGCTTTCTAGCTATCACGGTTTATGAGACACAGCCTGGTGACAGACAGACAGACAGACAGCGGAGACTTAGTAATAGGGTCCCGTCTTTACCTTTTAGGTGTGGAAAACATGTTTATGGGGACCCCCTTAATATTTTAAATTATTTTATTTTTAATACAGACTGCAGACAGCGGAGGCTTAGTAACAGGGTCCCCTTTACCTTTTAGGTACGGAAACCTGAAAAAGAAACTGCCAATAAAATTATAAGACAGTCGATTTTTATTTCATATCATTCGCATTCATTTTTATATTCATTGATTGGTTTTTCCATTGGTTCATAAGGTATGAAACAGTCAGTAAAAACATTAATTTTATTATCATATTTTTTTCAGATCCAGAAGAAGCGAAATTAGAAGTACTTAAAGAATCCCCTAAATAGAATCGCTCAAAGTATTAAGTTAAAACCTGTACACATATTACATAAGTTATACAACTAATATAAAGATACAACACCATGTTTAAGTTATAAAAATAATGTTTTTTTGCAGTATTTATTGTTTTTTTTTTTGTAGATTTACAGTGTTTATTTACCACAGAATAATATTACCCCAGGGAGGTGTTTACATATTACGTAAAATAAAAACTATATTATGTCCGTCACACGCATAGTGTTTGACTGTAGTGGTTGAAGTTAAAACAAACTTGTCTAACTCTTTTATACATATTTGACTCAGATGTAATAAGAGCCATATAATATCTCAGCAAATAGAAAAAAAACTTTGTACGTAATGCTTGTTTTAGTTACTAATTGTCCTAGTCAAAAATAAATCTTATTTTAATGGATAATAAATATTTAAAACGATTTCTGATGTTTCATTTTGTTTTTAACTTCCCGCTACGTTAGTTACGTTTTGAGGTCCTGGAATCTTTTCTGACTATTTACAAGTTGACGTCAGTATGTCTGTATATGTGTGAATGTATGTATGTAAACATCTTGTAACTTTTGAACAGCTAAACTGTTCGAAACTTAGTTGTCTAAGTTGATTTGGTTCAGATTTCCTGAAAATCTGAACCAAATCAACTTAGAAGGTTTTGATTTTGAATAAACCTCAAAAAAATTTCGGCAAAATAATATTTTTTAAATAACTTTTGGATTATTGCATAGATTGAATACAAAACTAATTATTGACCGGGATCCCAGGAACAAACTTTTTTTTGATTAATAACAAGTTGAATTTTTGTGAGTAGCTTAGTTTTGACGAGACAGCCATTTTTTATCTTCGAAACATCTCAATTGGGTAGATAATAAAGTTATGAAAATTTTGAAAATTTTGATTCGGTGAAGGAAAAATATTTATTAATAACAAAAATTATTTTTTGAATTTCATCGCTTGATCACATGAGTAGATAATCTTTGGCTTGATTATATTATGAAAAACACGATGAAACATTTGCCCTACACATTCGATGGTTTTTCGGGCGAATCCTCCACTTTAAAATTTCGGAATTATGAGATATTTAAATTGATATTAATCAATTTAATAACAACCTAATTTTCTCACAATACCTTGTTAATTATTATTGTTATTCAAGGATAACATTTTCCTACACGTAAAGTAGAAACTTTTCGAAAACTCTTAAGTTTTCTTTTTTATCTATCTTTATTAGCTACCCGATTCGTGATTTTTCGAAGATAGAGAAGATGGTTGTCTCGCCAAAACCAAGCTATTCACAAAAATTCAACTTGTTATTATTCAAAAAAAAGTTTATTTCTGGAATCCCAGTCAATAATTAGTTTTGTATTCAATCTATGCAATAATCCAAAAGTTATGAAAAATATTATTTCGCCGAAATTTTTTGAGGTTTATTTTATTTATTTAATAAAAAAAAATTTCTCCTGGGATCCCAGTCTATCAGCTCTGTTCCTTAAAAAAATCCTTCCAATGCCGTGAATTGCGTCAAAATCGGTTACTTCGTTTCGGAGTTCTCGTTAACGATAAATTTTGAAAAAAGTGTTTCTCAACATAACGTTAACATTTTTCAACCGACCATTTTCTTATATCATAAGACAGCAAACAAGCAGATGGGTCTCCTGATGGAAAAAGTCAACCATCGCCTATAGAAACAATGATGTTAATGGTGCGTTGCTATCTTGTGGCGAGGTCTAATGCCACATGCATAAGTTTACCGGCTATCTTACCTCCAAACCGGACCACGACAGCGACAAGCACTGACGCTATTGCGGCAGGAATAGGTAAGGCGGTGGTAACAGACATGGGCGAGATAATGCAGATCTCTACCACCTAGTGGCTACAATGGTAGTGGCTGGCGTAGTCAATCTGTCACCATTTACGACCTGCCTGACAGAATGTCAATTGACCTTTTGTCCTAAGGAGCCCGGGACCAGCATTTTAACCTTTTACAATATTTTTGTATTTAAAAATTGCATCTAATGCTGTTTCAAAAATCAAAATCGAATCAAGTTTCCAAAAGTTATAGCTTTTCAAATAATAAGATTATTTTGTTACAGCAGGAATATAAAAAACAATCTGTACAGTGGTGTACCCTGCAGACCATCCCTGAGTCTTCCCACTAAATGGAGGGGTATTATAAGCTCAAAGGACTAAAGACTATAGCTTAAGATTTTTTCAGTTCGAACATCTAGTTTGTTAAAAACGATAGTATATTGATTTTTAAACAGCTGTATATTTTGGAAAAAATGATCGGTTTTGACCTTTGAATGGCATTTGACCTAATTTTTGAAGTCTTTAATGTTGTTTTATTTACATTTATTTATAAAAAGGTACAGACTGTTCCCACAGTTCAGTGGGACAGCATTAGTGGTTTTTATCATAAATTACACAGCAGAGAATATACGGCTGACAAACACCCGCCCCTTGTGATCACCGCCTTGGTCATAAACTTATGCAATGTTTTATGAAACAAACATCCATTGATAGTATTCGTATAATAGCCCAAGTGCACCTCACTGCGACTTTACAAGTTATTTTCTGGTTCGTTTCGCGCTATTGGACCAGCGCAAGCGCAGTGTCAGCATTTTCATGCACATTTTTGAATGTGCATGAAAATGCTTACACTGCGCTTTCAGCATATACTTTTCGCTGCGTTTACTCTTTATTAAAATAATTTTTTTTAGTTAATAATCGATAAGTTGAAAAATGTTAAAGTAATATCAAAAAAAATCCTCCGTGTTGGTTCGGGTTCCTTTGAAGAATAGGCCAACTGCAGTTGTGCCAGGCAGGTTGTAAAAGGCGACCAATCTGCTATGCGTATCACTACCATCGTGACTATTAGGATGTAGAATTAGCCGGTAAACTAATGTAAGTAGTATTGAGATAGCAACGCATAAATAACAACGCAACGCACATAACATCGTTGGTGTATATAGGCGATGGTTATCAACAGAGCCATATACTAATTTATTATCCTGTGATATGAAAAATAGTGACCCAGAACTGTCCATACTAGAAAAATATTTCAAAATAGTGTCACGAAGTGGACTTTGACAATATGATGAGTTATTCCTACTCTCTGACAACAAATACATGCATACGGGCTGTTTGTGAGAACCCTTATGAATCCTGCAAACTCCTGTATAAAGGATTAGGAATAATGATACTATCAAGCAAGTTCATATTTTAGTTGCTAGTTATGTGATGAAAAACTGTAAATTGTTTTTCAAGACACGAATAATTTTCCCGCGAAATACAATTATTCTAATAGGCTAATCTTGCTTTTAACACCAAGATCGTCGTTGTATCATAAACAAATCTACGCTGTGCTTAGTACCCAATGACTTCAAGGCAGTTGACCTTTAAAAAAGTTCAGATAAGTTTTAGCTAATTGGTTTAAGACAAAATGGTTTTATTCAATTCAAGAATTTTTGTTTAAGTCAAAAAAATAAATTATAATTGAATTATATAACTATCGCTGGACAAATATAAATTGAATTATGTATCAATTTAAATTTAAGTACATATTTTATATTATTTAATTTATTTGATTGGATTATGAAAAGTAATTAAATTTTTATTTAATTTCTAGATTTGTAGTTAATTTTGGTAATCATATTTTCGGGCATTTTAAATCTCTGGTTCTGGTATCTACCGGGTGATGTGTTAAAACTCCCATGCTTCGGATGAAAACGTTAATTAAACGGTCCCGGTATCGATAGAAATAGTCGACAATCGTTATTTGGTCGATAAAACGCAACGATGGGGATCACCACTCATCTTGCTAAATGTATTTTTTTTGCTGCCTGGCAGAACGGCAATTAGCCTATTCTTTAAAGAAGCCCAGGACCAACACGGTAAAATTATTTAGTTTAAGAATTCCTTTAGCCACCTTCCCGTTTCACTATCAGATCCTAAAAATCATCTAGCACCAAAGTGCATGTCAAATCCAACTATATCAGCCCACACTCAATGAGTTTATCTAGATTAGCTTAGAAATTTTCATAGACTTCTTTTAGCTCATCGTGAGGCTCTGAAAGCCATCCTGCTCAAAAGTCCTTAAAGGACGGATCAAACAACCCCATGATAGTATTAGGCACTACATTTTATTCTTTCATTGCCGTGATCTCCTTCCAGCATCATAATAAAACCCTGGAAAATGTCTAGCACTAGGGTGTGTGTAAAAAGAGAACGTATGAGTTCAAACTAGATGGATTTATCTTATTTAGTTCAGGAGTTCCCATGTTGACCTTCCATTTTTATTATCAGATCCTAGCAGCCTAGGTCCAACCCCAAAATGTTAGCCAACACAAAACAATTAAGAGCTAACTTAATAAATTTGCCTTGTATAGTTAATTTTTTCGCATTTTGCACTTTATTTTAAAATTTCTATATTCAAAACCTCGGCATAAAGAGAAAAAAATTATAGTACCAAAATAAACTTTTCCAAACTTAACTGTCTTAGCACTTTCTATCTATGAGCTTTAGTCAAACTCTTTCAGATCTATCTTCAGATTCTCGTCGTCATTTGTGTTGATATAACTTAGTATGTACTTATAGCAACAAAACCGCTGAACTAAAACTCAGTTGTCTTATCGTAATTCTGCATCTCACCGGCCGGCCACTCAGAGAATCTATGATCCAGGCGCAGAGACCAGTAGACAGACCATGCGATGGAAGCTTGCCAATAAAACTATCATACCAGATCCTGTCAAAGGCCTTCGAGATATCAAGGGAGACAGCTAGTGCCTCGCCATGATTCTCGATGGCCGAGCTCAAGATATAAGTGGCATACGCTAGAAGATCCCCAGTGGACCGATGTCGGTGAAACCCCTATTGGCGGTCACTGAGTAGATCGTTCGCTTCTAGGTGTGCCATTAGCCTGCTGTTCAGTACACGCTCCATAGTCTTGCAAAGTATGGACGTGACTGAAATTGGCCTATAGTTGGAGGGGTCGGCACGACTGCCTTTTCTGGGCACAGGCTGCACGTTGGCAAGCTTCCATGATTTCGGTACTTTTCCAGTAGTCATCGAAAGGCGAAAGAGGCGTGTCAACACAGGTGCGAGTTCACGCGCACAGATTTTCAGTACTATGGCTGAAATCCCATCAGGGCCACTGGCTTTGTTCATGTCCAGATTCCGCAGCATTTTAAGGACCTCAAGTCTGACGGATGCGAATTTCATGTTTTTGAGTAATAGTCGACGAATTCATAAAATATGTTTAGATAAGTTTTTATAGGCGTTAAACCTGTGGTGTGGATATATTGTATCACTGACATTGAATAGCTTAAATTTTCATACTATGAAACTAAAAAGGCCCTTTTCTTAGTTCGTATTATTGTGATGGGTAACCTCGGAACGGTCCGTAGTGTACCAATTTTATTTAATAATAAAATAGCAAACAAGGAAATGGCTCTCCTGATGGAAAGAGACAACAATTATCAGAATGGTAGTAATTCATATGCATACGTTTAGTGGCAATATTTTAGCAGTAAGGCGGTGGTACCGAAGTGATGCATATGGCATTAATGTTTCGTTACAAAGATAGCAATGCACTATTAAAATTTTTGGTGTCTCTGGGTGTCTGCATCAGGAGATATCTATTTGTTTGCTCTCTTATGAAAAATAAAACCGGACGCGGGCGAGATGTTGCAGGTCCTAACCTAGAAACGACCACCGTTTTAATATGTTTCGCCAATTTTTTACCTCTTACAAATTGACAGAATAGCTAATAGACTTTCAATCGTCAGATTTTGGTGAAATTACATTATAATTATTTGAAAGTGGTAAACAATGCACTTGTACTTTTACTTCACTATGGTATAGACAAAGTTGTTTTAAATTAGTCGATCGGTATTGCTTTCTGTAAAAAATATTACGTCCTGAATATGCTTTTAAAAGTAAAAACCGGTTGATTAAATTAAGATACAGTACCCGGCGATAAATATTGCACATCGAACTTTGGAAAGAGACAATCGGATAATTTCGGCTTCGTAAAGCGTTATCTCTGTCCCACACTACCTATGTGACGTTTAGTCAGTCGTTGTTCAAGTACGATAGAGTGCAGTCGCGTCCCGAAAAAAAATATATATTTAGAGTTGATAACACCCACAAATTTAAATAATTTAAAGTTGTAATATGGCATCTTTCGGAAAAAGAGGGAAACCTTTACGAGGTCAGTCACGTGAAATTATCTACAATGTTTATAAATACTTTGTAAGCGAAGCTGATAGATTTAAAAAAAAAGTAGATGAAAATGTAAGTTGTTATTTTAAGAAGATTCAAGAGCGAGTTGCAAATGCCACTGGAATTTCAAGAAGAACTTTGAACAATATATTAAACGAAGTCAGTACTGAAACACATTCGACTGAAATTAAGTTCAGCACTCCAAAAAAAGGGAGACCAAAAAAGCAATTTCGTTTGGATATGGACGATTTTGATTACGATGTTGTTCGAAGAATGGTGTATGATTTTCACTTACGATTTAAAGAACTGCCAACAATAAAATCATTAAAAGCTAAGTTATCTGAAGCTATTAATTACAATGGGTCTGAAAAAACGTTGAGAAAAATACTTCATGACATGGGATTTCAGTTCACTAAAATGGAAGATAATCGAAAAATTCTAATGGAAAAGCACGACGTTAGTCTCAAACGAATGGAATACCTTGATAAAATACGCAAATTTCGCGAAACAGGAAAAAATATCGTCTACATGGATGAGTCATATATACATGCATCCCACACTAAAGGGAAATCTTGGAGTGACGATAAGAAAAAAGGAGTAAAAAAGCCAATTTCAAAAGGTCAACGTTTGATAATAGTTCATGCGGGAAATGAAAAAGGCTTTGTACCCGGTGCTTTTTTAACGTATAAATCCACGGACACTACAGGTGACTATCACAATGAAATGAATAACGATAACTATGAGAAATGGCTGGTTAACCAATTAATCCCAAATATACCCAGTGATTCTGTTCTAGTTATCGACAACGCACCCTGTCACAACAAGTATGTTGAGAGACCCCCCAACTCAAACACCATTAAACGGGAAATGATCAACTGGTTAAACAGACATGAAATTCCAGTTGATCCAAAATTAACAAAAACCCAGATTTACGCTATTATATGTCAGCACAAGGAGAGGTATACAGAGTTTTCTGTGGACAAAATACTTGCCGAACATGGGCACACTGTGTTGCGATTGCCACCATATCATCCGGATTTTAATCCAATTGAAAATATATGGTCTCAACTGAAAGGCTATGTAGCCTCTAGAAATGTGGGTATGAACTTAACTACAGTAAAAACATTATTGACTGAAAAAGTAAACATGATCGGCGCTGAAGAGTGGAAAAAGGTTTGCGATCATGCAATCAAATGTGAGAATGAATATAGAAGCATTCAACACAGTTTAGACAATTACACTGATAGATTAGTAATAAATACGGCTGATAGTGACAGTGATATTGACCTCTTTGAGAGCACAGATAGTGAAATGGAAGTAATTGAGAATTAGAATTATTATTATTTTTATTGCAATGTCTCATTTTAGCAATAGGTATAATGGTGTTTATTATGTACACTAAAGCTGTAATGTTCCAAAATAATTAAATACGTAAACATAATGTAAAAATGTTTTTTTATTTTATTTTACCCCAACCTAAAGCCATCACTTATAGAAAAATTAGTGTATTTTATACAAAGAATAAAAATATCAAAAGAAGCAAATCATACTTGTTTTAACAGCTCCTAATAGGTACCGGACTGTTTGTATTTTGTGCGACAGAGATAACGCTCTACGAAGCCGAAATTAGCCGATTGTCTCTTTCCAAAGGTCGATGTGCAATATTTATCGCCGGGTACTGTAATTTTGTCTTTACCTATAGTAAAAAATAAGTCAGTGCATTATTCACTAGTTCAACTAATAGAATAGCTAGACTCTTCTTCAATGGAGAATAGACCAGCTACTCTATTAGTTAAAGGCGTGGAAATAGCTTTAACAATATGCGCAAATTAAATGTACACTGCAGTTATATTATTTTTACAAACAAATTATAAAAATGATATTTTTATGTACTTAAAATTGTGATAATTATGTTTGCTCAAAGATATGAGGTAACAGTATTATAATAGATAAACTGTTGCCAGACATGACATTTCAGGCATTTTGCTTGTAAGGTTATCTATTTCAATTTTGCCTGTAGTCAGTTAATTTTATATTGCAGTCGCCATTGATGTAAAAATCCTAATGATACGTTTACATGCTTGTAAAGGCTTAGCAAGCCTCCACAAACTCCAAGCCTCCACAAACGCTTGGATGCCATTTACACGCTTGTGAGTGCGTTAGTGTGGTCCGGACAAACAATCACGATTGGCGCTATAATTATGTCGTCTAATGCATTCAGCTTGACATATGTATTTTTATTAGAAATATAAATAAAAATAAAGGTAACGAAAAAATGGAATAATGGAACCCCACCTTAAGATGCACAATCAGTGTCTTAAAAACATCCGCTAAAACTGAACACATATACATTTAATTAATTAAACAATAAAATAATAAATTACACTTTTTCTCGTATTATAATATATATATCTCATATATTATAATACATATTATAATATATATCTCATGTGTCTCCGAGACAATACATTTGAAGGGTTCGGCTATGAATTTATCTTGTACAAAATTGAATTCTTCACAAAAAAGGTCCTTTGCAATTTTGGTGTTCGATTGGAAGAAAAAATCAAAAACCACGACTTTTGAGCAAACACGACTTTTGAGCAAACACGACTTTTGAGCAAAAATCGAATATATCAGTTTTTACTGGCGAGATAGCTCAAAAATTAGAAATGGCCTATAAGAGCTTTTAAAGAGGAAGGATCCCTCTACAATTTCCTCCCATGATATATATATATATATATATATATATATATATATATATATATATATATATATATATATATTAGGGTGGAGTGAAAAAAAAAAAAATTTTTTTTTCCTTAGCCTGGGGGTCAAATTTGTAGCTTATAAAAAACAAAAATTTTTGAACAAAAAAAAAAAATTTTACTCAACATCTTGAGGCAGCCCACTCATTTTTAAAATTAATTACGAGTAAAAAATTTGGTTGCAAAAAAAAATTTTTTAAAAGCGTTCTAAAAACTTCAAAGTGTCCTCTTTTATGCCAATTAAAAATCACAAGTTAAAAAAAATTTTTGTGACTATTGTTTTAATATTTTAAAAAAATCCAAAAAAGTAACATTCCTCATTAGGACACTAGAATAAAATTTGAGTTGGAAATGATCATAATTGCCAATTCTTGGATGTTTTAAGACATTAGAAGACAAATTTTTTTTTTTTTGCAACCAAATATTTTTACTCGTAATTAATTTTAAAAATGAGTGGGCTGCCTCAAGATGTTGAGTAAAATTTTTTTTTTTTTCAAAAATTTTTGTTTTTTATAAGCTACAAATTTGACCCCCAGGCTAAGAAAAAAAAAAAATTTTTTTTTTCACTCCACCCTAATATATATATATATATATATATATATATATATATATATATATATATATATATATATATATATATATATATATATATATATATATATATATATATATATATTAGTCTTAAATTACGCTATATACAAATCTCGAATGAGTCAACCAATTTTGATCCGACTATCCAACAAAATTTTGAAATCAGTTGATAGTCGGATCAAAATTGGTTGACTCATTCGAGATTTGTATATAGCGTAATTTAAAAAAAAAAAGTTTTTTCGACATTTCTTCAACATTTTGTAACCTATCGATTTTGTAGCTAATAAAACAGCTTAGAGCTCAAAAATTGCGTTCAATGTTATTTGAAATATCAAAACGATCATCATTTCCACAATACACAGCTATTTAAAAATTAAAATTACTGCTCTTTTTACAATCTTTAGATTTTGAACTCTTTGAGATCAAAAATAACCTAAGCATAATTAGGTATAGTTTTTGCTTATCTGAGCTTAAAATACATCAATTTAACAGAAAATTTAAAGAATATCCTGCAGAATCGATCACTTTGCAGGTTTTTATGTATTTTGTAAATTTTAAATGTAATAAGAACACAGACAGTTTTGAGTTTGAACATATTTTGCGTGTTTTTTGTGTGACGAATACTAGATTTTTTTCAGTTCGAAATATGTCCAGTTCATCTTTTTTGATGAAAAATAATTTTGATAAATTACATGCCATAAATACATATACATTGTATATAATGTAGGTTGGGCTTGATTCCCGACAGGAACACAAGTTTGTGTGATAAGCAGATAGATGTGTATTGACGAAATATTGTTCCAGGAAAATAAATCCCACCAAAGAATAGCTCTTAATTTCAATTTTTAGTATTTGCTAAATGAATTTAAAGTAATCTCATATAATTACTAACACGTGAAATTTTTTTTTGTTTAAATTATCTATAGTGTAGCGACATTTCATGAAATGAACCGGAACACGACAGCGACTAACACTGACGCTATTGCGGCAGGTATAGGTAAGGCAGTGGTACCAGACCCGGTCGAGCTGATGCAGAACTCTACCACCTAGAAGTCACGATAATAGTGACGCACACAGCCACTCAGTCGCCTTTTACGACCTGCCTGGCAGAAGGGCAGTTGGTCTATTCTTCAAAGGAGCCCGGGACCAATACGGGGGAAAACATTCATATACATACAGATATACTGACGTCATCAAAACGTGGAGATCTAGTGAAATCCGATTTTCGAAAAATTGAGTAAAATCAGTAACTTCTTCATACTACTAACGTAGCGAGAGGCTAAAAATATATCAATGCAAAGAACACAGAAAAGATTTATCGTTTCTGTTTCCAATGTTTAGTTTATGATTACGTTTAAAACCTTACAAACAATGTAGTAATACGTAGCTCTCCTTGAGCAGAATGTTTTATTTTACATAAATACTTAACACAGTGCAAAAAAATATTCATGCCAAAATGTCCGAAACAACTTACAAGAAAGTTTCAGTTTCAGAAAATGACAACGGTGAATATTTATTTATATTTTATTCATAGATTTCGACCTTTGTTGTAAGTTAAAAAAAACACAATAGCATTTGATTAAGAATTAACATGCAAAAGTGTATTGAAGTTTCCGGTTAATTTTTGGAAATTTAACAACAAAGAATAATTGTTGGACAAAAAAAAATAGTTGTGATTATCTACTTTTCAGCTCGGATCAGGGTCAGTTGCATGAAATATTTTGGCAGCTATACGAAGAAATGTTGATAACATATTTTTATCGTTTTACAGAAAAAAACAGAGATTCACAAAAGTATGGCTGTGGCATTAGACACGTCCAAGGAGTTTTATTTTTTTTAAGTATTACAATTGGTTACATGGCCAGAGGTCACTTAGGAGTGTCGATTGTTGCAATGACTGACGCGAAGAGTACAGGAATGAATAGGACAATGAACATTTCATACAATGCCACCGTAGACTTAAAAGAATATGAAATGGACATTCAAGATGACCAGTGGAATATTTATAGGGTAGGTGCTTTAAATTCTTTCTTTAATAATCACTTAGTAATTTAACGTACAGTGCTCATAAATTTATTTTTTATATCATAGAGTAGCAAACTAGATGGATCTCCTGATGGAAGGTGACAACCATCACCTAATGACACGAAAGGTTTTAATAGTGCATTGCAATCCGTGTGGCGAGTTGTTAATCACTTGCACATGTTGACCGGCTATCTTAACCTCCAAACCGGAACACGACAATGATATGCATTTACGCTTATTTTAGCAGGAATAAGTGAAACGGTGCTACCATACCCGGGCGAGACGGTGCGAAACTCTACCACGTAGGTACTAGTCACGACGGTAGTGAAATATACACTCAATTATCCAGTTTTTACAAACTGCCTGACAGAATGACATTTGGTCTAACTTAATATGTGTCTTAGCACTCACCTCGTTCTTGGAGAAACTTGAAAAACTTAAATCGATGGGATCGATCACAAAGCATAAAAAAATTTCGCCACTTTGAACTAGTTGACACTGGCTCAGTTAGTTTGAGCATTCCGGTTAGAGAAAAGGTTACAGGTTCAAGTTCTGGCATGTCGAAATTTTTTATTTTGTTTTTAAGATTTTCAGGCATAGGATTTATGGTATGGATTTAACCCAGCGTGGGGTAAATCTTTAATAATTTCCGATGGTAAAATAATGCATCAAGTCCTGGCATATCGAAACTTTTCTTTAGTGTTCTTAAAATTTTCAGGCAAAGGATTTATGTTATAGATTTGTACCAGCATAGGGTAAAATAGTTAATACTTTCTGACGGTAAAATAATGCATGAATGACATGAATGACGGTAAAATAATAATAATGATTCAGTTTCTGTGAGAATCGTCTTGTCTGTTGTTTATAATATGACTATTCGATTTTGTCGTCTTAAGCACCGTTAACATAGAAAAAAAAAATAAAAAGCAATTATTACTCTCTGGTTGGAATTCGACCACAGACAGGAAAAAAATTATATCTAAATTAACATCAGATTTTAGCCATTAGCATGAAGCTGTATTATATCTGGAGACAAAACTTCTAATACCTACTGAAACCAAATTATAAATACTGCTGTCATCTTCTCTTGTCTTACTCTCTCTTTCTAACACAGCTGTATAAAAGAGATGACGAGGCCTCATAGAAAGAGATATAAATATTTGTTTCAACTAATTATTACGAGTGCTAGTTCCACCTAATACTTTTTTCTTTCCTAATACTTCATGGCCATTAGCATAATTTAAATGTATGTATATTAGATGTATGTCAAATACTATGTTATAGTATGTGTAATCTTAATTTTTATCAATTTAATATATTTTTAACGCATAATATATTACTACACAACTCTACAATGTATCATTTAACTGTGCCAAAGAACACAGGCCGTTTTGTTTTTGTACAACCCTTGCGTGTCTTTTGGAGTGATGAATATTAGATAAACTGGAATAATTTTCTACGATTTTTAAATCAATTAAATAAAATATATCGCTAGGAACAATCATTTAAAAATAATTGAGACTATAATTTGATTGAATTCTATCATCATATTTAAGTGTTACCATTTTATAAAACTTTAATTACGTTTTCATTAAAACAGTAATAAGTTTATGTATCATAATTTTCATTATAAGTATCAAATAAAAAAACGATGTATGAAGTCTTGCCCGTGTTCTTTCATATTTTTTCGTTCACATGATAGTACAAAAATTTTGCTTCACGTAGTATCATATATAGTTATGTTTGAATGGCTAGCGATCTTAACTACTATTTTGGGCTCGGGTTCAATTCCTGACAGAGGCGTTTATATGATGAACATAAAAGTTTGTACTCGTGGATTGGGAAGATTATTAAACATATTTCAGAATTTAAACATCTATGTGTTGATTGCCTGACTCTTGGTCCCGGAGATAGCCTATTTGGCTTAAATCTTGACATCCCGGATTTGATCTCCGGGTCCGGGTCAGCCAAAAGTGTTATTGAGGCTTTTTCGAGGTTTTTCTCAAAAATCAAAATCCCAGTAGCAACTTGAAAGCTGACGGGTGGTGGTAGAGTTCTGCATTATCTCGCCCGGGTCTGGTACTACCGCCTTACCTATTCCTGCCGCAATAGCGTCAGTGCTTGTCGCTGTGGTGTTCCGGTTTGGAGGGTAAGGTAGCTGGTAAACTTATGCATGTGGCATTAGACCTCGCCACAAGATAGCAACGCACCATTAACATCTTTGGTGTCTATAGGCGATGGTTGACTCCATCAGGAGACCCATCTGCCTGTTTGCTATCTTATGAAATAAAAAAAAGGTATTTTGTTACCACTCCCGTGGCTCGAATAAATATGTAAACCCGATCTCGTTTATCGTTAAAAGAAGTCGATAATCGTTACCGTTACGTTCAAGGTGGGTAAAATGCGGCAACGAGGATTACCAATCGCCAATGGACATACCGGTGAATGGTGGTGAACTGGAAAGTCTATAGACGTTTTATTCTGCCTATTCCGCAAGGAAATCGGGCGTGATGATATTTATTTAAAAATATGTATGTATTAGTATCGTTGAGTGACTTGTATCACGAGCAATTACGGCTTATTTTGGGATCACATCAATTAGTGTAATTAGTTCGGCTATATTATTATTTATTCATAAATTCAAATTCAAATTCAAAATATATTTATTTCGTAGGTAAAAATTACACTTGAAATACGTCATTAGTTCATTATACTTACATACATCCTGTTACACGTATAATATTTATAATAAAAAATCATTTAACTTTTGTGGTACACAAAGATTCGATTTTACATTTGAAATATTTATACACATCATTAATAATTTTACATATTGTATAAAAGTGGGTACGCAAAAAGTACCGACGTTTAAGAGTTTTTCCCCGTTCATGGGGAAAATAAAAAAAAAATACATGTATGCAATAACGAATGCAATACAATGTTGTAATAATTTAAAATAAACGTCGACAACAATCAAGAGACCATGTCATACCTTAAAATAATAATAATTAAAAAATATATATATGTCAATTCTACTTATATTACATTAATATAATATGTCAATCCTACTCTGCAAGTCAAAATTTAAAAATAGTCAATTTAAAATAAATTAATTACATCAGTGTAAAAAAAAAAGCAATAATGAATTAAATAGTAAACAAGAAAAAATAAATATATAAGTCATATTATGTCATTATAATTATGTAACTAATCCCAAGGTTTTTTTTCATCTAAATACTGGGAGATGCTGTAGTAACCCTTTTTATATAATTTCTGTTTCAATATTGATTTGAATTTTTCAATAGGGAGGGACTGAATTGATTCGGGAACTTTATTATAAAAACGTATGGATAGGCCTTTGAAAGAATTGCTAATTTTGTGGAGTCTACTGTAATAATTAGTCATTTTGTATTTATTGCGTGTATTGATACTATGAAAATCACTATTTTTCTTGTAAAGTTTCAAATTTTTCTTCACATGTACCAAATTTTCATATATATATTGTGAAGCTAGCGTTAAAATATTTATTTTCTTAAATTTGTCTTTCAAAGAAACTTTAGGCCCAAGATTATATATGGCACGGATTGCCCTTTTTTGTAATGTAAAAATAGAGTTTACATCTGCAGCATTACCCCAAAGTACGATACCGTAAGACATTATGCTGTGGAAATAACTGAAATAGACTAGCCTGGCTGTCTCAACATCTGATATTTGACGAATCTTCTTAATGGCATATACCGCAGAAGCAAGCTTGTTTGCTAATTTTGTTATATGTGGTCCCCATTGCAGTTTAGAGTCTAACGTAATACCAAGGAATGTTGTAGTATCATCGATAGTTAACGTCGCGCCCTTGATTATTATATTTGTATTAATTTGCTTGACATTAGGCAAAGTAAATTTAATACATTTGGTTTTATTTTCATTCAAAAGCATATTATTAGCAGTGAACCATTCTACTACCTTAGATATATGGTAGTTAACATCATCATAGCATGCATTTTGCCTATTCACATTAAACAACAGTGAAGTATCATCTGCAAATAACACGATTCCATGCCTATTATTTACAAGTTTGGGTAGGTCATTTACGTACACCAAAAACAAAAACGGTCCGAGAATCGATCCCTGGGGCACACCTATTGTTAACAAGGACCCAGAGGATAGTTGGCCATTAATATCAACTTTTTGAACTCTATTTTGCAAGTAAGACTTAAGAAGGCTTAAAGCCGGGCCTCTGATACCGTAATGGTACAATTTTTGAACTAAGATATCATGCCGCACACAATCGAAAGCTTTAGATAAATCACAAAACACTCCTATAATGTCCTGTGATTTCTCCCAAGACTCAAATATGTGTTCGATTAAATCAATACCGGCATCAGTTGTTGAACGACCTTTAGTGAAGCCAAATTGTTTTATGTGCATTAAATTGTTATTATAAAAATGGGATGTCAATTGATTTAAAATAATTTTTTCATATATTTTACTTAACACAGGTAGTATAGAGATTGGCCTATAATTAGAAGGATCCGTTTTGCAACCAGCTTTAAATAAAGGGATAATTTTACTATTTTTCATTAAATCAGGAAAAATTCCATTTTTAATACAACTATTAAAATTATATGCTAAATGAGGAGCTATACAGTCTATAATAGCGTCAATAGTTTTTATAGAGAAATCAAATACGTCAAAACTCTTTTTAACTTTTAATAATTTAAATGCTCTAATGATGTCTTCCGAATTAATTGGCATAAAATTAAAATCAATATTACACTTATCAACATTTTGGGTTAACAGATACTTAGCTAAAGAGGGAGACGAGTTTAACGACCTGGTGGTTTTAAAAGGAATTTCATCAAAAAAATTTTCAAAAGCTGTAGCAATTTCTACGTCTGTTGAAAATAAGGTATCATTGATTTTTAATGTTAAGTTTGGTTTCAATGTTTCCAAGTTATTAGTTTCATTTTTAATAATTTGCCAAGTTGTTTTCACTACATTTGTACTATTTTTTATTTTATTTTTTACAAATTTTGACTTAGCTATTAAGCACACTTTCTTAAACAATTTTGAAAACTCCTTAACATACTTACAAAAAGAAATGCTTCTGTTATATTTTCTTTCTTCATAAAGTTCAAAAAGTCTAATACGGCTTTTGTGAATTCCGATTGTAGCCCAGTCACTAAATTTGAGATTTTTATTGATAGTAATCAACTTATTTTTAAAAATAAGGTCATACTGGCTTTTGGTCATATTTATTAATGAATTAAACATCTCATTAGGATCTGTTTGATAAGAAAAAGAAGGTAATTTAGCCAAAAGATTATTCCTGAATTGTAAAAGTTTCGTTTTTGTTATTGGTTTACATTTTATTGATTGCTTAGTCGTTTTCGACATATTAATGCTTAAAGTTATGAGCTGTCCATAATTTATGATACCATTACAGCGGTTTATCTTACAATTTCCATGGTGAAATTCTGTAATAAATTCCTTATACGGTTGACTAGTGGACTGATGATTGATTGTACATATTGAAAGACAGGATAGTTAATAGAGATGACTAATAGATATGGCAACCACTAAAATATAAAAAAGATTATTGCTTAATCTATTATTCATATAATAAAATCGTAGGAAAGTCAAAAACGGTACATTAAATATTTTTTTAAAAGAACACTTAAGGCGTGGTCCACAATCGATATCGAAGCAAAAAATACAGTTTTTAGAATTTTTGTCTGTTTGTTTGTTTGTCTGTATGTATGTCCGGGGTAAACTCAAAAAGTACTGGATGGATTTACTTCAAATTTTGCATGAATATTACTAACAGGTCGGGTCAACATATAGGCTACATATTATCACGCTATCACTTACGGGGGAGGAGCAGTGCGGAGTAAACGAACTCCGCGCGGGTGAAGTCGCTGGCAACAGCTAGTAACATAATAAACCTCAACGAAATGAGTGTACTATGCGTTCCAACTAAGAATAGGATCGCGCTTGTTATCAACTTCATACCACAAGTGTGAAATTAGTAATGTTAGCATAAAAATATTTGTTTCAAAAATATTTACTGATTTATTGAAGAACAAATAACGTTTTAATAATGTTATTTTCATCAATAAAAGTATAGTAAAATATATCAGTCTAGCCGTTCATCTATATAATATATGCGTATATGAAGGCCGTGTTAGTTATTTTACACCTTATTTTAATGCATGGTAACATGATGTGATGGGAATCTAAATAAAAAATCAATTAGAATGAAAATATTTTTTAAAGAATTTCTTTGTTAGAATTTTTTTGCACACCTTACTCTTATGAAGTTTTTGCAAAATGCGGAGCAAAATGTCATCCTGACAGTCCTATTCTCAGCTGGAACGCATAGTAGTGATATTCAAAAAGTGTGTGCACCGCACAATGTACCTACCAACGAGTCTAGTATTTCAATTAAAAGCTGTTTGTAAACAATTACTTCCATGTGTCATGCACGGTGTCTATACTTAATATTTTTATCAGAAAATTTAGGGATTGGAAAATTGGGTCAAATTTAAGTACCCATTTTTACATAATCTGCTAGAACATATAAAAAAGGCACAGAATCGAGTACTAAACCTTCCTTAAAATATATATTACTTAGTATAATTATTGTTTTAAATTTTACACTTGTACTGTTTTCATGATATTTCCGTTCGTTTCGTAACGCTTCCGAACACAACGTATTTGTTAACAATTTAGTTGTAGCCCTGATGATGCAGTAAAATGCGAAACAAGTTGGCTATTTAAATGAAAAGTAGTATATATTAATTGTTTTGTGGCCTATTTCCATTGTGAATTAGATATTTGTGTTCAAGGTATTCATATATGTTAAAAACTTATGTAGTAGTTCTAACGGGCCAGTCCACAAACACAAGACATCATCAACATATCTGTACGAATACATAATGTTTTCTTTGTAAGTTTTACAGGTATTGATTTGTTTTTCAATTTTGTTCGAGATTCTTCTTTTTTTTCAAGATGCCTGCGCATAACGGTTTGTAGTTTGCCTCTTTTTGAATCTTCGTACTGTGATGATTTGGAAATAATGGTTGGCAACATTAATATTTTCTATCAAACTCAATATTTCACATCTACCGACCATTATTAACAATTCCTAACACAACGTATTTGTTGACAATTTAAGTTTTAGTCCTGATGATGCAGTAAAATGCGAAACCGGTTGGCTATTTAAATAAAAAAGTATATATTATATATAATTAGTGAATTGTGAAACAGTACAAGTGTAAAATTTAAAACAATATCTATATTAATATTATAAATGCGAAAGTTTGGATGTTTGGATGGATGTTTGTTACTCAATCACGCAAAAAGTACTAAACGGATTTCAATGAAATTTGGCACAGAGATAGACAATAACCTGGAAGAGCACATAGGCTACTTTTTATCTCGGAAAAATTAGGTAATCCCGCGGGATTCACCAAAAACTGTTATAATGCAGCGGGCTGCACGCTGCAGCTAGTTATAAATAAAGTCCATACATTAAAAGATGTAATTCGCATTAAAATAATTTCCTAAGAATATTACTAGGTAATATAACTTAGCGAGCCCTTACAAAGTTCTGCTTTTTGCTAGTAATAAATTGCCATTAAATAAAAAAAAACTATTGTCTTGCTAAATCAAGTATTCTAAAAGCCAAAATTGTATTTCAGACATACAATTGGTCAAAATCTACTCAAGAAATGGTGCTTGGATCTTTTTTCCTCGGATATTGTGTCATGATGTTCCCGGGAGGAATTATTTGCCAAAAATTTGGAGGGATACTTCCATTACAGATTGGATTGTTGGTGAATGCTGTTGTATCAGTTTTGACGCCGTGGATAGTAGTATGGGTAAGTAATTTTTAATGTATGTTAATTTAGACTAGAAAATTAGTATTTTTTAAATTTATGTTAGATAAAGCATCTACTTTACGCATGGTTGACAAACAGTTTAAATCCGTAGACATTGAAACAATAAATTTTGAACGTGGTTTCTTTATTCCTCTGTACTTGGGGAGCACTAACAAATGATTTAAAAAAAAAACGGTTTTAAATGGGTGAATATAAAGAAGTGTTCAATAAATTAAATATATTTCAAAAATATGGAAAAGGTTTGTTTAGAAACAAAAATAATCGAGCATAAAACTAGATATGTGATAAGATTTTCAGAATTGATATTTATAACATATGTGGGACATACTTATTATTTTTCAATTAACTGTTTCAATTTAACTATTATCCATTTTTTTTTGTGACTTATGAAAAAAAATCAATCATTAGAAATACCTATTTATAGATATAATAGATAAAAAATAATTATTTTGGTGAGTACTGTCACTCGCCAAATAATTATTTTTTATCTACCTGATGTACTTGCATTTTAGTTATTATCTATGCTTTAATAAGCGAAACCGGTTGGCCTTTAAATAAATGCATTATAATGATTGTAAAATAAATAAATTATATTTGAGAAATAGTACGAGGGCTTATTTTAAGAAAATCAATGTCAATTTATAAAGATTCGCCAGTTTTTTGGTTGCAGATATTAATTTTGGTTCTAATTGCTCCGTTATACCGACTAAAACATGACTATCCCTTGTAATATACAATTGCCAAGACCGACCCTCTTACGTACTTACGTACACGAGAGTGTAAGTTAAACGAAATTGCAAGTTGCTGTTAGGATTTTGATGATGAATAATTCCAAAAAGATGTATACTCAGGGAGAAATTAAGGTATTTAATTTAGAAATTTCCACAAAGCCTGTGTGAAAATGTGTAATTGCTGTGATGCAACTGAAAAGGTAGTGTGAAGAATGGGACAAACTCTATAAAGAGTGAAGCATTAAATTTATTATTAGATAATGATTTATTATGAGACGAGTATTGAGTAACTAATTCATCTGTACCGCCGTTGTTTCTAACGTGGGTGAAAGTGCAGTGGATGTGGATGGATTATTAGCCCACTGGCATCTTCTTTAATTTTCAGACCTTGGACAACTTTGCCACATTCCTTACACTACATTTTGTTTCAGTTTGTTCATAGCAGTTACAATTATAATAATTCACGGAAATGTTGCTAATTAAATACCTTTTATATATATATATATATATATATATATATATATATATATATATATATATATATATATATATATATATATATATATATATATATATATATATATATATATATATATATATATATATATATATATATATATATATATATATATATATATATATATATATATATATCATAAGATAGCAAACAAGCAGATAGTTCTCTTCATGGAAAGAGTCAACCATCGCCTATAGACACCAAACGTGTTAATGGTGCGTTGCTATCTTGTGGTGAGGTCTAATGCCACATGCATAAGTTTACCGGCTACCTTACCCTCCAAACCGGAACACGACAGCGACAAACACTGATGTTATTGCGGCAGGAATAGGCAAGGCGGTGGTAACAGACCCGGGCGAGACAATGCAGAATTCTACCACCTAGTAGCCTCGATGGTAGTGACTCGCATAGCCAATCGGTCGCCTTTTACGACCTGCCTGGCAGAACGGCAGTTGGTCTATTCTTCAAAGGAGCCCGGAACCGACACCTTTATTTCGTCTCTGAATTATGAATTCCGTTACGTAACTCTATAAAATAATTACACCCTGAGCTTAAAAACAAATATGTTAAATAAAATGTGTTGTTGTAATTGCACTAGGGTGGCTGGAAAGCATTATGTGCATGTCGTGTGTTGCAAGGGCTTACACAAGCTGGACTTCATCCTGCCGTTCAGACTCTCATGTCAAATTGGGTGCCGGTCAGCGAACGGGGCAGCTTCAGTGGATACATTTACACGGGTGACTATTTACTGTTCTTGAGATTTATTTATTTCATGTGCAAATTAAAAAATAATTAAAAAGACTAAAAAGTGGTAAAACTCACGAGACCTGTGAGTTTTGATTAGTTTTTAATCTTTTTGTCAGATTATCATAATTCTCGACACAACATAATTATATCAAAAAGATTTAAAATCATTAACTATATTAAAATATATAAAGTATGTTATTATATATATAGCAACTGGATTTTAGTAACATATTTGGCGAGCGAGGCGAAGCGCTTAGATAGTACTCTTGTTTAATTGAAATCAAGTTACACTTTTGGAATAAAATGAATACACGAATGTCAAAAAAAGATACACGTTTTAACGTACTTGATATTTTTAATATAAAAAAAACTTAAATTTGATATAAGCTTTAATTGTTGCCTTGCATTTTATTTACACATATAACGTTATGGAAATATTTTTGATATCAGATTCTAAGTTGTATTTATTGGTTTAAATCATTCACCGGCGTAAGAATGTGACGAACGCAGTGCCCACAGGTGGGATAATTTTGTGGCAGTTTTGGTGTAACTAACAACCAAATTATTGTTAGTGCTATACTGTAATTGTAGCTGAATAGACAGGCACGCCCGGAGCAAATACCACTTAACACTGACGTAAAGTAACAGCTCTGCTGTTGCGTTTTGTTGTCCATGTAAGAGTTCCGGAGGCCTAATACGTATACATTATGCACGCGCTACAAAAAAAAAATAATTCTACCCCAGGAGGGTACCACTTGCGCTAGCGCTGGAAAATCCCCCAGGGCGTCAATGCACTGGATTTTTTAAGCAGTCAGATCACGGAAGCGCAGGCTGCCCTTCGTAATCTGGGCAGCTAAACTTGCGCTCATAGACAATCCTGCCCGGGCAATCAGAGCAAGCGATCTATAGCATCCCCCTTCCTTAATCGCTGTGGATTTTTCCAATATCATGGGTCTTCATTCCAGCCAAAACGCCGTCCACTACCACCTCGAGATGGCAAAGTCAACTTTGCTCTTTTTGACTAAGACACAAATATCTTCTTCGGCTAATACTTCCTACCTCACCAACCTGGAGTACAAATTGGAACTTTTCTTTATACCGCGGGTTGGTGTGTTCGCCTACGGTAGAGAAGATATCTGTTACTGGCGCCTTGGCAGACATGAAGTTCAGGACCTATCCATTCTCTGGTTACTCTGGCGAAAATCATTTACCTAATTAAGCATATCTATATGAATGAATGAAAATGTTTATTTCAGGTACCAAGTCCCATAGCTTGTAAAATCATATTATGTCATAAAATTTGTAAATTAAATTAAATCAAATTATATTAAATTACAATGTCAAAAAGATAAAAAAATATATATATTATAAATTTAATATTACCTACCTTAAAAGAGATTGATGAGGCCCCATACTTTGGCCTAAAACGCAACACAAGATGATGGCTACTTACCGTATTGTAATACATTATTAATTTCTTATGAAACGAAAACTGTATCACGGACACTTTTTATAATACTAAAATTCACGAAACTCCTTCAAAGATTAATATTACTTGATTTTACAATTGTTACATTCAATTTTAAGCCACTCAAATCGCAATCTATCGTCAACACAAATATAATTCATTTTTGTATTACTTATCATAAAGATTATTTGATTTTAACCACTTTAATGTTGAAAAACGATAAAACTTTTGTTTACATAAAATGTTTATTACTCGCTCACAGCGTAAATAGATGACACTTGTTTTTTTTGTTTCTTTCGAATGATATTAAGAGAGAGTACTTATTTGTACGGCCTTCTATATTGTAGATTTCGATTATAATTATAAATATTTTCAGTTTTGTTGCATTTTATACAATAGTTTATTTAAAATTTTGCGTCTTATCTATCAACATTTTTATAATTTGTTTGGTTGGTCAGAAATAAAAGAAAGTGTTAACTTTATGGCAGAATAGAAAAATCTTTGCTTGAATTAAAAATAAGAAAAGGCGTACAAGTTTGATTAGTTTCACGACTTTTTGACTAAAATTCTTTTAAAATTAATTTGCTATTAAAAAGTGTCCGTTGAATTCTAATATTGACTTATTGTGAATAAAATTAATTTATTGATTTCGGCTGACGCTATATTCTTGTAGTCCATTTAGGCCGGTCTCATCACTCTCCTTTCATTTAAAATTATATTGTTAGGTATAAGGTTCGAAATTTATTTAAAAAAATAAACAATACGACAGTGATAAAGTGACAATCGGTTTTTAATTATAATAAACAAACATTAAAGTTAGAATAGGGAACAAAGTAATTACCAGTTAACATAAAATAACAAAATTAACTTATAGAGCCTAACAACTAGCCGCTTAAAATTAACACTTGAGTTCTTGAGCGATGTTACTTCGTCGACCGACAAACGAGAAATGCGGGCGCGATTACTGGTCTTCTCGCGTCCCCTGGACGAGGAGGCGGGGAAACGGTTTCGGGGCTGAGCCCCCTGCTCGTGGTTTCTAGCGCGCTGCTTGGGTTGACTTATGTCTTGGTTTTTCGTATTTTAGTGAGGGTAATCCCCGAATTCTTCACGCCGCTCCGCGCGGGTCAGCTGCTCTGGGAGGACCCCGCTGATGGAAAGCCCGGCAGGCGACCAGCAGCGAAAGCGGCGACTTCATCAGATAATACGCTCACTTGTGACATATTCATTAAACCATATTCTGGCGTCAGCCTTTAAGCACGATGTCACACGCAAAAGACACTCATGATCCTCCAGCAATTCACAATCATGGCATGGTTCACCTCTAAACACCTTAATAATAATAATAAACATTTGTTTGAGACCAACCACAGTATATAAACAACAAAAAAAACAAAACTTTTTTAAAACAAAACAAAACACTAAAAATCGGAAATATACATAACTTATAAAATAAATACAATTTTTATGATTCATCGTTTGTGGTGTGATGTCTCAAAATGGCGTGCTACTCAGCTTTAGTTGAGCTTAAGTCGATGTCATGTATGAATGGATCAAATATGCATAAATAGTATTCACAAGACTTACTTGGCCTTAGAGAGTTAACGGCTTCCGTCAGAAAGATAATGGCAGAAGCGGATAAGATATCAGAACCGTGAACCGCGAGGTCTTGATCGTGAGTGGATGGAAATTGTCGGAATTGTCCATGTACGTGTGAGGAACATCGCTCAAGTTAACTAAACTATTCGCCTTCGAAACGGCGTTGTCGCGATTAGTTACTTGATCTTTAACAGGCACACTTTTTGAAATGTTACAACTCGGTTTGCCAATATTATCGGGAGTCGGCATCGCGCAGCTATTGCTTGGCTGTTCCACAGTATGTAGTCTCACTAAGATGTTATTCAGAGTGCTAAGTGTGAGTTTTTCTTTTCGCATTCGATCGTGAGCGCGTCTGTAGTTTACTAGGAATTTGTATGTGGTTTGTACAGCGCCACCTAGTGGTAAACGTGAGAAACCAGCACTCAGATTGTCCTGTTGTGAGTAGCTTTTTTTTTATAGTAGAGGGGGCAAACGAGCAGATGGTGCACCTGATGGTAAGTGATCACCGCCGCCCATGGACATCCGCAATACCGGGGGTATTGCAGCTGCGTTGCCGGCCTTTTAAGAATGAATAAGCTCGTTTCTTGAAGGTCCCTAAGTCGTATCCATTCGGAAACACCCCCGAAGGTAATAGATTCCACAAAGGAGTAATGCGAGGCAAAAGGTGTCGACAAAAACGCACGGTTGTGGATTTCCAGACATCGAGGTGGTGAGGATGGACTTTAAATTTTGACGCGATGTCCGATGGTGGAATTTAGCGGCAGACATTAGTCCGAACAACTCGTCGGAACACTCCCCATGATAAATACGGTAAAAGATGCAGAGCGCGGTAAAAGATGCTAGCTACTGACTAAACGTGACACAGGTGAGCAAAGAGGGGCGTTCTGCATAAACTTCTCGGCTTAAGTTTGGATCTACGATATCAAGTGCGACGAGAGTCGTAACTCCCGTGCGCACTATGATGCTTTTATTTTCATTATTTTTTTCACTCACACGTCCCGAGTCCATTCCGGTAGACCGTGGCCACAAAAATGTTTTGTGAGTTATTTGGATTGAATCCAAAACTGTAAAGCGTCTATTTTTTAAGAGGCCTTGAGCACTACAATACAATCATATGATAATTGTTTAATTTAAACTACAAAACAATTCAGGTGTAACACGACACTGAGAAAAATATGACTACTTGTTAGTCGAGGATTTTTAATTCAAAAAGTAAATCGATGACCTATTCTTTTTATATTTTTTTACATAATTGGTAAATATATACAAAATAAACAACATATACTATAGTACAAAAATATTTATTTAAATAAATATTAATATTATATTTTTTTTCATAATTAATACGTCGATTTATTCGTAATTTTTAAACAATTTATTTCTTTTTCAATTTTACAGCTACGTTAATTTTTTTTTAAATATTGTTTAGGATATTTCATATTCACATCATATGATTTTTTTGAGATCATGGATCAATAATAAATTTACGAAAATAAATAAAAAGAGGTACCATCATACCCAAAGCGCTGGTACCATCAATTTGGTCATTCTGGGAAAATATGTTTGATTAATTTTGACAATATTACTATCTAAACTGTTAGATCTTGAACTAATATTGATCATAATTAAGGTTTGATCATAATTAAAAATCCGAAGTACGTCCTATCACCCCCAATCAAACAGATTAGTTGATCCGTTTGATTGGGGGTGATAGGACGTACTTCGGATTTTTTCAATTCTCTTTAGTCTTGCCAAAGAGTGAATTAGATTGGACTCAAACTGACAGCCTTGGTCAGTCATGATCTTCTCTGGACAGCCAAATCTTGAGATCCAGCCTTTATAGACTGTATCAGCTACCTACTCTGCCGTTATTATTTCTGAAATTAGAAATGTTTCTGGCCATGATGTACAGCGATCTACCATAGTAATAAGATAACGTTTATTCTGAAAAGTCGGTAGTGGTCCCACAATATCTATGTGTTACACATGTGCAAATTTTTGTGCTGGAGCGAAGATCCCGTGCGTGGATACGGTGTCTAGTTACCTTTGCCTTTTGGCACTTACTGCAAGTTTGGCACCATTGGTTAATGTCCGTATTCATGTTAGGCCAAATGTATCTCCCGGTAATCAGCTTTCTCGTACCCCGTTTACCGGGATGACTTATACTGTGAATGTTATCAAAAATCTTGAGCCTGAATGCTCTTGGCAAGAATGATCTAGTTTTACCGGTTAATATATCGCAATAAATAAAGTTATGGGAATCCGGTGACAGTATTCCCGCCGTGTTGGTTCCGGCCTCTTTTGAAGAATAGGCCAACTGTCGTTCTGCTACGCAGGTCGTAAAAGGCGACCGATTGGCTATCGAGTCACTACCATCGTAGCTACTAGGTGGTAGAGTTCTGCCTTGTCTCGCCCGGGTCTGCTACCACCGCCTTACCTATTCCTGCCGCAATAGCGTCAGTGCTTGTCGCTGTCGTGTTCCGGTTTGGAGGGTAAGGTAGGGGGTAAACTTATGCATGTGGCATTAGACCTCGCCACGAGATAGCAACGCACTACTATCATCTTTGGTGTCTATAGGCGATGGTTGACTCTTTCCATCAGGAGATCCATCTGCTTGTTTGCTATCCGATGATATAAAAAAAAGTATTTTCGTCATAACCACAGATCGACTATTTAGCAGCTTCTCCAGATCTGGGTCGGAATCTTGTGTCGTAGCGAGCTTCTCGTAATGTAGTGGCGCCGGTAAGGTTATTTTTTCAACTACTCGAGATAGGGTGTACGCAACAATGTTACTGTTTCCCTTAACGTGCCTTAGGTCTGTGCTGAATTGGGAAATATAGTCTAGCTGTTTTATTTTCCTTCCTGGCGTATCATACAGTGAAGGCTTTGTAGTAAATGCGTACGTGAGAGGTTCATGATCAGTAAAAATAGTAAATTTTCTTCATTCCAAAAGTCTTCTAAAATATATTATCGCCATATAAATTCCTAATAATTCTCTGTCGTACGTAGAATATCTCATTTGTGATTCGCTTAAATTCTGGGACAAAAATCCTAGTGGCTGCCAACCATTCTTTGTTTTTTGTTGAAATACTGCGCTCACACATTTCAAACTGGCATCCGTGAATAGAGCCGTGTTAGCACTCTGTGAAGGATGTGCTAAAGGAATAACGTTTGGAGGAGTTTTTGCATTTTTCAAAGTTTTCTTCTGCCTTCCTAGTCCATTCTATGGGCAAGTTATCGTTTTTCTTTGACAAGTGTAAATATTTATTTAATTCTATTTGATACGACAAGACGTGCGGTATACAAGATCGATAAAACTTGATCTTGCCTAAGGAACGCCTTAATTGTTTTATCGTGAATGGTTTTGGAAAATTAATAATAGCTTCTATATTTTCTTTAGTGGGAGAGATTCCCTGGCTTGTTACATGATAACCAGGGATATCCAACTCTTTTTTTATAAATTCGCATTTATCCAAATTTATCGCTAACCCATGTTTTTGTAATCTCTCAAAAATGATTTCTAAATGATTGTAGTGTTCTTCTATAGTTTGTGAGGCTAAAAGACAATCGTCAACGAAGACATGAATGAAATCTAGGTCCCTGAAGATGATATCCATGAATATCTGGAATATTTGACTTGCGTTACGAAGTCCGAAGGGCATTCTTGGAAATTAAACAGCCCAAATGACTATAGCTGTTTTTTCTGTGGCTGCTGTTGGAATGCAGAAAAAAACCTTTTTTATATCAATTTTTGAAAATAAGTACTATATATATATATATATATATATATATATATATATATATATATATATATATATATATATATATATATTTATATATATATATATATATATATATATATATATATATAAACACACAAATACAGACAAGAATAACTCCAAAACCATGGGATTTTATTTTAAGCATAACTAAATACAATAATTATAATATGTAAGTAATTTAATCGAATTCACAGGATCTGGTGTTGGAACTGTACTGGCATTCCAGCTTGGAGGAATTCTAGCCTACAGCCGATTTGGATGGCCATCCATGTACTGGCTAGTTGGAGTCGCATGTTTCGTTATATTCCTACTGGTCACATTTTTGGGTGCGCCATGTCCAGATGCTCACCAAAGATTATCTGTAGAGGAAAAAAAATATATAATTGGAGATATTCAGAGCAGTGTTCAAACGGTACGTTCTTTTAACTAATTAGAATATGTTACAGACAAAGGAGTTTGATAAAGCCAGCCTAAAAGTCTTACAAGAGTTTGACTAATTACATGAATCGAAATTAATAATTTATAGTATCAACATGCATATAATACAGGCACAATTGCATAGAACATTTGGGAAATAATGAATTAATTATTAATATTATGTCGACTTCTAATAACTCAGTCAGAATGGGTGTGAAATCTTCTATAAAACACCCGTCGCACGTAGCCATTTTTTTGTAGATAGTATGGAACTCATAAATATTAATATGCTCTCGGCTCGAAAGAACTCGTGTTATTAGCCAGGAAATTTCTGGTGTATAATTACAATTATTTGTTAAATTAACTTACAATTCTACGTGATTTTTCCATAGAACTAAATCTAAAAAGGGGATGCTGGTGCACAGTTTTTATATCAAACATTTTTTGATAAAACCGGTTCCAAAAAAATCTCAAAAAATATTCAACAATTTTCCTCGCTAAAAGCAGGTTCGAAGCTGAACTGAAGGGAAAATCGTTGGAGTCCATACTAGGTACTTTAAAATGATTTGTAAGCTGGTTAACTCTGCATGTCGTACCTGAAACTTTCCACAGAATTGAGGTATTTTAAGCTTAAAGGAGCAAAACTATACCTAAGCTTAGATTTTTTCAAACTAAGGATTTCAAAAATCTAAATATTGTTAAAAGTGACACTATTTTAATTTTTATAAAGCTGTTTATTTTTAAATATAGTGATTGGTTTCGATTTTTCGTATGACATTTACTTAAAGCATTTTTTAGAAAAGGTGAAGTGATGTCAAAAACATTTTTTTTTTCCAAAAAAATTCGTAGTTGGCATATCTCGATCGATTAAACCGATTTCGATCCAATTTATGGTATTTGCGTAGTCTTTAAAAAAACAGCTAATTAGACTGATTAGTATTGTGTAAATTGTAGTAAGAGTATAAAGTAAGTTTGATGTAAACAACATTAATATTTGAAAATCTTTAACTTCCTCACACTTGATTTGATTTTAATTGAAACGGCATTTGACACAATTTTATCTATACATATAATAAAATCGTAAGAAACTCAAAACTCTACATTGAATATTTTTTTAAAAGAATACTTGGGGCGTGATCTACAATCGATATCGAAGCCAAAAATATAGTTTTTAGAATTTTTGTCTGTTTGTCTGTATATATGTCCGGGGTAAACTCAAAAAGTACTGCATAGATTTATTTCAAATTTTGCATGAATATTACTAACAGGTCGGCTCAACATATAGGCTATATACTATCACGCTGTCACCTACGGGGGAGGAGCTGTGCGGAGTAAACGAAGTCCGCGCGAACGAAGTCGCGGACAACAGCTAGTAATAACTATTAACAATTATTATTATAGAATTTACAATTGTTACAGAATCCGGTTACACCATGGAAATCGATTTTGACATGTGTTCCTCTGTGGTCTACATTGATTGCTCATATTGGAACTGCAGTTGCTTTTATTTTTTCCTACATACAATTACCTACTTATATGAACGCAGTTATGAAGTTGAACATCAGAAATGTATGTATCTTTATCACAAAATTCATGTATATTATGGCTGTAGAAGTTTCGCATTCTTCACTGTAATTGCGCAACAGTGCAACAGCGCTTGAGCAATAAATAAAACACATAATAACTATAATTTTATTTACAAATATACCTATGATTTTGTTAAAAAACTGCAGCGACCAACTTGCCATTTCTTGTACCTCAAAAAATTAAAAAGTTTTTGTCCCTTAAATCAGGTTTTTTTGGCTGGATATATTCTTTGGTTAGATGTACTGAATGTTAAGTAGAAATATGATCATTATTGTATTTCTACTCTACGTTAATACTTAGACTTTAAGCTTTTCTAGGCTGCATCATCATGCTCTAAGCCATATCCTATTATTTGGGGTCGGCTCCTTTGTCTACTTCATCCATCTTCCTGTGTTCTGAGCTGTAACGGTGTGAATTTCACTTTTCTTAAGATCCCTCTTGACCATCGTCAACCAGATGGCGCAGGGTCGCAGGGCTTCAGTATTAAATCGTCCTGATTTAATACTACTCCACCCATCGTTCTTTGATGTCTTCATCCAACATTAGGAGATTATTGTTGCTGTCTTTTATATATTAAATTTTATTAAAATTCTTATTTCAAATGTTTCTATTCCTAGCTATTTTATGTGTGTCAATATCTGTCTTTGCTACATGAAACTTATTATTGGCTATTGTGCATGCTGTTTGAAATTTTTTTCATTTTGATTTTTGCACTGGATTTCGATTAGCTTTTAGTAGTTTCGGACGTTTGGCGAAGGCTTTCTGGATTTCATTCTCCTGAGGTATTTTCTACACTAGTTTTACAACATTTTTTAAAATCGTTCCACATTTCATTTGAAGTCGTTTATTCTCCACCATATCTATGACTAAAGACTTAACATATAGTTCTTAAAAAAAAATTCATTTTAATTTTGGCACTGGATTTCGGTTAGGTTTTAATAGTTTCGGACGTTTATAAGGCGTAACTAAAAGTCTAAGTTGAGCAGTTAGTGGCTCCTCCAATGATTTTTTTTATAGACAAAGGGGACAAACGGACAGGAGTTTCACCTAATGGTACGTGATCACGGCTACCCACGGACAACTACATTATCAGTAGACGTGATTGCATTGCCGGGCTTTTGAATTAGAGTAGGCTCTTTCTTGAAGGTCTCTAAGTTGTATCCGTTTGGAAAAACCCCTGCGGGTAATTGGTTCCACAGAGAAGTAGTCCCGAGAAAAAAGTGCCTCGAGAATCATACAGTCGTGGATTTTCAGTCATCGAGATAGTGAGAAAGACATTTTGAATTCTGTCGTGATATCCGACGGTGAAATACTGTGGCAGCAATTTATCTAAACAGTTCCTCGGAAAACTCCCCATGATAGAACTGATAGAAGATGCAGAGCGAAGCCACATCAATATCACAGCATGATAGAATTGATAGAAGATGCAGAGCGAATCAATCTAATCAGAAATAGTCCTGTTGTCAACGTTTCGAGCCGCTTCCAAATCATGTTCTTTGATTTCTAACATAAGTTTAATCCGGCACTCGTTGACGTGTTGTTGAGAAACCTCACTGCGGCCGGAGTACAAAGCATCGCCCGTACTGTATTCTGCATAGCAATGGGTGTTGCTTAATTGAAACATGTCATATTAAATGCAGAAGAAACAAAGTAGGTGATAGCTCACAACCCTGAGGAACACCAGCTATTGACGGGTTTAAGTTCAGTGCATGAAAACACTTCTTCGTGGTGCTCTTCCTCGTGTTGTTCCTGGGCTCTTTTGAAGAATAGGCAAACTGCCGTTCTACCAGGCAGGTCGTAACAACTCACTTTACTTTGGTAACTAATGAGATCTATGAGAAAACCCGTTCCGTTAACACACTATGGTTTCTATAGTGACCAATGCTAATTCATCAAAAAAAGAAACAATATTTTCACTATTTACCAGTTTTAGTACAATAATCTATGGTATTTTATCGTTTTCGAACAAAACATTGTACAGAATAACATCAAATTGGAACTCTTTTTTCAAGTACGCTCTTGGGGAAAAATAATAGAATTTAGTCCGCCATTTTGATTCGTGCTTGATGATACCAGCGCTTTGGGTATGACGGTACCTATTTTTATTTATTTTCGTAAATTTTAGTGTTGATATCTATGATCTCAAAAAAAATCATATAATGAGAATGTGAAATATCTTAGACGATGTTTAAAAAAAATAACATAGCTGTAAAATTGAAAAAGAAACAAATTAGTTAAAAATTACGAAAAAACTACGTATTAATTATGAAAAAGAAAACAACATTAACATTTATATAAATAAATATTTTTGTACTGTAATATATTATGTTGTTTATTTTTTTCCGTATGTATATATTTACCAATTATATTAAAAAATATAAAAAGCATAGGTCATCGATTTACTTTTTGAATTAAAAATCCTCGACTAACAATTAGTCATATTTTTCTCAGTGTCGTGTTACACCTGGAATTATTTTGAAGCTTAAGCTATTTAAATTAAATAATTATTACACCAGCGTATTGCAGTGCCCAAGACCTCTTAAAAAATATACTTTTTACAGTATCGTAGTCAATCCAAACAACTCATAAACCATTTGTGTGACCACGGTCCACCGAAACGAACTGGAAACGTGTGCGCGTAACGGTCCGTGCTTTTTTAGAAAAAAAATGCGAAAATGGCTGGTGATGTTAGCGGGTAAAAGGCGACCGATTGGCTATATGAGTCACTACCATCGTGGCTACTAGGTGGTAGAGTTCTGTATTGTCTCGCCCGGATCTGGTACCACCGCCTTACCTATTCCTGCCGAATAGCGTCAGTGCTTGTCACTTTAGTTTTCCGGTTTGGAGGATAAGGTAGCCGGTAAGCTTATGCATGTGGCATTAGACTTTGCCACTAGATAGCAACGCACCATTAACACCTTTGGTGTTTATAAGCGATGGTTGACTCCTTCCAAAGTCGTACCCGACGTGCTTTCTTTGGAAATCATTACCCTGTTCATCGACATCCCCATTTAACTTAGCTCCTACATTAATAAATTCCTAATGTGTCCTATTAGAGTTAATAATTCATCCTAAAATTGATCTTTTTCATTTTCTGTGCAATCAGTCTGGGGTGCATATGCGGATATTATATTAAAACATGGCTGTTTGTCTATCACAATTTTAGGCGCCATTAGCCTATTGCTGAATCTCTGGATATCTATTTACCTGCTGCTCAATTTTTCTTACAATACCTACACCAATCTTCTTGACCTCAATTCTATGGTAGATGATTTTATAATCATTTCGAATTAATTTAGATTTTGGACAGTGATAGAGAAACATTTATCTATTTATTCATTGTAAAGATTATGTTAATTTAAGGAATGCGTCTTTAGACATTCATATTACTATCATTAAATAATTGAATCTCATTATCATTCAATTTTTGAATCGAATAAAAAATCATAAATGAATTTGAAAAATAAAAAATATTTATTTTTTGCAGAATGGTCTCTTGTCATCTCTTCCTTATATTGCTTACATTTTCACTTCTATAATATTTGGATACATCTCAGATTTTTTGACAAATAAGAAACTATTGAGTATGAAAAACTCTAGGAAACTTTCAAATACAGTTGGTAAGTATCTTGTTTCCAATTTTGACTGATATTAACTAAGTACTAAGAAAAATGAGCTCTGCTTGGTATTTAAACCTTAATATTAATTAATATGTCAAATAAAATTAGAACCTCTTTTTATGTATCTACTTTTGACGATACACGGTCATTTACGTAAAATAATATTTTTATATTATTGGGTCTATAGCAAACAAGATCATTGATGGATTGTTTGTTGCCAAAAACCCTTCCAGACAGGAACACAACAACAACATGCAGATATAGTATTTTTTTTTCAGTTTGTACGTTAGCATTAATCGTTAAAATTTTCATATAAAGTGATGAGATCACCACCGTCCATCAGTCGAATAACTATTAAGTCATAAAATATCCATTGATAATCTTATAGAAATACATGCAGCCTTATGGCCACAAATCTTATGTGAAACATAGAAAACATTGAAATAAATTAAAGACACAAATGCATAACGATAATGCGATAAATTCGAAATGATTACAGTTACTAAAATATCTAGAAATTTAAATATAATTTAGTTGCTTTTCTGATTTTACAGTCGAATCAGCTACTCGTAATATTACAATATGAACGCAACGATGATGTGTCATCATCTACACTCGTGTTACTACACTCGGGCGAGACAATGCAAAACTCTACCGCCTAAAAAAAATATTTATTATTTAAAATATTTATTATTATTTAGTGGCTAGGTATTTTTGCCTGTCCCTCCTAACTAAACCAGGAACAAAGTACAAAGGAAAAGTGAATAACAATTCACAATAATTTAAAACGGATAGGTATATGTAATCTTTACATTATCTACCTACCGACCACTACTGATATTATTACGATAATTCGTGTATCGTAAGAACTATGATGACTAGGGTAACTCTGAGTCATGAGACTTTCAACATTTCAATTACTGTTTTCTTGGTTATTTAACAGTTTTTTTTAAATATGTTTACTCGATATGTATAAACGTGAATTTCCACGGGTTTGATTCTATCCCATGGCTAAAAAACATCCTGTGTAATATTATACCAGAGAAATTTTAATTAGATATTTGTAAATAAAAGTAAAAAAGACAATATTTAATAAATAAATAATCACGCGTCATGTCATATTCGACAAGTTTGATATTAATATTGTTACGTACTCGGGTTCGTAATTGTAAGAAAACACCACTTATATTAAATCCGTGTATTTGCACAACACAACACAACGTAATACTAAAATACACTTTACACCCTAGTCACTCGCTGTACTATCACTGAACTACACAATAAAACACTTCTCGCTTCGCACTGGTCACTTGATATATCGCTCTCGATCGCTTGATAAAAACTGCCTTGTGTTTTTCAACACCTCTCTATTTATAGGCAGGGTAAAGTCCTAGCGGGATCCAGAAAAATCTAAATGTATCGGGAAACAATGAATCACTTCTTATCGTAAACATGTTATGAGTCATAAATCCTAGTACACGCTACTTTCAACCTTATGCCATATCTCACAAAGTCCATTATGGCATAGCCCAGATCAACTATTTGTTTGTCAATAGGAGTAGCTATCTCTTTCTTTGATTTCTAGATAGTTAGCGCGCGCGCTCCAACTCTACACGCTTCTAGATTATTCGTAACAATATGTTTATTTATTTTTATTTATTTAATACTTAATAATATATAGAGCACACGTGAAGGTCATAATATTACATTTTGATTTTTTGAAAATTCCATAAAAGACGATCTTTGAAAATGAGGTATATCAGTAAACTTAAAAGTGTGATATTGCCACTCGACCACCTCGTTACTTAAATGGTAAGGAATTTTAAAATAAAATGTTGAATACACTCTGTACAAATCATTAATTTTACAAATATAGGAAATATAGGAAAAATATAACTCATTTTAATTAACTTATTTTTAATACGTTACAATTACTTTTAATGCTGAAAGAACAGATAAATAAAATTTAATTTACTTAACGTTTTTAAATGTTACTAATTAGTGACAACTGTTCGTAATATAAAAGAAACGTGAATTCCTTTTATACTAAGTATTCAAAAATTTCACAGATTTAATAATTAAAAAAAATTGGTTGCAGTATGGTTTTATAAGCATTTTTGTTAATTAGGTTATAATTTTTTATCAGTTTTTTGATAAATTATCTATTTTCGTTTCTTTACAGCAACAGTAATACCAGCAATTTGCTTAGCCTCAGTGTGCTATACCAAAAATACGTTCCTGGCCGTAGTTTGTTTTATTATATCTCAAGGAAGTATGGCTGCTATGCATACAGGATGGATGGTAAGAACTAAACTGCTTTTTTAGTTAAATCAAATAAAAATTTGGTGAACAATAGTAATAGGTCAGGGATAAAACTTATCATATATTATGAGTAAAACGTTGGAATAAATTCTCTTTTACTTTACTATTTGTATCTGGTAAGTTTTAATAGTATTATATATTACATTTTAATTTTAAAAAATGAGGTAGGACTTGAGAACTGCTGACTGCAATGAAAATTTTAAACAGTGTTTTCAATTTTGAACTGACTGTCATATTAAAAATATAATTTCATAATTTTACCTTAAACTTTAACATGTTACTAATGCAAACCCGTAAGATTTTCCTCTAATAAAATTTTCTGACACACCGAGAAGTTGGCAGTGGGTTTTTACATAGCCTAGGCCTTTAATCAAATTTGGCACAAAACACTTCCCACGAAGCTGCCTTCTTATGGGCTTCACAAGAAGTTATGTAAGTGTATCACCATTTTTTTGGCAGATTAGAGCATCAAGGTCATAGTTGATGGTGCGTGTTAAGACCTTTGAAAATAGGTATTTTCCAAGACTGCGTGCTATGTTTTTCTCCACATCAATGTCGTGTTAAAAATTAGTAACAATCATAGCTATGCGGATGAGAATACTGGTAATACTGCGTACTAAGGCCGTAGCGGTATTTTTCGGCAACGTGTCAAAATGTGCCTGGCCAGCTTGTATTTGTGATGCTCGGAATGTAGTTATCAAAACTTAGTGGCATTCGACCCTAAGAAGACACAGCTCTGTGCATTCACTGCTTAAAATACACCCTTTGTCGTACCAATTCGATTTTATGATACTTTCCTAACAGGACTCAACCAATATCGTAATTCTGTGAGTTGACATACCGAGTATTTTCAGGTTCGCATTCATTTAGAATCTAAGGCTAAATTAGCCTTCATGAGACTCAGTGTGCTCGGCAAAACGAAGGAGTACTTCTTGCCAGCCCATCACCAAATAAAAACGTATTATATTTTAATGATAACGGGAAAAAGAAGAATTAACACGCTTTTATGTGAAAACTTAAGATTGTGATTAATTCATAAGGATTTAATATATGTCGAAGTTTCGGGGTTTAAAATTAGAAAATTACAATATACGATACCTTTTTCAGATAATTTGGTGAGAAAATGTTAATGCAGTCAGATTTTAAACTATTTCAAAAATTATTTAAGTATTAGCCTAAATATCAAATGAGTACTGTCGCAAGATTTGTCACAGAAATCCTTAAATATTTATAGCAATTGGATTTTATCATAATCAAGAAAGTGGAAAAAGCTACGTTAAGTTAGATAAAATTATTCGTCATATATGTTATAATCAAGTAAATAAAATATGTCTTGAATATGTACATAACACACGAAAACAAAATCCCCGACTTACTATTTGGACTTGAACAATGTGTATATTGAAACTTTATTATTATTAAGCATGGCTTCTTAGGAAATCGATTTAACTATGTTATGTGTTTAAAACCTTAAAATGTAACTCATTTCAAATTTTTCTTCACAGATTAATTACATAGATTTGTCACCAAACTATATTGGGGTGCTGATGGCTTTCGGAGGCACACTTACAAATATTCTAGTATTGACGCTCCCAGTCTTAGTTTCCAATATAGTTGTGGACGTGGTATGTGAATTTAACTTATAATTAATCAAATAAATATCATCATTATTATTCTCTTGCCAGATCAATTGAGTCAACCGAATACCAATTATCCCTTTAGTTTACTACAATTTAAAGATTTGTCGATCGGCAAAATGGGAGACGATTGTTATTGCGGCTTTGAACCATCTATATCAGCTGTCACTTGTTTCCCGTGGTAAAAAACATATTATTAAACTATGGAAAAACATAAATATTGTTTATACTGAATAATCACGTAATGCTAGCATAATAAGTTTATGCGTGTAAAAAATTGTTTACTCAAATGTTAGAAATCATCAAGTGTGAGATTTAGATTGGGTATGGTAGACTACAGTATCTTCAGTTAAAAGTTATAAATCCGAGCTACAAGTGATTCAATATATATGAGATAAATATTACTTTGTAAAGTTACAAAATAGCTACGAAAATTGTAAAAAGTTATAATTTTCGTAGCTATTTTATATTTATATTAAATTTGTTTAGTTTATATTGTTTTTAATATTTAAGACTACCATTTCGATTATATTACGATTGTTGAATATTTGACCCTCTATTTATGATTCTTATTTAAAACGTAAAATACACATATCGTTTTGAAAATATTAATCACTAATGATAAAAATGGGCAAATTAGGATATAAAGATTATTTGCTAGGTAGGCTTGAGTCATTTAAAATGTCTCACTAATATTAGCTACGTAGAGTAATATATTAAGCCTGTAATCAATCAATGCAATTAGAAAATAAATAATTCATAATATAATACAAAGTACCTGGACAACCCCCTGTCAAACAAAGTACCTGGTCCCCGTGTTGGTCCCGGGCTCCTTTGAAGAATAGGCCAACTGCCGTTCTGCCAGGCAAGTCCTAAAAGGCAACCGATTGGGTACACGAGTCACTAACATCGGGGCTACTAGGTGCTAGAGTTCTACATTGTCTCGCCCGGGCCTGGTACTACCGCCTTACCTATTCCTGCCGCAATAGCGTTAGCGCTTGTCACTGTCGTATTCCGGTTTAGAGGGTAAGGTAGCCGGTAAACTTATACACGTGGCATTAGACCTCGCCACAAGATAGCAACGCACCATTAACACCTTTGGTGTCTATAGGCGATGGTTGACTCTTTCCATCAAAAGACCCATCTGCTTGTTTGCTACCTTATACTATAAAAAAAACCGAGCGTTAAAAATTATGTGTAATATTTATTTCATATTTTTAGACTAACCAGCAGCAGTGGAGGATTATGATGTTTATAATATCTTCATTTATTGTCTTCTCTAATATTATATTTATAATATTCATGTCAGCTGAAGTACAACCCTGGAATGACAGCGAAACTGAAAAGAAATCAGGTTGATTTTTTCCACTTTTTTATTAAATTATGCACAAGTCTTAGAAGCCAAATATTTTGATGAGGTATGAGTTTTGGTACAACAGTAAGTCAAAAAGACCTGTATGTGGATACCTTCTTGTGGATCTTAAAAATGAGTTCTTACTACTGGGGCCCGATTCTCGTAATAACATATTTACCGAGTTGAAGAGCCTAATCGCTTTCATCATTCTATATATTTGATTACTTACTAGCTTCACATTGTATTCCCCTACATTATAATATATTATATAATAATATAATATTTATGGGACAAATTACACTTACTGATCTAACCCCAAAGTAGGCAAATTATTTGATTGTGCTGTGAGTGTTAGTTAACGATAGTAATACAAAGAAGTACATATATAAATACTTTTACATACATAATAAACACCCAAACCCGGAAATACAAACAGTTATGCTGATCATACAAATGCTTGTACCCGTCGGGGATCGAACCCGAGCACTGTAGATTGCGTGGTCAGGGTCGCTGACCACTCGACCAACGGGGTGGTCAAATTATAAAAGTTCTTAGTGGATCCCGCGGAAACAGCTCATTTTCGCGGTATTAAAAGTAATCTATATGCTATTCCAGGTCTTTTATTCAAGTAAATGATCTACTTGAGTGACAAATTTCATCTAAATCCTTTTAGTAGTTTTGGTGTATTTGGATAACAAACATCCATCCATCTAAACATCCAAACGCATTTGTAATAATATAGTTTATGCCGCATCGCAGTGTAACGTGACGCGGTAAATCTACTAATTTTGTAACTGTTATTATCTAAACTAATATTATATTTTACTATTCTCCTCATCTCTATTAATAATATAAAGAGAAAAATATGTGTTATTGTATCTTTGTAACGAATAAATTCAAAAACTACTAAACCGATCTTAAAAATACTTTCACCATTAGAAACCATTGATATAAAAATCCCAAGATACACAATCAGCGTCTCAAATACGTCCTCCAAAAATGAGCGCACAATTTTAAATTGTGCGCTTATTTCAAATAGAATCGCCTCGATCGCGACACTGTCAGTTTTATTTCTTTCTGTACATTGCTTTGTAAAAACGATAAATCTATAAATCTTTCGCTTAAGGTTGGTTATATAAAGACATATATCTTTTCCGCATCTATAACTACTTAAATAAAATTAGGGACACTTTTGAGTGTCAGTTTTGTTCGGGACTGTGCATCTTGGATTTTTATTGGGTTGTTAATGTTAGAAACCTACACTAACCAAGAAAAAGAAAAAAAACTATTCAAGAGTGACATAGGCTACTATTTTACATGACTAAGTAAAAGAAAGTAATGATTTACGTGACGCGTACAAAATCATGAATAACAGCTAGAAAAATATACTACAAGATAATTCAAACTACGCAAGTTACTTAACTAGGTCATTGTAAATAAAAGGTTTATAAATCCTAGTTATTCTATTCTAGTTATCTGTTTAATTTTTCAACCGATTAAAACGTAGGTTATCAGAACGACACATATTATGTATATAATAACTAGCTACAACCTGCACCCCGCTGCATGCTGCTGCTTTATCTGAGATAAAAAATAGTTTCTGTGCTATTCCAGATTATTACCTATATCTTTGACAAATTTCATCCTATTCAGTTTTGTCGTTTATTTATCATAAGATAGCAAACAAGCAGATGGGTCTCCTGATGGAAAGAGTCAACCATCGCCTATAGACACCAAAGATGTTAATGGTCGTTGCTATCTTGTGGCGAGGTCTAATGCCACATGCATAAATTTACCGGGTATCTTACCCTCCAAACCGGAACACGACAGCGACAAGCACTGACGCTATTGCGGCAGGAATAGGCAAGGCTGTGGTACCAGACCCGGGCGAGACAATGCAGAACTCTACCACCTAGTAGCCACGATGGTAGTGACTCGATAGCCAATCGGTCGCCTTTTACGACCTGCCAGGCAGAACGGCAGTTGGCCTATTCTTCAAAAGAGGTCGGGACCAACACGGCGTAAATAGTAACAAAACAAAACTTAGCTGAAATAGTAACATCCGTCCATCCATACAAACTTTTGCATTTATAATATTAGTAGGATTTAGGTAGTATAGATTGTTGGAATTGGATAATAGTTGAGTATCATGATCTATTTAGAACGACTCTTTACATACCGGCCACATCAGCAATCTAGGGTTTAAAGTGGGGATGACCCTTAATTGTAACCTTAGAGCGACTACTCACACACATGCCGCAGGGGCAATTTATGATGTTACATTTATAATATTCTGCCAGGATGTTCATAAAAGGCGACCTATTGGCTAGACGCATCACTACTGTCCGGAGGTCAAGTTCCTCACGACTCGCCCCGATATTTAGTACTTATCTTACTTATTTCTGCCACAATAGCGTTAATGCTTGCCATTGTCGTGTTTCGGCTTGGAGGGTGTGGTAGCTGGTAGACTTATGCATATGGAATTGCCACCCTACCACACAGATAGCAACGCACCATGTCTCACAATATTTCTGAAATGTTGAGTAAAGTTTAAAAAACTCTCGACTTTTTATAACATTGTGCGGTTTGCTAGTTAATACAATAATTCCTAATTGTAATATTTCAAAATAGTATATGTACTGATATGTACAGTGGTGACATTTCTAAATGCCCTGATTGACGCACGTGCCTATATCGTGATTTCAAAGAACGACGGTTTTACTCCCGGCTCGTTGGTGCTGATCGACTAGCGAGTAAAACTGTCATGTCCAAAGAGTTGCAGAAAAAATTAAGCGAACATGATGAGCCACAAGACAGGCTTGAGGTATTGTAGTGATACAAGCGCAAGCTTTAACGGCAAGCCATAAAACTGCAGTTCCACTCGCACTCGCTTGTTGATTAGGGCCTTAATCATTTGTTTAGCGTATTTTATTTTGATCACTTTCTAATTATTATTTAATAACAATTAATAACAACAATTTCTCTGGTTTTTTTTTTTCAGATTCAGAGGAAGTAAAATTAGAAATAATTAAAGAATCTCTTAAAGAATCACTCAAAGGATCAATTTAAATTTGTAAGACACACTATGTTTAGGATATAAAAAAAATATTCTTTTTGCAAGATTTATTGCGTTTTATTTATATAGTGGTTCACTAGCATAAGATACAGTGTATACAATCCTTAATAAAATGTACATTTGTTAAATCTTTTTAATTGTTCTTATAATTATAGGTAATCACATCATTCCTACATTTTTTTTGAGTAATAAAGGTTAAACAATAATAAATGTCAAATATTAATAAAAATTAAAATAAATTGATTTGCATTACATAACATGCCCAGTAGAATTAAGAATTAATGTCTAATTTACAATGAACTAGGGACTCTGACAAAGTGGATATCAAGATCCGTGGCTTTTTAATTCTGTCACTATACAGTTGGGTAACGCGAAACACTGGTGAAGAATGACCAAGTTTAGTTTTACAAATTTGGATGTTAAACAAATTAATTATACTGGTTCATCGGCGCTCTCGAAGGAACACGATATTAAAACCTACTCAATAGTGACGGATAATCTATGCCACCATTTACTATTTTGTGTAACAATCCTAAATCTAATGTGCATAGGTGCTCAAGGTTAAAGTGTCTTGTTTTTTAAGTGTAAGATGTAATTGCTCTCGATGACTTAAAGCGGTATGAAAGGTTGCGAAGAAGCTTTTTCTGTACTGTTTCAATTGTTTCTCAATGTATCTGGTAGGTATTAGACAGTTGTAAAGTTGTATAATCGTAGCTGATTGCATAACATTTTTTGTGTTTCTTAGAACAAAATCTAGAGCTCTATTCGCTTCAAGTATAATTTTATCAATGTGTTCAACAAAGGAGAGTATACTATCCATTAAGACGTTAAGATCACGCATGGTTTTTACCTCATGCAGTTTATTACCAGCTATAAAATAGTCGAAAATCAGCTTGTGACGTTTCCTCGTGTGTTTTTTCCTTTTTTGTAGATTTACAAACTTTATTTCTGGCATACACAGTGTTTGGCTATAGTGGTTCTATCGCTGTAACAAACGTGTTTAATTTTTTTGTACAAATTTGACTTAGATTTAATAAGAGAGATATAATATCTCAGAAAATTATAAAAAAATGTACATATTATACCTATGTAAGATTAAAATTATTTGTTTTAGTTGCTAATACGTTTGGTCCTATTAATAAATAAATTTTTGTTTTAACGGAAAATAAATATTTAAATAAGATTTCTGGTATTTCATTTCATTTATAAGTTCTCGCTACCTTGGTAGGAGAAAATTATTATATTAATATTATTAATTATAAGGAAGTTACTGATTTTGCCCCGATTTTTGAAAACTGAGTTTTCACCAGATGGACACAATTTGAAGTCCTATGGAACTTTTACGACTATTTTCACGATAAAGACAGTATGACTGTATGTACGTATGTTTGTGTATGCGTGTGTATATGTGTATGTAAACATCTCATAACTTTAGAATGGATTAATTAATTAAAATGTTGTTGATAGCATCCAATTGGGTCCCGCCAAATTAAGACTTCCTGAAAATCATCCTAGGAGATTTTGAGAAATATTGAAAAACTTTACAAAACTTTTGGTGAAATAACATTTTTTTAAAAGTAACTTCCAAATTAATGTACTGATTGAGTACAAAAACAAATTAGCTCTTTTCGCCAAAAACCTGATTTGATTGTGATGAGTTCCACCGTGTTGACGAACGACAAATAATGTTAGTTTAAGGCTACAAATAGCTATATGATTTGCAAGATCCCCGTTATGATAATCATCAACAAAAGATAATAAAATCTGGAAATAAATAGGGGAAATGTGAAAAAAAAATAACCTCTGAAGGTCTGAAATAGAGGATAAAGGTTTATATGAAGAATCATACTGATTATATATTACTTTTCTCGCGGGCAAAGCTGCGTTGATCACCTAGTATACTAATACGACGCAATTTACAGCATCATAACTGATAATGCTCTCTGGAGGAAAGACCACCTGCCATTCTGCCAGGCAGTTTGTAAGAGACGAACGATTGGTTATGAGAATCACTACCGTCGTGGCTATTAGATGGTAGAATTCTGCATTGTCTCGCCAGGGTCTAGTACCACTGTCTTAACTGTTCTTGCTACAATAGCGTCAGTGCTTGTCACTATCATGTTACAGTTTTAAACGTGCAGTAGCCAGTAAAATTATGCATGTGGTATTAAGACCCTGCCACAAGGACAGCAATGCACTATTAACATCTTTAATTTTCTTTAAGGACCGCCATCTGCTTGCTTGCTATTGTACGATATATTTATATCGAAGAAATAGGGTTGAAGTGCCGCTCGCGGTACTTTTTACTTTTCCTACCATTTTTTTATATCCCAATTTTTGCTTCGGATTACGTTACAATAATGACACTAAAAAATAAATAACAAATGTATTCAATTTCATTCAGGCGTGTGTGCTTTTAACGTAAATTAATATTACATAGGAGCTACTAACAAACAAACGAATGATAATTTAGTACCTTTATTTATTTTATTTTATGATACGCATATTTGCACAGTGATATATAAGCGTAGTGCCATAATAGATAATTAATTATTTTCAGACGTGACAAAACAAAAGTTTAATGCCTAATAAATTTCATTATTTAAAAGATATTTTTAATTTTTAAATTTAACATAGATTAATTTACAAATACTTATATGTACTAACGTACTAGATCCTGCACCACGACACATGTGTTGCGCAAAATTGCAGTCCATGGAATATACCTACATCAAAGCTTAATGAATGAAACGTGTAAGCGCCACGTGGTGGTATTCATGGTGATTTGGAAATTTTGGTTGCAAGAATATGTTATATGCTGCAGCGCTGCTTAATTTTGCTTTGGTTAGACGACTTTTATTATTTCAGGAATAAATATGTTAACGTAATGGAACACGCCTACTTAGCTAGTTTCTCTAACGTATTACATTAAACTCTCCAAGATTTAAGAACTTGACTAATACAAATAATACTTCGCTCAGCGGCCAGAGCGTTGCTTGACTTTAAGGCAAAGTTATTGGTTCGGATCTAGTCGTGTCAAAATTATCTTTTTAGATTTCTTTAACAGAAAAACAATTTTAATTAACTGCCACACCGCGACTAATTGTTGCATCTTCAAAGACAAAGTCTACCATTACTAAAACCATCTTTTTCTTTATTATCCTTTAATTTTAGGAACACCAGAAAAAATATCATTTATTTGTAGGAATATGATATTACACAATTTTTATGTTTACAGTTTAATACGACAAACATAGTCCACTATTAAAAGAGCAGGTATGCTGTGAAAATATTGAATTATTTCTAAGATCACTATAAGATATAATGGAAGGGTGAGATAGGTACATTGATATTAGTATAGCAGGGATAACTTGCCCTACATAATAGAATATGTCATTGATAATCATTTACGTTCTCGTGGCAGGAATAATTAAGGCGATAGTGCCAAAATAAGACGAGACGTTGCCCAAGTCTAGCAGCTGTATAGTTTATGCAACAAATTGAACTCACAGGGAAATCGAGCGCTGAACGTCATTGGTTGGAGATGAAGAACTTAGAACGCGTATACGTTGAGACCAAATGTATGTCCAATTTGGTTTCTTGAGCGGTGCGAATGTGTTGCTTGGTGTTTATATATAACAATAACAGTTTTAAAATAAATAAAATCAAAAATGACTTAAGCGGAGACATTATAAAAGTTAACAGCAACAAGTGGCAGAACTGAATACAATATGTAGTAGAAGTATTGAGAATAATGTCTTAGAATGGATGTTATTCTCAATAGTCAGTTTTTAGATTATTTTTTTGTGATATGCCACTTCTCTTTTTTTGTAAATTTAAACACTGAAAAGATTAAATTTATTACAAAAATATTTGATTTTTGTGTGTTCTCAAATTTTAAAAACTGATAAAAAAAACGTACGTAAACGTTTTAAGTATAACTTTCAATTTGATTGTAGTATACAAGTTAGTAAAAACACAATAATTAGTCTATTTTTCGCTGATTATAACACCTGGCAGAATGCCAGATGATCGATTTCTCAAATATGGCCCAAATATGACAGAAAAATTAAATTTTTGTACAATTAACAATTAGAATATGTATTAGTAACTTCTACTCTGTGGTCACACTCTCGGCCAAGTAGTCATGGTCGTCATGACTCCTGTAATGACGACCATGACTACTTGGCCGAGGTAAGTTTCACAATTCGTCGCCATTCCTCTCGTACTGCTGCTTGCCTCGTGCATTAGTGGAGTGAGCCATTAAGTACAGACGTGACTTGATCGGTTCAGCGCATTGGTAATCTACCGCGCGCCCTCGTGCCCTCAGTTTTGCCCTGAACCACGAGCCGCTCCACAGAAGTGTCATCTTGACGTGTAATAAGTTCAAAAAACGTAATAATACGACTTTGAACGATGGAAGGAAGGCGTTGTTTTATATCCAGTTCTCCGAGGATTGGGACGTTGGTTCGGAACTTTGTTCAGGTTATGCGAAGTATTCTTCTACAACACCACATTTCTAGAGCGTCTATCTTTTTTCTCTCACTTTCCCTTAAAGTTCAGGTTTCGGAAACGTTCGGCGGCCATGGAAATATGGAAAACATAGTGCCTGAAGAGCCGAATTTTAGTTGCCTTTTCTGATGTTTCTATTTCTCCATATCTTCCCAAGCTGATTCATAGCGGACCTAGTGATAGCCATGCGACGTTTGATTTCTTGCGCGCATCCGCGATTTTCGTTATCAGTGCTCCAAGGTAGATACATGATTGAATGATGTCACAATTCGCAACTTTCGTCCCTTCGGGAGAGTTATTGTTCATTCGATCAACAATCATAATTTTCGTCTTGCTGCGATAGTCTTTAAACCGAAGTCAAGGGTCATTTGCTCCATTTTGGTTTGAATATATTCCATATTACCGCGTGATGCTTATTCCAAACAGGGTAATGTCATCGGCATAGAGCAAATTGGAGATTTTATAGCCGCTAATAGTGACTCCATCTGACTAGTTCTCGAGTGTTATTCTCATAATGAGTTCCATATAGATGTAAAAGAGAATGCAGCCTTGACAAACCCCGGCAGTTGGATGAAATTCACTCGATAACACGTCGTCTGGTCATACCGATGCTGTTCCCTCTTCATAAAGTCTTCTTAGGAGACGGACAAGGTGTTTGAGTATTCCCATAGCCAGGAGAGTTTCCCAAAGTACTGGCCATTTTACCGAATCAAACGCCTTCGAAAAGTCATCAAAGCAAATATAGGTCGGCTTGTTGAGTTCCTTAGCCTTTTCAGTAATCTGGCGCATGTTTAAGTTCTGCTCACGAGTATCCTTCCCCTTCACTAAACCAGCCTGTTCAGGAGTGAGCTCCTTAGATAAGTAGGACTTTAATCTCTCATTAAGAATATACAGTACAATTTTACTTGCGTGTGGTATTAAGGCAATTAAGCGGTAGTTATTGGATATTGTTAGAGCCCTTTTTATATTGAGGCACAAAGACTGTATGAGTCCATTCTCGGGGCCAAATTCCTAGTTCCCAAATTTTGTTGCACAGGGTATGAAAATCTTGCTACACAAAATTTTGTTGCAAAGCCTATAATTCCATTAATAGATAGCTATGGCTTTGGCTGACGTTTAATACCGGCTCGCACTTCACCCCTCAATATAGATGGCTCTTACTCTTCATCTTGGGGCTCTGTTGGAAGACAGTTGTTGACAGCTTGAGCATCTTAAAATAAAACTTGACAGTAGTCCCACCGCGTCTCAGATATCGCACCTATCTCAGTCAGTAGCTCGCCCTATGAGTTTTCTATAGCCCATGTTTTGTAAGAAATAGTTTTTATTTTTTGATTGTTTATTAGTAACTATGTAGGTAATAAACCTAATAAAAACAAGGGATAATTTTTGTGATGCAATTATTTTTGTAAACAAATATGTACCGATTTATTGTTTGCAAAAGAAGTCAAAAGAAGATATAATATTAATTAGTTTTTGTAATAAAATTGAAATTCACGAAAACAAATTAATTGTATCAATGTAGGAAGGTAATGATAGAATTAGCATTTCTGTTTACGATAGATTAGTATATAACTCTGTTTAAGGCCCGACAAATAACAAATTATTATGTCATTTCAAGAATGACGAATGTCTTATTTTCACATAGATACGTAATACAGAATAAGAGATATACATTTGAAAAATGTCTGAATCAAGTTACAAGAAAGTTCCAATTTCGGAAAAGGATAATGGTAAATACTTCTATATTATAATATTATGCTTGTTCGCCTCTTAGAGGAGGCGAATTCGCAAAATTGAAATTAATTTGTAGTGTAGCTATGTATTATAATTAATTCTTTTACTTTTGTCATATAATTAATTTATGTCACAATTGGAACATTCCGATTTACATTATAGCTTAAACCTGTTGCTAGCTCATAAAAAAATACAGTAATTAATATTTTATATATTAAAGGAAAACAAACAAGCTCTCAGAAGCTTTGACTGTAAAGCTTAAACATCATGAATAATTCCGATGTTTTGAGTTTCTTCCGCCGGATCTTCTCAGTGTGTGGCCCCTTATCCGATCCGGTAGTAGTTTAAAAAATATTGACGCGTCAAAATAACTTGTAAAATTTTTAATGAATAAAGTACTTCTGATTTCTGATTTCTGATTTCTGGTGATTCCGCACACATATGTCAGTTATTCCTCATTCATTACATCTTTATTTATATTATCTTACAAACGGAACACGATGATAACAAGCACATAGCTGATGGCATGTAAAATTAGTGGTTTTATCCGCCAAGTTTTCCACTACCTAGGTCTAAAATAAATTATTTACTAGAATAGATTTTTCTTCTTTGCTCTAAAATGAACTTTAAAATGACACATACATATTCATTGGCAAGACTATAAGTATTAAAAGACACAAGAGTTAATGTAACAATGTCCATACATAAACATTTTTATTAAGCTCTTAGGTCAAAACTTCGATACCTATTTTCTTACATATTTGGTATCAAAAACGAGTACTGAACGCTATTTTACCAGTCAACCAGTTCACCACAGATGTTTCTTACGTAAAAATGATGTTTAAAGCCACAATTTTTATCTCAGAATTATTGAAATTCATTTTGCAATATTGGAATATTTTTAAATTTGAATAGAGTATCGATTACGCAGCCTTTGTCCCTGTTACAATTATTTGCAATGTTACTATTTTAATGAAAATAAATAATTGGCAAATATTAAATATAGAAATTTTAGGAAGATATTTAATAAGATATATTACCGACAGGTACATTTAATTACCAATATAGTTTGATTGAGAAAATAAATTTAAATGTTAAACTTAGCCTATAACTAAAACCTTTATCAATGATAAAGAAAATATTCAAAAACTAGCAGTTACACGCATCTTCGTTTGCATGCCCACACACATTATTGTAAATTAAGTCGGGTAACAGCGTTAATGTAGCTTATTATTGCTGAAATCATTACCTACATTAATATTATAAATTAGAAAGCTTGGATTTGGATGGATGAAAGTATGGAAGGATGGATTTTTGGTATTGAGTCACGCAAACACGGCTAAACCGATCTGAAATTTGGCACACATGTACATAATATCTACATGTGTGCCAAATTTCAGATCAGTTATACCTCAAATAGCATATGGGCTACTTTTTTATTTCGAGAAAATGAGATGTTCCCGCTGGATTCACCAAAGCTTTATAATGCAGTGAGCAGCTAGTAATTTATAAAATTGGTCCAGTAGTTTTTGGGGCTATCTTTAATAAACGAATAAAGCTTACACCTTTACAATATTAAGTAGTATAGATAAATTTAATTATATCTATTGTATTGTTATAATTATATTTTTTGTAGAAAAATGCGTCAACGAAGCAAACTATGGCTATGGTGTCAGGCACATTCAAGGGATTTTATTTTTTCTGAGTCTTGCGACTTTTTACATGGCTAGAGGTCATTTAGGTGTATCTATTGTAGCTATGACTGATAAAACTAGTACAGAAACAAACAAATTAAACGGAACAATACAAAGTTCTGGTAATATTACCGCAGATGTAAGGGAATATAATATAAGCAAAGAAGATTCATGGAGTATTTATACGGTATGTATTCGAAATGTTACATTTATTCTTGTAACATACATTTATTCCTGTTTTTTTTTTCTCATAATTATTACTTGTAATGGTTATTCTTTTGCAGGTAAATTATATTTTCTATTTATAACATATCAACTTGTTTTTTTATCAATATGATACTGGCTTCTTAAAATTTTGTTGACCCTACTCTTAAAGATTCTAATATAAAAACACTTTAAAAAATCGCGTAAAATAAAGGTGTTGACAAACCGATTATGTGTATAAAGAAAGTAGATTCTAGTATAAATTCAAAGAATTTATCAGAATAGTTTCCTATGAGAGGAAAGATATACAAAATCTCATAACTCTCTTTGGAGACGGAGAAAATGTATCGACTAAGACTACCGATCTGCGTTAATTTATACCAAATTTGCGGAATTGATACATAGGGGGTGTAGCCTAAAAGTATTAACTCTATGTGATGCTTCATAAAGCATCAACACGTAATCAGATTTAAAGTTCTATACGGCATAATTTGCCCCTGTTTTTTTTGTAGATATGGAAATAACTTAAAAAAACTGGGTGCTGAGTTAAGTTTTACCACACAATAATGACAAAATTAGAAGTCCTTTTATTTCGACATAACATTGTAAATAGTGAGGAGGGAATTCTGTAATAAAGTATGTTGTTGTGGAATACACAAAGCCCTTAGTTTTTGCTCGCCCCATTCCATAACCAGACAAGCCAAGCGAGTTCAATTCCAGATCACAACACCCATTTATCAGAATCCGCGAAGAATTTACCTGAAGAAACTAAGTAAATAACTGGGTAGGCTAACTTCCACAGAACTGAAATAGAACCTTAGTATGTGAGTTGAACAGGTGTGTTAACGTTGGAGTATGCTTTGTCAGCATTTTTTTTTTGTTTTATGGCGGGATTTTGGTCTGACTCATTTGATTAACTAATTTCCAGAGATAACAATATCAGCTTACCGCTTCCCAGGCAAATTGATTTTGTATGAAATAAGTATCCTCTAGTTAGTGGGAGATTTTCCTCGTGCACAAAATAAGCGCCCTGTTGACACTCTATATGCCCATAATAATGCTATAATGAATAAAAATAAAAAGACAATCTAAAATGGCACCCGTTGAAGACTTATTCTATTCATTGACATGACTTTTATTTATATTTTAAAATGGCTATTTAAAATTACATGTTAAAACCAGAAAAAGCATACGAGATACGAAAAAATTGGTTATAGTACGGCACAAAGAACATAAAGCCTCAATCTGATCGTTGGAAATATGTCCATATATACATTCGATTCCCATACCCTAATTCGGTACGATAGACTTCCAGTGAATTTTTGCAGTGGCGTGGAATCAATTTACCTTCCACGCTAACCTGTCAGATCCAGTGAAACTGACCGTTCATAAGGATCTATGTAGAATAAATATTCTGAGAATATTCATTTCGGAAAAGTGAGGATAGTACTAATAATGTAACAAGCCATTATGGTATTTGGTAAGAAATTATTTTCTATCACTTTTTATTTTCCGTAAATCATAGCACTGACAAGAGCGGACGTGTAGATGTGACTTAAAAAACTAGTTATCTGGATCAGTTTCAGGTAAACTAAATTATGTTCATGGGCTACGTCAACTAGTCGACTTGTTACCACCAGTTGATACGTTTACCAGTTTGTGTATCCAAGTAACTTATCAGAAAAATATCGTTTATTTGTATAGACATACCTAAAACTAAAAACTATATATATTATTGTTGGGTCGGGTGTTTATTAAATATATTCTGGTATTCATATATGTATTTCTATGTATTAGTATCGTTAGTTAACACCCACACACACAAGCAAATAATTTGCTTAATTTGGGGTTAGATCAGGAAGTGTAATTTGTCCCGTGATATTATATATATTCATATATAACACGAAACAGGAAAACCGGTTGAATATGTAAGGAATTATTATAAAAAAAAAATTTGAACATAATTAGTGTTCATTAAATTTCACCAAGTACCGAAAATGCAAAGTTTTAATTGCATTTTATTACAGACATATAATTGGCCAAAGTCTACCCAAGAAATAGTGCTTGGATCTTTTTTTCTCGGATACAGCATTATGATGTTCCCAGGAGGAATCATTTGCCAGAAATTTGGAGGGATGCTTCCACTTAAGATTGGAATGTTGATTAATGCTATAATTTCAATTTTGACACCTTGGATAGTAGCATGGGTATGTATTATACATAATATAATGCTAATTATTTATGTAAAAAACATTTTTAGGAGAACTATTTTTTAGGTTGGATACGGGTGAGTACAAATACATTTTATTGTATGTTATTATTGTATCGTATAAAGATATGTTACACAACATAAAATATTATTTAGTATAAATATATGTTGTGATGTTACATTTTCTCCATGAACATAAGATTTTTTCAATGAGAATAATAATTTCAATTAATTCTCAAACTTCAATAAATAAGTAGTAACAGTTGTAAGTTAGAAATTCATAAAAAAAATGAAAAAATAAAACCGATTTCAAATATTTATTATTGCGTCATATGTTATAGATTAACTTTAACCATATCTCAAAAACTGTTGAACCGATTTTGATGAGACTTTGACTGCTCCCTAAGTTAAAACATACCTGATTTACACCAATAAATCTCGATATGACTTTCAATCCGAGAAATTCGAAGACAATCATACAAACTTACGAATATACTGACACGAAATTCAGCACACTCGATTGGAAGTATAAATTCTTAATAAATCAGCGTTTTCAATGTTATTCAGTTGTAAAAATTTTACACACATACAGGTCAAACTAATAACCGTTTTTGTTGAATTCTGATAAAAAAAGCTTAGGTATAGTAGTATAGGTATATATATTTTGTTAAAAGTAAAAATAGGTACGCTAAAATTGTTGAAATTAATATAAAACTAGCTGTGCCCGCGACTTCGTCCGCGTGAAAAAATATAAAAGTAGCCTAAGTTTCTCCTTATTACATCAGTTATCTGCCCGTGAAAGTCCTGTCAAAATCGGTCCAGTCGTTTCAGAGATTAGCTGGAACAGACAGGCAGACAGACAAAAATTGTAAAAAATGTTATTTTGGTGTATATACCGTGTAATATAAAAGATATTATTTTGATATTACAAACAGACAGTCCAATTTTATTTATTTGTATGTAAGTATAGACAAATTTGAATTATGTTATCCTATCTGAAGCACTTTTATATTCACTCGTAACGCATACTAATATTATGAATGCGACTGTAACTCTGTCTTCTTCAGGCCTAAACCACTGAAACGATTTGGATAAAACTTAGTACAAAAATAGTTTGAGACCCGAGAAAGGACATAGTTTTTGTTTCGGAATTCCCACAGGAACGAGAACTATGCGTTCATTATAGGATAGGAATTAAGGTTTTATTTTAGGAATTTTTCCACGCGGACGAAGTCTACCACGCGGAAGAATATTCTATTCCTTTTCACTTTAGATACTTTTGTAAGTATTTATTGGCAAAATCCATAGAAAACCATTAAAGTTTATCAATTGTTTTCAAACTTACCATTTCATTTATTTTGAACTAGCTGTTGCCAGAGACTTCGTCCGCGCGGAGTTCGTTTACTCCACACTCCCCCTCCCCCGCAGGTGACAGCGTGATAATATGTAGCCTATATGTTGACCGGACCTATTAGTAATATTCATACAAAATTTGAAGTAAATCCATGCAGTACTTTTTGAGTTTACCCCGGACATACATACAGACAAACAGACAAAAATTCTAAAAACTATATTTTTGGCTTCGATATGGATTGTAGATCACGCCCCAAGTATTCTTTTAAAAAATATTCAATGTACAGTTTTGACTTTCCTACGATTTTATTATATGTATATAGATACTTGATGTACATTAGCGTTGTTTTGATTTAGGGTGGCTGGAAAGCATTAAGTGCATGCCGCCTAATACAAGGATTAACACAGGCTGGATTATACCCAGCCATTCAAACTCTGTTGTCGAATTGGGTGCCAATCAGAGAACGGGCTAGTTTCAGTGGATACGTTTACACTGGTAAATTATTCCATAATATTAGCTTTAAGGTATAAAATTTTTTTTTATATCATAAGATAGCAAACAAGCAGATGGGTCTCCTGATGGAAAGAGTCAACCATCGCCTATAGACACCAAAGATGTTAATGGTGCGTTGCTATCTTGTGACGAGGCATAATCACATGCATAAGTTTACCGGCTATCTAACCCTCCAAACCGGAACACGACAGCGACAAGCACTGAGGCTATTGCGGCAGGAATACGTAAGGCGGTGGTACCAGACCAGGGCAAGACAATTGAGAACTCTACCACCTAGTAGCCACGATGTTAGTGACTCGTATAGCCAATCGGTCGCCTTTTACGACCTGCCTGGCAGAACGGTAGTTGGTTTTTCTTTAAAAGAGCCCGGAAACAACACGGGGAATATATATTATTTAATTTATTTTTAATCCTAATTCTTACTCCAGTTTTCTGGACACGTAGGTAAACCTTTCGGAGTTAAAATTAAAATTAACAACTTATGAATTATGTTTGATTTCCGATTAAATCACTTTTTAATCTTAGAAGTAAAAAATGAGAGGTTTTTTTGTTAAAAGTGAAAATTTATGACTAATCCGTTTTATATAATTACAGTTTTTTTAATTGTAAGTCTGTCTGTAAGTTGCTATTGAGATGGATCTTAATCATGATTTAATAATTGGTTTTAATTTATGAATTAATAATGATTGCTTAGCTGTTTCAAGCAACGTCTCCCATATACATCAGATACATGTCGTATCGTATATATCGTATATATTTTTGATGCAACTATACATACAATAATGATATAGTGACCTTGCTCACGTGCTACAAGTTCCCCATTACAAAATTATCGAATCTTTTCGTATTTTACTCCGTAAATGATGCACTTCAGACAGGAATGTGGTCTGATGATAAAGGAATATTTTGGGATTTTTTATTAAGAATGGCTATATGTAATACTTAACATGTCGTGCTATCAGAATGAATACTAGTAATACAAACTTATGCTAAACTTAATTTAAAAGATCATATAATATCGAAAGTAGACAAAGAGAATAAAAATCAAAATCAAAAAAATGTTTTATTCAAATAAACCTTAATAGTATAGGTTCCAACAATATAATGACATTTATTTGCTGCTTAATGGATAAAAAGTATTTTATATAAATATATAAGTATAAAATTTGTCAATACCTATATTGCAAATGGGTTGATCAGTCCAGAATATGATTAGTGAACATTTTTTTTTAATTTTCACTGATTTGCTTAATAGAAAAATTGCATACCAATCGAAAGTATGAAGTCTATTAGAATATGCAAATGTTACGTTGACACTTTTTTTTTCCATGACAACTCTTTTGTAGTCAGGTTGCTAGTATCGAATAAATACGTAAATCAAAATCCAGTGAAATGTTTTAAAAAATATTTGGACTAAAATTTTTGAATTTAAAATTAATTATAATAGATTTTTTGATATATTTAATTGGATTTAAAACACCTTTCGTTCATTAACCAACTCAATGAAGGTCGGTCTATAGTGGGATCTAAGACTATTGCCGCCGGAGACTGCCGGATTGGGACGTGGCCACTAAGATTATGTACATTCGAAAACAATTTGATTTTTAGGAGGCTGTTGTGAGGTAATTTGTACTTAATTCTATTAAAAGCAACAGCAGGTCATGTACTAATCTACATGTTTTTCTTTACGCATGAAAACTCTTTAGTTAAGTACTACCATGTCACCTGAAATACCCCATAAATTATATCAAGCTTTTAATAATCTAACTGTACTGAATATCACGTATGACTTGTGTATTATTTATTTTTACAGGACCTAGTTTTGGTACTGTAATCGCATTCCAACTTGGAGGAATTCTAGCCTACAGTCATTTTGGGTGGCCATCCGTATTTTGGCTAGCTGGAGTCGCATGTTTTGTTGTATTTTTTTTACTCACATTCTTTGGTGCTCCATATCCAGCAGCTCATAAAACAATATCAGATGAAGAAAAAAATTACATAGTTGGAGATACTGAAAACAGTGTCCAAACGGTATGTTTTACAAACATTTAAGTATAATAATTATACTCAATTATTGAGGGGTACAAATGACATTTATAGCACGCCTCATACTTAGTCCCAGAATGTGATAGATGGCAAGTTTATCGCTAACCGGGTATTTATCCAAGCCCGGGAAACGTTATTTTTATCACTAAAATAAAAAACACATTTTGGATTTGCCCAATCTCTTGTTCTAATCAGAACCAATTCCGTAACCTCATGTGGTCAACCAATAATTTCCCGAAGACTGAAAGTTATATCGAGATATTATCGTGCCACTTGACTACAGGGGCGAATAAATACACGTTTTTCAAGTACACACTCGTTTAAACGCATTTGATATTTTTCAACGGCAATTTTTTTAATCAGTTGAAATAAACTGATTAAAATAAATTCCGAGTCGGTCTCTACGTGTTGATTTTTAAGCCTTACAATTATGGTGCGCTACTTTATTTATAATTATTGTAAATAGCTATTTAATTTTGTAAGAGTCCCGTAGCAGCAAAAACATAGCAACATTGAATTTTGGACCATAATTTTGAGATGAAAACCTTTGGAAATTTGTGTTGGAAGTTTTTGATTTATTCTTTACCTTAATTTTGCGAAATTTGATTTATTGTAATAGTCGACAGTGCTTTTTTATAAAAAAATAGTAAAATGCGAAAAAAATATGACTATACTTTTTTGTCCATTTTATGTTAAGTTATTATCATAGATATACCAACGCCAATATTGAGACTTGGGCGATATAAATGTCTCCATTAAAAGTTTACTAAATCACTAGACTTCAGTGATACGGTAGTGTCATTTTAACAATCAAAGGAGAACGAGCTGAAAGAAAATTATACAATATGCTGGTCTGTAATGACAAAATGTCATCGCAATTATATTGAAAAACCTTATAATATTTGCAAGATCACGTTTCATCAGCAATTTTTATTTTTATGTTACAATTATTATAATACGTGAAAAAACGATTCGTTAGTCCAATTATTTGGTACTGCCAGTTTATTATTGGGGTAATTTTTCGAAATAATGGGAAACACATTTCGTATACTATTAGATACATCTTTGTAAATCATAATAAAATAGTTCAAAAATGCGTAGATAGACTCGCCTATTATAACTAAATACCCAAAAAAAATTATGACACAATAAATTATTATTTAAATACCTAAGCAGAGAGCAGGAGGAGACAACCTTCATCTATAGACACCAAAGATATATGTGGTGCGACGACACCCATGTGGTGGGGTGCGATGGTATTGCAGGATACGTTACCCTCCAAACTGTAATACGAATGTAAAAAGCATTGACGCTTTTGCGGCAGAAATAAGTAGGGCACGTATACCTAGCTCGTGTGAGACGTTGCAGAATTCTACTGACTAATAGTCTCGATGCTAGTGATATGTTGGGACAATCGTTAGCCTTTTAAGAACTGTCTGACAGAATAGTAGATGGTCTATTCTTCAAAGACGGGGGTGACGTTGTAATACACACGTGTCTTCAAGAAGCATATAACGATTTGCAGATGCCACTTCAATTTTAGTTAAAGTGAAAAGAGGAGTAGGTAACTAGGGATCTAATAAAAGTTTAAAGCAGGGCACACTAACCACACACATTATGACAGTTTGATTATAATAACTACACAAGTGGCACTCATTGACATTTAACACAAGAAGATCTTTCTGAAGACATTTTTAATTGTCAGTTACTAAGAAATACACTTGCTAAAGGTTTATATACTCAAAGGACGGTTTATTTATTCTACCAAGAGTCATTATGTTCTACCAACTTTAAATAAAAAGTACTTATTGATTTCCATTAAAAATAAACGCAAAAATTGCTGTGCCTTTGACATTTATAATTACGTACTAGCTTTGCCACCATACCTGAATTTACTTTATCATTTTAAAGGGATATACCTACCTTGATATTTATTTTTACTTTTACACCCTAGAAAATACGATAGCATCATGGAAAAAACTTATAGTGTAATTTAGGACTTTATCCCATAGACCACATTAGTAAAATAATTATAAACCTTACAGAAACCAGATACGCCATGGAAATCTATTCTGACGTCTATCCCCACATGGGCCACATTTATTGCTCACATTGGAAGTGCGTTTAGTTACGTTTTCTTCTACGTTCAAGTACCTACTTACATGAACGCAGTTATGAAGGTCGATATTAGAAGCGTAAGTACCTTTAAATTTTTCACTAACGCGTTTCAGTTATTTCACGCTTTTGTAACTCTAAACTTACACTTTCTTATTATTTCAAGCGTACCTATCATTTTACGAGTATACTTAATTTCATACATTCGTAACTATCGTTTTACATATTCATACATACATATCTTCACACCATCGGTAACTTAATTTATTTTTAACAACTTGTAACACCCATATTCTTGCAAATAAATATTTTCTTTCTTTCTTTCTTTCTTTCCATATCCCTTACAGGGTAAGCATAGAGAATAAAACCATACATCACGATCATTGATTGCAGACTTATCTTTCTTATACATTCAATATTCTCTTCATACAAACACGCGGGTTGCGAAGACTCTTGACACTACTTTGGGACAATACTCGATCAATCTAGTCATGGATGGTATGTCAGTCTTGGTCTTCCTCAATATCTACATCCTTCTACATTAGCATGGTATATCTGTTTTGTTAGCCTTTCATCAATTATTTCTCCCACATGTCTGAAACCACGAAGCATGCCTTTTCTCATCTTTAATCTGACACTTTCTCCAGACCTAACCTCTCTCTAACTTCAATATTAACTTATCCACTCTGCCAGTTTTACGCCACATATTTTATGTAGCAATCTCATCTCTACCGCACTGATTCTACTTTCATGTCCTTCCTCAAATACAAGACTCAGTCTTTCATACAATAATGTTGGGATAAATACGATATCATAGACTAGTTCAAATCTTCAAAAATATCAAAAATTTCAAACAAATATTACAATCTGTTTTCACCTTAGAAGCATGGTCTAAATCTTAAAAGACTAGTATACTATCTATTACACGTTATATACAGCGAAAGATACTTTTTTCCTACTTGATATACATATATGACACTAATTCCACTCTGTAAGAGATATGGCATGAAACTATTTTCAAAACCCGCAAGAAGGTTTTTGTTTTCTGTAATGTTCAAGGGTATTATGAAATCAACTGCCTCTTATCAGAATTAGTTTTATTATATTATAATTTCTGCTACTGTTAGAATTATGTAAACATGTATGATATTTACGTCGCTAAATACCAAGATGTTTATTAAAAAGATAAAAGGATTCACTTATTTAACTACGCGGGAACTACTGTTATGAGTGTTTAAATTCTTTCTAAAATTCAAAATGATGCAGATAAGTTATTCAACTAAAATCATGAGGTTCAAGAGTCGATCCCTGGGGTGGGCAAAAAGTGATTTTGAGATCTTTTCTCGTCCAAAACTCTAGTAACAGTTATTTGATATTTGGCGTGTAGTGTATTCTACACCTGTGCCTCGGTTGAGCACGTAAAGTAGTCGGTCCCGACTATCTCTAGAAAAAGTCAATACGCACAATCAGGTGAGTAAAAAGTGTGGCAATGGGGATCAACATTCATCATGCTAACTGGTGAATCGTGGGAAATCACCAAGTGTATAGACGGTCAATCGGTCGGGTGACGAAAATTTTTTTTAAAACTAAGCAGAATTTTTTGAAGTCGTACTTTGTGCCAATTACTTAGCAGAAAATTATATTAAAGACGCGTTTGTCACGATATTTTTAACCACAATCTCAGAAATAAGAAAGCTGTCTGTTCTGTTGACAACCATTTTTTATACTAATTTTTAATAATCTATACATATAATAAATTCGTAGGAAAGTCAAAACTGTACATTGAATATATTTTTAAAGAATACTTAGGGCGTGACCTACAATCCATATCGAAGCCAAAAATATAGTTTTTAGAATTTTTGTCTGCTTATCTGTTTGTCTGTATGTATGTCCGGGGTAAACTCAAAATTACTGCATGGATTTATTTCAAATTTTGTATGAATATTACTAATAGGTCGGGTCAACAGATAGGCTACATATTATCACGCTATCACCTACGGGGAAGGGGCAGTGCGGAGTAAACGAACTACGCGCGGACGAAGACGCTGGCAACAGCTAGTATATAATACATATAATAAGTATCATATTTTATGTTAAGGTATTCCCTAATAAAAATATAATTATAGTTATATCAAATATAAATTTATAAAAATATATATTACGCCGTGTTGGTCCCGACCTTCTTTGAATAATAGGCCAACTACCGTTCTGCCAGACAGGTCGTAAAAGGCGACCGTTTGGCTATCAAGTCACTACCTTCGTGGCTACTAGGTGGTAGAATTCTGCATTGTCTCGACCGGGTCTGGTACCACCGCCTTACCTGTTCCTGCCGTAATAGCGTCGATGCTTGTCACTGTCGTGTTCCGGTTTAGAGGGTAAGGTAGCCGGTAAACTTATGCATGTGGCCTCGCCACAAGATAGCAATGCACCATTAATATCTTTGGTGTCTCTGTGGTCTAGTGGTCCAGCGTTGGCGTCGACCACATGAGGTCCCGGGTTCGATTCCCGGGTTGGGCACTTAAAAAAAGTGTTTTTTCAGTTTTCTGAGAAACACAAAGTTGCCCGGGATTGGAAAGTGCCCGGTTGGCAATAGGCTTGCCACCTATCACATTGTGGGACCAAGTATCTTCGGCTAATCGTGGGTGCACTTGTGTACCTCTGCCTACCCCTTCGGGGATACGGGCGTGAAGATACTTAATACTATTAAGATATTTGACCTTAAATATTACTATGAATAATTACCATATTACTGTTACAGAATGGTATTTTATCTTCACTGCCATATATTTCGGTGATCTTTGCCTCTATCCTCTTTGGATATTTATCAAACTTCTTCACAAATAGAAAAATATTAAGCCTAAAGTATGCCAGAAACTTATTCAACACGATATGTAAGTATATTCGATAACTCAACCACGGCCTCCTATATTACTATTGCTACAATACCTGTATTTGTTACTACAGTATTTTGGACAAATATAGTGTGGTAGGTATAGTGGCCGGTAAGTTTGAGAACAAACTTACTTTAAGTATCCTAGTCACAAAAATGGATACGAATAACTGTATTATGACATGCATGACATACGCCTAATGCTATTATATATGACAGCATGTTATTATTAATTTTTAACATACGTGTTATTCGTGTCTTTGTCTCAGTTTTGCTGTTATCTTTAACAGAAGCAATAACATTTTTTTGTTATTCTAATCCATATGCTATATCTATCAGCTTTTTAAATTTTCCAAATCAGCAGCTTTACTTTTAAGATGTTGTATCTTTTATCATTGTAATTTGATTATGTTACGCATCAAAAAACCTTAACGATTCATTATTATCAACCTGAATACCACCGCATCAAATAAATTATAATTTTAAAAGTTATTGACATTTTCCTTTTTATTTATAGCTTCAGTATTCCCAGCTATTTGTATGGCCTCCGTGTCCTTTACTACAAACACATCATTGGCTGTTGTATTATTTGTGTTAACACAAGCAACTCACGCCGCTATGTTTACCGGATGGGTGGTAAGTATCTTCGCGTGCCTAAAACAAACTCTATAAAATAGATAATTGAATATCGCTAAAAAAATACACGAATTAATCTAACTCGAAAGTAAGCAAATTATTTGTTTGTACTACGGGTGTCAGTCAACGATAGAAATACATATGTGTACAGTAATATACATAATAAATACCCAAAGCCAGAAACGCAAATATCTATGCTCATTTAACAAATAATTATTCCCGTTGGGATTTGAAGCCGTACCACTCCGATTCGTAATTAGATTCGCTTACCCTTAGATCAACTTAATATCTGTTTATTTATTAATTTTATAAAAATCTGTAATTCATATAAGCTCCTTTTGAATCTTCCTGCGTATTTTTAATCTTATGGATTTTATGTTACATCCAATACATTTATGATAATGGAATTTTACAATTTTAGTTTACATAGAAGTATTATTTTTGAAAAATTTAGTAAAATAAATTGATGAGTTTGTAGCGGTTCAAGCAATCTACAAGAAAAATAATAAAAAATGGAAAATAATGACATTAAAATGAAACTCTGAATGGCAATGTCACAATTATTTATGTTGTACATATTATAAAGATAGGAGATTGATGAGGCCCCATACAAATTAATTATTAATTTCTTCTGAAATGTAAATTGTATCACGGACACTTTTTATAATACTAAAATTCACGAAACTCCTTCAAAGATTAATATTACTTGATTTTACAATTATTACATTCCATTTAAGCCACACACATCGCAATATATCGTCAACACAAATATAATTCATTTTTGTATTATTTATCATGAAGATTATTTGATTTTAAGCACTTAAATGTTGAAAAATGATAAAATTTTTGTTTACATAAAATGTTTATTACTCGCTCACAGCGTAAATAGATGACACTTGGTGATTTTTTTTTGTTTCCGTCAGATGATACTAGAAATACTTATTTATACGGCCTTGGATGTTGTAGATTTCGATTACAATAATAAATATTTTCATTTTTGTTGCATTTTATACAATAGTTGGTTTAAAATTTTGCGTCTTATCCATCCAACATTTTTGTAATTTGTTTGGTTGGTCAGAAATAAAAGAAAGTGTTAACATTATGGCAGAATAGAAAAATCTTTGCTTGAATTAAAAATAAGAAAAGGCGTACAAGTTTGATTAGTTTCATGACTTTCCGACTAAAATCCTTTTAAAATTAATTTGCTATTAAAAAGTGTCCGTTGAATTCTAATATTGACTTTTGAATAAAATTAATTATTAATTTCGGCTGAGGCTAAATTCTTCTAGTCCATTTAGGCCGGTCTCATCACTCTCCTTTCAACGTTTCTCCAATGTACTTCGGTTCCCAGGCAGTACACCTTACCTGGCTGGGAAGATTTTCTTTTTCCCTTTACTTGTCCTTGTGTGACGTCATCAACCTCCACAGTTATGACGTCACCTGAAAAAGGTTGGCCCGTTGGTTCCATCACTATATCCCTTCAGCGGTACGGACAAGCGGCGCCACAAGTTCATGACTAAGTACAATATTTAAGGTGAAACAATCTTCCAAATGAAAGAGGACAAAAAGATTTTACAGTGCATAAAAATCGCCTGGAGGAAGAGCCATTGGTCTATTTGCGATTTCATGAAACGGGTATAGGGTCCAAAATATAAAATAACATTCATTCCACCCGTAGTGTACATAAAACTGTTCCTTCAACAATTAATGTAATTTACTTCAGTATTACTTGTAATCTGAATTGCATTATGTATTGGCTAAGTAAATTAATAGGCACTAAGAATTGTTGAGCAAACTATCCTTAGAGTCAGACTCTTAGGCTATGAAATATTGCTATGTGCTTTAAGACAGATACTGGTGGGAGTTCCGAAATCTGGCAAATTAAAATGGTACTGGAGACAAAACGTGTGACGCATGAAAACCACAAAAATGACAGATTTTGTGCCACTGGGTTAAAAATTAATTGTATTTTAAATGATTATTTTTCAACTTTAACATTAAATTGCACTTAATTAAACTCACATACATATATAAAAGTTCGCGGAAATTTGCAAAAAAACTAGTTTTCTCTATCTGAACAATGCATTTCCATAAAGAGTAACGCCTGAAACTGTAAAACATCACATACATACATATATTAACGCCAGTGAGTAGGGAGAGGAAATTGAGTGCCATACGTAGTACATATATCCTTGCAGAATTTGGTAAAATTTTCAATAACTCAAATTACATTTAATCGATAAGTTATTAATTTGAATGTGAATAGTATTCGAATAAAATAACGACGACATAGGATGTGTCGTTTACAATGGTAAACTTTCCTACTCAATTTAGTTTTGTTACTTTTTGGGGTTTCTGTATCTTACAAGGAAAAAAAATTAACCCTCATAGTATCTCTTTGTTGTCTGTATGACTTTTTGTCCGTCTGTCTGTCAAGATTCTTTATCTCAAGAACGCATGGAGGTATTCGGTTGAAATTCAAACTATATACTCGAGTCTATGATCCCTTGAATCTGTGAAAACATTAATTAGATATGATTCACATCACAAAAACTTATATTTCGGGATTTTCAAGAGAATCAAAATTTATAGGGTAATTTTCGTTGACTTAGAATTTTGAAATTTGACAAGTAATAACGTCTTATACTAAAAATAGAATGTACAGCATAATATAACACCTAAATTTGTAATTAAATCATAAAAGATATAGGCTTTTTTTTAAATAGGCATTGTGGTTAGTGTTAAGAAAATCTTTGTACGGAACCCTCAGTGGGCAAATCCAACTCAGTCAATTTGGCACTGTCACCTTGTTTATCCCTGCGGCAATAGCGTCAATACATAAAATTATCTTGTTTCTGTTTGGGAGAAGAAGAAAAAGGTAATTAGTTAACTTATACATGTTGCCATATATACGTCACACGGATAGCAACGAAGCATTAAAATGTTTTGGGGTCTATAGGCGATGGATAATTTTTCCACCAGGAGAGTAATCTGCTTATTTGCTATCACTTGATTTAAAAAAATGAGGAAATCTGTCGGTATTTAAACTTTTATTTGTCCCTTATATTATCCACATTGGAACCGTTTTTAACAATTAATGCGAGTAAATATTTAAATACTTCTGTTTATTTTCAGATAAATTACATGGATTTGTCACCCAACTATAGTGGAGCGTTGATGGCCTTAGGAAATACAATTGCCAATATAATTTTATTGGCACTTCCAGTTTTAGTTTCCTACGTAGTACAGGACGTGGTACGTTAATATTCGAATACATCAATATTTTAATATATAAATATTCCACTTATTTTCAAATATAAGCAAATTATATTTGACTCAATCGTTGACCTGAACTTAAAATAAAGGTTTGATTTTTATTTGATTCATGTTTCATATTTGCATGCTTTACTAAATCATAAATTTGTGCCCAAATAGGCAGAAAAATTTTTGATTACACAATATCATTATGATAAAAAGTAAGATTTTATCATAATAATATTAAAGAAAGAAAGAAAGAAAAACGTAATTATTTATTTGCCAGACTATGGGAGTTACAAGTTACTAAAATTTGATTAAGCTACCAACATATTCTAACACGATATGGTGCATTTTTTTTAAATTATAATTATTTATTATTGAAAATGCTGTGAGTCGATTTTTTAAACAATTGCTACCGGATCGGAACACGGTCACACACTGAGAAGATCCGGCGGAAGAAACTCAGCGGGCTTGTGTTTATTTTTTTCAATTATATTTTTCAATTATATTAAACTTATTTCACATCACAATACTATTTCTATAATTTACATCATTTTTTGTTTAATTGAAATGATGACATTTTACAAAGTTTAAAGACGGAAGAAAGATAATAGATAATTTGTAACAATTTAGTTGGGCGTTACAAGTTGTACAATTTAATGTATATTTATCAACATGTTCTACCATGCTGCATAAATTACATTTTTTAATATATAACTTTATAAATATTCATAATTACTTATAATTTAACAAGAGTAATTTCTAATTCATATTAATTTAAATTTATTATTAAGAAAATATACGCACGCCCTATCTGAAAAACTTCTACCAGTGATTAAGACAGGTGATATCAGTGCTAGTGATATTTCCCCCGTGTTGGTTCCGGGCTCCTTTGTAGAATAGACCAACAGCCGTTCTGCCAGGCAGGTCGTGAAAGGCGACCGATTCGCTATGTGAGTCACTACCATGGTGGTAGGGCTCTGCATTGTCTCGCCCGGGTCTGGTACCACCGCCTTACCTATTCCTGCCGCAATAGCGTCAATGCTTACCGCTGTCGTGTTCCGGTTTGGAGGGTAAAGTAGCCGGTAATTTTTTGCATGTGGCATTAGACCTCGCCACAAGATAGCAAGGCACCATTAACATCTTTGGTGTCTATAGGCGATGGTTGACTCTTTCCATCAGGAGACCCATCTGCTTGTTTGCTATCTTATGATATAAAAAAAGATACTTGGAGAAATCTAGCTTATCATCTCGTGGAAATCGTTTTAGCTACAGTGGGTATAAAGGCTGACATAGTGAAAACTGGTATGATGACAACAGGTTCTCAAAATTTCTCAAAGCAGGACTCAATAAACTTCGAGAGCTCTTGCAACAGCATAATCCAAGAAATTGGTACTACTGGTAACACTGAAGTTCTGAAACAAGTCATTTTTGTCGGCGTAGAAGTCCCATCGCCTACTGGTGGGATAAATTGGTTGCAAATTTTTTCCACCGATGCAATCAGTCAAGCAAATTAGTGGTAATGCCATGCTGCAACTTCAGATGAGCACGTGGCATACCCGGGGTGGCACCACACCAACGAAAAGCAACAGCTCCGATATTGTGTTTTGTCCGGTTTTTGAGATTTCCGGAAGCCTAGTCCCCTGCCCCCACGCAACATTGTTATGTTCGATCGCCACCATACACGCAGAGAGGTCTGTTCACGATTTTCCCTTGGTATATGGTCTAACACAATTGGTAACTTCGCCTACGCAAGTTCCTGATGTGGACGATCATACGCCTTTACGGTTGAAACTTCTACTGAACTCTCATCTGGAACATTACCAGGTAACTGTGGATGTCTCACTTGGAAAGTCAAACAACTGCCTAATCCGGAGCTAAGTGCGTAACGTGCCTATCACGGCCTCCTTTAGAAGGCTTTCGACGCGTTTGGTACTACAAGTCGTCAGATTGGAATGAGATGTGGTTTTTTTTGCGTTTTACACATGGAGGCAAATGTGCTTCACACCGGATGATCCGAGTGTCGTCTCTCAGAATTCTAGCAGTACGAATAGTGTTGGAATTTTGAGAGTTGACATATCGAATGACGTTCAATTTCGCAGTCACTTGGAAGGTAAGGCCAAACTAGCCTCCATAAACCTCAGTGTGCTCAGCATAGTGAGACAGTACTTCATGCCGGCTCATCACCTTTAACTTTATAAGCCGGCCTTACATAGAGTACTATTCTCATCTCTGGGCCGGAGCTCCCCAGTACCAGCTTCTTCCTCTTGATCACATTCAGTGTAGAGCAGCTCGAATCGTTGACGATCAGCTATTTCGAAATGGTTTGATCCGTTGGCATTGCGCAGATATGTAGGTTCGCTCTGTGTCTTCTATCCTGTTTATCATATAAAGAGTTCCAACGAGTGGAATAATCCCTACTGCTGAATTCCTTCATCGGACATCGCATCAAAATTTGAAGTTGCACACTCACCATCAAGATGTCTGGAAATCATTGACCGTGCGTTTCTCTTGACGTTTTTGACTCGCAGTACTCTGTTGAGGAATCAATTACCAGCAGGGGTGTTTCCGAATGGATACGACTTGGGGACCTTCAAGAAAAGGGCTTACTCATTCTTAAAAGGTCGGTAACGCAACTGCAAGTACCTCTAGTATTGCGGATATACATGGTCGGCGCTGATTACTTACCATCAGATACACCTCCTGCTCGTTTGCCCACTCTTCTATAAAAAAATTAGGAGGTGCGATCACATTTATCGAGCGGTGGAAGAGGGAATGGCGAAACGCGTGTCTTATTCTGGACTAGTGGAGGGCAAGCAAAAGCATGGAGGCCAACTCCACGGAGACAAAGATATTCAGAAGTGTCACATGAAAAATTGTGCTGCTTTTAATTTTTGCCCCTGGTTAATCTTTCAATTCGATTGCCAGTCTGCAAGGCGGTTCGCAAAAGGTGAACGTCAAGTTATGAATTTTAATGATTAAAGATAGGTATCTAGGTAACTTATTTTACACACAGAAACACAAATAAAAAAGGGCCTAGAATATGATGGAGTATCAACCTCTGACACTTTTACTCAAGTATTAAGTAACAGTCATAAAGTTAATGAATTACAACACATTTCATTAAATTGGCAAAATTGAAGGAGCCAGAATATTTAACAACATTCTATTTCCCTATCTATAGTCCACGGGATATTAAACAGTTTGTAAATGACAAATGCATCCTTGAAACTTGGTGAGTGACTTTTCTTTGGTGAATCTTCGAAACTTTCTCTCTGCGACTTTTTCAAAAATGCTGCAAAACATAAATCTCATGCTAACGTTATACTTTACGTAATATGGTCTGAAATACAGGTCTGAGACAGTACAACAAGAAATTTGTTTAGAAATTTTTACCACAGTTCAGCAAAATTTTAACTATATATGTATTTGTTAGGGCAGCTGTCAGGGGCTTCTTCAGGTCCTATTTCTAACGAAAATCTTTAACTACAGCCGTATTTGCCGTGATAGATAAGACACAAACAAATTATCACTTGTACATTAATTTTTCTTTATAAAAATGGAATTTCACCAAGTGCCGACGATAGAAAGTATAGAATATATAGAAAAGTTTATCGGTGCAGTATTTTTATCGAACAAAATATTTTTTAAACTACTTATTAAATAATCTTGTAAATGCATTAAAACTGAGTACGTTGTTATCAAGGAAGAAAAAGTTATGAATGCAACATATTTTGATTTGAAAAAATCCAGAACTTTCGAAAAATTAAAGAAAGAATCTCTGAGAAACCCAACAAAAGGAAACTCGCGAAGTTTCAAGTATGTTCATATCGATTCGCATTCATTTTTTTATTGAAATTAAACTTCACATAACTTTTTACGGGTTGACAATTTTATAGCTATCACCGAATCGATACGAGGCCTCACACTGAGAAGATTCGGCGGAAGAAACTCAGCGGGCTTGTCTTTTTTTTTCAATTATAATTATTGATTAATTACAAAAATATCAGCGATTGGTATGTGGAGCAGTTATTACTAGGCTTTTTTGTCCTTAAACTAATCTAAAAAATGTTATCCCTTTTTACATTATGTTTTAATAAGTCTTTAAAATTATTTATCGATAAATCTCTTATACCTATAAGATATAAATAGTTTAAATTTATAAATTTAAATTAATTATACCTTTGGGAATCCTATTTTAAAACCTATACATTATTATTATTTATTATTTAAACTCTTTATTGCATAAAATATACAATAGGCAAACTTAACGTCTAAAGACATTATCTACCAGTTAACCTTGCACTTGTGAACCGTCATAGTAACGGGTAGTGCACAAGAAACGTCTTACGGAACAATTGCAAGTAATTTTACATTACATACATTACATACATTGATTGCCTCGTAAATGATTTTCTTTTTGTGAAAAGACAAGTTGTATGCACAACAAAATTGCTTTAGTCATGCTGATAAATATGTTTAAAAACATTTATTTCCATTCAACAGACAACATGTTTCTCGCAGACTAGGACCTATACTTACTAATACTATATATTAAACGATAATTTAGACAATATATTAAGTTTGTACTTTTTTTTTTGTAACGAATATAATACACTACTGGACTGATCTTAAATATTTTTTTACAATTGGAAAGCTACACTATAATGAAGTGATATAATTTTTTAAATTTTATATTCGACTAGGCAAAGTAAATAATGTCAACACAGTCACGAGTAATAGATTCTTTTGTTGTAATTTACAGACTAACCAATATCAGTGGAGAACAATAATGTTTGTCGTGTCTGCTTTTGCCGTAGTTGCCAATATTGTATTTGTTATATTCATGTCAGCGGACGTTCAGCCCTGGAACGACGATAAAGGTGGAAATATATCAGGTTGATTTTCTTAATATTTTGATTTAAAAAAATAACATTTTTAGTAGATGTAAGGTAGGTTATAGGTTCTATTATTCGCCTTACCTATTTATGTAGCAATATTTATACCTATCTCTATCTTATCGCTATCATGTCCCAGTTAAAAGGTGATATAGTCTGTAAACTTACGCACATGTTATTACCATAGAATAATAAGCGTTATTACTCTAAGGTTATTACTATCTCGACATGGATACCAACGAACCATTAACCTGTTTTGTGTCTATAGGCAATTGTTGTCTCTTTCTATCAGGAGAGCCGTTTGATTGTTTACTATCTCGTGAAATAAAAAAGTTTCTTGTTTTTTTATAATACAAGATATGAAAACGAAAGGGAACTTCACAGCAAACATGCTCTGATATACAGCGTGCTCTGATTTTTCCAGCTGATCCGGGCTCCTTACAGAGAATAGATTAAGTGCCTTACTTAAAGGCATTTCGTAAAAGGCGGAAAAATGCTAAAGGTTGTAACATTCTGCAATACCACCTTACCTAATTCTACCGCAATAGCGTCAGTGCTTGACACTGTCGTGTTCCAGTTGGAACGGTAGAATAGGCGGCAATCTTATCCATGTGGCATTACCATCTCGCTATATGCATTAATTACAACCATTAACAAGATGTTAATTCTGCTGTCTATAGCAGATGGCTCTCCTGACGGAAAGAGAAACCATGGCCTATATAGATACAATGGTGGTATAGTAATGTCACATGCATAAATCTATCAGCTACGTTACCCTCCAAACTGCAACACGAAAGTAACAAAAGCTGACTCTTTTGCAGCAGGAATAGGAATAGGTAGTCTCGAAAGTATTGAGAAATTTAGTCGTGTATATTTTACAAGCTACCTATAGAACCATGGCGGATAATGTATTCTTCTACGACATCAGGATAAATTATCACATATTATGTTTCGTTTTTACTAGTTTTTACTCTGTGGTCTAGTGGTCCAGCGTTGGCGTTGACTACATGAGGTCCCGGGTTCGATTCCCGGGTCGGGCACATAAAAAAAGGGTTTTTTCAGTTTTCTGAGAAACACAAAGTTGCCCGGGATTGGAAAGTGCCCGGTTGGCGATAGGCTTGCCACCTATCACATTTGTGGGACTAAGTATCTTCGGCTAATCGTGGGTGCACTTGTTGTACCTCTGCCTACCCTTTCAGGGATATGGGCGTGAAGATACTTTTTTTTTACTAGTTTTATCCTTGTTTGGCAGGAAAATTTACTTTTCATGAGTTAGAGTACATGAAAAGGATACTAAATTATGTTAAAAAAATATTAAGATTCCAATCATATTATTTATTGTTTCAGATAAAGATGGAGCAAAATTGGAAACTATCAAGGAATCAACTAATGAGTCAGTTAAATCCTAAAAATTCTCTAAATTATATTCTTTTTAGAACATTTATATGGACATGTCTTAAACTTCAGGCAGTTTGTATGTTTAGTCATTATTTAAATGGCGTCATCATTTTATAAATGTAAATGTTCAATACAAATTACTGAAACCAAATTTTTGATCACATAAATTGCATCAATCTCGGCTGTATCGGTTCCGATCTTACCGACGGTCGACGATCAACTTTTTTTCCAGATGTGGGACCTGAAGACAACCTAACAAACCTACGTCTTTTTTATGTAATAAAGCGAATAGGATTTTTGTTTTAAGTCGACTATCCATTTACATAAAAGTAACTTAAAAATAAGCCCCGGCAATATGCTAACGGTGGCGGTTACGTCATGCATATTATATAATGACGATTCTTTACATTTGGCGTAAGGCATTTTCTAAAACATGTTTATCTTTGTAATCTAATGACGTCATTTTTATACAGGCAAAATGTAGAATATTTCTGCGACTGACATATTAAGAAAATACGTTTTGAAAGATTATAATCGAATTAGAATTGATAGGTACCATTAGTTTAAGTTCACTAAATATTAGCAGAGATTATTAAAATTATATTCAAGTTATAAAAAATACTATGTTTCCTTTATGCAGTTTAAATAACCTCCCACCTTCTCAAGTATCCCACCAAAATATTTAATACAAGTAATTTGTATGGTAAAACATCGTTTGCCGGGCCAGCTAGTCTTGTAATATACAAAAATTTTGCCCGCTATGGATTCCTAAACTATTGATAGTCAAATATTCTTGTTTATTACGCCTATTTTCCTCATGTTGGTTCCGGGCTCCTTTGAAGAATAGGTTAACTGTCGTTCTGCCAGGCAGGTCTAAAAGGCGACCGAGTGGCTATGCGCGTCACTGCCATCGTGACTACTAGGTGGTAGAGTTCTGCATCGGCTCGACCGGGTCAGGTACCACCGCCTTACCTATTCCTGCCGCAATAGCGTCAGTGTTAGTCACTGTCGTGTTCCGGTTTGGAGGGTAAGGTAGCCGGTAAACTTATGCGTGTGGCATTAGACCTCGCCACAAGATAGCAACGCACCATTAACATCTTTGGTGTCTATAGGCGATGGTTGACTCTTTCCATCAGGAGACCCATCTGCTTGTTTGCTATCTTATAATATATAAAAAAAAATCTTACTGGAAATGTTTAGTGATATGACAAAATACTAATTTGTCGATTAGTGATATTATATCGTTTCACTTAACTTAATCTAGTGAAATTTCAGAAAAGCGGATACCCGACAAATACGTTTTATTACGTTTTCGATATTTTTTGCAGTCCACAATGGTATATCTCCCACTTTCTTTCCTTCTGAAATGTTACATGTGACCTCCGCGATAGCACTGAAAAGAAAGATGTCGAATTAATAAATGGATAAAACTCACCGATGGTAGGAACAACTTTCCTTCTACATATGAAGATAAGGAAGATATTGATTTTGAGTGTGTGTACATGTGTGTGTGTGTGTGTGTGGTGTGTGTGTGTGTGTGTGTGTGTGTGTGTGTGTGTGTGTGGTGTGTGTGTGTGTGTGTGTGTGTGTGTGTGTGTGTGTGTGTGTGTAAACATCTCATACGAACATCGAATACTATTTTCTTCTCAACCTATTTCTTGTTGTTGATCTACTTCAGTATATCCTATGGTTTTAAGACGCTGCACGTTTCTCTTCGATTTCCTGATATGTCATTTCTTTGGTGGCATTGTAGATAATATCAGGAGTGTAGCATCAATTTTGAATTTTTTGAAAATTTTGAAAATTGAAAAAATAAATCTACATGCTAATTTTAATGACATTCGGTTGAACAATCCGGATGTCGGTACATTGCAGCGCCACCTGGTGGCGATTTGCGTCAATGGGAATAGCATAATCGTTTTCTCCGTAAAAAATACATATGCACACTAATTTATATGACAGTCGGTTAAACGATATGGATGTTGGTACATTGCAGAAAAGGTAATTTTGTTATTTTATCGGTATAGTCAGGGTGTCCGTATTTACTTGCATACCTCAACGTGTGAAAGTGAGAAGAGAGTAAAGTATTTCAAAAAGAACATGAAAATCAAAATTCAAAATCAAAAAATGTTTTCTTCAAATAAAACTTATAGTCTGGTCAACAAGTGCTTTTTTGGTCAACTTTTTTCAGCAGTCTCCGAAAATTATGATTGAGGTGTCATTCGATTCGGAATGGCATCTAGATAGTTTTCGAAAAACAATGAAGTTCCGCAAATAAAAATTACAAAAGTTATTAACAATTAACTAAAAATAAAAAGGGGGGTTTAGTTTTTTGCAAATATCTCATAAACTAATAAAGATTTTTCAAATTTGAAAAAAGATTCAGAAAGAAGAGGAAATTTCCTAAAAAAAGTTCTGATTCCCAGAATTGTAGGACTAATATTTATAATTTTCCCAGAGGGTTGAAAATACGCCCGAAAACGGGTACTCCGGCTTACGCAAGCCACGCCTCCTTCGGACCTTTAATGAATAAATATTATTTAAACTTATTAAATATGAAAATTAAAATTTGAAAAAATTCAGGTGCCTACAGGATAGATCAATAAACAATAATCCGTGGTCAAAAAATTTTTATGGCGATTTTTCAATAAGTTATCCATTAATTAATTAACAATTTTTTGTAGCACGAACATTAACATTGCAAGTGCGATAATTGTTAAACTATTAATCTAGGATTTTTTTCTTTCGTGGAGCTATTTTTCAAAGGTCTTAGAATAGATTCCCGTTGGAAAAATTAAAAAATTGTAAATTTTCATTTTGTAATTAACAGTTTACTAAGGTGAAAAATTATAAAGCTTTATTAAACATTGAAAAATTTTTTTTTTTCATAATATTATTATTGATCCGTTTTCTCATGATCAGAAGCTACTTAAAAATGATTTTTTATAATTTTTATCTCCTATTGTTTAAAAAAATGTTATAAACAAATGCGTTGTTTATGAGATAATTTAAAAATTTTTTTCGATAACATAATCTTTGATGATAATTATGATTTTTTTTAAAAAAACCGTTTCTTAAAAAAAAAAAAATTATTGCTGAAAAACGCATTTGTTGATTAACAATTATTTTCTCCCACTTCTAATTAACATTAAGGAACCATTTTTTTTTTTAATCATTATTTATTTTTCTTTTTGATATATAAAAAAAAATTATTTAATTTTTTATTGTTTATGTAATAAACAATTTGTTATAAACAAATAAATTTTTACCTTTTATTTTTTTTCTTATTTTACTTAATGTCACAAAAACTGACATGATTTTTTTTTAATTTTTTTTTACTATTTTTTTTTTAATTTTTAAATATTCGTTGTCTGTAATTTCGTCATTCTTGCCTGGTTTTTCATCCTTAAAATTATTATAATTTATAAACTAATGGAGATATGATGAAAACACCCAAGACTTATTTATTCTTTATCTAGTATAGTCTTTATTAGTTAAAGAATAAATAAGTATTTCATCATATCTCCATTAGTTTATAAATTATAATAATTTTAAGGATGAAAAACCAGGCAAGAATGACGAAATTACAGATAACGAATATTTAAAAATTAAAAAAAAATAGTAAAAAAAATTAAAAAGAAAAAATAAATCATGTCAGTTTTTGTGACATTAAGTAAAATAAGAAACAAAAATAAAAGGTAAAAATTTATTTGTTTATAACAAATTGTTTATTACATAAACAATGAAAAATTAAATAATTTTTTTTTATATCAAAAAGAAAAATAAATAATGATTTAAAAAAAAATGGTTCCTTAATGTTAATTAGAAGTGGGAGAAAATAATTGTTAATCAACAAATGCGTTTTTAGCTATAAAAAATTTTTTTTAAGAAACGGTTTTTTTAAAAAAAATCATAATTATCATCAAAGATTATGTTATCGAAAAAAATTTTTAAATTATCTCATAAACAACGCATTTGTTTATAACAATTTTTTAAACAATAGGAGATAAAAATTATAAAAAATCATTTTTAAGTAGCTTCTGATCATAAAAAAACGGATCAATAATAATATTATGAAAAAAAAATTTTTTTCAATGTTTAATAAAGCTTTATAATTTTTCACCTTAGTAAACTGTTAATTACAAAATAAAAATTTACAATTTTTTAATTTTTCCAACGGGAATCTATTCTAAGACCTTTGAAAAATAGGTCCACGAAAGAAAAAAATCCTAGATTAATAGTTTAACAATTATCGCACTTGCAATGTTAATGTTCGTGCTACAAAAAATTGTTAATTAATTAATGGATAACTTATTGAAAAATTGCGATAAAAATTTTTTGACCACGGATTATTGTTTATTGATCTGTCCTGTAGGCACCTGAATTTTTTCAAATTTTAATTTTCATATTTAATAAGTTTAAATAATATTTATTCATTAAAGGTCCGAAGGAGGCGTGGCTTGCGCAAGCCGGAGTACCCGTTTTCGGGCGTATTTTCAACCCTCTGGGAAAATTATAAATATTAGTCCTACAATTCCGGGAATCAGAACTTTTTTTAGGAAATTTCCTCTTCTTTCTGAATCTTTTTTCAAATTTGAAAAATCTTTATTAGTTTATGAGATATTTGCAAAAAACTAAACCCCCCTTTTTATTTTTAGTTAATTGTTAATAACTTTTATAATTTTTATTTGCGGAACTTCATTGTTTTTCGAAAACTATCTAGATGCCATTCCAAATCGAATGACACCTCAATCATAATTTTCGGAGACTGCTGAAAAAAGTTGACCAAAAAAGCACTTGTTGACCAGACTATTATGGTTTATTTGAAGGAAACATTTTTTGTTTATTGACAGGTGCTTTTGATGACATGAATTAATTTCAAAAATTACTACCGAATCGGAACGCCGCCACGCAATGAGCAGATGAGAAACTCAGTCGACTTGTTGTTTGTGTATTATTTTGTTAATGGATTGCAATCCATACTTCCATACTAATATTATAAATGCGAAAGTAACTCTGTCTGTCTGTCTGTTACGCTTTCACGGCTAATCCGCTGACTTACTTGTAAAGGTCCGGCCAAATTTTAATATAGGGAATATATATATATATATATATATATATATATAAAACAAACGTTCTTGTTGACGTTTGTGCGTGTGTGTATGAAGAGAGTGATGAATGTGGAGGAAGCGAGACAAGCCTGCAAGGATCGTGATGTTATGGCACTCGGTTCTCTCTGCCTACCCCGTAAGGGATCTGGCGTGAAGATATGTATGTAGGGTAGGGTGGTCTAAGACTGCGCGGTCGATAAGACTGCGCACACGTCATAACTCAGAAGCCGAGTGAAACTTGCAACTAACTTCAGTATTATTTTGAAGTGATAAGGTACCTAATATTGGTCCTGGAATATATTTGATTTACCGTTAAAATACAGTGTCTTAGGTAAGTTTGAAGTTTTTACTACTAGTTGATATAAAATTGAAAGTTTTAATCTTTATTTTCGCAAACGGTTTTAATTTCAATTACGAAATATTAGCAATAGTTTCGGTCGTACGTCATAGATGGCGACAATAGTACGGATAAATGAAAATGTACGATTGTGTAAGACTGCGCACGGTATAGTCGTTTAAGAATGCGCGCGCAGTCTTACAAGATCATTTTTGCTTTTCTGTTTTTATTCAATTGGTTTTTAATTTTTTTTTAATATAATATTATTTTAATTTTTAGAATGTCATCTAGAAGGAAAAGAACATCAGAACGTTCAATTTGCTCCCTTGAAATATTAGAAACTGCACGTCAACGGATTACAAATGGGGAGAGTAAAAGATCTGTAGCGAAAGAACTTGGCATGGCTGAATCCACTTTACGACTACGCTTAAATAGATCACATTTAGCAACCAATCTTGGAAGATTCGACACTACTTTTTCAAAAGAAATAGAGGACGAATTTTGTGAGTATCTTAAAAAATTAGACGATATGTTTTTTGGAATGACTGCTAAAGATCTAAGAATCTTAGCATTTGAGTATGCGGAAAAAAATAATATATCCCATAGATTTAACCCCGAAAGTAAAATGGCCGGCAAAGAATGGCTTAGGGGTTTCATGAAGCGGCATCCTAATATTTCATTAAGACAGGCAACTTGTACTAGTATCGCTCGTGCCATGGGATTCAATATGTCTCAATGTGAAAGATTCTTTATAAATCTGTCTGTTTTAATGGATAAATACAACTTCGCTCCAAATAATATTTATAACATGGATGAAACAGGCATTTCTACTGTACCTAACAACCCTCCAAAAGTTATTTCCACTAAAGGTAAACGAGCAGTTAATAAAATCTCGAGCGCTGAAAGAGGTACTAACGTCACTGTGGTGTCTGCTATGAGTGCCACTGGGCATTTTGTTCCTCCGGCATTTATTTTCGGAAGAAAGAGGATGAAAGCTGAATTACTGGATGGTGCACCTCCTGATTCCATAGCCATGGTTTCAGATTCAAGCTTTATAAACGCTAATTTATTTATACAGTGGCTATCACATTTTAAAGACCATACAAAACCGACCAAAAAAAAAACCTGTGCTGTTAATATTGGACAATCATTCATCGCACACTACTATTACGGCAATAAATTACTTCCGCGATCACAATATGCCTTAACTTTACCTCCCCATAGTAGCCATAAGCTGCAACCACTGGATAGGGGATTTCATGTTCCCTTGAAGAGATATTACTCCAACGAGTGTGAGAAGTGGCTTCGAAACAACCCTGGACGTATTATTACTGTATTTCAGATATGCAAAATATTCACGCCAGCTTTTCTTAAAGCTGCAATACCTGCATGTGCCACAGAAAGTTTTATAACCACGGGAATATGGCCGTATAACCCTGATGTTTTTAGTGAAGCAGGTTTTTTGGCTAGCTCTGTTACTGAGAGAGAAAATGAGGCTAACTTTACCGCAACTGAAGAACATAGTCATCTGCAAATTCCGCCACAAGAATCAAAAAATATTGCAACGGAAGATGATATAAGTTTGAATAAAAATTTATTAAATGAACCTACTACATCTGCTATACACCAAGAGCAATATTCACCAAAAAATGACCCGATTGCTATCTCTGAAAGGACATTGAATGATGTTCGATCTACCTATCTCTAAGAGCTCGGAGCAAACACTCACTAAAATATCTGATATTTCCCCATTACCAAAATCTCAAGTTAAACGGTCACTTACAAGAAAACATAAGAGATCCGAAGTAATCAGTGGTTCACCTTACAAAAATGAGCTAAAACGTCAGATTGATGAAAAAAACAAATCTTTGGTAAAGAAAATTAAGCTTGAGGCAACTGCAAGTACTAGCCGAACAAATATTGAAAATCTTGAACAAAAACCAGCAAAACGTTATACGCCAAAGACCAATAAAGTAAAGAATTACAACTATAAACCTAAATCAAAACTTGGGTCTAAAAAAACTTGGATATGTCCAGGATGTGGAGAAGTTTATAAGGAACCAATTATTGAAGATTGGATTGTATGCATTGTTTGTTGTGAGTGGTGGCATGAACAATGCACAGCATATGTAGGTGCTGGAGATTTCAAGTGTGATTTATGCGAAAAATAAAATTTATTAGTCACTGCGCAATCTTACACTACTCGCGCAGTCTTACCGACTTAGCTGCGCAATCTTACACAACCGGTAGGGTAAGAGTGCGCATTTCTCATTTTTTATTTTTACCTTAATAACTCATAAACAATTGATCTCATTACAAAAAAAGCTTTAAAATATCGTTACTTAATAAATTTGATATAAAAATAATAAAAGTTGATTTCCGTAATACTTTTAGTTTTTATTCTATAGCCTCTGATACGTTAAGTGCGCAGTCTTAGACCACCCTACCCTATGTGTACTCCTGTTTTCGTCGGTTAAACAGTAAAAATTGTAAGCATTATAACTAACATTGTTTTGAAACGTGTGAGCGCGCCTGACGCGCAGTCTGTATCATGTTACTAGTACAAAGTGCTTATGAAACAAATTCCTTGTAAGTATATGTAATCATGCGCGTAGTGCTTTTATTTCATTAACCGAACTAGTATATGAAGTATTATTATTTTATTAGTAAAACAATTTGCTATACTAACATTACAATTTTCCCCGTGTTGGATCCGCACTCCTTTCGGATATAGAATATTCAGTTATATTCATAAAATAATTCAAATGAATATGTAACTGTATTTTAAAATTTGGGTCATGGCTCATATTTTCTAACGATAATATGATAATGGAAAATCACTGGCGTTTATCGTGCTCGTTTATCGATATAACCACACCACTAATGCCAGAACTGACGCTTACAGCCGAGCCACACTGTTAGAAACAAGCTTCCCACACAGTAACCTTGGTTGGCTTGTAGATTTCGCGGTTGGTGCTTGCGTCCACACTGGTTTACAACAAGGCTCCCACCTCAGAGCGTTTTCGACTCTTTATTTTGAAGCATGAATTGCAATATAGCTCCTTACCTATCTTAACTTCAAAAAAAAAAAGAAATTTGACATATACATAGGTAGACGATGATCTAAAAAATCAAAAATACCGGAAAATTGGGTGATCCCGTGGGATTCGCCAAAAACATTTTTGATGCAGCGGGCTTCACGCTGCAGCTAGTAATAAATATTTCTGGAAAATTTTACACGAATTGAGCTAACCCATCGTCGCCTCTGTGGTACTAGGTCCAGTGTCGGAGCTTACCATTTGAGGTCCCGATTCGATTCCTGGATCGGGCAATTCAAAAAATGTGTTTTTTTAGTTTTCTGATAAAAACAACGTTGCCCAGGATTGGAAAATGCCCGGTTGGCGATAGGCTTGCCACCTAACACATTGTGGAACCAAGTATCTTCGGCTAATCGTGGGTGCACTTGTTGTACCTCTGTCTACATCTCCGGGGATACCGGCGTGAAGATAAAACTTCTCTTATAATATAAACCAAAAAAAAAATAATTTTATGATAACTGTACATTTACATTTAATTTTTAAAGGGATTTTAAGGGGTTAAGGGATTAGCTGTCCTTATAAATTTCGGAAAAATCCTAAAAATAGAGCAGTTCCCTATACAGTTTAATGAATTCGGCGTTAGCTTCTTTTTCCCGCGTAAATGCCATTTTCATGTATACGTGCGCACGCAACGGTTGCCGCTGGACAATGGCATTTGTGTGGTTTACAACAAGCGTTTATACTGTGGAATACGTGTTTACAACGGCGGCAACCACACGCGGCTTACAACGGGCGTCCTCCCACAAAGGTCAGACGATTTTTGTTGCAAACAATGTTGTAAACCGCCGGTGGAGACTCATGTGTAGGGGTAGTATCCAATAGTGTGGCTCTCGTTTTATCGTCATAACCAGTGGTACCAAATTAAAAATACGTCTACACATATACATAACATATTCATTTTATTTGTGTGGTTGGCAATAAATCCCGTATCTCTTAGCAGCCCATCCTATAGTATGAAGTACGGTCTCTTAAAATGCGGTAATCGTATATTTTTTGCTTCTAGCATATCTGTTAGGGCTAGTAGTCGAAGTATGGTTATATCTAGTTTTAACCGGTTAAGTATTAGGTTAAGTTTGGTTAGAACTTTAAAATTCTATGATTAGTTCTAACTAACTAGGTGTATCGTCGTGCTACTTTAACGTAACATATCTACATAATATTAAAGAATTGCATAGGTTAACATTGCTGGCGAAATATTTTAGTTTCGTTCGTTAAAAAAGATTTACAATAAAAAGTATATTATGTACAGTTTTGCAAAATTAAAAAACTGTACATTTTTAGCAAACCTTAGATTTTTTAACTCTTTATATAACCGGTGTACATTTTTTTTTTCATTTTTGAACTTAAACTTCTCTATGGCGTTTCGGAAAAAATTGAGAGTAAAGTTTTACGATACACGCACACACACTACAGCCAATAAACGACACAAAGAAGTTAGCTGATATTAGAATGCACGCGGACACCGGCAGCCAGTGACACGAAGTTAGGTGATATTACAACGCAACGGCGCACTGGCAACCAGTGACATGAAGTAAGCTGATATTACATTATTAAGTAAGGGCTTCATGGCACTAGGAAACCAGGCCGCGACAGAAGTTGAAAACCTTATATCATCTCGTAAAGCAAAGAAAATTCATTGGTTTCATTCTCTGCTTCTAGGACTTCACTCAAAAGGCTTATACCACACCTATAATAAGGATGTTCGTACATACTTAAACTGATTTTTTAACTACACGAGAATGTTAATGCAATCGTTTAACTTGCCTTTTGGAAAAAATAAAAAAATCAATGAAGGGCATTGATACTTCTGTGCGAGCTTGTATGATATGATTGTACTATCCTTTAGCTGTACCTGCGTATATGGTCCCGAAGATATAAGCGCGCTAAAACCATTTGACGTACCAACAACTGCACGTTAAGGCACACGCAGGCCGAATGTTTGCAGTGATAGCCTATAATAGCCGGGCACATCTGTATATATCGCGTCATTGCGCGAAGCTTTGTGACGATAGACTCAAGCGCGGCCGCAGCATTATGTCTGGCTGCTACAACAAATGCATGGAGACTGACGGCAGCCGCTTACATTTGGCTACACTTGCTCTGGATGCGCGCAGCCAATAGGCTGCGTTCTATCAGGCGCGTTGTTTGGGGCTGCCGCAGGCGGGAGTTCTTGGCTGCTTAGGGCGCGGGTTCTCATAAAACATCATATTATTTTTGTCTGGCTGCCGCAGCTCGGCTGAGTAGCCTGGCTGCCTAGTGCGCGTTGATATTACGTACGTGCGTACACTGGCAGCCAGCGACATGAAGTTTGCTGTGTGGCGGGATGGCAATACCACATGCATAGGTCTACCTGCTACATTGCTATCCAAACCGGAAAACGTCAATGACTAGCATTGACGTTATTGCGGCAAAAATAGGTAAGGCGGTGATACCAAATACTCGGGCGAGACATCGCAGAACCTTTAATCTAGTATTACCGGTGGTAACCAATTGGTCGCCTTTTACGACCTGTCTAGTAGAACGGTAGTTGGTCTATTTTTCTAAGGAGCTCAGAACAACACAGGGGGGAGAAGAGGGCAACTAGTAAATTTTTGAGAAGGCTAGTACCCAGTAAAGACACAAAATATTGCATAATTAATTAAGTATTCCGTGGTAAAGCTGATAATATTATAAAACACGCTTTTTAGTATGTATCAGCAATTATTCCTAATTAATAATACATACACTTTTTGTTTGGCGTCTTCATATAGTAAATTTTTACCTTATGCTTCAAATATAAGGTTGTTTTTAAATATAAGAACTTTATCGTTTTGGCTTGAACCAAATATTCCACTACAAATGGATGTGTTTTTTTTTAACTTATATTCGACCTGTTTCATTTTGCTGATATAACTGGTATTTTATACAAACAATATCTATATTTTTCCTACTTACAGTGAGTCGTAGATAATAACTATATAAATATGCAAGCAAGGTTTTTGACGTGAATAATTCTATAAATTAGCTTTTATAGTGAGGGACATTTCAAAGAAATAATGATAATAAAATAGGGGGAAGAGTTTGGTGTATAATAAATAATTTACGTCCAAGTACGCATTACGACACTTTCGAAGCGTGACATACCTAGTGATATTACGAAATCAAGATTATCATCAGTTATACAATATTTTCAACCGATGACAACAACGGTCCTACGTATTCTAGTACAATTGCAATAACACAACTTTACAGAAGAGCGGATTAAACGTTCTATAGCTTGTAATTTTGACATAAATCAATAGAGGTACCTATTTCAAAATTTGTAATTTTGTATTCGAATATAATATGAAAAAGACTGCATCATTTGACTTTATTATTTTTTATACTTTACAAAATAGCGTGACTTGCACTGATGTAGCTTGTTTTCTTAACCTTGATAGAGCCAGTAACTGTTGTAAGTAACCACTTATACCAGTATATTATAGTGTACTTGTTTGTATAATTTAGGAATAGGAATTTGTTGCATAATTTAGGAAAATTGAAGAAAATTACCTTGTTTATACGCAATATTTAATCTATTGGACTAATATAAATGTGTAGGAAGTGGGTCAGATACGATAAATAAAATGAGGATGTGGTGATATAACAACTCTTTATATTTTGATCAACTTTCCATTATTAATTACTTGTTCTCGTTAACAATTAATTAACTCGTTAACAAATCATAATTATTTCTTATTATAAATAAGTCATAATTTAAGCAATAGATAGTCCATTATAAATTGTACTGCGACTAATTTATAGTTGACAATAATAATTAACTTGTTTGCACAAATTAATTATCCGAGAGTCAAGGATAAGCTACTAGCAAGATACAACAAGTGTACCGAGCCACGCCAGAGCCTAGACTGCCTTATCGGCGGGCGCTCAGAGCCTTTTATACAAGTAGTAAAACAAGTCGAGTAGTAGGGATATCGAACGATGCGCTTGCCGGCCCAGGCGGTGCATTTGTTGTTTACACTTTACAATATTCTTGCATTTGACGACGCGGACGCCGTCAAATGTATACTATTAACGAAACTATTTTCTTGTTTTTCTAACCTTGGTCAAAGACTTTTGTAAGCCAGAACTTCTATGCGCCGTGCTCGGGTGTCGGTACTAAACATCATTGAAAAATTAGGTCAAAATTTAAGTACATATTTTTATACATATTTGGTATCAGAGTTGAGAAATAAACATCGTCCTTCAGTATGTATAATCTTTTACTTTTTTACATTATGTCGTTTGATGAATTCATGACAATATAAAATAAAAATATAAGTTTATTTTTTATTTTCGTTTTCCTGTACAATTAGTTTTTGTTGCTCGCTTTTAAAAATATCGACAATAACACTAACTACATCACTATTTTAATCGTTGCATATCAATTTTCTTACATATTTTCGTATTATTTAACTCTACGTGAGCAAACTGGTCGCATAATGTGTCAGTTTTAATAAGAAATACGACAAATAAACATCGCACAAGAACTTGCCCTACAACATGTCGGATAATAATTATAAAAAAGTTCCCGTTTTGGATACATACAATGGTAATGCTTTTAAGAACAGATTTATTGTTTAGCTTAATTTTAAATTTCATTTAACTATTTAAATTATTATAACGTCTCGGCCACACTTGCGTCTATCATCACAAAGCTTCGTGCAACGACACGATAAATGCAGATGTGACCGGCTATTATCTGCTATTATCGCATACATTCCGGACTGCGTGTGCCTTAGCGCGCTAATATTTTCGGGAAGGTAAACGCAAGTGCAGCCGGGGCATAAGATGAAATATTTGTCAAAAGTGAAAAATGTGCGCAAATTATATATGTATATATACGTACTTATCTAGTAAATTTTTGATTGAATGTATGTGGTCAATACTAGAACATACTCTTGTGAAACCGACTTGTACAACTGGTTGCCATTTATCTAGTCAATTACTATTTTTTTTATATCATAAGATAGCAAACAAGTAGATGGGTCTCCTGATGGAAAGAGTCAACAATCGCCTATAAACACCAAGGTGTTAATGGTGCGTTGTTATGTTGTGTCGAGGTCAAACGCTACATGCATAAGTTTACTGGCTACCTTACTCTCCAAACCGGAACACGACAGCGACAAGCACTGACGCTATCGCGGCAGGAATAAGTAAGGCGATGGTACCAGACCCGGGCGAGACAATGCAGAACTCTACCACCTAGTGATTCTACACGGTATTACTTTTGCAATAATTTTGTAAATATTTGATATCAGACTTATTGGTCTTTAGTTTTCTAGGTTTTCTTTGTCATATGGTTTTTTTTGTATTTAAAAGTGCTACGGGTGATTTTACCTATTACTTTAGAATGTTGCCAATTATTAAAATTTCATTGAAAATCTTTGTTAAAATTGGGTTCAGTTCTTCTATATTTCCTTTCAGCATTTCATGATTATTCCAATTTTTTGGATTTAAATTGCTTTTTCAACTTCTCAAAATAAAATAACTGATTCTGGGTTAGCTTCATTAAGTGGCTTTGCAAGCACCCTGTTATAGTGGTATGTTGCTTTTGCATCTTGATATTTATCTCCTAATAATATACTTTAAATTATAAAAATTTAATGTTAGTAAATTTATGAATTTGTAGGAAGTAATCTTTGGATGAATAGATTTTCGAAATTATTTCATCAGTGGAAAGCCTCATTATTTTTGAGTAAATAAAGCTATATTTTATCCTCATTTTCTAGCGAGATTTGGAGCTACGATGACTATACCGTGGAAAACGATTAATTTATTAATAAGACAGTTAGGGGCTTAAACAATTTTTGTAATTTGTCTAGTTACATTTATATACCGCAATAATGGAAACTTTAAGGATAATTACGAATATTTTAATGTCTTTCAGAAACATTTGAGGAACCGCCAAAATATGGATATGGTGTCAGACACATCCAAGGACTATTATTTTTTTTGTGCCTGTCAGTTTGCTACATGGCAAGAAGTCACCTAGGAGTGTCTATTGTTGCCATGACTGATAAAAATAGCACAGGAATCGATGATACAACGCCGGGTTGTGACAATGTCACATCGGATTTAAATGAAAATAACATAAGTGTAAAAGCTGATCCTTGGACTATTTACAGGGTATGCGTTTTGACAGCTTTCATAATAATTATTATTCACTTTAGATACGTACATAATGCATTTAAATTTATGTTAAATTATATAGGTATCCCGTCGCCAGATTTATAATATCTACAGCAATATTATAAAGAGGAAACATTTGGTTGTTTGCAAGTTTATTAAGGAAAACTTAATAATTAACTCAACAATTTTTTTTATTACTAATATGCTGCACTATCCGAAAGAAACATATACTATTTTACTAAACTAAATAAAAGAAAACAATGATTTTGGATCCTACGAACGTAGTCGTGGGCAATTGCTGGTTTGATATAAAATAAATGCATCATTAAAACTTTGGTATCCGTCCAACCCGTCCGTGTCGGTCGAGTGGTTAGCGAACACACACAAATCGATGAAGCTCGAGTTTTATATCCGACACGAACAAATATTTGTGCGGTTGCTCATCGCACAAATGTTTTTTCCTGTCGAATGAAAGTTTGTATTTCTGGGTTTGCATATGTATTATGTAGGTTGCAGTATTTATAATATGTATTTCTACACATGTATTATAACACAAGCAAGTAATTTGCTTACTTAGGGATTAGAACAATTTCTGTTTTTTGTCCATAAAAAATATTATTATTATTCAAAAGTCAGAGTATACATGTTTCAATTAGAGGAATTACATTTGATTACGGTGTTCGAAACAAATTATTTCGAAGAGTCAGCATTGATGCCAGAATTGCTCACATCGACTATTTAAAAGACATTTTTTTATTCTCGAAGAAGGTCAGAGTGTTATTTAAATGATTGAAATTTAGTAAAAGTAAAATAGAATTTTAAAAAGTAGTGTATAAGACATTTATTGGACTTGTGACAATAACACAGTATGCTCATGTTTAACGAAATAACTGACAAGCTTGTTCTTCATATTATTCATTAGTATTTTCTTATGTTTCATTATATAGCAATAAATAAATAAATATTCACGGGACAAATTACACTTACTGATCTAACCCTAAAGTAAGCAAATTATTTGCTTGTGTTATGGGTGTTAGTCAACGATACTAATACATAGAAATACATATATAAATACTAGAATATATATAATAAACACCCAAACACGGAAATACAAACATTTATGCTCATCACACAAATGCTTGTCCCCGTCGGGGATCGAACCCGAGCCACGTTGATTGCGTAGTCAGGGCCGCTAACCACTCGACCAACGAGGCGGTCAATCAAGTTGACTTAGCTTAGACACTCTAGGTGTAAATTCATAAAGCAGGAAGGTATTATTACATGCAATAATTTACCAATAGTCCAGTAAAAAGTTTAATGAAACCATGATCTGACCAGTTTTGGCGCAATGAGTAAAAATGTGTTCATTAATACTTAAATAATGATATTATGAAAGAAATTTTGATTTAAATTTAGGGGAAAGGGATGAAAAAAATAAAAAAAGTGTTGAAAAATGCATTTTTTAAAAATAACTTAATAACGGTAGGAAATAGAAAAAAAAGTTTCAAGTAAAAGTTGTAGAGAAAAAAATTCTACACAAAAAAGTTCCTCTTCATTTTTTTGTCATCTGCTTTAGTTTTCTTGCAAAAAATAAAAATTAAATTTGCTTTGTAATTAATTATAAAAACTTACCAGAATTATTACGGCCCTGTACCATGCAGCGCGCGCATCACATAAATATGTACTAACACTACTACATATGTTTTCCCATATTTATATATTTTTACATATTTTACTACAAATTTAATTTTTATTTTTTGTAGCTAAACTAAAGTAGATAACAAAAAAATGAAGAGGAACTTTTTTGTGTAGAATTTTTTTTTCTACAACTTTTACTTGAAACTTTTTTTTCTATTTCCTACCGTTATTAAGTTATTTTAAAAAAAGGCATTTTTCAACCCTTTTTTTATTTTTTTCATCACTTTCCCCTAAATTTAAATCAGAATTTCTTTCATAATATCATTATTTAAGTATTAATGAACACATTTTTACTCATTGCGCCAAAACTGGTCAGATCATGGTTTCATTAAACTTTTTATTGGACTACAACTAACCCTCCAAACTAGAACTTTACAGTGTCAAGCGTTCACGCTATTGTGACAGGAATAAGTATTTTTCGTAATTAACATATTAAAAATCAACTGAAAGTTACAAGTGAAACATTGAAACCTAAGATAAATATATATTACAGACGTATAATTGGCCAAAGCCTACTCAAGAAATGGTGCTTGGATCTTTCTTCCTCGGATACAGTGCTGTGATGTTTCCTGCAGGTATTATTAGCCAGAAGTTTGGAGGAAAGCTGCTACTTCAAATTGCATTAGGTTTTAATGCTATAGTATCAATTTTAGCACCATGGATAGTAGCATGGGTATGTACTATTTCATAATTTAGTATTTTTTTTTAATTTATGGAGTTATACTAATCTTGGCTCGTTGAGACAAAAATGATGTAAGGGATTTTTTTCGATGCTAGCGCCATTTATTAGACTTTTGCAACATGAAGTTAGTCGATAAATCTGGTCATTTTTATAACGCGTATTTAATATCGATAATTTTTTTTTGTTGTTTATAGAAAGAATGAATAACAAAGTACATCATAGGAATCTAGCGTTACAGAATAAGCTATATATACTTTTATATATTAAAACAAAAATTAAATTAATATATTCCAAAGCTTTTTCTCCGTGTTGATCGGGGCCCCTTTGAATAATATACCAAATGTTGCTCTGATAGGCAAGTCAAAGTCAGATTCTAAAGTTGAAGCTCTCTCCTAAATCATAATGCCATAAGACATAACACTATGAAAATACGCAAAATACACTAGCCTAACTGTATCAATATTCGTTGTCTTCTTTTTCTAATTATATATGCAGGTGAACTCAATTTACTAGCCAGATTGAAACTTCAACGGGGTAATCCCCATTAAAGACAATTGTAATTCCCAAAAATTTATTACTATCTACTATTTCTATTGATTCTTTATCTATTGATATATCAGTATAAAATTGGGTGACACTTTGAGGAAAAAATACAACGCATTTTGCTTTTTTTGCATTCAAAATTAAATTGTTTATGGTAAACCAATTTTTAGTTCCGTAAGGGTCTTGTTTTTATCGACGTAGCATTGCTGATTCCGTTTAATTTTAAATATTAGTGACGTATCACCAGCAAACATTACAGTATTTGAGTGCTTCGAGATGACGAATGGAAGATCATTTACATAAATTAGAAATAAAAATGCTCCTAACAAGGATCCTTGGGGCACACCTCGTGTTGGTTTCGGGCTCCTTTGAAGAATAGACTAACTGCCGTTCTGCCAGGCAGGTCGTGAAAGGCGACCGACTGACTATGCGAGACACTAACATCGTGGTTACTAGGTGGTGGAGTTCTGCATTGTCTCGCCCGGGTCTGGTAACATTGCCTTGCCTATTCTGCCGCAACAGCGTCAGTGCTAGTCGCTGTTGGGTTCCGGTTTGGAGTGTAAGGTAGCCAGTAAACTTATGCATGTGGCATAGACCTCGCCACAAGATAGCAACGCAACATTACATCTTTGGTGTCTATAGGCGATGGTTGACTCTCCATCTGCTTGTTTGCTATTTTATGATATAAAAAAAAACACCCATTAATTGTTTAAACCCCTCAGAATTGATGCCATTAATATGAACTATTTGAGTTCTTCCTTTCAAATTGATTATATTATATTTAGAGCATTTCCTACCATGCCATAATATTTTAATTTTCTTGATATCGTTTTGCAGTAAACACAATTAAATGCCTTGGAACGATCACAGAACACACCAATACCATCATGAAAATCTTCCCAAGCCTCCAGAATATTTGACAAAAGCCATGTCCGTGTCAGTAGTAGAACAACCTGCGCCAGTTCGTAAAAGATGACCGACTGTTTATACGTGTCACTACCGTGTGACTAACAGTAGTAGGTATAGTTCTGCAACGCCTCACCCGGGTATTGGTTACTACAAATATAGATATATCAATATGTTTGCTACTATATTACATATATGTCATTTTTTATTGAATGAATAAAATTGTATCGTTACTTTTACTCAGGGTGGCTGGAAAGCTCTATGTGCATGTCGTGTTATACAAGGTGCAACGCAGTCTGGTGTGTATCCTGGCATTCAGACACTGTTATCGAACTGGGTGCCGGTTAGTGAAAGAGGCAGTTTCACCGGCTTCGTTCACGTAGGTAAAATAGTTCAATGCATCTTATTTAACATTTTGACAACTATTTGACTAAACTATCATTTATTTTAGCTGTGTGGATGTTAGTATGCTTAATAATATAAGACTTCCTTTTGTCGAAATGCTTCGTAATATTTTTGAACCCTCAAAACTTGGGTTCAGATAATACTAGAAAAACAAAATTCTTGGGATATTATATCAATAGTAGACTTATTAATTACATAAACTTTAAGTGCCGTTGCTTTTAAAATTTGGATGTTATTGATATTTAAAAAACCCCGATTTCGTCACTGACTCAGTCACCAAAAGGGGGGAAAAAGGGTTTAGCATGATTTTTGGTAAAACTACGAATCCTATCGGAAAAAGTTAAATAGCTACGTTATTGGCAATAAGAAGACCTACAACTTGTGCATACAAACTTTTTTAATATAACCTCAAAATTATGCAAAAAGTTTGAAAAACTGACTTTTGGTTTTTTATTTTAATCTCCTACAAAAATATATTTTTTTTCATGAAACTTGGTAAAAACTTGCATTTTTATATCCCACATACAGTGTATTTTTTTAATTTAAATTATTAATTTTTTCTCCTTCCGCTCAAAAATCTTACCAATGTCAACCAATAGCACAAAAGGACGGTACGTAGATAGCGAGTTGGGCAGACGTCCGTACTTTTGCAGTGGAACAAGTTTTCCAGGCTTCCACTGACGTGGAAAGATTCCTCTTGCATGCAAGTAGATAAGAGTTTTACACCTTGAAACCTTGGGCCTAACCACTTTATTATCAGTATCAATACTCGTCCAGGTACTCTATCTAAACCTGGGCTGTTGTTTTTAATACGAAGCCGTAACAACGCCACCATAATTTCTGCGTATGTAGCTGCTGATATTATATTTAATTCTTCCTTGGTCGAAATAGGTGTCATCGCTGGTGGTAAATATTCGTTACATCCGGGGAGCAAAGCCGCGACTACACTTTCAAGCATTTGGGGCTGGAGAGTCTGTGTCAATGAGGGTGCCCAGGGTCGTATTTTACCCATCGCTATTCTGCATGGCCTTCCCCATTGATCATGGTTGAGAGTCATCGAAAACTCTTCACGTGCATTGGTATTTACTTTGTTCATTGTAATTTTCAAAACTATTTTTGAATCTCGGTATGCCGCATATAGCTGGTTTTCTTTTTCTTCATCTCAGTGGTTTCGTCGTCTAGCCCTGGTGTATCGGCGTCTGGCCCTCATGCAAGTCTTATGCAACTCTCTAAGTTCTTCAGACCACCAATAAACTTATTGGTTGGGAGCTAGAGACCTGATTCGGGGTAATTGCTGCATCGCAAACTTGTGACAGTACCTCCTGAAACCAGTTCACCTCATCTTCAACCACAATTGGTCCGCCTAGCGTTGGCTTTTACGCCTGCACTATTGCTGCCAACTCGTTTCTCTACTCTATCAAGAGGTTGTAGGTCGGTAGTTAGCTGTACAACTAAAGCAATGAGGCCATCAACATCCACGATCCAGTTATCTTGGGCGGGAATAAAGTACGGTTCTGCTACTACTACGTTAACATGTATCAACCTGTGTCATGCTCTGAATCAGAAGATCTTGAGCTGCAGCACATTGGTTGATATTCGTCTGCAGACAACCTATAGCCATATTTATTTTAAGAAGTTAAAGTCATCTCTACATCTGGAGTAACCTAGGGTGCCTGCTGTTTAGATATAGCAGGGAAACTTCTAGATCTCTTGGTTTTTGGATTGGCATGGACTTTACTACCAGCTATATGTCCTGAAGGTCTGCAAGCCGCAACACATAATGTGCGATTTGGCGCAGTTAGACAGCCTTATGCTTTATGACCAACGTCACCACACTGGTAACACCGGTTACCTCTATCAATTTCAGATTTGCACTGCTCCCGTACGTGTCCAAGTTCAATGCAATGGAAAGTGCAATCGTCTGGGCTCTAATAGTCGCACGTGCGTTGAGACCCATCCAATCAGGAGTATTTCACAATTTTTCAGCTTTTTAGCCACTGTGATAGGGCACTTAATCCAGACTGCGCCAATTCCACCTCGGCTCCGGCGTATGACACCGATCTTCACTACCTCTGGAGGATAAAAACCGATTCTTGTTACAGCGGAAATGAACACGACTGTAGAAACTGAATCATCGAGCCCTGATATACGCAGCTGTGCGCATTTTGTGGGCCGGACGACTCTGACTACTTCCGAGTTCAGACATTCACGAATCTTGCTAGCAAGTGAATCCGCTTTCTCCTCACTGGAAGTCCCAGGTATTTTCAAGATAGCGGCGCCAGTTGCAGCTCGTCTAAATCGTACTGATTCGATACCGATGTCTGCAAGATTGACACCATTTTTTGCTTCGCTGATGGCTTTCGCGTATGTTACAACACTCTTCTCAGGCTTTTGCAGCAACGTAAGCGCTACCGCTGCTGATCGAGAAGTACGTACCTTTATGTAGCCTGTTTAGGTTTTTCTGGTCCTTGGCGTATTTCTGAATCGGGTACATACTTCTTGCTTCTGCGAGTCATCGTAGACCATCCTTTTTTGTCAGCCACCATTTCCTTGTTTTCCGGTGCTTGTATCTTACTCGTTTTTTTCTTATTTTCTTTTTATTTCTTTTTGAGTTCGTGGCTTCAGTAACTAATGCTGAAGCCGAATTCCCCTCTCTCCTTCAATTTGACCCCGGCTGATTTTTTTTTGGTATTCTCACTTGGCTCACTTACCCTGCATTTGTCTGCAGCAAGTGATGGATGTTTACGTATTTTTGGTGGAAGACGTAATTCTAGCGCTTCGAATCAAGCATTTATCATGGTTCCTATTTGAATCATTAGCCTGTAGTCACGCTTGTCGTCATCTCGTTTTCCTTCCTCGCGTAATGATGTTATTTCCTTACGGATCTTCGCCATTTCTGCAAACATTCGAGCGTTAATGACTTCCACATGCTCACATCTCTCATTAAATCGCAACAGTGCTTCGTCTTTTTTTCAAAGACTAGATGCTCCAGCTTCCTCAAGTTTTCTTCAGAGGCGGTGATACGACTGACTCTCTCTCCGAGGGCTTTTAACCCTGCTGCAGCTTCCTTAAGATGTTTCTTAAAAGTGCCTTTTAGATGTTTTGAGCCTCGCTCTACTTTTTTAATAATTGCCACGAGCTGTAGCATTTCATCTTTTAGCGAGCTATGTAAGAGCTCCTGACATCCTGCTTCACTTCTACAGGCACAGGACGCATTTAAACAAGAAGTCCTTGAGAGATGATATGCTTTAACTAGCTCAGAGGCTTCTGGCTCCACGCGCGTTCCGTTTCTACACTTTGCATCTGTCTTCGCGTAGCTATTAAAACTATTTTCGCCTTTTGTAAACCGCTGCTTTCACCTGTAGTATGTAGATGGTTCTCATGTGGCTCTTGGGCACCTTTCGTGCAACTGCATTGTCAGCATCTGATGAGTCCGAGCTATTGCGGTTAGCTTCTATGAATTTTGCTCGATTTTCTGGCCTCCAGAACTTCCCAGACATTGGTGAGACAGTATCAATGGGCACAGGTCGTCTAGACGCACTCGCTTCATTGAGGTTCATTACCGATTAAACTAATTTGGACTTACGTCGTGATTCTACCTTAGCGCACTTTTCCATCACACTAACCTTGTCACGCCTAATTGCCACCCAGATACGAGTAGGCTGAATGAGTTAGTAGTTGCCTCATGGACAGCTGCCGACACACCGAGGGATTCTCCCGTTCCACCGGTACCCTCCAGGGTTTTTAGTTAATTTAGCGTACTTCCATGTTTTGGTTTAAATTTTAGACACTTAAGTGACCAGGTTCCCCTAATCATGCCCACTCTCGGCAAGTGTCAAACTTTGAAGTTCGGGCCCATTTTTATCGAGATTGGGCTTCCTCGTTACCCAAAAGTGTACCGGTAAAACCAGTAAAACCGGTAGGACGCCCGTTTATGTCATATGCAAGATAGGGGCAAAACCCTACCTGTACACCGCGGGCATTGTAGCTCCAAGCTCCATTATGCATGAAGTGCTCAAGCACGCGAAAGCACTTTCTATATTTCCTGTCCCTTCTTCTAATAAGAAGGGTACCGAGAGTAGTGTAAACTATCCTACATCTTCGAATATTCAGTAGCGAAGATGTAAAATGTAGTTAACAATGTTTCTCCGCTTACTCCATATTGTCATATTGTCAGTAAAGATATACATGAGTCGACTAATTTCAAAGGCAGAAATCTGTCCTTTTTTCAAAAATGAGATTTTGGTATGGTAACATAGAATACATTGAATTACAACGTATTATTTATTCATTTTGTAAAAAATCTGGCGTTTTGCCATGCAAAATCCACATCAAAATCTGAAGTTAGTACCAAATATAGAATTCTGTGATACTTATTAAAATAAAAAAATATTCTTCCATGTTTCCTTAGCGATAAAATTATGTATACAGTTTAACTTTGTAACTTTAAGGACTATCGGGAGCAAACAATCAGTTTTTTTTAGTTTGTCGAAAATTTACGAAAATTCAGATTGATACTTTTGAAATTAGTCGACTTACATAATATATTTCCCTTACCTAACCTAACTATGAATTGATGGGGCTCGGGTTTGACTCCCGATAGGGAAAACCATTTATGTGATGAGAATAAATGTTTGAATTCTGGGTTTTGGTATTAAATTATTATGTAACGGTATTTATATATGTATTTCTATGTAATAGTATTATTGACCCATAACACAAGCAAATAATTTTACTAACTTTGGGCTTAGATTCACTTGTGTAACTTGTCCAATGATATTCAATTAATAAAACAGCGTGCGATATGGGGATTGTAATATAATTGTAATATAATTTCTGTCTGAGTATTAGCCCACAAACGAGTTTCAGTTTGAGAATCGGTTTGAATAGGGATGAAGGGTTTATATTTAAATTTAGAAGTTTAAACTGTACAGCAACATCCCACGAGATTAAAACCATGTTTACATATTATTAGTTACTATGGGCTTTACGTCGTACTAAATTGGTAAACTGGCTTAGTGAAGTGAGCCAAAACGGGTGTTTACCAAGGTTCAAACTAATCAGAGTGAACAATATATATATATATATATATATATATATATATATATATATATATATATATATATATATATATATATATATATATATATATATATATATATATATATATATATATATATATATATATATATATATATATATATATATATACATATATAATAAATTTACCTATATAAGCAGCAGTTTACTATATACCTCTTTTCGTCAGTGAATAAAACTATTATGGAAAATAATAATGAAACTTAAAACAATAAAAGAACAAAAAGTAAAATAAAAAGACCTGTGGCACGGAGACTGCCGCGGTAAAGCTATTGCATAGCATTTTTTATCAACTTATGCAATTACAAATATATATTTATTTTATTTATGCAGTATTTGCAGTATTTTTTTTTCTTTGTTTATTCATATTTAAAACACTTTGTACGCAAATTATAGGAGTACAGATATTCACTGTTGTACGTAGATGACAAATACCTATACACCTATATACTTTCTCACAAACAGCTGATTATGGTAATTTTCCAATACAACCAATGCCACCTAACGGCGTGTTGCTGAACTAAAGAGACAAGCGTGATATTTCAAAAAGTCATTAAAAGTTCTGGTATTTATCGATAGATGGAAAAACTAAAAAGTATCACCACTGTGCCCCCCCACTCCGACCGAGTGGGGGGTGTTAGGTTTTGTCGTTACGGAATTTCTGGATTCGGTCTCCACGCTCAAGGCCCGCGATAGAAGCTATGCAATAGCTTAAAAAATAACATTAAATTTCTTCCACAGGATCCGCACTTGGTACCATAGTGGCGTTCCAGTTAGGAGGAATTCTTTCATACAGCCATTTTGGGTGGCCATCTATGTTTTGGCTTGTTGGAGTTGCATGTTTCATTTTATTTTTATTATTAACGTTTTTTTCTGCACCATATCCTGCTGCGCACAAATCCTTATCAATAGAAGAAAATAATTATATAATTGGTGATTTAGTAACAAAAGTTCAAACGGTATGTATTATAACCTAACAAGTTAGATATTAGGATTGCATGTGATATTTAAATTCGTATTAATTAATTTAAAAACGATCTGATTTTTTTACTACAGCTTGCTAATTATTATTATAATTCAAGGGTTACTTTATCCTACACGTCAAGTGGAAACTTTTTTTCTGACTAGGACATTCTCTCTCTTTTTTTATCTATCCTTATTAGTTACCCGATTCGAGATTTTTCGAAGATAAATAAGATAAACGTCTCGTCAAAACGAAGCTGTTCCCAAAAACTCAAGTTTGTTATGATAAAAAAAAGTTTGTTCCTGGGACCACTGTCTAATATATGTATATTAAATTTTTGTTTATAGAAATCAGTTACACCATGGAGATCGATTTTAACATCTGTCCCGGCATGGTCTACATTTTGTACACATTTTGGAACCAACATATCATTTGTTTTTATGTACATACAAATACCTACTTATATGAATTCGGTTATGAAGATCAACATTCAAGACGTGAGTACGCTGCATAATTGGGTTTCTTCGAAATGGTTTTAATGATTTTGACAATATTTTGTATTAAGATTGTCTTAAATAAAATAAAATTGATCTTGGTTGATTTCACATCCACCCACTTGACCGCTCCGTCATTCGAATGGTTAGCGACCCTACGCGATCGACGGGGCTCGGGTTCGATCCCCGACAGAGACAAGCATTTGTACGATGAACATAAATGTTTGTGTTTCCGGGTTTGTATATATGTGTGTGTGTGTGTATTTCTATGTATTAGTATCGTTGACTAACACCCATAACACAAGCAAATAATTTGTCCCGTGAATATTTATTTATTATTACTTACATCCGTAATAATCCGTTGTCTCATGAAAAAATATTATTCTAGCGAAACTCGGTCGCCAGCTAATTCTAATGATATATGTCGAAGGACTTACAAATATAGCAATAATGTCCGGTCACCCAAACAAATAAACAATAATGAATTTAGTGTATTTCTTAATATCTTGCATTCTTAATACCTTGTAAGTGGTAATCCGTGATAATACTTTTTTAAATATATTTCTAATGTGTATTATCTTTAAAATGTATATTATCTCTCTGCACTCCTTTGCAATGAAAATTTGACAGCCTAACTCGCGACGCAAACTGCCACTAGGTATGCCATTTTCTGGGTTACATGCCGCAGCTTGACTATTTGCGACCAAAGCTAATTCAGCGGTGGATGTATTTAGAATTTTTTAAATTGTTCTATATCCACGATTTGTTCTATATCCATAAACTCCACATGCGAAGAAAACAAAATATTTTGCTTTGGTTGCGCGATGTCAAATAAGTCACTTTCGCCGGTCACACCGCTCTGAGCTGTGACCTGAGTGCTAAGTGTGAGTTTTTCTTTTCGCATTCGATCGTGAGTAAACGTGAGAAACCAGTTTACCACTAGATGGCGCTTTACAAATCACATACAAATTCCTAGTAAACTCGAAACGCGCTCACGATCGAATGCGAAAAGAAAAACTCACAATTAGCATTCTGTTGATACTTGCTAGTACGTTTACTTTATTCGCTCATCATATTTGCATCGCGCGTCACGGTAACATGTCACTTGGTTCGTTCCGCGCCGAAATGTGCGTCGCTGGTAGCTATGATATAATTCAATTTTCTATATTTGTTTTAGGTTCAATTCAATTTTGTATATTTGTTTTCAACACACTGTAAGTCATGTCACAGTACACGACACAAGTAGCTGCGGCCAGGTTGCTGTGCCAAGTTTCATGCTCCTTTGTTCACCTATTTGTCAGAAAATCATAGTTTACACCACAGGCATTAATATATAGTTTTGGCTCCTTCCATAATTTTTGTCGTGTTGGTCCCGGCCTCCTTTGAAGAATAGTCCAACTTCCGTTCTGCCTGGCAGGTCGTAAAAGGTGACCGATTGGCTATCGAGTCACTACCATCGTGGCTACTAGGTGGTAGAGTTCTGCTTTGTCTCGCCCGGGTCTGGTACCATCGCCTTACCTATTCCTGCACCATTAACATCTTTGGTGTCTGTAGGCGACGGTTGACTCTTTCCATCACGAGACCCATCTGCTTGTTTGCTATCTTATGATATTAAAAAAAACCGAAAACGTAACCTAAAAAGCCATTTTCAACTCAAAGAACGCCTTTATCAAGGCTCCTCTGTTCCGGAATACCAATCTCGCCATCTTTAACAGCATCAACATTTTAGGAGTCGAAATAGCTAATGACGTCCAGTTCCATATTCATTTGGGGGGTAATGCTAAGTACTTTTCGTAGTATTTGGAGGTGTTGAATTGTGCGAGGTACTTCATGTCTGGCCATACGTTTATGATTTATAAAGCGCAAGTTCGGCCACACATGGAGTATTGTTTGCACTTTGTCTCATTCATTATTGTTGGATAACATCTTCAGTTTGTTTATAATACTCACAGCTAATTGACCGCCACGTTGGTTGAGTGGTTAGCGACCCTGACTATTGCGTAGTCAGAGCCGCTAACCACTCAACGGGGCTCAGGTTCGATCCCCGACGGGGACAAGCATTTATGTGATGAGCACAAATGTTTGTATTTTCGGGTTTGAGTGTTTATTAAATATATTCTAGTATTTATATATGTATTTCTATGTATTAATATCGTTGACTAACACCCATAACACAAGCAAATAATTTGCTTATTTTGGGGTTAGATCAGCAAGTGTAATTTGTTCTGTGAATATTATTATTATTATAAGCTAATAACCAGGGTATATCACTTCTATTGCTTGTATAATACTAACTTTATTCTGTGAAAATAAACAATGTAAATTTGAAGTTTGGTAGAATATAAATAATATGGAAATAGGTTTGGTGGAATAGGTCGGGGTACCTCAATTTCATGTCTCATACCCTCCAGTTCTATAAAATTATACGAAGAGCTGTCCGGCTCGTTGACAATGCCGCTATTAACAGCGGTCTTGAAATACTTAGTCTCCGAGGAGACTAAGTGGTTCAAGACCGGTTATATATCTATGTGTTTTTTACCTTGTGTATAATGCGAAGTGTACAAGTACAACAGATCAAAACTTTAGAGTTATTTAAATTAGTGTCGGCATCTACATTTCGGAAGTATTCCATATTGGGCACCCGCTTAAATGGCACCTGAGACAATGGCACTTGAGGTATTCCACATACGGCACCTTTTGATATTTTTGGCAGGTGCCATTAGTGGAATATTTTATTATTTTAAGTTTTATTCCTCAAATGGCACCTACGGATCAGTAGGTACTAGTGTTGGGACATACTTAGGAAATGAAAATTAAACACATCAATTAAAATCAATACAAACTATAATCTATATCTATATATACATTTAATAAAATCGTAGGAAAGTCAAAATTGTACATTGAATATTTTTTTAAAAGAATACTTGGGGCGTGATCTACAATCGATATCGAAGCCAAAAATATAGTTTTTAGAATTTTTGTCTGTTTATCTGTTTGTCTGTTTGTCTGTATGTATGTAAACTCAAAAACTACTGCATGGATTTACTTTAAATTTTGCATGAATATTACTAACAGGTCGGGTCAACATATAGGCTACATATTATTACGTTAACACCTACGGGGGAGGAGCAGTGCGGAGTAAACGAAGTCCGCGCGGACGAAGTCGCTGGCAACAGCTAGTAACATGATAAAAATATAGCTTCTTTATGTTTTTAATCATTTTATTACCACTATCAGTTTCTTTATTTTGTCTCCATTTAATAAACAAAGATTAAACGATGACGCTTACCGCAGGCGCGAGGTATTCCTGCGCTAAAAATGCATTCTAATTGCGTTCCTACTTGCATACGAAGGATTACGAATTTGTCCGAAAAGTTCCGATATAGATAAAAATTATACTAGACGACGCATAGCTAAGTAATATGGTAAAGTATTTTATATTTTTGAATTCTATTGTATCTTAGGACTGATTTTGCATTGCATGTGATTAAGAAAACTGATTGTGATATTAAAATGATTAAGAACAAAAGAAATTATTTTTTTATCATGTTATAAAAGTATGTATTGATTGTAATTGATTTGTTTGATTTTCATTTCCTAAGTGTGTCCCTACACTAGTACCTACTGATCCGTAGGTGCCATTTGAGGAATAAAACTTAAAATAATAAAATATTCCACTAATGGCACCTGCCAAAAATATCAAGAGGTGCCGTATGTGGAATACCTCAGGTGCCATTGTCTCAGGTGCCATTTAAGCGGGTGCCCAATATGGAATACTTCACATTTCGCCATCGCACTACAAGTCGTAGTGAGTTATTGACTCCACACCATATTGACGACTGTTCATCCACGACTCTTCAATTTGCTCGTATATTCTTTATATTTACAGTTTTTAGTGTCGATAGGGAAGCGCTTGATCACACCACAGTATGCGACATAAAGGATTATATCTTTTGATTTCGTTCAATTAAAATTTATTTTTCTTCCAGCTAAGAGGGATCATAGACCCAAATATTTAATATTAATTTCAACTTGATATCTCTAACCGTTCCTGAGAAAAAGGGTTTTGACAGCCAGATAGATTGACAGCTGGACAGCGAAAAAAGCCTATGAGGGTTCCGTTTTTTTAATAAGTTACAGAACTCTAAAATAACTACTTTTGACTGCTGGAATAGCGATTATTTGACGGCCTGTTGCTCTAATTGCGAACGAAGTGGAGCAGTTTAGTAGAACCACGCCTTTCCCTTGCGGTTAGCTATAATAGGTAGAGTAAACTGAACGTCTATAAACGTTTGTCGCGACGAGTGTAGATTCCCATTGCCGCATTTTACCGACATGATAACGATTATCGTCTATTTCTAACAATAATCGGGTTCGACGGCTTTTTGTGCTCAACCGAGACACAGGGGTAACACGCTATCAAACTCAGATTTGCTACCAAAATTTTGAATTTTCGAGAAAAACCTCAAAGAACCTCAACTACGAACAACAACTACTAAATACCAAACGAATATGACAACGAGGCAGTCTGCCCACCTGCTAAAATTATTCTTTGCGAACTTTACAGAATGGAATATTGTCTTCACTGCCGTACATCGCATCGCTTTTGTTCTCGATACTATTTGGGTACTTATCAGACTTCTTGACTAACAGAAAAATATTGAGTGCGAAAAATACGCGGAAACTAATAAACTCAATATGTAAGTATTTTTGTATTATTTATATTTCGTATAATATAAAACTAACATCAGATACAATAGAAACTAATATCAGACCAGTTGCGCAGAGAGAAGTCAAAGGAACAATTACATATTCTGGGGTAAATAAAAAAATATTTACCAATTATTTGGGAGTTTCAGTGGTAAGAATTAACCGTAACTGAAGAAATGCCAAGGAGTTTAACAAACCAAAGATAATTTCAATAATAGCTATTTCATTTCACTGTATTTATCAAAGGCCGGCAAACTTCTTGAGACTAAAATAATTTCTATTATTATGCGAAATAAAATATAAATTTAAAAATAAGCGCGGTCAAATTTAACCGCTAAGGTGTTGACAGAAAGTGATAAAGAAATAAGCTGTCTTTATAACCGCCTCTTGACTCAAGAGGGACACTATTAATCGCAATGTTAAAAAGTGCATAATCTTTCTTTTTCTCGGTCTTAACAACAACAACTCGGAGACACTTAAAATATTCACAGAATATTTAGTTATGTATTCACTTTAAAAATAAATAATTAATTTTAATTGTAAAACATTTGCACTACTTTCACTGTATATTATAATATAGTGAAACAAGCACCACCGTTTTATAATCAAAGTGCAGTTTCACCTCTAAAAATTGGGGGATAATATATTTATACGTATACCTTACTCTTGCATATTAAATCTTACACATACACATTCATACATGCATCATCTTTATTATGCCGTGGCATTTTAATTTATCTATTTATTTGTTTCACAGCTACAGTAATACCTGGTATCTGTATTGTCGTCGTCTCTTACACCAAAGATATAGTCCTTGCTTCAGTCTTATTAATTATAACACAATCAAGTCAGGCAGGCGTGAATTCCTCGTATGTTGTAAGTAGTAAAATATGTTGTATATTTGTTATACAAACTGAATGGTGAGTTACCTTTGATACTTCTGGAGATTATTCGGTACTCGATTCTCTTTAAAATGAAATAATAAAATTAGGGGCTTAATTTTTAACTAATATTGCTCTAAAAATAAGTGAAATATGGATATTATACTCTCTAAGCACGTCACGCCAGTCGACATCAAGGACACGCCGCAGCCATCCCCGCCCTCAACTTCACTACCTGCGTGACACGTGCATCCGGGCGGTATTCAAGTATGGCGCAGTTAAATTATAGAATTCTCGGTGTACTGTTTACTAAGTTTACTAAGAAGTATTTTAATATTTATTTTTAATGTTATTTTTTCTCATCATATATGATCGCCAACTATCACGTCCTTAAATATTGAAGGTAACTCACCAGTCAGTCTGTATTATGCAAGTATACAAATAAAATATATAAAAATAAGCACCGTCCTAAAAATAAACTAGTTATCATAACTTAAATTGTCATTAACAGTTCATGGGTCATTAAAATTTAGCAAACATATATTCTTCATATATTTTATATTTTTGCAAAAAGATATAGACATTTGCTAAAAAATCACAGCATAATAATTGTAAGCTACCGTCTGTCAGGACCCTTTTTTTCAGGAACTCGTAGAGGTATCATGCTGAAATTTATATCAAATACTCAAGTCTATACTGAGAGGGTACCATACAACTTAAAAAATCAAAGTTATGAATCAACGTGATCAAAAGATTTGACCATTTATGTCATATATTATTTTTTTGTTTTGAGGTTTTTAAAGGCAATCATAAGCAATAGGTAGGTACTACTTTATTTGCAGTTGACCCAGAATTATGAAATTTGGCAAAAATCAATGTCTTACAGCACATGTAAAGAAAAATATCCGAAAATCGTAAATAACTAGATAGGTACATCAGAAAAAAGGGGCCAAAAGATATCCATTTATGTCGCATATTTTGCGATTCCAACAGGGAATCAAAACCTTTGGGTAATATCCGTTGACTCATAATCATAAAATTTATGTGTACCTAAGGCTACCTACAAGTTTGTACGGGACCCTCGGTTTGCGAATCCAACTCGCATTTGACCAGTTTTTTAGAAGTCCGCTGAAAAGAGACTATTAATTGGCTGTTTTTTTTTAGCTAAATTACATAGATTTATCACCAAACTGCAGCGGAGCGCTGATGGCTTTCGGAAACATGCTCGCCAATGCTCCCGTACTGGCTCTGCCCGTTTTAGTTTCTTTTATAGTCGAAGATGTGGTATGTATTTTTTTCTAGAACTAAATTTTCAGTCATTTTCTTTGAGTATCGAGGTAGCCATTGATATAAATAATCCAAGATGCACAGTTCCGAACAAAACTGACACTCAAATCTGTCGCTAATTTCACATAAATAGTTATAGATGTGGCAAAAACATATGTATTTGCATTTCCAAACTTAAGTGCAGGATTCATAGTTGTTTTTACAAAGCAATGTACAAAAAGGAATAAAACTGACAGTATCGGAAACGACGCGATTACATTTGAAATAAGCGCTCAATTTTAAATCGTGCGCTTATTTTTGGAGGACGTTTTTGCGACACTGATTGTGTATCTTGGGTTTTTTATATCAATGGAGGTAGCTGATTTAATATAAATATTACAAATAACCTCACTTGTACTTCTATTTACACACCCAACCGGTTTCACTTAAATAGTCTATACAACAACTGTCATGTAGTTCCAGTACGGTCATAAAAGTTTTATAACCGTACTGGAACCAGTGCGTTTCTCAAAGTTGTTGAAGACTCCTTTACCAAGAAAATACATAGTTTATGTGGTTATTACATAACCTTTGTTATGCTAATATTTACCAATTGGTGTAAAATGATTTTTTTTAAACGTATTTTTAGTAATATTTATTTATTTATTTTACAATAAGTAATTTACTGTAATTATATATGTAAATAAAATATCATCAAAAATATCATGTAAAAAAACCAAGTCTCGCAGCTCAGTTTTTCTACTGTAAAAAGTTGTGAGATCCATGTAATACCAAGTCGGTTAATTTATTTAGTCCCTACTTAAGGGATCTTCTGTCTTAAGTTATTACGTAAGTTGTTATCATGTCAATGTTAAAAATCTTTTACGTTTTAAATAAATAGATCGACTTGGCCATCGCATGAAAACACACTGTATCTTACAATTTATACACAATTATATTAGATTGTTTAGTCTATTGCGCTCCACGCGATTGAAACTCGTCTCCGAAACGAATGTATAACTTTTCCAAGGGGCCCATCGGATGACAACATGGCTTAAATTTGTCAATAAACCGAGAAGTGGAGACGGGATCTAGTGATAAATTAACCATTCTTCATTAACTTCTTAAAGATCATCCCACATTCATTTGGAAGGACTTTTGCTAGAAACCAGGTTGCTGGCCCGTAGTGCTGTGTGATACATACTAAACCATCTAATCATGCAATGGCCAAGTCGATCTATTTATTTAAAACGTAAAAGATTTTTAACATTGATATGATAACAGCTTACGTAATAACTTAAGACAGAAGGTCCCTTAAGTAGGGACTAAATAAATGAACCGACTTGGTATTACATGGATCTCACAACTTTTTACGGAAGAAAAAAATATATTACAGCTACGTCTGTGGCTCGCTTCAACCTTAGATCTCTTATCACTTCGGTAAATTTATTGTAAAAGCGTATACATTGCCTCATAAAGAAGTTACTTATTATATTCTGTATTATATATTTATATTTTCTGGACAGTCTATGAGTGGACATGTAACTAAAGCATAACTTTTAATTAATACACATAATTATTTTGACTGTATTTTTCATTTTGCAGACTGACCAATATCAATGGAGGATAATGATGTATATAATATCCGCTATTACTGTTGCGGCGAATGTTATATTTGTAATGTTCATGTCGGCAGAAATACAACCTTGGAACGAAGGCGTAGGCAAGAAGAAACCAGGTTCTACACGTTCAATTCTTACGTTAACACACATACACACAACCATATACATATTCACATCAAAACACTTACGTATTCCTCGTGTTGATATAGGAACTTCTTTTATAGAAAAAAAAATTATTACTAGGTAAATTGCCTTATTTTTAGGTATCTTGTAAAAGGCAAACAGGTACTAACGGACGGACGGTAGAGGTCACAATGTTTTTACCGGATTTCGGTACCGCGGCCTTAACTATTCCTGCTATAATAGCTGGTAATTTTCACTGTTGTATTGCGGTGTGGAAGGTAAGATAGCCGGTAACTTCCGATTACGGCATGCTTATCTTGCCACGCGGATATCATCACATTATTAACGTCTTTTTTTTGTAAGCGAAAGCTATCTCTTATCATCAGAAGAAACATACGCTTGCTTCCTATCTCGTGAAAATAAAACATGGTATGGAGAGTCTATTAAGTATGATGCACCCATTTTTTCGATTCCATAGAAAGGAAACATGCCGATGTTTCTCTTTTTATATCATAAGATACCAAATAAGCAGATAACCATCCTGACGGAGAGATATACCATCGACTATAGACACCAAAGATGTTAATGTTGCGTTGCTACGCGAGTAGCGGCAATAACTCATACATAAAACTACCGGCTACCGTATTCTCCAAATCAGAACACGACAATAACAAGGCATAACGCTATTGAGGCAAGAATAGGTAAGGCGGTGTTACCAAATACCCGGCGAAACTTTGCGCAACTCTACCACCTGGTAGCCACAATGGCAGTGATACGTGTTATATAGCCAATCTGACACCTTTAACACCTGCTTGATATGGCGGCAGTTGGTCTATTCTTCAAAGGAGCCCGGACTAACAAGGGGAACTAACACGTTTCTCCTGATATAAAGAGGTAACAATCCTCTATAAACATCAAAGATGTTAACGGTCCGCTGCTGTGCTGTGCTGCTGCTGTGTGACGGGATGTGAGTTATAAGTACTGACTGATCAGTCAGTAAACTGATTTATCAATGTTTAGCCTAAACTCTTGGACCAAAAAGCTGATATATTTCACATAATTGTTCTTACCATTTAAACGAAGAAAAACAAAGATTATTTTATTTTTAATTCCTACTGAGGAGATGAGGTGAAGTATAATGTATTTTTTATATTGAAAATATGGTCATTTATCCGTTGGTGAAGCTGCGCTTGTCAGCAAGTATGAAAAAAGACAAGCTAGCCATACAATATTCGCATTGAATATGAAACTTCTAACATCCACGTAAATAAATTCATACATCTTGATAACTAACCCTACCATCGCGTGCGCTTGGTTAATTCAGATAGTCCGTACTCATTGGTTAATTTTTTTTTTATATCATAAGATAGCAAACAAGCAGATGGGTCTCCTGATGGAAAGAGTCAACCATAGCCTATAGATACCAAAGATGTTAATAGTGCGTTGCTATCTTGTGGCGAGGTCTAATGCCACATGCATAAGTTTACCGGCTACCCTACCCTCCAAACCGGAACACGACAGCTATACAGAAGACTCATCCTTCCAGTTGAACTTGGCATCTCCCTTAAGAAAGTCATAGTCTCATATATAGTGAAAGAAACTCCGTTTGAAATGCTGTCCATAAACACCTCATATTTATTCTTTTGCTCTATTTACACCCTCGTTAACACTAACTCAGCGTGCATATATATTTATACATATATAATATATACCAGGAAATTCATTCTATTATTTTACTACAGATCGAGAAGAAGAATTACAAGCAGTTAAAGAGCCACTCAACGACAAAATTTAATAAAGATTTGATATACAAATTACATAAATTTATTTAACCTCAAATTAAGCTAATTATTTGTTTGTGACAAACATACAAATATACCACTTCGTCAAAATTTTACTGTCTTCTGGTGTGATACAAAGCACATAAAGCTCGTAGTAACGTCGCACAAGAATATTAAAACGACACACCACGCCGACCTGGGAGCTGTACTAAGCACTGAGCTTCCTTTACAATCTGAATTGCTAGTTATCGGAAGCGCGGAGCTTCCGATACACTTTCTTATTAATTACACGAAGCGTTGAGCTTCCAATGTACTACTTATGTACACTTATGTAATTTTAGCTATAGCCAAATTATTCAAGCACCTGTAGTGCTTCGACGCCTAAATATATCATCATACTCAAATGTTATCCAATTCCAACATTACATACTCGTACATACATTTTAAACTGATAACCTCCGTTTTTTCGTCGGTTGAAAATATTGTCGAACTGATGTTATTATACAGAGTGTAAGGAAAACCCTGTCCTGAAAGAGGTATATAGGTAGGTCAATGACATTATCAAAAAAAATATATTTTTAATAAAATAAGAAAAATATCGTAGTTTATAATGCCTCATTTTAGCACTAAAATTCAGCAACTTCCCCTTAAATCAAGCACATATTTTGAAAATTTATGTATATACATAAAATAATGGCATAAATATGTTTGTATTAAGCTATCAAATAATGTCTTTGGCGATCGCACAGGGTTCTATTTACACACTATATATCCTAAATTATTACTTAAAATGAAAAATGGTAAATGAAACTCATAAAGATTTTTAAATACCTATGCAACGATACCCCACATGACATAATTTATCAATACATTTTTTTAAATGTTGACAATATGGCGTATGGTGGTTTCTATGGTGGAGTCTAATAAATGTCCGTCAAGACGCTACGATGCCACGGACAGACACGGGTACACAGATACACACCTGAAACTTATAACACCCCTTGTTTTACGTCGGAGGTTAAAAAAAAAGACAGCTAACTGATTGATGCTGCTAGAATTGTGTGTATATTTCAGTTACTTTGACAGAATTCTTGCCTGGGTGAATTTCCCTGATATAAATACGACATTTGATTTACCGATTTATATCATAAGATAGCAAACAAGCAGATGGGTCTCCTGATGGAAAGAGTCAAACATCGCCTATAGACACCAAAGGTGTTAATAGTGCGTTGCTATCTTGTGGCGAGCTCTATAGCCACATGCATAAGTTAACCGGCTACCTTACCCTCTAAACCGGAACACGACAGTGACAAGCACTGACGTTGTTCCTGCCGTAATAGCGCCAGTGTTTTTTTTAACCAGTCATCAAAATCTCGACTTTATATTGAAAAAGCACTTTTTCCAAAATATTTCGCCAACGACAACACCCAAATACAGAAATACGGGGATGACGGTATTAAGTCTTGCGATCCCATAATGCACTCTCCAAAGTTGATCCGATAAAAGACCGATAGACTAGCCACTCTGCATCGATGAGCCATGCTCTGGAGTTATTTGGCTACTAGATCATCGTCGTTTATGAACCTCTTGGCACGCCTCTCTATCGCCTCAAGCGTCTCCAGCTGGTATTTGGCGGATCCATCCTAGAGGTGAAAGCAGTATTAAATGCACGCAAGCTTGTACTTGACGATTATACGATAACGATTGAGCAACTGTCCCGGGCTGAAATACTGTCTCATCTTCACCAGAATACCAAGCTTTTTTGAGGCAACTTGGGCTTTGGATTCGATGTACAAACCAAAGTTGAGAGTAGGCGCTAAGGTACCATACCAATACCAAACCATATAAATGTATTCGAGGTGGTCAGTTAACGGCACGGACACACACTGAAAAGACGAAGACAGGTGGAATGGACTCTGTTTAGCGGCGAATTGACACGACTGGGCCTTAGTCACATTTTTCAACCCAGATTGGTCAAGTTTATACTAGATGGGCATTGCTTCAATCGAAGGCTGCCTGTAAGGACAGGTTCATACGATTGACCATCGCTTCTCTGTGAAACCGGATCTGTGCCGTACTGACTCGCGCGCTGGACGCGTAACTCTCCACAACAGTGATATCGTCTGGGTACCTATAGATACCGGGCTTCAGCAGACCGTTAATATGTAGCAGGAACAGAATCGCAGAGAACTGTTTCCTAAGGGACTCCGGCATTTATAGCCATCTGTTCGGACGAGCAGCCGTCGATAACTACTTTGATCGATCTGCCACTCAGAAAATCTGAGATTCAGGCACAGAGATTAGTAGGTAGTCCGTACGATGGAAGCTTGCCAATAAGACTATCATGCCAGACCCTGTCAAAGGGCTTCGAGATATCAAGGGAGACAGCTAATGCTTTACCATAATTCTCGATGGCCGCGCTCGAGTTGTAGCTGGCATACGCTAGAAAATACCTAGTGGACCGATTTTGGTGAAGCCCGTATTGTCGGTTACTGAGTAAATCGTTAGCTTCTAGGTGTGCCATTAGCCTCCTGTTCAGTACATGCTCCATAGTCTTGCAAAGTATGGACTTGACTGAAATTGGCCTATAGGTGGGTGGGTTGGCACGACTGCTTTTTTGGGCACAGGTTGCAAGTTAGCAAGCTTCCATGATTTTGGTACTTTTTAAATCATCATCGAAAGGCGAAAGAGGCGTGTCAAAACAGAAGCAAGTTCAGGTGCACAGGTTTTAAGTGCTATGGCTAGAATCCCATCAAGGCCACTGGCTTTGTTCACATCTAGATTCCGCATCGTTTTAAGAACCTCAGTCTGACGGATACGAATTTCCGGAATTTTCACCTCGCATCCAGGTAGACTGGGAGGTTCGCGTTGGTGGGATCTAGACGTGAGTTTTCCATTAATAAAGTAGGGAATAGGTTTGCTTTGTCTACAGCGGTATGAACTACCGTCCCACCCGGTTTCAGCAGTGGAGGAAGTGAATGGCGGCAGTAATTTGATTCAACCGACTTTGCCAGAGATCAGAACGCTTTATTATCTGAGCGGTATGAAGCCAGTTTGTTTTTCAATACGGCTGACATGGACGAATCGGCTTTCAGTAGAGTTTTTTCACAAAATTTGGCGGCCTAGTAAGGCTTTCTTCTTCTCTGATACGGCAGAGTCGAGCATCTGCCCAAGCCAGATATGCCTCACCCTTTAGCGCCTCATCGCGTCTACAATCGGCTCTGAACCAGGATTAAATTTTACTAGGCATGGCTACGTTAGAGAAAGGGATAAAGTACTCCATTTCCTGTCACAGCACACCTGTCACAGCATCCGCGTAGGCCGAGGAGTCTTCAAAAGACAGGGCGCCAGGGATAAGGCGCAAAGAAGGAACGCCTCTCGTCCCAATCTGCTGACATGTATCGCCACACGCGCCGAGAGCCTCTGGGACTAGGATCGGGCGGCGAGTAGACAGATAAAGATTTCACCAGACAGTGATCGGAGCTGCCAAGTGGCGGGGAAATCGCCACCGAGTAGCGGTCCGTATCCGTAGTCAATAGAAGGTTCAAGCATTTAGTTGTATGGCTCTCAACGCCAGGAACCCGCATCGCTCCTTGAACCAGCTGGGTGAGATTTACGCATCTCTCTCCCAGCGAGTTTAGTGCACTGGTATGGGTATAGCCACTCCTGGTGGTGGGCGTTAAAATCCCCCAGTAGCACTAGCTGAGGGGAAGGGTATTTGTTTTGAGCAGCATCCACCACCTCACTCCGGTACACTGTGAGCCTGATCGTCTCCTGGTCTCCGCTATGCGCACGTTAGACAGAGGTTTCTCTAGCTAAGCTTCTCTTGACCCGTGTCCAGAAGTGTCCATAGTATGGAGAAGCGAGGGTTTGGGGATACCGGAGACTCCGACTAACGACCGACCGGCCCGTTACTTGGCCCCCTACTGTGTAGCCATTGATCAGTGGTGTACCATGCTTTGGATTCCGCTACCCTCTATGACATGACCTAGATGCATCAACGTCAGAGTGTATCAGATCGTCCAGATTGTATAGGCACAATATTTTACAAACGAGTCTCTTAATCGAACATTTGTTTGGACAAACCTTAAATATTTTTTAAAAACATATCCAACGATATCCCACTCAATGAGGTTCATGGGAAAAAAAATTTACGTCCCCATTTTATATGAAGGGGTCTACCCTGAAAAAAAAAATATTTTTCAAGATTTTATATCACCACTTTGTTGACTAATATGTATATTCATGCCAGATTACAGCTTTCTAGTACTAAGGATCTCTGAGCGGACGGACGGACATAGCGAAACTATAAGGGTTCTAGGTTTACTTCGGAACCCTAAAAATAACTTTGATTTTGAATATGGCACAATTTCCGGCAGCACAACTGATAAGGATAAAATGCCGTTGTTAGTACTCTATACCATTTTTTTAATTAAAAATAATAATAAATGTGGATTAGTTGTAAATACCTTGTTTTATTGTGGTTTAAAAAAATATCTCGTTCCATCTCTTATTTGTTAAAATCTCATATCGTATATCAAATATTCAGTTATACCTATAAAATATTTCTATCGAATATGTAACTGGATTTGTAAAGAAATTTATCTATGGCTCATATTTACTACCGATAATACAATAATGGCAAATCTTTAGCGTTTACCGCGCATGTATGTCGATATAACCACATCAATAACGTCTGAACCGTGAAAAGCAGTCGTAGTTAAATTCTCATATCGTAAATCAAATATTCAGTTATACCTATAAAATATTTCTATCGAATATGTAACTGGATTTTTAAAGAAATTTATCTATGGCTCATATTTTCTACCGATAATACGATAATAGCAAATCTTTAGCGTTTACCGTGCATGTATGTCGATATAACCACATCACTAACGTCTGAACGTATAATATTAATTTTCCTTTTGTATTTGGCAATGAATCGCGTAATTCTTAGCAGCTCGACGTGAAGAATAAAGTGCGTTCTTTAAAGCAAATTGTTAGCGAAATATTTTAGTTTTGACACAAAATACGCTAAAAACATCGCATAAACACGTGTCCCAAAAATGCCGGATAGTAATTACAAGAAAGTTCCCGTTTCAGAAATACACAACGGTAAATTTATATTTTCTATAAACAAATTTATTATTTAACTATTTTATTTGTAACAAAAATAATTTATTTTGAATTTTCTACTCCTTCGGTTACTCGCGTTATTATTAATTACAATACCGCCCCGTTGGTCGAGTGGTGAGCGACCCTGACTACGCAATCAACGGGGCTCGGGTTCAATCCCCGACGGGGACAAGCATTTGTGTGATGAGCATAAATGTTTGTATTTCCGGGTTTGGGTGTTTATAAATATATTCCAGTATTTATATATGTATTTCTTATATAAGCAAATAATTTGCTTACTTTGGGGTTAGATCAGTAACTATAATTTGTCCCGTAAAAAATTATTTATTATTTAATTAATATTATAATATTACCGGGCGTAATTCCCGGTTCGGACAATTAAAAAAGTATTTTTTCAGTTTTCTAACAAAGTTTTCAAGCATAACCTCACCAATTAATTTGCTATTTTTATTTAATAACAAAACATCAACATTTTGCACATTCAATTATCACTTAATTTATTAATAATTAATATGTATATATAACTTATATTTTCAGAGAATAATTAGCCTTTGTGGAATCCAGAAGCATTAAAAACTTCAGTGCTTCCCTATAATTCATGTTTCAGGTTTTAATTTAGCACTAAAGACTTTAAGTTACCTATACATATAAATAATTAATATTCATTTTAAATTATTCAATGGAATAAAAATATTTGAGAAAATTATTGTTGTAACCCAAAAGTTAAATGAAAATATGGTTTATTGTTTTCGGTACCTAATATCACACATTAATATAATTATATTTGTTCAGTTGTTATTGGTAGTGCGAGGCTATATGTACTCAGTTTATATCAATTTACCGTAAATTACTATAGTTCAAGAGTTCCACTAGTAAATAAATTCAGTTTCAGTATTATAAAGTTAGAAAATATCTTCATGCCCATATCCCCAAAGAGCTAGGCAGAGGTACAAAGTGTACCCACAAGAAGCCAAAGATAATGTCTTAGTTCCACACAATGTCATAGGTGGCAAGCCTATTCGTTGCCTCAGTTCTTGAGTGGCCAACCGGCCATTGAGCAAATTTTACAGGAAACGTGTTTTTCCCTTCTCGATTTTAATTATGAGAAAAATTTGAAATGATTCATGATAATTGGTTGATGTGTCATGTATTTATATGTCATATGTAAGCATAAAAGGGTCATTTTTGCAATTGTTTGTGGTGGTTGACCAAAACGGCTCCGAAAAAATTTAGAAACTGGATATTGGCCATAGTGACACGGAAATAGCCTGTGAAACATATTTTATAGTTCAGTGCTCGTATGTCCAAACGACCATTGTTTACCATATACAGCATGTTCATGAATATTATTTATAAAATTAACTTAAATCAATTAAATTGTAATTAAGCAATGTATCTTTAAAAATAGATCTAGTTAGAATTTAGAAATAAGGGTTACTTTTAAGGATTTTATGATAACAATAGGAAAAATAATATTTCGTTTAGAAAATAAATAACTACTATTGTAAGTATTAGGTACATCATTTTTGATTTTAGAATTTAAAAGTGTTGGAAAAAATTATTGGCTAAATATTTTTACCGACTTCTCAAAAGGACGTCAAAGTTATTCGAGGGCGTATTTGTAAATAAGTATGTATATCTATGTATGTAATATATCTAATTTTTGTGTGACCCTTTACATAGCCTTAACGCATGAACAGATTTTGATGTACTAGATGTGGTTAAGGTTTTTATTTACTTAGTGTCATAGATTATGCTATGAACAGCCAGTGGATTTACTGGTAGGTACTACATCACTAAATATGTGAAGTGAAGGGTTTTTAGCTGATTGTCCAATAGGAGGATAATATTTTTCAAGAGTATGTTTGTATACTTGTGTATATACTTGTGTATATATGTACGCATGTCTAAATTTTTTTGACTCTCACAAAAATAATTGCATCCCGCGGTTTAACTCATTGTGCTACTGTGCTAAATAGTTAAAATACAATCGGGGATTTACTTTCGCTAATAATATACGTGCTTGTTTTTTGCTTATAATATACGTGCTTGTTTTTTGCTTATAATATAGTTGTTTTTAGAATTAGGGCTTCAATAAATATGAGACAAAAAATCAGTAAAAAAAAATTTAATAGAAATAATATTAAGTGTTATTATAAGGCTAAGTTTGTTAGGTTAAACAAATGTAAATATGGTAGTGACAAAGTCTGATAAATTTTTGTAGAAATGTAGATTAAAAAGGACTCTTGGTGCGGCTATCTGAGTGGAACAATGTTGCACATCTGTTTAATTTTTATTGTTTTAGTTGAATAGATCTTTCGAACCGCGTATCGTTTGTTTAAGATATTTATGGGGTAGCTATAGTAAAGTTTGTCCTTTTTCAGACTGGAGCAGCTTAAATAGCGAGAAACAGACAAAAGTATTCAAAAAGGCCGGTTTAAAACACGTGCAATGTCAAGTATTTACTAACAGTTGATGTGTTCCGTACCCAAAAAATAAAGCGGGATCCCATTAATTAGACTTCGCTGTCCGTCCGTTTGTCTGTCTGTCTGTCAGATATTGGATTAAAATGTTAAAAAAAGTCTATCAAAATATGTCGCAGTAACAAAGGTCAGACGATTTCTGTTGCAAACAATGTTGTAAACCGCCGGTGGAGATTCATGTGTAGGGCTAGTATTTAATAGTGTGGCTCTCGTTTTATCGTCATAACCAGTGGTACCAAATTAAAAATACGTCTACACATATACATAACAAATTCATTTTATTTGTGTGGTTGGCAATAAATCCCGTATCTCTTGGAAAATTCATTGGTTCCATTCTCTGCTTCTAGGACTTCACTCAAAAGGCTTATACCACACCTATAATAAGGATGTTCGTACATACTTAAACTGATTTTTTAACTACACGAGAATGTTAATGCAATCGTTTAACTTGCCTTTTGGAAAAAATAAAAAAATCAATGAAGGGCATTGATACTCCTATGCGAGCTTGTATGATATGATTGTACTATCCTTCAGCTGTACCTGCGTATATGGTCCCGAAGATATAAGCGCGCTAAAACCCTTTGACGTACCACCAACTGCACGTTAAGGCACACGCAGGCCGAATGTTTGCAATGATAGCCTATAATAGCCGGGCACATCTGCATATATCGCGTCATTGCGCGAAGCTTTGTGACGATAGACTCAAGCGCGGCCGCAGCATTATATGTCTGGCTGCTACAACAAATGCATGGGGACTGACGGCAGCCGCTTACATTTGGCTACACTTGCTCTGGATGCGCGCAGCCAATAGGCTACGTTCTATCAGGCGCGTTGTTTGGGGCTGCCGCAGGCGGGAGTTCTTGGCTGCTTAGGGCGCGGGTTCTCATAAAACATCATATTATTTTTGTCTGGCTGCCGCAGCTCGGCTGAGTAGCCTGGCTACCTAGTGCGCGTTGATATTACGTACGCGCGTACACTGGAAGCCAGCGACATTAAGTTTGCTGTGTGGCGGGATGGCAATACCACATGCATAGGTCTACCTGCTACATTGCTATCCAAACCGGAAAACGTCAATGACTAGCATTGACGTTATTGCGGCAAAAATAGGTAAGGCGGTGATACCAAATACTCGGGCGAGACATCGCAGAACCTTTAATCTAGTATTACCGGTGGTAACCAATTGGTCGCCTTTTACGACCTGTCTAGTAGAACGGTAGTTGGTCTATTTTTCTAAGGAGCTCAGAACAACACAGGGGGGAGAAGAGGGCAACTAGTAAATTTTTGAGAAGGCTAGTACCCAGTAAAGACACAAAATATTGCATAATTAATTAAGTATTCCGTGGTAAAGCTGATAATATTATAAAACATGCTTTTTAGTATGTATCAGCAATTATTCCTAATTAATAATACATACACTTTTTGTTTGGCGTCTTCATATAGTAAATTTTTACCTTATGCTTCAAACATAAGGTTGTTTTTAAATATAAGAACTTTATCGTTTTGGCTTGAACCAAATATTCCACTACAAATGGATGTGTTTTTTTTTAACTTATATTCGACCTCTTTCATTTTGCTGATATAACTGGTATTTTATACAAACAATATCTATATTTTTCCTACTTACAGTGAGTCGTAGATAATAACTAAATATAAATATGCAAGCAAGGTTTTTGACGTGAATAATTCTATAAATTAGCTTTTATAGTGAGGGACATTTCAAAGAAATAATGATAATAAAATAGGGGGAAGAATTTGGTGTATAATAAAGAATTTACGTACAAGTACGCATTACGACACTTTCGAAGCGTGACATACCTAGTGATATTACGAAATCAAGATTATCATCAGTTATACAATATTTTCAACCAATGACAACAACGGTCCTACGTATTCTAGTACAATTGCAATAACACAACTTTACAGGAGAGCGGATTAAACGTTCTATAGCTTGTAATTTTGACATAAATCAATAGAGGTACCTATTTCAAAATTTGTAATTTTGTATTCGAATATAATATGAAAAAGACTGCATCATTTGACTTTATTATTTTTTATACTTTACAAAATAGCGTGACTTGCACTGATGTAGCTTGTTTTCTTAACCTTGATAGAGCCAGTAACTGTTGTAAGTAACCACTTATACCAGTATATTATAGTGTACTTGTTTGTACAATTTAGGAATAGGAATTTGTTTTATAATTTAGGAAAATTGAAGAAAATTACCTTGTTTATACGCAATATTTAATCTATTGGACTAATATAAATATATACTATTAACGAAACTATTTTCTTGTTTTTCTAACCTCGGTCAATGACTTTTGTAAGCCACAAACTTCTATGGGCCGTGCCCGGGTGTCCGTACTAAACATTATTGAAAAATTAGGTCAAAATTTAAGTACCTATTTTTATACATATTTGGTATCAGAGTTGAGAAATAAACATCGTCCTTCAGTATGTATAATCTTTTACTTTTTTATATTATGTCGTTTGATGAATTCATGACAATATAAAATAAATATAAGTTTATTTTTTATTTTTGTTTTCCTGTACAATTAGTTTTTGTTGCTCGCTTTTAAAAATATCGACAATAACACTAACTACATCACTATTTTAAGCGTTGCATGCACTATTTTAATTTTCTTACATATTTTCGTATTATTTTACTCTACGTGAGCAAACTGGTCGCATAATGTGTCAGTTTTAATAAGAAATACGACAAATAAACATCGCACAAGAACTTGTCCTGCAACATGTCGGATAATAATTATAAAAAAGTTCCCGTTTTGGATATATACAATGGTAATGCCTTTAAGAACAGATTTATTGTTTAGCTGTTGCCAAAAATACTAATTTTAAATTTCATTTAACTATTTAAATTATTATAATGTCTCGGCCACACTTGCGTCTATCGTCACAAAGCTTCGTGCAACGACACGATAAATGCAGATGTGACCGGCTATTATCTGCTATTATCGCATACATTCCGGACTGCGTGTGCCTTAGCGCGCTAATATTTCCGGGAAGGTAAACGCAAGTGCAGCCGGGGCATAAGATGAAATATTTGTCAAAAGTGAAAAATGTGCGCAAACTATATATGTATATATACGTACTTATCTAGTAAATTTTTGATTGAATGTATGTGGTCAATACTAGAACACTACTCTTGTGAAACCGACTTGTACAACTGGTTGCCATTTATCTAGTCAATTACTATTTTTTTATATCATAAGATAGCAAACAAGCAGATGGGTCTCCTGATGGAAAGAGTCAACAAGCGCCTATAAACACCAAGGTGTTAATGGTGCGTTGTTATGTTGTGTCGAGGTCAAACGCTACATGCATAAGTTTACTGGCTACCTTACTCTCCAAACCGGAACACGACAGCGACAAGCACTGACGCTATCGCGGCAGGAATAAGTAAGGCGATGGTACTAGACCCGGGCGAGACAATGCAGAACTCTACCACCTAGTGATTCTACACGGTATTACTTTTGCAATAATTTTGTAAATATTTGATATCAGACTTATTGGTCTTTAGTTTTCTAGGTTTTCTTTGTCATATGGTTTTTTTGTATTTAAAAGTGCTACGGGTGATTTTACCTATTACTTTAGAATGTTGCCAATTATTAAAATTTCATTGAAAATCTTTGTTAAAATTGGGTTCAGTTCTTCTATATTTCCTTTCAGCATTTCATGTGTAATTTTATCTAGTCCTGGGGATTATTCCAATTTTTTGGATTTAAATTGCTTTTTCAACTTCTTAAAATAAAAAAACTGATTCTGGGTTAGCTTCATTAAGTGGCTTTGCAAGCACCCTGTTATAGTGGTATGTTGCTTTTGCATCTTGATATTTATCTCCTAATAATATACTTTAAATTATAAAAATGTAATGTTAGTAAATTTATGAATTTGTAGGAAGTAATCTTTGGATGAATAGATTTTCGAAATTATTTCATCAGTGGAAAGACTCATTATTTTTGAGTGAATAAAGCTATATTTTATCCTCATTTTCTAGCGAGATTTGGAGCTACGATGACTATACCGTGGAAAACGATTAATTATTAATAAGACAGTTAGGGGCTTAAACAATTTTTGTAATTTGTCTAGTTACATTTATATACCGCAATAATGGAAACTTTAAGGATAATTACGAATATTTTAATGTCTTTCAGAAACATTTGAGGAACCGCCAAAATATGGATATGGTGTCAGACACATCCAAGGACTATTATTTTTTTTGTGCCTGTCAGTTTGCTACATGGCAAGAAGTCACCTAGGAGTGTCTATTGTTGCCATGACTGATAAAAATAGCACAGGAATCGATGATACAACGCCGGGTTGTGACAATGTCACATCAGATTTAAATGAAAATAACATAAGTGTAAAAGCTGATCCTTGGACTATTTACAGGGTATGCGTTTTGACAGCTTTCATAATAATAATTATTCACTTTAGATACGTACATAATGCATTTAAATTTATGTTAAATTATATAGGTATACCGTCGCCAGATTTATAATATCTACAGCAATATTATAAAGAGGAAACATTTGGTTGTTTGCAAGTTTGTTAAGGAAAACTTAATAATTAACTCAACCATTTTTTTTATTACTAAAATGCTGCACTATCCGAAAGAAACATATACTATTTTACTAAACTAAATAAAAGAAAACAATGATTTTGGATCTTACGAACGTAGTCGTGGGCAACAGCTGGTTTGATATAAAATAAATGCATCATTAAAAGCTTTATATCCGTCCAACCCGTCCGTGTCGGTCGAGTGGTTAGCGAACCTTATCACAAATCGATGAAGCTCGAGTTTTATATCCGACACGAACAAATATTTGTGCGGTTGCTCATCGCACAAATGTTTTTTCTTGACGAATAAAAGTTTGTATTTCTGGGTTTGCATATGTATTATGTAGGTTGCAGTATTTATAATATGTATTTCTACACATGTATTATAACACAAGCAAAAATATTTGCTTACTTAGGGATTAGAACAATTTCTGTATTTTGTCCATAAAAATATTATTATTATTCAAAGGTCAGAGTATACATGTTTCAATTAGAAGAATTACATTTGATTACGGTGTTCGAAACAACTTATTTCGAAGAGTCAGTATTGATGCCAGAATTGCTCACATCGACTATTTAAAAGACATTTTTTTATTCTCGAAGAAGGTCAGAGTGTTATTTAAATGATTGAAATTTAGTAAAAGTAAAATAGAATTTTAAAATTAGTGTATAAGACATTTATTGGACTTGTGACAATAACACAGTATGCTCATGTTTAACGAAATAACTGACAAGCTTGTTCTTCATATTATTCATTAGTATTTTCTTATGTTTCATTATATAGCAATAAATAAATAAATATTCACGGGACAAATTACACTTACTGATCTAACCCTAAAGTAAGCAAATTATTTGCTTGTGTTATGGGTGTTAGTCAACGATACTAATACATAGAAATACATATATAAATACCAGAATATATATAATAAACACCCAAACACGGAAATACAAACATTTATGCTCATCACACAAATGCTTGTCCCCGTCGGGGATCGAACCCGAGCCACGTTCATTGCGTAGTCAGTGCCGCTAACCACTCGACCAACGAGGCGGTCAATCAAGTTGACTTAGCTTAGACACTCTAGGTGTAAATTCGTAAAGCAGGAAGGTATTATTGCAATAATTTACCAACTAACCCTCCAAACTAGAACTTTACAGTGTCAAGCGTTCACGCTATTGTGACAGGAATAAGTATTTTTCGTAATTAACATATTAAAAATCAACTGAAAGTTACAAGAGAAACATTGAAACCTAAGATAAATATATATTACAGACGTATAATTGGCCAAAGCCTACTCAAGAAATGGTGCTTGGATCTTTCTTCCTCGGGTACAGTGCTGTGATGTTTCCTGCAGGTATTATTGGCCAGAAGTTTGGAGGAAAGCTGCTACTTCAAATTGCATTAGGTTTTAATGCTATAGTATCAATTTTAGCACCATGGATAGTAGCATGGGTATGTACTATTTCATAATTTAGTATTTTTTTTTAATTTATGGAGTTATACTAATCTTGGCTCGTTGAGACAAAAATGATGTAATTGATTTTTTTCGATGCTAGCGCCATTTATTAGACTTTTGCAACATGAAGTTAGTCGATAAATCTGGTCATTTTTATAACGCGTATTTAATATCGATAAAATTTAATTTTTTTTGTTGTTTATAGAAAGAATGAATAACAAAGTACATCATAGGAATCTAGCGTTACAGAATAAGCTATATATACTTTTATATATTAAAACAAAAATTAAATTAATAGATTCCAAAGCTTTTTCTCCGTGTTGATCGGGGCTCCTTTGAATAATATACCAAATGTTGCTCTGATAGGCAAGTCAAAGTCAGATTCTAAAGTTGAAGCTCTCTCCTAAATCATAATGCCATAAGACATAACACTATGAAAATGCGCAAAATACACTAGTCTAACCGTATCAATATTCGTTGTCTTATTTTTCTAATTAAATATGCAGGTGAACTCAATTTACTAGCCAGATTGAAACTTCAACGGGGTAATCCATTAAAGACAATTGTAATTCCCAAAAATTTATTACTATCTACTATTTCTATTGATTCTTTATCTATTGATATATTAGTATAAAATAGGGTGACACTTTGAGGAGAAAATACAACGCATTTTGCTTTTTTTGCATTCAAAATTAAATTGTTTATGGTAAACCAATTTTTAGTTCCGTAAGGGTCTTGTTTTTATCGTCGTAGCATTGCTGATTCCGTTCAGTTTTAAATATAAGTGACGTATCACCAGCAAACATTACAGTATTTGAGTGCTTAGAGGTGACGAATGGAAGATCATTTACATAAATTAGAAATAAAAATGCTCCTAACAAGGATCCTTGGGGCACACCTCGTGTTGGTTTCGGGCTCTTTTGAAGAATAGACTAACTGCCGTTCTGCCAGGCAGGTCGTGAAAGGCGACCGACTGACTATGCGAGACACTAACTTCGTGGTTACTAGGTGGTGGAGTTCTGCATTGTCTCGCCCGGGTCTGGTAACATTGCCTTGCCTATTCCTGCCGCAACAGCGTCAGTGCTAGTCGCTGTCGGGTTCCGGTTTGGAGTGTAAGGTAGCCGGTAAACTTATGCATGTGGCATAGACCTCGCCACAAGATAGCAACGCTCCATCTGCTTGTTTGCTATTTTATGATATAAAAAAAAAACACCCATTAATTGTTTAAACCCCTCAGAATTGATGCCATTAATATGAACTGTTTGAGTTCTTCCTTTCAAATTGATTATATTATATTTAGAGCATTTCCTACCACGCCATAATATTTTAATTTTCTTGATATCGTTTTGCGGTAAACACAATCAAATGCCTTGGAACCATCACAGAATACACCAATAGCATCATGTAAATCTTCCCAAGCCTCCAGAATATTTGACAAAAGCCATGTCCGTGTCAGTAGTAGAACAACCTGCGCCAGTTCGTAAAAGATGACCGACTGTTTAAACGTGTCAATACCGTGTGACTAATAGTAGTAGGTATAGTTCTGCAAAGCCTCACCCGGGTATTGGTTACTACAAATATAGATATATCAATATGTTTGCTACTATATTACATATGTCATTTTTTATTGAATGAATAAAATTGTATCGTTACTTTTACTCAGGGTGGCTGGAAAGCTCTATGTGCATGTCGTGTTATACAAGGTGCAACGCAGTCTGGTGTGTATCCTGGTATTCAGACACTGTTATCGAACTGGGTGCCTGTTAGTGAAAGAGGCAGTTTCACCGGCTTCGTTCACGTAGGTAAAATAGTTCAATGCATCTTATTTTACATTTTAACAACTATTTGACTAAACTATCATTTATTTTAACTGTGTGGATGTTAGTATGCTTAATAATATAAGACTTCCTTTTGTCGAAATGCTTCGTCATATTTTTGAACCCTCAAAACTTGGGTTCAGATAATACTAGAAAAACAAAATTCTTGGGATATTATATCAATAGTAGACTTAGTAATTACATAAACTTTAAGTGCCGTTGCTTTTAAAATTTGGATGTTATTGATATTTAAAAAACCCCGATTTCGTCACTGACTCAGTCACCAAAAGGGGGGAAAAAGGGTTTAGCATGATTTTTGGTAAAACTACGAATCCTATCGGAAAAAGTTAAATAGCTACGTTATTGGCAATAAGAAGACGTACAACTTGTGCATACACACTTTTTTAATATAACCTCAAAATTATGCAAAAAGTTTGAAAAACTGACTTTTGGTTTTTTATTTTAATCTCCTACAAAAATATTTTTTTTTTTTCATGAAACTTGGTAAAAACTTGCATTTTTATATCCCACATACAGTGTATTTTTTTTTAATTTAAATTATTAATTTTTTCTCCTTCCGCTCAAAAATCTTACCAATGTCAACCAATAGCACAAAAGGACGGTACGTAGATAGCGAGTTGGGCAGACGTCCGTACTTTTGCAGTGGAACAAGTTTTCCAGGCTTCCACTGACGTGGAAAGATTCCTCTTGCATGCAAGTAGATAAGAGTTTTACACCTTGAAACCTTGGGCCTAACCACTTTATTATCAGTATCAATACTCGTCCAGGTACTCTATCTAAACCTGGGCTGTTGTTTTTAATACGAAGCCGTAACAACGCCACCATAATTTCTGCGTATGTATCTGCTGGTATTATATTTAATTCTTCCTTGGTCGAAATAGGTGTCATCGCTGGTGGTAAATATTCGTTACATCCGGGGAGCAAAGCCGCGACTACACTTTCAAGCATTTGGGGCTGGAGAGTCTGTGTCAATGAGGGTGCCCAGGGTCGTATTTTACCCATCGCTATTTTGCATGGCCTTCCCCATTGATCATGGTTGAGAGTCATCGAAAACTCTTCACGTGCATTGTGATTTACTTTGTTCATTGTAATTTTCAAAACTATTTTCGAATCTCGGTATGCCGCATATAGCTGGTTTTCTTTTTCTTCATCTCAGTGGTTTCGTCGTCTAGCCGTGGTGTATCGGCGTCTGGCCCTCATGCAAGTCTTACGCAACTCTCCAAGTTCTTCAGACCACCAATAAACTTATTGGTTGGGAGCTAGAGACCTGATTCGGGGTAATTGCTGCATTGCAAACTTGTGACAGTACCTCCTGAAACCAGTTCACCTCATCTTCAACCACAATTGGTCCGCCTAGCGTTGGCTTTTACGCCTGCACTATTGCTGCCAACTCGCCCCTCTACTCTATCAAGAGGTTGTAGGTCAGTAGTTAGCTGTACAACTAAAGCAACGAGGCCATCAACATCCACGATCCAGTTAACTTGGGCGGGAATAAAGTACGGTTCTGCTACTATTACGTTAACATGTATCAACCTGTGTCATGCTCTGAATCAGAAGATGTTGAGCGGCAGCACATTGGTTGATATTCGTCTGCAGACAACCTATAGCCATATTTATTTTAAGAAGTTAAAGTCATCTCTACATCTGGAGTAACCTAGGGTGCCTGCTGTTTAGATATAGCAGGGAAACTCCTAGATCTCTTGGTTTTTGGATTGGCATGGACTTTACTACCAGCTATATGTCCTGAAGGTCTGCAAGCCGCAACACATAATGTGCGATTTGGTGCAGTTAGACAGCCTTATGCTTTATGACCAACTTCACCACACTGGTAACATCGGTTACCTCTATCAATTTCAGATTTGCACTGCTCCCGTACGTGCCCAAGTTCAAAGCAATGGAAAGTGCAATCGTCTGGGCTCTAATAGTCGCACGTGCGCTGAGACCCGTCCAACCAGGAGTATTTCACAATTTTTCAGCTTTTTAGCCACTGTGATAGGGCACTTAATCCAGACTGCGCCAATGCCACCTCAGCTCCGGCGTATGACACCGATCTTCACTACCTCTGGAGGATAAAAACTGATTCTTGTTACAGCGGAAATGAACTCGACTGTAGAAACCGAATCATCGAGCCCTGATATACGCAGCTGTGCGCATTTTGTGGGCCGGACGACTCTGACTACTTCCGAGTTCAGACATTCACGAATCTTGCTAGCAAGTGAATCCGCTTTCTCCTCACCGGAAGTCCCAGGTATTTTCAAGATAGCGGCGCCAGTTGCAGCTCGTCTAAATCGTACTGATTCGATACAGATGTCTGCAGGATTGACACCTTTTTTTGCTTCGCTGATGGCTTTCGCGTATGTTACAACACTCTTCTCAGGCTTTTGCAGCAACGTAAGCGCTACCGCTGCTGATCGAGAAGTACGTACCTTTATGTAGCTTGTTTAGGTTTTTCTGGTCCTTGGCGTATTTCTGAATCGGGTACATACTTCTCACTTCTGCGAGTCATCGTAGACCATCCTTTATTGTCAGCCATCATTTCCTTGTTTTCCGGTGCTTGTATCTTACTCGTCTTTTTCTTATTTTCTTTTTATTTCTTTTTGAGTTCGTGGCTTCAGTAACTAATGCTGAAGCCGAATTCCCCTCTCTCCTTCAATTTGACCCCGGCTGATTTTTTTTGGTATTCTCACTTGGCTCACTTACCCTGCATTTGTCTGCAGCAAGTGATGGATGTTTACGTATTTTTGGTGGAAGACGTAATTCTAGCGCTTCGAATCAAGCATTTATCATGGTTCCTATTTGAATCATTAGCCTGTGGTCACGCTTGTCGTCATCTCGTTTTCCTTCCTCGCGTAATGATGTTATTTCCTTACGGATCTTCGCCATTTCTGCAAACATTCGAGCGTTAATGACTTCCACATGCTCACATCTCTCATTCAATCGCAACAGTGCTTCGTCTTTTTTTCAAAGACTAGATGCTCCAGCTTCCTCGAGAGTTTTCTTCAGAGGCGGTGATACGACTGACTCTCTCTCCGAGGGCTTTTAACCCTGCTGCAGCTTCCTTAAGATGTTTCTTAAAAGTGCCTTTTAGACGTTTTGAGCCTCGCTCTACTTTTTTAATAATTGCCATGAGCTGTAGCATTTCATCTTTTAGCGAGCTATGTAAGAGCTTCACTTCTACAGGCACAGGACGCATTTAAACAAGAAGTCCTTGAGAGATGATATGCTTTAACTAGCTCAGAGGCTTCTGGCTCCACGCGCGTTCCGTTTCTACACTTTGCATCTGTCTTCGCGTAGCTATTAAAACTATTTTCGCCTATTGTAAACCGCCGCCCCTTCACCTATAGTATGTAGATGGTTCTCATGTGGCTCTTGGGCACCTTTCGTGCAACTGCATTGTCAGCATCTGATGAGTCCGAGCTATTGCGGTTAGCTTCTATGAATTTTGCTCGATTTTCTGGCCTCCAGAACTTCCCAGACATTGGTGAGACAGTATCAATGGGCACAGGTCGTCTAGATGCACTCGCTTCATTGAGGTTCATTACCGATTAAACTAATTTGGACTTACGTCGTGATTCTACCTTTGCGCACTTTTCCATCACACTAACCTTGTCACGCCTAATTGCCACCCAGATACGAGTGGGCTGAATGTGTCGGTAGTTGCCTCATGGACAGCTGCCGACACACCGAGGGATTCTCCCATTCCACCGGTACCCTCCAGGGTTTTTGGTTAATTTAGCGTACTTCCATGTTTTGGTTTAAATTTTAGACACTTAAGTGACCAGGTTCCCCTAATCATGCCCACTTTTGGCAAGTGTCAAACTTTGAAGTTCGGGCCCATTTTTATCGAGATTGGGCTTCCTCGTGACCCAAAAGTGTACCGGTAAAACCAGTAAAACCGGTAGGACGCCCGTTTATGTCATATGCAAGATAGGGGCAAAACCCTACCTATACACCGCGGGCATTGTAGCTCCAAGCTCCATTATGCATGAAGTGCTCAAGCACGCGAAAGCACTTTCCCTTCTTCTAATAAGAAGGGTACCGAGTGTAGTGTAAACTATCCTACATCTTCGAATATTCAGTAGCGAAGATGTAAAATGTAGTTAACAATGTTTCTCCGCTTACTCCATATTGTCATATTGTCAGTAAAGATATACATGAGTCGACTAATTTCAAAGGCAGAAATCTGTCCTTTTTTTCAAAAATGAGATTTTGGTATGGTAACATAGAATATATTGAATTATAACGTATTATTTATTCATTTTGTAACAAATCTGGCGTTTTGCCATGCAAAATCCACATCAAAATCTGAAGTTAGTACCAAATCTAGAATTCTGTGATACTTCTATACATATAATAAAACTGTAAGAGGTCGATTTCTGTACATTGAAGATATTTTAAAAATTTTTTTTGGAAGATACTCTTTAATCGATACTGAAGCGAAAAATGTAATTTTTTTAATTTTTGTCTGTCTGTCTGTCTGTCTGTCTGTCTGTATCAAGGCCGCGCATCACGCCGAATCTACTGAATGGATTCAAATGAAATTTAGCATGATTAGAGTTACTACTCCGAAGAAGGTTATAGGATATTTTTTATCCCAAAATTCAGTATGGTTCCCGTGGGATAGGGGATGAAGATAAAAACGTATATTTAGCTTTAATTCATTAACCTGTCATCCGAAATCCTTTATTATTTTTTGTTCAAAAGTAAGTACTATAAAGATTATTCCTTAAAAATTTCAAGTTCATGAGTTTTATAATTTAGAAGTTACAGACATCAGAATTTTCAACGGTTTCGGGTGGTAAGTCCAGTTGAACGTGACACCCGGAGTGTATACAAAACCTTTGAACGCACGGCTCAATATAAGTTAGCATTATCATTTCATAGTGTTACGAGAGATTCAGTTCTAGAATGTATACTTTTTTATTAAAGTTATTATAAATGCAATTTTACTAGCTTAAAAATTAGTAAAATATGTGTAAAATATAAACCTAAACATTTTATTTATTTATATTAGAATAATTATAATATATTTGAAAATATACCAGGTCAATTTTCAGGTTTTTGCTAATATCTCAGAAAAGATGCATCTAATCGAAATTGAGTATACTAATAGAATTTGTTCTTTATAAAATTTAACGTAAGGATAGGCTATTGGGAAAATTCACTATTTTGTTTTTACATTGCATAACGTAAAAAAGGATAAAAAAGTATCTACACGCCCATATCCTGGAATACGTAGGCAGAGGTGCAAGAAGTGTACCCACGATTAGCCGAAAATACTCTCTCACAATGTGATAGGTGGCAAGCCAATCCCGGGCAACGTTGTTTTATCAGAAAACTGAAAAAGTACATTTTGTTTTGCCTGACCCGGGAATCGGACCCGGGATCTCATATGGTCAACGACGACACCGGACCGCTAAGACAACACCGTAAATATTTCAAAATTAGATACATCAATCAGTTATCTTTTAAAATGAATGAAACTTCTGCAAGTGTAGATGTTAAAGTGCCTAAGCCACTTAGTATACTGACTAACGTCGGACTCCAAAATACTTTACAAAAAATTGTTAAGTAGAATATACGAACATGTACTTATAAGTTCTGTCCAGAATAAGATCAACATCTTACAGAAAAAATTTACACGCATATAACATCATCAAAACAAATTCTATCAAAAGATATTTAACTTTCCTTTATTTGTGAGAATCAAAAATCAAAGATGTGAGGAAAAATTACGTGGCGTTGTTGTTTTTTATTAAAGTATCATCACGCCCGGTTCCCTTGCGACGTAGGCAGAGTAAACCGACCGTCTATAGACTTTCCGGTTCACCGCGATTCACCGGTTTGTCGGTGGTGAGATAAATGGTAATCCTCATCGCCGCATATTCGATCGACTATTTTTAGCGATAACTGGAACCGAAAGTTTTACGTGCTCATCCGAGGCACGGCAGTGGTAATATATATACCACTCCGCCAGTTTCCGTGTTGCTACTGAGATTTTAAATTTTCGAGAAAATCCTCGAAAATATCTCAATAACATCTTTGACCGACCCGGGGATTGAACCCGGGACCTCATGATCTGAGCCAAATAGGGTGTCCCTAGACCACGAGGCAGAGTAGTATGTTATAATAATAAAAAAACCCTTGACTGCTTATCTTGCTTATTGAAAATGATACAAATTTACATTAAAAATATTTTTTAGAGAATGAAAATATTAATAAATTTAAGAAAAGTGCAACAAGATGTTTTTTTTATTGCAAATTGTTTTCAATGAAAAAGAATAGCTTCTTAGTCAAAGGCTATTTTGGTTTTTAATTAATAACAAACTACAAAGCCATGTGTTATTTATTTTTAACTTCCAGCTACGAAATTTGCTTTAAATAAAAATTATTCAAAAAATAAACCTGAATAAATAACTTTTTATCTTTTTAATTAGGTATATATTTTTAACTTCCCGCTACGTAGCTAAGTAGATAAGGAAGTTACTGATTTTGCCTCGATTTTCGAAAATCGAGTGTTCACCAGATCTCCACGTTTTGAGGACCTAGGAACCTTTTCCGGCTATTTTCATGATGACATATGTATGTATGTGTGTGTGTGTGTATGTGTGTGCGCGTGAGTGTGTATGTGTGTATGTAAACATCTCATTAATTTTGAACGGCTTGACCGATCGAAACGTGGTTAATGGGATTCGATTGGATTCCACTCAACTTAGACTTCCTGAAAATTTGAACTAATGCAGTAAAGGAAATTTTGAGAAATTTTGGAAAACCTTACAAAGGTTTTTGGCGGAACAATATTTTTTTAATACAATTTCCAGATTAATGAACCGATATAGTACAAAATTTAATCAGCTTTACATCTCAAAAACTGCCTCCAATGCATAAATTGCATCAAAATATATTTATCCGTTTGGAGTTATTTTTTTCGACATAACTTCGAATTTTTTTAACTAATCATTTTTAATCTTCTGCAATATTTTAGTACTTACTAAAAAAACTATATTGAATTTCAAAAATCAAAATCGAGTCAAATTTTCAAAAGGTACAGCTTTTCAAACATTAAAATTATGTTGTTTACAGTAAACTTATTACAGATTTTTTAAAAAACTTTCAGGAATTAGGAACCTAGGTACAAGCCAATACTTTCATCTTCAATCTTTTGCCCTCAAAAAATCTTAAAGTTGTTATGTTAATAATATCTAAGGTTGTTGAAACCAAAAATGTCTATTTTGAAGTTTTAATGCTGTAACTTTTGATCGCGATTTTATCGATTTTAATCTTTCAAACAGCATTAAACGCAGTTTTAGCAAGATGAAAAACGTTGTCTTGGGAAAAAATTAACTGGTTGAAAAATCTCAAAGTTATGTTTAACCACATTTATTTAATTTTTTCGTACGCGGTAACTCTTGAAGGATTATTGACCGAGCCTTCTGCTCTGAAACCGGCTATGATGTGACAAACGTTGCACGTAATATAACAAATATAAACTAAACCGTGCGGTCGTTAAACAGCGAACAGCTGTCAATGGAGTAAGGATAACACCGTAAATAACTGTGGGTGGAAGTTTTTTTGGACTCACTTCAAGGTAGACGAAAACATTTTTTTACAAATAAGAATTAAATTCGCAGCCTCTTGGCTGATTATGATTGCCCTGGCAGTGGCGTATTTTAGTTGCGACACTTTTATCCGGTGGAAGGATAGCCCCAGCCATGTTTAAAAATTATAATACAGATGAAGACATTTGCTTCACCGGTGTGCAATTTTCCTTTCCATAAAAAATAGGTTTTGCAAAAATGATTTTATTCAAATATAGTCATATGGAATGAGTATATAATGGCATACAAATAAAACTGTAAGCATGACTGTAGAAAATAAAAGGCGAGGTGACTTCAGTTAAACACTGCCTAAATCCCTACAAGACACAAGGTTCGTTATCAAAGTCAACGTGTTTTCAAATCCACACTAAAAGAATCCTTTCTTAATATTTCTCATTTGATAAAAGTGCTTCGCCGTCCAAAGTATTGCTGAATACGAGAAATACTGTGGTCAGTTCCTAATAATTACTCTGCAAGGATGGCCAAACGCGAACGAAGTCGCGGGTACAGCTAGTATTAAAATAAAAAAATACTCTTCCATGTTTCCTTAGAGATAAAATTATGTATACAGTTTAACTTTGTAACTTTAAGGACTATCGGGAGCAAACAATCAGTTTTTTTTAGTTTGCCGAAAATTTACGAAAATTCAGATTGATACTTTTGAAATTAGTCGACTTACATAATATATTTCCCTTACCTAAACTAACTATGAATTGATGGGGCTCAGGTTTGACTCCCGATAGGGAAAACCATTTATGTGATGAGAATAAATGTTTAAATTCTGGGTTTTGGTATTAAATTATTATGTAACGGTATTTATATATGTATTTCTATGTAATAGTATTATTGACCCATAACACAAGCAAATAATTTACTAACTTTGGGCTTAGATTCACTTGTGTAACTTGTCCAATGATATTCAATTGTGTGCGATATGGGGATTGTAATATAATTGTAATATAATTTCTGTCTGAGTATTAGCCCACAAACGAGTTTCAGTTTGAGAATCGGTTTGAATAGGGATGAAGGGTTTATATTTAAATTTAGAAGTTTAAACTGTATAGCAACATCCCACGAGATTAAAACCATGTTTACATATTATTAGTTACTATGGGCTTTACGTCGTACTAAATTGGTAAACTGGCTTAGTGAAGTGAGTCAAAACGGGTGTTTACCAAGGTTCTGCCGGATACCACCTTTGATTATGGCGTTATTATAATAAATCAATATTAGCAGCAGTTTACTAAATACCTCTTTTCGTCAGTGAATAAAACTATTATAGAAAGTAATAATGAAACTTAAAACAATAAAAGAACAAAAAGTAAAATAAAAAGACGTGTGGCACGGAGACTGCCGCAGTAAAGCTATTGCATAGCATTTTTTATCAACTTATGCAATTACAAATATATATTTATTTTATTTATGCAGTATTTGCAGTATTTTTTTTCTTTGTTTATTCATATTTAAAACACTTTGTACACAAATTATAGGAGTACAGATATTCACTGTTGTACGTAGATGATAAATACCTATACACCTATATACTTTCTCACAAACAGCTGATTACGGTAATTTTCCAATACAACCAATGCCACCTAACGGCGTGTTGCTGAACTAAAGAGACAAGCGTGATATTTCAAAAAGTCATTAAAAGTTCTGGTATTTATCGATAGATGGAATAACTAAAAAGTATCACCACTGTGCCGGTCGGAGTGGGGGTGTTAGGTTTTTTCGTTACGGAATTTCTGGATTCGGTCTCTACGCTCAAGGCCCGCGATAGAAGCTATGCAATAGCTTAAAAAATAACATTAAATTTCTTCCACAGGATCCGCACTTGGTACCATAGTTGCGTTCCAGTTAGGAGGAATTCTTTCATACAGCCATTTTGGGTGGCCATCTATGTTTTGGCTTGTTGGAGTTGCATGTTTCGTTTTATTTTTATTATTAACGATTTTTTCCGCACCATATCCTGCTGCGCACAAATCGTTATCAATAGAAGAAAATAATTATATAATTGGTGATTTAGTAACAAAAGTTCAAACGGTATGTATTACATCCTAACAAGTAAATATTAGAATCCCATGAGATGTTTAAATTCGTAATAATCAATTTAAAAACGATCTGATTTTTTACTACAGCTTGCTAATTATTATTATAATTCAAGGGTGACTTTATCCTACACGTCAAGTGGAAATTTTTTTTTAGTCGGACATTCTAAGTCTTTTGACGTGACAACGTCTTATAATTCGATAGAGCTGGCTGCACGCACGAAAAAACATGACTCATGCGGCGTTACCTCGCTCTGAGGCGTTCCGTAAATGCTACCATTCCATTAGTATTTTCTTAAGACGTTGTCACGTTCAACTATCGTCTGTAAACCAACTTTACAGACAACCGATTTTTTTATTTATTCTTATTAGTTACCCGATTCGGGATTTTTCGAAGATAGAAAAGATAAACGTCTTATCAAAACGAAGCTGTTCCCAAAAATTCAGTTTGTTAATAATAAAAAAAAGTTTGTTCTTGGGACCACTGTCTAATATATGTATATTAAATTTTTGTTTATAGAAATCAGTTACACCATGGAGATCGATTTTAACATCTGTCCCGGCATGGTCTACATTTTGTACACATTTTGGAACCAACATATCATTTGTTTTTATGTACATACAAATACCTACTTATATGAATTCGGTTATGAAGATCAACATTCAAGACGTGAGTACGCTGCATAATTGGGTTTCTCCGAAATGGTTTTAATGATTTTGACAATATTTTGTATTAAGATAGTCTTAAATAAAATAAAATTGATCTTGATTGATTTCACATCCACCCACTTGACCGCTCCGTCATTCGAATGGTTAGCGACCCTACGCGATCGACGGGGCTCGGGTTCGATCCCCGACAGAGACAAGCATTTGTACGATGATCATAAATGTCGATGATCATAAATGTTTATGTTTCCGGGTTTGTATATATGTGTGTGTGTGTGTGTGTGTGTGTGTATTTTTATGTATTAATACCGTTGACTAACACCCATAACACAAGCAAATAATTTGTCCCGTGAATATTTATTTATTTATTATTACTTACATCCGTAATAATCCGTTGTCTCATGAAAAAATATCATTCTAGCGAAACTCGGTCGCCCAGCTAATTCTAATGATATATGTCGAAGGACTTGCAAATATAGCAATAATGTCCGGTCACCCAAACAAATAAACAATAATGAATTTAGTGTATTTCTTAATATCTTGCATTCTTAATACCTTGTAAGTGGTAATCCGGGCGTGATAATACTTTTTTAAATATATTTCTAATGTGTATTATCTTTAAAATGTATATTATCTCTCTGCACTCCTTTGCAATGAAAATTTGACAGCCTAACCCGCGACGCAAACTGCCACTAGGTATGCCATTTTCTGGGTTACATGCCGCAGCTTGAATATTTGCGACCAAAGCTAATTCAGCGGTGGATGTATTTAGAATTTTTAAGATTGTTCTATATCCACGATTTGTTCTATATCCATAAACTCCACGTGCGAAGAAAACAAAATATTTTGCTTTGGTTGCGCGATGTCAAATAAGTCACTTTCGCCGGTCGCACCGCTCTGAGCTGTGACCTGAGTGCTAAGTGTGAGTTTTTCTTTTCGCATTCGATCGTGAGTAAATGTGAGAAACCAGTTTACCACTAGGTGGCGCTGTACAAATCACATACAAATTCCTAGTAAACTCGGAACGCGCTCACGATCGAATGCGAAAAGAAAAACTCACAATTAGCATTCTGTTGATACTTGCTAGTACGTTTACTTTATTCGCTCATCACATTTGCATCGCGAGTCACGGTAACATGTCACTTGGTTCGTTCCGCGCCGAAATGCGCGTCGCTGGTAGCTATGATATACTTCAATTTTCTATATTTGTTTTAGGTTCAATTCAATTTTGTATATTTGTTTTCAACACACTGTAAGTCATGTCACAGTACACGACACAAGTAGCTGCGGCCAGGTTGCTGTGCCAAGTTTCATGCTCCTTTGTTCACCTATTTGTCAGAAAATCATAGTTTACACCACAGGCATTAATATATAGTTTTGGCTGCTTCCATAACTTTTGCCGTGTTGGTCCCGGCCTCCTTTGAAGAATAGTCCAACTGCCGTTCTGCCTGGCAGGTCGTAAAAGGTGACCGATTGGCTATCGAGTCACTACCATCGTGGCTACTAGGTGGTAGAGTTCTGCATTGTCTCGCCCGGGTCTGGTACCACCGCCTTACCTATTCCTGCCGCAATAGCGTCAGTGCTAGTCGCTGTCGTGTTCCGGTTTGGAGGGTAAGGTAGCCGGTAAACTTATGCATGTGGCATTAGACCTCGCTACAAGATAGCAACGCACCATTAAAATCTTTGGTGTCTATAGGCGATGGTTAACTCCTTCCATCAGGAGACCCATCTGCTTGTTTGCTATCTTATGATATTTAAAAAAAAACCGAAAAGGTAACCTAAAAAGCCATTTTCAACTCAAAGAACGCCTTTATCAAGGCTCCTCTGTTCCGGAATACCAATCTCGCCATCTGTAACAGCATCAACATTTTAGGAGTCGAAATAGCTAATGACGTCCAGTTCCATATTCATTTGGGGGGTAATGCTAAGTACTTTTCGTAGTATTTGGAGGTGTTGAATTGTGCGAGGTACTTCATGTCTGGCCATACGTTTATGATTTACAAAGCGCAAGTTCGGCCACACATGGAGTATTGTTTGCACTTTGTCTCATTCATTATTGTTGGATAACTTCTTCAGTTTGTTTATAATACTCACAGCTAATTGACCGCCACGTTGGTTGAGTGGTTAGCGACCCTGACTATTACGTAGTCAGGGTCGCTAACCACTCAACGGGGCTGAGGTTCGATCCCCGACGGGGACAAGCATTTATGTGATGAGCACAAATGTTTGTATTTTCGGGTTTGAGTGTTTATTAAATATATTCTAGTATTTATATATGTATTTCTATGTATTAATATCGTTGACTAACACCCATAACACAAGCAAATAATTTGCATATTTTGGGGTTAGATAGTGTAATTTGTCCCGTGAATATTATTATAAGCTAATAACCAGTGTATATCACTTCTATTGCTTGTATAAGACTAACTTTATTCTGTGAAAATAAACAATGTAAATTTGAAGTTTGGTAGAATATAAATAATATGGAAATAGGTTTGGTGGAATAGGTCGGGGTACCTCAATTTCATGTCTCATACCCTCCAGTTCTATAAAATTAAACGTAGAGCTGTCCGGCTCGTTGACAATGCCGCTATTAATAACGGTCTTGAACCACTTAGCCTCCGAGGAGACTAAGTGGTACAAGACCGGTTATATATCTATGTGTGTTTTACCTTGTGTATAATGCGAAGTGTACAAGTACAACAGATCAAAACTTTTCAGAGTTATTTAAATTAGTGTCGGCATCTACATTTCGGAAGTATTCCATATTGGGCACCCGCTTAAATGGCACCTGAGACAATGGCACTTGAGGTATTCCACATACGGCACCTTTTGATATTTTTGGCAGGTGCCATTAGTGGAATATTTTATTAAGTTTTATTCCTCAAATGGCACCTACGGATCAGTAGGTACTAGTGTTGGGACATACTTAGGAAATGAAAATTAAACAAATCGATTAAAATCAATACAAACTATAATCTATATCTATATATATGTACATTTAATAAAATCGTAGGAAAGTCAAAATTGTACATTGAATATTTTTTTAAAAGAATACTTGGGGCGTGATCTACAATCGATATCGAAGCCAAAAATATAGTTTTTAGAATTTTTGTCTGTTTATCTATTTGTCTGTTTGTCTGTATGTATGTAAACTCAAAAACTACTGCATGGATTTACTTTAAATTTTGCATGAATATTACTAACAGGTCGGGTCAACATATAGGCTACATATTATTACGTTATCACCTACGGGGGAGGAGCAGTGCGGAGTAAACGAAGTCCGAGCGGACGAAGTCGCTGGCAACAGCTAGTAACATGATAAAAATATAGCTTCTTTATGTTTTTAATCATTTTATTACCACTATCAGTTTCTTTATTTCGTCTCCATTTAATAAACAAAGATTAAACGATGACGCTCACCGCAGGCGCGAGGTATTCCTGCGCTAAAATGCATTCTAATTGCGTTCCTACTTGCATACGAAGGATTACGAATTTGTCCGAAAAGTTCCGATATAGATAAAAATTATACTAGACGACGCATAGCTAAGTAATATGGTAAAGTATTTTATATTTTTGAATTCTATTGTATCTTAGGACTCATTTTGCATTGCATGTGATTAAGAAAACTGATTGTGATATTAAAATGATTAAGACCAAAAAAAATTATATTTTTATCATGTTATAAAAGTATGTATTAATTATAATCGATTTGTTTAATTTTCATTTCCTAAGTGTGTCCCAACACTAGTACCTACTGATCCGTAGCTGTCATTTAGGGAATAAAACTTCAAATAATAAAATATTCCACTAATGGCACCTGCCAAAAATATCAACAGGTGCCGTATGTGGAATACCTCAGGTGCCATTGTCTCAGGTGCCATTTAAGCGGGTGCCCAATATGGAATACTTCACATTTCGCCATCGCACTACAAGTCGTAGTGAGTTATTGACTCCACACCATATTGACGACTGTTCATCCACGACTCTTCAATTTGCTCGTATATTCTTTATATTTACAGTTTTTAGTGTCGATAGGGAAGCGCTTGATCACACCACAGTATGCGACATAAAGGATTATATCTTTTCATTTCGTTCAATTAAAGTTTATTTTTCTTCCAGCTAAGAGGGATCATAGACCCAAATATTTAATATTAATTTCAACTTGATATCTCTAACCGTTCCTGAGAAAAAGGGTTTTGACAGCCAGATAGATTGACAGCTGGACAGCGAAAAAAGCCTATGAGGGTTCCGTTTTTTTAACAAGTTACAGAACTCTAAAATAACTACTTTTGACTGCTGGAATAGCGATTATTTGACGGCCTGTTGCTCTAATTGCGAACGAAGTGGGGCAGTTTAGTAGAATCACGCCTTTCCCTTGCGGTTAGCTATAATAGGTAGAGTAAACTGAACGTCTATAAACGTTTGTCGAGACGAGTGTAGATTCCCATTGCCGCATTTTACCGACATGGTAACGATTATCTTCTATTTCTAACAATAATCGGGTTCAACGGCTTTTTGTGCTCAACCGAGACACAGGGGTAACATGCTATCAAACTCAGATTTGCTACCAAAATTTTGAATTTTCGAGAAAAACTTCAAAGAACCTCAACTACGAACAACAACTACTAAATACCAAACGAATATGACAACGAGGCAGTCTGCCCACCTCCTAAAATTATTCTTTGCAAACTTTACAGAATGGAATATTGTCTTCACTGCCGTACATCGCATCGCTTTTGTTCTCGATACTATTTGGGTACTTATCAGACTTCTTGACTAACAGAAAAATATTGAGTGCGAAAAATACGCGGAAACTAATAAACTCAATATGTAAGTATTTTTGTATTATTTATATTTCGTATAATATAAAACTAACATCAGATACAATAGAAATTAATATCAGACCAGTTGCGCAGAGAGAAGTCAAAGGAACAATTACATATTCTGGGGTAAATAAAAAAATATTTACCAATTATTTGGGAGTTTTAGTGGTAAGAATTAACCGTAACTGAAGAAATGCCAAGGAGTTTAACAAACCAAAGATAAATTCAATAATAGCTATTTCATTTCACTGTATTTATCAAAGGCCGGCAAACTTCTTGAGACTAAAATAATTTCTATTATTATGCGAAATAAAATATAAATTTAAAAATAAGCGCGGTCAAATTTAACCGCTAAGGTGTTGACAGAAAGTGATAAAGAAATAAGCTGTCTTTATAACCGCCTCTTGACTCAAGGGGCACACTATTAATCGCAATGTTAAAAAGTGCATAATCTTTCTTTTTCTCGGTCTTAACAACAACAACTGGTAGACACTTAAAATATTCACAGAATATTTAGTTATGAATTCACTTTAAAAATAAATAATTAATTTTAATTGTAAAACATTTGCACTACCTTCACTGTATATTATAATATAGTGAAACAAGCACCACCGTTTTATAATCAAAGTGCAGTTTCACCTCTAAAAATTGGGGGATAATATATTTATACGTATACCTTACTCTTGCATATTAAATCTTACACATACACATTCATACATGCATCATCTTTATTATGCCGTGGCATTTTAATTTATCTATTTATTTGTTTCACAGCTACAGTAATACCTGGTATCTGTATTGTCGTCGTCTCTTACACCAAAGATATAGTCCTTGCTTCAGTCTTATTAATTATAACACAATCAAGTCAGGCAGGCGTGAATTCCTCGTATGTTGTAAGTAGTAAAATATGTTGTATATTTGTTATACAAACTGACTGGTGAGTTACCTTTGATACTTCTGGAGATTATTCGGTACTCGATTCTCTTTAAAATGAAATAATAAAATTAGGGGCTTAATTTTTAACTGAATATTGTTCTAAAAATAAGTGAAATATGGATATTATACTCTCTAAGCACGTCACGCCAGTCGACATCAAGGACACGCCGCCGCCATCCCCGCCCTCAACCTCACTACCTGCGTGACACGTGCATCCGGGTGGTATCCAAGTATGGCGCAGTTAAATTATAGAATTCTCGGTGTACTGTTTAATAAGTTTACTAAGAAGTATTTTAATATTTATTTTTAATGTTATTTTTTCTCATCATATATGATCGCCAACTATCACGTCCTTAAATATTGAAGGTAACTCACCAGTCAGTCTGTATTATGCAAGTATACAAATAAAATATATAAAAATAAGCACCGTCCTAAAAATAAACTAGTTATCATAAATTAAATTATCATTAACAGTTCATGGGTCATCAAAATTCAGCAAACTTATATTCTTCATATATTTTATATTTTTGCAAAAAGATATGGACATTTGCTAAAAAATCACAGCATAATAATTATAAGCTACCGTCTGTCAGGACCCTTTATTCAGGAACTCGTAGAGGTATCATGCTGAAATTTATATCAAATACTCAAGTCTATACTGAGAGGGTACCAAACAGCTTAAAAAAAATCAAAGTTATGAATCAACGTGATCAAAAGATTTGACCATTTATGTAATATATTATTTTTTTGTTTTGAGGTTTTTAAAGGCAATCATAACCAATAGGTAGGTACTACTTTATTTGCAGTTGACCCAGAATTATGAAATTCGGCAAAAATCAATGTCTTACAGCACATGTAAAGAAAAATATCCGAAAATCGTAAATAACTAGATAGGTACATCAGAAAAAAGGGGCCAAAAGATATCCATTTATGTCGCATATTTTGCGATTCCAACAGGGAATCAAAACCTTTGGGTAATATCCGTTGACTCATAATCATAAAATTTATGTGTATCTAAGGCTACCTACAAGTTTGTACGGGACCCTCGGTTTGCGAATCCAACTCGCATTTGACCAGTTTTTTAGAAGTCCGCTGAAAAGAGATTATTAATTGGCTGTTTTTTTTAGCTAAATTACATAGATTTATCACCAAACTGCAGCGGAGCGCTGATGGCTTTCGGAAACATGCTCGCCAATGCTTCCGTACTGGCTCTGCCCGTTTTAGTTTCTTTTATAGTCGAAGATGTGGTATGTATTTTTTTCTAAAACTAAATTTTCAAAGTCATTTTCTTTGGGTATCGAGGTAGCCATTGATATAAAAAATCCAAGATGCACAGTTCCGAACGAAACTGACACTCAAAACTGTCGCTAATTTCACATAAATAGTTATAGATGTGGCAAAAACATATGTATTTGCATATCCAAACTTAAGTGCAAGATTCATAGTTGTTTTTACAAAGCAATGTACAAAAAGTAATAAAACTGACAGTATCGGAAACGACGCGATTCTATTTGAAATAAGCGCTCAATTTTAAATCGTGCGCTTATTTTTAGAGGGCGTTTTTGCGACACTGATTGTGTATCTTGGGTTTTTATATCAATGGAGGTAGCTGATTTAATATAAATATTACAAATAACCTCACTTGTACTTCTATTTACACACCCAACCGGTTTCACTAAAATAGTCTATACAACAACTGTCATGTAGTTCCAGTACGGTCATAAAAGTTTTATAACCGTACTGGAACCAGTGCGTTTCTCAAAGTTCTTGAAGACTCCTTTACCAAGAAAATACATAGTTTATGTGGTTATTACATAACCTTTGTTATGCTAATATTTACCAATTGGTGTAAAATGATTTTTTTAAACGTATTTTTAGTAATATTTATTTATTTATTTTACAATAAGTAATTTACTGTAATTATATATGTAAATAAAATATCATCAAAAATATCCTGTAAAAAACCAAGTCTCGCAGCTCAGTTTTTCTACTGTAAAAAGTTGTGAGATCCATGTAATACCAAGTCGGTTAATTTATTTAGTCCCTACTTAAGGGATCTTCTGTCTTAAGTTATTACGTAAGTTGTTATCATGTCAATGTTAAAAATCTTTTACGTTTTAAATAAATAGATCGACTTGGCCATCGCATGAAAACACACTGTATCTTACAATTTATACATAATTATATTAGATTGTTTAGTCTATTGCGCTCCACGCGATTGAAACTCGTCTCCGAAACGAATGTATAACTTTTCCAAGGGGCCCATCGGATGACAACATGGCTTAAATTTGTCAATAAACCGAGAAGTGGAGACGGGATCTAGTGATCCATTAACCATCCTCCATTAACTTCTTAAAGATCATCCCACATTCATTTGGAAGGACTTTTGCTAGAAACCAGGTTGCTGGCTCGTAGTGCTGTGTGATACATACTAAACCATCTAATCATGCAATGGCCAAGTCGATCTATTTATTTTATTTTATTTTTTTTTTTATAGAAGAGGGGGCAAACGAGCAGGAGGTGCACCTGATGGTAAGTGATCACCGCCGCCCATGGACATCCACAATACCAGAGGTCTTGCAGTTGCGTTGCCGGCCTTTTAAGAATGAGTAAGCTCTTTTCTTGAAGGCCCCCAAGTCGTAACCGTTTGGAAACACCCCTGCCGGTAATTGGTTCCACAACAAAGTAGTGCGAGGCAAAAAGTGTCGAGAGAAACGCACAGTTGTGGATTTCCAGACATCGAGATGGTGAGGATGGAATTTCAAATTTTGACGCGATGTCCGATGATGGAATTCGGCGGCAGGAATTAGTCCAAATAACTCGTCGGAACACTCTCCATGAAAGATACGATAGAAGACACAGAGTGAGCCAACATCTCTGCGCAATGCCAAAGAGTCGAGCCGTTTCGAAATAGCCAGGTCGTCAACGATTCGAACCGCTCTACGCTGAATGCGATCAAGAGGAAGGAGCTGGTACTGAGGAGCTCCGGCCCAGAGATGAGAACAGTACTCCATGTGGGGCCGAATTTGAGCCTTATAAAGTTGAAGGCGATGGGCAGGCAAGAAGTACTGCCTCGCTCTGCTGAGCACTCCGAGCTTTTTGGAGGCTAGTTTAGCCTTACCTTCCAAATGACCGCGAAACTGAACGTAATTCGATATGTCGACTCCCAGAATCCCGATACTAGCTGAGGCTGTCAAGAGAGTGTCCCCAAATCGAGGTGACACGACAAAGGGTGTCTTTTTAGCGGAAAACACGCAAAGCTGTGTCTTTTTGGGGTTAAAAGTGACCAGGTTTTGACGACCCCATTCCGAGACATCGGTTAGTCGATTCTCAACTTCGGACACAAGCTTGTTTCGGCTCTCTTCGACGTGTTCCCGAGAAATACCGCTTTGGCCGGAGTATGTAGCATCACCAGTACTGTCATCCGCATAGCAATGTATGTTGCGAATTCGCATCATGTCATTGATATGCAGAAGGAACAGTGTCGGTGATAGCACGCAGCCTTGTGGAACACCAGCATTGATAGATTTAAGGTCAGAGCATGCACCGTCAACTACGACCTTGATGCTCCGATCAGCCAAAAAACTGGTGATCCACTTGCATAATTTCTCGGGAAGCCCATAGGAAGGCAGCTTCGCCAGAAGCGCTTTGTGCCATACCCTATCAAAGGCCTTCGCTATGTCCAAACTAACTGCCAATGCCTCCCCCTTAGACTCAACTGCTTCCGCCCACCGATGTGTTAAGTATACAAGAAGATCACCAGCTGAGCGGCCGCGACGGAAACCGTACTGGCGGTCGCTAATCAGCTGGTGCTCTTCTAAATACTTGAGGAGCTGCGAGTTGATGATTGTCTCCATAATTTTGGAGAACAAAGAGGTTATGGCTATCGGCCGATAGTTAGACGGATTAGAGCGATCTCCTTTTTTAGGGATGGGATGCACTAAAGCTGTCTTCCATGAAATCGGTACTACGCCGAGTGAGTAGGAGAGCCGGAATAGGCGTGTTAGTACCGGCGCCAGCTCTGGAGCACATGATTTAAGTACAATCGGAGGGATGCCATCCGGTCCACTCGACTTATGGACGTCCAAGGAAAAAAGTGCTTTACGTACGGAAGACTGCAAGAATTTTAATTCCGTCATAGAACTATAGCACTGCGGGATGGTAGGCGGTGCATTTCCTTGGTCGTCCAGAGTCGAGTTGGCCGCAAAGAACGAGCCCAAAAGTTCGGCCTTCTCCCTTGCAGTATGGGCCAGAGAGTCATCATCTCCGTGTAACGGTGGAAGAGAGGGCTGTGAGAAATTCCCCAAGACAGCCTTGGCGAGAGACCAGAACGCACGAGTTCCCGAAGGAAGGCGAACTAATTTCTCACCAATTCTGCCAATGTGTTCAGATTTTGCCTTGGCGATATAAAACGTAAAAGATTTTTAACATTGATATGATAACAGCTTACGTAATAACTTAAGACAGAAGGTCCCTTAAGTAGGGACTAAATAAATGAACCGACTTGGTATTACATGGATCTCACAATTTTTACGGAAGAAAAAATTTTATATTACAGCTACGTCTGTGGCTCGCTTCAACCTTAGATCTCTTATCACTTCGGTAAATTTATTGTAAAAGCGTATACATTGCCTCATAAAGAAGTTACTTATTATATTCTGTATTATATATTTATATTTTCTGGACAGTCTATGAGTGGACATGTAACTAAAGCATAACTTTTAATTAATATACATAATTATTTTGACTGTATTTTTCATTTTGCAGACTGACCAATATCAATGGAGGATAATGATGTATATAATATCCGCTATTACTGTTGCGGCGAATGTTATATTTGTAATGTTCATGTCGGCAGAAATACAACCTTGGAACGAAGGCGTAGGCAAGAAGAAACCAGGTTCTACACGTTCAATTCTTACGTTAACACACATACACACAACCATATACATATTCACATCAAAACACTTACGTATTCCTCGTGTTGATATAGGAACTTCTTTTATAGAAAAAAAAAATATTTCTAGGTAAATTGCCTTATTTTTAGGTATCTTGTAAAAGGCAAACAGGTACTAACGGACGGACGGTAGAGGTCACAATGTTTTTACCGGATTTCGGTACCGCGGCCTTAACTATTCCTGCTCTAATAGCTGGTAATTTTCTCTGTTGTATTGCGGTGTGGAAGGTAAGATAGCCGGTAACTTCCGATTACGGCATGCTTATCTTGCCACGCGGATATCATCACATTATTAACGTCTTTTTTTTGTAAGCGAAAGCTATCTCTTATCATCAGAAGAAACATACGCTTGCTTCCTATCTCGTGGAAATAAAACATGGTATGGAGAGTCTATTAAGTATGATGCACCCATTTTTTCGATTCCATAGAAAGGAAACATGCCAATGTTTCTCTTTTTATATCATAAGATAGCAAATAAGCAGATGACCATCCTGACGGAGAGATATAGCATCGACTATAGACACTAAAGATGTTAATGTTGCGTTGCTACGCAAGTAGCGGCAATAACTCATACATAAAACTACCGGCTACCGTATTCTCCAAATCAGAATAGAATGCAGAAATACTAGGTGGTAGAGTTCTGCATTGTCTCGCCCGGGTCTGGTACCACCGCCTTACCTATTCCTGCCGCAATAGCGTCAGTGCTTGTCGCTGTCGTGTTCCGGTTTGGAGGGTAAGGTAGCCGGTAAACTTATGCATGTTGCATTAGACCTCGCCACAAGATAGCAACGCACCATTAACATCTTTGGTGTCTATAGGCGATGGTTGACTCTTTCCATCAGGAGACCCATCTGCTTGTTTGCTATCTTATGATATAAAAAAAAAAAAAAATCAGAACACGACAATAACAAAGCATAACGCTATTGAGGCAAGAATAAGTAATGCGGTGTTACCAAATACCCGGCGAAACTTTGCGCAACTCTACCACCTGGTAGCCACAATGGCAGTGATACGTGTTATATAGCCAATCTGACACCTTTAAGACCTGCTTGATATGGCGGCAGTTGGTCTATTCTTCACGGGAGCCCGGACTAACAAGGGGAACTAACACGTTTCTCCTGATATAAAGAGGTAACAATCCTCTATAAACATCAAAGATGTTAACGGTCCGCTTCTGTGCTGTGCTGCTGCTGTGTGACGGGATATGAGTTATAAGTACTGATTGTTCAGTCAGTAAACTGATTTATCGCTGTTTGGCCTAAAATCTTGGACCAAAAAGTTGATATATTTCACATAATTGTTCTTACCATTTAAACGAAAAAAACAAAGATTATTTTATTTTTAATTCCTACTGAGGAGATGAGGTGAAATATAATGTATTTTTTATATTGAAAATATGGTCATTTATCCGTTGGTGAAGCTGCACTTGTCAGCAAGTATGAAAAAAGACAAGCTAGCCATACAATATTCGCATTGAATATGAAACTTCTAACATCCACGTAAATACCATCTACCTACCATCGCGTGCGCTTGGTTAATTCAGATAGTCCGTACTCGTTGGTTTATTCTTTTTTTTATATCATAAGATAGCAAACAAGCAGATGAGTCTCCTGATGGAAAGAATCAACCATCGCCTATAGACACCAAAGATGTTAATAGTGCGTTGCTATCTTGTGGCGAGGTCTAATGCCACATGCATAAGTTTACCGGCTACCCTACCCTCCAAACCGGAACACGACAGCTATACAGAAGACTCATCCTTCCAGTTAAACTTGGCATCTCCCTTAAGAAAGTCATAGTCTCATATATAGTGAAAGAAACTCCGTTTGAAATGCTGTCCATAAACACCTCATATTTATTCTTTTGCTCTATTTACAACCTCGTTAACACTAACTCAGCGTGCATATATATTTATACATATATAATATATACCAGGAAATTCATTCTATTATTTTATTACAGATCGAGAAGAAGAATTACAAGCAGTTAAAGAGCCACTCAACGACAAAATTTAATAAAGATTTGATATACAAATTACATAAATTTATTTAACCTCAAATTAAGCTAATTATTTGTTTGTGACAAACATACAAATATACCACTTCGTCAAAATTTTACTGTCTTTTGGTGTGATACAAAGCACATAAAGCTCGTAGTAACGTCGCACAAGAATATTAAAACGACACACCACGCCGACCTGGGAGCTGTACTAAGCACTGAGCTTCCTTTACAATCTGAATTGCTAGTTATCGGAAGCGCGGAGCTTCCGATACACTTTCTTATTAATTACACGAAGCGTTGAGCTTCCAATGTACTACTTATATACACTTATGTAATTTTAGCTATAGCCAAATTTTTCAAGCACCTGTAGTGCTTCGACGCCTAAATATATCATCATACTCAAATGTTATCCAATTCCAACATTACATACTCGTACATGGGTGATTCCGTTCTAACTGTGATATAATGTCAGTACCGTGTCATGTCCATTTCTAGAATTTATTTATAAATTGTTAGTTTTTTTTTGTCGTAAACATTAGAATTTATGAGGTAATTAGTTTAAATCATTTATTACGACAAAAAACGAACAATTTATAAATAAATTCTAGAAATGGACATGACACGGTATTGACATTTAAGTGATATATTATAAGTTTTCTGTAAGTGGCAAGTTATATGAAAATAATGTTGAAATATGTTTATAATTTTCCAATAAGCACAAAAATTTCATAAATTAATTATTAATTAATGACCTGTGAGAACAAACAATACAGGACATTGAATATCACAGTTAGAACGGAATCAGCCACATACATTTTAAACTGATAACCTCCGTTTTTTCGTCGGTTGAAAATATTGTCGAACTGATGTTATTATACAGAGTGTAAAGAAAACCCTGTCCTGAAAGAGGTATATAGGTAGGTCAATGACATTATCAAAAAAAATATATTTTTAATAAAATAAGAAAAATATCGTAGTTTATAATGCCTCATTTTAGTACTAAAATTCAGCAAGTTCCCCTTAAATCAAGCAAATATTTTGAAAATTTATGTATATACATAAAATAATGGCATAAATATGTTTGTATTAAGCTATCAAATAATGTCTTTGGCGATCGCACAGGGTTCTATTTACACACTATATATCCTAAATTCTTACTTAAAATGAAAAATGGTAAATGAAACCCATAAAGATTTTTAAATACCTATGCAACGATACCCCACATGACATTATTTATCAATACATTTTTTTAAAATGTTGACAATATGGCGTATGGTGGTTTCCATGGTGGGGTGAAATAAATGTCCGTCAAGACGCTACGGTGCCACGGACAGACACACAGGTACACAGATACACACCTGAAACTTATAACACCCCTTGTTTTGCGTCGCAGGTTAAAAAAAAGACAGCTAACTGATTGATGCTGCTAGAATTGTGTGTATATTTCAGTTACTTTGACAGAATTTTTTTGCCTGGGTGAATTTCCCTGATATAAATACGACATTTGATTTACCGATTTATATCATAAGATAGCAAACAAGCAGATGGGTCTCCTGATGGAAAGAGTCAAACATCGCCTATAGACACCAAAGGTGTTAATAGTGCGTTGCTATCTTGTGGCGAGCTCTATAGCCACATGCATAAGTTAACCGGCTACCTTACCCTTCAAACCGGAACACGACAGTGACAAGCACTGACGTTGTTCCTGCCGTAATAGCGCCAGTGTTTTTTTTTAACCAGTCATCAAAATCTCGAATTTATATTGAAAAAGCACTTTTTCCAAAATATTTCGCCAACGATAACACCCAAATACAGAAATACGGGGATGACGGTATTAAGTCTTGCGATCCCGCAATCCACTCTCCAAAGTTGATCCGATAAAAGACCGATAGACTAGCCACTCTGGATCGATGAGCCATGCTCTGGAGTTATTTGGCTACTAGATCATCGTCGTTTATGAACCTCTTGGCACGCCTCTCTATCGCCTCAAGCGTCTCCAGCTGGTATTTGGCGGATCCATCCTAGAGGTGAAAGCAGTATTAAATGCACGCAAGCTTGTACTTGACGATTATACGATAACGATTGAGCAACTGTCCCGGGCTGAAATACTGTCTCATCTTCACCAGAATACCAAGCTTTTTTGAGGCAACTTGGGTTTTGGATTCGATGTATAAACCAAAGTTGAGAGTAGGCGCTAAGGTACCATACCAATACCAAACCATATAAATGTGTTCGAGGTGGTCAGTTAACGGCACGGACACACACTGAAAAGACGAAGACAGGTGGAATGGACTCTGTTTAGCGGCGAATTGACACGACTGGGCCTTAGTCACATTTTTCAACCCAGATTGGTCAAGTTTATACTAGATGGGAATTGCTTCAATCGGAGGCTGCCTGTAAGGACAGGTTCATACGATTGACCATCGCTTCTCTGTGAAACCGGATCTGTGCCGTACTGACTCGCGCGCTGGACGCGTAACTCTCCACAACAGTGATATCGTCTGGGTACCTATAGATACCGGGCTTCAGCAGACCGTTAATATGTAGCAGGAACAGAATCGCAGAGAACTGATCCCTGAGGGACTCCGGCATTTATAGCCATATGTTCGGACGAGCAGCCGTCGATAACTACTTTGATCGATCTGCCACTCAGAAAATCTGAGTTTCAGGCACAGAGATTAGTAGGTAGTCCGTACGAAGTAAGCTTGCCAATAAGACTACCATGCCAGACCCTGTCAAAGGGCTTCGAGATATCAAGGGAGACAGCTAATGCTTCACCATAATTCTCGATGGCCGCGCTCGAGTTGTAGCTGGCATACGCTAGAAAATCCCTAGTGGACCGATTTTGGTGAAGCCCGTATTGTCGGTTACTGAGTAAATCGTTAGCTTCTAGGTGTGCCATTAGCCTCCTGTTCAGTACATGCTCCATAGTCTTGCAAAGTATGGACTTGACTGAAATTGGCCTATAGGTGGGTGGGTTGGCACGACTGCTTTTTTGGGCACAGGCTGCAAGTTAGCAAGCTTCCATGATTTTGGTACTTTTTAAATCATCATCGAAAGGCGAAAGAGGCGTGTCAAAACAGAAGCGAGTTCAGGTGCACAGGTTTTAAGTGCTATGGCTAGAATCCCATCAAGGCCACTGGCTTTGTTCACATCTAGATTCCGCATCGTTTTAAGAACCTCAGTCTGACGGACACGAATTTCAAGAATTTTCACCTCGCATCCAGGTAGACTGGGAGGTTCGCGTTGGTGGGATCTAGACGTGAGTTTTCCATTAATAAAGTAGGGGATAGGTTTGCTTTGTCTACAGCGGTATGAGCTACCGTCCCGTCCGGTTTCAGCAGTGGAGGAAGTGAAGGGCGGCAGTAATTTGATTCAACCGACTTTGCCAGAGATCAGAACGCTTTACTATCTGAGGGGTATGAAGCCAGTTTGTTTCTCAATACGGCTGACATGGACGAATCGGCTTTCAGTAGAGTTTTTTCACAAAATTTGGCGGCCTAGTAAGGCTTTCTTCTTCTCTGATACGGCAGAGTCGAGCATCTGCCCAAGCCAGATATATCTCACCCTTTAGCGCCTCATCGCGTCTACAATCGGCTCTGAACCAGGATTAAACTTTACTGGGCATGGCTACGTTAGAGAAAGGGATAAAGTACTCCATTTCCTGTCACATCACACCTGTCACAGCATCCGCGTAGGCCGAGGAGTCTTCAAAAGACAGGGCGCCAGGGATAAGGCGCAAAGAAGGAACGCCTCTCGTCCCAATCTGCTGACTTGTATCGCCACACGCGCCGAGAGCCTCTGGGACTAAGATCGGGCGGCGAGTAGACAGATAAAGATTTCACCAGACAGTGATCGGAGCTGCCAAATGGCGGGTAATCGCCACCGAGTAGCGGTCCGTATCCGTAGTCAATAGAAGGTTCAAGCATTTAGTTGTATGGCTCTCAATGACAGGAACCCGCATCGCTCCTGGGTGCTGGGTGAGATTTACGCATCTCTCTCTCAGCGAGTTTAGTGCACTGGTATGGGTATAGCCACTCCTGGTGGTGGGCGTTAAAATCCCCCAGTAGCACTAGCTGAGGGGAAGGGTATTTGTTTTGAGCAGCATCCACCACCTCACTCCGGTACACTGTGAGCCTGATCGTCTCCTGGTCTCCGCTATGCGCACGTTAGACAGAGGTTTCTCTAGCTAAGCTTCTCTAGACCCGTGTCCAGAAGTGTCCATAGTATGGAGAAGCGAGGGTTTGGGGATACCGGAGACTCCGACTAACGACCGACCGGCCCGTTACTTGGCCCCCTACTGAGTAGCCATTGATCAGTGGTGTACCATGCTTTGGATTCCGCTACCCTCTATGACATGACCTAGATGCATCAACGTCAGAGTGTATCAGATCGTCCAGATTGTATAGGCACAATATTTTACAAACACAAAAGCAGATTGGGACGGGATGCGGTCTTTTTTTGCATCTTACCCATGGAGGCGTGTGTGCTCCTCACTGGAAGATCCAGATGTCGTTGCTGACTGCGTCGCTGATGTGGTGCTGCAGGGAATGGAACTTTACATTCCGTTTTCTGCTGTACCCGTTGGTGGCAAATCTAAGCCATGGTTTGGTCACCAATGCAAAACGGCTTCACGCCGAAAGCATGAATCCTACCATGCCTGGGCTTCGGCATCGGCATCTCAGGATGTAAATACCAGCACACTCAGAAAGGAGTACAATTATGCCTCTAGGTCTTTTAAAAGAACCATCGCTAAAGCAAAATCCGAGCACATTGGCAGAATTGGCGGGAAGCTAGTTCGCCTTCCTTCGGGAACTCGTGCGTTCTGGTCTCTAGCCAAAGCTGTTCAAGGTAATTTCTGTATGCCCTCTTTTCCACCTTTGCACAAAGATGATGGCTCTCTAGCCCATTCTGCAAAAGAGAAAGCTGATCTTTTAGGCTCATTTTTTGCAGCCAACTCGACTTTGGACGACCAAGGAAATACACCACTTACTATTCCGCGGTGTGATACTTCCATGCCGGAGGTAAAGTTCTTGCAAACTACAGTGCGTAAGGCACTCTTTTCCTTGGACGTCCATAAGTCGAGTGGGCCTGATGGCATCTCTCCAATCGTGCTAAAGATGTGTGCTCCAGAGTTGGCACCGGTTTTAACGCATTTGTTCCGACTCTCCTACTCAAAAGGCGTCGTGCCCATAACTTGGAAGACCGCCTTAGTGCACCCAATCCCTAAAAAAGGCGATCGATCGGTCAAGTCCAACTATCGGCCTATAGCAATAACCTCCTTATTCTCCAAAATAATGGAGTCCATTATTAACTGCCAGCTTCTGAGGTATCTTGAGGAGCACCAGCTGATTAGTGACCGCCAGTACGGTTTCCGTCGCGGACGCTCAGCTGGTGATCTTCTGGTTTACTTAACACATAGATGGGCGGAGGCAGTCGAGAATAAAGGAGAGGCATTGGCAGTTAGTTTGGACATAGCGAAGGCCTTTGATCGGGTATGGCACAGGGCACTTCTTTCCAAGCTTCCATCCTATGGGCTTCCTGAGAAATTGTGCAAATGGATCACCAGTTTTCTGACGGATCGGAGTATAAGGGTCGTTGTTGATGGCGCATGCTCTGACCTTAAACTCGTCAATGCTGGTGTTCCTCAAGGTTGTGTGCTATCGCCTACGCTGTTTCTTCTGCACATTAATGACATGTTGCGATCGAGCAGCATTCATTGTTATGCGGATGACAGTACGGGCGATGCTTTGTACTCTGGCCGCAGCGGAATTTCTCTGGAACACGTCAACGAGTGCCGGAACAAACTAGTGTCAGAAATTGAAGCACAACTTTCTGTTGCTTCGGAGTGGGGTCGATTAAATTTGGTCCAATTCAACCCCATTAAGACACAAGTTTGCGCGTTTACCGCTAAAAAATCACCCTTTGTCGTATCACCTCGTTTTGAAAATACTTCCCTGAAAGCCACAGCCAGTATTGGAATACTTGGAGTCGACATTACGAGTGACGTTCAGTTCCGCGGTCACTTGGAAGGCAAGGCTAAATTAGCCTCTAAAAAGCTGGGAGTTCTCAGTAGGGCCAGGCAGTACTTCACACCGGCCCATCGCTTATTACTTTATAAGGCGCAAATCCGGCCTCATATGGAGTACTGCTCTCATTTATGGGCGGGAGCTCCTCAGTACCAGCTCCTTCCTTTTGATCGAATTCAACGTAGGGCGGCTCGAATTGTCGAGGACGAGACTCTTTCAAATCGGCTTGATTCTTTGGCGTTACGTAGAGATGTGGCATCACTCTGCATCTTTTATCGGCTCTACCATGGGGAATGTTCCGAGGAACTGTTTGGATTAATTCCTGCTGCCGAATTTCACCATCGGACATCGCGACAAAATTCGAAGTTCCATCCTCACCATCTCGATGTCTGGAAATCCACAACCGTGCGATTCTCGAGGCATTTTTTGCCCCGCACCACTCCTTTGTGGAACCAGCTATCGGCAGAAATTTTTCCAAATGGATACGACTTAGGGACCTTCAAGAAAAGAGCTTACTCATTCTTAAAAGGCCGGCAACGCAATTACAAGACCTCTGGTAGTGTGGTTGTCTATGGGCGGCGGTAATCACTTACCATCAGGTGAGCCTCCTGTCCGTTTGCCCCCTCTTCTATAAAAAAAAAAAAAAAAAAACAAAAAAAACAAACGAGTCCCTTAATCGAACATTTGTTTGGACAAACCTTAAATATTTTTTAAAAACATATCCAACGATATCCCACTCAATGAGGTTCGTGGGAAAAAAAATTTACGTCCCCATTTTATATGAAGGGGTCTACTTTGAAAAAAAAAATATTTTTCAAGATTTTATATCACCACTTTATTGACTAATATGTATATTCATGCCAGATTACAGCTTTCTAGTACTAAGGATCTCTGAGCGGACGGACGGACATAGCGAAACTATAAGGGTTCTTGGTTTACTTCGGAACCCTAAAAATAACTTTGATTTTGAATATGGCACAATTTCCGGCAGCACAACTGATAAGGATAAAATGCCGTTGTCAGTACTCTATACCATTTTTTTAATTAAAAAAAATAATAAATGTGGATTAGTTGTAAATACTTTGTTTTATTGTGGTTTAAAAAAATATCTCGTTCCATCTCTTATTTGTTAAAATCTCATATCGTATATCAAATATTCAGTTATACCTATAAAATATTTCTATCGAATATGTAACTGGATTTGTAAAGAAATTTATCTATGGCTCATATTTTCTACCGATAATACAATAATGGCAAATCTTTAGCGTTTACCGCGCATGCATGTCGATATAACCACATCACTAACGTCTGAACCGTCAAAAGCAGTCGTACCAAATTAAAAATATGCAAGAATATACACTCGTATAATATTAATTTTCTTTGTGTATTTGGCAATGAATCGCGTAATTCTTAGCAGCTCGACGTGAAGAATAAAGTGCGTTCTTTAAAGCAAATTGTTAGCGAAATATTTTAGTTTTAACACAAAATACGCTAAAAACATCGCATAAACACGTGTCCCAAAAATACAATGGTAAATTTTATATTTTCTATAAACAAATTTATTATTTAACTATTTTATTTGTAACAAAAATAATTTATTTTGAATTTTCTACTCCTTCGGTTACTCGCGTTATTATTAATTACAATACCGCCCCGTTGGTCGAGTGGTGAGCGACCCTGACTACGCAATCAACGGGGCTCGGGTTCAATCCCCGACGGGGACAAGCATTTGTGTGATGAGCATAAATGTTTGTATTTCCGGGTTTGGGTGTTTATAAATATATTCCAGTATTTATATATGTATTTCTTATATAAGCAAATAATTTGCTTACTTTGGGGTTAGATCAGTAAGTATAATTTGTCCCGTAATTTTTTTTTATTATTTAATTAATATTATAATATTACCGGGCGTAATTCCCGGTTCGGACAATTAAAAAAGTATTTTTTCAGTTTTCTAACAAAGTTTTCAAGCAACGCTGCCCGGGATTGATACTTCAAACTCATTCATACTTTAATATAACCTCACAAAATTATTAATTTGCTATTTTTATTTAATAACAAAACATCAACATTTTGCACATTCAATTATCACTTTATTTATTAATAATTAATATGTATATATAACTTATATTTTCAGAGAATAGCCTTTTTGGAATTAGCCTTTGTGGAATCCAGAAGCATTAAAAACTCCAGTGCTTCCCTATATTTCATGTTTCAGGTTTTAATTTAGTACTAAAGACTTTAAGGTACCTATACATATAAATAATTAATATTCACTTTTTTTAGTTGAAACTAGTTTATCACTCACTTGTACTTTTATTTCACTATTATTATACACTGAATTATTTAATTTTATCGACCGGTTTCGCTTTTTAAATCATCTTCAGGACGTAATATTCTTTATAGAGTAAAGAATATTACGTCCTGAAGATGCTTTAAAAAGCGAAACCGGTCGATAAAATTAAATAATTCAGTGTATAATAATAGTGAAATAAATGTACAAGTGAGTGATATACTAGTTTCAACTAAAAATAATGGAATTTCACCAAGTGCCAACGATTGAAAGTGTAAAATCTAATATTCACTTTAAATTATTCAATGGAATAAAAATATTTGAGAAAATTATTGTTGTAACCCAAAAGTTAAATGACAATATGGTTTATTGTTTTCGGTACCTAATATCATTTCACATTAATATAATTATAAATTTGTTCAGTTGTTATTGGTAGTGCGAGACTATATGTACTCAGTTTATATCAATTTACCGTAAATTACTATAGTTCAAGAGTTCCACTAGTAAATAAATTCAGTTTGAGTATTATAAAGTTAGAAAATATCTTCATGCCCATATCCCCAAAGAGCTAGGCTTGTGGGTACAAGAAGCCAAAGACACTAAGTCTTAGTTCCGCACAATGTTATAGGTGGCAAGCCTATTCGTTGCCTCAGTTCTTGAGTGGCCAACCGACCATTGAGCAAATTTTACAGGAAACGTGTTGTTCCCTTCTCGATTTTAATTATGAGAAAAATTTGAAATGATTCATGATAATTGGTTGATATGTCATGTATATGATTGATGTGTATATGATTATCTATATGTCATTTTAAAATAGTAAGCATAAAAAGGTCATTTTTGCAATTATTTGTGGTGGTTGGCCAAAACGGCTCCGATAAAATTTAGAAACTAGATGTTGGCAATAGTGACACGGAGATAGCCTATGAAACACATTTTATTGTTCAGTGCTCGTATGTCCAAACGACCATTGTTTACCATATACAGCATGTTCATGAATATTATTTATAAAATTAACTTAAATCAAATAGATTGTAATTAAGCAATGTATCTTTAAAAATAGATCTAGTTAGAATTTAGAAATGAGGGTTACTTTTAAGGATTTTATGATAACAATAGGAAATAAAATGTTTCGTTTAGAAAATAAATAACTACTATTCTAACTATTAGGTACATCATTTTTGATTTTAAAATCTAAAAGTGTTGGCAAAAAATTACTAAATATTTTTACCCGACTTCTCAAAAGGACGGCAAAGTTATTCGATTGCGTATTTGTAAATAAGTATGTATATCTATGTATGTAATATATCTAATTTTTGTGTGACCCTTTACATAGCCTTAACGCATGAACAGATTTTGATGTACTAGATGTGGTTAAGGTTTTTTTTACTTAGTGTCATAGATTATGCTATGAACAGCCAGTGGATTTACTGCTAGGTACTACATCACTAAATATGTGAAGTGAAGGGTTTTTAGCTGATTGTCCAATAGGAGGATAATATTTTTCAAGAGCATGTTTGTATACTTGTGTATATACTTGTGTATATATGTACGCATGTCTAAATTTTTTTGACTCTCACAAAAATAATTGCATCCCGCGGTTTAACTCATTGTGCTACTGTGCTAAATAGTTAAAATACAATCGGGGATTTACTTTCGCTAATAATATACGTGCTTGTTTTTTGCTTATAATATAGTTGTTTTTAGAATTAGGGCTTCAATAAATATGAGACAAAAAATCAGTAAAAAATATTTCATAGAAATAATATTAAGAGTAATTATAAGGCTAAGTTTGTTAGGTTAAACAAATGTAAATATGGTAGTGACAAAGTCTGATAAATTTTTGTAGAAATGTAGATTAAAAAGGACTCTTGGTGCGGCTATCTGAGTGGAACAATGTTACACATCTGTTTAATTTTTATTGTTTTAGTTGAATAGATCTTTCGAACCGCGTATCGTTTGTTTAAGATATTTATGGGGTAGCTATAGTAAAGTTTGTCCTTTTTCAGACTGGAGCAGCTTAAATAGCGAGAAACAGACAAAAGTATTCAAAAAGGCCGGTTTAAAACACGTGCAATGTCAAGTATTTACTAACAGTTGATGAGTTCCGTACCCAAAAAATAAAGCGGGATCCCATTAATTAGACTTCGCTGTCCGTCTGTTTGTCTGTCTGTCTGTCAGATATTGGATTAAAATATTAAAAAAAGTCTATCAAAATATGTCGCAGTAACAAAGGTCAGACGATTTTTGTTGCAAACAATGTTGTAAACCGCCGGTGGAGACTCATGTGTAGGGCTAGTATCTAATAGTGTGGCTCTCGTTTTATCGTCATAACCAGTGGTACCAAATTAAAAATACGTCTACACATATACATAACATATTCATTTTATTTGTGTGGTTGGCAATAAATCCCGTATCTCTTAGCAGCCCATCCTAAAGTATGAAGTACGATCTCTTAAAATGCGGTAATCGTATATTTTTTGCTTCTAGCATATCTGTTAGGGCTAGTAGTCGAAGTATGGTTATATCTAGTTTTAACCGGTTAAGTATTAGGTTAAGTTTGGTTAGAACTTTAAAATTCTATGATTAGTTCTAACTAACTAGGTGTATCGTCGTGCTACTTTAACGTAACATATCTACATAATATTAAAGAATTGCATAGGTTAAGATTGCTGGCGAAATATTTTAGTTTCGTTCGTTAAAAAAGATTTACAATAAAAAGTATATTATGTACAGTTTTGCAAAATTAAAAAACTGTACATTTTTAGCAAACCTTAGATTTTTTAACTCTTTATATAACCGGTGTACATTTTTTTTTTCATTTTTGAACTTAAACTTCTCTATGGCGTTTCGGAAAAAATTGAGAGTAAAGTTTTACGATACACGCACACACCCTACAGCTAATAAACGACACAAAGAAGTTAGCTGATATTAGAATGCACGCGGACACCGGCAGCCAGTGACACGAAGTTAGGTGATATTACTACGCAACGGCGCACTGGCAACCAGTGACACGAAGTAAGCTGATATTACATTATTAAGTAAGGGCTTCATGGCACTAGGAAACCAGGCCGCGACAGAAGTTGAAAACCTTATATAATCTCGTAAAGCAAAGGAAATTCATTGGTTTCATTCTCTGCTTCTAGGACTTCACTCAAAAGGCTTATACCACACCTATAATAAGGATGTTCGTACATACTTAAACTGATTTTTTAACTACACGAGAATGTTAATGCAATCGTTTAACTTGCCTTTTGGAAAAAATAAAAAAATCAATGAAGGGCATTGATACTCCTATGCGAGCTTGTATGATATGATTGTACTATCCTTCAGCTGTACCTGCGTATATGGTCCCGAAGATATAAGCGCGCTAAAACCCTTTGACGTATCAACAACTGCACGTTAAGGCACACGCAGGCCGAATGTTTGCAATGATAGCCTATAATAGCCGGGCACATCTGCATATATCGCGTCATTGCGCGAAGCTTTGTGACGATATACTCAAGCGCGGCCGCAGCATTATATGTCTGGCTGCTACAACAAATGCATGGGGACTGACGGCAGCCGCTTACATTTGGCTACACTTGCTCTGGATGCGCGCAGCCAATAGGCTACGTTCTATCAGGCGCGTTGTTTGGGGCTGCCGCAGGCGGGAGTTCTTGGCTGCTTAGGGCGCGGGTTCTCATAAAACATCATATTATTTTTGTCTGGCTGCCGCAGCTCGGCTGAGTAGCCTGGCTACCTAGTGCGCGTTGATATTACGTACGCGCGTACACTGGAAGCCAGCGACATTAAGTTTGCTGTGTGGCGGGATGGCAATACCACATGCATAGGTCTACCTGCTACATTGCTATCCAAACCGGAAAACGTCAGTGACTAGCATTGACGTTATTGCGGCAAAAATAGGTAAGGCGGTGATACCAAATACTCGGGCGAGACATCGCAGAACCTTTAATCTAGTATTACCGGTGGTAACCAATTGGTCGCCTTTTACGACCTGTCTAGTAGAACGGTAGTTGGTCTATTTTTCTAAGGAGCTCAGAACAACACAGGGGGGAGAAGAGGGCAACTAGTAAATTTTTGAGAAGGCTAGTACCCAGTAAAGACACAAAATATTGCATAATTAATTAAGTATTCCGTGGTAAAGCTGATAATATTATAAAACACGCTTTTTAGTATGTATCAGCAATTATACCTAATTAATAATACATACACTTTTTGTTTGGCGTCTTCATATAGTAAATTTTTACCTTATGCTTCAAACATAAGGTTGTTTTTAAATATAAGAACTTTATCGTTTTGGCTTTAGCCAAATATTCCACTACAAATGGATGTGTTTTTTTTAACTTATATTCGACCTGTTTCATTTTGCTGATATAACTGGTATTTTATACAAACAATATCTATATTTTTCCTACTTACAGTGAATCGTAGATAATAACTAAATAAAAATATACAAGCAAGGTTGTTGACGTGAAAAATTCTATAAATTAGCTTTTATAGTGAGGGACATTTCAAAGAAATAATGATAATAAAATAGGGGGAAGACTTTGGTGTATAATAAAGAATTTACGTCCAAGTACGCATTACGACACTTTCGAAGCGTGACATACCTAGTGATATTACGAAATCAAGATTATCATCAGTTATACAATTTTTTCAACCGATGACAACAACGGTCCTACGTATTCTAGTACAATTGCAATAAAACAACTTTACAGGAGAGCGGATTAAACGTTCTATAGCTTGTAATTTTGACATAAATCAATAGAGGTACCTATTTCAAAATTTGTAATTTTGTATTCGAATATAATATGAAAAAGACTGCATTATTTGACTTTATTATTTTTTATACTTTACAAAATAGCGTGACTTGCACTGATGTAGCTTGTTTTCTTAACCTTGATAGAGCCAGTAACTGTTGTAAGTAACCACTTATACCAGTATATTATAGTGTACTTGTTTGTACAATTTAGGAATAGGAATTTGTTGCATAATTTAGGAAAATTGAAGAAAATTACCTTGTTTATACGCAATATTTAACCTATTGGACTAATATAAATATATACTATTAACGAAACTATTTTCTTGTTTTTCTAACCTTGGTCAATGACTTTTGTAAGCCACGAACTTCTATGCGCCGTGCTCGGGTGTCCGTACTAAACATTATTGAAAAATTAGGTCAAAATTTAAGTACCTATTTTTATACATATTTGGTATCAGAGTTGAGAAATAAACATCGTCCTTCAGTATGTATAATCTTTTACTTTTTATATTATGTCGTTTGATGAATTCATGACAATATAAAATAAAAATATAAGTTTATTTTTTATTTTTGATTTCCTGTACAATTAGTTTTTGTTGCTCGCTTTTAAAAATATCGACAATAACACTAACTACATCACTATTTTAATCGTTGCATATCAATTTTCTTACATATTTTCGTATTATTTAACTCTACGTGAGCAAACTGGTCGCATAATGTGTCAGTTTTAATAAGAAATACGACAAATAAACATCGCACAAAACTTGTCCTACAACATGTCGGATAATAATTATAAAAAAGTTCCCGTTTTGGATATATACCATGGTAATGCTTTTAAGATTTATTGTTTAGCTGTTGTCAAAAATACTAATTTTAAATTTCATTTAACTATTTAAATTATTATAATGTCTCGGCCACACTTGCGTCTATCGTCACAAAGCTTCGTGCAACGACACGATAAATGCAGATGTGACCGGCTATTATCTGCTATTATCGCATACATTCCGGACTGCGTTGCCTTAGCGCGCTAATATTTTCGGGAAGGTAAATGCTAGTGCAGCCGGGGCATAAGATGAAATATTTGTCAAAAGTGAAAAATGTGCGCAAATTATATATGTATATATACGTACTTATCTAGTAAATTTTTGATTGAATGTATATGGTCAATACTAGATCATACTCTTGTGAAACCGACTTGTACAACTGGTTGCCATTTATCTAGTCAATTACTATTTTTTTTATATCATAAGATAGCAAACAAGCAGATGGGTCTCCTGATGGAAAGAGTCAACAATCGCCTATAAACACCAAGGTGTTAATGGTGCGTTGTTATGTTGTGTCGAGGTCAAACGCTACATGCATAAGTTTACTGGCTACCTTACTCTCCAAACCGGAACACGACAGCGACAAGCACTGACGCTATCGCGGCAGGAATAAGTAAGGCGATGGTACCAGACCCGGGCGAGACAATGCAGAACTCTACCACCTAGTGATTCTACACGGTATTACTTTTGCAATAATTTTGTAAATATTTGATATCAGACTTATTGGTCTTTAGTTTTCTAGGTTTTCTTTGTCATATGGTTTTTTGTATTTAAAAGTGCTACGGGTGATTTTACCTATTACTTTAGAATGTTGCCAATTATTAAAATTTCATTGAAAATCTTTGTTAAAATTGGGTTCAGTTCTTCTATATTTCCTTTCAGCATTTCATGTGTAATTTTATCTAGTCCTGGGGATTATTCCAATTTTTTGGATTTTAATTGCTTTTTCAACTTCTCAAAATAAAATAACTGATTCTGGGTTAGCTTCATTAAGTGGCTTTGCAAGCACCCTGTTATAGTGGTATGTTGCTTTTGCATCTTGATATTTATCTCCTAATAATATACTTTAAATTATAAAAATGTAATGTTAGTAAATTTATGAATTTGTAGGAAGTAATCTTTGGATGAATAGATTTTCGAAATTATTTCATCAGTGGAAAGCCTCATTATTTTTGAGTGAATAAAGCTATATTTTATCCTCATTTTCTAGCGAGATTTGGAGCTACGATGACTATACCGTGGAAAACGATTAATTTATTAATAAGACAGTTAGGGGCTTAAACAATTTTTGTAATTTGTCTAGTTACATTTATATACCGCAATAATGGAAACTTTAAGGATAATTACGAATATTTTAATGTCTTTCAGAAACATTTGAGGAACCGCCAAAATATGGATATGGTGTCAGACACATCCAAGGACTATTATTTTTTTTGTGCCTGTCAGTTTGCTACATGGCAAGAAGTCACCTAGGAGTGTCTATTGTTGCCATGACTGATAAAAATAGCACAGGAATCGAAGATACAACGCCGGGTTGTGACAATGTCACATCGGATTTAAATGAAAATAACATAAGTGTAAAAGCTGATCCTTGGACTATTTACAGGGTATGCGTTTTGACAGCTTTCATAATAATTATTATTCACTTTAGATACGTACATTATGCATTTAAATTTATGTTAAATTATATAGGTATACCGTCGCCAGATTTATAATATCTACAGCAATATTATAAAGAGGAAACATTTGGTTGTTTGCAAGTTTGTTAAGGAAAACTTAATAATTAACTCAACAATTTTTTTTATTACTAAAATGCTGCACTATCCGAAAGAAACATATACTATTTTACTAAACTAAATAAAAGAAAACAATGATTTTGGATCTTACGAACGTAGTCGTGGGCAACAGCTGGTTTGATATAAAATAAATGTATCATTAAAATCTTTGGTATCCGTCCAACCCGTCCGTGTCGGTCGAGTGGTTAGCGAACCTTATCACAAATCGATGAAGCTCGAGTTTTATATCCGACACGAACAAATATTTGTGCGATTGCTCATCGCACAAATGCTTTTTTCCTGTCGAATGAAAGTTTGTATTTCTGGGTTTGCATATCTATTATGTAGGTTGCAGTATTTATAATATGTATTTCTACACATGTATTATAACACAAGCAAGTAATTTGCTTACTTAGGGATTAGAACAATTTCTGTATTTTGTCCATAAAAAATATTATTATTATTCAAAGGTCAGAGTATACATGTTTCAATTAGAGGAATTACATTTGATTACGGTGTTCGAAACAAATTATTTCGAAGAGTCAGTATTGATGCCAGAATTGCTCACATCGACTATTTAAAAGACATTTTTTTTATTCTCGAAGAAGGTCAGAGTGTTATTTAAATGATTGAAATTTAGTAAAAGTAAAATAGAATTTTAAAAAGTAGTGTATAAGACATTTATTGGACTTGTGACAATAACACAGTATGCTCATGTTTAACGAAATAACTGACAAGCTTGTTCTTCATATTATTCATTAGTATTTTCTTATGTTTCATTATATAGCAATAAATAAATAAATATTCACGGGACAAATTACACTTACTGATCTAACCCTAAAGTAAGCAAATTATTTGCTTGTGTTATGGGTGTTAGTCAACGATACTAATACATAGAAATACATATATAAATACTAGAATATATATAATAAACACCCAAACACGGAAATACAAACATTTATGCTCATCACACAAATGCTTGTCCCCGTCGGGGATCGAACCCGAGCCACGTTGATTGCGTAGTCAGGGCCGCTAACCACTCGACCAACGAGGCGGTCAATCAAGCTGACTTAGCTTAGGCACTCTAGGTGTAAATTCATAAAGCAGGAAGGTATTATTACATGCAATAATTTACCAACTAACCCTCCAAACTAGAACTTTACAGTGTCAAGCGTTCACGCTATTGTGACAGGAATAAGTATTTTTCGTAATTAACATATTAAAAATCAACTGAAAGTTACAAGTGAAACATTGAAACCTAAGATAAATATATATTACAGACGTATAATTGGCCAAAGCCTACTCAAGAAATGGTGCTTGGATCTTTCTTCCTCGGGTACAGTGCTGTGATGTTTCCTGCAGGTATTATTGGCCAGAAGTTTGGAGGAAAGCTGCTACTTCAAATTGCATTAGGTTTTAATGCTATAGTATCAATTCTAGCACCATGGATAGTAGCATGGGTATGTACTATTTCATAATTTAGTATTTTTTTTTTAATTTATGGAGTTATACTAATCTTGGCTCGTTGAGACAAAAATGATGTAAGGGATTTTTTCGATGCTAGCGCCATTTATTAGACTTTTGCAACATGAAGTTAGTCGATAAATCAGGTCATTTTTATAACGCGTATTTAATATCGATAAAATTTAATTTTTTTGTTGTTTATAGAAATAATGAATAACAAAGTACATCATAGGAATCTAGCGTTACAGAATAAGCTATATATACTTTTATGTATTAAAACAAAAATTAAATTAATATATTCCAAAGCTTTTTCCCCGTGTTGATCGGGGCTCCTTTGAATAATATACCAAATGTTGCTCTGATAGGCAAGTCAAAGTCAGATTCTAAAGTTGAAGCTCTCTCCTAAATCATAATGCCATAAGACATAACACTATGAAAATACGCAAAATACACTAGCCTAACTGTATCAATATTCGTTGTCTTATTTTTCTAATTAAATATGCAGGTGAACTCAATTTACTAGCCAGATTAAAACTTCAACGGGGTAATCCCCATTAAAGACAATTGTAATTCCCAATAATTTATTACTATCTACTATTTCTATTGATTCTTTATCTATTGATATATTAGTATAAAACTGGGTGACACTTTGAGGAGAAAATACAACGCATTTTGCTTTTTTTGCATTCAAAATTAAATTGTTTATGGTAAACCAATTTTTAGTTCCGTAAGGGTCTTGTTTTTATCGTCGTAGCATTGCTGATTCCGTTTAATTTTAAATATAAGTGACGTATCACCAGCAAACATTACAGTATTTGAGTGCTTTGAGATGACGAATGGAAGATCATTTACATTAATTAGAAATAAAAATGCTCCTAACAAGGATCCTTGGGGCACACCTCGTGTTGGTTTCGGGCTCCTTTGAAGAATAGACTAACAGCCGTTCTGCCAGGCAGGTCGTGAAAGGCGACCGACTGACTATGCGAGACACTAACATCGTGGTTACTAGGTGGTGGAGTTCTGCATTGTCTCGCCCGGGTCTGGTAACATTGCCTTGCCTATTCCTGCCGCAACAGCGTCAGTGCTAGTCGCTGTCGGGTTCCGGTTTGGAGTGTAAGGTAGCCGGTAAACTTATGCATGTGGCATAGACCTCGCCACAAGATAGCAACGCACCATTACATCTTTGGTGTCTATAGGCGATGGTTGACTCTCCATCTGCTTGTTTGCTATTTTATGATATAAAAAAAAACACCCATTAATTGTTTAAACCCCTCAGAATTGATGCCATTAATATGAACTATTTGAGTTCTTCCTTTCAAACTGATTATATTATATTTAGAGCATTTCCTACCACGCCATAATATTTTAATTTTCTTGATATCGTTTTGCAGTAAACACAATTAAATGCCTTGGAACGATCACAGAACACACCAATAGCATCATGTAAATCTTCCCAAGCCTCCAGAATATTTGACAAAAGCCATGTCCGTGTCAGTAGTAGAACAACCTGCGCCAGGTCGTAAAAGATGACCGACTGTTTATACGTGTCACTACCGTGTGACTAATAGTAGTAGGTATAGTTCTGCAACGCCTCACCCGGGTATTGGTTACTACAAATATAGATATATCAATATGTTTGCTACTATATTACATATATGTCATTTTTTATTGAATGAATAAAATTGTATCGTTACTTTTACTCAGGGTGGCTGGAAAGCTCTATGTGCATGTCGTGTTATACAAGGTGCAACGCAGTCTGGTGTGTATCCTGGCATTCAGACACTGTTATCGAACTGGGTACCGGTTAGTGAAAGAGGCAGTTTCACCGGCTTCGTTCACGTAGGTAAAATAGTTCAATGCATCTTATTTAACATTTTAACAACTATTTGACTAAACTATCATTTATTTTAACTGTGTGGATGTTAGTATGCTTAATAATATAAGACTTCCTTTTGTCGAAATGCTTCGTAATATTTTTGAACCCTCAAAACTTGGGTTCAGATAATACTAGAAAAACAAAATTCTTGGAATATTATATCAATAGTAGACTTATTAATTACATAAACTTTAAGTGCCGTTGCTTTTAAAATTTGGATGTTATTGATATTTAAAAAACCGCGATTTCGTCACTGTCTCAGTCACCAAAAGGGGGGAAAAGGGTTTAGCATGATTTTTGGTAAAACTACGAATCCTATCGGAAAAAGTTAAATAGCTGCGTTATTGGCAATAAGAAGACCTACAACTTGTGCATACACACTTTTTTAATATAACCTCAAAATTATGCAAAAAGTTTGAAAAACTGACTTTTGGTTTTTTATTTTAATCTCCTACAAAAATATATTTTTTTCATGAAACTTGGTAAAAACTTGCATTTTTATATCCCACATACACTGTATTTTTTTAATTTAAATTATTAATTTTTTCTCCTTCCGCTCAAAAATCTTACCAATGTCAACCAATAGCACAAAAGGACGGTACGTAGATAGCGAGTTGGGCAGACGTCCGTACTTTTGCAGTGGAACAAGTTTTCCAGGCTTCCACTGACGTGGAAAGATTCCTCTTGCATGCAAGTAGATAAGAGTTTTACACCTTGAAACCTTGGGCCTAACCACTTTATTATCAGTATCAATACTCGTCCAGGTACTCTATCTAAACCTGGGCTGTTGTTTTTAATACGAAGCCGTAACAACGCCACCATAATTTCTGCGTATGTATCTGCTGGTATTATATTTAATTCTTCCTTGGTCGAAATAGGTGTATCGCTGGTGGTAAATATTCGTTACATCCGGGGAGCAAAGCCGCGACTACACTTTCAAGCATTTGGGGCTGGAGAGTCTGTCTCAATGAGGATGCCCAGGGTCGTATTTTACCCATCGCTATTCTGCATGGCCTTCCCCATTGATCATGGTTGGGAGTCATCGAAAACTCTTCACGTGCATTGGTATTTACTTTGTTCATTGTAATTTTCAAAACTATTTTCGAATCTCGGTATGCCGCATATAGCTGGTTTTCTTTTTCTTCATCTCAGTGGTTTCGTCGTCTAGCCCTGGTGTATCGGCGTCTGGCCCTCATGCAAGTCTTACGCAACTCTCCAAGTTCTTCAGACCACCAATAAACTTATTGGTTGGGAGCTAGAGACCTGATTCGGGGTAATTGCTGCATCGCAAACTTGTGACAGTACCTCCTGAAATCGGTTCACCTCATCTTCAACCACAATTGGTCCGCCTAGCGTTGGCTTTTACGCCTGCACTATTGCTGCCAACTCGCCCCTCTACTCTATCAAGGGGTTGTAGGTCGGTAGTTAGCTGTACAAAACTAAAGCAACGAGGCCATCAACATCCACGATCCAGTTTTCTTGGACGGGAATAAAGTACGGTTCTGCTACTTCCACGTTAACATGTATCAACCTGTGTCATGCTCTGAATCAGAAGATCTTGAGCTGCGGCACATTGGTTGATATTCGTCTGCAGACAACCTATAGCCATATTTATTTTAAGAAGTTAAAGTCATCTCTACATCTGGAGTAACCTAGGGTGTCTGCTGTTTAGATATAGCAGGGAAACTCCTAAATCTCTTGGTTTTTGGATTGGCATGGACTTTACTACCAGCTATATGTCCTGAAGGTCTGCAAGCCGCAACACATAATGTGTGATTTGGCGCATTTAGACAGCCTTATGCTTTATGACCAACTTCACCACACTGGTAACACCGGTTACCTCTATCAATTTCAGATTTGCACTGCTCCCGTACGTGCCCAAGTTCAAAGCAATAGAAAGTGCAATCGTCTGGGCTCTAATAGTCGCACGTGCGTTGAGACCCATCCAATCAGAAGTATTTCACAATTTTGCAGCTTTTTAGCCACTGTGATAGGGCACTTAATCCAGACTGCGCCAATGCCACCTCGGCTCCGGCGTATGACACCGATCTTCACTACCTCTGGAGGATAAAAACCGATTCTTGTTACAGCGGAAATGAACTCGACTGTAGAAACTGAATCATCGAGCCCTGATATACGCAGTTGTGCGCATTTTGTGGGCCGGACGACTCTGACTACTTCCGAGTTCAGACATTCACGAATCTTGCTAGCAAGTGAATCCGCTTTCTCCTCACTGGAAGTCCCAGGTATTTTCAAGATAGCGTCGCCAGTTGCAGCTCGTCTAAATCGTACTGATTCGATACCGATGTTTGCAAGATTGACACCATTTTTTGCTTCGCTGATGGCTTTCGCGTATGTTACAACGCTCTTCTCAGGCTTTTGCAGCAACGTAAGCGCTACCGCTGCTGATCGAGAAGTACGTATCTTGTATGTAGCCTGTTTAGGTTTTCCTAGTCCTTGGCATATTTCTGAATCGGGTACATATTTCTCACTTCTGCGAGTCATCGTAGACCATCCTTCATTGTCAGCCACCATTTCGTTGTTTTCCGGTGCTTGTATGTTACTCGTCTTTTTCTTATTTTCTTTTTATTTCTTTTTAAGTTCGTGGCTTCAGTAACTAATGCTGAAGCCGAATTACCCTCTCTCCTTCAATTTGACCCCGGCTGATTTTTTTTAGTATTCTCACTTGGCTCACTCACGACGTGATTGAAGACGTGATTCTAGCGCTTCGAATCAATCATTTATCATGGTTCCTATTTGAATTATTACCCTGTGGTCACGCTTGTCGTCATCTCGTTTTCCTTCGCGTAATGATGTTATTTCCTTACGGGGCTTCGCCATTTCTGCAAACATTCGAGCGTTAGTGACTTCCACATGCTCATATCTCTCATTCAATCGCAACAGTGCCTCGTCTTTTTTTCAAAGACTAGATGCTCCAGCTTCCTCGAGTTTTCTTCAGAGGTGGTGATACGACGGACTCTCTCTCCGAGGGCTTTTAACCCTGCTGCAGCTTCCTTAAGATGTTTCTTAAAAGTGCCTTTTAGATGTTTTGAGCCTCGCTCTACTTTTTTAAAAATTGCCACGAGCTGTAGCATTTCATCTTTATTATCTTTATTCCTTATGTCATTCATGACACCCTACTTCACTTCTACAGGCACAGGACGCATTTAAACAAGAAGTCCTTGAGAGATGATATGGTTTAACAAGCTCAGAGGCTTCTGGCTCCACGCGCGTTCCGTTTCTACACTTTGCATCTGTCTTCGCGTAGCTATTAAAACTATTTTCGCCTTTTGTAAACCGCCGCTTTCACCTGTAGTATGTAGATGATTCTCATGTGGCTCTTGGGCACCTTTCGTGCAACTGCATTGTCAGCATCTAATGAGTCCGAGCTATTGCTTTTAGCTTCTATGAATCTTGCTCGATTTTCTGGCCTCCAGAACTTCCCAGACATTGGTGAGACAGTATCAATGGGCACAGGTCGTCTAGATGCACTCGCTTCATTGATTTTTTTTTTATATCATAAGATAGCAAACAAGCAAATGGGTCTCCTGATGGAAAGAGTAAACCATCGCCTATAGACACCAAAGGTGTTAATGGTGCGTTGCTATCTTGTGGCGAGGTCTAATGCCACATGCATAAGTTTACCGGCTACCTTACCCTCCAAACCGGAACACGACAGCGACAAGCACTGACGCTATTGCGGGAGGAAAAGGTAAGGCGGTGGTACCAAACCCGGGCGAGACAATGCAGGACTCTACCACCTAGTAGCCACGATGTTAGTGACACGATAGCCAAGTGGTCTCCTTTTACGACCTGCCTGGCAGAACGGCAGTTGGCCTATTCTTCAAAGGAGGCCGGGACCAACACGGCCGATTCATTACCGATTCTACTAATTTGGACTTACGTCGTGATTCTACCTTAGCGCACTTTTCCATCACACTAACCTTGTCACGACAGCTGCCGACACACCGAGGGATTCTCCCGTTCCACCGGTACCCTCCAGGGTTTTTGGTTAATTTAGCGTACTTCCATGTTTCGGTTTAAATTTTAGACACTTAAGTGACCAGGTTCCCCTAATCATGCCCACTCTCGGCAAGTGTCAAACTTTGAAGTTCGGGCCCATTTTTATCGAGATTGGGCTTCCTCGTGACCCAAAAGTGTACCGGTAAAACCAGTAAAACTGGTAGGACGCCCGTTTATGTCATATGCAAGATAAGGGCAAAACCCTACCTGTACACCGCGGGCATTGTAGCTCCAAGCTCCATTATGCATGAAATGCTCAAGCACACGAAAGCACTTTCTATATCACCTGTCCCTTCTAATAAGATGAGTACCGAGAGTAGAGTAAACTGTCCTACATCTTCGAATATTGAGTAGCGAAGATGTAAAATGTAGTTCACAATGTTTCTCCGCTTACTCCATATTGTCATATTGTCAGTAAAGATATACATGAGTCGACTAATTTCAAAGGCAGAAATCTGTCCTTTTTTCAAAAATGAGATTTTGGTATGGTAACATAGAATATATAGAATTACAACGTATTATTTATTCATTTTGTAACAAATCTGGCGTTTTGCCATGCAAAATCCACATCAAAATCTGAAGTTAGTACCAAATCTAGAATTTTGTGATACTCATTAAAATAAAAAAAATATTCTTCCATGTTTCCTTAGCGATAAAATTATGTATACAGTTTAACTTTGTAACTTTAAGGACTATCGGGAGCAAATAATCAGTTTTTTTTAGTTTGCCGAAAATTTACGAAAATTCAGATTGATACTTTTGAAATTAGTCGACTTACATATTTCCTTTACCTAACCTAACTATGAATTGATGGGGCTCGGGTTTGACTCCCGATAGGGAAAACCATTTATGTGATGAGAATAAATGTTTGAATTCTGGGTTTTGGTATTAAGATATTATGTAACTGTATTTATATATGTATTTCTATGTAACAGTATTATTGACCCATAACACAGGCAAATAATTTTATAACTTTTAGTTTAGATTCACTTGAGCAACTTGTCCAATGATATTCAATTAATAAAACAGCGTGCGATATGAGGATTGTAATATAATTGTAATATAATTTCTGTCTGCCCTCAAACGAGTTTCAGTTTGAGAATCGGTTTGAATAGGGGTGGAGTGTTTATATTTAGATTTAGAAGTTTAAGCTGTACAGCAACATCCCACGAGATTAAAACCATGTTTACATATTATTAGTTACTATGGGCTTTACGTCGTACTAAATTGGTAAACTGGCTTAGTGAAGTGAGCCAAAACGGGTGTTTACCAAGGTTCTGCCGGATACCACCTTTGATTATGGCGTTATTATAATAAATCAACCATGTATATTTTTAATAAATTTACCTAAATTAGCAGCAGTTTACTGTATACCTCTTTTCGTCAGTGAATAAAACTATTATAGAAAATAATAATGAAAACAATAAAAGAACAAAAAGTAAAATAAAAAATAACATTAAATTTTTTCCACAGGATCCGCACTTGGTACCATAGTGGCGTTCCAGTTAGGAGGAATTCTTTCATACAGCCATTTTGGGTGGCCATCTATGTTTTGGCTTGTTGGAGTTGCATGTTTAGTTTTATTTTTATTATTAACGATTTTTTCCGCACCATATCCTGCTGCGCACAAATCGTTATCAATAGAAGAAAATAATTATATAATTGGTGATTTAGTAACAAAAGTTCAAACGGTATGTATTATAACCTAACAAGTTAGATATTAGAATTGCATGTGATATTTAAATTCGTATTAATTAATTTAAAAACGATCTGATTTTTTTACTACAGCTTGCTAATTATTATTATAATTCAAGGGTTACTTTATCCTACACGTCAAGTCGAAACTTTTTTTCTGACTAGGACATTCTAAAACTCTTTTTTTATCTATCCTTATTAGTTACCCGATTCGAGATTTTTCGAAGATAAATAAGATAAACGTCTCGTCAAAACGAAGCTGTTCCCAAAAACTCAAGTTTGTTATGATAAAAAAAAGTTTGTTCCTGGGACCACTGTCTAATATATGTATATTAAATTTTTGTTTATAGAAATCAGTTACACCATGGAGATCGATTTTAACGTCTGTCCCGGCATGGTCTACATTTTGTACACATTTTGGAACCAACATATCATTTGTTTTTATGTACATACAAATACCTACTTATATGAATTCGGTTATGAAGATCAACATTCAAGACGTGAGTACGCTGCATAATTGGGTTTCTCCGAAATGGTTTTAATGATTTTGACAATATTTTGTATTAAGATAGTTTTAAATAAAATAAAATTGATCTTGGTTGATTTCACATCCACCCGCTTGACCGCTCCGTCATTCGAATTGTTAGCGACCCTACGCGATCGACGGGGCTCGGGTTCGATCCCCGACAGAGACAAGCATTTGTACGATGAACATAAATGTTTATGTTTCCGGGTTTGTATATAAGTGTGTGTGTGTGTGTGTGTGTGTGTGTGTGTGTGTGTGTGTGTGTGTATTTCTATGTATTAGTATCGTTGACTAACACCCATAACACAAGCAAATAATTTGTCCCGTGAATATTTATTTATTTATTATTACTTACATCCGTAATAATCCGTGGTCTCATGAAAAAATATCATTCTAGCGAAACTCGGTCGCCCAGCTTATTCTAATGATATATGTCGAAGAACTTGCAAATATAGCAATAATGTCCGGTCACCCAAACAAATAAACAATAATGAATTTAGTGTATTTCTTAATATTTTGCATTCTTAATACCTTGTAAGTGGTAATCCAGGCGTGATGATACTTTTTTAAATATATTTCTAATGTATATTATCTCTCTGCACTCCTTTGCAATGAAAATTTGACAGCCTAACCCGCGGCGCAAACTGCCACTAGGTATGCCATTTTCTGGGTTACATGCCGCAGCTTGACTATTTGCGACCAAAGCTAATTCAGCGGTGAATGTATTTAGAATTTTTTAAATTGTTCTGTATCCACGATTTGTTCTATATCCAGAAACTCCACATGCGAAGAAAACAAAATATTTTGCTTTGGTTGCGCGATGTCAAATAAGTCACTTTCGCCGGTCACACCGCTCTGAGCTGTGACCTGAGTGCTAAGTTTGAGTTTTTCTTTTCGCATTCGATCGTGAGTAAACGTGAGAAACCAGTTTACCACTAGGTGGCGCTTTACAAATCACATACAAATTCCTAGTAAACTCGAAACGCGCTCACGATCGAATGCGAAAAGAAAAACTCACAATTAGCATTCTGTTGATACTTGCTAGTACGTTTACTTTATTCGCTCATCATATTTGCATCGCGCGTCACGGTAACATGTCACTTGGTTCGTTCCGCGCCGAAATGTACGTCGCTGGTAGCTATGATATACTTCAATTTTCTATATTTGTTTTAGGTTCAATTCAATTTTGTATATTTGTTTTCAACACACTGTAAGTCATGTCACAGTACACGACACAAGTAGCTGCGGCCAGGTTGCTGTGCCAAGTTTCATGCTCCTTTGTTCACCTATTTGTCAGAAAATCATAGTTTACACCACAGGCATTAATATATAGTTTTGGCTGCTTCCATAATTTTTGTCGTGTTGGTCCCGGCCTCCTTTGAAGAATAGTCCAACTGCCGTTCTGCCTGGCAGGTCGTAAAAGGTGACCGATTGGCTATCGAGTCACTACCATCGTGGCTACTAGGTGGTAGAGTTCTGCTGTGTCTCGCCCGGGTCTGGTACCACCGCCTTACCTATTCCTGCCGCAATAGCGTCAGTGCTAGTCGCTGTCGTGTTCCGGTTTGGAGGGTAAGGTAGCCGGTAAACTTATGCATGTGGCATTAGACCTCGCCACAAGATAGCAACGCACCATTAACATCTTTGGTGTCTATAGGCGATGGTTGACTCTTTCCATCAGGAGACCCATCTGCTTGTTTGCTATCTTATGATATTAAAAAAACCGAAAACGTAACCTAAAAAGCCATTTTTAACTCAAAGAACGCCTTTATCAAGGCTCCTCTGTTCCGGAATACCAATCTCGCCATCTCTAACAGCATCAACATTTTAGGAGTAGAAATATGTGTGACGAATGACGTCCAGTTCCATATTCATTTGGGGGGTAATGCTAAGTACTTTTCGTAGTATTTGGAGGTGTTGAATTGTGCGAGGTACTTCATGTCTGGCCATACGTTTATGATTTATAAAGCGCAAGTTCGGCCACTCATGGAGTATTGTTTGCACTTTGTCTTATTCATTATTATTGGATAACATCTTCAGTTTGTTTATAATACTCACAGCTAATTGACCGCCACGTTGGTTGAGTGGTTAGCGACCCTGACTATTGCGTAGTCAGAGCCGCTAACCACTCAACGGGGCTGAGGTTCGATCCCCGACGGGGACAAGCATTTATGTGATGAGCACAAATGTTTGTATTTTCGGGTTTGAGTGTTTATTAAATATATTCTAGTATTTATATATGTATTTCTATGTATTAATATCGTTGATTAACACCCATAACACAAGCAAATAATTTGCTTATTTTGGGGTTAGATCAGCAAGTGTAATTTGTCCTGTGAATATCATTATTATTATAAGCTAATAACCAGGGTATATCACTTCGATTGCTTGTATAATACTAATTTTATTCTGTGAAACTAAACAATGTAAATTTAAAGTTTGGTAGAATATAAATAATATGGAAATAGGTTTGGTGGAATAGGTCGGGGTACCTCAATTTCATGTCTCATACCCTCCAGTTCTATAAAATTATACGTAGAGCTGACCGGCTCGTTGATAATGCCGCTATTAACAGTGGTCTTGAAATACTTAGTCTCCGAGGAGACTAAATGGTTCAAGACCGGTTATATATCTATGTGTGTTTTACTTTGTGTATAATGCGAAGTGTACAAGTACAACAGATCAAAACTTTTCAGAGTTATTTAAATTAGTGTCGGCATCTACATTTCGGAAGTATTCCATATTGGGCACCCGCTTAAATGGCACCTGAGACAATGGCACTTGAGGTATTCCACATACGGCACCTTTTGATATTTTTGGCAGGTGCCATTAGTGGAATATTTTATTATTTTAAGTTTTATTCCTCAAATGGCACGTACGGATCAGTAGGTACTAGTGTTGGGACATACTTAGGAAATGAAAATTAAACAAATCGATTAAAATCAATACAAACTATAATCTATATCTATATATATGTAGGAAGTGGGTCAGATATGATAAATAAAATGCGGATGTGGTAATATAACAACTCTTTATATTTTGTTCAACTTGTATTAAAAAAATAACATAAAATCACTATTAAAGCTTTCCATCACTAATGACTAGTTCTCGTTTAACAATTCCAAGTAACTTAATTATTCCTTATTACAAATAAGTCATAATTTAAGCAATAGATAGTCAATTATAAATTGTACTGCGACTAATTTATAGTTGACAATAATAATTAACTTGTTTGCACAAATTAATAATCCAAGAGTCAAGGATAAGCTACTAGAAAGATACAACAAGTATACCGAGCCACGCCAGAGTCTAGACTGCCTTATCGGCGGGCGCTCAGAGCCTTTTAAACAGGTAGCAAAACAAGTTGAGTAGTAGGGATATCGAACGATGCGCTTGCCGGCCCAGGCGGTGCATTTGTTGTTTACACTTTACAATATTCTTGCATTTGACGACGCGGACGCCGTCACGGCCATACTGACATGCTCACGTCCTCGTGTGCGCATCTTTATACATCTGAGGACAAGGAACGCCTCGTTCATCCTGTCATATCTTTTAGAAAACTAAACATAATCTTATTTTTTTTACAACTCTATAATTAGCGTGATCTATTAGCGAAATGTTACAATAGTGTGCTGGTCCGGTAACCCGTTCAGCAACTACAGCTATTAAACCTTTCTCGTCAGTTTTGAAACCGGAGACTGGGTCCTACTAAGCTAGGAATCCCTCATCAATTAAAAAAACCGGAGACTGGATTGTACTAAGCTCCCTCTCATCAGTTAAAAACCGGAGACTGGAGTGTATTAAGCTCCCTCTCATCAGTTAAAAACCGGAGACTGGAGTGCACTAAGCTCCCTCTCATCAGTTAAAACCGGAGACTGGAGTGTACTAAGCTCCCTCTCATCAGTTTAAAACCGGAGACTGGAGTGTGCTAGGCCGGAAATCCCTTTAGCTACAGTGCTAGACCGGAAATCTCTTTAGCTGACAGTGCTAGACCGGAAATCCCTTTAGATGACAGTGCTAGACCGGAAATCCCTGTAGCTAATGCTAGACCGGGTTGCAATTCCTGTAGCCAAAAGGCTAGACCGGAATGAACCCCTTTAGCTGAGTCATGCTCCTTTCAATGACTCTAATCTTTCTCCATTTTTTGTCAATCCTACATCTTTTATCAATCCTACATGTTTTGTTACATTACTTTTACTTTTTTTTTATTTTACATTGATTTCTTTTCATAGTTTTATAAGACTCCCACTTCCTTTAATTATTATTTTTTTGCTTTTTTGTTTACTTACATTTTTAGTGATATTTTTTTTGTCATCATTTTACTACATTTTTTTCGTTTACTTTATATCGTATTTTTTTGCTGATGATGCAGCCTCATGAACAATGGCATTAGTTATTACAAGATTAGAGAATTTCCTTCGCAGGTAGTTCGAAGATATTGAAAACTCTGACTGTTATAACCATCTACAATATACACTGCAGTTCTAATAATATTGTATGGACCAGTTTCATGAACAAGATCATTATCATGAGTATACGCCGTCACGTCATCCTTGTTATAATTTTCATATACCTTAAGAAACCCTATAGGATTATGGGGAACTTCGCAGAGGCTATCATGAGCTCCTTTATATGTCCTATTAGATCCATTGATATGTCTTAATTCGTACCTATTGTTTTCTAAAATTGCGGTAACTTTTAAGGAGCCCTTATATTTTGAATCAAGTTTCGTTTAGTGTCGTTCTTCATTCCTAACAAAGACAAAGTCACCTACACTAAAAGGTTTAACCTTTCATTACCTCTACTCAACCGTAAAATGTCAGATTGGGCTGATTTTTCGATTCTATTGGATACACTGGATCTTCAAAGCTTGTAAATACGTTTGCGAGTTTTAGTTAGTTGCCTTGAATACCGAATATCAAATCTATGAGAGTAAATCCAAATACCCTACACCTAATATTGTTGAGCGCGTGTTGAATATTACCAAACCGCTCTTGCCATGATTTGTCAGAGTTATACTCCGCTATCATTATTCAACCCTACAAGATTCGTATCACACGTTTGGACTGACGTTAGCTCATTATGTGCCTGTCGCAAGAAGATGTAAATCTGTATTGTTTTTTCTTTAATATTAATTTGAGTTCAGTTGGTAATAAACTTTAAGATCGCTTATTAACGGTCTAGGGTCAACTAAATCAATTTAAGTTCGCTGGTTTTAATTCAATTAAGTTAAGCATTTGATCTATTGAGTGAAAACTACATCAGGACAAGCGACTACTTAGATTCTTGTTCACAAAACTGTTCTACTACAAAGGAATCAAAAGAGATTTATTTGATATGGCATTCTGAACAGAGTCAAATATAAAAGGTAATTAAATTTCACTTAGTGTAATACACCATGTGACGCTCTGGAACAGATTTTGACTGGTTTTCTGTTTTCGGAACTTGAAGTGGCAACTTCCTTCTTCTTGCAGCTCATCGGATAAACGGAAGCTATGTAGCTGGGCCGGGGTCACAACATACATAGCAGACCACTGGTGGTCGGCCACTGGACACGCCACCAGAGATAGTGGTAGATGACCTGCTTTCGCTGCAAGCAAAAATTATTTGAAATAAGTTTCTGTTTATCACGGCATTCGTTGTCACGATGTTCGATTCTATCACAAAATTGCAACTTCCTCAAATGCAGTGGTGCTCTTAAATCGGTTCATATCTACGTCTAAAAGGAAGAGATCTTCAAGTTATACAAATAGAGCTTGCCAAGACATCAGCTTGTGAAGTAGGTGACGGCATGACTCTTAAGTGAGTGAGTAGGTACAATGATCAGATCAACCCCATTTCATTTTTTCTTTACTATAATTATTTTACTTAAGGTACACCAGCTAGTAATGCTACGAGTCAGATGAAGGGTCTTTGGAACGACAGAATCATCTCATTAAAAACAAAGCAAAGGCTGGTTTGTACGCTGGTGTTCTTCATATTTACGTACGGCGCAGAGTCATAGACACTAAGAGCTGCAGACAGACGTCGCATTGATGCGTTTGAAATGTGGTGCTGGAGAAAAATGTTACGTATCCCTTGGACAGCACAAAGGACCTACGCCTTCATACTAAAAGAACTTGGAGTAAAGACCAGACTGTCTGCTACGTGCCTTCAAAGAATTCTATAATACTTCGGCCACGTCTCTAGAAAGCAAGGAGACAATCTCGAAAAGCTAATCGTGACCGGAAAAGTAGAAGACAAAAGACCACGTGGTCGTACGCCTATGCGATGGTCAGACCAGGTTTGCACCAATTTCATGTCTAAAAAGTTTTATGATTCTCTGCACGCCGCTGAAGATAGAGTCCAATAGCGTAATATTGTGCTATCAAGAACGATCTAATGAGGAGGTTACGACCCTCAGTAATGAAGAATACGAAGCAAGGAGGAGGATACCAGTTAGTCATATGGTCTGCTTCATCAGAATCAAAGTGTATCAATTTAATGGGAGTTACAGAACGTGAATTAATATTTTCTACTATTTTTCAAAGAATAGTTTCCACACCACAAGCGAAAAAGAGACATTTACTGTTCTACATAATTAACCGAAATAGTTTGATGCTGAAGTGGGAGTGAATCCGATCCCACTTCTGATGTAGGAAGTGGGTCAGATATGATAAATAAAATGCGGATGTGGTAATATAACAACTCTTTATATTTTGTTCAACTTGTATCAAAAAAATAACATAAAATCACTATTAAAGCTTTCCATCACTAATGACTAGTTCTCGTTTAACAATTCCAAGTAACTTAATTATTCCTTATTACAAATAAGTCATAATTTAAGCAATAGATAGTCAATTATAAATTGTACTGCGACTAATTTATAGTTGACAATAATAATTAACTTGTTTGCACAAATTAATAATCCAAGAGTCAAGGATAAGCTACTAGCAAGATACAACAAGTGTACCGAGCCACGCCAGAGCCTAGACTGCCTTATCGGTGGGCGCTCAGAGCCTTTTAAACAGGTAGCAAAACAAGTTGAGTAGTAGGGATATCGAACGATGCGCTTGCCGGCCCAGGCGGTGCATTTGTTGTTTACACTTTACAATATTCTTGCATTTGACGACGCGGACGCCGTCATATACATTTAATAAAATCGTAGGAAAGTCAAAATTGTACATTGAATATTTTTTAAAAGAATACTTGGGGCGTGATCTACAATCGATATCGAAGCCAAAAATATAGTTTATAGAATTTTTGTCTGTTTATCTGTTTGATTGTCTTAAAATCTAGAAAATATATGTACGACTACAAAACATTCTTCAATAAATTGTAATATAGATCCCATATATAACCAGAAAAATAAAATCATAGTATTAGGAGACCAAAAACTACGTGGCCTATCTGCCAAATTATTGGAATTTGGATCAAATATATACACAGCTGTGTCTACAATCAAGCCTAATGGGACTTCAATGGAAATATTACATAGTTATAGTGACTTTTCTAGTTTAGGTAACAAAGACTATGTTATTCTTGGAATTGGTACTCATGATCGCGATCCTTATTCTGTTTTTACCAATTTGAGCAATACCTTAGACAAACTTAGGAAGTGTAAACAAGTGTTCTTATTAAAAATCCAGTCAAACAGGTATTTAAATATAGGACTTCTTAATTATAAAATGAACTTAGTATAATAATTGTACTCTTATTGACTTGGATACCTATTTAACTAGATATAATCGTTATACACACAAAAATTATATTAACTGTTTGTATACAAAGTTAAAAATTGAGATAGATTATCAGGAATATAAAAATAAATTTTTGTCATTTTCAAAATTAAAAGTTAATCAACTAAATAACAATGAGACTGAGAATAAATTATTGAGCACTAAAAAAATGACATATAGTGAATATAAAGAAAATTTGGAAAAGTTGGTGTTTAATAGGATTAATATGAAAAATTGTGACAAATCTATACAAAATCCAAAAAAAGGTACTATACCTTATTTTTTTAGTATTAAACCAAGAATTAAACCAGAAAATTCAAATAATCTTTTGTATAATAAAACAGCCAGGAAGGGTACATTACCATAGTATTTTACTTTGAAAACCAAAAGTCTAGAAAGTAACAAAAACCAGCTTTTTCGTCAAAAATAACCAATTTAAGCTACTTCACCAAAACATAGCAGGTGCATTAAAAAAACGGGATTATTTGAAAGTAGCTATTAGTGAGCTTCGCGACACACTAGGTATAATTGATGTTATATGTCTTTCTGAAACTTTTCTTAAGCAAGGTTCTGAAACAAACTTTAAACTTGACGGTTACACTATGGCATCCCATTTTTCTCGTGATAATCAACGTAGGGGTGGAACATGTATTTTAGTTAGAAATGAACGTGATTTTAAAATCCTGGACTTACAAATACGCTTACCATTTTCCTTTGAATGTTGCGCTGTTGAAATTGTTAATTATAAACTAATAGTAATTTGTATTTATCGTACTCCCAGCTCAAATATTGATATATTCTTAAATAAATTAGAATTATTATTAGAAAATATTATGAGGTATTCAAAAAAGAAAATTATTTTATGTGGAGATTGGAATATAGACCTGATGCAGGACACTTGTAAACATAAAAATTTAACAAGCATTCTTTCAAATAACAACATAAATCAACATATTATAAAACCTACTAGGAAGCATACATGTCTGGATCTAATAGCAAGTAACTTAAATAATGTTCAGTCTAACATTCATACACTTGCTTTGTCTGACCATGAAACTGCTCAGAGTATACAAGCCAATATAGAGTCAGTCTTAGAATTTAAAAAAAAAGAGCTTTTTGGTTTGAAACAAAGCGGATATATGGGCAGGACAATATTAAAAAGTTTCATGAATGTTTATTAAGTTTAAGTTTTAATGACGTTTTTACAAAGTCAAATTGTGAAGAAGCATTTAATGAATTTAATGATATTTTACTGTTATTTTTTGAGTTATGTTTTCCTAAGGTCCGTGTAAAAGTTTTAAATAAACCTATAAAAAATAAATGGTTAACTAAAGGTCTTCTAAAATATTGCAAAATAAAACTCCAGTTGTACCTTAACTATCGTCATGCTCAATCTAATAGGAAAGAAAATAGATGTAAATATCTACATTATAGGAAAATTTTATCTAAATGTATATTAGAATCACAAAAACAGTCTTCTTTGAAATACATTGAAAATTCCTCTAATAAATGTAAAGCTTCATGGAATCTGATTAAAAGTAGATTTCAGAACAAAATAAATAGTAGAGAAATAGAAAAAATCAAAATAAACAATTTAAAGCACAAAAATACTCAAACAATCTGTAATCTATTTAATAATTTCTTTATAAACCAGACAAAATCAAGTAGTGTAAAAGTCAAATCTACAAATACTTCAAAATCATAATTTTTACCAAATTGTAGTAAAACCATGTATTTGACACCAGTAGATGAGCATGATGTGAAAAAAGTTATACATTCATTGAAAAATACTTATGCTACTGGCTATGATAATATTAGCGCAGAATTATTGAAAAATGTTGCTAGTGTAATATCAAGACCTCTTAGCCATATAATTAATTTGTCATTTTTGGAAGGTAAATTTCCAGAACGATTAAAAAAGTGTATTGTCAAACCATTATTTAAAAAAGGAGATATGTGCGATATGAACAATTATAGACCTATTACTTTAATTCCAGTTATTTCAAAAATCTTTGAAAAAATTATGTATGAAGAGCTCTATAATTATTTACTTGATTTTGGCCTACTAAAAAATAATCAATATGGATTTAGGAAAGGTAGGTCTACTACATTAGCATGTTTTGATTTAGTGAAGAGCATAACTGCATGTCTCAATAAGAAAATGTATCCACTTTGTGTATTTTTGGATATGAGTAAGGCATTTGATTTTGTTTCACACGATATTTTACTATCAAAACTTGAAAAATATGGTATTAGAAAGAAAGCTTTAGATTGGATAAAGAGTTACTTAGAAAATAGGAAACAATGCGTCGAAATATCTAAAATATACGGAAACCGTAAAAAAATATTTACTTCAAACTACCGTGTTAACAACTGTGGTGTACCACAGGGCAGTGTTTTAGGACCCTTGCTATTTTTAATTTATATCAATGATCTTCCTGATAGTATAAAACATGATTGCTTTTTATTTGCTGATGACGCTACCCTACTTATTAAATGTAAAAATAAAAAAGACTTGGTAAACGAAACAACTGAAACCTTACTTCAAGGTTCAGACTGGTTAATTAGTAATAATTTAAAAGTTAATGTAACTAAAACAAAATTAGTTGAATTTCAGAACTACCACAGTAATATTACTAAAAACACAAATGTATTTTTAAATAAAGTAAATATAGATGATGTAGATTATACAAACTTTTTAGGAATAATTATTGACAAATATTGTAATTGGAAAGCACACATTGAATATCTATGTAATAAGATTGATAGATTTGTCTATGTCTTAAGAAGATTAAAAGAAGTAGGAAACGTAAAAGCCTCCCTATTAGCATATCATGAATATGTCTCTTCTAATTTACAATATGGAATTCCTATTTGGGGAAATTCTGTTGAATTGATACGAATTTTTAGAGTCCAAAAGAAATGTATTCGAGCAATATGTGGTGTTAATCAGTTACATTCCTGTAAACCACTTTTCAAGTCTCTTAAGGTACTTCCCTTACCATGTTTGTATATTTTAGAGGTATGCGTATTTGTAAAAAAGCACCAAAATTTATTTAAAACAAATGCTGAAATCACTGGTAACTCATATTTTAGGAATAGTAAAAAATTATATGTGCCTAATCAAAAATTAAATATTTTTACAAAAAATGTGTATTGTATGTCTATTATTATATACAATCATATTCCTGATAGTCTTAAATCATTACCTATAAATAAATTTCGCAAAAAGTTGTTTGATTTGCTGTTAGATAAAACTTATTATGATATTAAAGAATTTTTAGCCGATAAAATTAAATATTAATGGATAGAAATATAAGTTTGTTGAATTGTCCTTAAAAAATTTCAATGTACCTAGTAAAATTTTGTAAATAGTGAACATTTTGTAAATTATAAAAAATTTAATTGCACAAAATATGAAACTTGTAATTATAAAAAATTCTTTTGTAATATGAAATTGTACATTTATAACAAGTACATAAAATAGAGAAAAAAGACCAGCCCGCTGAGTTTCTTCCGCCGGATCTTCTCAGTGTGTGGCCGCGTTCCGATCCGGTAGTAATTATAAATATTCGATAGAATCTTTTAAATGTAATATTTTATAATGATATTTTTTTTAAATATTTGCACACCATATAATGGTAGAATATGTTGGTAACTTAATTTATTTTTAACAACTTGTAACACCCATATTCTTGCAAATAAATATTTTCTTTCTTTCTTTCTTTCTTTCAAAGTATTTTATATTTTTGAATTCTATTGTATCTTAGGACTCATTTTGCATTGCATGTGATTAAGAAAACTGATTGTGATAGTAAATGATTAGGAACAAAATAAATTGTATTTTTATCATGTTATAAAAGTATGTATTGATTATAATCGATTTGTTTAATTTTCATTTCCTAAGTGTGTCCCAACACTAGTACCTACTGATCCGTAGGTGCCATTTAGGGAATAAAACTTAAAATAATAAAATATTCCACTAATGGCACCTGCCAAAAATATCAAGAGGTGCCGTATGTGGAATACCTCAGGTGCCATTGTCTCAGGTGCCATTTAAGCGGGTGCCCAATATGGAATACTTCACATTTCGCCATCGCACTACAAGTCGTAGTGAGTTATTGACTCCACACCATATTGACGACTGTTCATCCACGACTCTTCAATTTGCTCGTATATTCTTTATATTTACAGTTTTTAGTGTCGATAGGGAAGCGCTTGATCACACCACAGTATGCGACATAGAGGATTATTTTTTGATTTCGTTCAATTAAAGTTTATTTTTCTTCCAGCTAAGAGGGATCATAGACCCAAATATTTAATATTAATTTCAACTTGATATCTCTAACCGTTCCTGAGAAAAAGGGTTTTGACAGCCAGATAGATTGACAGCTGGACAGCGAAAAAAGCCTATGAGGGTTCCGTTTTTTTAATAAGTTACAGAACTCTAAAATAACTACTTTTGACTGCTGGAATAGCGATTATTTGAGGGCCTGTTGCTCTAATTGCGAACGAAGTGGAGCAGATTAGTAGAATCACAACTTTCCCTTGCGGTTAGCTATAATAGGTAGAGTAAACTGAACGTCTATAAACGTTTGTCGAGACGAGTGTAGATTCCCATTGCCGCATTTTACCGACATGGTAACGATTATCGTCTATTTCTAACAATAATCGGGTTCGACGGCTTTTTGTGCTCAACCGAGACCAAAATTTGCTGCCAAAATTTTGAATTTTCGAGAAAAACTTCAAAGAACCTCAACTACGAACAACAACTACTAAATACCAAACGAATATGACAACGAGGCAGTCTGCCCACCTGCTAAAATTATTCTTTGCAAACTTTACAGAATGGAATATTGTCTTCACTGCCGTACATCGCATCGCTTTTGTTCTCGATACTATTTGGGTACTTATCAGACTTCTTGACTAACAGAAAAATATTGAGTGCGAAAAATACGCGGAAACTAATAAACTCAATATGTAAGTATTTTTGTATTATTTATATTTCGTATAATATAAAACTAACATCAGATACAATAGAAACTAATATCAGACCAGTTGCACAGAGAGAAGTCAAAGGAACAATTACATATTCTGGGGTAAATAAAAAAATATTTACCAATTATTTGGGAGTTTTAGTGGTAAGAATTAACCGTAACTGAAGAAATGCCAAGGAGTTTAACAAACCAAAGATAATTTCAATAATAGCTATTTCATTTCACTGTATTTATCAAAGGCCGGCAAACTTCTTGAGACTAAAATAATTTCTATTATTATGCGAAATAAAATATAAATTTAAAAATAAGCGCGGTCAAATTTAACCGCTAAGGTATTGACAGAAAGTGATAAAGAAATAACCTGTCTTTATAACCGCCTCTTGACTCAAGGGGCACACTATTAATCGCAATGTTAAAAAGTGCATAATCTTTCTTTTTCTCGGTCTTAACAACAACAACTGGTAGACACTTAAAATATTCACAGAATATTTAGTTATGTATTCACTTTAAAAATAAATAATTAATTTTAATTGTAAAACATTTGCACTACTTTCACTGTATAATATAATATAGTGAAACAAGCACCACCGTTTTATAATTAAAGTGCAGTTTCACCCCTAAAAATTGGGGGATAATATACTTATACGTATACCTTACTCTTGCATATTAAATCTTACACATACACATTCATACATGCATCATCTTTATTATGCCGTGGCATTTTAATTTATCTATTTATTTGTTTCACAGCTACAGTAATACCTGGTATCTGTATTGTCGTCGTCTCTTACACCAAAGATATAGTCTTTGCTTCAGTCTTATTAATTATAACACAATCAAGTCAGGCAGGTGTGAATTCCTCGTATGTTGTAAGTAGTAAAATATGTTGTATATTTGTTATACAAACTGACTGGTGAGTTACCTTTGATACTTCTGGAGATTATTCGGTACTCGATTCTCTTTAAAATGAAATAATAAAATTAGGGGCTTAATTTTTAACTAATATTGCTCTAAAAATAAGTGAAATATGGATATTATACTCTCTAAGCACGTCACGCCAGTCGACATCAAGGACACGCCGCCGCCATCCCCGCCCTCAACTTCACTACCTGCGTGACACGTGCATCCGGGCGGTATCCAAGTATGGCGCAGTTAAATTATAGAATTCTCGGTGTACTGTTTACTAAGTTTACTAAGAAGTATTTTAATATTTATTTTTAATTTTAATTATTTTAATGTTATTTTTTTGTTATTTTTTCTCATCATATATGATCGCCAACTATCACGTCCTTAAATATTGAAGGTAACTCACCAGTCAGTCTGTATTATGCAAGTATACAAATAAAATATATAAAAATAAGCACCGTCCTAAAAATAAACTAGTTATCATAAATTAAATTGTCATTAACAGTTCATGGGTCATTAAAATTCAGCAAACATATATTCTTCATATATTTTATATTTTTGCAAAAAGATATGGACATTTGCTAAAAAATCACAGCATAATAATTGTAAGCTACCGTCTGTCAGGGCCCTTTTTTCAGAAACTCGTAGAGGTATCATGCTGAAATTTATATCAAATACTCAAGTCTATACTGAGAGGGTACCATACAGCTTAAAAAAAATCAAAGTTATGAATCAACGTGATCAAAAGATTTGACCATTTATGTCATATATTATTTTTTTGTTTTGAGGTTTTTAAAGGCAATCATAACCAATAGGTAGGTACTACTTTATTTGCAGTTGACCCAGAATTATGAAATTTGGCAAAAATCAATGTCTTACAGCACATGTAAAGAAAAATATCCGAAAATCGTAAATAACTAGATAGGTACATCAGAAAAAAGGGGCCAAAAGATATCCATTTATGTCGCATATTTTGCGATTCCAACAGGGAATCAAAACCTTTGGGTAATATCCGTTGACTCATAATCATAAAATTTATGTGTACCTAAGGCTACCTACAAGTTTGTACGGGACCCTCGGTTTGCGAATCCAACTCGCATTTGACCAGTTTTTTAGAAGTCCGCTGAAAAGAGACTATTAATTGGCTGTTTTTTAGCTAAATTACATAGATTTATCACCAAACTACAGCGGAGCGCTGATGGCTTTCGGAAACATGCTCGCCAATGCTTCCGTACTGGCTCTGCCCGTTTTAGTTTCTTTTATAGTCGAAGATGTGGTATGTATTTTTTTCTAGAACTAAATTTTCAAAGTCATTTTCTTTGGGTATCGAGGTAGCCATTGATATAAAAAATCCAAGATGCACAGTTCCGAACAAAACTGACACTCAAAACTGTCGCTAATTTCACATAAATAGTTATAGATGTGGCAAAAACATATGTATTTGCATATCCAAACTTAAGTGTAAGATTCATAGTTGTTTTTACAAAGCAATGTACAAAAAGTAATAAAACTGACAGTATCGGAAACGACGCGATTCTATTTGAAATAAGCGCTCAATTTTAAATCGTGCGCTTATTTTTAGAGGACGTTTTTGCGACACTGATTGTGTATCTTGGGTTTTTATATCAATGGAGGTAGCTGATGTAATATAAATATTACAAATAACCTCACTTGTACTTCTATTTACAAACCCAACCGGTTTCACTAAAATAGTCTATACAACAACTGTCATGTAGTTCCAGTACGGTCATAAAAGTTTTATGACCGTACTGGAACCAGTGCGTTTCTCAAAGTTCTTGAAGACCCTTTACCAAGAAAATACATAGTTTATGTGGTTATTACATAACCTTTGTTATGCTAATATTTACCAATTGGTGTAAAATGATTTTTTTAAACGTATTTTTAGTAATATTTATTTATTTATTTTACAATAAGTAATTTAGTGTAATTATATATGTAAATAAAATATCATCAAAAATATCCTGTAAAAAAACCAAGTCTCGCAGCTCAGTTTTTCCTACTGTAAAAAGTTGTGAGATCCATGTAATACCAAGTCGGTTAATTTATTTAGTCCCTACTTAAGGGATCTTCTGTCTTAAGTTATTACGTAAGTTGTTATCATGTCAATGTTAAAAATCTTTTACGTTTTAAATAAATAGATCGACTTGGCCATCGCATGAAAACACACTGTATCTTACAATTTATACATAATTATATTAGATTGTTTAGTCTATTGCGCTCCACGCGATTGAAACTCGTCTCCGAAACGAATGTATAACTTTTCCAAGGGGCCCATCGGATGACAACATGGCTTAAATTTGTCAATAAACCGAGAAGTGGAGACGTGATCTAGTGATCCATTAACCATCCTCCATTAACTTCTTAAAGATCATCCCACATTCATTTGGAAGGACTTTTGCTAGAAACCAGGTTGCTGGCCCGTAGTGCTGTGTGATACATACTAAACCATCTAATCATGCAATGGCCAAGTCGATCTATTTATTTAAAACGTAAAAGATTTTTAACATTGATATGATAACAGCTTACGTAATAACTTAAGACAGAAGGTCCCTTAAGTAGGGACTAAATAAATGAATCGACTTGGTATTACATGGATCTCACAATTTTTTACGGAAGAAAAAATTTTACATTACAGCTACGTCTGTGGCTCGCTTCAACCTTAGATCTCTTATCACTTCGGTAAATTTACTGTAAAAGCGTATACATTGCCTCATAAAGAAGTTACTTATTATATTCTGTATTATATATTTATATTTTCTGGACAGTCTATGAGTGGACATGTAACTAAAGCATAACTTTTAATTAATATACATAATTATTTTGACTGTATTTTTCATTTTGCAGACTGACCAATATCAATGGAGGATAATGATGTATATAATATCCGCTATTACTGTTGCGGCGAATGTTATATTTGTAATGTTCATGTCGGCAGAAATACAACCTTGGAACGAAGGCGTAGGCAAGAAGAAACCAGGTTCTACACGTTCAATTCTTACGTTAACACACATACACACAACCATATACATATTCACATCAAAACACTTACGTATTCCTCGTGTTGATATAGGAACTTCTTTTATAGAAAAAAAAATATTACTAGGTAAATTACCTTATTTTTAAGTATCTTGTAAAAGGCAAACAGGTACTAACGGACGGACGGTAGAGGTCACAATGTTTTTACCGGATTTCGGTACCGCGGCCTTAACTATTCCTGCTATAATAGCTGGTAATTTTCACTGTTGTATTGCGGTGTGGAGGGTAAGATAGCCGGTAACTTCCGATTACGGCATGCTTATCTTGCCACGCGGATATCATCACATTATTAACGTCTTTTTTTTGTAAGCGAAAGCTATCTCTTATCATCAGAAGAAACATACGCTTGCTTCCTATCTCGTGAAAATAAAACATGGTATGGAGAGTCTATTAAGTATGATGCACCCATTTTTTCGATTCCATAGAAAGGAAACATGCCAATGTTTCTCTTTTTATATCATAAGATAGCAAATAAGCAGATGACCATCCTGACGGAGAGAGATACCATCGACTATAGACACCAAAGATGTTAATGTTGCGTTGCTCCGCGAGTAGCGGCAATAACTCATACATAAAACTACCGGCTACCGTATTCTCCAAATCAGAACACGACAATGACAAGGCATGACGCTATTGAGGCAAGAATAGGTAAGGCGGTGGTACCAAATACCCGGCGAAACTTTGCGCAACTCTACCACCTGGTAGCCCCAATGGCAGTGATACGTGTTATATAGCCAATCTGACACCTTTCAGTTCAGCCTATAATCTTGGACCAAAAAGGCTGAAATATTTCACATAATTGTTCTTACCATTTAAACGAATAACAATAAATATTTTTTTTATTTTTAATTCCCACTGAGGACATGAGGTGAAATATAATGTATTTTTTATATTGAAAATATGGTCATTTGTCCGTTGGTGAAGCTGCGCTTGTCAGCAAGTATGAAAAAAGACAAGCTAGCCTTATAATATTCGCATTGAATATGTAACTTCTAACATCCACGTAAATAAATTCGTACATCCTGATAACTAACCCTACCATCGCGTGCGCTAATTGGTTAATTCAAATAGTCCGTACTCATTGGTTAATTCAAATAGCGCGTGTTCATTGATCAATTCAAATAGCGCCCGCTTCCCCGACTTACTGTTACATACTTCCGTTGCATTTCACAAAATGACTGACATATATCAGAAAGACGAGACAAAAGATTCTACACATCAATTTTGTTTTCCTATTTAAGCTATTTCTGGCTTCTTCCATATTCTTGGAATTTTCTTCATCGTTCAGCTGCTATTCTACCTAACAAGTCACAACCAATGGAGCTTGCGCTTATACATCGATACTGTCTCAAACGTATCCCCCCTTTCATTTCAGTTATACGAACGGAATCCGCAAGTATTGTAAAGCATTTCGACCACACTTGTTTTGCTTTTATGGCCATTCTGACATATTTCGTATATTCGATTCAACTATAAGGGAATTATTTATTACTATAGACGAAACTTGCAACACAGAAAGCTGTTTAAACACAATAATCTCAATATTAATCTTAAAAATAGAAAAACAAAAACAAGTGTCATCTTTTTCATTTGTGACCGAGTGAGGATAAATATTTTTTTTTGTCATTGTAAACAAAGATTGTTCTTCTTTTGAGTGGCTAAAATGAACATTCTCCATGATGAGAGACACGAAAACGTATTAAATATTTTATATCACCGATAGTGTGACGTAAATGGCTTAAAATATGTAATAACTGTAAATTTAAGTAATCATAATCGTTAGCTTTTTTGTGAATTGTAGCACTAAAGAAAAGCATCCGTGATACAATTAACATTTCAAAAGAAATTAATAAAGTGTAACTGTAGGCTTGGTGGTTTATATTGATTGTGGACTGTATTTTTATTATATATTTCGCTGGTATAAAAGTATGGACAATTGCGTAATGTCGGCGGTCGTGTCGAGCGGTGGAGTGCGAGGCGCGCGTCGTACGCTGTCCTCGAGGGGGCCGGGGTCGCGGAGGGGGGCGCGGCGGCGGGTCGACGCCCGATCGCACGGGCACAGCTGCTGACGCAGACAGGCTCCCCGCGTTGAAGATGTAGAGCTTCAAAGGTTCAGGGCTGGTCGTCCACTGGTAAGACGCAGATGTTGTTATAGCCTCTTCGGATTGTTCCTCTTTTGGTTTTAATCTCCGCTACTCGGCTTACTCCGTCGATTCCTGGGTGTAGTTTAACGATTCTCCCCAGGAGCCAAACGAGAGGAGGAGACGACTTGTCTTTGATCAATACAAGTGGGTTTTCCATCTTCAAGCTGTCACCTTTAAACCACTTTGTTTTATTTTGAAGCTGGGATATATATTCATTTGAGAATCGCCTCCAGAAGTGAAGTTTGATGGCCTCGACGCGTCGATACCTTTGCAGCGTAGTCAAGTTGGCATCTTCGGAAACTTGCGGAGACGGGACGGTTGTGAGAGTTCGTCCAATTAAGAAGTGGACAGGAGTAAGAGCTACCATGTCGGAGGGATCGGTTGACATGGGAGAGATGGGACGAGAGTTTAATATGGCTTCTATTTGAGTGAGAGCGGTGTACATTTCTTCATATGTAAAATGAGTTAAGTTAAGCACGGTTTTCAAATGCATTTTGTAGAGCGAACGGCTGCTTCTGCCAATCCATTGAAATGTGGAGAATATGGAGGAGTAAACAAGAATTTAATACCTTCAGTCGCGAGTTCCGATTCTAGATTTGATGACTTTAAAAAGGATTCTAATTCATTACAAGCTCCGACAAAGTTAGTTCCGTTGTCGGAAGTGATGGACTGTGGCTTGCCTCTACGAGATATAAAGCGGCGCAACGCAGCTAAGTACGCCTCCTTGCTCAGCTCTGAAACAAGCTCCAGGTGTACTGCTTTCACTGCCAAACATACAAAAATGCACAGGTAAGCTTTGATAATTCTACAACCGCGCCCTTTTTTATTGACTTTATACACTGGCCCAGCGTAATCGACTGAACAATGCAAAAATGGAAATTCAAGTTCTGTTCTAGATTTAGGAAGTTGTCCCATGATTGGCTGCACACTTTTACATTTATGACGGAAACATGTAACGCATTTATTTACAGTTAATCGCGCAAGATTTCTGCCTCCTAGGGGCCAGTATGTTTGGCGTATGTTAGCGAGTAAACAGAGGGGACCTGCATGTAACAGATTGAAATGTTCTTGATGGAATATTAATTTAGTAATGTGATGTTTACCACATATTAAAATTGGATGTTTCTGATCGAAACTATAAGGAGAATTATCCAATCGCCCTCCTACTCTAATGATATTGTTAGTATCTAAAAAGGGAGATAGAGATAGGAGACGATTTTTAGCTGGCAGAGTTTTGCCTGCTGACAAGATGGGATACTCTTCAGGAAACATTTCGGATTGACTTTGTTTTAAAACTGTAAACAAAGAAGATTGAATTTCTTCTTGAGTTAAACTGCCTATTACTTTATTATTTGGATTTTTGCAGTTAGAAATAAATCTCTTTATGTAGGCTACAATGTGCAAAAGACGATTGAAATTCGACCTTTTATGTATAAGAGAGGAAATAGAATTTTCTTCTGTATGGGTACTAGGCGATTGAATTTGAGTAAGATGACACACTACCTCGGGTAAATCTCGTCTCTCGTTGGGCATGGTAGGCCATGTATTTTCAGAACTTTGCAAGAATTTTGGCCCGGACCACCACAGCGCCGAGGAGCTGATAAGATCAGCCTTCACCCCGCGAGAAACGAGATCCCAGGATTGTCGAGAGACGGTACATAGCACCACGGGCTACCGGCAGTTATTTCGTTTATCTCGTTGACACGATTGCGTACAAAAGGCTTCAGTCGCTGTACAGACATCTGCAACCAACCTAGTACGATGGTAGAGTCGCACCAGAACCTACACTGAACCTGCAAACGCAGAGATTGTAACACTTTTGAACACAGTCTTGCACCTAGTAATGCACCGCATAATTCTAGGCGTGGTATAGTCGTAGGCTTTATCGGAGCGACTCTATTTTTTGATGCTAATAGCTGAACATGCACTGTGCCTTCATTGTTTATAGAGCGGGCATAAATACAAGCTCCATAGGCTTGCTCAGACGCATCTGTGAACACATGTAATTCAACATTTTGATATTGATTTTGTAAAACCCATCGAGGTATTTTTACGTCATTTAAGTGAGAAAGTTTACTAGAGAATGAATTCCACTGTAATTTAATATCTTCCGTAACTTCAGTGTCCCAGTCTAACTTCAATTTCCACAACCTTTGCAATATTATTTTAGCATTGACTATAGTGGGACCTACTAACCCCAAAGGATCGAATATTTGGCTAATTACAGACAGTATGTGGCGTTTCGTAATTTTTTCATTTAAATCAATATTTATAGAGAACGATAGAACGTCTACGTCACACAGCCAGTGTAAACCTAGTGTTTTTGAAGGCGTGTTTTGGTTGTTGTCATACAAATCGAGAATATTTTGAGAATCAAGATTATTGCCACAAACTTTCTGTAAGATGTTCAAATTATTTGATTGAAATTTCCTCAAATTAAACTTGGCCGATGAGAGCACAGAAATTACCCCCTTGGTTTGTTCAATAACACCCTCTATTGTGTCTCCGCCACTTAGATAATCATCGACATAAAAATCGTGAATTAATGATTCTTTAACTCTATTGTCAGCGACTGTGTTGGATAGAGAGGTAAGACACTTGGTCGCTAGATAAGGTGCAGAAGCGGTGCCATATGTCACTGTTTTTAAGGTGTAAATTTTGATAGGCTGGGAGGGGTTTGAACGAAATAATATTTGTTGAAGGGGTCTCTGACTAGGGTTTATCTCTATCGCACGGTACATCTTTTCAATGTCCCCTGAAATCACAAACTTATGCTGTCGAAAACGTATTAAGATGGACAATAAGTCATCTTGGACTGTAGGGCCAATCATCTGGATGTCATTTAGTGACAATCCAGAAGTAGTGACAGCGGAAGCATCGAATACTGTACGTAAGTTGGTGGTAGTGCTCGTTTCACGTAACACACCATGATGTGGTAAGTAATAGTTAATAGTTATGGAATTATATTGACTTAGAGACGATTTATTTTCTGACATGTGTCCTAATTCTTCGTACTCTTTTAAAAATTCAACAAAGCGTTGCTTAAAATTAGGATCTCGTTGAAATCTACGTTCTAGAGATAAGAATCTAGTTTTAGCCATATAATACGAGTCGCCCAGTTCCTGAGGATCTCGTTTCAGAGGCATCGTAACTACAAATTGGCCTTCCTCGTTACGGAACATTTTTTAGCTAATACTTACTAGCTAAAAAATGTTCCTCACAAGCACGCTCCTCCCTGGTTTGAGAGTATTTGGAATCGATGGAATCTAACTCCCAAAATCTGGTAAGATCATCGTTTTGACTTAAAAAATGACACTGATGGGCATTGGAAGCGACACGCGGAACGTAGCCTGAAATTACCCAACCTAGCCGAGTTTCATAGAGTTTGGGTTGGTTCTTTCCTAAATCAATTAAGTTATTGCAGATCACATTCCAGTATGTTTCTGCGCCTACTAGGATATCTATGGCTGCTGGGATATTGAATTGGGGGTCAGCAAGCCGAATACCAGTAGGTATAGGAATCGATTCAATATTAATTAACATTGAAGGAAGTGACTTAGTGATTTGAGGCACAATAATGCAGTCTAGGTTTACCTGATAATGACTACATTTTGATTTTATTTTTATATTGCAAGACTGTGACGTGTTAATATTCTGATTGCAAATACCTGTGACCGTGGAGGCCGACGTGCGTCTCGACAATCCCAGCTTACCGCAGAGGTCTTGCGTTATGAGGTTGGCAGTGCTCCCGTTGTCCAACAGGAGCCTGGCGTTATGTGTGTTGCCCTTGTTGTCATACACCTTCACCAATGCTGTGGATAGAAGCACATGCGATGACGTAGTAGGCTGATTTGAAATTGAGGAAGCAGATAGTGTTACATTACTACTGTTTTGCAAAGTATTTGTGTGTAGAGCAATATTCTCACTAACAGGGATAGAAGTTGTTGGGGTTGAAAGAGATTCACCTTTTTCCAGGTGCAACAATGTGCTGTGTTTATACCTACAGTATCGACAATGTGACATTCTGCACTTCACATGTGAATGACCAGGCCGTAGGCAATTTAAACAAACCCTCAACTCTTTAGCCTTTGATATACGGTTCTCTATTGTTAAATCTCTAAATTTTTTACAGTTAAAAAGGATATGGTCACTTTTACACAAAGGACATCTATTAAATTGTTTATTTTGAACATCAGATCCACTATTGGTAACCACAACAAAACTTTTTGATTTTTGTTGATCGTGTTTAACATGTTTTGACTTATTTTCTTCTATGGTTTCCAACAAATCAGCTCTGTTACTCAAAAAGGTAGTGAATTGTACTAACGTGGGAGCTTCAGATAGCGTATTTCGATGTTCTTCCCAATGTCGACTAGTTATCGAATCCAACTTGGTAGACATCATATGTATGATCAAGGTATCCCAATGTTGGGTAGGCTGTTTAAGTGAAGAAAGTGCCCTGATATTTTTGTTTGTAACGTCAAGAAGGAAACGAATAGATCGACTTGATTCTTTGGATATTGATTCTACGCTAAACAAAGCTTGTACATGATTGTTCACCAATAATCTAGTGTTGTTATATCTTTCACACAATAAGTTCCAAGCAGTTAAATAATTGTTATCAGAAAAATCTATATTTTTTATTATTATTGCAGCACTCCCTTGAAGGGAGGCGCGCAAGTAATGAAATTTGCTTATACTGCTTATATTATCATTGTTATGTATCATTGAAACAAAAGTATCTCGAAACTCAAGCCAGTGCATATAGCTTCCACTAAAAGTAGGTATATTTATTTTGGGCAAATTAAAATGGTTGTTAGAATGATCACAAGCACCTGACCTGCCAGAGCCTGCTGCAGAGCCAAAGTTGGTGCCGTCGTCCCGCTTGGAGTTGTCAGCAATCATTCGACGCGCACGGGAGACCAGGAGGTAGTACTGCTTTTCGAACAGCTCGCGATCTGCGTACTGCTCTTCCGGGGAATCGCACAATGCCTCTAATTCATTCTGTAACGTGTCGAATTCCTGGTATAAGTTTTCTATTTTAGACAGACGAAAATCCAACTCAGTGATATGCAAGTCACTTAATTCCTGGTAGGGAGTAGCCAATTCTAAGAAATTTTCAAACTGAGTTAATTTTGTTTTCTTCATAGAACCTTTAGTTTTCTTTAATCTTTTTATTTTCTCAATATCAGCTTTAGAATTCTCAGCCATTACGTTAAATTATTTAAATATGCAATAAAACCGAAATAAAAATTTAATAAAGCTATTAGGTAGCTAGCACTAAAAAAATCAGCTTAAAAAGCACTCAAAATGTGTAAATAATCGTTAAAATACAAAATAATGCATAAAACTATTATAACACTGTCTTCGGAATGCTATTATAGCGTTAGCAAAAGGCAGATTTGCGATAAGAAACAGCTGAGTGGCCGAGCGGACTTTGACCCCAAGCAACACGTCAGTTATACAACGACCGTTTGAATTTATGAATGGCTATTTTAGCATCAGTGCATATTACTCGTATCCTCCTAGTCATCCTTCTAGTTAAACTTGGCATCTCCCTTAAGTAAGTCATAGTCTCATATATAGTGAAAGAAACTCCGTTTGAAATGCTGTCCATAAACACCTCATATTTATTCTTTTGCTCTATTTACACTCTCGTTAACACTAACTCAGCGTGCATATATATTTATAAATATATAATATATACCAGGAAATTCATTCTATTATTTTATTACAGATCGGGAAGAAGAATTAGAAGCAGTTAAAGAGCCACTCAACGACAAAATTTAATAAAGATTTGATATACAAATTACACAAATTTATTTAACCTCAAATTAAGCTAATTATTTGTTTGTGACAAACATACAAATATATATTATATACACTTATGTAATTTTAGCTATATCCAATTTTTTCAAGCACCTGTAGTGCTTGGACGCCTAAATATATCATCATGCTCCAATATTATCCAATTCCAACATTACATACTCGTACATACATTTCAAACTGATAACCTCCGTTTTTTCGTCGGTTGAAAATATTGTCAAACTGATGTTGTTATACAGAGTGTAAAGAAAACCCTGTCCGATCTGAAAGAGGTATATAGGTAGGTAGGTCAATTACATTATCAAAAAAAAAATATTTTTAATAAAATAAGAAAAATATCGTAGTTTCTAATGCCTCATTTTAGTACTAAAATTCAGCAACTTCCCCTTAAATCAAGCAAATATTTAGAAATTTATGTATCAATACACATAAAATAATGGCATAAATATGTTTGTATTAAGCTACCAAATAATGTCTTTGGCGATCGCACAGGGTTCTATTTACACACTATATATCCTAAATTTTTACTTAAAATGAAAAATGGTAAATGAAACCCATAAAAATTTTTAAATACCTATGCAACGACACCCCACATGACATTATTTATCAATACATTTTTTTAAAATGTTGACAATATGGCGTATGGTGGTTTCCATGGTGGAGTCTAATAAATGTCCGTCAAGACGCTACGATGCCACGGACAGACACACGGGTACACAGATACACACCTGAAACTTATAACACCCCTTGTTTTGCGTCGGAGGTTAAAAAAAAGACAGCTAACTGATTGATGCTGCTAGAATTGTGTGTATATTTCAGTTACTTTGACAGAATTCTTGCCTGGGTGAATTTCCCTGATATAAATACGACATTTGATTTACCGATTTATATCATAAGATAGCAAACAAGCAGATGGGTCTCCTGATAGAAAGAGTCAAACATCGCCTATAGACACCAAAGGTGTTAATAGTGCGTTGCTATCTTGTGGCGAGCTCTATAGGCACATGCATAAGTTAACCGGCTACCTTACCCTCCAAACCGGAACACGACAGTGACAAGCACTGACGTTGTTCCTGCCGTAATAGCGCCAGTGTTTTTTTTAACCAGTCATCAAAATCTCGACTTTATATTGAAAAAGCACTTTTTCCAAAATATTTCGCCAACGATAACACCCAAATACAGAAATACGGGGATGACGGTATTAAGTCTTGCGATCCCGCAATGCACTCTCCAAAGTTGATCCGATAAAGACCGATAGACTAGCCACTCTGCATCGATGAGCCATGCTCTGGAGTTATTTGGCTACTAGATCATCGTCGTTTATGAACCTCTTGGCACGCCTCTCTATCGCCTCAAGCGTCTCCAGCTGGTATTTGGCGGATCCATCCTAGAGGTGAAAGCAGTATTAAATGCACACAAGCTTGTACTTGACGATTATACGATAACGATTGAGCAACTGTCCCGGGCTGAAATACTGTCTCATCTTCACCAGAATACCAAGCTTTTTTGAGGCAACTTGGGCTTTGGATTCGATGTACAAACTAAAGTTGAGAGTAGGCGCTAAGGTACCATACCAATACCAAACCATATAAATGTATTCGAGGTGGTCAGTTAACGGCACGGACATACACTGAAAAGACGAAGACAGGTGGAATGGACTCAGTTTAGCGGCGAATTGACACGACTGGGCCTTAGTCACATTTTTCAACCCAGATTGGTCAAGTTTATACTAGATGGGCATTGCTTCAATCGGAGGCTGCCTGTAAGGACAGGTTCATATTTTATTGATTCAGGCGTTACTTTGCGGAAATCCATTATTAAAAGGTGAAATTAATTAAATTTGCTATTATCCGCGAACTATTATTCTATGTATCCTCCGTGATGGTACCGAAAAGAGAGACGTCGGTTTAATAAATGGATTGGACTCACCGATGGTTCCAATCAAACGAAGACCCCAGCGGCACACTTATCCGCCCACATCCACCACACTTTTACAACCACGACCACGCCGGCACCAATCACAAAAGCACACAATTCATGTACGTACTCAACGCACGTTTCACTTCGAAACCGAAGCATCTTCAGGAGAAACGAACACTACCTCACTCTACGTGAGTGTAAGTAATACTGATTCGCGCCGGTGTTTGACGCGCTTTTTATTCTATTCGCAAAGTGTGACCAGCCCAAACGCTCTTTTGTAACAGGGGTGAATTTGAAAGATTTATTTGTTCATTTAACAATTTGATTGAACCGTTATTATGTTTTATGATCTCTAACTGCTCTAATATATTTAATTTTAAACCCTTATCACACGTATGTAATACTTCAAAAGTATGATTCGCTGTTAAACTATGACCGGTTTCTAAAAAGTGTTTAGCAAAATGAGACTTATCGGGATGTTTATTTTTAAAGGCTGATATGTCTCATTTTCCCGATTATAATCCCGATAATTCTCATATCGTAAATCAAATATTCAGTTATACCTATAAAATATTTCTATCGAATATGTAACAGGATTTTTAAAGAAATTTATCTATGGCTCATATTTTCTACCGATAATACGATAATAGCAAATCTTTAGCGTTTACCGTGCATATATGTCGATATAACCACATCACTAACGTCTGAACGTATAATATTAATTTTCCTTTTGTATTTGGCAATGAATCGCGTAATTCTTAGCAGCTCGACGTGAAGAATAAAGTGCGTTCTTTAAAGCAAATTGTTAGCGAAATATTTTAGTTTTGACACAAAATACGCTAAAAACATCGCATAAACACGTGTCCCAAAAATGCCGGATAGTAATTACAAGAAAGTTCCCGTTTCAGAAATACACAACGGTAAATTTATATTTTCTATAAACAAATTTATTATTTAACTATTTTATTTGTAACAAAAATAATTTATTTTGAATTTTCTACTTCTTCGGTTACTCGCGTTATTATTAATTACAATACCGCCCCGTTGGTCGAGTGGTGAGCGACCCTGACTACGCAATCAACGGGGCTCGGGTTCAATCCCCGACGGGGACAAGCATTTGTGTGATGAGCATAAATGTTTGTATTTCCGGGTTTGGGTGTTTATAAATATATTCCAGTATTTATATATGTATTTCTTATATAAGCAAATAATTTGCTTACTTTGGGGTTAGATCAGTAACTATAATTTGTCCCGTAAAAAATTATTTATTATTTAATTAATATTATAATATTACCGGGCGTAATTCCCGGTTCGGACAATTAAAAAAGTATTTTTTCAGTTTTCTAACAAAGTTTTCAAGCATAACCTCACCAATTAATTTGCTATTTTTATTTAATAACAAAACATCAACATTTTGCACATTCAATTATCACTTAATTTATTAATAATTAATATGTATATATAACTTATATTTTCAGAGAATAATTAGCCTTTGTGGAATCCAGAAGCATTAAAAACTTCAGTGCTTCCCTATAATTCATGTTTCAGGTTTTAATTTAGCACTAAAGACTTTAAGTTACCTATACATATAAATAATTAATATTCATTTTAAATTATTCAATGGAATAAAAATATTTGAGAAAATTATTGTTGTAACCCAAAAGTTAAATGACAATATGGTTTATTGTTTTCGGTACCTAATATCACACATTAATATAATTATATTTGTTCAGTTGTTATTGGTAGTGCGAGGCTATATGTACTCAGTTTATATCAATTTACCGTAAATTACTATAGTTCAAGAGTTCCACTAGTAAATAAATTCAGTTTGAGTATTATAAAGTTAGAAAATATCTTCATGCCCATATCCCCAAAGAGCTAGGCAGAGGTACAAAGTGTACCCACAAGAAGCCAAAGATAATGTCTTAGTTCCACACAATGTCATAGGTGGCAAGCCTATTCGTTGCCTCAGTTCTTGAGTGGCCAACCGACCATTGAGCAAATTTTACAGGAAACGTGTTTTTCCCTTCTCGATTTTAATTATGAGAAAAATTTGAAATGATTCATGATAATTGGTTGATGTGTCATGTATTTATATGTCATATGTAAGCATTAAAGGGTCATTTTTGCAATTATTTGTGGTGGTTGACCAAAACGGCTCCGATAAAATTTAGAAACTGGATATTGGCCATAGTGACACGGAAATAGCCTGTGAAACATATTTTATAGTTCAGTGCTCGTATGTCCAAACGACCATTGTTTACCATATACAGCATGTTCATGAATATTATTTATAAAATTAACTTAAATCAAATAAATTGTAATTAAGCAATGTATCTTTAAAAATAGATCTAGTTAGAATTTAGAAATAAGGGTTACTTTTAAGGATTTTATGATAACAATAGGAAAAATAATATTTCGTTTAGAAAATAAATAACTACTATTCTAAGCATTAGGTACATCATTTTTGATTTTAGAATTTAAGTGTTGGAAAAAATTATTGACTAAATATTTTTACCGACTTCTCAAAAGGACGTCAAAGTTATTCGAGGGCGTATTTGTAAATAAGTATGTATATATATATATATATATATATATATATATATATATATATATATATATATATATATATATATATATATATATATATGTATGTAATGTATATCTAATTTTTGTGTGACCCTTTACATAGCCTTAACGCATGAACAGATTTTGATGTACTAGATGTGGTTAAGGTTTTTATTTACTTAGTGTCATAGATTATGCTATGAACAGCCAGTGGATTTACTGCTAGGTACTACATCACTAAATATGTGAAGTGAAGGGTTTTTAGCTGATTGTCCAATAGGAGGATAATATTTTTCAAGAGTATGTTTGTATACTTGTGTATATACTTGTGTATATATGTACGCATGTCTAAATTTTTTTGACTCTCACAAAAATAATTGCATCCCGCGGTTTAACTCATTGTGCTACTGTGCTAAATAGTTAAAATACAATCGGGGATTTACTTTCGCTAATAATATACGTGCTTGTTTTTTGCTTATAATATAGTTGTTTTTAGAATTAGGGCTTCAATAAATATGAGACAAAAAATCAGTAAAAAATATTTCATAGAAATAATATTAAGAGTAATTATAAGGCTAAGTTTGTTAGGTTAAACAAATGTAAATATGGTAGTGACAAAGTCTGATAAATTTTTGTAGAAATGTAGATTAAAAAGGACTCTTGGTGCGGCTACCTGAGTGGAACAATGTTACACATCTGTTTAATTTTTATTGTTTTAGTTGAATAGATCTTTCGAACCGCGTATCGTTTGTTTAAGATATTTATGGGGTAGCTATAGTAAAGTTTGTCCTTTTTCAGACTGGAGCAGCTTAAATAGCGAGAAACAGACAAAAGTATTCAAAAAGGCCGGTTTAAAACACGTGCAATGTCAAGTATTTACTAACAGTTGATGAGTTCCGTACCCAAAAAATAAAGCGGGATCCCATTAATTAGACTTCGCTGTCCGTCCGTTTGTCTGTCTGTCTGTCAGATATTGGATTAAAATATTAAAAAAAGTCTATCAAAATATGTCGCAGTAACAAAGGTCAGACGATTTTTGTTGCAAACAATGTTGTAAACCGCCGGTGGAGACTCATGTGTAGGGCTAGTATCTAATAGTGTGGCTCTCGTTTTATCGTCATAACCAGTGGTACCAAATTAAAAATACGTCTACACATATACATAACATATTCATTTTATTTGTGTGGTTGGCAATAAATCCCGTATCTCTTAGCAGCCCATCCTAAAGTATGAAGTACGATCTCTTAAAATGCGGTAATCGTATATTTTTTGCTTCTAGCATATCTGTTAGGGCTAGTAGTCGAAGTATGGTTATATCTAGTTTTAACCGGTTAAGTATTAGGTTAAGTTTGGTTAGAACTTTAAAATTCTATGATTAGTTCTAACTAACTAGGTGTATCGTCGTGCTACTTTAACGTAACATATCTACATAATATTAAAGAATTGCATAGGTTAAGATTGCTGGCGAAATATTTTAGTTTCGTTCATTAAAAAAGATTTACAATAAAAAGTATATTATTTACAGTTTTGCAAAATTAAAAAACTGTACATTTTTAGCAAACCTTAGATTTTTTAACTCTTTATATAACCGGTGTACATTTTTTTTCATTTTTGAACTTAAACTTCTCTATGGCGTTTCGGAAAAAATTGAGAGTAAAGTTTTACGATACACGCACACACCCTACAGCCAATAAACGACACAAAGAAGTTAGCTGATATTAGAATGCACGCGGACACCGGCAGCCAGTGACACGAAGTTAGGTGATATTACAACGCAACGGCGCACTGGCAACCAGTGACACGAAGTAAGCTGATATTACATTATTAAGTAAGGGCTTCATGGCACTAGGAAACCAGGCCGCGACAGAAGTTGAAAACCTTATATAATCTCGTAAAGCAAAGGAAATTCATTGGTTTCATTCTCTGCTTCTAGGACTTCACTCAAAAGGCTTATACCACACCTATAATAAGGATGTTCGTACATACTTAAACTGATTTTTTAACTACACGAGAATGTTAATGCAATCATTTAACTTGCCTTTTGGAAAAAATAAAAAAAATCAATGAAGGGCATTGATACTCCTATGCGAGCTTGTATGATATGATTGTACTATCCTTTAGCTGTACCTGCGTATATGGTCCCGAAGATATAAGCGCGCTAAAACCCTTTGACGTACCAACAACTGCACGTTAAGGCACACGCAGGCCGAATGTTTGCAATAATAGCCTATAATAGCCGGGCACATCTGCATATATCGCGTCATTGCGCGAAGCTTTGTGACGATAGACTCAAGCGCGGCCGCAGCATTATATGTCTGGCTGCTACAACAAATGCATGGGGACTGACGGCAGCCGCTTACATTTGGCTACACTTGCTCTGGATGCGCGCAGCCAATAGGCTGCGTTCTATCAGGCGCATTGTTTGAGGCTGCCGCAGGCGGGAGTTCTTGGCTGCTTAGGGCGCGGGTTCTCATAAAACATCATATTATTTTTGTCTGGCTGCCGCATTTCGGCTGAGTAGCCTGGCTGCCTAGTGCGCGTTGATATTACGTACGTACACGTACACTGGCAGCCAGCGACATGAAGTTTGCTGTGTGGCGGGATGGCAATACCACATGCATAGGTCTACCTGCTACATTGCTATCCAAACCGGAAAACGTCAATGACTAGCATTGACGTTATTGCGGCAAAAATAGGTAAGGCGGCGATACCAAATACTCGGGCGAGACATCGCAGAACCTTTAATCTAGTATTACCGGTGGTAACCAATTGGTCGCCTTTTACGACCTGTCTAGTAGAACGGTAGTTGGTCTATTTTTCTAAGGAGCTCAGAACAACACAGGGGGGAGAAGAGGGCAACTAGTAAATTTTTGAGAAGGCTAGTACCCAGTAAAGACACAAAATATTGCATAATTAATTAAGTATTCCGTGGTAAAGGTGATAATATTATAAAACACGCTTTTTAGTATCTATCAGCAATTATTCCTAATTAATAATACATACACTTTTTGTTTGGCGTCTTCATATAGTAAATTTTTACCTTATGCTTCAAACATAAGGTTGTTTTTAAATATAAGAACTTTATCGTTTTGGCTTGCACCAAATATTCCACTACAAATGGATGTGTTTTTTTTAACTTATATTCGACCTGTTTCATTTTGCTGATATAACTGGTATTTTATACAAACAATATCTATATTTTTCCAACTTACAGTGAGTCGTAGATAATAACTAAATATAAATATGCAAGCAAGGTTTTTGACGTGAATAATTCTATAAATAAGCTTTTATAGTGACGGACATTTCAAAGAAATAATGATAATAAAATAGGGGGAAGAGTTTGGTGTATAATAAAGAATTTACGTACAAGTACGCATTACGACACTTTCGAAGCGTGACATACCTAGTGATATTACGAAATCAAGATTATCATCAGTTATACAATATTTTCAACCGATGACAACAACGGTCCTACGTATTCTAGTAAAATTGCAATAACACAACTTTACAGGAGAGCGGATTAAACGTTCTATAGCTTGTAATTTTGACATAAATCAATAGAGGTACCTATTTCAAAATTTGTAATTTTGTATTCGAATATAATATGAAAGACTGCATTATTTGACTTTATTGTTTTTTATACTTTACAAAATAGCGTGACTTGCACTGATGTAGCTTGTTTTCTTAACCTTGATAGAGCCAGTAACTGTTGTAAGTAAACACTTATACCAGTATATTATAGTGTACTTGTTTGTACAATTTAGGAATAGGAATTTGTTGCATAATTTAGGAAAATTGAAGAAAATTACCTTGTTTAAACGCAATATTTAATCTATTGGACTAATATAAATATATACTATTAACGAAACTATTTTCTTGTTTTTCTAACCTTGGTCAATGACTTTTGTAAGCCACGAACTTCTATACGCCGTGCTCGGGTGTCCGTACTAAACATTATTGAAAAATTAGGTCAAAATTTAAGTACCTATTTTTATACATATTTGGTATCAGAGTTGAGAAATAAACATCGTCCTTCAGTATGTATAATCTTTTACTTTTTTTTATATTATGTCGTTTGATGAATTCATGACAATATAAAATAAAAATATAAGTTTATTTTTTATTTTTGTTTTCCTGTACAATTAGTTTTTGTTGCTCGCTTTTAAAAATATCGACAATAACACTAACTACATCACTATTTTAATCGTTGCATATCAATTTTCTTACATATTTTCGTATTATTTAACTCTACGTGAGCAAACTGGTCGCATAATGTGTCAGTTTTAATAAGAAATACGACAAATAAACATCGCACAAGAACCTGTCCTACAACATGTCGGATAATAATTATAAAAAAGTTCCCGTTTTGGATATATACCATGGTAATGCTTTTAAGATTTATTGTTTAGCTGTTGTCAAAAATACTAATTTTAAATTTCATTTAACTATTTAAATTATTATAATGTCTCGGCCACACTTGCGTCTGTCGTCACAAAGCTTCGTGCAACGACACGATAAATGCAGATGTGACCGGCTATTATCTGCTATTATCGCATACATTCCGGACTGCGTGTGCCTTAGCGCGCTAATATTTTCGGGAAGGTAAACGCAAGTGCAGCCGGGGCATAAGATGAAATATTTGTCAAAAGTGAAAAATGTGCGCAAATTATATATGTATATATACGTACTTATCTAGTAAATTTTTGATTGAATGTATGTGGTCAATACTAGAACATACTCTTGTGAAACCGACTTGTACAACTGGTTGCCATTTATCTAGTCAATTACTATTTTTTTATATCATAAGATAGCAAACAAGCAGATGGGTCTCCTGATGGAAAGAGTCAACAATCGCCTATAAACACCAAGGTGTTAATGGTGCGTTGTTATGTTGTGTCGAGGTCAAACGCTACATGCATAAGTTTACTGGCTACCTTACTCTCCAAACCGGAACACGACAGCGACAAGCACTGACGCTATCGCGGCAGGAATAAGTAAGGCGATGGTACCAGACCCGGGCGAGACAATGCAGAACTCTACCACCTAGTGATTCTACACGGTATTACTTTTGCAATAATTTTGTAAATATTTGATATCAGACTTATTGGTCTTTAGTTTTCTAGGTTTTCTTTGTCATATGGTTTTTTGAAGTGAAAACTTCTTTAGGCGCGTTGAGCGTTTTGGTAGAGGGTAAAATCCTCGGTTCGCGTCACCGACATGCTAATGATAATAGTATATCTATAGCTATGTTTTGCATATAGTTTTAATTACTCTCAGCTTAATAGTTCCGTTTTCACTTCTATCGGCAGTCCCACGACTGCTACTGTTTTTTTGTATTTAAAAGTGCTACGGGTGATTTTACCTATTACTTTAGAATGTTGCGAATTATTAAAATTTCATTGAAAATCTTTGTTAAAATTGGGTTCAGTTCTTCTATATTTCCTTTCAGCATTTCATGTGTAATTTTATCTAGTCATGGGGATTATTCCAATTTTTTGGATTTAAATTGCTTTTTCAACTTCTCAAAATAAAATAACTGATTCTGGGTTAGCTTCATTAAGTGGCTTTGCAAGCACCCTGTTATAGTGGTATGTTGCTTTTGCATCTTGATATTTATCTCCTAATAATATACTTTAAATAATAAAGATGTAATGTTAGTAAATTTATGAATTTGTAGGAAGTAATCTTTGGATGAATAGATTTTCGAAATTATTTCATCAGTGGAAAGCCTCATTATTTTTGAGTGAATAAAGCTATATTTTATCCTCATTTTCTAGCGAGATTTGAAGCTACGATGACTATACCGTGGAAAACGATTAATTTATTAATAAGACAGTTAGGGGCTTAAACAATTTTTGTAATTTGTCTAGTTACATTTATATACCACAATAATGGAAACTTTAAGGATAATTACGAATATTTTAATGTCTTTCAGAAACATTTGAGGAACCGCCAAAATATGGATATGGTGTCAGACACATCCAAGGACTATTATTTTTTTTGTGCCTGTCAGTTTGCTACATGGCAAGAAGTCACCTAGGAGTGTCTATTGTTGCCATGACTGATAAAAATAGCACAGGAATCGATGATACAACGCTGGGTTGTGACAATGTCACATCGGATTTAAATGAAAATAACATAAGTGTAAAAGCTGATACTTGGACTATTTACAGGGTATGCGTTTTGACAGCTTTCATAATAATTATTATTCACTTTAGGTACGTACATAATGCATTTAAATTTATGTTAAATTATATAGGTATACCGTCGCCAGATTTATAATATCTACAGCAATATTATAAAGAGGAAACATTTGGTTGTTTGCAAGTTTGTTAAGGAAAACTTAATAATTAACTCAACAATTTTTTTATTACTAAAATGCTGCACTATCCGAAAGAAACATATACTATTTTACTAAACTAAATAAAAGAAAACAATGATTTTGGATCCAACGAACGTAGTCGTGGGCAACAGCTGGTTTGATATAAAATAAATGCATCATTAAAATCTTTGGTATCCGTCCAACCCGTCCGTGTCGGTCGAGTGGTTAGCGAACCTTATCACAAATCGATGAAGCTCGAGTTTTATATCCGACACGAACAAATATTTGTGCGGTTGCTCATCGCACAAATGTTTTTTCCTGTCGAATGAAAGTTTCTATTTCTGGGTTTGCATATGTATTATGTAGGTTGCAGTATTTATAATATGTATTTCTACACATGTAACACAAGCAAGTAATTTGCTTACTTAGGGATTAGAACAATTTCTGTATTTTGTCCATAAAAAATATTATTATTATTCAAAGGTCAGAGTATACATGTTTCAATTAGAAGAATTACATTTGATTACGGTGTTCGAAACAACTTATTTCGAAGAGTCAGTATTGATGCCAGAATTGCTCACATCGACTATTTAAAAGACATTTTTTTATTCTCGAAGAAGGTCAGAGTGTTATTTAAATGATTGAAATTTAGTAAAAGTAAAATAGAATTTTAAAAAGTAGTGTATAAGACATTTATTGGACTTGTGACAATAACACAGTATGCTCATGTTTAACGAAATAACTGACAAGCTTGTTCTTCATATTATTCATTAGTATTTTCTTATGTTTCATTATATAGCAATAAATAAATAAATATTCACGGGACAAATTACACTAACTGATCTAACCCTAAAGTAAGCAAATTATTTGCTTGTGTTATGGGTGTTAGTCAACGATACTAATACATAGAAATACATATATAAATACCAGAATATATATAATAAACACCCAAACACGGAAATATAAACATTTATGCTCATCACACAAATGCTTGTCCCCGTCGGGGATCGAACCCGAGCCACGTTGATTGCGTAGTCAGGGCCGCTAGCCACTCGACCAACGAGGCGGTCAATCAAGTTGACTTAGCTTAGACACTCTAGGTGTAAATTCGTAAAGCAGGAAGGTATTATTACATGCAATAATTTACCAACTAACCCTCCAAACTAGAACTTTACAGTGTCAAGCGTTCACGCTATTGTGACAGGAATAAGTATTTTTCGTAATTAACATATTAAAAATCAACTGAAAGTTACAAGTGAAACATTGAAACCTAAGATAAATATATATTACAGACGTATAATTGGCCAAAGCCTACTCAAGAAATGGTGCTTGGATCTTTCTTCCTCGGGTACAGTGCTGTGATGTTTCCTGCAGGTATTATTGGCCAGAAGTTTGGAGGAAAGCTGCTACTTCAAATTGCATTAGGTTTTAATGCTATAGTATCAATTCTAGCACCATGGATAGTAGCATGGGTATGTACTATTTCATAATTTAGTATTTTTTTTTTAATTTATGGAGTTATACTAATCTTGGCTCGTTGAGACAAAAATGATGTAAGGGATTTTTTCGATGCTAGCGCCATTTATTAGACTTTTGCAACATGAAGTTAGTCGATAAATCAGGTCATTTTTATAACGCGTATTTAATATCGATAAAATTTAATTTTTTTGTTGTTTATAGAAATAATGAATAACAAAGTACATCATAGGAATCTTGCGTTACAGAATAAGCTATATATACTTTTATGTATTAAAACAAAAATTAAATTAATATATTCCAAAGCTTTTTCCCCGTGTTGATCGGGGCTCCTTTGAATAATATACCAAATGTTGCTCTGATAGGCAAGTCAAAGTCAGATTCTAAAGTTGAAGCTCTCTCCTAAATCATAATGCCATAAGACATAACACTATGAAAATACGCAAAATACACTAGCCTAACTGTATCAATATTCGTTGTCTTATTTTTCTAATTAAATATGCAGGTGAACTCAATTTACTAGCCAGATTAAAACTTCAACGGGGTAATCCCCATTAAAGACAATTGTAATTCCCAATAATTTATTACTATCTACTATTTCTATTGATTCTTTATCTATTGATATATTAGTATAAAACTGGGTGACACTTTGAGGAGAAAATACAATGCATTTTGCTTTTTTTGCATTCAAAATTAAATTGTTTATGGTAAACCAATTTTTAGATCCGTAAGGGTCTTGTTTTTATCGTCGTAGCATTGCTGATTCCGTTTAATTTTAAATATAAGTGACGTATCACCAGCAAACATTACAGTATTTGAGTGATTCGAGATGACGAATGGAAGATCATTTACATAAATTAGAAATAAAAATGCTCCTAACAAGGATCCTTGGGGCTCACCTCGTGTTGGTTACGTGCTCCTTTGAAGAATAGACTAACTGCCGTTCTGCCAGGCAGGTCGTGAAAGGCGACTGACTGACTATGCGAGACACTAACATCGTGGTTACTAGGTGGTGGAGTTCTGCATTGTCTCGCCCGGGTCTGGTAATATTGCCTTGCCTATTCCTGCCGCAACAGCGTCAGTGCTAGTCGCTGTCGGGTTCCGGTTTGGAGTGTCAGGTAGCCGGTAAACTTATGCATGTGGCATAGACCTCGCCACAAGATAGCAACGCACCATTACATCTTTGGTGTCTATAGGCGATGGTTGACTTTCCATCTGCTTGTTTGCTATTTTATGATATAAAAAAAACACCCATTAATTGTTTAAACCCCTCAGAATTGATGCCATTAATATGAACTATTTGAGTTATGCCTTTCAAATTGATTATATTATATTTAGAGCATTTCCTACCACGCCATAATATTTTAATTTTCTTGATATCGTTTTGCAGTAAACACAATTAAATGCCTTGGAACGATCACAGAACACACCAATAGCATCATGTAAATCTTCCCAAGCCTCCAGAATATTTGACAAAAGCCATGTCCGTGTCAGTAGTAGAACAACCTGCGCCAGTTCGTAAAAGATGACCGACTGTTTATACGTGTCACTACCGTGTGACTAACAGTAGTAGGTATAGTTCTGCAACGCCTCACCCGGGTATTGGTTACTACAAATATAGATATATCAATATGTTTGCTACTATATTACATATATATCATTTTTTTATTGAATGAATAAAATTGTATCGTTACTTTTACTCAGGGTGGCTGGAAAGCTCTATGTGCATGTCGTGTTATACAAGGTGCAACGCAGTCTGGTGTGTATCCTGGCATTCAGACACTGTTATCGAACTGGGTGCCGGTTAGTGAAAGAGGCAGTTTCACCGGCTTCGTTCACGTAGGTAAAATAGTTCAATGCATCTTATTTAACATTTTAACAACTATTTGACTAAACTATCATTTATTTTAACTGTGTGGATGTTAGCATACTTAATAATATAAGACTTCCTTTTGTCGAAATGCTTCGCAATTTTTTTGAACCCTCAAAACTTGGGTTCAGATAATACTAGATAAACAAAATTCTTGGGATATTATATCAATAGTAGACTTATTAATTACACAAACTTTAAGTGCCGTTGCTTTTAAAATTTGGATGTTATTGATATTTAAAAAACCCCGATTTCGTCACTGACTCAGTCACCAAAAGAGGGGAAAAAGGGTTAGACCTACAACTTGTGCATACACACTTTCTTAATATAACCTCAAAATTATGCAAAAAGTTTGAAAAACTGACTTTTGGTTTTTTATTTTAATCTCCTACAAAAATATTTTTTTTCACGAAACTTGGTAAAAACTTGCATTTTTATATACCACATACATTGTATTTTTTTAAATTTAAATTATTAATTTTTTCTCCTTCCGCTCAAAAATCTTACCAATAGTACGTGCCCAAGTTCAAAGCAATGGAAAGCGCAATCGTCTGGGCTCCAATACTCGCACGTGCGCTGAGACCCGTCCAATTAGGAGTTTTTCACAATTTTTCAGATTTTTAGCCACTGTGATAGGGCACTTAATCCAGACTGCACCAATGCCACCTCAGCTCCGGCGTATGACACCGATCTTCACTACCTCTGGAGGATAAAAACCGATTCTTGTTACAGCGGAAATGAACTCGACTGTAGTAACTGAATCATCGAGCCCTGATATACGCAGCTGTGCGCATTTTGTGGGCCGGACGACTTTGACTACTTCCGAATTCAGACATTCACGAATCTTGCTAGCAAGTGAATCTGCTTTCTCCTCACTGGAAGTCCCAGGTATTTTCAGGATAGCGGCGCCAGTTGCTGCTCGTCTAATCGTACTGATTCAATACCGATGTCTGCAAGATTGACACCATTTTTTGCTTCGCTGATGGCTTTCGCGTATGTTACAACACTCTTCTCAGGCTTTTGCAGCAACGTAAGCGCTACCGCTGCTGATCGAGAAGTACGTATCTTGTATGTAGCCTGTTTAGGTTTTCCTAGTGCTTGGCATATTTCTGAATCGGGTACATACTTCTCACTTCTGCGAGTCATCGTAGACTATCCTTCATTGTCAGCCACCATTTCGTTGTTTTCCGGTGCTTGTATCTTACTCGTCTTTTAATTATTTTCTTTTTATTTCTTTTTAAGTTCGTGGCTTCAGTAACTAATGCTGAAACCGAATTCCCCACTCTCCTTCAATTTGACCCCGGCTGATTTTTTTTAGTATTCTCACTTGGCTCACTTACCCTACATTTGTCTGCAGCAAGTGATGGATGTATACGTTATTTTGGTGGAAGACGTGATTCTAGCGCTTCGAATCAAGCATTTATCATGGTTCCTATTTGAATTATTACCCTGTGGTCACGCTTGTCGTCATCTCGTTTTCCTTCGCGTAATGATGTTATTTCCTTACGGAGCTTCGCCATTTCTGCAAATATTCGAGCGTTAATGACTTCCACGTGCTCATATCTCTCATTCAATCGCAACAGTGCCTCGTCTTTTTTTCAAAGACTAGATGCTGCAGCTTCCTCGAGTTTTCTTCAGAGGTGGTGATACGACTGACTCTCTCTTCGAGGGCTTTTAACCCTGCTGCAGCTTCCTTAAGATGTTTCTTAAAATTGCCTTTTAGATGTTTTGAGCCTCGCTCTACTTTTTTAAAAATTGCCACGAGCTGTAGCATTTCATCTTTATTATCTTTATTCTTTATGTCATTCATGACATCCTACTTCACTTCTACAGGCACAGGACGCATTTAAACAAGAAGTCCTTGAGAGATGATATGCTTTAACTAGCTCAGAGGCTTCTGGCTCCACGCGCCTTCCGTTTCTACACTTTGCATCTGTCTTCGCGTAGCTATTAAAACTATTTTTGCCTTTTGTAAACCGCCGCTTTCACCTGTAGTATGTAGATGGTTCTCATGTGGCTCTTGGGCACCTTTCGTGCAACTGCATTGTCAGCATCTGATGAGTCCGAGCTATTGCGGTTAGCTTCTATGAATCTTGCTCGATTTTCTGGCCTCCAGAACTTCCCAGACATTGGTGAGACAGTATCAATGGGCACAGGTCGTCTAGATGCACTCGCTTCATTGAGGTTCATTACCGATTCTACTAATTTGGACTTACGTCGTGATTCTACCTTAGCGCACTTTTCCATCACACTAACCTTGTCACGCCTAATTGCCACCCAGATACGAGTGGGCTGAATGTGTCGGTAGTTGCCTCATGGACAGCTGCCGATACACCGAGGGATTCTCCCGTTCCACCGGTACCCTCCAGGGTTTTTGGTTAATTTAGCGTACTTCATGTTTCGGTTTAAATTTTAGACACTTAAGTGACCAGGTTCCCCTAATCATGCCCACCCTCGGCAAGTGTCAAACTTTGAAGTTCGGGCCCATTTTTATCGAGATTGGGCTTCCTCGTGACCCAAAAGTATACCGGTAAAACCAGTAAAACCGTTAGGACGCCCGTTTATGTCATATGCAAGATAAGGGCAAAACCCTACCTGTACACCGCGGGCATTGTAGCTCCAAGCTCCATTATGCATGAAATGCTCAAGCACACGAAAGCACTTTCTATATCACCTGTCCCTTCTTCTAATAAGATGAGTACCGAGAGTAGAGTAAACTATCCTACATCTTCGAATATTGAGTAGCGAAGATGTAAAATGTAGTTCATAATGTTTCTCCGCTTACTCCATATTGTCATATTGTCAGTAAAGTTATACATGAGTCGACTAATTTCAAAGGCAGAAATCTGTCCTTTTTTCAAAAATAAGATTTGGTATTGTTAGGTTTTCATTTAATAAAGTAATATTTTGCCCGATATTATAAATGTGCGAACTTGTTTTCTTGCACTGGCATCCCTAAATTTCAAAAACGTCTGTTAAATATTTTTAACAGACGTTCACTTTGGAATAGATACTCGAAGAAGCATGACGTCCCGAACAGTTGGCCTCCATTGATATCATTCTTGAACGTGCATAAATAATTTAAGGTAATGTATTTGATAAATTATATTTCATTATATATAAGTATAAGTATAAGGATAAATAGAATGTAGAATTAAAGAATAAAATAACGTTATTAGAATTATGAACAATGTGAAAAGAAAATACAAATGTAATATAAATTGATTACGTAGTTTCAATTAGTTAAGGCAGCTCTTAATATTTAATACAAGGGCGGAACCTGGCCGTTGCCATAGCTACTAAATTATATTCTCTCATGCACCACTTTTATTGCCAAATATAGGGTTCTGCCTACAATTCAGAAGTGTCATACCCCACGCTTATAAATGAATTAATTGTAAATATTAATCATTGGTAATAATACTAATAATATATAATGTGACATTCTCTCGTATGGTTAGTAAAAAGTAGACTTATTATAACTTTGCACACGCGTGCATTACCGGATTTAGAAATCTGTAAAACTTTTGTTTTATAATATTTTGCACACGTGCATTACCGGTGAAGTATGGTGATTTAGAAATATGTAACACCTTTGTAAATATTATAATATTTTTGCGCCGTAACCGTTTTATATGAAAAATATTTTATTTTTCTATGTTCTGTTAAAGCACCAAATATTATTTTTAAAACGATATAATTCACTATTTTTTTTTAAGACAATAACAGTTAATTTATTTTCTCCCCTTTTTCTACTGGTCCCAAAAAAAAACGGACGCTGATAGGACGGAGGTATGAAGAATATACTATGCTTTGTCGCTTTAAGTTTCAGATAATGCGACGTCGTTGAAGATCGATGAGTTCTCTGAAATGAATCACTCGTAACAGTGGAGTGGTCACAAGAACATGAAGGTGTTGAATAAGAAATAGTTGCAGTCCTAATAAGTGCTGTTGCTGTCACCAGAGACCGTTTTCCTCGTGTAAGCAGAACATCTTTTGCTACGGATATGAAGTAGAGCATGAGTGGAGAGGTAACTTACTTTGATGATTTAACAAGGAGGATCATTAAGAAACAGTCAGAATTCTCAATAAGGTGGTTGTGAAGCTGCGAACTGCGAATAGAGGTGACATGTAGGAACACTAATGCCTTTAGATATTTTACTTCCATAAATTAAAACTCCAATCGGTGTCAGTAGGCAATCGTCACCACCCAGTATTTGTTTATCTAACCGCCGCCTTTATTACGTTCAAATTAGGATAATAAATAAATGTTTTGTTTAAAATTAAGACTTTCCGTAGATTGGCATAATTTGATACAAAAGACAGAATTCTTTTAAATTTAGTTAGAGGGTAAAGTAACTATGAAGATCTCGTGTAACATGTTAGTGTCGTGTTTCTCAGACAGAGTACTTATAGACGATGATTCTGGTTATATCAGGAAATCAATATGTTTAATTGCTGTCTTATGATAATTAAAAAAAAATAGGAAACGGAAACAAATAATATATTTTTAGTAACTATTCCACTAGAAAATCCCTTGATTGAACCCAGAATAATCAGATTTATTGTTTTTTCCGTTTAACCTTGTTATAGAGCAATAGTTATAGTTAGTCATAATTTTAAAATGTGCTGCTAAAAGATGATTTTCAAAATAGGCGTAACGGGTGCCTTTTTTTTGTTTGCGAATAAAAATAACATCATAAAAGAAAAAAAACTTACAATTCCGCCAAACCGTTAGCAGTTTATCGGCAGACATATTGCTCTCTTATATATGACATTATTTTAGTTTTATAATATAATTTAACACTTCACTTTTCACTTCTACTTAATTTGGTTTTCTCTATTTAAATAAAAAACTTATAACATGGTAGTTAAAATATTCCATACGCAATAACTTCTAGCAACTACCTTCACACAACAAAAATATTATGTAAACAATGTGAGTTACGATAGCTGGACCATATTTCGGTTTCTATATCGAATTTTGTTTATATTGGAATATCGGTCTACAGCTTTGACGCATATTACAGTGAGGGTATAGTTAGGCAAAAAAAAAAAAACTAATATTTTTCTTAATACTGCAACTCTGACTGAAGCACACCTGTGGGTTTTTAGATTTTTTTATCTGTCCTAAAGACTTGCGTACACTCTATACTAGCCACATTTTACTGCATAGGTGCTCAGTGGTATATAAGTGATTAACAATGTCAAGTACATTTTTGGATCTATGAGTTCTAATGTATCATGTAGCCCGGGGCTTGCTTGACATGGTATTATTACAGCCAAGACTGATTTTAGGTCAGAGTATGAAAGTTCAGTTTACTAATTAAATTACTTGTAAATCTTCTACAATATCTACGTCAGGGTAGCTATTTTTACGAATCAGATTCCAAATTTGATAAAATTGGTGATAGTTAAAAAGAATAGACAAAATTTTAAAATAATAGACATATTGGCAAATTTTTACTTTTGATTGATCAAAGTATTGAAATTATAGTTACAGAGTATATATTTCTGGTGAGATTGAACAGTTGAGGGATAATTCTAATATTTAGGAATGAAACTCGTTTACTGTCAGCGATAAGTACTCTGTGCACCCCATTTTAAATATTTGTCTTAAAAGCAACTTCAACCGTGATTCAACTATTATGAAATTAAATTACAATGCATACAATGTTTGTATTTATAGGTCTATTTATAGGTCTCGTTATCTTGTCTCCTTAATAATTATGGAAAGGGATGCCATAAATAGATAGTGTAACGAGCATGAATAGCCATTTAGGTATTTGAAAAACAATTTAGCTACGCTACCACTATTGCCTTGTGACCCGACGGTACAAATTGAACTGCTTTTGGATGGGAGAAAACTAAGCAACGATGGTGTATTGCTACAGAGATTGCGTGAATTTAAAGCTATACCATACCATACCATACCATCTAGTAGTTTTCTTTAGTGTTCAATATATCATAAGAATAAAATATATATAAATACGTTTTTATTTGTAAGGTTGGCAGATGTTTCTTTTACTAAGCCCACAAATATATAATAGTATACTATGTGAGTTCAACATGGTATGGAAGCTTGTTACAAATGTCTGTATGTGGTATATCAACCGGAAGTAAAAATGTCTCGCGTGAACTCCTAGACACTCAATATACTAACTGTAGCATAGGTAATCGTTGTAGTTTGGTCAATTTTCACCACTTATGTCATTAAAAGCTGAAAATTGGCTATTGGCCCCATTTCGAATTGCATAGGATTTGTGAAACCTCACTTTCTTTAGATTTGACAGACAATAATAAGAATAGATAGAAATAATAAATAATAGCCTATTATATAATAGACGATAGCACAATAAATAAGTTAATTATATTAGATATAACGATTGCATTAAAGAGATATAGCTGTATAGGAAGAGAAAATTTCATTGGATGAAATAAGGAATAATATTAAATTTAAAATATTAAGAACATAAAAATTTTCTGCAGTACAATGGAGCCTATATTTTAGGTTAAATCCTTAGTAGTATATCGATGGAAACTCCTCGACGTACAATAGAGGACAAAACAAAAATGAAATCTGCTTCTCAAGTAATGACTTTTCATTTGTTTTTAATTAAAATCTGCAACGCGTATTGACCAGTTACAAATTTGTTACTGTGGCTAGTCAACGATTTAATCTCTCGCTATCCCACTACTTAAAATTTGGTTTGGTGCAAAGCCAAAGTAATGATGAAAGGCATTCGGATTCTTCGGATGCGTTATTCTATTAATTAATGCAATTTTTGTACGAGATGTCATTTTTTAATTTTCTTCAGATATGAAGAAAATTAGAGAATAGCTAGATTTTATAAGTCACCCACTATTATTACGTAAGAGGTCTGAGACACACGGGGCTTTACAATTGAAATAGGGGCCTTTCTCCTCGTTATAGCGAAAGAAGTCAAAATAATCATGAAAACTATTTTCAACTACAATGGCTAAAAGGGGGAGTTCTATATACTTTGCATAGATCTCTTTCAAGTATTACAGAATGATGCCAAGTTAAAGCTTAATATTATGTTATGATAAATTTAGTGAAAACGATTGTTTATTTCAATAGTAAAATAAATTAAAGTTAGTATTTAATGAAATACCCTGAGGATGCTTGTGTAAGCGAAACCGGTCGGAAATTAAATATAATATTATATTGTGAAACAGTACAAGTGTGATCAGCTAGCAAATATTGTGTTAAAATGGAGTTTCACCAAGTGCCGACGATAAAAAGTGTAGAAGTATTTAATGACTTTCCTTGAATTCATATCAGTAAATAATTAATATAAGAATTAATCGATTTTAATGAGGAAAGGTGAACATAAAAATATTTGAATGTGATATATGGTAGTGATTCGGGAGGATTACGATTAATATGATAAAACTGGTGTAAGACCCGGTGGTTACTGGTGTAAGACTCGGGTGTCGCAACAGTATTATGGGGGATGGTTTATTTAATGTACCTATGTAATTGATATGTATGATACTATGGTTTTGGTTGTGAGATACGAAAACTCGCTCCACTAACATAGACGGAGGATTACGTAATATACTTTGTAGTTCGGGAGAGTCACAACAGTATATTATGATGAATGGTTATGAAAAAAAAAGATCATTAAAATGTATGATTATTTAATTTATTTGGGAAAAATAAGTTAATGTTGTAAAGTAGATACATCTATTTGATAGCTATGAGGCCCTCAGCCTCAGCCGGGAGGACTTAAATATTGTGATCGTATAACATGAGAATAAGAGCCACGGGTGAAATAATTTGTAGAGTATTGAATAGACTCGTATTAAAAATAAATATATGATAGAATCTATATATTTATTTTTATTATAATATTAATCTTGACAGTTATGTATATTCTAGAATCTGCCAAATGTATCAAAAGAGTTTCTGATCTATGTAGTATAAAAAAAAAATTCTGGATTGTTTATAGAGTTGCTTATTTGATGAGCATTAAAGTTTATTTTAAAATTTTTTTACATCGAAAAATACCAATAAAATGCCAGAACAATTTAAAAAAGGAGGTTGTTTAAAGTCACTTTTGTAATTTAGTGATTGAAAGTACTATGTTTCTTTATAACTTTGAACTCGATTACCCTCACATGGTTTATCGAGTCTGTTGTGACATAAAATTGTTACTAGAGAATAGGAGAACCTTGAATTATATAAAAAAATACTATTTCTTTTATTAATTAATTAAAATATTTGACATAGTATAGATTTTTATTGGCTTTATTTCCACATTTTATCACATTGTTAAATGATTTTTTGTACAAGTATATGTATTAAAAATTATTTTTAATTTAATTAACGATTAATATCGTATTACAACTATAAATCATATTGATATAAGCATAAGTTTTGAAAGATCTGAAATTAAATTAAAATATATTTGGTTATAAAATTATATACTTGTTAAATTAAATACATGAAAGAAAAAAAAATTGAAATTGTTTTAAAATTTAACATCTATTTTAATTCTATGTTGATTTAATTATTAAATGTACAGCTGCTGCATGTAGATTTCCATGAGGCAACATTTGTAAACAAATATAATATATAATATATATTAATCGAATGAATTGTTATGGAAATGGGTATGAATAGGAAATGTGGTACATTCTACAAACGAGATTGTAACATAAAGACATACAGCAACGCTCTACCTAAAAGTAAACCTTTAGAGATAATTTATTTAATCAAGTGTTGGTTTTATTCATTAAAAGAATATTTCTCATTTGGAAAGGGAAATAAAACGAATTGTGAAAAAAAATTATAAGTATATAAAAATTTATAGTATTAAAACGTTATAATTCATAATAGCACTGTTAAATGGATATCGATTGTATTGTATTAAAGTAAACATTGTAAGCAAATATAAAAATGTAAGTGTAGACATATTTTAGATATTTTTCGCATAACATTATATTTTAATTGTAATTATTGATCAATCGTAATTATTGATTATTTAACTGCTATAATTTATTAGGTTTGCATGTATGGTTTTAGTCGCTAGTAATTATTAGTATACAAATATGTATCAAATTAGTGCATTAAATCATTGTAATTAGCTTTCTTGTAAATAGCTCCGCTAAGTAGATACTTGTTATTCATTGTATTGTATTAAAGTCGTAAGCAAATATGAAAAAATGTTGATCTTAGTGTAGACATACTCAGATATTTTTCACTTAAAGTTATTATAGTTCAATTGTTATTACTGATTATTTAATTGTTTTAAAATATCAGGTTTATATGTATGGTTTTAGGGTTTAGTGGCTAATAATTATTGGTACCTATATAAATATGGATAAAAAATTATTGCATTGCAAATTTTGTAAATTCTTGTAAATTCTTGTAAATTTTTGTAAATTTTGTAAATCTTGTAAATCTTGTAAATTCTTGAAAAAATTCTTGAAAATTATTCCGCTAACTGGATATCCATTGTATTGTATTAAAGTTGGAAAAAAATGTTGAGTAAGTATATTTAAAGATGTTTTTCGCTATACAATATAGTACAATCGCAATTATGGACCAATTATTTGTTATAATATATTAAGCTTATGTGTGGATTCAGTTGCTAGCAATTATTTATTTACAAATATATATAAAAATGTATTAAACATTGTTATTAATATTCTTGCAAATAGCTCTGCTAGGTAGATAAGCAAATAATAAGGAGGCCAAGTGTTAGGTTTTGGAAAAGAGCGTGCATGAGGACATGCACGAGGTCAGGATGGTCGAGTGTTAGGTTTTCATTTAATAAAGTAATATTTTGCCCGATATTATAAATGTGCGAACTTGTTTTCTTGCACTGGCATCCCTAAATTTCAAAAACGTCTGTTAAATATTTTTAACAGACGTTCACTTTGGAATAGATACTCGAAGAAGCATGACGTCCCGAACAGTTGGCCTCCATTGATATCATTCTTGAACGTGCATAAATAATTTAAGGTAATGTATTTGATAAATTATATTTCATTATATATAAGTATAAGTATAAGGATAAATAGAATGTAGAATTAAAGAATAAAATAACGTTATTAGAATTATGAACAATGTGAAAAGAAAATACAAATGTAATATAAATTGATTACGTAGTTTCAATTAGTTAAGGCAGCTCTTAATATTTAATACAAGGGCGGAACCTGGCCGTTGCCATAGCTACTAAATTATATTCTCTCATGCACCACTTTAATTGCCAAATATAGGGTTCTGCCTACAGTATGGTAACATTAAATATATTGAATTACAACGTATTATTTATTCATTTTGTAACAAATCTGGCGTTTTGCCATGCAAAATCCACATCAAAATCTGAAGTTAGTACCAAATCTAGAATTTTGTGATACTTATTAAAATAAAAAAATATTCTTCCATGTTTCCTTAGCGATAAAATTATGTATACAGTTTAACTTTGTAACTTTAAGGACTATCGGGAGCAAATAATCAGTTTTTTTTAGTTTGCCGAAAATTTACGAAAATTCAGATTGATACTTTTGAAATTAGTCGACTTACATAATATATTTCCCTTACCTAACCTAACTATGAATTGATGGGGCTCGGGTTTGATTCCCGATAAGGAAAACCATTTATGTGATGAGAATAAATGTTTGAATTCTGGGTTTTGGTGTTAAGTTATTATGTAACGGTATTTATATATGTATTTCTATGTAACAGTATTATTGACCCAAAACACAGGCAAATAATTTTATAACTTTTAGTTTAGATTCACTTGAGTAACTTGCCCAATGATATTCAATTAATAAAACAGCGTGCGATATGGGGATTGTAATATAATTGTAATATAATTTCTGTCCGCCCTCAAACGAGTTTCATTTTGAGAATCGGTTTGAATAGCGGTGGAGAGTTTATATTTAGATTTAGAAGTTTAAGCTGTACAGCAACATCCCACGAGATTAAAACCATGTTTACATATTATTAGTTACTATGGGCTTTACGTCGTACTAAATTGGTAAACTGGCTTGGTGAAGTGAGTCAAAACGGGTGTTTACCAAGGTTCTGCCGGATACCACCTTTGATTATGGCATTATTATAATAAATCAACCATATATATTTTTAATAAAATTACCTATATTAGCAGCAGTTTACTATATACCTCTTTTCGTCAGTGAATAAAACTATTATAGAAAATAATAATGAAAACAATAAAAGAACAAAAAGTAAATTAAAAAATAACATTAAATTTTTTCCACAGGATCCGCACTTGGTACCATAGTTGCGTTCCAGTTAGGAGGAATTCTTTCATACAGCCATTTTGGGTGGCCATCTATGTTTTGGCTTGTTGGAGTTGCATGTTTCGTTTTATTTTTATTATTAACGATTTTTTCCGCACCATATCCTGCTGCGCACAAATCGTTATCAATAGAAGAAAATAATTATATAATTGGTGATTTAGTAACAAAAGTTCAAACGGTATGTATTATAACCTAACAAGTTAGATATTAGGATTGCATGTGATATTTAAATTCGTATTAATTAATTTAAAAACGATCTGATTTTTTACTACAGCTTGCTAATTATTATTATAATTCAAGTGTTACTTTATCCTACACGTAAAGTAGAAATTTTTTTTAGTCGGACATTCTAAGTCTTTTTTTATCTATTCTTATTAGTTACCCGATTAAAGATTTTTCGAAGATAAAAAAGATAAACGTCTTGTCAAAACGAAGCTGTTCCCAAAAACTCAAGTTTGTTAAGAAAAAAAAAGTTTGTTCCTGGGACCACTGTCTAATATATGTATATTAAATTTTTGTTTATAGAAATCAGTTACACCATGGAGATCGATTTTAACATCTGTCCCGGCATGGTCTACATTTTGTACACATTTTGGAACCAACATATCATTTGTTTTTATGTACATACAAATACCTACTTATATGAATTCGGTTATGAAGATCAACATTCAAGACGTGAGTACGCTGCATAATTGGGTTTCTCCGAAATGGTTTTAATGATTTTGCCAATATTTTGTATTAAGATAGTCTTAAATAAAATAAAATTGATCTTGATTGATTTCACATCCACCCACTTGACCGCTCCGTCATTCGAATGGTTAGCGACCCTACGCGATCGACGGGTCTCGGGTTCGATCCCCGACAGAGACAAGCATTTGTACGATGAACATAAATGTTTATGTTTCCGGGTTTGTATATATGTGTGTGTGTGTGTGTGTGTGTGTGTGTGTATTTCTATGTATTAGTATCGTTGACTAACACCCATAACACAAGCAAATAATTTGTCCCGTGAATATTTATTTATTTATTATTACTTACATCCGTAATAATCCGTTGTCTCATGAAAAAATATCATTCTAGCGAAACTCGGTCGCCCAGCTAATTCTAATGATATATGTCGAAGGACTTGCAAATATAGCAATAATGTACGGTCACCCAAACAAATAAACAATAATGAATTTAGTGTATTTCTTAATATCTTGCATTCTTAATACCTTGTAAGTGGTAATCCGGGCGTGATAATACTTTTTTAAATATATTTCTAATGTGTATTATCTTTAAAATGTATATTATCTCTCTGCACTTCTTTGCAATGAAAATTTGACAGCCTAACCCGCGACGCAAACTGCCACTAGGTATGCCATTTTCTGGGTTACATGCCGCAGCTTGACTATTTGCGACCAAAGCTAATTCAGCGGTGGATGTATTTAGAATTTTTTAAATTGTTCTATATCCACGATTTGTTCTTTATCCATAAACTCCACATGCGAAGAAAACAAAATATTTTGCTTTGGTTGCGCGATGTCAAATAAGTCACTTTCGCCGGTCACACCGCTCTGAGCTGTGACCTGAGTGCTAAGTGTGACTTTTTCTTTTCGCATTCGATAGTGAGTAAACGTGAGAAACCAGTTTACCACTAAATGGCGCTTTACAAATCACATACAAATTCCTAGTAAACTCGAAACGCGCTCACGATCGAATGCGAAAATAAAAACTCACAATTAGCATTCTGTTGATACTTGCTAGTACGTTTACTTTATTCGCTCATCATATTTGCATCGCGCGTAACGGTAACATGTCACTTGGTTCGTTCCGCGCCGAAATGTGCATCGCTGGTAGCTATGATATACTTCAATTTTCTATATTTGTTTTCGGTTCAATTCAATTTTGTATATTTGTTTTCAACACACTGTAAGTCATGTCACAGTACACGACAGAAGTAGCTGCGGCCAGGTTGCTGTACCAAGTTTCATGCTCCTTTGTTCACCTATTTGTCAGAAAATCATAGTTTACACCACAGGCATTAATATATAGTTTTGGCTGCTTCCATAATTTTTGTCGTGTTGGTCCCGGCCTCCTTTGAAGGATAGTCCAATTGCCGTTCTGCCTGGCAGGTCGTAAAAGGTGACCGATTGGCTATCGAGTCACTACCATCGTGGCTACTAGGTGGTAGAGTTCTGCTTTGTCTCGCCCGGGTCTGGTACCACCGCCTTACCTATTCCTGCACCATTAACATCTTTGGTGTCTGTAGGCGACGGTTGACTCTTTCCATCACGAGACCCATCTGCTTGTTTGCTATCTTATGATATTAAAAAAAACCGAAAACGTAACCTAAAAAGCCATTTTCAACTCAAAGAACGCCTTTATCAAGGCTCCTCTGTTCCGGAATACCAATCTCGCCATCTTTAACAGCATCAACATTTTAGGAGTCGAAATAGCTAATGACGTCCAGTTCCATATTCATTTGGGGGGTAATGCTAAGTACTTTTCGTAGTATTTGGAGGTGTTGAATTGTGCGAGGTACTTCATGTCTGGCCATACGTTTATGATTTATAAAGCGCAAGTTCGGCCACACATGGAGTATTGTTTGCACTTTGTCTCATTCATTATTGTTGGATAACATCTTCAGTTTGTTTATAATACTCACAGCTAATTGACCGCCACGTTGGTTGAGTGGTTAGCGACCCTGACTATTGCGTAGTCAGAGCCGCTAACCACTCAACGGGGCTCAGGTTCGATCCCCGACGGGGACAAGCATTTATGTGATGAGCACAAATGTTTGTATTTTCGGGTTTGAGTGTTTATTAAATATATTCTAGTATTTATATATGTATTTCTATGTATTAATATCGTTGACTAACACCCATAACACAAGCAAATAATTTGCTTATTTTGGGGTTAGATCAGCAAGTGTAATTTGTTCTGTGAATATTATTATTATTATAAGCTAATAACCAGGGTATATCACTTCTATTGCTTGTATAATACTAACTTTATTCTGTGAAAATAAACAATGTAAATTTGAAGTTTGGTAGAATATAAATAATATGGAAATAGGTTTGGTGGAATAGGTCGGGGTACCTCAATTTCATGTCTCATACCCTCCAGTTCTATAAAATTATACGTAGAGCTGTCCGACTCGTTGACAATGCCGCTATTAACAGCGGTCTTGAAATACTTAGTCTCCGAGGAGACTAAGTGGTTCAAGACCGGTTATATATCTATGTGTGTTTTACCTTGTGTATAATGCGAAGTGTACAAGTACAACAGATCAAAACTTTAGAGTTATTTAAATTAGTGTCGGCATCTACATTTCGGAAGTATTCCATATTGGGCACCCGCTTAAATGGCACCTGAGACAATGGCACTTGAGGTATTCCACATACGGCACCTTTTGATATTTTTGGCAGGTGCCATTAGTGGAATATTTTATTATTTTAAGTTTTATTCCTCAAATGGCACCTACGGATCAGTAGGTACTAGTGTTGGGACATACTTAGGAAATGAAAATTAAACACATCAATTAAAATCAATACAAACTATAATCTATATCTATATATACATTTAATAAAATCGTAGGAAAGTCAAAATTGTCCATTGAATATTTTTTAAAAGAATACTTGGGGCGTGATCTACAATCGATATCGAAGCCAAAAATATAGTTTTTAGAAGTTTTGTCTGTTTATCTGTTTGTCTGTTTATCTGTATGTATGTAAACTCAAAAACTACTGCATGGATTTACTTTAAATTTTGCATGAATATTACTAACAGGTCAAGTCAACATATAGGCTACATATTATTACGTTAACACCTACGGGGGAGGAGCAGTGCGGAGTAAACGAAGTCCGCGCGGACGAAGTCGCTGGCAACAGCTAGTAACATGATAAAAATATAGCTTCTTTATGTTTTTAATCATTTTATTACCACTATCAGTTTCTTTATTTCGTCTCCATTTAATAAACAAAGATTAAACGATGACGCTTACCGCAGGCGCGAGGTATTCCTGCGCTAAAAATGCATTCTAATTGCGTTCCTACTTGCATACGAAGGATTACGAATTTGTCCGAAAAGTTCCGATATAGATAAAAATTATACTAGACGACGCATAGCTAAGTAATATGGTAAAGTATTTTATATTTTTGAATTCTATTGTATCTTAGGACTGATTTTGCATTGCACGTGATTAAGAAAACTGATTGTGATATTAAAATGATTAAGAACAAAAGAAATTATTTTTTTATCATGTTATAAAAGTATGTATTGATTGTAATTGATTTGTTTAATTTTCATTTCCTAAGTGTGTCCCTACACTAGTACCTACTGATCCGTAGGTGCCATTTGAGGAATAAAACTTAAAATAATAAAATATTCCACTAATGGCACCTGCCAAAAATATCAAGTGGTGCCGTATGTGGAATACCTCAGGTGCCATTGTCTCAGGTGCCATTTAAGCGGGTGCCCAATATGGAATACTTCACATTTCGCCATCGCACTACAAGTCGTAGTGAGTTATTGACTCCACACCATATTGACGACTGTTCATCCACGACTCTTCAATTTGCTCGTATATTCTTTATATTTACAGTTTTTAGTGTCGATAGGGAAGCGCTTGATCACACCACAGTATGCGACATAAAGGATTATATCTTTTGATTTCGTTCAATTAAAGTTTATTTTTCTTCCAGCTACGAGGGATCATAGACCCAAATATTTAATTTTATTTCAACTTGATATCTCTAACCGTTCCTGAGAAAAAGGGTTTTGACAGCCAGATAGACTGACAGCTGGACAGCGAAAAAAGCCTATGAGGGTTCCGTTTTTTTAATAAGTTACAGAACTCTAAAATAACTACTTTTGACTGCTGGAATAGCGATTATTTGACGGCCTGTTGCTCTAATTGCGAACAAAGTGGAGCAGTTTAGTAGAATCACGCCTTTCCCTTGCGGTTAGCTATAATAGGTAGAGTAAACTGAACGTCTATAAACGTTTGTCGAGACGAGTGTAAATTCCCATTGCCGCATATTACCGACATGATAACGATTATCGTCTATTTGTAACAATAATCGGAATCGACGGCTTTTTGTGCTCAACCGAGACACAGGGGTAACACGCTATCAAACTCAGATTTGCTACCAAAATTTTGAATTTTCGAGAAAAACCTCAAAGAACCTCAACTACGAACAACAACTACTAAATACCAAACGAATATGACAACGAGGCAGTCTGCCCACCTGCTAAAATTATTCTTTGCGAACTTTACTTTACTTTTACTTTTACAGAATGGAATATTGTCTTCACTGCCGTACATCGCATCGCTTTTTTTCTCGATACTATTTGGGTACTTATCAGACTTCTTGACTAACAGAAAAATATTGAGTGCGAAAAATACGCGGAAACTAATAAACTCAATATGTAAGTATTTTTATATTATTTATATTTCGTATAATATAAAACTAACATCAGATACAATAGAAACTAATATCAGACCAGTTGCGCAGAGAGAAGTCAAAGGAACAATTACATATTCTGGGGTAAATAAAAAAATATTTACCAATTATTTGGGAGTTTTAGTGGTAAGAGTTAACCGTAACTGAAGAAATGCCAATTTAACAAACCAAAGATAATTTCAATAATAGCTATTTCATTTCACTGTATTTATCAAAGGCCGGCAAACTTCTTGAGACTAAAATAATTTCTATTATTATGCGAAATAAAATATAAATTTAAAAATAAGCGCGGTCAAATTTAACCGCTAAGGTGTTGACAGAAAGTGATAAAGAAATAAGCTGTCTTTATAACCGCCTCTTGACTCAAGAGGCACACTATTAATCGCAATGTTAAAAAGTGCATAATGTTTCTTTTTCTCGGTCTTAACAACAACAACTGGTAGACACTTAAAATATTCACAGAATATTTAGTTATGTATTCACTTTAAAAATAAGTAATTAATTTTAATTGTAAAACATTTGCACTACTTTCACTGTATAATATAATATAGTGAAACAAGCACCACCGTTTTATAATTAAAGTGCAGTTTCAGCCCTAAAAATTGGGGGATAATATACTTATACGTATACCTTACTCTTGCATATTAAATCTTACATAAACACATTCATACATGCATCATCTTTATTATGCCGTGGCATTTTAATTTATCTATTTATTTGTTTCACAGCTACAGTAATACCTGGTATTTGTATTGTCGTCGTCTCTTACACCAAAGATATAGTCCTTGCTTCAGTCTGTTTAATTATAACACAAGCAAGTCAGGCAGGCGTGAATTCGTCGTATGTTGTAAGTAGTAAAATATGTTGTATATTTGTTATACAAACTGACTGGTGAGTTACCTTTGATACTTCTGGAGATTATTCGGTACTCGATTCTCTTTAAAATGAAATAATAAAATTAGGGGCTTAATTTTTAACTAATATTACTCTAAAAATAAGTGAAATATGGATATTATACTCTCTAAGCACGTCACGCCAGTCGACATCAAGGACACGCCGCAGCCATCCCCGCCCTCAACCTCACTACCTGCGGTCACGTGCATCCGGGCGGTATCCAAGTATGGCGCAGTTAAATTATAGAATTCTCGGTGTACTGTTCACTTACTAAGAAGTATTTTAATATTTATTTTTAATGTTATTTTTTCTCATCATATATGATCGCCAACTATCACGTCCTTAAATATTGAAAGTAACTCACCAGTCAGTCTGTATTATGCAAGTATACAAATAAAATATATAAAAATAAGCACCGTCCTAAAAATAAACTAGTTATCATAAATTAAATTGTCATTAACACTTCATGGGTCATCAAAATTCAGCAAACTTATATTCTTCAAATATTTTATATTTTTGCAAAAAGATATGGACATTTGCTAAAAAATCACAGCATAATAATTGTAAGATACCGTCTGTCAGGACCCTTTTTTTCAGGAACTCATAGGAACTCAAGGTATCATGCTGAAATTTATATCAAATACTCAAGTCTATACTGAGAGGGTACCATACAGCTTAAAAAAATCAAAGTTATGAATCAACGTGATCAAAAGATTTGACCATTTATGTCATATATTATTTTTTTGTTTTGAGGTTTTTAAAGGCAATCATAACCAATAGGTAGGTACTACTTTACTTGCAGTTGACCCAGAATTATGAAATTTGGCAAAAATCAATGTCTTACAGCACATGTAAAGAAAAATATCCGAAAATCGTAAATAACTAGATAGGTACATCAGAAAAAAGGGGCCAAAAGATATCCATTTATGTCGCATATTTTGCGATTCCAACAGGGAATCAAAACCTTTGGGTAATATCCGTTGACTCATAATCATAAAATTTATGTGTATCTAAGGCTACCTATAAGTTTGTACGGAACCCTCGGTTTGCGAATCCAACTCGCATTTGACCAGTTTTTTAGAAGTCCGCTGAAAAGAGACTATTAATTGGCTGTTTTTTTTTAGCTAAATTACATAGATTTATCACCAAACTGCAGCGGAGCGCTGATGGCTTTCGGAAACATGCTCGCCAATGCTTCCGTACTGGCTCTGCCCGTTTTAGTTTCTTTTATAGTCGAAGATGTGGTATGTATTTTTTTCTAAAACTAAATTTTCAAAGTCATTTTCTTTGGGTATCGAGGTAGCCATTGATATAAAAAATCCAAGATGCACAGTTCCGAACAAAACTGACACTCAAAACTGTCGCTAATTTCACATAAATAGTTATAGATGTGGCAAAAACATATGTATTTGCATTTCCAAACTTAAGTGCAAGATTCATAGTTGTTTTTACAAAGCAATGTACAAAAAGGAATAAAACTGACAGTATCGGAAACGACGCGATTCTATTTGAAATAAGCGCTCAATTTTAAATCGTGCGCTTATTTTTAGAGGGCGTTTTTGCGACACTGATTGTGTATCTTGGGTTTTTTATATCAATGGAGGTAGCTGATTTAATATAAATATTACAAATAACCTCACTTGTACTTCTATTTACACACCCAACCGGTTTCACTAAAATAGTCTATACAACAACTGTCATGTAGTTCCAGTACGGTCATAAAAGTTTTATGACCGTACTGGAACCAGTGCGTTTCTCAAAGCTCTTGAAGACTCTTTACCAGGAAAATACAAAGTTTATGTGGTTATTACATAAACTTTGTTATGCTAATATTTACCAATTGGTGTAAAATGATTTTTTAAACGTATTTTTAGTAATATTCATTTATTTATTTTACAATAAGTAATTTACTGTAATTATATATGTAAATAAAATATCATTTAAAATATCCTGTAAAAAAACCAAGTCTCGCAGCTCAGTTTTTCTACTGTAAGAAGTTGTGAGATCCATGTAATACCAAGTCGGTAAATTTATTTAGTCCCTACTTAAGGGATCTTCTGTCTTAAGTTATTACGTAAGTTGTTATCATGTCAATGTTAAAAATCTTTTACGTTTTAAATAAATAGATCGACTTGGCCATCGCATGAAAACACACTGTATCTTACAATTTATACACAATTATATTAGATTGTTTAGTCTATTGCGCTCCACGCGATTGAAACTCGTCTCCGAAACGAATGTATAACTTTTCCAAGGGGCCCATCGGATGACAACATGGCTTAAATTTGTCAATAAACCGAGAAGTGGAGACGGGATCTAGTGATCCATTAACCATTCTTCATTAACTTCTTAAAGATCATCCCACATTCATTTGGAAGGACTTTTGCTAGAAACCAGGTTGCTGGCCCGTAGTGCTGTGTGATACATACTAAACCATCTAATCATGCAATGGCCAAGTCGATCTATTTATTTAAAACGTAAAAGATTTTTAACATTGATATGATAACAGCTTACGTAATAACTTAAGACAGAAGGTCCCTTAAGTAGGGACTAAATAAATGAACCGACTTGGTATTACATGGATCTCACAACTTTTTACGGAAGAAAAAAATATATTACAGCTACGTCTGTGGCTCGCTTCAACCTTAGATCTCTTATCACTTCGGTAAATTTATTGTAAAAGCGTATACATTGCCTCATAAAGAAGTTACTTATTATATTCTGTATTATATATTTATATTTTCTGGACAGTCTATGAGTGGACATGTAACTAAAGCATAACTTTTAATTAATACACATAATTATTTTGACTGTATTTTTCATTTTGCAGACTGACCAATATCAATGGAGGATAATGATGTATATAATATCCGCTATTACTGTTGCGGCGAATGTTATATTTGTAATGTTCATGTCGGCAGAAATACAACCTTGGAACGAAGGCGTCGGCAAGAATAAACCAGGTTCTACACGTTCAATTCTTACGTTAACACACATACACACAACCATATACATATTCACATCAAAACACTTACGTATTCCTCGTGTTGATATAGGAACTTCTTTTATAGAAAAAAAAAATTATTACTAGGTAAATTGCCTTATTTTTAGGTATCTTGTAAAAGGCAAACAGGTACTAACGGACGGACGGTAGAGGTCACAATGTTTTTACCGGATTTCGGTACCGCGGCCTTAACTATTCCTGCTATAATAGCTGGTAATTTTCACTGTTGTATTGCGGTGTGGAAGGTAAGATAGCCGGTAACTTCCGATTACGGCATGCTTATCTTGCCACGCGGATATCATCACATTATTAACGTCTTTTTTTTGTAAGCGAAATCTATCTGTTATCATCAGAAGAAACATACGCTTGCTTCCTATCTCGTGAAATTAAAACATGGTATGGAGAGTCTATTAAGTATGGTGTAGTGGTCCGGTGTCGGAGTTGACCACATGAGGTCCCGGGTTCGATTCCTGGGTCGGGCACTTTAAAGATGTGTTTTTTCAGTTTTCTGATAAAAACAACATTGCCTGGGATTGGAAAGTGCCCGGTTGGCGATAGGCTTGCCACCTATCACATTTGTGGGACCAAGTATCTTCGGCTAATCGTGGGTGCACTTGTTGTACCTCTGCCTACCCTTTCGGGGATACGGGCATGAAGATACTTTTTTTTATGCATCCAATTTTTTCGATTCCATAGAAAGGAAACATGCCGATGTTTCTCTTTTTATATCATAAGATAGCAAATAAGCAGATGACCATCCTGACGGAGAGAGATACCATCGACTATAGACACCAAAGATGTTAATGTTGCGTTGCTACGCGAGTAGCGGCAATAACTCATACATAAAACTACCGGCTACCGTATTCTCCAAATCAGAACACGACAATAACAAAGCGTAACGCTATTGTGGCAAGAATAAGTAATGCGGTGTTACCAAATACCCGGCGAAACTTTGCGCAACTCTACCACCTGGTAGCCACAATGGCAGTGATACGTGTTATATAGCCAATCTGACACCTTTAAGACCTGCTTGATATGGCGGCAGTTGGTCTATTCTTCACGGGAGCCCGGACTAACAAGGGGAACTAACACGTTTCTCCTGATATAAAGAGGTAACAATCCTCTATAAACATCAAAGATGTTAACGGTCCGCTGCTGTGCCGTGCTGCTGCTGTGTGACGGGATGTGAGTTATAAGTACTGACTGATCAGTCAGTAAACTGATTTATCAATGTTTAGCCTAAAATCTTGGACCAAAAAGCTGATATATTTCACATAATTGTTCTTACCATTTAAACGAAGAAAAACAAAGATTATTTTATTTTTAATTCCTACTGAGGAGATGAGGTGAAATATAATGTATTTTTTATATTGAAAATATGGTCATTTATCCGTTGGTGAAGCTGCGCTTGTCAGCAAGTATGAAAAAAGACAAGCTAGCCATACAATATTCGCATTGAATATGAAACTTCTAACATCCACGTAAATAAATTCGTACATCTTGATAACTAACCCTACCGTCGCGTGCGCTAATTGGTTAATTCAGATAGTCCGATAGCAAACAAGCAGATGGGTCTCCTGATGAAAAGAGTCAACCATCGCCTATAGACACCAAAGATGTTAATAGTACGTTGCTATCTTGTGGCGAGGTCTAATGCCACATGCATAAGTTTACCGGCTACCCTACCCTCCAAACCGGAACACGACAGCTATACAGAAGACTCATCCTTCCAGTTAAACTTGGCATCTCCCTTAAGAAAGTCATAGTCTCATATATAGTGAAAGAAACTACGTTTGAAATGCTGTCCATAAACACCTCATATTTATTCTTTTGCTCTATTTACACCCTCGTTAACACTAACTCAGCGTGCATATATATTTTTACATATATAATATATACCAGGAAATTCATTCTATTATTTTATTACAGCGAGAAGAAGAATTACAAGCAGTTAAAGAGCCACTCAACGACAAAATTTAATAAAGATTTTATATACAAATTACATAAATTTATTTAACCTCAAATTAAGCTAATTATTTGTTTGTGACAAACATACAAATATACCACTTCGTCAAAATTTTACTGTCTTCTGGTGTGATACAAAGCACATAAAGCTCGTAGTAACGTCGCACAAGAATATTAAAACGACACACCACGCCGACCTGGGAGCTGTACTAAGCACTGAGCTTCCTTTACAATCTGAATTGCTAGTTATCGGAAGCGCGGAGCTTCCGATACACTTTCTTATTAATTACACGAAGCGTTGAGCTTCCAATGTACTACTTATGTACACTTATGTAATTTTAGCTATAGCCAAATTTTTCAAGCACCTGTAGTGCTTCGACGCCTAAATATATCATCATACTCAAATGTTATCAAATTCCAACATTACATACTCGTACATATATTTTAAACTGATAACCTCCGTGTTTTCGTCGGTTGAAAATATTGTCGAACTGATGTTATTATACAGAGTGTAAAGAAAACCCTGTCCTGAAAGAGGTATATAGGTAGGTCAATGACATTATCAAAAAAAATATATTTTTAATAAAATAAGGAAAATATCGTATTTTATAATGCCTCATTTTAGTACTAAAATTCAGCAACTTCCCCTTAAATCAAGCAAATTTTTGAAAATTTATGTATATACATAAAATAATGGCATAAATATGTTTGTATTAAGCTATCAAATAATGTCTTTGGCGATCGCACAGGGTTCTATTTACACACTATATATCCTAAATTCTTACTTAAAATGAAAAATGGTAAATGAAACCCATAAAGATTTTTAAATACCTATGCAACGATACCCCACATTACATTATTTATCAATACATATTTTTAAAATGTTGACAATATGGCGTATGGTGGTTTCCATGGTGGGGTCAAATAAATGTCCGTCAAGACGCTACGATGTCACGGACAGACACACAGGTACACAGATACACACCTGAAACTTATAACACCCCTTGTTTTGCGTCGCAGGTTAAAAAAAAGACAGCTAACTGATTGATGCTGCTAGAATTGTGTGTATATTTCAGTTACTTTGACAGAATTCTTTTGCCTGGGTGAATTTCCCTGATATAAATACGACATTTGATTTACCGATTTATATCATAAGATAGCAAACAAGCAGATGGGTCTCCTGATGGAAAGAGTCAAACATCGCCTATAGACACCAAAGGTGTTAATAGTGCGTTGCTATCTTGTGGCGAGCTCTATAGCCACATGCATAAGTTAACCGGCTACCTTACCCTCCAAACCGGAACACGACAGTGACAAGCACTGACGTTGTTCCTGCCGTAATAGCGCCAGTGTTTTTTTTAACCAGTCATCAAAATCTCGAATTTATATTGAAAAAGCACTTTTACCAAAATATTTCGCCAACGATAACACCCAAATACAGAAATACGGGGATGACGGTATTAAGTCTTGCGATCCCGCAATGCACTCTCCAAAGTTGATCCGATAAAAGACCGATAGACTAGCCACTCTGCATCGATGAGCCATGCTCTGGAGTTATTTGGCTACTAGATCATCGTCGTTTATGAACCTCTTGGCACGCCTCTCTATCGCCTCAAGCGTCTCCAGCTGGTATTTGGCGGATCCATCCTAGAGGTGAAAGCAGTATTAAATGCACGCAAGCTTGTACTTGACGATTATACGATAACGATTGAGCAACTGTCCCGGGCTGAAATACTGTCTCATCTTCACCAGAATACCAAGCTTTTTTGAGGCAACTTGGGCTTTGGATTCGATGTACAAACCAAAGTTGAGAGTAGGCGCTAAGGTACCATACCAATACCAAACCATATAAATGTGTTCGAGGTGGTCAGTTAACGGCACGGACACACACTGAAAAGACGAAGACAGGTGGAATGGTCTCTGTTTAGCGGCGAATTGACACGACTGGGCCTTAGTCACATTTTTCAACCCAGATTGGTCAAGTTTATACTAGATGGGCATTGCTTCAATCGGAGGCTGCCTGTAAGGACAGGTTCATACGATTGACCATCGCTTCTCTGTGAAACCGGATCTGTGCCGTACTGACTCGCGCGCTGGACGCGTAACTCTCCACAACAGTGATATCGTCTGGGTACCTATAGATACCGGGCTTCAGCAGACCGTAATATGTAGCAGGAACAGAATCGCAGAGAACTGATCCCTGAGGGACTCCGGCATTTATAGCCATATGTTCGGACGAGCAGCCGTCGATAACTACTTTGATCGATCTGCCACTCAGAAAATCTGAGATTCAGGCACAGAGATTAGTAGGTAGTCCGTACGATGGAAGCTTGCCAATAAGACTATCATGCCAGACCCTGTCAAAGGGCTTCGAGATATCAAGGGAGACAGCTAATGCTTCACCATAATTCTCGATGGCCGCGCTCGAGTTGTAGCTGGCATACGCTAGAAAATCCCTAGTGGACCGTTTTTGGTGAAGCCCGTATTGTCGGTTACTGAGTAAATCGTTAGCTTCTAGGTGTGCCATTAGCCTCTTGTTCAGTACATGCTCCATAGTCTTGCAAAGTATGGACTTGACTGAAATTGGCCTATAGGTGGACCCACCCACCTATAGGCCAATTTCAGTCAAGTCCAGTCCAGTCAAGGCACGACTGCTTTTTTGAGCACAGGTTGCAAGTTAGCAAGCTTCCATGATTTTGGTACTTTTTAAATCATCATCGAAAGGCGAAAGAGGCGTGTCAAAACAGAAGCGAGTTCAGGTGCACAGGTTATAAGTGCTATGGCTAGAATCCCATCAAGGCCACTGGCTTTGTTCACATCTAGATTCCGAATCGTTTTAAGAACCTCAGTCTGACGGATACGAATTTCCGGAATTTTCACCTCGCATCCAGGTAGACTGGGAGGTTCGCGTTGGTGGGATCTAGACGTGAGTTTTCCATTAATAAAGTAGGGAATAGGTTTGCTTTGTCTACAGCGTTATGAGCTACCGTCCCATCCGGTTTCAGCAGTGGAGGAAGTGAAGCGCGGCAGTAATTTGATTCAACCGACTTTGCCAGAGATCAGAACGCTTTACTATCTGAGGGGTATGAAGCCAGTTTGTTTCTCAATACGGCTGACATGGACGAATCGGCTTTCAGTAGAGTTTTTTCATAAAATTTGGCGGCCTAGTAAGGCTTTCTTCTTCTCTGATACGGCAGAGTCGAGCATCTGCCCAAGCCAGATATGCCTCACCCTTTAGCGCCTCATCCCGTCTACAATCGGCTCTGAACCAGGATTAAACTTTACTGGGCATGGCTACGTTAGAGAAAGGGATAAAGTACTCCATTTGCTGTCACAACACACCTGTCACAGCATCCGCGTAGGCCGAGGAGTCTTCAAAAGACAGGGCGCCAGGGATAAGGCGCAAAGAAGGAACGCCTCTCGTCCCAATCTGCTGACTTGTATCGCCACACGCGCCGAGAGCCTCTGGGACTAGGATCGGGCGGCGAGTAGACAGATAAAGATTTCACCAGACAGTGATCGGAGCTGCCAAGTGACGGGGAAATCGCCACCGAGTAGCGGTCCATATATGTACGTAATCATCGGAGTAATAAATTACACCGGATATACCAATGTATATCCGGTGTAATTTATTACTCCGATCTTGTGGGTACACGTGGGAACTTCCGTGCCTTCAAACGATTTTGTCACACTTACTACTGGAAGCAAAATTAAGTAGGCCATTCTGGTAGGTCCCTAATTTCCAAACTTCCGTGGTGCAATAGCAATCAGGCTTAACCTGATTGTAAAAGTCTCATTTCGTAGCATTTTTATGCTTTTAACATTTTGCTGTCTCCTGCTAAAAAGGGAGGGAAACAGGATGTATTTTCCTACTCCTCCTATATACTTCTGATTAATTTCGTTGCGGGATCCAAGACAGCTTAGCTTTTCCCCAGGGCACCCTGAGCTCGCAACTCAGAGGTTATCAGAACGGTTGCCGCTGTTGATTCTGGTTTACAGAAGTTACAGTGGTGGGAACGAGAGGTGGGCCCATTGCCCATTTTTTTTTTTTTTTTTAGCGGTCCATATCCGTAGTCAATAGAAGGTTCAAGCATTTAGTTGTATGGCTCTCAACGCCAGGAACCCGCATCGCTCCTTGAACCAGCTGGGTGAGATTTACGCATCTCTCTCCCAGCGAGTTTAGTGCACTGGTATGGGTATAGCCACTCCTGGTGGTGGGCGTTAAAATCCCCCAGTAGCACTAGCTGAGGGGAAGGGTATTTGTTTTGAGCAGCATCCACCACCTCACTCCGGTACACTGTGAGCCTGATCGTCTCCTGGTCTCGGCTATGCGCACGTTAGACAGAGGTTTCTCTAGCTAAGCTTCTCTGGACCCGTGTCCAGAAGTGTCCATAGTATGGAGAAGCGAGGGTTTGGGGATACCGGAGCCTCCGACTAACGACCGACCGGCCCGTTACTTGGCCCCCTACTGTGTAGCCATTGATCAGTGGTGTACCATGCTTTGGATTCCGCTACCCTCTATGACATGACCTAGATGCATCAACGTTAGAGTGTATCAGATCGTCCAGATTGTATAGGCACAATATTTTACAAACGAGTCCCTTAATCGAACATTTGTTTGGACAAACCTTAAATATTTTTTAAAAACATATCCAACGATATCCCACTCAATGAGGTTCGTGGGAAGATAAATTTACGTCCCCATTTTATATGAAGGGGTCTACCCTGAAAAAAAAATATTTTTCAAGATTTTATATCACCATTTTGTTGACTAATATGTATATTCATGCCAGATTACAGCTTTCTAGTACTAAGGATCTCTGAGCGGACGGACGGACATAGCGAAACTATAAGGGTTCTTGGTTTACTTCGGAACCCTAAAAATAACTTTGATTTTGAATATGGCACAATTTCCGGCAGCACAACTGATAAGGATAAAATGCCGTTGTTAGTACTCTATACCATTTTTTTAATTAAAAAAAATAATAAATGTGGATTAGTTGTAAATACTTTGTTTTATTGTGGTTTAAAAAAATATCTCGTTCCATCTCTTATTTGTTAAAATCTCATATCGTATATCAAATATTCAGTTATACCTATAAAATATTTCTATCGAATATGTAACTGGATTTGTAAAGAAATTTATCTATGGCTCATATTTTCTACCGATAATACGATAATAGCAAATCTTTAGCGTTTACCGTGCATGTATGTCGATATAACCACATCACTAACGTCTGAACGTATAATATTAATTTTCCTTTTGTATTTGGCAATGAATCGCGTAATTCTTAGCAGCTCGACGTGAAGAATAAAGTGCGTTCTTTAAAGCAAATTGTTAGCGAAATATTTTAGTTTTGACACAAAATACGCTAAAAACATCGCATAAACACGTGTCCCAAAAATGCCGGATAGTAATTACAAGAAAGTTCCCGTTTCAGAAATACACAATGGTAAATTTTATATTTTCTATAAACAAATTTATTATTTAACTATTTTATTTGTAACAAAAATAATTTATTTTGAATTTTCTACTCCTTCGGTTACTCGCGTTATTATTAATTACAATACCGCCCCGTTGGTCGAGTGGTGAGCGACCCTGACTACGCAATCAACGGGGCTCGGGTTCAATCCCCGACGGGGACAAGCATTTGTGTGATGAGCATAAATGTTTGTATTTCCGGGTTTGGGTGTTTATAAATATATTCCAGTATTTATATATGTATTTCTTATGTAAGCAAATAATTTGCTTACTTTGGGGTTAGATCAGTAAGTATAATTTGTCCCGTAATTTTTTTTATTATTTAATTAATATTATAATATTACCGGGCGTAATTCCCGGTTCGGACAATTAAAAAAGTATTTTTCAGTTTTCTAACAAAGTTTTCAAGCAACGCTGCCCGGGATTGATACTTCAAACTCATTCATACTTTAATATAACCTCACAAAATTATTAATTTGCTATTTTTATTTAATAACAAAACATCAACATTTTGCACATTCAATTATCACTTTATTTATTAATAATTAATATGTATATATAACTTATATTTTCAGAGAATAGCCTTTTTGGAATTAGCCTTTGTGGAATCCAGAAGCATTAAAAACTCCAGTGCTTCCCTATATTTCATGTTTCAGGTTTTAATTTAGTACTAAAGACTTTAAGGTACCTATACATATAAATAATTAATATTCACTTTTTTTAGTTGAAACTAGTTTATCACTCACTTGTACTTTTATTTCACTATTATTATACACTGAATTATTTAATTTTATCGACCGGTTTCGCTTTTTAAAGCATCTTCAGGACGTAATATTCTTTTAAAGTAAAGTTAGAGTAAAGAATTTTAGAGTAAAGAATATTACGTCCTGAAGATGCTTTAAAAAGCGAAACCGGTCGATAAAATTAAATAATTCAGTGTATAATAGTAGTGAAATAAAAGTACAAGTGAGTGATATACTAGTTTCAACTAAAAATAATGGAATTTCACCAAGTGCCAACGATTGAAAGTGTAAAATCTAATATTCACTTTAAATTATTCAATGGAATAAAAATATTTGAGAAAATTATTGTTGTAACTCAAAAGTTAAATGACAATATGGTTTATTGTTTTCGGTACCTAATATCATTTCACATTAATATAATTATAAATTTGTTTAGTTGTTATTGGTAGTGCGAGACTATATGTACTCAGTTTATATCAATTTACCGTAAATTACTATAGTTCAAGAGTTCCACTAGTAAATAAATTCAGTTTGAGTATTATAAAGTTAGAAAATATCTTCATGCCCATATCCCCAAAGAGCTAGGCTTGTGGGTACAAAGTGTACCCACAAGACGCCAAAGACTAGACTAAGTCTTAGTTCCGCACAATGTTATAGGTGGCAAGCCTATTCGTTGCCTCACATCTTGAGTGGCCAACCGACCATTGAGCAAATTTTACAGGAAACGTGTTGTTCCCTTCTCGATTTTAATTATGAGAAAAATGTGAAATGATTCATGATAATTGGTTGATATGTCATGTATATGATTGATGTGTATATGATTATCTATATGTCATTTTAAAATAGTAAGCATAAAAAGGTCATTTTTGCAATTATTTGTGGTGGTTGGCCAAAACGGCTCCGATAAAATTTAGAAACTAGATGTTGGCAATAGTGACACGGAGATAGCCTATGAAACATATTTTATAGTTCAGTGCTCGTGTGTCCAAACGAGCATTGTTTACCATATACAGCATGTTCATGAATATTATTTATAAAATTAACTTAAATCAAATAGATTGTAATTAAGCAATGTATCTTTAAAAATAGATCTAGTTAGAATTTAGAAATGAGGGTTACTTTTAAGGATTTTATGATAACAATAGGAAATAAAATGTTTCGTTTAGAAAATAAATAACTACTATTCTAACTATTAGGTACATCATTTTTGATTTTAAAATCTAAAAGTGTTGGCAAAAAATTACTAAATATTTTTACCCGACTTCTCAAAAGGACGGCAAAGTTATTCGAGGGCGTATTTGTAAATAAGTATGTATATCTATGTATGTAATATATCTAATTTTTGTGTGACCCTTTACATAGCCTTAACGCATGAACAGATTTTGATGTACTAGATGTGGTTAAGGTTTTTTTTACTTAGTGTCATAGATTATGCTATGAACAGCCAGTGGATTTACTGCTAGGTACTACATCACTAAATATGTGAAGTGAAGGGTTTTTAGCTGATTGTCCAATAGGAGGATAATATTTTTCAAGAGTATGTTTGTATACTTGTGTATATACTTGTGTATATATGTACGCATGTCTAAATTTTTTTGACTCTCACAAAAATAATTGCATCCCGCGGTTTAACTCATTGTGCTACTGTGCTAAATAGTTAAAATACAATCGGGGATTTACTTTCGCTAATAATATACGTGCTTGTTTTTTGCTTATAATATAGTTGTTTTTAGAGTTAGGGCTTCAATAAATATGAGACAAAAAATCAGTAAACAATATTTTCATAGAAATAATATTAAGTGTTATTATAAGGCTAAGTTTGTTAGGTTAAACAAATGTAAATATGGTAGTGACAAAGTCTGATAAATTTTTGTAGAAATGTAGATTAAAAAGGACTCTTGGTGCGGCTATCTGAGTGGAACAATGTTGCACATCTGTTTATTTTTTATTGTTTTAGTTGAATAGATCTTTCGAACCGCGTATCGTTTGTTTAAGATATTTATGGGGTAGCTATAGTAAAGTTTGTCCTTTTTCAGACTGGAGCAGCTTAAATAGCGAGAAACAGACAAAAGTATTCAAAAAGGCCGGTTTAAAACACGTGCAATGTCAAGTATTTACTAACAGTTGATGAGTTCCGTACCCAAAAAATAAAGCGGGATCCCATTAATTAGACTTCGCTGTCCGTCCGTTTGTCTGTCTGTCTGTCAGATATTGGATTAAAATATTAAAAAAAGTCTATCAAAATATGTCGCAGTAACCATTTATGCTCAAGGAGTCTTCATTCTAAACTAATTTTGTTGTACTTGTCTCACTTGTTATATGTATATAGTATCCAGTCACATAGTAAGTATTTATGAAAAACAAACACAGTTAGATTCCCTTACTTATTAAAATAAATATTGCGAGATCTTTTTCACCACTGATCCCAGACCTGTTTTCACATGAATTATGAATATCACTATATTGATAGATAGTGCTCATCAGTACAACAGCTACTCAGGTTTAAATTTAGCTATTCATTTCCATTCAAAAAGCTAAATTTAAACCTATCTGTGAGATGAGAATAATAAATTACCTACTAAATTGAACAGATCATTTTAAATAATAGTGTGTGAAATATTTTTAAGCAATTAATAAAAGAAAATATGTCACGTAAGTTTATTCGATATCGTTTATATATCGATATATCTTTAATCCATCCTAATTAAACAAAGGCACTATAATTATTATTACTACCTATAATTATTTTCCAAAAACAATTAGAACTGCAATAGCTATTGGTTGATGAATGTTTCAGATATAAAAGCACATAGGTGCTTAATATCTGAAATAATCAAAAATGCACTGATTAATCAATCATTGAGAATCAGCCTGTATCATTTGTTAAACCAGCTGCCGGCAACACTCAATGATAATAAATCAGAAATATTATTACTTAAATGCAAACTTACCTCTTTAAATCCAATGTCATCTGTTCATAATTAACTGTTTTATCTGTTTTAGACATTACTAGCTACTTTTCTTATTTTAACTAATATATAATTGAACAAACACTGCGAAACGTCTAAACAAAACTATCTTAATAAAAATATTATGGCGGGAAGGCACTTCATAATACTTGACTGTGATTGGTTGCATGGTGGAGATTGGGCACTCAAGAACGCAACTTCGTTCATGAATGCGGTCATTTAGCCAAATAATGGAGCTGGCAAAACAAGCACTAAAGACTATTTCTATTTTGGAGATAGGATTTTTATGATTGTAAATATTGCAATATATATGAAACATAATATTTTTTTATACACAGTTAAAAGCGTATTTTTTTCTCTAAAAAATACAATTAAAAAGTGAATTTTGGTAAATTTGGTCAGTTGGCCATTCAAGAACTGGGGCGACGTATTATCTAAGGCAAATATCCAATCCCGGGCAACATTGTTTTTATCAGAAAACTGAAAAAATACATTTTTTAATTGCCCGACACAGAAATTGAATTCGGGTCATTATGTGGTCAACACCGACACCGGATCACTAGACCACAGCGGCAATTATTATAACTTTAAAGCTTAAAAATTAGTAAAATATAAACCTAAACATTTTATTTATTTATATAAGAATAATTATAATATATTTAAAAATACAACAGGTCATTTTTCAGGTTTTTGCTAATGCTCAGATTTTTGGTGAACCCGGGACCTCATGATCTGAGCCGAATATCTGGACCACGAGGCAGAGTAGTTTGTTACAATAATAAAAAACCCTTGACTGATTATCTTGCTTATTGAAAATGATATAAATTTACACTAAAAATATCTTTAAGACAATTAAAATAATAATAACAATGAACAAGATAAGCTAAGCTTGACTAAGAGTCAAAGGCTATTTTGTTTTTTATTAATAACAAACAACAAAGCCATGTGTTAACTTATTTATTTTTAACTTCCCACTACGAAAAGTGCCTAATATAAAAATTATTTAAAAAATAAACCTGAATAAATAACTTTTCATCTTCCTAATTAGGTATATATTTTTAGCTTCCCACTACGTATGTAGATAAGGAAGTTACTGATTTTGCCCCGATTTTCGGAAATGAGTGTTCACCAGATCTTTACGTTTTGAGGTCCTAGGAAACTTTTCCGACTATTTTCATGATGACATATATATGTGTGTGTGTGTGTGTGTGTTTGTGTGTGTGTGTGTGTTTGTGTGTGTGTGTGTTTGTGTGTGTGTGTTTGTGTGTGTGTGTGTGTGTGTGTGTGTGAGCGTATGTGTCTATGTAAGCATCTCATAACTTTGAACGGCTTGACCGATCTAAGCGCGATTAATGGGATTCGATTGGATTCCACTCTACTTAGACTTCCTGAAAATTTTAACTAATTCAGTAAAGGAAATTTTAAGAAAATTTGGAAAACCTCACAAAAGTTTTTAGCGAAACAGTAATTTTTAATACAATATCCAGAATAATATACCGATAGAGTACAAAATTTAATCAGCTTTACTTCTCATAAAACTGCGTCCAGTGCATTAATTGCTTCAAAATTTATTTATCCGTTCGGGAGTTATAGCTGACGAAAAATTTTGCAAAAGTGTTTTTTTGACATAACTTCGATTTTTTTGACTAATCATTAATGCAGAAGATTATTCTGCAATACTTTAGTACTAAAAACTACATTGAATTTCAAAAATCAAAATCGAGTCAAATTTTCAAAAGTAACAGCTTTTCAAACATTAAAATTACTTTGATTACAGTAAACTTATTAGATGTTGTTTAAATAACTTTCAGGTTAATATACCGATTGGTATAAAAATCGAGTTAGATTTTCCCTCTAAAAAACTGCATTAAATACTGGAAGTCGGATAAAAATCGGTTGATTTATTTGGGATTTTCTCAATAACGAAAATTTGAAAAATTTTTTTTTTACATTTCTTCGATATTTTTTAACCTATCGATTAAAACAATTTTGAGTTAAACAATTGCGTTGAATGTCATTCGAAAGATTACAATCGATCATCAATTTTTAAAAATATGATGTTTATTTTTAAATATTAATTTCCTAAGAAACATTTTTACAAACTAGATATTTGAACTCTTCGAACTCAACAATCTATGCTTAGGCATAGTTTTTGCTTCTTTCAGCTTAAAATACTTCAATTAAGTGGGAAGTTTCAAGGATGGCCTGCAGGGTCAACTGTATTACAGATTTTTTTATATTTACTGCATAAAAGTATTGTAAATACCTTTTGAATACTTTTTCTCTTATCCCTTTACCTATATAGCGTCAATGCTTATCATTTAATATAAGAACTCAGAGCCAACAGACGTTACTTATTTTCGAAGTAATCGTTTGAAATTTACGGAACGGATAATCTCATATGTATTTATTAGTGTGCGTACTCGGTAGCTGGGCAAGGCACCCCGCTCACAGGTATCAGGTAGAAAAGGTAAACAGAAACATAGCTTACTTTTGTTAAATTCGAAGTTCTAATTTTATATATGTTATCTGAAATATTACGAAAAATATATATTTTATATTGCTAGACCTTTTCTGTGGGCGGTAACTTCCTCCAGATGGTTCAAATCTCATAAAAAATAAGGAACTTTTCTTATATTCGAACTTCAATCTTATACATAATGCTTAGAGGACTATTTTGATATCTTCCTTGGACAGCCAGACCAATCCCAAGGGCCAAACATACCCCGGACATAGTGAAAGTTCCGCTGTAAATGCGAGCGTAAAGGCATGATACATGGGATTAAGCGAAAGCATTACATACCTAGACCCCACAGCTATCAAATGTACTCTAATGTTCTAAGCAGTATAATTAGATTTAGTATTTTAATACTTTATATGCATATTTTATCGATTTTTTGAACATTCGTATTTTTGTAGGTGCTGCCTGTATTTTGAGTATGTTTAATATCATATACCTGTATAAGATTTTGCTAGACTCCACCATTCAGTAGTCACGATGTTCGTAACACATAAAGCCAATTGTTTGTATTAAACGGACTAGCTACTTTAAAGATGCTAAAATTGTTCCATTACCCAAAAATACGACTCCTACTGCTCTATTGGGCTGTCGTCCTATTTCAATTTTACCTTTCCTGCCCAAAGTGTTAGAACGCTCAATCAAATTACAGCTCTCCTACTTCAGTGTTAACAAGATTTTAAAAGATTTCCAGTCTGGTTTCTATGCCGGTCACAACTGGCTTAATAAGGATCACGGATGACGCTCATTTTGGCATGCACAATAAAGAACTTACGGTTTCAGCAATGTTGGGCTTAAGCAATGCATTTAATACTTTAGAGTATAGACCATTACGTGTTGTTGGGTCTCCTGAAGGCTTTTAATATCCTCACCCGCCTTGAACTGGCTTAGTAGTTATCTTCAGGAGCGTCGATAGTACGTTCAAACAGCGTTTGCGTTGGCGTGGTTGGATTTATTGGTTGGTGTGCAAGCTGGTGTTTTGAAATTTCATCAAAATCGATTCAGTATAAAGTACAAATAAATTTTTCCAATTTATAACGTAGGTAAGGCAGGTAGGAAATACAGCCGGAGAAAATATCTGTATCTTCGTCATAAAGAACAGAGACGGCTTCACCATGCCGAGGTAATAGTGGACGATAGGTTCAGGGTGGACTGAAGCCCCATAATATGACAAAAATCCACGGTGAGTGTGACAGCGTGAAGCAAGATTCTGATTTCCATGCTCAGAAATGTCTGCCGCACCCTCGAAAGAATACGAAGGTTTAAAAATAAAGGCAGCCTTACCATCCGTTATCTGTCTGGTAAGAGTCTAGATGACGGATAGCCAGAGGGGAATTCTTCAACGCTGGCGCAAATAGGGATATCATCAAGTAAAATTATTTTTCTTTGCTCGTTCATAATATAAATGGGGTAGTGGGATAATTAGAGCCCCGGGACTCTCACAAACTCGGCGACACACAACTGCAGATCTCTTATGTTATATTACGTCAGTGTAAAGATAGAGAGTTGTATATCTCCGGACATGCATATCTTTAGCAACAACATCTAATCAGCATTTCTAAGGCATTGTCTCTTGCCAGCTGACTGGCATTGAAATAATTTTTGTCACAAAATTGTGTTGGGCGTGGCAAAGAGGTTGTCATGTCCTTACGCCGAAAATTATTTACGCCACAATTACTAGGAAATAAATCGTCGAGACTGTTTTTATTTCATAGGATAGCAAACTATCCAATTGTTCTCCTGATGGAAAGAGACAGTCGTTGCTTTTATGCACCAAAGATGTTGATAGTTCGTTGCTTTCATGTGGTCAGGTTGAATGCCATATAATTTAGCGGTTACCTTACCCTTTTAATAACGACATGACAGCGATGGAAATCGATGCTAATGAGGCAGGAACAGATAAGGTAGTATTAAATCTGATCAAGACGTTGAAGAACGATATCACCTAGTTAGTAGTCATAAACGATATTAGACAAAGCCATCTCTTCTCTCTCGCCTTTTACAAGATGCTTATTTCCTAGCAGTAAGGCAGTTGCCTCATTCTTAAAAAAGGGATCTGAGTGAATACGGGGGAGTTACGTGGATTAAAATTGATTAAAAATACAAAAAAATCTATTTTAATCGTTTAACAAAATTGTAACATTATTCATAATATTTAACAAACAGCAGGTAAAATTTTAATGATAAAAATATAACGAAAGGTATCAATCATCTCATGATTAATATTTGAATTTGATTATTTTCCATTTTTTTTTGTTTTCGTAGCACTCACCCTGTCTATGGGAAACTTGAAAAACTTTAAAAACAAAGAAAAATGTCGACACGCGAGACTCGAACCTGCGACCATCTCCCGGCTTGAGGGAGATAATCGCGGGTCCGTGTCTCGCGTGTGGATATTTTTCTTAGTTGTTTTTAAAGATTTTCTTTTAAAATAAAGATTTGTGAAGGACAAAGACACATTTGTAAAAAATATTGTTTTTCTGATGATTTATTTTTTCTTTATTCATATTTTTTATAAAAGCTAATCATTTAATTACACGTATAAATATTGGACATATAAATGTTTTGTTTACTGCAGTTGTATGGTTGCTGGACTTAGTATTGGCTGGTATTATTTACCTGTAAAAAATGTAAATTTGTTAAAAAAAACAACGTTATGGTTTAGTTGAGCAGCTACACGTTTGTCCGCTTCTTTTGCCACCACCTGCTCGTTTGCCCCCTCTGCTATAAAAAAAATAGCAGACCCAATAAGTTTTTTTGGCTTTCATTTGTTAATTATGTATACAACGAAAGAGGGTATTGATACTGAAGAAAGATCGCGTCATCATCATCATGGCTCAATTATAGTAATGACTTTTAATTCTTGTATATGCCACTAAGCATCAGTTAATCGAGTTTAACGTAAACAAGCAGATAGCTCTCCTGATGGTAAGAGGAATTATCGCCTATGGTGCGTTGCTATCTTGTGGCGAGGTCTAATGCCACATGCCAAAGTTAATCGGCTCCTTACCTTCCAAACCGGAATACGACAGCGACAAGCACTGACGCTATTGCGGCAGGAATAGGTAAGGCGATGGTACCAGACCCGGGCGAGACAATGCAGAACTCTACCATCTAGTAGCCACGATGGTAGTGACTTACATAGCCAATCAGTCGCCTTTTACGACCTGCCTGGCAGAATGGCAGTTGGATTATTTTTCAAAGGAGCCCGGACCAACACGGGGGAAAGATTTAGGTAGATTATTATTTATTTTGAATAAGAATTGAAGGGACTAGCCCTTTGTATGTGTAAATAAACATACCTAATTTTTGTTACTTTGAAAAATTAACATAAAAGTAAACAAAAATAAAAGTAAAGCTTTATCTTTGACAATAAAGCATGCAGCAGTACAATTTCATTATATTTGATAATAAGAGTGTAGCTTCTTCGATATTAAATATAACACTAAGTGCATGTACAGATGACAAGCGCTCAATGCGCGTTTGATGACGCGCATTTACAACTACATACTTTTTATTCAAGCTTTAATTAAAACGCGCGTTAAACGCTGCGCTAGCGCTTACTGTTTTCAACGCGCGTCAACACGTGCTTTGAGAATATTGGTTTGCTAAATTTCCGTTTAGTTGAACTCGAGCTTTCTACTCTTCTGTTTCTACATCTATCTTCAAATGTATGAATTTTACTAAAACTTGGTGGCCAAGCAACGCGCGTTCAACGCCTGTGAAGCGCGAGTCATATGAATACTATATAAAAATGTAGCGCGCGTTAAACGCACGCTAGTCATCTAAACGTACCCTCTCATTCTGAGGAAGCGAAACGCTGGGCTGCCATCTGCTAGTGTGCGGGGTATTTAGTCTCAGCATCTAGCTTCTGAGCAACAACTCGATTGCAGCGTTCGGCGTTTTCAAGTGTACAGGGTGGGGCAATCGGTTGCCAAATTTAGCTTCCAAAAACGACTGAATCGCCAATCGCCGATGTTTAAAGTAACATGTGTGCGGTCTCTCTTAAGCATAGTCAGGATGTAATATACTTATTGTATTATTTACTGTTGTAAAATATAAAACAAGGATTAAATGGATAGGCGTTTCAGGACAATTTCTTAATTTGTCAGCGTAGCTAGCATTTACATACAGTAATAGAGAGTTAGTCTTACTGATGAAATGAAATCACTCCAAGGGTAATTATTAAGCCTTGTCATCTCATTCGGTACGATAAAACACTCAAACATGGTTTATTTCGATAGGAGCGTTTGCTTATATGCACAGCGACAAGTTTCTTTCCCAATGGCGTGTCTATTAGTATTCATGTGATCTGTGGTATAAACCAACAACTAGATTAAAAAAATGACGTTACTAAAATAAAAAAATTACGTCGTGGGTTACCTGAGCAGTTAAACGTTTGTCTACTGACTACTCCATTGATCAAAATTAACCTCACATTCCATGGGAGGTTGGGGTAACCATAAAAGTAAAGGTAATAATAAAGAGTAAGTTCCATACATCAAACGTAATTTTTTACTCGTTCTTAATGAGCAGGTAGAAACTTGAATAGTGATGGTACGGAACCCTTCGTACGCAAGTCCGACTCGCACTTGGCTGGTTTTTTAAATAACAAACATGGATTTTATTTGACGCTAAAAAAGATAAAACTACTAACTACGAGTATAATCCCAAATATAGTTTTCAATGGACTCGTTTCGCTTTCACGATTCTTATTGTAATTATAAAAAAGTACTTACACAAACTACCTCCCCGACAAGGTTCAGGTTGCGCCCCCTAGAATAAAAATGCCATTTAAAAAAATATTCTAATCTATATTAATAAATTTAAAAAACATATTAATAAGTATGTAATGAATGATTATAACCGTAACGTTTAAATACTTGGAGTTAGTAAATACTTTTCCTTTTTTTCTTATGAAAATGCTATAGGAATTATAAAAAATAAGTTTTCGGTTTCGCCTTTTACGGCATTAGCCCTGAAAATGCCGTAAAAGGCGAAACCGGTTGGTGATATTAATTAAATTTTAAAGTGATTTAGAGTACAAGTGTATTAACAAAATTAAAAAAAAAAATTAAGCACAAACCCAGAGTTGTATGACCATTTACAGATCTCGTTAAAATCTTCTTGTACGTATTTTAAGCGCCATATCTTGGATCTGAATGCGCAGCAAAAATGCACATATCCTCTGCATATTGATAGCTTGAATATTTTTAACATATGTCAGATAATGTAAAGGTAATTCATGCTACGTTCAGAAAACTTTCTTTCACGTCAGTAGCAAAGGCTCAAATTATGTACTCAACGTACGTTTCACTTCGTAACAGAATCGTCTTCATGAGAGTCGAATAGAATTTTATTTCATTACATTGCTTGCCATTATTGCTTAATCTTTCAAGCATTAATGGCAAGCAACGTCATTTAATTCTATCATAAAGACATCGTTCTATCTCCACTACTCGCTGGCAAAAAATAGGTGTTTATCGTAACAAAGGTAGCACGCTGAGATTGTTTGTTTAATACTTATTTGTCAAGTAACTTTTAATTTTATTAATACCAGTTGTTTTAAATAAAATTTAAAGCTAAATAAAATGACTTCATTTATATATTATATATTACCTCTAGAACTCCAGCTACTGCTACAGCTACAGCTGCCGCTAGCATAAGTAAATATCCGAATACTTTCATTCTTGCACACCTAAAACAATATCAAAAACACGTATTAATAGGAACCTTAAACGCCACTCTTGATAAATTTATAATTGACGACAAATGCATTCATTCAACACATTGCAGAATTTCACTTGTTTGTTTGATAAGTAGCAGCTAGCAGAGAGAGCCAAGTGCCATACATGAAAGCTCAGATAGCTTTGCCTGTTAACCTTTACAGATATGTTTCTAAATATACACTAGCTGACCCGCGCAATTTACCTCGCAAATAAGCTAACATATTATTATCATCAATATATGTAATGTTGTACCTACAATATTTCTCAAACTATTTCATCTTCTCAGAGAATAAATTTCAAAAAATTCTTCTTTACTCCTCGTACGAATAATCCCTCTACATCGTAAGAATAATCCCTGTGAAATGTTTCAGTTTTCTTGGTCCATACTTGAGGCATTGACATGTCAGTCAGTAATTCGGAACTTTTTTATATACTTGTCTTCTTACCAGATAGCTAGCAAAATACAAACGGAGGTCAGAATTTGCAATGTTCTCTGAACTACTAAGTGGTAAAGTATTATTGCACGTGTAATTTTATTTATTAATAAATGTAAAAAAAATCATTACCGTCACATTTCCTTATAAAAATAGTCTGCATTCGTTTTACAATCTCATTAAATATTCACTAAATAATTGCTTACATACAATTGCTACTAAAAATAGTAATAAATTTGATTGTCCATACTAATCCATACTAATATTATAAATTCGAAAGTAACTCTGTCAGTCTGTCTGTCTGTCTGTCTATCTGTCTGTCTGTCTATCTGTCTGTTCTGTCTGTTACGCTTTCACGCTTAATCCACTGGACCGATTTTGATAAAATTTGGCATAAACATAGATAAGACGTTGAGAAAGGACATAAGCTACTTTTTACCGCGGGAAAATATCTCATTCCCACGGGAAATAAAATTAATCGGAAGAAAGCGTAGCGTGAAACGTAGTGTAGTGCATATTAACTAGATGTCACTGCACGAAAATTACGCGCTAACGTATTGAAACACCTATATATCTAATGAAATCGTTGACTTAATCTTGATTTTTCTTTTTGTTTGTTTGATTTTTGATTAAACGCACTAATTTCTGGAATAATAAGTTGGATTGTAAAACTGGTAGCCCAAATGACATGTTTAATCTAGATTTTAAGACAATAATAGATAATTCGATAAAAAGCGTTTTTATTCCTAAAAACTATAACTGTAAATAAATGTCTGAGGTTCACAGAGTGGGCGGCAATAGGTATAATTAAAAGTAGGAAAATGCTATATGAGTTGTATCTCATAATATTGACTCCCATTTTCAGCAATATGTTAAAAATTATTCAAAAATACTCGTATTTAAACGGATGTGTAATTTAGCTAAATCTTTGACATTTCAAAATAAAATTAAGAATTCTAATAATGTAATGAAAACAACATGGAATGTAATAAATAAAGAAACTTGTGAAAAAACAAAACACCTTAGTCCTGACTTTTATTTATTTTTAATTGAAGACATAAATAAAATTTTAAATTATTTTTTAATAATTTTGTGACATTATTCTAGCTTGATATTTCTTTTTATTATTTTAATTATTATTGTTTAATAATTTTTTGACTTTTTTTCTGATGATTTCTTTTTTATTTTTATTTTGATAGACATACCTATTTATTTTGCCATACAAATTGTATATTTTTTAAACTTCAATAAGAATTTGTTAAAAATCCTCCCTTGCAGTAAAACGTATTCTCTCCAGCTGCAAACTTTGTGTTATATGTTTCAATTAGTTGAATTAATTATACGTGTACTCATGCAGTTATAAAGTAAGTGTAACCGAACTTACCTATGTCAAATAAATGACATTTGAATGTTTTTTTAAATTTTTGTACAATGTGACTATGCCTTTTCAAAAGTAACAAGCATGGCAGTGATAGTGGCAACAAATTCAGTGCTTGTCACTGTCAGGTTCAGATTTAAAAGGAAAAAATGCAGGTTATGCACACTTTAAACAGAATCATATGCATGTTAGCATTTTTATTACACAAAATATATAAGGTCATTCCATAATAAGTGAACATATTTAAACACAGCGTTCGGTTCATCTAACCAAAGATAACCACCCTAAAAAAACGTCATTCAGGGGACTACAACTTTTTGAGTTTTTACAACCAAAATACTTTTTTCTCTTTTTTTATATCATAAGATAGCAAACAAACAGATGGGTCTCCTGATGGAAAGAGTCAACCATCACCTATAGACACCAAAGATGTTAATATGCTATCTTGTGGCAAGATCTTATGACACATGCATAAGTTTACCTTACCCTCAAAACTGGATCACGACAGTTACAAGCACTGGCGCTATTGCGGCAGGAATAGGAAGGCGGTGGTACCAGACCCTTGCGAGCTAATGCAGAACTTTACCACCTAGTAGCCGCGATGGTAGTGACTCGCATAGCCAATCAGTCGCCTTTTACGACCTACCTGGCAGAACGGCGGCTTATTCTTAAAAGGAGCCCTGGACCAACACGGGGAAGTTCTCATAACGATTTACGCCTTTTCGCATAAAGTAACCCACCTTGTGGTTAATTATCACTGACTACTTATTCTTGCGTTAAAATTAGAATATTTTATGCAAAAAGGCGTAAATCGTAACGAGACAAAAATATTTTGTTCGTATAAATCAAAAAGTTTTAGTCCATTGAATTACATTCTTTTTTCAGTTGGATATCTTTAGTTAAATGTACCGAACGCTGTGTTAAAATATGTACACCTATTATGAAAAGACCTTATATCATATTTGTTAGCGCCAGGACTATAGTAATTTATAATACATCATTTCTATTATTTGATAATGTCATATATATATATATATATATATATATATATATATATATATATATATATATATATATATATATATATATATATATATATATATATGTACAGGAATTGCTCGTTTAAAGGTATTAGATTAGATAGACAGATATAAATATGTAAAAAATTGACAAAACTACTTACGTTATTCTTTCTGGTGATCGCGAGATTTTCTGCATGCATGACTTAAGACGACCAAGGCTTATATATTATCACTTTGAACAAAAAAATAAACGGAAAAATGTCAAGGTCTACGTGTTTGTTATGTCTAATGTAAATTTTATTATTATTGAATATAATTTAAATGGTATTTAACAGGTTCGCTGATATGTATGTTAATAAACACATCAGGTAGGCATTTTAAAATATTCTGCTTCTTAGCCACGGAACGGCATTTTCTCCGGTGAAGTATTCAGTTAATTTTTGCTCCGCCAACCGCGATGGATTATAACTACCCTGTTGCACATGCTCTGCTATATAATTTGTAGAAGAGTCCTGTCTTCATGAACCAATTCGGTCATTTGTATCCATTGTTCTGACCGTTGGTAACAGTGCAAGGCTATCTTTTTTATCAACTTTATTCTAATTTTATTCTAATTTGGACGTCATTATACCATCCTTTCGGCCCGAGTTAGGCGGTAGTTAAAAATTTTCTTTTCAACTATCAGTAGTAATCTTTGAAAACCAAATAGTGTTTTTAATATAAAAGCTTTATCTTCTGAAATGACACCCCATGAGTTGAAACTCCTTATGTCCCATCTTTCAATATCTTTTTACGTACTGAATTACTTGATACCATTTAATTTAATTTACACTGGCTGCCTATTTTTATATATATTATATATAAAAAACGCGTATTGGCAAAACGTGACGTTGACATTCTCGAGTGCGTCTGAATTTTCTTTTATTATATAGAAAATGATGTAAGAATAACTAAAAAAATATAATCTGGCAATTTAAAATAGCTGAAATTATTGGAATTTTGTTTCTTTTCTGTCCCAGTTACCCGCCTCTATATAAAGGTTTTATATTCAGTGGAGAGCCTCAACAGTATGTGTCGAACCCCCCCTATGTTAATCTGATGCGCTCGAGTAAATGCTAAAACCCCCTCTTGGGCTCCCCTAATAATAGGGGGGACAAAAAACGGATGATAACAAAATTGGGGGACACAGTTTGGTGTTATAGCTACATAACTATCACCAACATCCAAAATCTAATTATATCGCTGGATAGCTAAAGAGTCGAAAAATTTGATAATTTGAACGCGAATTGCAATGCTTTGCGGAGAGTGGAGAAGGAAGTGCCGCGATTTGTAGGAAATTTCATTGCATTACATATTTTGCATATGATATATCTTCTGACTGAGAGCAACTATAAACTTCAATCAGCTTTTACTTGAAAGCTCTTGTAATAATTTATTGATTTTTAATTTAAAAGATAAAATTAACTGCTTATAGTAAATATATATGGCATTTAAATAAAAAAAATAAAAGAAATTATAATCAGCCAAAAAATCTTTAAAAAGCCATACCCAAATACAAGGAACGTACAGTACCCGGCGATAAATATTGCACATCGACCTTTGGAAAGAGACAATCGGCTAATTTCGGCTTCGTAGAGCGTTATCTCTGTCGCACAAAATACAAACAGTCCGGTACCTATTAGGAGCTGTTAAAACAAGTATGATTTGCTTCTTTTGATATTTTTATTCTTTGTATAAAATACACTAATTTTTCTATAAGTGATGGCTTTAGGTTGGGGTAAAATAAAATAAAAAAACATTTTTACATTATGTTTACGTATTTAATTATTTTGGAACATTACAGCTTTAGTGTACATAATAAACACCATTATACCTATTGCTAAAATGAGACATTGCAATAAAAATAATAATAATTCTAATTCTCAATTACTTCCATTTCACTATCTGTGCTCTCAAAGAGGTCAATATCACTGTCACTATCAGCCGTATTTATTACTAATCTATCAGTGTAATTGTCTAAACTGTGTTGAATGCTTCTATATTCATTCTCACATTTGATTGCATGATCGCAAACCTTTTTCCACTCTTCAGCGCCGATCATGTTTACTTTTTCAGTCAATAATGTTTTTACTGTAGTTAAGTTCATACCCACATTTCTAGAGGCTACATAGCCTTTCAGTTGAGACCATATATTTTCAATTGGATTAAAATCCGGATGATGTGGTGGCAATCGCAACACAGTGTGCCCATGTTTGGCAAGTATTTTGTCCACAGAAAACTCTGTATACCTCTCCTTGTGCTGACATATAATAGCGTAAATCTGGGTTTTTGTTAATTTTGGATCAACTGGAATTTCATGTCTGTTTAACCAGTTGATCATTTCCCGTTTAATGGTGTTTGAGTTGGGGGGTCTCTCAACATACTTGTTGTGATAGGGTGCGTTGTCGATAACTAGAACAGAATCACTGGGTATATTTGGGATTAATTGGTTAACCAGCCATTTCTCATAGTTATCGTTATTCATTTCATTGTGATAGTCACCTGTAGTGTCCGTGGATTTATACGTTAAAAAAGCACCGGGTACAAAGCCTTTTTCATTTCCCGCATGAACTATTATCAAACGTTGACCTTTTGAAATTGGCTTTTTTACTCCTTTTTTCTTATCGTCACTCCAAGATTTCCCTTTAGTGTGGGATGCATGTATATATGACTCATCCATGTAGACGATATTTTTTCCTGTTTCGCGAAATTTGCGTATTTTATCAAGGTATTCCATTCGTTTGAGACTAACGTCGTGCTTTTCCATTAGAATTTTTCGATTATCTTCCATTTTAGTGAACTGAAATCCCATGTCATGAAGTATTTTTCTCAACGTTTTTTCAGACCCATTGTAATTAATAGCTTCAGATAACTTAGCTTTTAATGATTTTATTGTTGGCAGTTCATTAAATCGTAAGTGAAAATCATACACCATTCTTCGAACAACATCGTAATCAAAATCGTCCATATCCAAACGAAATTGCTTTTTCGGTCTCCCTTTTTTTGGAGTGCTGAACTTAATTTCAGTCGAATGTGTTTCAGTACTGACTTCGTTTAATATATTGTTCAAAGTTCTTCTTGAAATTCCAGTGGCATTTGCAACTCGCTCTTGAATCTTCTTAAAATAACAACTTACATTTTCATCTACTTTTTTTTTAAATCTATCAGCTTCGCTTACAAAGTATTTATAAACATTGTAGATAATTTCACGTGACTGACCTCGTAAAGGTTTCCCTCTTTTTCCGAAAGATGCCATATTACAACTTTAAATTATTTAAATTTGTGGGTGTTATCAACTCTAAATATATATTTTTTTCGGGACGCGACTGCACTCTATCGTACTTGAACAACGACTGACTAAACGTCACATAGGTAGTGTGGGACAGAGATAACGCTTTACGAAGCCGAAATTATCCGATTGTCTCTTTCCAAAGTTCGATGTGCAATATTTATCGCCGGGTACTGTATACCGTGTGAAAGAGATTTTACGCCTCTTGTGCAGCAAAATCTCTTGCTTTTTGGTTTAAAAGATCGAATTCAACATTTGCAATGAAAATATACTACTGCATTCTAAGCAACGTAATCTAAATATTCCAAATTTGTGTTTGTTATTGGTTTTGTCTTTTCCGTTACATAATATGTATCATAAGGAACTGTGTGTTTTAAATGCTACATTGACATTATTACTCAGCAAACACCTCTCTATTTTTCCGAATTTCGCCCGAAATACGTTAAACTGGATTTAAACCTGATTTTTTTTCGGCGTGGTACTGCATATAGTAATCGTGATAGTGTTTGTTTATCTTTCTTTTTTAATAAAATTGTAACTTAAGCACGATTGTGCCCATTTGACACTGCCTACTGAAAAACTATATTTAACTCTTCCATATAGCTTTCTTTACTCAGTAGCAAAGATGTTAGTCTGTGTACGTAACTGTTAAAAGTGGCTATTTTATGTTGCCAGGGATGACAAGACGATGCGGGAATAGTCGTTCCGGTGTAAGTCGGCTTACGGAAAATTCCAAAGTGGTGTTTATTGTTTACTCTTGTGCTGGTCAAGTCTAAAAAATTAAGTGAATTTCCTTTTCTGATTCTAATTGCAATTTTATTTTTGGATGCTTTTTATTTAAATTATTCAAAAAATGTTTAGATGTCTTTACGTACCATTCTAACACATAATCACATCATTAACATAGCGGAAATAATGTAAGATACAGTAATAGACCTATAATATTTAATTTTTCAAAGTTGTCCATAAACAATTTTGCCATCAACGGACTTAAGGATAAACCAATTGCTAAGCCCTCGTTCTGAACGTATATTTCTTCATTGAACTTAATTATTCTGGTCATTTCTATCACTTCATTTATTTCCCCTGGAAATTTACCCCCATTGTCTTTTAAGCATGTTTGACATTATATTTAGACATTCGTCTAAAGGAACATTTGTGAATAAACTTTCTACATCCAAGGATAACAGTTTGGCATGTTGAAGCAGAACTATGTTTTGATAGGATCGAGCAACTTGAGGCTGTTATTAAACTTCAGAGGGGTTTGAAATTTGTTTTTTCCTTTAATAATTGAATTTAATGATCTAGACAACTCGTATGCCGGAGCCCTAATATACGAAACAACTTGACGCGTTGGACAGCCATCTTTGTAAATTTTTAGCAAGCCGTATAACAAAAGTGGGCGAGGATGCATTTCAATCAATTTTAGTTGTAATTATGTGGTCTGAAATAGATATTTTGAACTTTTTAATGTACTCTTTCTTAGTAGGATCATACGACAACTGAGAGAAATCTGCTCCTGAACATGAATAACATTTTTAACGTTACTATTACTTTGCTAGGTGGAAAAGTTCTGCATTGTCTCGCCCGGGTCTGGTACCACCGCCTTACCTATTCCTGTCACAATAGCGTCAGTGCTTGTCAGTATCGTGTGGCATTAGACCTCTCCATAAGATAGCAACGCACCATTAACACCTTTGGTGTCATTAGGTGGTGGTTGAATCTTTCCATCAGGAGACTCATCTGCTTGTTTGATATCTTATACTATAAAAAAACTATTGTAACTATCGTGATCTAAAATAACAACCGTGTTATCTTTATTTGCTTTTGATACTACTAAATTCTCTATTTTATTTTTCAAAGATTTGATTGTAAATATTTCTGCATTGAACTGCTGAGAAATTTAAATATTTTCCATTTGAAGGCCAATACTTTTTATTATATTGTCATTATTTCTATTTTATTTAACACTATTCCCATCTTCGCGTCAAGAGTCAATGTTTTAAATGATTTTTTAGTCATGATTTTGTTTGTAGTTATTTGCTTAAGATTTTAAGTAAAGGAAGAAGAGTATTTTTAATTCAAAATTCAAAGTTCAAATATTCTATAATTTGTATGTAAGTACACGCTTGAAATAATAAGACGCATCCCCCTTATTGGTTCGTTGGTTCCTTTGATGAATAGATCAGTTGCCGTTCTGCCAGGTAATAATAATAATAATAATATTTTTTATTTGCCAGAATAAGGTATACAAGCTTGTCAGATAGGTACATTTCAATATAGCTCTACTTATTCTACCATTTAAAGGTGTGCAAATCTTAATTTCTTATCACTAAAATACTACATAACATTGCTATTAATTATTAGTTTAATTTTAATTTATATTTCATTATTTATTTTTAAATTGATAATATGTCATTTGATTTTGTTGATTTTGCTTATTTGATTTTAATTATTAATATATTATTCAATTTAACTAACAATTTAATTATTAATTTCATCATCATATAAATATGTCTTCATCTAAATATTTATTAATCTAATCTATTATACATTCCATTTATATTATATCATTAGAGATAATCATATCACGCATAATAACTAACAAACACTAAATCTGTATACATTAACATTCTTATTAACTATTTTAGGATCTGACTAGATATTAATTGCATTATCTTTACAATTTAAATATTCTTCCACAGAGTAGAAGCATTTTGTAATTAGCCATTTATGCAGTTGTATTTTTTACCTGTTTATCGGCAGCGATTTTATTATGTTTAGTAATTTATTGAACACAGTAATACACATATGGAAAAAAATTTTTTTTACCATTGCTAGTCTACACTGTGGCACATAAAGTTTGCTTGCATGTCTGTTATTTGTGCCAAGTTGTTCTGCATTTGTTTTAAAATATTTAGGGTGTTTTCTAACAAATAAACAAGCTGCCATAATGTACATGCAAGGAAGTGTTAGTATTTTCAGGTTTTTAAAAAGAGGTTTACAACTTTGCATTTGTGTGATGTTACATATGGCCCTAATGCATTTTTTTTGTGTTCTAAAAGCACGTATCATATCCACAGAGTTACCCCACATAAGCAGCCCATAGGAAAGTACTGATGAAACATATCCAAAATACGCTGTTAATGCTGTTTCCTTTGATATATGTAATCTAATTTTACGGAGAGCAAATACAAATCTATCAAGAGTATTACAAATATTGATGATATGTTCCTTCCAGTTAAGATTTTTGTCAATAACTATACCTAAATATTTTATATATTCTACTTCTTCTATAGCATTATTATCATATTTTATATTAAGATTCGAAGATTTTTTATTATATGTCATAAATTGTAAAAATTTTGTCTTTTTTATATTTATATGTAAATTATTATTTTCCATCCACTTAACTACTTGATTTACGGTTTCATTAATTTTCCTTTCATATGCTATATTACAAAGATTTTCATCATTTATTAATAAAAAAAAGGTAGGTCGTAAAAGGTGAACGATTAGCTATACGTTTCATCACCATCATGACTAATACGTGGTAGAGTTCTGCAACGTCTCGTCCGGGTGTATTGTACCGCTGCCTTAACTATTCCAGCCGCAATAACATCAATCCTTGTCATTATCGTGTTCCAGTTTGGAGAGTAAGATAGTCGGGAGACTTATGCATGTGGCATTGTTATCCCACCTACAGATAACAACGTACCATTAACATTTTTGATGTCTATAGGCGGTGACTTCTCTTTGAATCAGGAGAGCCATCTGCTTGTTTGCTATCTTATGATATGAAAAAAACTTGAAGATTGTTCTCCTGATGTAAGATGAGTACTATTTCCTATAAAACAGAAGGTGTTAATAGCACGTTGTATTCTGTGTGTCGATATGTAATGCTACATGTAAATATTTACCATTTACCTGTCTTGTTTAAGCCGAAATTTGGCAGCTATATATACTGCTATATTGCGCCAGGAATAGTTAACACGGTGGTACTAAGCTCGGGAGGGCGTTGCGGATTATAAATATTATTAGATAGCAAACAAGCAAGCCCTCCTGATAGAACAATGCCATGCTATACATACATTTATAAGTGTACCGGCTACCTTACTTTCCAAACCGCAATACAACAATAACAAGCATTGACGCTATTGCGACAGGAATAGATAAGACGGTGGTACTAAATATATGGTTACTTTTAAAGGTCCGGATTTTTTTTAAATTAGGAACTAAAGGAGACTGATACCGTTCCATACAATCTTGGGCCCTCTTGTAATAGGATGAAAATTATGTTAATTAATAGCAAGTTTAACATTATATAAATACTGAAAGTTTTACAGATTTTAGCAATCTGAGAACAGAGATATAAGATATTCACTAGAAGTAAGGTTACGATACTACGGTATAGTTTAAACGTTTACTATTGAACAACTAATACTTGTAACACACGCAACTATGTTTCACATTTATAAATTGACTCAATACTAAAAGTCTAAAACACAGATTTTTGAAAATCACAAATTAAAGGATGTACATACGTAAAATAGCGAAGAGTTAAGTCCGCGACTTGCGACTCTTGCGAAGCGTCAGTGATGTCAGTTGTAATTGTCACTTTCGACAGTATTAAATCCACAGACATTAAATCATATTAAATTCGATGTAATGTAATCAATCAATTATTTAAATTGTATCGATTATATTTTTTCTTTTTATATTATGAATGGATTGTAAAATAATTATGGAACTTACTGATGATTAAACTAAATATTAATCAAGAATACACTTTTACATATACTTACGAGCTTATATTTCGATTAAAATTATTTACATAAATCGATTATAATTTTATCGATTATACAATTATAGTACCACAAACTTATTTTCGTGATTTCTTTTTTCTCAGAAAGCGGATGATGCTAATATTTTAAACTTTGAAATAGAAAAATAGTACCATTTTTTTGATCCACACCTCAACCCTTTACATTTGGGCCCAAAAATCCCCCTCTCCTTTGAATTGAAAGTGCGTTTTGATTATTATTGTAAAACTATTACAAGGTAATATAAAATATCCCATTAAATTCATGAATTGCATGCACCGAGTTTTGTGAATGAACTTATTACAGAGTTCATTCAGCTGGAAGTGTGTCAATTTATATTTACATATTACGATATTAACTATTATGTAATGTATCGCTCTAAGTATATTTTTCTCGATTACTTTTAATGTGGTTGAAGGCACTAACATATTTTAGTTTAAATTTTGTGTAATTTAAATCATATTCATACGTTTTGTTTTTTGTATCGGATATAAATGAAATTTCTACATTTTTAGAATGATTTTTAGTTACATAAATCAAACATATTATCGATTCTGAACAGCCTCCGAAACTATGGCCGGATCTTTCAAGGTGTATAGAGCGAAACGTTGCGGAACTCTACCAACTAGTAGTCATGATGATAGTGACACGTATAGCCAATCGGTTGCGTTTAACGATTTGCCTAGTAAAACGGCAGGTTGTCTATTCTTCAAAGGAGCCCGGACCAATACGGAGAAAATGACATGAACGACACATGATGTCATCAACTGAATGTGATTTAAAATATATTAAATGTAAGTCGAACGTTCGACTTACATTTAATATATTTAAAGGTAAGTCGGGTTTGGTTCTCGTTATTGATCCAAAGTAGTTAAAAACTAAAATAGTATGCAAAATTATTCAGTGACGATTTACTAACAAGTTGATAGAACTGGGTGTCCATATATTATTCTAATTACTATTATATTTAACGACTTATACAGAAAAAAATATCTATCTAATATCTGGTTGTATTTTATATCAAATTATAGGACAACAAAGCAGATGACTCTCTTAAAATAATAAGACATATATATTCATAGATTTTTATGAAAGATTAATTATCCGTTTGGAAAGGAAATTAAATGACACATGCACAAATTATTTCTCTCGGATCCGAAATACGGTAATTTTTTGCAATAACGCTACTTTGAAGAAAAAATATAAACTGTAAAAGAATTTAAAGAAGAATACAAGAAAAGTCAAGGGAATGTTACACAAGGCCTACGGGGTTATAGGTTTGGAAAAGGATAGTTATGAAATGTGTGTCGCTCTGCAATATAATACAGAAAAGTGCTTATTAAGCTAATATTGGTAGATTGCAGTTTTTGCATCAAAAAAGTCCATAACCAACTATTTTGAAATAATGGTCAATTTATTATTGTAAATGGATTTATGGTTTTGTTGGTTACTCAAAACAATGAAAATATCAATGAGCTCCTTTTTTTGTACAATTTAATGGTTACTACTGAAAAGATTCAAGTCCTAAACTACTTAACATTGGATTAAAACATCTTGATTGAATGCAAAACCCGATATGTATGGTAACAAGTGTGACAATACGACCCTAACAAGTTTGACAACTTTAAGTGTCATCTAACTAATGTTGCATTAAAAGATAAAATAATAAATTTATATATCGATAGTTTAGTTACAATTCTAGTTAATATCAAATCATTTTTATAGGAATAATAATACTATACCTAGAAATAACATTAACAACAAGTGAGACTTCTTGGTATATTTTTTTATAGTCACTTTTAACAGTCGCATACATAGAATGACACTATTTCATTAAGTACCGAAACTAGTTTTATGAAAAAATCAATATAATATTCCAGTATGCAGTTTTTAACGAATACAGTCGTGCTTAATTTAAAAATTAAAAAAAGTAAGACAAGCAGACACTATCACTATTATTTTATACGGTAATACCTCAAAAAGATTCGCTTTAAATCCAGTTTTACGTATATCAGGCATAATTCAGAAAAAAATACATATATTTTTACTACGTTGTAATACAAACGTTTCATGTAAACGTTTCATATAAATCCAGAGACACATTTTGTAATGGAAAAGACAAAAAATAATCAAAATTTTGGAATTTACCAAGTTGCAGTGTACTAATTGTAGCAGCGTACCCCGTAACCTGTAATGGTCAAAGCCTCCTTATAAAATAGACTATCTACTATAGCTTATAAAAAATCCCTTCTGTACACGTACTTAGCTTTACAGCTTACGTTATGTCAATATTAATGGCTCAATATTCTCTAAGAGAAAACCTAATCAATGCTAGGAATATTTATTTTGTAAGGATATTTACGTTTAACAAAATATAATTTTACTTTTACTTTGAATTTAATAAAAAATCTGAATGCTGGCTCTAGGATAGGTGGAATTAAGAATGTGTATTCAATGTGCACCGAAAGCTTCATGTTTTTAAGTTTTTTTAAGAGCAATATCGTTATAATGTGAGCAGACTATTTGAAGGATATTATAGTTTTTACAAGATAAAGTCTTCATTTAGTACACGTAGAGCAAGAATATATTTTTTGATAACAGTTTTTAAAACAAAGACAATCCCTGTTATAATTTTTTACGAAAATAGGCGTCAGAGCTATTTTCAGGACGAATACATCCATTGTAATGTTCTATAATATTTTATTTTATGCATTTTCCCAACAGTCTAATATATGGTCTTAAAGTGTAACACAGAGACAAAATGACGAACATATTGTCTTTACATTTTAAAAATAATATCAAAAAATTACAAAATCAATTTACTTTAACATTTTTTCATTCACCAGTAAGTATTTCAATAGAAACCTAAAATATTTATCATATGTGAATTAAAATAATGCTCAATATACTGATTTTTTTTAGTCTGTTATATGAACTCATTTATTTAGAAGAATTATTTTAAAAACACTAAAAATCCTCGCGCGTAATTATTTGCCGATCAAATTTTGAACCTGCGGTAAATCGAATAATTCAGACTTTATCTTGCAAAAACTGGAATATCCGTCGAATGATCTGCCCACATTACTTCGATATTGCTCTGAAAATAACTTGAAAACATGACGTTTTCGTTACGAATCAAATACGCGCCATTAAAGTCAACGGCAACAAAATTATATTCTTACTAAATATCGACAATAACAATAACCACATCACTATTTTGATAATTGCATATCAAGTTGCAAGCATATTATCGTTATAATTAATTTTGCGTGAGCAAATTGTTGACGTAATGCTTTAGTTCGCACAAAATTTGTCCCAAATATGTCGGGTAAAAATTATAAGAAAGTTCCCGTTTTGGAAATACAGAATGGTAAAATGTTTTTTATTTTCTATGAACAGATTTTTTATATGTTGTAACTGTTACAACTACAATAACTTGTTTTGAATTTTCTACTCATTAAGCTATTTGCATTATTGTGAGAGATGTTTGTATAAAAGTGACATCTGTTCACAAACTGTCAACAGATGCGTTTTTAACTTCCCACTACAGGAAGTCACTAATTTCACTCCGACGTTCGGAAATCGAGTTTTTACCAGAACTCCACGTTTTGGAGTGCTAGGAACCTTTTCAGACTATTTTCACGATGATGTTATTATGTCTGCATGTATGCATGTACACATACCTATGTGTATGTGTGTAAGTGCAGTGTAAGATGTTATGGAATTTTCCTATTTCTGTCGCGAAGTGCTTAAAGTAGGACCACGAACATAATTCAAAAGCAAGCGGAAGTAATACAATTATATATTATTTGTTAAAATATAGGATTGTGTCCTGTGTCATCAGATCTCAATGTTTTATTTATTTATTCTTTTGTACACACAGAAATACAAAACAATACTTATTTAAAAAGAAAATGTATGTACAATGGCGTGTTTATCTCTCTAAGAGATTTCTTCCAGCAAAACCAACCATACAGGTTGTTGAAAAATATCGCTAGTTATAAACAGCAGGCATGGTGTACATTTGAGCAAAACTAACTAAAACAAATTTTAACAAAACAAACAAGGATAAATGCAAGGTAAAATTGCTTCTTTGATAATGATTTCTATAAAAAGTGAAAGAATATATATATATATATATATATATATATATATATATATAATAGTTTATATATATATATATATATATATATATATATATATATATATATATATATATATATATATATAAACTATTAACCATCAAGCAACAAATAATGCTGCCTGACTGTAATTTAAAACAGCTTATGTTCTGGATATCCTGAATATGTCGTGGGAGATCATTTCATAAATTACCTTTTATGAGATGCTTAGCAGTAAGGCTGCAGTGTGCGCTACCGCAATGGCTCTAGCTAAACCTACGGAAGTCAGGATAAGACTGCAGCGCTATCGAACTCCTGACTGTGAGACGAACCAAAGGACTGTAGTGTGCGCTATCGCAATAGCTCTAGCTAAACCTACAGAAGTCAGGAGAAAACTGCAGTGTGCGCTATCGAACTCCTGAATGTGAGACGAACCAAAGGACTGCAGTGTGCGCTACCGCAATGGTTAAAGCTAAATCTACGGAAGTCAGGAGAAGACTGTAGTGTGCGCTATCACACTCCTGACTGTGAGACGAACCAAAGGACTGCAGTGTGCGCTACCGCATGGGCACTAACTAAACCTACGGAAGTTAGGAGAAGACTGCAGCGTGCGCTATCGAAATCCTGACTGTGAGACGAAGCAAAGCACTGCAGTCTGCGCTATCGCAATGGCACTAGCTAAACCTACGGAAGTCAGGAGAAGACTGCAGTTTGCGCTATTAAACTCTTGACTGTGAGACGAACCAAAGAACTGCGTGTGTGCGCTATCGCTTAGGCCGTCGCTAGCTAGAATGATTTAACATCTCTCGTTGGTCTTCTCGCACTCCCCTTATGGAGGATGCGGGGAAACGGTTCCGGGGCAATGCCCCCTGCCCGTGATTATCTACGCGTTGCATAACTATACAACGGTCGTTGTGTTTGCTATCCTTAGGAAGTGATGGTTATTCTAGTAGACCGGGGGGTATTTCCCAATTCTTCACGCCGCTCCGCGCAGGTCAGCCGCTCTGGGTGGAACCCGCTGGTGGGAAGCCCGGCAGGCGACCAGCAGCGAAAGCGGCGGCTCTATCAGGTTATACCCCCGGCCTCCGGGGTGTGGATATCCCGTGGGTAGGGTTTTCTATCCCAAGGGGTAGCTCTCCAGGGGGCAAGGCCTCGGATGTGGTCGTAGCTGGACGTGGTTGTTCTCTCGAACATCTTTTTGGTTATCTGGCTGATGAATTCTTCCACTGTCGACATATGGAGGTCTCTATGTATCACTGAGTTCCTCACATAGCGAGGGGCGTCCGTGATTTTCCTTAGACATTTGTTTTGGGTTGCCTCTAGTGTCTTCTTGTTGGTCTTGCTCAAAAGCTGGAACCAAGCTGGAGCGGCATAAGTGAGTCTAGGACGGATGTATATTTTGTAAATTGCCAGCTTTTGAGCAAGTGGCAATTTTGAAGTTAGCACAGGATGGAGGACGGCAATAGCAGCTCTCGTCTGATTGACTATCTGCTTGCTGTGTTGTTTCATTGTCAGGTTGGAGTCAATTGAAACTCCCAGGTATTTGCATACTTGTCTCCATTCGATATCTTCTCCTGAGAGTTTCAGCTTCGGAATTTTGTTCACCTTGTTCCCGATTCCGAGGGCCATCGCTTGGGTTTTCTTAACATTCACTGTTAACCTCCATCTCTCCAGCCAGGGTTGAAGGGCATCCAGCGACCTCTGAATTTTGAGTGCTGCGTGATTGGTGTTAAGTGATGAGCTGATGTACGCGGCATCGTCGGCATACAGTGCTAGAGAGGTGTCCTTGGGCACTGGGATGTCATTGGTATAACTTGAATAGAGCGTCGGCGAAAGGCAGCTGCCCTGCGGGACGCCTGCCCTGATTGGGCATTCGGAGGAGAGCTTGCCTTCCACCGACACCTGGAATCTCCTTTGGTGAAGGAACGCCGCGATGACGCGCACTATTCTTCTCGGCATCTTCTGTTCTATTAATTTGTGGATCAGGCCAGCGTGCCACACGCGGTCGAAGGCCTTCTCCATATCTAGGAATATCGCAACGGCCTTTTCCCGCTTATTGGTGGCAGCCGTTAGTGTGTGCAGCACTCTTGCTAACTGCAGTGTTGTACTGTGTTCGGCCCTAAAGCCGTACTGCTCAACCCTGGGCGTAAAATGTTGGTCGATGTGGCGGAGGAGGAGTCGCTCAAAGATTTTAGAGATAGTAGGTAACAGCGTGATCGGTCGGTAGCTGTTTGGGTTTGGGTATAATATGTTTTTCCCGGCTTTTGGCAGCATGATGACGCGTCCGATCTTCCAGTTATGAGGAAAACGTCCAGTCCTCATTATGCCATTAAAAAGACGGGTCCAAGCAGTGATGTATTTAAAAGGCATCTGTCGTAGGGCCGAATTTGGGATGCGGTCGGCCCCAGGCGCTTTGCGTGGTTTGGATTTAGCAATGCATTGCTTCACCTGGCTTGGTGTGAATATAATTGGGTCCTCGTCAGCGGGAATGTTGCAGTTGCGGATCATTACCATCTGGACTTCTGCCTCTTCTGCCTGGTCTACATCTTGTGGTGGATTCGGCTGGAACTGTTGCACCAGATGCCCTGCGAATATTTCCGCTCGGTCTTCGGCGATATATCGTAGTGAGCCATCCTGATGTTTCAGTGGGCGAGTAGGTTCTTTGGCCTGGGAGAACTGGCGGCATAGTTTATGTAAGGAGAGCCAGTCATCTCTAGCATCTCCTATACGGTTTTCCCAGTTTTGGGTGTTGTGATTCTCCATTTCTACCTTAACTCTCTCACTGAGTTGGTTAAGCCGGCGTTTCAAGTCGGGGCATCTGGTGTTTTGCCAGGTCTTCCTTAGAGTCCTTTTCTCTCTAATAAGATTGAGAAGTCCAGCGGGGAGTGGAGAGTATCTGTTTGAGGTTGATATCTCTTTCGTGGCTACCTCCATAGCTTCAATCATCTTTTGCTGTAGGTCTTCCGCTAGATAGTCCACGTCTTCAGCCCTAGTGATGGGTCGAGTGACTGTGGATTTCTCTAGCTCCCGGTGGAAGACTTTCCAGTTCACCACAGCTCGTTTTGTGGGGTGTAGCACCTTCACAGGTTCTTGCCTTAGTACTGCCAATATGGGTTGGTGATCCGAGCTAGTGTGGTAATCTAGTACCTTCAGCGAGAGTTGGCTAGTAGGAATACCCTTGACGAGTAGGAAGTCTATGATATCCGGGCAGTGACTATCCACATCGGGGTAGTGTGTGGGAGTCTCCGGTCCCATGGGATGGTAGCCGTAGGCTTCAGCGTCCTGCATCAGCTTACGTCCATTTGGGCAGGTGTAATTGGCGTTCCAGTTTATGTGCCGGCAGTTCCAGTCGCCGGCAGCAATTACAGACTCTTGTGTGTGCATCATCTGGCGTATCTCAACTGTGTTGATACGTTCTCCGGGACGGTATATGGCGTAAAGCCTAAGATCTTTACTTCCGATGCAGATGTCAATGCCTAATGATGATAATGATGTTTGGTTATCTATAGGTACAGGTTGGTGTATTATCTTCCTTTTGGTGAGAATAGCCAACCCTCGGTATGCTCGTATGTCCGTTTGCTCGTCTTTCCTGTATACAATGTATCCGGGTAAATGAAACCTTTCTGCCGGGTTCAGTAGGGTTTCATTAATCAATGCTACATCGATGTTCTGCTGTTGCAGTATTATCTTAAGTGGCGTGGTCTTATTCTTTAAGCCACGGGCATTCCAGAAAAGTATCCTCAGAGGGTTATCTGCCATAAACTTGGAGGAGTTCAGTCATCCCTCTGAGGATAGCGGTAACAGGGTCCAGTCCCTCACGCAGAGCCCCCAGCACATCTTGGAAAATCTGGATTGCCTTTTCCAAGACAACCAATTTCCCTTCGTCCGGGGACCCTGATGGGACCGCCTTTCTTGGGATCTCCTCGTTTTCTGGTGCACTTTCCGGGGCCGAAGTTGCCGGTGTGACCGAGATGGTGATTCCTTGTTTTTTGGCCTTGGACTTCCTTGGTTTAGGCTTCCTGGGCCTTTTACCTCCAGTTGTGGAGCCTCTAGGCTTTGGGTCGTTGGCCGGTGCCGTTAAGGTGGTAACCGTCAATTGTTCCTGGACCTTACTTTGGCTTTCCTCGGCCGTGGGCTGGTTGGTGGGCTTCTTGGTAGCAGGTGTTGTGGTGATGGCCACAGTTCCGGCTTGTCTGTTCCGTGCTTCACGCCTGAACACGGGGCAGCTTGTGTTATTGGCAGTGTGCGTGCCACTGCAATTTGCACACGTCGGTGGGTCTTCCTTTGGGCGGGGACACTCACTCGCCCTGTGCTCGCCTCCGCATCGCACACATCTCTGAGGCCGATGACAGTTGTGCGATGAATGCCGGAACTGCTGGCATCTGTGGCATTGGGCGGGGCCCTTTTTGCCCCTCCAGGCCTCAATTTTTACACCCGGCATATACAGCATCTCGTCAATGTCATAGATGCGCGGGAGGGTGTCGGGCTTTCTTTTAACGATGGCCATGAAAATACATCCGGGGCGACCCGCCCTGGCCATAATCGGGCGTACGTATTCCGCCTCGTGCCCTAATGTGGCCAACTCTTGGCAGATCTCTTGTGGATCTGTGTCCGCTGGTAACCCGTGTATCGCCACCTTCACACTCCTCTCAGAAGGCAGCGAGTAACAGAACCAGGACAGTGTTTCTGATTTTTCTAGCTCCGTCAGATATTTTTGAATTGCCCTATATTCAATTTCCTCTTTGGGCGTGAATCGAACTCCGCGTCCGAAGGGGCGGGCATTCGGGGCATGTCCTAGCTTGTCCTTCAGCTGCCTGAAGTGGAAAGTCCAGTTGGGTAGGTGTTCAACCACTAAAGGTGGGTATCTCCCTTTGGATTGACTGGGCGGTGCCGACACTGTAACAGGTGGCGGGGATCGCTGGCTGTTCCGTGGTGAGGCCGCAGCCATGGCTGCGAAGGAGGGAGGTGGCGAGGGCTCGGCCGGCACGCACTGGCGTTTAGCCTCTTCTTCACTCTCTTCTTCGTCGGCATCTCTTTTCCTCCTCATAGGAGTTGTACAAGGCGGCAGCAGTATGGGCGCAACTTCCGCTCTCTGTACCGCCCTAGCATCGTCAGACGTCATCGGAACATCAGCCGCGCCTGACGCTTCAAGCTCCGCGCTTTTATCTTGAAGGTGCTTGGCCATCGCTGCCAAGAGGTCGTCATCGAGAAGCTTGCTTTGTGCAAGTCTCGCCAGCATAATATAATTTTCTTCCAATAAACTTTTGGGTGAACGTTTGGGCGCACTTTTGGGCGTGGTTGCAGGCGCGCGCTCGCGGCGCACGGGTGATTCGCGGCGCGGGCGCGGGGTGCGGCGCGCGCTAGAAATGCGGCAAGCAAAGGAGTTGCTGCTTTCCGAAGAGTCACGGCGCGGCACGGATGTCTCGCGCTGCGCGGACGAGTCGCGCTGCGCGGATGAATCGCGAGGCACCAACGAATCGCGCTGCGCGGATGAATAGCGCTGCGCGGATGAGTCGCGCGACGCGGGTGAAACGCGCCGCGCGGGCGGTTTGGTGTAGACGGGTCGTTCACGTTGCGCGGGCGGTTCGCGCCTCGCGGGCGTTTCGCGTTGCGCGGGCGGGTTGCGCTGCGCGGGCGCATCGCGGTGCGCGCTTAACTCGCGCTGCGCGGCGGCGTCGCGCTGCGCGGATTGGTCGCGCGAGGTGCGCGGTCCGGAAACGGTCCGGTCGCGAGGTACGCGGCGTTCCACGGCGCGGCGGTGAACGCGCGGGTCCCTCGGAGGACTCTTGGTTAAGGCCGCCTTTGCCGTAGACGGACCAGACTGAGCCGCCTCTGAGGTTGTCGCTCCAAATTGAGCCGCCTTCGAAGGGGCTACTCTAATTTGTGGCGATTTCCATGTTGGCCGCTCAGTTTGTGCCGCCTTTGGCGAGGGCGGCTTGCTTAAGCCCGCCTTTGAGGTGTCGGGCGACTTACGTGGGGGCAGTGTGGATGCCTGCTGTGTTGTCGTCTTTTTCAAGTAGTACGACGGCGACACAGTGGGTGCAGTGCGCGGTTTGCGCGGTTGGACCATTTCCCAGCCGGACATCTCACTAATGTCCGTCTCGGAGCTGGCCCGCGCTCTGGGTGCAGCTGGCTGGCTAGCCGGCGTGCTGGTTGGCTCGTGCTGGCTCTGCGGGGAGCCGCTGGTTGGGTTCTGGGTACCCGACATCTTTTTCATATTTTTATTTTTGCGTGTGGGTACACAAAAATAAAATCTACAGATTGCTCGCGACCGTAATCGGCGGCTGTAGAACAGCCGCCGAGACAATCTCGGGCAGAAGAAACTCCCCTCACAGGTAGTTTCCCATATACTTTCAAAAGAAAGCAATGGGAAAACTAATTGAAGTTGTGCGGTCCGGACGATTACAGCATACGAACGTTCATATACACTTGCAATCTGAGCTCTCCTGATTTAACATGCTGCGGGCGCCCGCTTATATACAGATCGGTCGTGCATCATCGGCTGCGCTCGGCGATCCTCAGCGGCTGGCTGACGCGTGTGAGCGAGAAAGTATTCGAGGTCGCGCATCGTTGAAATTCGTATCGTTACAGGAATATATTTAAAAAACACCCAAACCCGGAAATACAAACATTTATGCTCATCACACAAATGCTTGTCCCCGCCGGGGATCGAACCCGAGCCCCGTCGATTGCGTAGTTAGGGTGGCTAACCACTCGACTAACGGGACGGTCAATGTTTATGTAGTTAACCTACTACGCTTAAGAATACTGATCTAGACAAAGTGGGGGTTTTACTAAACTAGCCATCCATCGCATCGACTACAAAGTAGCATTTTAATAATGAATGAGACAGAATGAACGCAGAATTAAAGCAAAGCATGTTAATTGATGCTTATCGCATTAAAATTCATTATTTATTTCTTCTGAAATGTAAATTGTATCACGGGCACTTTTAATGATGCTCAAATTCACAAGAAACCTTTAAAAATTAATAGTGTTTAAATTCACAAATATTACATACTATTTTAAGTCATGCCCGTCACAACATATCGTCAACCTAGATATAATACGTTTTTATATCTCTCATATTTGATTTTAACCATTTAAAATTTATATATGACATTTGTTTATAATAACAAAGCAAAATATTTATTGTAATTATTAATTAAGTAGACGATACTTGTATGCTTTAGAATGATATTAAGAGTAGCATGTTTATACAACCGTCTGTGTTGAAGTTTCGACTTTAGTAATAACTAGTTTCCTTTTTGTTGCATTTTATACTCAGTTTATTTAACATTTTGCGTCTTACCTATCCGACATATTTCTAAGTTGTTTAGTTGTTCATAAATACTTTAAATAAAATATCAACTTTATTGCTATTATCAACTCGCTCCTGTTTTGACACGCCTCTTTCGCCTTTCGATGGCTACTGGAAAAGTGCCTAAATCATGGAAGCTTGCCAACAAACTTACCAAGCAGCCTGTGCCCAAAAAAGGCAGTCGTGCCGACCCCTTTTTTTTATAGGAGAGGGGGCAAACGGACAGGAGGCTCACCTGATGGTAAGTGATTACCGCCGCCCATAGACAACCACACTACCAGAGGTCTTGTAATTGCGTTGCCGGCCTTTTAAGAATGAGTAAGCTCTTTTCTTGAAGGTCCCTAAGTCGTATCCATTTGGAAAAATTTCTGCCGATAGCTGGTTCCACAAAGGAGTGGTGCGGGGCAAAAAATGCCTCGAGAATCGCACGGTTGTGGATTTCCAGACACCGAGATGGTAAGGATGGAAATTCGAATTTTGTCGCGATGTCCGATGGTGAAATTCGGCAGCAGGAATTAGTCCAAACAGTTCCTCGGAACATTCCCTATGGTAGAGCCGATAAAAGATGCTATAGGCCAATTTCAGTCACGTCCATACTCTGCAAGACTATGGAGCGTGTACTGAACAGTAGGCTAATGGCACACCTAGAAGCGAACGAACTACTGAGTGACCGCCAATACGGGTTTCCACGAAATCGGTCTACTGGGGATCTTCTAGCGTATGCCACTTACATTTTGAGCTCAGCCATCGAGAAGCATGGTGAGGCACTAGCTGTCTCCCTTGATATCTCGAAGGCCTTTGACAGGGTCTGGCATGATAGTCTTATTGGTAAGTTTCCATCGTATGGTTTGCCTACTGGTATCTGCGCCTGGATCTCAGATTTTCTGAGTGGCCGGTCGATCAGAGTAGTCGTCGACGGCTGCTCATCCGACCAAATCGCTATAAATGCCGGAGTACCTCAGGGATCAGTTCTTTTCGCAACTCTATTCCTACTACACATTAACAATCTGCTGAAGCCCGGTATCTATGGGTACGCAGATGATAGCACTGTTGTGGAGAATTACGTATCCAATGCGCGGGCCAGTACGGCACAGATCCGGTCTCTCAGAGAGGCAATGGTCGATCGTATGAACCTGTCTTTACAGGCAGTCTCCGATTGGGGCGATGCTAATCTGGTCAGGTTTAATGCAACTAAGACCCAGGCGTGTCTATTCTCCGCTAAACGGAGTTCGCTCCATCTGTCTCCGTCTTTCCAGAGTGTGTCCGTGCCGATAAATGACCACCTCGAGATCCTTGGTATCACGTTAACGCCTACTCTCAGCTTTGGTTCGTACATCGAATCTAAAGCCCAAGTTGCCTCAAAAAAGCTTGGTATTCTGGCGAAGGTGAGACAGTATTTCAGTCCGGGACAGTTGCTCAACCTTTATAAAGCACAAGTCCGTTCGTGCATGGAATACGGCTATCACTTCTGGGATGGATCCGCTAAATACCAGCTGGAGACACTTGAGGCCATCGAGAGGCGTGTCAAGAGGCTCATAAAAGACGATGATCTGGTAGGCAAAAAGCTCATCGCCGCAGAGTGGCTAGTTTATCGGTTTTTTATCGAATACTCTTTGGAGAGTGCGCTGCGGAATTGCACGACTTAATTCCGCCATCCTCGTTTTTCTATCGATCGTTGAGGTGCACAGAATCTAGGCATTGTTATATGGTGGACGTTCCACGTATCCGGATAAAGCGGTTCGACTCAAGATTCTTCATTCGAACCGCAAAGGACTGGAACATGCTTCCTGAGTCTGTGTTCCCGGACGAGTACAATCTGGAGATCTTCAAGAGAAGAGTGAACAAGTACCTTCTAGGGAAGCGCGCTCCATCTTAGGCCTCATCTTAGCTTACCACCAGGCGAGATCGAGGTCAAGCGCTTACCTATCGATAATAAAAAAAAAATTGCAGAAAAAAATTTTTCGAAATAAGAAAAAGCGTACAAGTTTGATCAGTTTCATGATTTTCATAGTACATTCCTTTTTAAAATTTACTTGCTATTAAAAAGTGTGCGTTGAATTCTAATATGGGTTTATTGTGTATTAAATTAATTTGATTATTTCGGCTGACGCTATATCCTTGTAGCAATTTGAGGCCAATCTCAACAATTTCCTTTGTTATTTTTTTTATATTATAAGATAGCAAACAAGCAGATGGGTCTCATTATGGAAAGAGTCAACCATCACCTATAGACACCAAAGGTGTTAATGATGCGTTGCTATCTTGTGGCGAGTTCTAATGCTACATGCATAAGGTTACCGGCTACATTACCTTCCAAACCGGAACATAACAGTGACATGCACTAACGCTATTGCGGCAGGAATAAGTAAGGAGTTGGTACCAGACACGGGCGAGACAATGCAGAACTCTACCACCGAGTACCCACGATGGTAGTGACTCGCATAGCCAATCGGTGGCCTTTTTCGGCCTGCCTGGCAATACGATAGTTGGCCTATTCTTCAAAGGAGCCCGGGTCTAATACGGAGTAATGTTAATTAATAATAATAAATAATACCGTTACATTTATTAAGAAGAAAGAGGATAAGTATTTATTTTAATGGAATAGGAGGCAAATGGGCAAGAGTTTCACCTGATGGAAATTATAATTGCCACCCATGAACAACTGCAACACCGGAGCTCTTTATTTTATTATTGATAAGTAAGCGCTTGACCTCGATCTCGCTTGATGGTAAGCTAAGATAAGGCCTAAGATGGAACACGCTTCCCTAGAAGGTGCCTGTTCCCTCTTCTCTTGAAGATCCCCAAATTGTACTCGTCGGCGAAGCTCTTGCAGTTGCGTTGCTGGTCTTCAAATTAATTAACTACTAGTATTTTATTTTTTACAGAAATATTCGAAAATCCACCGAAGTATGGGTATGGTATCAGACATATCCAAGGTTTGTTAATATTTTTATGTCTTTCAATTTGCTACATGGTGAGAGGTCATCTAGGAGTGTCTATTGTTGCAATGACTGATAAAAATAGCACAAGAAGGAATGATACGGCACAGGGTATTAACACATTGGATTTAAGTGAATATAATATAAGCGTAGCAGCTCATTCTTGGACTATTTACAGGGTACACGTTTTGACATATAATTTGGCATATAGCAAAGAAGAATTTCGCCACGTCAAACCTGTTGACACTAGCTCAGTGGAAGGCTTTAGGGAGACGGTCGCAGGCTCAATCCCTGCGTGTCAATATTTTTCTTTGTTGTTTTTCAAGTTTTTCCAAGGATTATAAGCTTCAAGTGCATTAAATATAATATAACTATTTAATACATAAATTATAAATACGATCGCCAGATGTAGGTATATTATTTGAGTTATAAATAATCGCAAACGCATCATTTACATATTTGGTATCTAAAGGCGATGGTTATATCTTTCCAATAGGAGAGCTATCGGGTTGTTTCCAATCATATCATTGATGTAAAAATAATTTATTTTCTCTTTAACTATGAAACGCAATCTCTGTGAGTCTTCCAATAAACTTATGCATATTTTCCTGTATCTTTATACTGAGTACTATTATCATATTTAAGGCCTCAAAGCGATGGTTAAATCTTATACAGAAGATCCGCTTGCTTATTTGTTATTCCATAGTATCGAATATTTTCTCCTAATTAATATTTCCATGTTGGTCTCCTTACAAAAATAGAATGTCCGCCATTCTGTCAAGTAGTTTGTAAAAGACGAACGATTGACAATACATGACACTATCATCGTGATTAGTATGTGATAGAGTTCCACAACGTCTAACCCATTTATGAGGTACCACTGCCTTATTTATCCTGCCAAATTAGCGTCATTGTTTGTCACTCTCATATTCTAGTGTGGAGAGTCAGATAGCCATTAAATTTATGCATTTGATACTACCATTTCGCCACATGTATAGCAACACACCATTAACATCATTGATGTCTATAAATGATGCTCGTCTCTTTGCATAAGGATGTTTGCTGTCTTATAATATAAAAAAATGTAGTGATAAGTTGTTAAACAAATAAACAAATATTTTGAACAAGTGTGTTCAAGAAGAATCGTAGAAGTGTAAACCTGGGTGCCAGAACTGTTTTTAATAGCTACTTGTTGGATGAAATTGGAATACTATTTAAGTTTTAGGAATCAAGGGAAATTGATGAGGTCAGCCTCAAAGTGTTACAAAAAATAGCGTCAGCTGAAATTATCAAATTAATTTAATGACAAAACAAAAGATGAAAAGAGCTAATATCTTCGATATGGGATCCTGCAGCATCAGGCTAAGGTTACCATGGTTCCTGACATAACGATCTTGAGTTATTTGATTGCAAAAAGTCTACGGTTTCCGCCTTGCTCCATCGTGTAATCTTGAAAATCATTTTGATTCAGAGTATTTGCAAAAGCATAACAAATGAAACCATGCTCGATGGGCTTATTTTATTTAGTTTATGAGTTACGTGGCAACCTTATAGTTCCATTATAAAACCCTGCAAATCGTCTAGGAATAAAGGCCAAATATATTAGCCCCAGTTCATCTGTCCATCTTTTAGTTTCATCATCAGACCCTTGAAATCATCTAGTACCAAAGTCTATGAAAAAATCAATGTCATAACAATCCTAATGATACCAAACTTGATCGGTTTCTGGTTAAGCTTAGGAGTTACCGTGGACTTTTTACAGCTCTTTTATCAGACCATTTTTCAGATCAGAAGCCATTTTTCAACAAAGTCCAAAAAATAACGAATCGAACAAGCCTAATATCGATGGTGTTGCTCAATTTTTAATCCAAAGTGCCTATAACTTCTTTCCTACTTCATCGTTAGACCGTGGAAATCATCTACCACCAGGGTTTGCCAAAACAGAACAGTTGAGTCCAAAGTCGATGGATTTATATTGTTTAATTTAAGAATTACCATGGCTACCTTCCAGTTCCATTATCAGATCCTAGAAATTATCCAAAACTAAGGTGTTTGCCATTGTGCGACATCTGAGTGCTAATTCAATAAATTTATCTCGTAGAATTTAGGAGTTTACTGTCTTGGTAGTTTGCATCTGGATTCGGAAAGTTTCAGTGTCACTTTTTTGACTCTATCTTTAGTGCTTCGCCATCACAATGAAGAACTTATTGCAGCGAAACGAACGTCTCTAAACTCCACTATCTTAGTACTTTCTATCTGTTAGCTACAACGGCCTTTTTACGGTTCAACCAAATTGGACTATTCGCCTGGCCGCTACGATGCCACGGACAAACACAGATACACAGATTTTGTGATACACAGATACAACTGAAATTTATAACACCACTTGGTTGCGTCGGGATTTAAAAAAATACAAATATCGTATATTTAATATTATGTGAACGAGTGGTATTAAATATTTTTCTTAGCAGCTGTAAATAAACGTTGTTTATTTTTTAGAGTTCTGTATTTCATAAGGAAAAAACGGAACCCTAATGGGATCACTTTGTTGTCCATCTGTCCGTCTGTCAAGACTCTTTTTCTCAGGAAAGCGTAAAGATATCACGTTGAAAATATCAAATACTTGGGTCTACGGTCCTTCTTGGCTGTGAATAATTCAAACTTGTAAGTCCAGGCGATCAAAAGATATGACCATTTATGTCAAAACCTTTTGGGCACTTTACTTTGAACTAGAATTATGAAATTTGACAAGGGGCAATATCTTACAGTACATGTAAAGGGAAAAATCAAAAAATTGTAAATTTTTAGCTGTATCACGAAAAACGCGATCATAAGATATGACCGTTTATGTCGCATATTTTGCAATTTCAAAAGCTAAGGTTATCTACTTTTTACGGAACCCTCGGTATATGAGTCCAACTCGTACTTGGCCGGTTTTTTCATTATTAAGTGGTTAAAATCAAATATGAGATACAAAAACGTACTATATCAGTTGCCGATATATTGGTATGTGACAGCAGCATGCAACGGGTTATGGCACAGGGTAAACACTATGTGGAGAGGTACTCGGTCACAAAAACTTTCTTTTACAGATTTTTAGCATAGCCACAGCCACGCTACAGATCTCTAAGTCGGAAACCATGACAACAGAACAAGTCTTAGATGTACTACTATTCATGTACATCTTCTACGGCAACAATATCCCGAATCACAGAGCCCGTTATACTTTTCATAACTTTTAACATGAAACTTACGAGTTACCTTTACTTTTTGCTGATTTAGGAACTCGGGTACATACCTACCTTTAGACACAATTTGAATCTGTTCATTGAATGACAATTGTGAGAATTTGTTATTTTTAATTTTTAATAAACACACATTTTTAACATTAACTTCCCAATCAAATAACATTTTAAGAAATCCACAATTAATGCACTAATAAAAGAAAATCACTACAGTTATTATATAAACTCAGTAATACACTTGAAGGTACAATTTTTCAAATGTTAAAATGAAAAATATGACGCAAACAAAATAATAAATAATGCTTATCACACGAAACAAGCAAAATATAGCTTTCGAGTTTCGCAAAACACAAATACACTTCTCCTATTTAAACAAATAAAACCTCACTAAACAAAAATCCATAATGTGCAACCGTGATTTATTAGATTTCCATCTATTATTTTAGTCGGATAATATGCATTAGCAACATTTTACGATACGCAAAGATTACTCTCGATAATTGCCGAACAGTACGGACTGCCGCAGTAGATTACGTCATCGTTGCTTACGAAATTCATAGATGTGTGCGCTTGCGAATTAAATACATACACAAAAATTACTACGCAAATTCTAACAAATATCCTGCTGATAATGAAATGCCTTACTTTGTTGAAAACTGAAGTTGCCAAACGCCTGGCAAACATAATGTTTGTGTGCTTGCAAAAAGGTATTATTTATAAAATATTAGGCGTTTTTTTAATTAATATATTTTGTTTATTCATTTATTTACTATTAATTAAAGTCATGAATGGCAAATAAAGCACTGCTTAATTGCCTTTATAGACTGCACGCCACTGCTATATGAATGACTTAAAATAATGATGTGTGATTATTAGTAATGATTTTGTGAATTCATGTAATATTGTTTGTGTTGTTAAAAGGTTTTTCGTGAATTTTAGCATTATAAAAAGTGTTTTTGGTGTAATTTACATTTCAAAAGAAATTAATAAAACATTATAACACGATAAGCATCTATCAACATGCGTTGATTTTGAGGCGGACTTTGTATAAACTCTCATCAATCTTCTTTAAATTTAGATGGGCAGTTGTGTAATATTTGATGGAGTCGGTTCAAAACGAATTACTTAAAACTATTGATATAAAAAACCCAAGATATACAATCACTGTCTCAAAAACGTCCTCCAAAAATGAGCGCACAATTTTAAATTGTGTACTCATTTCATATAGAATCGCGACACTCTCAATTTATTACTTTTTACATTACTTTGTAAAAACAACTATAAAACTTACGCTTAAGATTCGATATGCAAAAACATACGTTTTGCCATATTTATAACTAATGTATAACTACTTAAATAAAATTAGCGACACTTGAGTGTCAGTTTTGTTCGGGACTGTGTGCATTTTGGGTTTTTTATATCAATGCTTAAAACCGTTAATTTGTGGCTGAAATTGCTCAAGTTTTCTTGGTCAAAGGAGGCCATATTGATTTAAATTGATGAGACTTGGTTTAAGTACATAAGAATTTAGAAATGTAGTAAATTATATAGGTTTTCGTGAAATTTGTGAGAATGACAGTTTACTAGCCTTTACCTAACAAGTTTGTTCTTAATATATGTCTTATCTTAATACTTATATTTTTTAATTTTATTTCATAATAAACAAACAGGTGAATGTCTTGATGGAAATAACAACCATCGCTTACAGACACTAAAGATGTTAATGCTATCTTGCTATTCGTACAGTATTAAGTTACTGACTACTTTGCCATCCAAAAATCACAAATTAAACCAAAGACAAATTTAAATTACAGACATACATTTGGCCAAAGTCTACTCAAGAGATGGTGCTTGGATCTTTCTTTCTTGGATACAGTGCTATGATGTTCCCGGCAGGAATTATTGGCCAAAAGTTTGGAGGAAAACTGCTACTTCAAGTCGCATTGGGTTTTAATGCTATATTGTCGATTTTGACGCCGTGGATAGTAGCTTGGGTTTGTATTATTTAATCATTTAGATTGGCTGCACTAAACAATTCAAAATATTTTTTAAAAGAATTATTCTATGATTAAATACATTTAGTATTTAATCATAGTATAAGTCATTTATTTTGGTACAAGGTGATCTTAGTATTTAACAATTTTAGGTTTATTTGGCTTTTTTCCGTGTTGGTTCTGGGCTCCTTTGAAGAATAAGCCAACTGCTGTTCTGCCGTGCAGGTCGTATAAGGCAATCTATTGGCTATGAGAGTGACTAGTATCGAGGCTACTAGGTAGTAGAACTCTGCATTGTCTCGCCCGGTCTGGTACCACCGCCTTACCTATTCCTGCCGCAATAGCGTCAATGCTAGTCGCTGTCGTGTTCCGGTTTGGAGGGTAAGGTAGCCGGTAAACTTATGCATGTGGCATTAGACTTCGCCACAAGATAGCAATGCACCATTAACATCTTTGGTGTCTATAGGCAATGGTTGACTCTTTCCATCAGGAGAACCATCTGCTTGTTTGCTATCTTATGATATTAAAAAAAAAACCGAAAACGTAACCTAAAAAGCCATTTTCAACTCAAAGAACGCCTTTATCAAGGCTCCTCTGTTCCGGAATACCAATCTCGCCATCTCTAACAGCATCAACATTTTAGGAGTCGAAATAGCTAATGACGTCCAGTTCCATATTCATTTGGGGGGTAATGCTAAGTACTTTTCGTAGTATTTGGAGGTGTTGAATTGTGCGAGGTACTTCATGTGCTACCGTCTTACCTATTCCTGGACAATAGCGTCAGTGCTTGTCACTTCGTGTTTTGGTTTGGAGGGTAAGGTAGCTTCCTACCTGAAGGGTAAGGTAAACTTATGCATGTGGCATTAGATCTCGCCACAAGATAGCAACGCACCATTAACATCTTCGGTGTCTACAGGCGATGGTTGACTCTTTCCGTCAGGAGACCCATCTGCTTGTTTGCTATATGTGATATATAAAAAAAATAAGTCTCTCGTGTTAGGAAAAATGTTCGAGTAAATTTTTACAATTCAAAGTACACACTCACGACTTGATGAAATTGGTACCGGGTAATATCTTTGCACATACACAATGACTCCAAATATTCAGCTTAAGATTAGTCTATTAGTTTCATAATACGTGTTTTATACCGACAAAATTAAAACCAGTTATAGTTTTGTTGGACAATAGGCAAATATTTATTTGACACTAGCTGAGGAAGTAAATCTCCCTTAAAAAACTTATGAAGCAAAAAAAATAAAATCCTATAAAGTAAAAAGTGAATAAAAACAATTAATAAATGTAAAGAGTGCGGTAAGCTGAATTGAAGTTCTATTAGTGTGTTTATATATGTCACTCCCTAAATAATAATAATAACATAAACAGTATATATAGTATTTACTTATTTATTCTATATATCTTAGAGCTATTCACACAGCCCAAATGCTGAATCGAGTCGGCCTCCTCTGTACATAAACTTAAAACTCTTTTATTGAAAGTTTTTCGCGAAATAACAATACTCACGAGAATCGGGCTACCAGGTGCCGCCATTTTGCTGTAAGTTATCTAGCGCTGCATGTTTTAGTAATTTGTTCAGACAACTTAACTATTATTTCGCTGCACGCTGCAGTGAACTTATTTCTAACTCTTTATCAAAATTAAGAAAATTTCTAATTCGTGGTGTCTGTTCTAAAGTATATTCCGCCCCGCAGACGTAGAACAAGTGCACCCACGATTAGCCGCATATACTTGGTCACACAATGTAATAGGCGGCAACTGGCAAGCTCATCGCCAACCGGGCACGTAAAATTCCCGGGCATCTTTGTTTTTATCAGATAACTGAAAGAACATAATATTTTTTGAATTGTCTGATCTGGTATTTGAACCCTTGAACCCGGAACCTCATGCGGTCAAAACCGACACTGTACCTCTAGACCGCAGAGGCGATAATCCGTTCCAAACGCCAGTAATATAGTTCAATGATATAAATCTAGTAAAATAGTAGAAGTGCTTATACGTTATATAAATACACGTAAACATGGAGCTTTACCAAGTACCGACGATATTCACAGTGTTGAAAGTTTAGTCATATAATAACCATAATAATAACATCGCCGGACAAATTACACAAACCGACCTAACCCTAAAGTATGCAGTCATTTGCTTGTATTATGGGTGTTATTCAACGATACTAATATATATAAATACATATATAAATACTGCAATATATATAATAATCATCGAGACCCATAAATACCAGATGTTTATCTATGCTCATCACATACTTCAAAATCATATTTTTTACCAAACTGTAGTAAAACCAATATTGACACCAGTAGATGAGTATGATGTATTATAGAGAAGCTAGGTTGGCCGGAATAATAACACTTACTTTAGCACTCACAATTTAATTACTGGGCAGAGCTCCTGCCACAAGAGAATATGAAATTACCATTAATCAAAGCACGTCGTTCCAGCCTATTTATACTCTTTTTATCTACAGTTGATATAATGTTTTAAATATTTAATACATAATCGCAATAACAGCTGTTGCATGAGTCATAATTGAACACCTGGCCGGCAACTAGTTGTTTACAATGCAGTTGGCAACAAGACATTTAAATGAATCGTACACGTGCGCCGCACCTGCCTAGCAACTACTTGTTTATAATCGTTGTTGGTAACACTCGGCCATCCTGCGCAGCCCGTGTCCCACGGCTCTCGTTTTGTTCATCAGCAGCAGCAGCAGCCTCGAGGTTCTGAGGAGGAAAACAACATGCATCAGTCAAATGTTCACTAATAATAAATATCAAGTTTTTTGCTGTTGGACATTGTATTTGTTTTTTTTTTTTTTAAAGAAATGTTTAATCGGTTACACAGCTGCCTAATTTATGTAATGTCTGTTAGACTTGTTCACACAGCCGTCTAATTTATAGTTTCTACGTTAGACTTGATCACACAGCCGTCTAAATTATATTATGCATATTAGACTTGATCACAGAGCCATCTAAATTATATTATGCATGTTAGATTTGATCACACAGCCGTCTAAATTATATTATGCATTTTAGACTTGATCACACAGCTGTCTTAATTAGATTTTGCATGTTAGACTTGATCACACAGCCATCTAAATTATATTATGCATGTTAGACTTGATCACACATATTAATGTATTGTAGCTATAAAACATAGTTTATTTTAATATATTTTTTTTAATTAGAAGTTTAATTAATTTACATCAAGATGCGTTTAAAACAATATTATCGTTTGAAATTAATCATATTTCTTAGGATTATATTTAGTTATTACATCGTATTTCCGTTTGTAAGAATCACACATTCCAGACGATCAGCATGTATTTAATTCAATGCTTAATTCACATATATTTTATTACATAGTATACATAAATTGTTAAATCAGACTATAAAACCCCATGCCACCATTTTGTTAGCTTTCAAGAAGATCAATTAAATCATCCCTATCTACTTCCCTGTCACTACCTGAACTTTCATCACCCGATATGTTTGTTCTGTATGGCCTAAGAGTTTCTCCACGTACTACAGGACTAAATTTTTTGTAACCTTTCATCCCCTTAATGCTTGAAAATGTGTCTAGCGATTGTTCAGACTTACATATTTTATATGGTCCTGTATATAAACCGTTCAGTTTTTTAGTAACGCCAGTACTCGTATCTCTAGTTATACCACCCCTCCATAGAACTAATTGACCTACGCTATATTTAAAACACTTCTTCCGATTTTTGTCAAATTGAGATTTCATTTTGGTCATGTTTTTGTCAATACGAAGTTTAGCGATATCTCTGTTAGTTTGAAGCTTTTGTTGTTGAGATTCGGAGGTTGAAGGAGTGTCAGACGGATAGCCTGGATATTGAGAATTTTCGTGGCCAAACATGAGTTTAAAGAGTGAAAATCCAGTAGTTGCATTAGGTGTATTGTTTATTTCCCAAACAACATCATTTAATTTATTGTCCCATGTGCATTCACTCTCTGACATCGTATTAAGACCATTTAGTAGAGTTCTGTTAACTCGTTCAACCTGTCCATTTGAACGAGGACTAGCTATTCCATTTAACATATGTTAAAACTGCGTTTCTTGAGAAAATTGTTTAAAGTATCTACTTGTAAAGGCTTTGCCCCGTCTGTGATTATCCTAGTAGGATAACCAAACTGCATAATAATTTCTTTTAATAACCTTATAGTTTCAATAGAACTACAATTTTTGGCAGGTCGTGCAAATATGAACTTAGTAAAAGAATCAATGACCACAAGAATATATGTATTTCCTCTACGTGTTTTAGCAAAAGGCCCAAGATGGTCAGCATGTAACGTATGCATAGGTACTGTTAGCTTATTGATTGGATACAATTCCCCTTCTAGCCTACCATGATTGCCTTTATTAAACGCACACTGCAAACAGGAATTTACGTATTTTCTAATGAACCTAGTCATTCCTTCGAACCAAAACTGAGCCTTTATAGAGGATTCACATTTTTCGAACCCTGGGTGGCCTATCTGATCATGAAGTTTTTGCAATAAGCCGTACTTTGCCAACTTTGGAATCACAAAACGCTCTCCAGCTAAAGTTTTTCTATAAAGAACATCATTCCTCACTACGTAATTTACTACTAAATCATTATCAGAGTTGTCACGAATTACTATTTATAATGTATTGAATATTTTCATCTTGTATTTGTAAAGTGATTAACCAATCTGAATTTTCGATCATAAGTATTGAGTTAACCGCGGGATTTCTGCTTAATGCATCTACATGTTTTATACGTTCACCTGGTCTATACTCAATCTCTAGATCAAAGTATTGAATTGTGAGCCACCAACGAGCTATTCGCGGATTAAGTCCCTTTTTACAAGAGTCATCCTTAACGCAGAACAATCAGTAATAACTTTTACTTTGATCCCTGACAAATAGATGCGAAATCTTTTAAAAGATTCTACGACAGCAAGCGTTTCAAGCTCATAACTGTGATAGTATTTTTCTTCATTACTTGTAACCCTACTAAAGTAAGCAATTGGTTTTAAACAGCCGTCTCTTTGATATTGCATTAGAATACCACCTAAGCCTATTTTTCTCGCATCCGTATGTAATTCAGTTTTTGAATCGGAATTGTAAATAGCTAGAACTGGTTTTTTAACTAAACGCTGCTTACGTGTTTGAAACGCTTGTTCCTGATCAAATCCCAATGCTATTTTCTATCTTTTTTGTTAGCTCAGTAAGGGGCCGTGCAATACCCGCAAAGTTTCTAATAAATTTTCTGAAGTATGACGTCAATCCAATAAACTGCCTAACCTCGTGAACATTTCTGGGTCTATTATACTCCGCGACACATTTAATTTTAGCTTGGCCCGGTTGAATAGTTCCTGCGGAAATTTCATGACCTAAATAAGTAGCCGTGCCCTTGAGAAACGAACATTTTTTCAAATTTAACTTTAAATTGGCCGCTTTTAATAAATGCAAGACTTTTTCTAATAAAATCAACCCTTCCTGAACCGATACAGTTGGAAGCATGACGTCATCGAGATACAGGGCAATATCGTGATCTACCTTACCTAATGTCATATTTATTAAATGAGAAAATACAGCCGGGGCATTAGCTAAACCGAAAGGAATTTTTAAAAATTCATATTGGCCTGATGGAGTAACAAATGCTGTTTTGGGTATAGAGTCTTCTTCAAGTGGGACCTGATAATAGCCTTGGGCAAGATCGAGAGTGGTAAAATAATATTTGCCTCACAATTTGTTCACCTAATCCTCAATATGCGGTAAGGGATAGCGGTCTTCAATAGTGTTTGCATTTAATATCCTATAATCTATACAGAGTCTGTAGTCACCCCCCTTTTTCTTTACTAATATCACAGGACTAGCATAATTACACATAGATACCCTAATGATACCTGCCTCTAAAAGTTCTTTAACTTTACTATTCACTATTTCATTCTCTTTATGAGATAACTATAAGGCTTACAATAAACAGGATGATTATTGTTCGTGCGAACTTGCATTTTTACTAAATTTGTACAGCCTAAATCATTGCTACTCCTAACAAACGAGTTAATGTACTTATTTAAAAGTTCCAATAACAGCTCGTTTTCGGACTCACTCAAATTTCCCTTATTGATGTCAGACAAACTTATTTTAGAGCTATATGCTTCCAAGTTATCTATAGAAAAAACATTAGACTTATAGTTAGGCACTGTGACTAATTCGGCCCTAGCGACTAATCTATTAGCATCCCATATATCTTTATTACCTAGATTAACTATTTTAAGGTAAGAATTATGTGCATCGATCACTGCTGAAGGAATAAAATACATCAAACTGCCTAGTTGCATCCATACGGTGTGCGTCAAGAATGTGTGTCCCTTCTCAATTTGTTGGTCATAGTCAATATATACGTCTATCAACATTTGACTTTGTTTAGGTATAGTAATATTGTTCTTTAAACATACTGAAAAGTTTATATTGAAATCAGTTGCTTTAAAATTTAAATCTGCAAACAAATTCTGTATTTGACTTTGAACAAATTGTATAGAAGTAGCAGAAGTAACTAAACTTATGTCCTTATTATTAATCATACTTTGACCTATAATTAAATCAATTTCCGATGCTATGTAATCGGTCAGTTCAACAATACCTTTCATTACTACTTCATCGATTAACACATTTATGTAACATTTACCAAGTGAATTTACACAAGCTCCGCCAAAACCTCTCATAACCACTGTGCTAGGTTGTATGCTAATTTGTAATTTCTGAGCTTGTGCGATTGTTAATATGTTCAGTTTACTGCCAGTATCTATATATGCAATTAACTGATGTCCGTCCACTATAACTGTCCTTTTATAAATATCAAGATGAATATCGTAGGTTATATGTAGGATATTACTAACCTTGTTTAGTGGTTGTCACGATGGACCCGGGGGTGAACCAGCAGGCGATAGTAGCGTGCCCATTACGGCGACAGATATCACAGCGCTGTTGTTGCCTGCAGTCCCTCGCCTCGTGGCCAGGTCGACGACAAACGAAGCACTTCCTTGGTTGTAGTTGATTAGTCGTAATTGAACCTAACACCCCACCATTAAACCCTCTTCTCCAGGTGGATTTTTGAGTAGTTGACCTTTTCACTCTTTTAAAATTCTCTAATAATGATAGGTAGCCGTAGTATAGTTGTTTAGGCACTTCACATTTGTATGCTTTGGCATTGGCTCTCAATTCAGGAGGTAGTCCATGAATTATGCATGATATAGCATTCTCACCGTAGATGTAACATTTTTTTAACAACGATAACTTTTCATGATAATACTTCGTCATAGTCTCTGCATCTTCTTTCGCTCGTGCCAGCATACGTTCTAATTTATCAACGTAATCAGTGAATCGTGGAAACGCAACACGTAGAGTCCCTTTCCATTCATCCCAAGTTAAATTATAATCTTCCAGATCATCATACCATCCTCTGGCAGAACCACGTAGTCGCAGTTGCATGATAAATGTTCGGTCCGTGTCATTCCATCCGTAAATGTCACCCAATTGATCTATTTTGTGAAGTCATCCATTTACATTACTGTTAATGTCGTCTGGTTGAAATGTTGGTATCACTTCAGCGTCACTGGGTGCAACATGTCGGCGCTTGCTTGCTTTACTTTTTAAATTGTCTTCCAAAAAATAAATAACGCTATTTTCATCATTAAACTCACTGCACTTCTTTTTGCGAATTCCCAAACCGACAGCGTAAGGTCCAGACATCTTCAGTGCAATCCCACTTCTGAAATATTATCGAGAAGCTAGGTTGGCCGGAATAATAACACTCACTTTAGCACTCACAATTTAATTACTGGGCAGAGCTCCTGCCACAAGAGAATATGAAATTACCATGAATCAAAGAACGTCGTTCCAGCCTATTTATACTCTTTTTATCTACAGTTCATATAATGTTTTAAATATTTAATACATAATCGCAATAACAGCTGTTGCATGAGTCATAATTGAACACCTGGCCGGCAACTAGTTGTTTACAATGCAGTTGGCAACAAGACATTTAAATGAGTCGTACACGTGCGCCGCACCTGCCTAGCAACTACTTGTTTATAATCGTTGTTGGTAACAGATGTGAAAAAAAATATTCGTTCATTGAAAAATACTTATGCTACTGGCTATGATAATATTAGCACAGAATTATTGAAAAACGTTGCTAGCGTAATGTCAAGATCTCTTAGCCATATAACTAATTTGTCATTTTTGGAAAGTAAATTTCCGGAACGATTAAGAAAATGTATTCTCAAACCATTGTTTAAAAAAGGAGATATGTGCATATGAACCATTATATACCTATTACTTTAATTCCAGTCATTTCAAAAATCTTTGAAAAAATTATGTATGAAACGCTCTATAATTATTTACTTAATTTTAACCTACTAAAAACAATCAATATGGATTTAGGAATGGTAGGTCTAATTACTACATTAGCATGTTTTGATTTAGTGAAGAGCATAACTGAATGTCTGAATAAGAAAATATATTCACTTTGTGTATTTTTGGTTTTGAATAAGGCATTTGATTTTGTTTCACACAATATTTTACTATCAAAACTTGAAAAATATGGTATTAGAGGGAAGTGTTTAGATTGGATAAAGAGTTATTCAGAGAATAGGAAACAATGCGTTGAAATATCTAAAATATGCGGAAACCGTAAAAAAATATATTCTTTAAACTACCTTGTTAACAACTTTGGTGTACCACAGGGCAGTATTTTAGGACCCTTGTTATTTTTAATTTATATCAATGATCTTTCTGATAGTATACTACATGATTGCTTTTTATTTGCTGAAAACACTACCCTACTTCTAATTTACAATATGGAATTTCTATTTGGGGAAATTCTGTTAAATTGGTACGAATTTTTAGAGTCCAAAAGAAATGTATTCGAGCAATATGTGGTGTGAATCAGTTACATTCTTGGAAACCACTTTTCAAGTCTCTTAAGGTACTTCCCTTACCATGTTTGTATATTTTAGAGGTATGCGTATTTGTAAAAAAGCACCAAAAGTTATTTAAACAAATGCTGAAGAATTATACGTGCCTAACCAAAAATTGAATATTTTTACAAAAAATGTGTATTGTATGTATATTATTATATACAATCATATTCCTGATAGTCTTAAATCATTGCCTATAAATAAATTTCGCAAAAAGTTGTTTGATTTGCTGTTAGATAAAACTTATTACGATATTAAAGAATTTTTAGCCGATAAAATTAAATGTTAATGGATAGAAATATGAGTTTGTTGAATTGTCCTCAAAAAAATTTCAATGTAGGAAAATTTTGTAAATGGTGAACATTTTGTAAATTATAAAAAAATTAATTACTCAAAATATAAAACTTGTTATTATAAAAATAACTTTTGTAATATGAAGTCATCCTCGTATAACAAGTACATAAAATAGAAAAAAAAGACCAGCCCACTGAGTTTCTTCCTCCGGATCTTTTCAGTGTGTGGCCGCGTTCCGATCCGGTAGTAATTCTAAAAAATCGATAGAATGATTTAAATGTAATATTATATAATGATATTTTTTTAAATATTTGCACACCATATAATGGTAGAATATGTTGGTAACTTAATTTATTTTTAACAACTTATAACACCCATATTTTTGCAAATAAATATTTTCTTTCTTTCTTTCTTTCTTTCACATATATGTTTGTGCCCGTCAGGAATTAAGCCCCACCCTATCGATTTGTAGTTAGATTTGCAAATTACTCGAGCAGAGGGGCCGTTACACCGATATATTGTGTACTAGCTGTTGCCTGCAACTTCGTCCGCGCGGACTTCGTTTACTTTGCACTGTTCCTCCCCTGTAGGTGATAGCGTGATAATATGTAGCCTATATGTTGACCCGACCTGTTAGTAATATTCATGCAAAATTTGAAGTAAATCCATGCAGTACTTTTTGAGTTTACCCCGGACATACATACAGACAAACAGACAAACAGACAAAAATTCTAAAAACTATATTTTTGGCTTTGATATCGATTATAGATCACGCCCCAAGTATTCTTTTAAAAAAATATTCAATGTACAGTTTTGTCTTTCCGACGATTTTATTACATGTATGTACAATATTGTGTATTGAAATAGCTATCCCTACATTCTCCTATATATCTTTTCCCCGTGCGTCATTAGGTGATTTCTCAAGTTGTATGGATAAAAATTAAAATTGTGTCGTTGTGTTTAATCAGGGTGACTGGAAAGCACTATGTGCATGTCGCGTTATACAAGGAGCAACGCAATCTGGTGTGTATCCTGGCATTCAGACACTGCTATCGAATTGGGTGCCCATCAGTGAAAGAGGTAGTTTCAACGGCTTTGTTTACACAGGTAAATTTAGTCAAATACATCCTATATCAAATTTTATTAACTGCTAGCTAAACTTGATAGAAGTGTATATTATAGCAGTGACATGCTGCAGAGCTATCTGGTGACAAGTTACAACTATAGTTACAGGCATAGCACAAAAATTTTATCTAAACAAAAATCTGTAAACTGGTTGACCTTGCAGGCTATCATAGAGACTGCCTGCTAAATCAAGTTATTTTAATTCCCAAGGAACAAAAATCTGTTCTTAAAGATTATTTCAGACTTCAAAAATTGTGAAATATTATGTTTTTGAACGTACTTGTGAAATATTATGTTTCAAAGTGCTAATTTTTGTCAGAGTCAAGTGTCTGCCAGCTACACGGTTGGTTTTAGGGATGGGAAAAAATTCACGGTAGTAGTAAAAATAATGAATTTAAAAGGTAAACTATCACGGCTTAAAACGTTTACAAGTTTTTAAATAATAGTTGACCAACTTATAAAATGTACTTGGAAAGTTTTTATTGTTTATATTACAGTAGTGAACCTGTGGATACATTAGTCATTGGCGTTAAAAATGCTAAATTTGCACAGTATGAAACAATTAAAGCTCCCTCTACATCACAATAACGCGTACTAATCGCATTATTGTGATTGAACAATTTTTGAACTCCACTTTGCGCGTGGCCCGACTTGCAGTTTACCAATTATTTAAATAAGTGCTACACCAGAGTTGTCCAACGCACAGACCAAAGGCCGCATGCGGTCCGGGGCTTTTAATTGTAGGGCCCACGAAGTGTTTTTAATCTACCGCAATATACTTAAAAATATACTGTCTTTTTCGTGTGGGTAAGATGTAAGAAATTTCATTACAAAATAAGCTCACCTTTTACAGTATTATGGTTTATTTAATAAATAAGTTATTTAATAATTTTCATTTCTGTAAATGACTTACTTTTCAATTTTTATTTGAAAAGTGAGGTACTTTGCGGCCCGCCACTCTTTGGTAATTTATATTAGCCAACGATGTTGTCAGGCTGGGACAGCCCTGTGCTTCACAATGACAATATATTTATCCTCTTTCTCAAATTAGACCCGTAAAGGTGCGGAATCTTACTGCTGCATATGTTTGGCGGAAAATTGCGACCGCTGGAAGGTTAAATTTTACAGCAACTTCCCACAGTACATGTGCTATTAGCTGCTACAGGCTTTTCATCAAATTAAAAGGTGAACCGGCTTAATAAACTATTTATCAAAACGGGTATTTAATAAGACTCTGTCGGATAAAATTTTTGCTTATGATGTTAATATAAATCAAATAATCATAGTTCATCAACAGACTTCCCAAAAGGAGGAGGTTATCAATTCGCCTGTATGTTTTTTTATGTTTGTTACATCAGAACTTGGTCTTGTATAAACCGTTTTTATAAACTTTAATCGTAAATCAGAACAGACCTTACGTCATAATTCAGATAGACATCCCCGTGTGGTCTCATTTTAATTTAGTAAAGATCTGATGCAGAGTTCCCGAGATGTAGGGGAATGGGAAGTTGATTGTAGAAGTTCCATTGCGTTAAAAATATAAAAAAATAATTTATCCATGTTAGCAGATACACACGTTCTTAATTTTATCAACGAAGAAGTACTTATAGGTATAAAAAGCAATTTCATTTATTTCACAGGATCTGCGTTTGGTACCGTATTGGCATTCCAGTTTGGAGGAATTCTTTCTCACAGCCATTTTGGTTGGCCATCCATGTTTTGGCTGGCCGGAGCTGCATGTTTCGTTTTGTTTCTATTAATAACTATATTTTCCGCACCATACCCTGCTGCCCACAAATCATTATCTACGGAAGAAAAGAATTATATAATCGGAGATTTAGAAACAAAAGTTCACACGGTATGTATTACAATCCTACAAATGTAAGCAAATAATGTACTAAGTATTAGAGAAACTATAGTAGTGTTTGAATCCGTGACGAGTCTTACTGCGGCTCGCAACGCCAAAAAATGCAATCCATGGAATCCACTTTAGTGGCCCATAATTGACGTGGCACATGCCATGTCTAGTACGTTATTACATAGGAGTCTTTGTAATACATGAATATATTATGGCTGAATTACTTTTTTATTTATTTATATACAACTGCTATATATAGCTGCAGCGTGCAGCCTGCTGCATTATAAAAGTTATTGGCAAATCCCGCGGGACCACTTAATTTTTCCGGGATAAAAAGTAGTCTATCTGCTATTCCAGGTCACCATCTACCTGTGTGCCAAATTTCATTCAAATCCATTTAGTAGTTTTTGCGTGATTGAGTAACAAACATCCATCCAAACATCCATCCATACATCCAAACTTTCGCATTTATAATATTAATATAGATATAGATTATAATATTAATATAGATTCACAGCAAATTTTTTATTGGCTTATACAGCTTATAGCTCTCGTCAAGTAAAAAGGACGCTGACGATATACCTGCGCAGTATGTAAGCACTAGACGCAACTAGTGCTATGAAGTGTGGCGGGGAGAGGTCGCTCTGTCGCGGTGTTTTTCGCGCACGCTTTAGTTTGTTAGTCGTCATTTGTTTCGCGTACTGAGTTGTGATTGGACGTAACTGTAATCATACGCAGAACTCCCTTCTCATCTCCAGCTCAACGTTCTTTTTACCTGACGCGAGATGTACTATAATATATGTAACTAGCGACCTGCCCGCGGTTTCACCCGCGTAACTTTTGTTTCTGTGGAAATACCGGAAAGGTTTATATATTAAAACCTTCCTCAAGAATCAATCTGTCTGTTTAAAAAAAACCGCATCAAAATCAGTTGCGTAGTTTTAAAGATTTAAGCATACATATGGACAGACAGAGAAAGCGACTTTGTTTTATACACTTAGGTTACAGTGCTTTAAAAATATTTTTTTAGATTTTATACAAAAAAAATTTATGAAACTTAATAGTTTAGACACCGAATAATTATTTCGATTCCATAATTTTATCACATGCTTCATATTCTGTTTATTAACGTTGCGATTTTGTCGTAATTATTTCAGTAACAATCCCGTAATATGCCAGTTTACTAATGAGGTTGTAATGTAATATTCTTGTGTCCACTAAGAATAAATCGTATTCATTGTAGCTTTAAAAGATACTAAAATATTTCTAATCAAAATAAGGATGAATATTATTTTTAAGATATAAATTTGGCAAAGATAGATATTAAGTCAAGTAACAGTGAACGCAAATCTGTAAAGTTACGTCACACCGTGGTAAAACGTCATCTTTATATTGTTATTTTCATAGAAACCACAGAGTATGTAATGTAAATATTACCCCGATGCATTAGGACTTCATGACAATCCAGAACATTTTCGTGGTAAATTTTAATTTCAATTTTAAAACATGATTTCTTATTATTGATATACCTACGTTATTTAACAAAAATCAATAGTGTTTTGATTAATATACCTAATAACGTAAATTATTAAATAGTTTGCAATGTGGGCTATACAGTCTTTATTATTTGGCAGGGATGAAAGTAAAGGCTTACAGTATTTTCCCTAAAATAGATTTGGCTAGAGACCAGATCGCATATGTTTCCGAGGACAGGCGAAATAATTTCTTGCCAGTTTTGTTAATGTGTTCATATTTTGCCTTAGCAATAACTTTTTTGAAGAACCTAGACGCAAAATTATCCTTCTTTCTGCAAGTAAGCTGGTTTTTTACATCACAAGTCCCTGATGCACTTGCCCAGGCCTAGTAGCACTTTTACTCGTAAAGCCAGTTTTTATTAGTAACCAAATCAGGGCTGGGACTTGCCACCGATTTGCTAAGCAGAGAATGGAATAAAAGTTCCGTACCTTGTAGCGCCACTTCAGCGACAGAGTCATTGGATCATCCATCGAGTAGAACATTTACGCCTGTGAGTAGGATGCTAAGAAAGACCTCATCCCATCCCAATCTACTGATCTGTAGTGCCAAACTCGCCTACAGCCTGTTAAGCGAGGCCTTACAAGACGCTTATTTGGCACTATGCTACGACAAACTTGACGAACCAAACGGGATTTGGACGAAGACTCGGCGTCACCGCTATGGGGCCTAAATAGGGATGCTTAGATACGGAAATGGTTGTCGTTGTCTATGTGTAACCAGAGGATTAGAAGTTCCTTAACTTCAAGACTGCTCAGGCGACGAGATCAGATATTCTCTCTGGCAAAGGCACAAACTTCAGTCCGCGGTACAAACGAATGTCCCAATTTGTACCCCGGGTAAGAGATACATCTTTATCAGTCGGAGTTCTCCGGAAGGAACAGTTAATGCTCCATTTGCCTCGCCCAGATTTGGGATCGAGCGTATTTTTGTTGTGAATTCTGCGGGAACAACTCATTTTTCCGGAATAAGAAGTAGATTATGTGATATTCCGGCTCATTATCTACCTATGTGCAAAAAAATCCAAATCCGTGAAGCAGTTTTTGCGTGATTGAGTAACAAACATCCATGCATCTAGACTTTTGCATTTATAATTATTAATATCTGATTGACCGATCTTTGCTCGGTTTTTCACATATTTTTGGAACCGATCTTTTCTTGACCTTGAACCTTGATAAATCGATTCCTATAGAATATATAATTTTTTTCTGCACCTGGTTGACCGAGCTTTGCTCGATTTTTCACATAACCATATCTTGGAAACCGAGCTTTTCTTGGACCTGGAACCTTGATAAATCGATTCTTTGACTCGAAAAGCCCCTATATATATATATATATATATATATATATATATATATATATATATATATATATATATATATATATATATATATATACAAGAATTGCTCGTTTAAAGGTATTAGATTAATGTGTATTACTGTTTACAGAAACCAGTTACACCATGGAAATCGATTCTAATGTCTGTCCCGGCATGGTCTACATTTTGTACCCACGCTGGAAGTACGGTTTCCTTTGTTTTTATGTACATACAAATACCTACTTACATGAATTCGGTTATGAATGTAAACATTCGAAACGTAAGTATGCTTCATGACTGATTTTATAAAAAATATTTATATATGTGTACGGGTGAATCGTACATATATATATATATATACATTCTTGAACATTTATATATAAATGTAATTGTACAAATACACGATACACCCCTGCGATAGTACCTACTATATAAATTATTAAAACTTCTGCGGGTACAATTAAATTATTATATAAGTACTAACATAGTCATTTAGATTTTTCAAATTATTACTACCTAACAAAGCTATGGATGCTTATCTGAAAATAAAGAATCATATTGTATTGTATTATCATCTATTGTTAATCTTTGTTTTCAGCTATTTTGATATCTAAAGCAAATAACTTAAAACAACCGGGTTTGATGCTCAGGTCAGGAAAAAGTGTTATTGAGATTTTTTTAGGTTTCCCACGAAAATATAAAATTTTCGTAGCAGCTCGGTGTCGTGTGGAGTGGAGTTTTACCACTCCCGTGCCTCGAATGAATACGTAAAGCTGTCACTCAGAAATTTAAAGTGTTCTATTCAATAAAACTTTTTACAAGTTATTTTGACGCGTCAAAATTTTTTAACCTACTACCAGATCGGAAACGCGGCCACACCCTGAGAAGATTCGTTGGAAGAAACTCAGATGGCAGTCGGTTCTGGTTATCGCTAGAAACAGTCTAAAATCATTATCATGTCAGTGAAATGTGGCGATAGGGATCACCACTCGTCTTGCTAACCGACAGACCGGTGAATCGTGGTGAACCGAAGTCTATAGACGTTTGGTTTACACTGCCTACCTCGCAAGGGAATTAGGCGTGATGATATTTTATTTCACAACTTGAAAAACCATTTTTTTTTTCAATTTTTAAGAATAAATTAGAATATAACGATGAAATTTTAAAAAGAATTATGTGAATTCTCTTGAAGAAGTCTCTTGACTTCGAAGAGCCTTTTCACATTATTCTATCTGATGTCATTGTCGGATTCCGATAGTTGGTATTCGTCATCCTATATCATGCGGTATCTCCACATATTTCCGATGAAATTGTTCCCATTCAATCATTTTCTCTTTTGCGGTCAGGGTCATGACAGATTATATTAAAAAAATCTCATTACTGTATTAGTTACATTTGAGATGCAAGACAAAATCTGTTCACATGGAGTACTGGGTTTATCCCATTGTGCAAGCTAGATGTTATATTCATCGTATCCCTCAAGTGTAGTCTAGATTCAGTTAAGACCAATTCAATTAAAGTACTTATGTCATATTGCCATAACGGCCTCAAACAACTCAAAACGGCCACCATGTGTCAGTTCTCTCTCTCGACGCTGGAAAAGTTTTAAGCTCTACTTAAAACCCATAAAATCACCTGTTTAGTTCTCAGAACGTAAAATTTTCGATTTACACTTAGACTATCATAATTTCCATCAAAGTTAAGAAGCTGAATCTTTTAAGCGAAAAGGTACAACTCATGACTATTCAGATACAAAAACAAAAATTCTAAAAAGTATTATACTTTTTGTAGAAATTTTTAAAGTTTTTCAGGTGGAAAATTCTCAAAAACACATAAAATATTCATAACTTGAAAACTGTGCAAAATCGCGGAACATACATAGGGGTGATTCGGGTAAACCAAGGGGTGCTCTATCTCTGGAATCCCACTTAACACTACTTTTTGGGACATTCTGTATAACCTACATGTTCCAAAGTTTGTTGTCTACACGTCTTGGTGTGTATACCAGCACTAATTGTCCTGATGAGAATCTTTTTTACTTTAGCTCCTTTGTCGAAATACCTCTTTTGCCTAACTTGTGCCTTTCTAATGTTGCGCACCGCCTTTGACTACTAACTAAAGCACGCTGATGGTCATGTCTCCCGGCATAATTTATTTCCTGTTCGTAACTATCCCAATTCAATGGCCACACATTTTTATTCCCACATTTATTAAGATAAGGTATTTGTCTAATGAATTATTGTTTAGTGGGTCTATTTACCACTCTTTTTTCTTGCATCCTATCATTCTTCTCCACTTTATTCATATGTGCTTTCACGCACCGCTCCATATCAAACATATTTACGGCCAACTCTTGCCTTTTGAGTATAAAATTATGTAAATCGCAACTTTCGCGCTGCTGGTTATAATACACATATTTTGTTTGCGTATTTTTTCCAATTTTAATTATTTTTGATTTGTACTAAAGTCCCGTAACGGCTGTATATCACTCCGTTTCTTAATAAAACTTATATTTATCACGTTGTTGCGGCAACTATCCTTGTTATTTACAAACTGTCTAATATTATCTAACTAAAATTTACAAAAAACTTTTCTTCTAAACAAATATAACCTTTTTTTTTTTGTTATATCATAAGATAGCAAACAAGCAGATGGGTCTCCTAATGGAAAGAGTCAACCATCGCCTATAGACACCAAAGATGTTAATGGTGCGTTGCTATCTTGTGGTGAGATCTAATGCCACATGCATAAGTTTACCGGCTACCTTACCCTCCAAACCGGAACACGACAGCGACAAGCACTGACGCTATTGCGGCAGGAATAAAATACCCTTTTTACAATATATTATTGCATCGTATTTATTGAGAAAATCCTGTCCTGAGATTATGTCATGACTAATATTCACAATTATCATGTCGTTAGAAAAGACCCTTGCATCAATGACAAGATTTAATCTCGCCTCACCAACGACTTCTAGTGTAAACCCTATTACCGAATTTATTATATTTCTACGATATGGATCACATCAATATGGTAGATTTAACTTGTTTGCTTATCTCGCCGACATGCACGAGACATTCGCTCCCGTGTCTACTAACGCGAGATATTCTTGTCCCCTAACATACAATTGAATACATGGAAACTTAACACCTGTATCATGTTCCTCTTGTTTAACTTATACGAGTGCGGGCACAATCGCCTCGCATGCATTAATTTGATAGCCTTTGCCATCCGTGTGCTGTGGAGACATCAAACTGCGTCTGAAATCACTATGTGTGTACATATTTGCGTCGCGATACGTTGCGACCTTAAACTGTATCGCGACGTTGGGAAACTTTCTGCCTGTTGCTGATGTTGACCGGGTTGATATCGCATAGGCGTACTTGGGAGGATATTAATTGGTTCGTCTTATATAAAAACTTTGGCGGCAACCCTAGTGATGGCTGCAATGGTAGGTTAATCGTAGATTGTGATTGGCCCCCAAATAATTAATAGAATTAAATAATTGTGTCACGCAACTCCACTCGTGACGTATATAACTTCGTGCCCAGCTTTTCTTTAGGTGTCTGTTGGCAAGATCGTTTTAAGGTATTGTTTTACGAACAGTTTATAAAAATAAGTCAACAGTTCCTCGTTGCGGACCTGCTTATAAGTATAAAAATTTTCTACATAATTTATTATTATGGGGAACTCTTTTTCAATTTTCCCGCATAAGTCATTAAAGTTGGCTGTATTTTCATATATCATTGTATAGGACGCCAGTGCTGGTCCATCTAAATACAGCCCTAACAATAGAGACAAACTTCCTCTATCCCATTTCTTCACCGCTACAACTGTTTTGAATTTGTTAATGAATTCCGCAAAAGCAAAATTCTGTGTCCCGTCGAAATTTTTAATGGCTTTCATTTTGCAACACTCGATGCTCTTACCATACACTTATGCTGCTACTTAGCTACCTGGTTTCTTCATCCTGAGTAGCATGCACGGCGCCTCCGCAAAATTGTAACGATGCGCCGATCGTCACGGGGTTTCTCTGCTTGGCAGCTGCTACAGAGTGACTCTCCTGCTACCAGTGCTAAATATTTTTACTTTTAGAGGATCTTTTAAAATGATAAAATGATTCTCAATACTTTCATTTATTTCATCATCATCATCATTTATCGGAAAAATGTCCAGTACGAATAATAAACACATTCTCTTCTATGTCACTACTACAATTCTATTTGTACCAAACACTGTACCAAAAGATCTTAATTTAAAATGAGACAAATGGCTAGCACTATTTTAATTGTAACACAAAGAAGGTGTTACAGCACTATCCTGAATCTAGTGAAATGATTTTACGTGAATAAAAACATTCACATTGGTAATATTAGTGAGATGAATTTTTTGTATCATAGAATAAATAAATTCACTGGTAAATTACACTGACTGATCTAACTCCAAAGTATGCAAATTATTTGCTTGTGTTATGGGTGTTAGTCAACGATACTAACACATGGAAATATATCTATGAATACTGGAATATATATAAAATACACACAAACCCGGAAATACAAACATTAATTCTCACCACACAAATGCTTGTTCCCGTCGGTGATCTAACCCGAGTTTCTTCGATTACGTAGTCAGAGTCGTTAACCACTCGACCAACGGGGCTGTCAAAAAGTCTTATTTATAATAATATTATGAAGAAAAAATATTTGTATTTTTGTATGTTTGTAACAGATAAACTTAAAAACTACTTGATGAATCTTAAACATTATTTCACCATTAGAAGGCTACACTACCTATAATTGAAATACTGAGATAAGCTACTTTTTAACCCGACTAAGCAAACAAAAATAATGATTTCGGTTCACATGAATGTACAAGTAACTTCTTGTGATCTAATAAATTTATCTATATTAGTTTAATAAAAAACAATGCTTTTTTGTATGCTTGTAACAAATAAGCTTAACTATTGGACCGACTTCAAGATATCTTTTACCGTAAGAAAACTATATAATCCAGGAGTAGCATAATAGTGGGTAAAAGACAGTAGTGGAAACACTTTTACTATTAAAAGTGGTTGCCCTATCTTAGCAAAAGCAAAGTTACAGCTTGTCACAAATAATTCTTTAAACCGTTTACAGAATGGTATATTGTCTTCACTGCCGTACATCGCGTTGCTTTTGTCCTCGATATTATTCGGATACCTATCAGACTTCTTGACTAATAGAAAAATACTGAGTCCGAAAAATAACCGGAAATTGCTAAACTCAATATGTAAGTATTTTTTAAATTATTTTGTTGGATAGCATACAATCAGATGATAGAATCAACTATCGCCTTTTTTCAACAGTGAATGATTTCTAATCAAAACAAAATACAGTGTATTATTTATCGAAAAACATACATGTAAAGTGTAAGTTAATAACAGAATAACATGTCAAAAAAGTAATAACAATAAAATCCTTTATATAATTAGTATATGTCAGAAAAATAATTAAAATGACGCTTATAATAATTAAAGATTTTACATAAATTGAATACTCGTTAAAGGTTTGGTCGCAGCAGAAAACATATGATTATCTCCAACCATCTCTGTCAACGATGTAATCGCTTTTCGTAGAATGCTCTTTGAATAAGCTTTGTTTTTAATTTTTTGCATTTCTTATCAGGCAAGTCTGTTACTCCTATAGAAATTTATCACAACAATAAACTATGTTTCCTAGTAATAACTTATTGCATTTTTGGAGCTCAAATCGACGTGATACAAAACTATCAATTAAATAATTATATTTGAGAAATTATGTTTATTTGTTGAGAACTGTTTAAGTTCTCAAAAATAGTCCTCGATTTTAGATTGTATACAAATTTTACGCCTTTTTGTTAAAACTGTTTTTAATTTGGCTGCTGATTACCGAAGCGAAATGCCATAACTCATGATGATATGGATGAAAGCATAGTAAACTATTCTAGTTATAAACACGTCTGTCAGGTATGTATTTTTGGCAACTTAAATGTGTTGTATTGTGTGTGTGTGTGTTTGTGTGTGTGTGTGTGTGTGTGGTGGATGTGGGTGGATAATTGTGCCGCCGGGGTCTTCTTTTTATCCGGACCATTGCTAAGTCTTATCCATTTACTAAACCGCCGTCATTCTTTTTGGTAACATCGCGGAAAATACATACAACAGTTCGCGGATAATAACAAAATTCATTTCAAGTTAGTACCAGAACTTGACTTTACTAATTCTAGGTCATAATATATTTTTTGATAATATGTTGAATTAACATTTAGGGGAGTAAATTGGAAACACTTTGTTTTGGAAGCATTTAGTTTTAAATGTGTTACCTGAAACTACTTACATCGTAATTCTGATGTATTGTTAATTATGTCGTATTTTTTCTTGTCATTTAACAACAGAAATGAGAATAGGAAGAGGGAGAGAAAAAGTATTATACTTGTTAACTGCTCTATCATGAAGCGCAGGTTGTTAATATAAATAAGAAATAACAAGAGGTCTAAAATATATCCTTGAGGTACTCCCATTGTGTAATAATATTACCTATATATTTTGTATGAAATTTGTTAGATAGGATATAATATTTTCAAGGCCAGAGTCATAAATTCGATTAAGCTTCAGCTTATGGATTAGAGTTTTCTGTTCCACATAACCATAAGCCATTGAAAGATTGCAAGACATTCCAACCGAATCACGTGATTAATTTCGTGCTTGGTATGTTTTCTTACACTAATCAATTCCTGCATTCTAAGTCATTGATGATATTTTATATCAATGTCCTAAGTACATTTAGCGTCAGCAAAACGTACTGGTAATTATGTATATTGACAGCGAAAAATCATATATTATGCATCATCAATATCATCCTAAGACTTTTTAAATTATTTATTTGTTATTTTTGTGTTATAGCACTCACCCCGTGCTTGGGAAACTGGAAAAACCTTAAAAAAGAAGAATTTCGCCGTCTCGAGCCTGTCGACACTAGCTCAGCGGAAGAGCGTCCCGGCTTTAGGGAAATGGTCGCAGGTTCAAATCCCGCGTGTCGATAGTTTTCTTTGTTGTTTTTAAGTTATTTCCAGTTTTCCAAGCACGGGGTGAGTACTATAACACGAAAATAATTAGAAATATGAAAGTACTGATCAAAATTATAAATGTGAATTTCATCTGTAACGATGAACTCAATTAACTAGTTATACGTATGTATAGCTAGCGATCAGTACAATCGACGTAATTGTTCACATAGCAAAGAAGAATTTCGCCGCCTCGAGCCTGTCGACACTAGCTCAACGGAAGAGCGTCCCGGCTTTAGGGAAATGGTCGCAGGTTCAAATCCCGCGTGTCGATATTTTTCTTTGTTGTTTTTAAGGTTATTTATTTGTTTATTTTACAGCCACAGTAATACCTGGCATCTGCGTGGTCGCTGTATCCTACACAAAGGATACACTATTGGCTGCAATTTGTTTCATTGTAACACAAGCAAGTCATTCTGCTGTGAATACCGGATATATGGTAAGACCTACTTATTTTGTTATCTTTTTTAGGGTTCCGAAGTAAACAAGGAACTCTTATAGTTTCGTTATGTTCGTCCATCCGTCCGTCCACACGATAGCTTAGAGATCCTTAGTACTAGAAAGCCATAACTTAAGCCGTAATCTATACAAATACACATATTAGTCACGGCAACAAAGTAATAACACAAAATCTAGAAAAATATTTTTTTTAAGTTAGCTTCCCTATATGTAAAGTAGGAATGTTAATTTTTTTTCTCACGTACCCCATAGTGTGGGGCATCGTTGCGTAGGCTTTTAAAAAATATTATTGGTTTGTAAAACAAGCGTTTGTTCGATTAAGGGACTGATTTCTAAAATATTAAGCTTTAAAGTATTTTTGTTAGAGTCAAGTCAACCCTACCCTCCCCCCCTCTCTGCCAATTAGAATTCGTTGAAATTTTCAGAAGTCTAAGTTGAGTGGAACCCAATTCAATGCCACTAACCACGTTTCGATTGGTCAAGCCGTTCAAAAGTTATAAGATGTTTACATATACATACACACACACACATACATACACATACACACACATACATACAGAAATACTGACGTCATCGTGAAAATAGTCGGAAAAGGTTCTCAACACTTCAAACCTTGGAGATCTGGACGACGGCGCCGAGAAAACTCGATTTTCACAAATTGGGGCAAAATCAGTAACTTCCGTACTTAGGTACATACGTAGCGGGAAAAATTACACCTACTTTTAAAACAGAGATTTAATACTCTTCTACTTTTCAGCTTAATTACATGGATTTATCACCAAACTACAGCGGAGCGCTGATGGCTTTCGGTAACACACTCGCCAATGTTTGCGTACTGGCCCTGCCAGTTTTAATTTCGTTTATCGTCGTGGATGTCGTATGTATATTTTATTTGAGCTAATCTTTCCTTTTCTTTTTAGGTAGAACAGTAAAGCGGGTTGCTAGTGAGCTACGTGTATTTTATTTAATGTGGCAAAATCCATACTAATCTATATATATATATATATATATATAAATCAATTGCTGTTCGTTAGTCTTGCTAAAACTCGAGAACGGCTGAACCAATTTAGCTAATTTTGGTTTGAATTAATTGTTTAAGTCCACGGAATGTTTAAAAGGTGAGAAAATATAGAAAAAATAAGAGTAGTCAAAAAGGCAGAACAACGTTTGCTGGGTCAACTCGACCATACTAATATTATACATGCGAAAGTAGCTCTGTCTGTCTGTCTCTTCTTCACGCCTAAACCACTGAAACAATTTTGATGAAAATGTACAAAGGCACTTTGGGACACGAGAAAGGACAAACGACAGTTTTTATCCTGGAAATTCCACAGAAACTACGCGGGTTTTTATTTAAGAAATTTTTCGACGAAATTGCGGGCACAGCTAGTATTATAAATGAAAAAGTAACTCTATCTGTCTGTCTCTTCTTTACGCCTAAGCCAATGAACCGATTTAGATGAAACTTGGTATAGAGATAGTTTGAGACCCGATAACTAAGATAGTTTGATAAGATATAGCATAGTTATTATCCCAGAAATCCCACGGGAACGGGCACTATGCGGATAAAACCTCGGAACTCTCTAACTTTTAAATAACGGTAATGAAGAGTAGTAACTTAGTTAACTTTTATTTTAGATTTTTTCCACGCAGACTAAGTCGCGGGCATGGCTGGGTAATATAAATAACAATAACAGTAATATCGCTGGAAAAATTACCCAAATCGATCTAACTCCAAAGCCAAACTAAACAAATTGTTTGCTTGTGTTATGTGTGTAAGTCAACTTATTATTACATACAATTACATATACAAATAATATTACATACATAATAAACAGCCAAACCCAGAAATACGAACGTCTATGAGAATCAAACTTGAGCCTTATCGATTTGTAACTAAAAAAATTTGCTAACCACTTACCACCAACGGGAGGTATTTTTTTATATCATACTAGCGACCTGCCCGCGGTTTCACCCGCGTAACTTTTGTTTCCGTACGAATATCGGAAAGGTTTATATACTTAAACCTTCCTTAAGAGTCAATCTATCTATTAAAAAAAACCGCATCAAAATCCGTTGCGTAGTTTTAAAGATTTAAGCATACATAGGGACATAGGGATATAGGGACAGACAGAGAAACCAACTTTGTTTTATACTATGTAGTGAAGATAGCAAACAAGCAGATGGCTGTCCTGATGGAAAGGGTCATCCATCGCCTATAAAAACCAAAGATGTTAATGGTGCGTTGCTATCTTGTGGCGAGGTCTAATGCCACATGCATAAGTTTACCGGCTACCTTACTCTCCAAACCGGAACACGACAGCGACAAGTACTGACGCTATTGCTGCAGGAATAGGTAAAGCGGTGGTACCAGACCCGGGTGAGGCAATGCAGAACTCTACCACCTAGTAGCCGCGGTGGTAGTGGCTCGTATAGCCAATCGGTTGCATTTTACAACCTGCCTAACGGTTAGAAATGAACGGCAGTTGGCCTATTCTTCAAAGGAGCCCGGACCAACACGGGGAGGTCAAAAAATTATATTTTGCATTTCGTTCAATTTCGTTAAATGTGTTGATTTTCGTCAGAATAAATAACACACTATACGTACGGTAACAAAAAAATTCTTAATTAAAATTGCTTTAATAGGTGGAAGAGTTCTGCATTGCCTCGCCCGGGTCTGGCGCCACCGCCTAATTACCTATTCCTGCCGTAATAGCCTCAGCGTTTGTCACTGTCGTGCTCTGGTTTCGAGGGTAAGGTAGCCAATAAACTTATGCATGTGACATTAAAACCCGATCACAATGACAGCAACACACCAATAACATCTTTGGTGTTTATAGGCTATGGTTGTCTCTTCCCATCAGGAAAGCCATTTGCTTGTTTGCTATCCTGTGATATAAAACTAATTCAAAACAGTTTATTTTTTTTCTATGTTAACGCAGACTAACCAATATCAATGGAGAATAATGATGTACATAATATCCGCTACATCCATTGCGGCTAATTTTGTATTTGTAATATTCATGTCAGCAGAAGTACAACTTTGGAACAAAGACGTAGAGAAGAAGCAATCAGGTTACTTTTTATATTTTTGCACACACACGTTTACACATATATATATATATATATATATATATATATATATATATATATATATATATATATATATATATATATATATATATATATATATATATATATATATATATATATATATATATATATTAGGCGGTGGTGCCAGACCCGGGCGAGGCAATGCAGAACTCTTCCACCTATTAAAGCAATTTAAATTAAGAAATTTTTTGTTACCGTACGTATAGTGTGTTAATTTATTCTGACGAAAATCAACACATTTGACGAAATTGAACGAAATGCAAAATATAATTTTTTGACCTCCCCGTGTTGGTCCGGGCTCCTTTGAAGAATAGGCCAACTGCCGTTCTGTTAGGCAGGTTGTAAAAGGCAACCGATTGGCTATACGAGCCATTACCACCGCGGCTACTAGGTGGTAGAGTTCTGCATTGCCTCACCCGGGTCTAGTACCACCGCTTTACCTATTCCTGCAGCAATAGCGTCAGTGCTTGTCGCTGTCGTGTTCCGGTTTGGAGAGTAAGGTAGCCGGTAAACTTATACATGTGGCATTAGACCTCGTCACAAGATAGCAACGCACCATTAACACCTTTGGTGTTTATACGCCATGGATGACTCTTTCCATCAGGAGACCCATCTGCTTGTTTGCTATCTTCACTACATAGTATAAAACAAAGTCGCTTTCTCTGTCTGTCCCTATGTCCCTATGTATGCTTAAACCTTTAAAACTACGCAACGGATTTTGAGGCGGTTTTTTGGAACGAAGTTCCTTACGGCAGGCTTGGAGAGGATAGGGATTTTGCTGCGCGACCGAACTGAAAAAAATGTGATAGTAAAACCGTAAGAAAAATGCGTGGAATAAAAGCGTTAAATGAGACGTGCGCAGACGCGACAGTCGCGTACACAAGCGAGTAGTGCCGTTTAGCCGAAGGAAGTTCGTTCCTACCTGGTGTCCCGCGACACCTCATCATTTTTTTCCTTTAAACCTTTCCAATATTCATACGGAAACAAAAGTTACGCGGGTGAAACCGCGGGCAGGTCGCTAGTATGATATAAAAAAATACCTCCCGTTGGTCAAGTGATTAGCAAATTTTTTAGTTACAAATCGATAAGGCTCAAGTTTGATTCTCATAGGCGTTCGTATTTGTGGGTTTAGCTATTTATTATGTATGTAATATTATTTGTATATGTAATTGTATGTAATAATAAGTTGACTTACACACATAACACAAGCAAACAATTTGTTTAGTTTGGCTTTGGAGTTAGATCGATTTGGGTAATTTTTCCAGCGATATATATTACTGTTATTGTTATTAATATTACCCAGCCATGCCCGCGACTTAGTCTGCGTGGAAAAAATCTAAAATAAAAGTTAACTAAGTTACTACTCTTCATTACCGTTATTTAAAAGTTAGAGAGTTCCGAGGTTTTACCCGCATAGTGCCCGTTCCCCTGGGATTTCTGGGATAATAACTATGCTATATCTTATCAAACTATCTTAATTATCGGGTCTCAAACTATCTTTATACCAAGTTTCATCTAAATCGGTTCATTGGCTTAGGCGTAAAGAAGAGACAGACAGATAGAGTTACTTTTTCATTTATAATACTAGCTGTGCCCGCAATTTTGTCCGTGTGGAAAAATTTCTTAAATAAAAACCCGCGTAGTTTCTTTTGAATTTCCAGGATAAAAACTGTCGTTTGTCCTTTCTCGTGTCCCAAAGTGCCTTTGTACATTTTCATCAAAATCGTTTCAGTGGTTTAGGCGTGAAGAAGAGACAGACAGACAGAGCTACTTTCGCATGTATAATATTAGTATGGACGAGTTGAATCAGCAAACGTTGTGCTGCCTTTTTAACTACTCTTACTTTTTTCTATATTTTCTCACCTTTTAAACCTTCCGTGGACTTAAACAATTAATTCAAACCAAAATTAGCTAAATTGGTTCAGCCGTTCTCGAGTTTTAGCAAGACTAACGAACAGCAATTGATTTTTATATATATATAGATTAGTATGGATTTTGCCACATTAAATAAAATACACGTAGCTCACTAGCAACCCGCTTTACTGTTCTACCTAAAAAGAAAAGGAAAGATTAGCTCAAATAAAATATACATACGACATCCACGACGATAAACGAAATTAAAACTGGCAGGGCCAGTACGCAAACATTGGCGAGTGTGTTACCGAAAGCCATCAACGTTCCGCTGTAGTTTGGTGATAAATCCATGTAATTAAGCTGAAAAGAAGAAGAGTATTAAATCTCTATTTTAAAACTAGGTGTAATTTTTCCCGCTACGTATGTACCTAAGTACGGAAGTTACTGATTTTGCCCCAATTTGTGAAAATCGAGTTTTCTCGGCGCCGTCGTCCAGATCTCCACGGTTTGAGGTGTTAAGAACCTTTTCCGACTATTTTCACGATGACTGCAGTATTTCTATATGTATGTGTGTGTGTGTATGTATATGTAAACATCTTATAACTTTTGAACGGCTTGACCAATCGAAACGTGGTTAGTGGCATTGAATTGGGTTCCACTCAACTTAGAGTTCTGAAAATTTCAACGAATTCTAATTGGCAGAGAGTGAGGGGGGGGGTTGACTTGACTCTAACAAAAATACTTTAAAGCTTAATATTTTAGAAATCAGTCCCTTAATCGAACAAACGCTTGTTTTACAAACCAACAATATTTTTTAAAAGCCTACGCAACGATGCCCCATACTATGGGGTACGTGAGAAAAAAAATTAACATTCCTAATTTACATATAGGGAAGCTAACTTGAAAAAATATTTTTCTAGATTTTGTGTTATTACTTTGTTGCCGTGACTAATATGTGTATTCGTATAGAATACATAAGTTACGGCTTTCTAGTACTAAGGATCTCTAAGCTATCGTGTGGACGGACGGATGGACGAACATAACGAAACTATAAGAGTTCCTTGTTTACTTCGGAACCCTAAAAAAGATAACAAAATAAGGAGGTCTTACCATATATCCGGTATTCACAGCAGAATGACTTGCTTGCTAATTTTGTATTTGTAATATTCATGTCAGCAGAAGTACAACTTTGGAACAAAGACGTAGAGAAGAAGCAATCAGGTTACTTTTTATATTTTTGCACACACACGTTTACATATATATATATATATATATATATATATATATATATATATATATATATATATATATATATATATATATATATATATATATATATATATATATATATATATATATATATATATATATTAGACTGGGCCAAAAAAAACGACTATTTTTTTTTTCTATCGATACTGTGAAAATATCATTCATGATGAGAAAAAAAAATTATTGTGAAAGTTTGAGTCCTTAATAATAATATTAAGGGGTGTATCGTTACGACTAATGATTTTTCAACAGTAATCGCATTTTTTACTCAAAACTTGTTAATTATCAATCTGAAAAATTTTAGCGATGTGGATTCTTATAGGAAATTAAATTTCCTAAAAAAAAGTTATTTTAGTAAATTACCGTAAAACAAGCCGTTTCCTTGTAATCATGCCATAAACAAAGATTTAGTTTTTCAATTTTGCGTTTCGATTTTGGATTTTTGTAGCTACCATAAATATCAATATTTTTACAATTTAAAATACTTATTCTTAAAGGAAATTTAATACTCTAAAAAAAAGGTCTCTTAATATTTTCAATTAAATTCACTCCTTTCAAAGTTATTCGACGTTGAAGTTAAATTCAAAAGTAATTTATCGTTTTTTTCGCGTTACACGTGATTTTTTCCTCTTGATTGAAAAATTTATGACTTTAATATTGAGAATAATTTTTTTTTGTTGGAAGACTAAATTTTTTTGTATAAAATCATAATTTATCAATGTATTATTTTGCTTTTTAACGATTAGTTATCGACATAAATTCATTTTCACTGCATTTAACTAACTCTAATAGTAAAATAAATCCGGTCCCGTTATTATAAATTATCAATTTGACTAGTGACATACCTTTACTTACAGAAAAAAAATTGAATAAGAAGTCAAAACAAATACAATTAATAAAAGAGATAAAAAATCATTTTATTTTTACTTATAATGCTAATAAACATTTATTTATTTATATATATATATATATATATATATATATATATATATATATATATATATATATATATATATATATATATATATATATATATATATATATATATATATATATCAATAATATATCAATAACCGGCTTATTAAAAGAATATTTTTAACAAACCTCTAGCAATAAGCCGGTTATTGATTCAAACCCCTTATAATTTTGCTCCATAAGGAAACCGGTATTTTTGTGGTTAAAGTAAAGCCAAACCTTTACTAAACGCTCCTTATGTACTTGCGCTAATTTAAGTTTGAGAATTAACCGGTTAACAAGCCGTGGTTTCTATATTCATCCAAATGTGTTAAAAATTCGATGTCTGATATTGAATACCACGCAGACGAAGTCGTAGATACAAGCTAATTTCAAATTAAATAAATGCACTTTTATTCGTTACAGAAGTTGTAGGAGGAGTTGGTACCATATGTATTTCCATAAAGTAATGCATAAATCAATATATCTGTCTATTCTCAAAAACTACCTTAAGAAGAAATATTATACTTTTTAATGGACTTTTACCTTCTATCCTTATCTCTAGATGTTCTTTAATCAAATTAATTTTGTTTTATTTATTTCCAGAACAAGAAGGAGAAGAGTTAGAAGCAGTTAAAGAACCTCTCAGGCTCAACTACAAGCCAAAATACTGTAGTAATAAAACTTCATAAAACAAAATTTAAAAAATGTTTTGGTTCGAGATTATAGTTCAAATTTATTATAAGTAATAAGGCAAATTGTGTGTAACGTTAAGTTTTATTTTTTTAGACGACTAGTTTACTATATCTTATCTATACATAAAATTAAATCGTAGGAAAGTCAAAAATTGAATATTTTTTTAAAAAAATACTTGGGGCGTGATCTACAATCGATATCCAAGCTGCCTGCCTGCCTGCCTGCCTGCCTGCCCGCCTGCCCACCTGCCCGCCTGCCCGCCTGCCCGCCCGCCTGCCCGCCCGCCTGCCCGGGCCCGAGCTAAAAAATCTACGTACCCTTGTCCTATTACGGTAAATGGTTAGCATCCACCACCCCCTTAGCGCCATTTTATTTATAACTTTGTGGCGGTACACACTTCTGTAATACTTGTAAGCAGTATATTATAAATAAATAGCCACGGCCGTAACTACTTCCACGTCCATCGTGAGTGTTTCGCACGACAGCAATGAGCCATGGGCCATTGTGTGACCACAAGTGATCGTGGCCTACAGTGCTGCATTGCAAAGCAAGGGCTATTACAAACCTATGTGTACTGGGGCCATAAGATAAGTGTACCTGGAGGTTATTCCTTTTGCGTACCTCGCTTCCCCTAGCGCGAGCAATATTTCGGACTACACTGGTCCTCCCTGGAGTAACATTGTTCTTTGCACTCGTCAACTGGCACTCAAGGGTTTTTTTAAATTAATCATCAATTTATTAATAGTATAGCGGATTTGATTATTAGTGTTCTTTCTTTCATGGTAATTGGTAATTTCGAGTTATTTAGTCTATTTATTTGCACCTTTTTGTTTCGTCATATTTTCCTAGGGGATTGTTGCACAGTTTCATGGGCTGATCACACTCATATATCTAGGTACCTATCTACAACTATTATTCCATTATACGAGTACAATGATTCATTGACTGCAAATAACTTTGTATAATCCTATATGGGATTACAAAGTTATTCGCGCAGTTGGTGTATCTAGAAAACTGGACAGAAATTTTGAAATTTTTAGGTTTTCCCTTGATTTAGATACTAAACACTAATTATATTCTAAATTTGAAGATTCTATGTCTGCTAGAAGTGCATTAGACTTTTGATGATCGGTCAGTCAGTCAGTGAAAAAATTAAGAAAGTTTGACAAGTTACAATTCTTAAACTACTGGTTCAAATTGAATGAAATTTTAAATATACCGTATGTACACAATGCTTAATTAGTAACTGAAAATTCAGGCTTCTTGTTTTATCCACAACGAAGTTATAGGGGGTCGAAAACGGCCTGAATTGCTTCGAGAAAAGGATGGTAACGGCCGTGCCACTTTTTTTGCTCGACTTGGCGGGGGCACTGCCGTGCCCCCAAATTAATAGAATTACGGACAAGTTTCAAGCTAGGAGCGATTAATATTAATATTTTTAAGCTTGTTATCAATCTATCATACATGCAAAATCGTTTGATATACAGTGTGTAAAGAAAACCCTGTCCGATCCGAAAGAGGCATATAGGTTGGTTAAAGGCATTACTGAAAAAAATATTAATATGACTTTATTTCTGAAAATAAAAAAGATATCGTTTTCTTAATATTCGTATTTTTACTTATATCTCCCTAGAGTTAAGCAAATATTTTAAAAATGACAACACCTTGTCGCTGTTTTTATCATTGTTTCACTCTGGCAGCTTTCGCACAAACACCGTGCAAAGGCGCGGTGTTCGTTTTTCGGCTTTTTACAAACGAACTTTAAACGCGCCGCAAATCGTTCGGTAGCATCCGACTTGCGCGGCATTTTTTGATAATAGCATTCACTTATTTGTAGGTGTTGTTATACTTAATGTATGAAAATACCATTTAGATTACTTTTTTTTATTGGGAAAATTAATTAATTAATATCCATAAAATAATTACACATATATGTAACCGTATTACGGTACCAAATAACGCTTTTAATTATCCGACAGGGTTTTCTTTACGCACTGTATATACGATATAAAAACCTGAGCACATTAAAATTTTGAATTCTGGATTAAATAATTTGTAACACCTAATTGACCCAGTCAAACACAGCCAAATCAATTCAGCCAAGCCAAATCAATTCAGCCAAGCCAAATCAATTCAGCCAAGTCAAGTCAAAGAAAACTAAGACAAATCGGTTCAAGTTAAGCAACCCACCTGTGTAATTAGCTGTGTCACCAACAATAATTGATTTCGTCAAATTCGATTGCTATTGTTATCTATAAAGTAGTGCTAGGGTAAAATATATAAAAGATCATGGTCTAAGAGCCGGCGAGAGATCGTCCTTCACCGATCTGATAACCAGATGAAACTTATATTTTATCAAATATTATTTATAAACAATAATGCCCATAATTACTTGCCTATCCAAAAGTGCTCATGGCATTTTTTTAGCTTGGCAACAGTACTTTGAGTACGATTTTTTGCAGGCAAGTATATGTGACTGATTTTATAATAAAATTAACTAAAATTTGATATAACTTTCGATAAGTTAGCTATATATATACCTATATTGACTTACACCTGCTTGTCAGGTAACCATACACAGAAATGAGTAGGCAAGCCTACCTAGGCATATTGTGTGTGTTAAAAATTATCAGTGAAATAAATTTCATTTGGTTATCAAAAGTATGAAAGTGATAAAAAAAAAACGATTAAAGTTAATTTAATTAAAAATAGCCATGAGCACTTTTGGATAGGCAAGTAATTATAGGCATATTTGTTTATAATTAATATTTGATAAAATATATGTCTCATCTGGTTATTAAATTGTTGAAGGACGATCTCCCACTATCTCCTCTACTATCATGTAAATTCATTATGAGAGTGGTCCAGTAGCAGTAAGCTAATTAGAACGAAACTCTGTCCGGCAGTTCATCTGCGTATAATAAATGAGTTTTAATTACTTAAGCAACATTTATTCTCTGCTATTTTAAATAACCGTTAAACTCATTTCTGACCGGAAATATGATATTTGTATATGAACAGGGAAGTCTGAGACCCTCGCGGTTTTTTAACCTATATATGAATTGACTAATCACGAGTGAGTTTCTTCCGCCGGATCTTCTCAGTTTGTGGCCGCGTTCCGATCCGGTGGTAGTTTTGAAGAGTTCAGCGGTTAGGATTGGAACCCGTTCCATTCTACACAGCTACTCTCACAAAAGAGAAGCAATGCATAAACACCGTCGTGCGATCTCATCGCACCTGAAGAGTCGAAAAGAAGACGAAACAGTGAAATGCCATTACGGCATCGCCATTACGGCTTGACACGGCTAAGGCCGGACTAAGTTGTATGGGACTTGTCAGCTAAGAGGGAAACCAGAGACCAATAGGTCATCCAGCCCTTGTGCTGGTTTAGGCGTAAGCCGAAACTCAACACGTTAGCATATGACAAAGCGTTTCGTACTTCATGTACTCATCAGATGGGCGACAGCCCATTACGCTGTGTTTTGAAGAGTGTTGACGTGTCAAAATAACTTGTAAAAAGTTTTATTAAATAAAGTTCTTCTGATTTCTGATTTCTGACGAAGCTTAACGGCACCAATATAGGGTGTATAAACAAAGTCTGTATTAACAATATTAGTTACGTGGACGATATAGTGCTGCTGATGCATTGTGAAGATTATTAATAGTCACATACTGTTAATAATCTTCAGAATGCATCAGATGCACAAGGCATACACGGTTGTCTTTGGATATAACTTGAAAAGCTTTAAAAGTAACAAAGAAAAATATCGACACGCAGGGATTGAACCTGCGACCGTCTCCCTAAGGCCGGGTCGCTTCGGCACTGAGGTAGTGTCGACAGGCTCGACGTGGCGAAATTCTTCTTTGCTGTATGATCGATTCCGTCGATCGTACTGATCGCTAGATATAAATACGTATAACTAGTTAAATAAGTTCATCGTTACAGATGAAATTCACATTTATAATTTTGATTAGTACTTTAGAGACGGTCGCAAGTTCAATCCCTGCGTCCATATTTTTCATTGTTGTTTTTGAAGCTTTTCAAGTTTTCCCAAGTACGGGGTAAGTGCTATAACACTAAAGAAAAAAAGGACTACAAACATGTGTCTCCTGAACATGTGTGTGTCTGTGGTATTCCGTTATGATGGGTTAAACGATTTAAGTACCTGGGTCTTTGAGTGACTGAGGATATTATGTTTGATGTAGTGGACATTGAGAAGGAATACAGTACGCTGTCAGTGCGATTTTTCGAAGGTTTGCAAATATAATGAACAAATAAGGTTTTTATTGAAATTGCAGGCATACGAGCGAGTGGGCTTCCTGATAGAAAGCAGCCACCAATGCCTATGGATATTTACAGTACAAGAGGTTGGTTGCCAATGCGATGCCATTTTCTAAGGAATTTATTGATCTTCTTAGAAATACCGACATCAAAGTTACTCGGAAAAACCGTGTGAGCTGGGCTATTTCAAAATTTGATTATTTGTATAAAGAAGTCACATGCTAATCTAACAGTCGTAGAAGACCGATCGTCAAGATGGTGTTGGTGAAATTCATCAAAACGGCGGCGTATGGTGCGATGACGAAACATTATACAGATGGTAGAACACAAATAGAAATCCAATGTTTTTCCGGTGACAAAGGGGTTCAAGATCACTGGTAAGAATAGGGTTGTCAATAAGACGCTCCAGTCTGCATTGGATTTTGTCAAATTGGAGGCGTTGATACCCGGGAGCACTAGTCGAACTCAGCTTTATAGAGTATTAGTATATGGCCAGTTGTGAAGTTCCATCTAGCACGATGCAATAACCCTAGTTTCCTGGAAGCATCTTAGCTTTACCAATCAAGTGATGACGAAACTAAACGTCGCTTGCGATTTCGACACCTAAAATATTAATACTTTTAAAAATTTTGACTATTTGAGTGCCCTGAAATAGAGGGATTTTGATAAAAATGGAAAACCCACAGGTTTAAAATTACGCTTTTTAAGGCATACTACATGAAGCCTGTGAGTCAAATATACACAACGTACATATAGTTAATTTTTAATGTTATTGACAGAATGGTTCCGGGCTCCTTTGAAGAATAGACCAACTGCCGTTCTGGTAGGCAGGTCGTAAAAGGAGACCGATTGGCTCTGCAAGTCACTACCATCGTGGCTACTAGGTGGTAGAGTTCTGCATTGTCTCGCCCGGGTCTGGTACCACCGCCTTGCCTATTCCTGCCACAATAGCGTCAGTGCTTGTCGCTGTCGTGTTTCGGTTTGGAGGGAAGGTAGCCGGTTAACTTTTGCATGTGGCATGAGACCTCGTTACAAGATAACAACGCACCATTAACACCTTTGGTGTCCATAGGCGATGGTTGACTCTTTCCATCAGGAGACCCATCTGCTTATTTGCTATCTTATAACATAAAAAAAAAGAAATTAACTAACATAAGTTACTTCGAACACAATATGGGTGTATTAGGTATAATCTTAAATTTTTATAAAAAAAATTATATAAAAAAATTGATTGTTATTATTATTATTATTATTATAGCGCACTATGTACCCATACTCCATTAAGATGTTACATGACCTTTACATTTTTTAGAGGATGCAATTTTATTTTTGGGACATGTGTGGGGTATAATAGAAGCTTAACCCCAAGTTTGTGAGGTCGCCTTTGTCCCTCGGCCGCCATTTTGGAAAAAGGGTGCACACACCTTTTTCGCGATATCTCGGAAACTATGCGTCTTACAAAAAATTCGTAAGGACATAATTTGTAGCAAATAGCTTTGCCTATGTCCATATAATTTTTTGCCCTAAATTTAAAATTAAAGAAGTTATAAGCAAAAAAATCTTCGATGTTCTAAAACACTATTCTGACACCAAATTATGTTTTATCACTGTGTAATTGACTGATAACTTATTGACATCGTTTCTGTTTATTCAAATAAAAACTAATAATAAAAACTACACTTTCTTTTATATAAATCCATAAGAAAACATACTACAAACAAATCATGCGAGTGATACTCAAAACTGACAAGTGCTTATGATGGATGTCAAAACAAATTATTCGCGAGCACAGATTATGTTACGTTTTGCACAGATTACACACGAAATTTACCATAGATCATATATCATTAAACTTCTTCATGCTAAAATAGGCTTTATTTTATATGTTTAAAGTTCAAAATCAACCATGTGTAGACACTTAAGCGTCTTGTGATCGTATCAAGCTACGGATGGTCGACTTTGGGGGCTCGATGCTTGAGGGTCAAATCGGGTGTTCATAAGTTAAGAATATTTTTACAATAAAAAAAAGATCATACATAAAACTCAGTTAAACATTTCGTTTTGACCGGATTCTCATGAGCATTGACGAACCCAGTCAACTTTGGAGCGCTGTCATCGTTTTAAATTAATGAAATAAAAAATAGAGAAAAATTTTCCTCATAAAACCATCTACAACATTAATCTGAGGTATTTTTTTGTAAAATGTATAAAAAAAGTATTAGAGCAAAAAAGAAATGTTTTAATAGAAATTATCTCACTTTTTTGCTTATAACTTCTTAAGTTTTAAATTTAAGGCAAAAAAATACATGAACATATTTATAGGCAAAGCAATTTGCTACAAATTAGTCAGATCAATTGGTGTAATTTGTCCAGTAATATTTATTTATTTATTATTAGTACAATAACGTATAGTGCTGTTCGAGGAGTTAAAGAATGAAGACTTTTGAAGCATGCCCGTGCACTACACTTTAATAATAGAACTTGACCTAATGAGAAAGTATACGTAATTCGATGAATAAAATATATATCTTTATTTTGATAAATGTACTTAATATGTCTAGTACATTTTGTCTATCATACTTGATAGATTATACAAAAGAAAATACAAGGAAATTCAAAACAGATAATAGAAAAAATTCAGAACACACTGCGTATGAATTCGTTAGCAAGCTTTAGATTCGCGGTGACTAACAATAGTCTAGTATAAATTAGAACTTCCACACTATTATAATGTGTATTATGAAGACACATCTCCCAAAACCTCCTCCTCCTCCCAAAACCTCCCAGAAAGGAACATTAGGAAACAGAGTACGGAAAGTTTGCACATATGAGTAAATAAAAAAAAAATAATCAGTTTACGTCAATAAAAGGAAAATATGTACGAAAACTTGTTTCCTGAAACTGCTTGATACCGAGAAATAAGTACGACAAATCGAGATGATTAAAATATTATCATAATAAACAATTAGATAATGATACATTTGTTTCGCATTTTTATCTAAAAGTTACAACAGCGTATTTATTTGTCTGTAAAATATAACTGGCTTTTGGTGAAAATTTAGTTAAATAAATAAGGCAAACGGTAGTAATATTTATTTAAATGATAAAGTTATTTCCTTGGTGAGATAAGATGCAACCTATAAGAGACAATCTGAAAGGTAAATACTATATATGATAGATATCAGAATACCTTCACTAGCATTTAGACGTTACTTTATAGTAGCAATCATGAACGGAGTGGCCACTGATCTTAAGAAATCTGAAACAAAACTTTCAGAGGAGAGCAAGGAATTCAAAGGTAATAGAATAAGCTTTTTTTATTCAAAATTCCTATGATACATTTTAATTGTTTTATTTAACATTAGCTGTTGCCAGCGACTTCGTCCGCGCGGACTTCGTTTACTCCGCACAGCACCCGACCGCTAGGTGATAGCGTGATAATGTATAGCCTATATGTTGACCCGACCTGTTAGTAATATTCATGCAAAATTTGAAGTAAATCCATGCAGTACTTTTTGAGTTTACCCCGGACATACATACATACAAACAGATAAACGGACAAAAATTCTAAAAACTATATTTTTGGCTTCGATGTCGATTGTAGATCACGCCCCAAGTATTTTTTTAAAAAAATAGTCAATGTACAGTTTTGACTTTCCTACGATTTTATTATAGTATTCAAATTAGAAAAAAACTAATGCAGACATCGATTCATGTATTAATAATAAGGCAGAAAATCCTTATTAAATTTCTTATCATATTTAAAACTCTTTTCAAATATATTACCTTGAGTGGCTTGTGGATTAGAAAAAAGTAAATGGCGAGAAAACATATTTTGGTGATAGTTATTCCCCGAAATGTTGTCTGCAACATAATGCAATTTTATTCTATATAATACGCTATGTATTTATGCATGTATGTTATTTTCTTGTAGGCTGTATGATGTGTTATAACTGCGTAGTAAAATATCTTCATACAGAAAGTGTCTTTCCAGTGCGTAAACATTGTAACAATAAGATCAAAAAAGTGCTTTCACTTTACTGACTGATTTTAAGGGATGTTAAGCTTGGTCAATAAATTCAGTCAGTATTAAAATTGTTTGGTTTGTAATTTTTCTAATTCCTATGTCTTGAAATAAATCTGTATGATAATGATATATAGGAAGACAGAAACTAAGTAATATTTCGAATAAAATTACCACTTTAATCAGTAACAAAATAACTTTACAGACATGTAATACGATTGATAAAATCAGTACGCTTTTCTTTACATAATGCTATTTCGGTAAAAAAATGCACATAATGAATAATACACCTTTATTTAAAATGGCGAATCAAATTCCAATTAAGATAAATGAACTTAGATTTTAACATTCATTTTAGAGACCGCCTAATTCGTCCAACAGTATATGTAGCATGTAATGTATGAAGTAGTCTCAAAATGGACTACTTCTTTGTTGTACACACACCAACGTGAATGAAATCTCTATATATTTACTTTAAAAATAAATTTAAATACTAACCACATATATTAAATAATAAACCGAGTGTCTGAAAGAACGTCAAACAATTTTAAAGGAAGTTGAAAACGTGCACGCTTCGTTTCTAATAGATGAAGGATAAAACTCCACCTAACTAGATATTTGTTTTTTGATACCAATGTATATATTTGCTTATTGATGAAAATAAAATTCCAGTTTCAGGTTGGGGCTACCGGCACCAACAATGCTTTCTTCTTTTCTGTTGCTTTACAACAGCCTTTAGCATGAGAGCTTGCATGGGCGTTTCTCTAGTTGCGATGGTTGATAAAGGTTACAATATTATAAAATCTGAAAATAGTACAATCATAAAACATAGTGTAAATAATCAATCAATATTACATGATATTGACTTATCAAATGTAACAGAGAATATTGGCAGTAAAAATAATACACAAGCAACTGGTATCCTGCATTCACTGTTATTAATTCCACCGGTAAGTAAATTCAGAGCAATGGACATTAAATAAATGTTAACTCTTAATTGAAAATTCAAAACCCCCCGACATATTACTTTTTATCGGACCACCTTTTTGCTTTATGAATATCATTTGCTGAGCAAAATATAAAAAGAGCTGATGACTCTGCAACATCAAGGTCATTGAACAAACAGATACCAAATTTCGTATCGATCAGGTATAAGTTGATCTTGAAACGGTTGTGCAGATTTTATTGAATCGTGTATTAATACTATCACAAAAGGGAGTTAAATAAGTAAAAGATTATTTCAGTAAGCCATGATTACATTTATTTCACTAGTTTCACTATATATATTTTATCACTCAAGAATAATACATATTACTGACCTTACTCGTTGAACAGTCGCTTCTACAATGATGTTTCTGATACGTCACTTTTACGTTCACTTACTGACAAATCTTTACGTTGACAATAACATGATACAGATACAAAATAAAATGATACAGAAAACGGTCTGTCGAATATGTCACAGGCCATAATTCATTACAATCGTAGCAAAGAACTATCTCGACCAACAGGGTTTTCATTAAAAAAACGCAAGCAAATTGCATCATCTGTTTGGGAGCCTCAGTAGACAAATACATACACAGATACTTAGATACACACGCACATAGATAAACTTTTATATTCTCACTATCGTCGGCATCTGACTATTTATATTAATATTATAAATGCAAAAGTTTGGATGTTTGGATGGATTGATGGATGTTGGTTACACAATCATGCAAATACTACTATACATTGTGGGACCAAGTATCTTCGGCTAATCGTGGGTGCACTTGTTATACCTCTGCCTACCTCTTCGGGGATACGGGCGTGAAGATTTTTTTTTATCTCGAAAAAATAAGACATTCCCGTGGAAATTACCAGAATATTTAGTATGCAGCGGGCTGCGTGCTGAGGTAAGTTTAATTATAAACAAATATATAGTTTGTGAATTGTGAAAAAATGCAAGTGTTTAAATTTAAAATAACATAGATAAACACGTTTAACTTATATACACCTCATTTTTGCATCGGGTCTGAAATAAAATAACGGCAAATATTATGATTAATAATTATAGATACAGCGTATTTATAAATATGATTTAAATACAAATTTCGCTTATCAACTTACTTCCCAAAGGAAGGAGGTTATCAATTCGCCTGTGTGTTTTTTTGTTATGTTTGTTCCCCCATAAATCAGTCAAATGAACAAAATCGGCCAGTTGCTGGATATTTCGTTTAAGTTTTGTTCATACTCCGCTTATCTTATTGTTTTTAGTATCCCACGTTCAATTGGAACAAAAAGACACAAGATACAATCCTATCGTCATTTTTCTGGGGCTACATGTTTCTCCAAGTCCCGGCTGGTCAACTTGCTCACTATTTTGGCGCTCGTTATATGCTAACTTCCGCGCTAATGATTAATGGCTTATCATCGTTTTTGCTACCTTGGGCAACTTTTTATGTAAGTAAATTTTATTTTTATTTTCACGAAACCAGCAGACCAAAATTTATATTCGTGACAAAAAATGACGTTTATAAAAAAACATAGTAAATAAGTATTGATAAAAAAGTCGTTTACGTTCTTTATAAAAGTAATACTGTTAAATCCGGTATAAGAAATATGTATACCTACCCTCGTAATTACTTGTGATGTGAATTATTAACCGGTGAAGAACCAGGGAGGCCCGATCGAGCCACGCCGATATTTTGTGGAGTTCGGTTGACAACCAATAGGCCAGATCGAGCCGCGGTCGCATTTGATTTTGAAGCTTCGAAAACTAATAATACAGACTATTTTATAATTTGTGTGGCTTACACTATTTGATATAACCATTTAATAATTCATTCAAATATTCAAATTATATATGATTATTTAATCTGTAAAATTGACGCGTGTGTCTTGTTTTTTTTTTATAACATTTTTTTTTAAATTATAACATTATCAATAAATATTTTTATAACAAAAATAAATACAGTAATTAAAACTGTATTTATTTTTGTTATAAAAATGTTGATAAAAGGTTTATTAGCTTAAAATGATTGTATTTAGTTATTTAGTTGTAAGAAATAAATTGTAGTAACAAAAAATACGGACCGGTAAAATTCGGTTATCAGGTCATCGTTTTTTTTTTCCAAGTAAATAATATCAATATTAGGTAGTACCGTTTTTTCCGTGATACCGTTTTTTAGTAAATTATAACAATATTACTTTATTTTAATGCCTAATAGGTAATAGATATATCAAATCGTAAATGCTCGTTTATAGAATGATAAAATATTGATTCATTGTAAAGTAATAAAAAAATTAATACATCGCGCCGACGTGACGTCATGACCGTTGAAGACGCGCGAACCCGCCTTGCCTAATAATTATTCCTTAATTTTGATTTTGATTTTTTTAGAGGTCGAGCGGTTAATAATGATAATAAATAAGTAAAAGATAATGTTCACATTGAGACATCGCAAACAGATGACCAAGTCTGCTATTTAAGTAAAATGTCACACTATAAGGACAGTCAATTAAAATTTGATTATAATTATGAAAAATTTGGTATTCTGCAAAAAGTTAACCACAATCGTAATAGTATTGCAATTCTGTGATTGAAATACTTCGTAGATTACGACTGGAAAAGTACTAAAATCATGGAAATTCGCCCAGGTGCAGCCTGTACCCAAAAAAGGCAGTCGTGTCGAGCCCTCCAACTATAGGCCAATTTCAGTCACGTCCATACTGCAAGACTATGAAGCGTGTACTGAACAGCAAGGTAATGACACACCTAGAAGCGAACGATTTACTCATATAGGTTTCACCTAAATCGGTGCACTGGGGATTTTCTAGCGTATGCCACCTACATCTAGAGCGCGGCCATCGAGAAGCACTGTGACGCACTAGCTGTCTCCTTTGATATCTGGAAGGCCTTTGACAGGGTCTGGCATGATAGTCTTATTGGCAAGCTTCCATCATACGGTCCAGTACCAGGCAACAGTAGGTAACTGGTCTCTGCGCCTAGAGCTCTGATTTTCTGAGTGGTCGGTCGATTAGAGTAGTCATTGACGGCTGCTCGTCCGTTAAATGGATATAAATGCCGGAGTCCCTCAGGGATCAGTTCTCTCCGTAACTCTATTCCTGCGACATATAAACGGTCTGCTGAAGCCCTTTATTTATGGGTACGCAGACGATAGCACTGTTGTGGAGAGTTACGCATCCAGCGCGCGAGTCAGTACGGCACAGATCCGGTCTCTCAGAGAGACGATGATCGATCGTATAAACCGGTCCTTTATTGTCAGTCTCCGATTGGGGTGATACCAATATATTCAAGTTTAATGCGGCTAAGACCCAGGTGTGTCTACTCTCCGCTAAATGGAGTTCATTCCACCTGTTTCCGTCTTTTTAGGAGTTATTCGTGCCGATAACTGACCACCTCGAGCTGCTTGGTATAACCTTAACGCCTACTCTCAAGTTTGGTTCTTATATCGAAGCAAAAGCCCAAGTTGCCTAAAAAAGCTTGGTATTCTGGCAAAGCTGAGACATTATTTAATCCCGGGACAATTGCTCAATCCTTATCAAGCACAAATCCGTTAGTGCATGGAATACTACTCTCACCCCTGGAATGGATCCGCCAGTTACCAGCTGGAGTCGCTTGAGGCGATAGAGCTGCGTGCCAAGAGGCTCATAAACGACAACGATCTGGTAGGCAAAACCCTCCAGAGCCTCGCTCATCGCTGCAAAGTGGCTAGTCTATCGGTCTTTTATCGGATACATTTTGGAGAGTGCGCTGCAGAATTGTACGACTTAATTCCCCCATCCCCGCTTTTTCATCGATCGTCGAGATGCACAGATACTAGGCATCGCCATATGGTGGACTTTCCACGTACCCCGACAAAGCAGTTCGATTCGCCATTCTTAATCCGAACCGCAAGGGACTGGAATATGCTTCCTGAGTCTGTATTCCCCGACGAGTACAGCCTGGGGATCTTCAAAAGAAGAGTGAACAGGTAAGGGAAGTGCGTTCCATCTTTGGCCGCATCTTAGCTTACCATCAGGTGAGATCGTGGTCAAGCGCTTCCCTATTAATACTAAAAAACAGAAAGAAAAGATCCATAGGCATTGTCTTTGAAGCATTTTAGGCATATCCTAGAGAAAAAAGTGGCATACGGGAAGATGCTCGAGATCACCCAGACAAACACTTTTGGGTCAAACAGAGCGGCTGGTAGGTCGTCCGTTGCTGAGATTCCAATCAACACACATAGCCAATCGGTCGCCTCTTCCAACCTGTCTGGCAGAACGGTAATTGGTCTATTCTTCAAAAATGGCCCGGACCAACACGGGGTGTGTCATATTTCTGTCATTATATTTTATCATTCTTAAACATTTAAGTGTACATTTTTAAAATATAAGTTTTATTAAAGTTAGTAGATTGCAGACTTTCTAGCATAAAATTATAATTTGACTAGTTCAGAAAAAATAAGTGAAATAATTAATGCTGCTGCTTTTTTACGGTATTAAATCTGAAGCTTGATTTTTCACAGCTCTATAACAACTCTGGCCAAAATTATATTATACTAGCTGCAGCGCGCAGCCCACTGCGTTATTAATAGTTTTTGGCGAATCCCGCGGGATCACTTATTTTTTCCGGGATGAAAAGTAGCATATGTGCTATTTTAGGCCATCATCTACCTGTGTACAAAATTTCATTCAATTCTGTTTAGTCTTTTTTGCGTGAATGAGTAACAAACATCCATCCATCCATCCAAACATCCAAACTTTCGCATTTATAATATTATATTAATATAGATACATCTCAAGTAATGCATAAGTATGTTCTTGAGAAACGGATTTTGACAGACAGACAACAAACTTTTTAGCTGTTCTAATTTTATTTAATAGAAGATTTTTTTATTGTAATGTTCGCATAAAATCACAGTGCTGGATGTGAAATATCTTGACACTTTTACAGGGAGGTTGGATATTAACAGTTATTTTCCGGATAGCACAGGGGCTAAGCCAAGGCTGTATAGTTCCAAGTATGCATACACTGTTTGGAAAATGGGCTCCTTTAGAGGAACGTGGAAGACTTGCTGGATTTGCTTATGGAGGTAATAAAATTTACAAACGGATTTTGACGTGTCTATTAGTACCGGTTCACTCGATATGAAATATCATTTTAAAATAAAAACAATATTACCTAATGAAATAAGTTTCCAACAGGGACAAACCTTTGTGTGATGAGTATAGTTCGTATTTCTCAATTTCAGTTTTTATTAATATGTACGTTTTGGTATTTATATATGTATTTCTAGTATTAGTATCGTTGATTAAAACCCGTAACATGAGCAAATAGTTAGTTTATTATACGGTTAGTTCAATTCGTGTAATTTGTCCATCGAAATACCCCGTGTTTGTCCGGCCTCCTTTGATGAACAGGCGAACTGCCGTTCTGCCAGGTAGGTTGTAAAAAGCGACCGATTAGCTGTACGAGTCGCTATCATTGTGGCTACTATGTGATAGAGCTCTGTATTATGTCGCCCAGGTCTGGCACCACAGCCTTATCTATTCCTGCCGCAATAGCATCAGTGCTTGTCACTGTCGTGTTCCGATTTGGAAAATAAGGTAGTCGGTAAACTTATGCACGTGGTATTAGACCTCGCCATAAAATAGGACCGTACTGTTAATATCTTTTCGTGTCTCTATGCAATGGTTGACTCTTCCATCACGAGACCCGTCTGCTTGTTTGCTATCTTATGATACAAAAAATTCGATATTATTATTATTTTTCTAAGCGCTTTAATTGTATAAATTACTGTCATTTGATAAACAACGGAAAGTAATTAAAAGACACTGCAATGAACACCAAAGCCACTCTAAAATATTTCAGAAAACCTTTGAAATAGTCAACGTTGTTGTAATTCATATAATTCGCCAGTCCGTTGAATAATACGCTGTTTGTAAATTAGCTTTTGTTTTTCCACGCCGAGGAAATCCGAATAAACCGAAATAATTCCAAGTAATCCGAATTGTTGGAACAAATTACAGACGCTGGATATTAAGATGTTTTTACTTTACTCACCTTTGTGTAAATAGCTTTGAAATAACTTTCAGTTAGCTTATTTTAAGAGGTTTTTTGTGTTTTTCTTTATGCAGTGGTATTGTAAAAAAATAACATTGTTTTGTACTTGGATTAGGTTTTCAACTGACTACTACACAGCAAAACGAGGATTATTATTTTAACCGGTATACTCGTTAGGCTGTTCTTTATATCATAAGATAGCAAACAGGCACATTGCTCTCCTGATGGAAAGATTTCTCTTTCCATCAGGAGAGCCGTCTCTCCGTTTGCTAAGTTATAATTGGTTGTCATCATCGCCTATATACACCAAAGATGTTAATGTTGGTGTTATCTTAATACTACATGCATAAGTTTACTGGCTACCTTACCCTCCAAACCGGAACATGACAGTGACAAACACGTTAGTGTGCTATTGTAGCAGGAATATGAAAAGCGGTGATACCAGAGCCGGGTGAGACAATGTGAAATTTTGCCACTTAGTAGCAACGGTGGGAGCGACTCGTATATCCAATCGATCGCCTCTTACAAATAGTCTGGCAAAAAAGCAAATAGTCAATTCTTCAAGTGAGCCCAGTCCAACGCGGGAAAAAATTTTAAATTACTGTTTTATCTTATGCTATTATTATTTAAGAATTTAGAAACTGACAAATTATAATATTACAAGAAAAGTAATCAAATATTAGACATATTTCATAAGGGAAGTTAATCAAAATTTGAAATAACTATTGCTACAAAACAAAATTTGAAAAAATCGATTCATAATTAGTAAGACTAAGACTAAGACTAAGACTAGAATAAGTTTGTTGTACCGTAAGGTACAACAAACTTATTGGCATAACATTGCTCTTTCGAACTGGCCCAGAGAACATGAAATGAAGTCGATACTTTCGTGCTCTCGCTTACTAAGTTAAGCACATGTAATGAGCATGTTAAAGGTCAAATCAATTAATAGTATATTATTGCAAAGGCCGGGAAATGAGCTTGAAGGCTGAGCCGCAAGTGAGGATTTCAATGACACGAGACAGGCATTTCCTTTTCCACCGAGGCATGTGTAGTGCTTCTCGCAAAAAAAAATGCAAGAAAATATAAAAAACTTTCTATGTTATAAATTAATTTACCTAATTTTATTTTGACTTCACTGAAAGGAGGTTTCCTATTTTTAATTTGGCTTCCAATCATAGATCTGGTGGACTCCAGTCAATATTTTAATTATGTTTATTATTAAAATAGGAGCATCGAGACACTCCTTGCTTTACCACCAAATTATTTTTGCCCTGACTTTGCCGAAAGGTAAACACATTTGTGGCTGCATAGCCACGTTAACGCATCTTGTACCAAGATAAAAAAGTTTTTAATTCGAATTACAACCCAGCGCGCATTTTAATACAACATTGCCGACGCGTTTTTTGTTCCAAATTTAAAATACGCGCCGACAATGACTTTCATTTGTCTATGTTTGTGAATATGATACGTCGTGTGCTCTTTATTCAAACGAAATGACACTATTTCCGCGCATGTTTGTAGTAAGATTGTATATATGGTCCCTCCCCCCCGTTGGTCGAGTGGTTATCGACTCTGACTACGCAATCGACAGGGCTCGGGTTCGATCCCCGACAGGGACAAGCATTTGTGTGATGAACATAGATGTTTGTAGTTTTGGGTTTGGGTGTTTATTATGTATGTAACAGTATTTATATATGTATTTCTATGTATTAGTATCGTTGACTAATACTCATAACACAAGCAAATAATTTGCTTACTTTAGGGTTAGATCAATAAGTGTAATTTGTCCCGTTAATATTTATATTTATTTATTTATGTGAATGAATATCTAAAAGATATTAGGAGTATGTAAGTGTATATGTTCGAGTACATACATAGATAGTACATATACGAGTACATACATAGACTGTGTCAAGGGGATATAAAACAGAAAGGTGATTCGTTTAGTAAGTTTATCCTTTGACAAGGCACCTTGAACAATGGTGGTTTTCGTCTCCGATAGAAGAACTGGTCATTTAATCTTAAACATTCTAATATACAGGATTACTTTTAAAAGTCTGGCCAAATTTTCAGAGGCTGTTCAAAATTGATAATATGTTTATTTATGTAATAAATATTTGAATTTCAAATTAATAAAAAATTTGAAATTCAAATATTTAATTTTTATCCGACACAAAAAAACAAAACGCATATATATAATTTCAATTACGCAAAATTCGAACTAAAATAATTTAGTGCCTTCAAACATATTAAGATTGGTCAGGAAAAATGTACTTATAGCGACAGATTACATAATAGTTACTATCGTAATTATAAGTAAATGTAAAATGACACACTGGCATCTTTACAGAGTTCATTCACAAGACTCCGTGCATCGAATTCATGAATTTATTGGGATGTGCTTAGACGAAAACTTTCAATTCAATATTTAGTTACTAATTTTAAAATTTGGTAGGACCTTCTAAGTAATCCTGTATATTTATAAGAACTTTCCCCGAATCACACTCAGTGCATAGGTACTTCGCAAGCAACAAATCGGTGTTTTCCATTGAAGTCCGATAAGCTTATTCTGAAGTTACACTGACAGCTTAATACTTGCTCTAGTTTAAGAATTGGTAATAATTTAGCTTCAGCGAGAGAATTAAATTATTAATTCTCTCGCTGAAGAATTTTACAGTTGCGGATAGTTGTCCCTGGGGCGACTATGGTCGAAAGCAAACAGGTGACTTTATTTTTGCATACGGATCCTTGCCTTTTTTATTTGCGTAGTAAATAATTTCTATTTATTAATAATAGGCAGTGTAATTTAAATTCTAATACATGCAAAAAACAAATTGACGTAAGTACAATAAGCAATAAAAATATTCAACAGAAATACTAACCAATATGAAACACTTAAAATTTTCGCCTGGGAAAATTTTTGCTCACACAGATAAAATGCATATACATATTCAGACATCTTATATGATATTTAGACCTGGGGGAAGGGCACTTATATTATAAGGGCACTATAATTATAGTAAAGCGCTGATGCCCCTAAAATTCTAACAGAGTATTTAAAACTGGGATCCACATGAGGCAACTATCCGGCTTTTACCCTAAATATAAAATGTTACTGGTGGGAGGCACAGATTTGGGAGCGCTGTACCGCGCTCCCGGCTGCATGGGTACCACCATCTTGCTTATTCCTCCCGTGAAACAGCTTTGCTGTATTTCGATGAGAAGGGCAAGACAGACAGTGTAACTACTGGCACCGAGACTTAACATCTTATGTCTCAGGATAGGCAACACATGAATGGGATAGATACCTGGGCTAGATAGCCCAGATTTCTATCCCATTTATGTTTATTGGCGACATCGACCACTTACCATCAGGTGGCAGATCTGCCAGTTTGCCTATCCCACTAACATAAAAAAAATAGGACATATTTGCAGGTCAGGCTCTAGGGACAGTTTTAGGATTACCTATAACCGGTTTCATCGCAGCATCATCTCTCGGGTGGCCAGGAGTGTTTCGATTCTACGGACTATTGTCTATGTTAGTTGGTGGAATTTTTTGTTGGTATGGGGCGGACAGTCCTGCGAAACACAGAAGTATATCGTACGAAGAGAGAACTTATATTGAAGAGCAGTTAGAACAAACTAATGTTGGCAAGGTTAGTTTAATCTTCATTCATAACATATTCATGCTAGTTTATTTAAAAGGCTGGTAAAGTAAAATTAATGTTATTGTCTAGATTCAGATTACCGTGATTCATCAATACAAATACAAATATTAAAAATTTTATTTATTCTCTCACACAGCAATTACAAAAAACTTGAAGCTATGTCTATGTCTATACATAATGTTTACGGTGAGAGGACGGCTAGGTACTTGGTGCCTACGCTGATAAACAAACTGCCTAAAGATCTAGTGGAATGTGTTGCGCAGAAAAATATTACAACCAAGTTAAAGCCGCACTTGCTAACTAACAATGAGTAGTACAACTGATTTTATAATACATGTGATTAGTACGTTATATGTGTGCATGTGTCTGTATGTATGTATATGCATGTGTGTATGCATACATGTGTATGCGTATGTTATATATTTATTATCCTAACTTACCGCCTTGTTGCAAAGGAGATGTTAAATTTAGCACAAGCCGTTTATTTTATTTTGCTTTTTTTGCAACTATTGTTATGAATACCTATTATTAGTACCTTATGCTATACCATATGTTTTGTATCATACATCATACAATTTTGTATCATACATGTACCCATTACGTAAAATTGCCCAGCACTAGGTTATTAAACCTGTGTGGTTTTTTTAGTACTAATTATTGAACTTGTATAAATATATTTTAACCAATAAATGAAAAAAAAATACAATGATAAATTCTAATTAATAATAATTATAATACAGTATTATACCAATAAAATGTTAATTCAAATTCAAATTCAAATTCTTTATTTGCACAAAATAGGGTTGGAAAAGATTTTATACATATATCGATGTGCTTAAACCTATTTTGCCAGATAAATGGCATGCAAATTTTTTAATTTAACATTAATGATGTCACCAAAATTGATGTCAAAATAATATTACTATTTACAGGAGTTACTTTATTATCCATTAGCCGAACGTGTCCACTTCGTTATATCTTTGTGATGCAATTATGTTGGGTAGCCCTTAGTAGGTACTAAGTTTTATCAGATTCATTGTTTAGAGTTAGCTGGTATAGGATATGGTACACTTTAAATGACTAATTAATTTATCTTCATAAAATTATCTTGTTGACAAAATCATTTATTCTGATATAGATTTATGTTTTGCTCACGAGAATGACATCTCAACTACACATAAAATTTCTTTCTTTCGTTTAATAAAAAGCCGTGTTGGTCCCGGCCTCCTTTGAAGAATAGGCCAACTGCCGTTTTGCCAGGCAGGATGTAAAAGGCGACCGATTGGCTATCGAGTCACTACCATCGTGGCTACTAGGTGGTAGAGTTCTGCATTGTCTCGCCCGGGTCTGGTACCACCGCCTTACCTATTCCTGCCGCAATAGCGTCAGTGCTTGTCGCTGTCGTGTTCCGGTTTGGAGGGTAAGGTAGCCGGTAAACTTATGCATGTGGCATTAGACCTCGCCACAAGATAGCAACGCACCATTAACATCTTTGGTGTCTATAGGCGATGGTTGACTCTTCCCATCAGGAGACCCATCTGCTTGTTTGCTATCTTATGATATAAAAAAAAAAGTCAGAATCGAACCTAACCCGGCTCAAATCATGCGTTGCTTTGAGCCGGGTTATGTCTCTAGTGTGGTTAATAATAAATAGTTTAGACCACCATAAATTACTTAATAATCCCCACGATATTTACTCTCTGAATGAAATGTCAAGATTGCGTAATTTACCATCTTATAATTTTAATATCGTAGTTAACGAATCCTAACTAAAAAGTGTAAAATAAAAAAAATATTGAAAACAAAAAACCCGACTGCATTTAATCTTTAGAATAGGTTCATTGCCTGAAATGAAAGCTAAAAAGAAAGAAAAGGATTAATGCAAAATATAAATAAAAGAAGTAAATTGAATATAATATTATACAATGGAAAGGGAGCAATGAGAGTTATAAGGACAATAGTGTGACCAGTTAGAAGGGACCAATTGGAAGACGGAGAATTGCAATAGGTTGTTTACCTATATAGAATTTGACGACAAAGCAATTAAAAATAATGTACCTGGAGTGAAAGTGTTGCCGTTTTCGCCGTGTTGGTCCCGGCCTTCTTTGTAGAATAGGCCAACTGCCGTTCTGCCAGGCAGGTCGTAAAAGGTGACCGATTGGCTATACGAGTCACTACCATCGTGGATACTAGGTGGTAGAATTATGCATTGTCTCGCCTGGGTCTGGACACTAGTACCACCGCCTTACCTATTCCTGCCGCAATTGCGTCAGTGCTTGTCACTGTCGTGTTCCGGTTTCCAGGGTGAGGTAGCCGGTAAACTTATGCATGTGGCATTAGACCTCGCCACAAGATACCAACGCACCATTAACGGCTTTGATGTCTATAGGCGATCGTTGACTCTTTCCATCAGGAGACCCATCTGCTTGTTTGCTATCTTATGATCTAAAAAAAAACATTAGCGAGTTCGGAGTTGATCGTATCATAAGGTACAGGTATTATTTGTTTATGACGATTGAGTGCTGTAAGCAGATGCTTCTCCTGATAGAAAGATGGAAAGATAAAACATCGCCTATAGACACCAAAGATGTTAATGTTGTGTGGATGGCAATGCCACATGCATAGGTGTACCGGCTACCTTACCCTCTTAACCGGAACACGACAATAATAATCATTGACGCTATTGTGGCAGGAATAGGTAAGGCAGTGGTATTAAATATCCGGGCAAGACGTTGTAGAAATCTAACACCTAGTAGTCACGATGGTAGTGACGGAAATAGCCAATCAATCGCCTCTTACGACCTGCCTGGTAGAACGACAATTGGCCTATTCTTCAAAGAAGCCCGGACCTGCACGGAGTAAGAACTACTGAACCGATTTTGATAAAACTTAAACTGTTCTCTAAGTTGTTATATAACTTATTTTAAATCAAAAATAATTATCTCGATATGTCTTTTATTTCCCGAAAAATTCCTGGAAAAACATACAAATATATATACACATACGCAATTTTAGTACACGTGCTTGGACGCTTAAATATATCATCATACCTACTCAAATGTTATCCAATTCTAACAATATTACATACATACATGTCAAACTGATAACCTCCAATTTTTCGTCGGTTGAAAATATTGTCTAACTGATGATAAATACTGATTAATGAAATGAATACCGAATAACAAATACTGAAGTAGGTAGGTATATAGGTGTGTATAAAGTACGTGAATACAAATAGGAAAATTAACTTTGTATCGTTATATATCTTAAACTATTATTTAAAAAGAAAAATGATGAATAAAACCCAAAATTATTTTTAAATACCTATTTAACGATACCCCACATGATATTGTTTATCAATATATTTTTTTAAATTTTGACGATATGGCGCCTGGTGGTTTCCATGGTGGGTTTTAATAAATGTCATGTCTTTAGTGACACTCGCAAGGTTAAGGCGAATCGATTGACATGTGAATCATCAAAATCAGCCTACGCGTTTGGCCTCTAGAATGCCACATAGGAACAAACATACATACATACATATATAGACTGATAAACACAATACCCTCCTGCAGTCGGGTAAAAATTACGTAACACTATAAAATGTTTTTTTCTTTTTGTTACAGAAAATTCCGCCAGTACCATGGAAGAAGATACTAAAATGTCGTGGTTTATATGCGATTGTGGTGGCGCATATTGGCAACACGTGGGGTCAGCTGACGTTGTACAACGAGGTGCCGGCTTTCATGGACAAAGTTATGGGTGTTAATATCAAAGCGGTACGGATTGTTTATCTCTGTTTAATTAAACCCAGGCACGAGACAGATGTTAATGTACGTCAAGATTAGTCTTTTACACGATATTGTAGTTTCCTTTGTTTCTAAATATAAATAAGTTAAAGAATTTTCGCATTGACTGTCAACGTAGGCTTTATATTTCTAAAAGTGTTAGGCAGAAAGGAGATTGATGAAGCTAACTTAAAATTACATACGAATACACAGGGGCTGAATAGAAATATCAACTTTATTGGATATACTATAAACTACATAGCCCGGGATCCCAGGAACAAACTTTTTTTTGATTAAGAGGCTAGTCCCCGACCGTGAGAATTTAAAATTGAACACACACATCCATATATTTCACTAATCATATACGTCGACCATGCGTCACACTATGGCCCGCACTAGGCCTAAAAAATTTGTATTCATTGCGTGTTTTCTTCTGCGACATACGTAATGACACTTACAAAAACCGCAGTGTTTCTATTTTTCATTGGTTTAGCAAAACTCAAGGTGGAGCCATAGTGAACGCGTTCTACGTGTAGTAATAGATTATGTTATTCACAACTGATTGATAACGTATAATTTTGATTAAACTGCGATTAAGTACTAATACTTAATTACTTAAATAATTAATACTTCAGAATATAATACCAGTCCATGGTACGTAAATTAAATGTATATTAAAAGCGACCAAAAGTATTCATTTTTTTTAATGTATCACAAAATTAATCAAATCGGAACCGATCTTCTCAAGGGATCATAGTAATTTACGAATCTATATATGTACATATATTCAGTAACATAAAAGTACACAGTCTTACAATACGACTTATTTGTGGTTAAATTTAAGTTATTATTTAATGTGAATGAAGCCATTGGTGGCCGCTCTGTTATTGAAATAGTTAACAACCCTGACTACGCAATCATTGGGGCTTGGGTTTGATTACCCACAGGGTCAGGCATTCATATATTGAGCCTAAGGTTTGTATTTCTGGGTTTGGGTGTTTAATAAACATATTTGAGTGTTTATATGTGTATTTCTATGTATTCATGTCACTGAGTAACACTTAAATAATTAGCAAATAAATTGCTTACTTTGGGGTTAGGTCAATTTGTGTAATTTTTATACCGATATTATTTTTATTATTCTGATATAAAGTTTGTTTGTAATTAAATAATCCATCCAAGCGGCACCTATGCTTATAAGTATTTCATAATTAAAATAAAATAAAATTTACCTTGGAATGTTGATCGATTCTTAAGTTTACTAGGACTCACCAGTTAGTCATTCAGTAAAACGGGTGGTGTCTCTGATCGCCCCATTTGCCAACTTTAATAGGTCTATTATTGAAAATTTGACTTAACCAAACTAGGGAGCCCATGCTCTGAGTTGAGCAGTGTAACTAATAAATTAATGCAGAACTCATGCTTTCTTTATTTACCCCATTTCAAATTCAATAATAGTCTTCAAAAAATTGCTGTGGGTTTGTAAATTTATTAAATCTCGATTAACATTGCAATTTTTCTAAGTATTGGCGGATAAATTTTGAAGCATCATTATTATTCAATATTATGCTACTTTTACGATTGTACGAATATGTAGGGGAAAATTGGATGAAGTCATATAAAAAATAGTGACTGCATATTTTTAAAGTTTCTCTTTTATATACAAGAGTATGTGAAGAAAATAAAAAAAATACTTTGCTAATATAATACAGTGACATAGTAGAAAATTTAAAAAATATTTTTAAATTCCCACAACGTATATAGATAGAATTTACTCATTTTGCTCCGATTTTCAAAAATCGAGTTTTCATTAGATCTTCACGGTTTAACATGACGTCAGTATGTCTTTGTATGTATGTGTGTGCAAACATCGCACTACTTTTGAGCGGCTTGACCTATCGAAACGAAATTGATGGCATTCCATTGGACTCCAACCAACTTAGACTGTCTGAAGATTTGAACCAATTTGGTTTAGGAAATTTTGAGAAATTTGGAATAAATCGCCGTGTTGGTTCCGGCCTCCTTTGAAGAATAGGTCAACTGCCGTTCTGCCAGGCAGGTGTAAAAAGCGACCAATTGGCTATCGAGTCACTAACATTGTGGCTACTAAGTGGTAGAGTTTTGCATTGTCTCGCCCGGGTCTGGTACCACCGCCTTACCTATTCCTGCCGCAATAACGTCAGTGCTTGTCGCTGTCGTGTTCCGGTTTGGAGGGTAAGGTAGCCGGCAAACTTATGCATGTGGCATTAGATCTCGCCACAAGATAGCAACGCACCATTAACATCTTTGGTGTCTACAGGCGATGGTTGACTCTTTCCATCAGGGGACCCATCTGCTTGTTTGCTATCTTATGATATAAAAAAAAAAATCAAAAAATTTTTTGACGAAATAGCATTTTTTAAAAATAACTTCTAGGTTAATGTACCGACTGAATACAAAATCTAATCGGCTCTTTCCCTTAAAAAACTGCGTCCCTTCCATAAATTGAATTAATCATTTTTGGACCTTTTACAATAATTTAGTACGTAAAAAACTACGTCAAATACCATTTCAAATATTGAATCAAGTTTCAAAAAGTTACAACTTTAAACTATTAATATTTTGTTGTTTACAAGAACATCATTTCATATTTGTAAAATAAATTTCAGACTAATACACCCATTGATTTCTAGACCTAAACAGCTCTTTTACTCAAAACACTCTGTCTAAAACTGAAACTCGGATAAAATCGACTAATTCGTTCGGGATTCATCAATAGCATTTTTTTTTTGTATTTTTTTGTCCTTTTTCAGCCAATTATTTTTTTTTTTGTAGTTAGTAAAACATTTTAGGTTCTAAATTGCATTCAATGGAATTCAAAAGATTAAAATCAACCATTATTTTTAAATTAACCAGCTTTTAAAAATTGAAATACTGGCAATTTTATAAACTGTTATTTTTTTTAACTCTTCGAGCTTAAACCCTCAATTAAGCAGGAAGTTTCATGGATGGCCTGCAGAGTTAACCAATTTACAAATTTTTATGAATATATATATGCTATTATATGACTCTAAAATACTATTAACATTTTGCATGCCTCATAACTCAAAGCGTTTGAAGTAGTGTTTCACTTCTAATTTGTCAAAATCAAGCACGTTGGTAAATTTATAATACCTTTATGATTACAAATTTTCATTTATACTGTTACGTGCATCGGGCTCGTAATTGTAAGAAAACGCCACCTATATTAAACCGTGTATTTACAACACTAAGTACAATAAATACATTACGATGAAATACGTAAATACACTGATAAGCTAACGTAAATACACTATACACACTGGTCACACTCGCTGTACTAACACCAAACTTAACCGCCTACGCTGCATCACTAAAACACTTCTCTTATTCACTGTATTACACACTGGTCACTTCGCTTAACACTGGTCGCAAGATTATTCGCAACAATACTGTGACATGAGTCGACCTAAATTAAGAAAACATTAATTAATTTATTTATATTCATTAAAAATTATTTTGTGTAGTTATTTCCACAGAACAAATTTTGAAACAAAAAAGTTTGAAAAAATATTTACATAAACGTATTTATTTATTGTATAGAGATCACGATAACTACCAAAAATACGGACGGTCTCGATACCGGGTTCTCTATTTTTATTCGTACCGGGTTTTTCTCTATTTCTTATTCGTAAGATAGCAACAAGCTGATGGCTCTCCTGATGGAAAACGAAACTATCGCCTATAGGCACCAAAGATGTTAATGGTCAGTGGCGTCAGTGCTTTTCACTGTCGTGTTCCGGTTTGGAGGGTAAGGTAGCCGGTAAACTTATGCATGTGGCATTAGACCTAGCCACAAGGAAGCAACGCACCATTAACACCTTTGGTGTCTATAGGCAATCCATGACTGACTCCATCAGGGACCCATCTGCTTGTTTGCTATCTTATGATATATATAAAAACAAGTAAATTGTTGCTTACTACAGGCTTAATTTTATAAATAATTTTCGTGAAAATTTTTTTTCATAATAATTAAAAATATTTTCATAATAATAATATTATGAGAGTTCAAGTAAGCATAAGCGGTTGATTACACTCGCAACCCACCCCGATGGAATATTTACGTCAAAAATGAATTTCAAACTGACGTGCTTCCGCCTTTGATTCTGGGGGGATACTGAAATGTTTGATGGACGTTTTTAAAAATTCAAATTGACATTTTACCGATTAAATTCTTCATATAAAATTGTATGAAAGATGGTGGACACAAATATTAAGCATATTTGTATTAAAATTACTTTTTTATAAGGTCGTTTAATAAAAAACTAAGACGGTGAAAGTGTACTATAGTTCTTTATTAAAAAAATCGGTTGTCTGTAAAGTTGGTTTACAGACGATAGTTGAACGTGACAACGTCTTAAGCTCTCGCTTGTACTCCAAGCCTTAAACGGAACGCCTCAGAGCGAGGTAACGCCGCATGAGTCATGTTTTTTCGTGCGTGCAGCCAGCTCTATCGAATTATAAGACGTTGTCACGTCAAAAATAATTCTAAAAATTTTTAAAATTGTTGGCCAAGAAATACTGTAATTTTTGCAAACGGCAAAGGTCAATTTTAAGGTTTTGGGTGAAGTTTACGATTTTTTTTCTACAAAACTAAGAATTATTTTGAAAATATCTCTCGGTGAAACTGTAAACAGTTTCATTACGATCACCACCGATTTTTTCTAGAAAGCAATTCTATTTATTCATTAAGGAATTTTGAAAACCACAACACTCGTTTTAGCAGTTTTTAGGGAATGACGCCTTAATAACAAGCTAAATTTTTTTGAACAGCTTCGTTTTGACGAGACAATCATATTTTCTAACTTCGAAAAATCTCAAAGTGAGTAAATAATAAAATTATGGGGCTTTTTTTTTTAGTAGAGGGGGCAAACGAGCAGATGGTGCACCTGATGGTAAGTGATCACCGCCGCCCATGGACATCCGCAATACCGGGGGTATTGCAGCTGCGTTGCCGGCCTTTTAAGAATGAATAAGCTCGTTTCTTGAAGGTCCCTAAGTCGTATCCATTCGGAAACACCCTCGAGGGTAATAAATTCCACAAAGGAGTAATGCGAGGCAAAAAGTGTCGATAAAAGCGCACGGTTGTGGATTTCCAGACATCGAGGTGGTGAGGATGGAACTTTAAATTTTGACGCGATGTCCGATGGTGGAATTTAGCGGCAGGCATTAGTCCGAACAACTCGTCGGAACCCTCCCCATGATAAATACGTTAAAAGATGCAGAGCGAGCCTACATCTCTGCGTAACGCCAAAGAGTCAAGCCGATTAGAAATAGTCTGGTCGTCGACGATTCGAACCGCTCTACGTTGAATGCGATCAAGAGGAAGAAGCTGGTACTGAGGAGCTCCGGCCCAGAGGTGAGAACAGTACTCCATGTGAGGTCGAATTTGGGCCTTGTAAAGTTGGAGGCGATGGGCTGGCATGAAGTACTGCTTTGCTCTACTGAGTACACCAAGCTTTTTGGAGGCTAGTTTAGCCTTACCTTCCAAATGACCGCGGAACTGAACGTTGTTCGATATGTCAACTCCCAGAATTCCAATACTGGCTGAGGCAGTCAGGAGAGTGTTTTCGAACCGAGGTGATACGACAAAGGGTGTTTTTTTGCGGTGAACGCACAGAGCTGCGTCTTTTTGGGGTTAAATGTAATAAGGTTTTGATGACCCCATTCTGAGACATCAGTTAGTTGATTCTCGAGTTCAGACACGAGCTTGGTCCGGCCCTCTTCGACGTGTTCCCGAGAAATACCGCTACGGCCGGAGTATGTAGCATCAACAGTACTGTCGTCCGCATAGCAATGTATGTTACTAATTCGCAACATATCATTGATATGCAGAAGAAACAGTGTCGGTGATAGCACGCAGCCTTGGGGAACACCAGCATTGACAGGTTTAAGATCGGAGCATGCACCGTCGACTACGACCTTAATGCTCCGATCAGCCAAAAAACTGGTGATCCACTTGCATAGTTTCTCGGGAAGCCCATAAGAAGGCAGCTTTGAGAGAAGCGCTTTATGCCAAACCCGATCGAAGGCCTTCGCTATGTCTAAACTAACTGCCAATGCCTCCCCCTTAGACTTAACTGCCTCCGCCCAACGATGTGTCAGGTATACTAGAAGATCACCAGCTGAGCGGCCACGACGGAAACCATACTGACGGTCACTAATTAGCTGGTGCTCTTCTAAATACTTCAGGAGCTGACAGTTTATAAGTGTCTCCATGACTTTGGAGAACAAGGAGGTTATGGCTATTGGCCGATAGTTTGACGGATTAGAGCGATCACCTTTTTTAGGAATGGGATGAACTAAAGCTGTTTTCCATGAATTCGGTACCACGCCGAGTGAATAGGAGAGCCGGAATAGGTGCGTCAATATTGGCGCCAACTCTGGAGCACATACTTTAAGCACAACAGGAGGGATGCCATCAGGCCCACTCGACTTGTGGATGTCCAAAGAAAGAAGTGCTTTACGCACAGCTGACTGCCGAAACTGCGGTTCTGGCATGGAACTATCACACTGCGGGATGGTAGGTGGTGTGTTCCCTCGGTCATCCAGAGTCGAGTTGGCCGTAAAGAACGAGCCCAGAAGATCGGCTTTCTCCTTTGCGGTATGGGCCAGAGAGTCATCGTCTCTGTACAAGGATGGAAATGAAGGCTGGGAAAGACAGCCTTGGCGAGAGACCAGAACGCACGAGTGCCAGAAGGAAGACGAACTAATTTCTCACCAATTCTGCCAATGTGTTCCGCTTTTGCCTTGGCGATAGCTCTTTTGAAGAATCTCGAGGACGAGTTGTACTCCTTTCGTAATGCGCTAGTTTTTACATCACGAGATGCCGACGCAGCAGCCCAAGCTCGGTAGCATTCCTGCTTTCGGCGTAAAGCCGCTTTGCAGTGGCGACCAAACCAAGGCTGAGACTTGCCACCGATGGGCACCGCAGAAAACGGAATGAAAAGTTCCATGCCCTGCAGCACCACATCAGCGACATAGTTAGCGACAGCATTCAGATCATCCAGCGAGAAGCACAACCGCCCCCATTGGTAGGATGCAAAGAAAGACCGCATCCCGTCCCAATCTGCTGACCTATAGTGCCAAACGCGACGACAGCCTGCAAAGGGAGGCCGTGATGAGCGCGTGACCGGCACTTTGCTCCATATCAAGCAGTGGTCCGACGCGCCAAGTGGAGCGTCCACCGATACCTGATAATGATCCGGGTCAGAAGTCAGCAGTAGATCCAACAGTGAAGGCGTATGGCCATCCACATCGGGAACACGCGTAGGCGAGGTTACCAATTGTGTTAGACCATACGCCAAGGCAAAATCGTGAACAGACCTCCCCGCATGATCGGTGGTGCGAGAACAAAGCCATTCGGCGTGGTGGGCATTAAAATCGCCCAAGATCACGATCTCTGCGGAGGGGGTCTGCTCTAACACGGAATCCACAGCCGTTTGTAAGCGCTCAATGAGCCGGTCAACTTCAGTATTCCCGCTATGGGACCTGTATAGGCACGCGTAGCTGCGTGGATGGTCGTCGCAAGCTACGCGTAACTACAGGATGGATAGGTCCTGACCTTCAAGTCCGCCGAGGCGCCGGTAACAGATATCTTCTCTGACGTATGCGCACACACCAGCCCGCGGTACAAAGGAATGTTCCAGTTTGTACCCCGGGTAGGAGAGGTAGGAAGTATCAGCCGGAGAAGATATCTGTGTCTCGGTCAAGAAGAGCAAAGCTGGCTTTGCCGTCTCGAGATGGTAGTGGACGGCGTTCAGGTTGGAATGAAGGCCCCTGATATTGCAGAAATCCACAGTAAGCGTGGTAGGGGGTGCCATGGTCTTCTTGCTCTGTTTGCCCCAGACAGAATTGTCTATGAGCGCAATTTTGCCCTCCCCCCCCCCCCCCAGAATACGCACGGCAGCCTGAGCATCCATGATCTGGCTGGAATCCAGAGCACGGACGCTCAGGGGGGGATTCTCCACTGCTGGTGCAAGTGGTACCCCCCTGGGGTAGTTTTTTTTTAAATAGCGCATTCGTAGTGTGCGGGGGGGGTTAGGTCTCCGGGACTCTCACAAACCAGACGAAACGCAGCAGCGGAGCTGCTACTTTACGTCGGGCTTTGAAAGTTTTGATTCGGTGAAGAAAAAATGCTTGTTTCCTATCTTATAATATAAAAAAAAATCTCTATAAAAGTTTTGCCCGACCCGAAGATTGAAAACGGGACCTCATGATTTAAGGCGAATAGGCTAATCTCTAGACTACGAGACAGTCTACATGGGGTACACTAAAAGTTTTGCACTTCTAGCTAATCGGAACTATTTGAATTTCGAATGTTATATTTTTAAAACGTTGCAACCTTCTTAGTAATAAAAAAACAATTGGCGGGAAATGATTTGTCAATTGTTTTTTTATCACACATCAAAGTTCTACGCACGCAAAGAAAATGGAATTAGGTCGAAAAGATTTTAGAGCGATGATTTTTTATGATTTAAAGTTCTCTTTCTCCGCAAGACTGTGCCGCTCGTCTTCAAAATGCTTTTGGGAGAGAAGCACCTTGTTTGAGCAACGTGAGGCGATAGTTTGCTGAATTTGAGAAAGGTCGAGTTTCTTTACATGACGAATTTCATGAACGGCGGCTTTCAACTGCCGTCAACGAAAATAATTTGGCTACTGTTAAGCGGTTAACTGAAGAAAGCCCCCGGATTACCTATGAGACAATTCGAGAACAATTGGGGTTTGGTATGAGCCAAATTCAAAAAAAATTACGCGAAGAATTGAAAGTTCGAAAACTTTGTTGTCGTTGGATCCCTCATGAACTGACAGCAGAGCAGAAGCGGGCTCGCGTGGAATGGTGCTCACAGATGCTACTGAAGTTTGACCACGGATATTCTAATGCTGTTTGTGACATTGTCACAGGAGACGAAACGTGGATTTATTGTTTTGAACCTGAAAAAAACAGCAATCTTGTGAATGGGTGTTTGAAAATGAGAACAGGCCAACAAAATTGAGACAGGCGAGAAACGTTGGTAAAAAAATGATCGCGTTTTTTTTCTCAGCTACGGGTCCCATCTGTACAATTCCACTCGAAGATCAAAAGAGTGTTAATGCCGAGAGGTAATCTACCATTTGTTTATCCAGGGTGTTAGAAAAAGTTCGCGAAAGGCGACTCAAAAGCCGTATTCTCCTTCACCATGATAACGCTTCTTCACACACGGCCAACAAAACAAAGTCATTTTTAGCTTCCGAAAAAGTACATCTCGTCACTCATCCTGCATTTAGCCCCGATCTAGCACCCTGTGATTTCTGTATTTTCCCCAAAATCAAAGATTCGATGAGAGGTTTTACTTTTACAATCTCCGAAGAGGCAGTGATAGCGTTCAATCAGCACGGAGAAAACATGCCTTCAGATCTGTGGTCCTCCTGTTTTAAAAAATAGTTCGATCGCATGAAAAAATGTTTAAAATGTAAAGGAGATTATTTTAAAAAGCAATAAATATAATATTTTGGTTATAACATGTTGTTTTTTTAAGTTACGCAAAACTTATAGTGTGACCTACGTATATCTTGAGTTATATGTATAAATATATAATCAATAGTTATTTATTGTTAGTTATTTTCTTTAGGATGTCATTAATATCTATTATCCATTTTATCAACAGAATGGCTTATTAACCGCACTGCCATTTTTCGTCATGTGGTTCACAAATTTTTTCTTCACATGGTTCACGGACATGCTGATTGTGAAGAAAGTATTCTCTGTGACCAACACGCGGAAATTTGCAAACTCTTTAGGTAAGTTTTGTCAGTAAGTTCTTTTTTTATATCATAAGATAACAAACAAGCAGATGGGTCTCCTGATGGATAGTCAACCATCGCCGACAGACACCAATGATGTTAATGGTGCGTTGCTATCTTGTAGCGAGGTCTAATGCCACATGCATAAGTATAATATAAATAAGTTAAATGTAAAAAAATAGGTAAAACGGTGGTACCAGATCCGGACGAGATAATGCTGAACTCTACCACCTAGTAGCCACAATGGTAGTGACTTGTATTACCAATCGGTCGCCTTTTGCGACCTGCCTGGTGGAACGGCAGTTGGCCTATTCTTCAAAGGAGCCCGGGACCAACACGGGGAGAAGTAAGCAAGTTAAACGCCTTTACAGATCGAGAGACAAAATACATAATTCACTCAATTTTCACACCTTATTTGCAAATGTTTTTGATATAACTCTTGTTATTCCAGAACGTGTTAGTCCGGTCTCCTTTGAAGTACAGATTATCTGCCATTCTGCCAGGCAGTTTGTAAAAGGCGAACTATTGGCTGTATGTGTCACGATGCCTGTCAGTCAGTCAGCCTGAGCCACGACTGCCACGTGCAATCAGCGTTGCCAGAATGTTACTTTTGTAACATTTTACGTTACTTTTGACTTAAACTTACTCCCATGTTACACAGCTCAAAATGTTACTTTTACGTTACTTTTTGGACTTTTGATTTGGTCTTTGTAAGTTAATGTTGTATTTATATAGTTTTAATTTGAAAGTATTTAGGAAATCAATAATTCAACAACAAAGTCGCGTTTGCAACTGAAATACGTTTATTTTTGCATTAATTGTCTTATACTTACACAAATAAATTGATTAATTATCTTTAGTTAGGTATATGGCATGGCATATATGGCATATATAAGTTGTAGCTATTGAAATACATTTCTTAATTAGTTTGTGTACATATGACCGCCCCGTTGGTGGAGTGGTTAGTGACCCTAACTACGTATTCAACGAGGCTCGGGTTCGATCCCCGACGGGGACAAGCATTTGTGTGATGAGCATAAATGTTTGTATTTCCGGGTTTGGGTGTTTATTATATATATATATATATATATATATATATATATATATATATATATATATATATATATATATATATATATATATATATATATATATATATATATATTCTAGTGTTTATATATGTATTTTCTATGTATTAGTATCGTTGACTAACACCCATAACACAAGCAAATAATTTGCTTACTTTGGGGTTAGATCAGTAAGTGTAATTTGTCCCGTGAATATTTATTTATATTTATTAACTTACATATGTTTTTCTTTTTTAAGATTACCGATTAATTATTTGTACAAAAATTATTATGTACGATTCTTTCGAAGCTTAACCCGTATCGCGATTTTCGTACAGACGTATGTACAAAAACTTTACGCGCGAGAAGTGATTTCTGTACACCCGTCTGTACAAAATTAACTCGCTCCAATTGGCCGTTGATTTTACGCTTCTGCATCCATGTGACGCGATTTTTGTATTGTATTTATTTTCTATTGGCTGTCGTCTTGAGACTGAGTACAAAATAACCAATGACCGAAATTGGCATTGGAAAAAGAAATTGGCCACAATAAATTAACAAAACACGATCAGCATAGTCATAGTAGAAATGGCGTGGGCGCGGAGCGGCCATTAAGTGATTTTGTGAGATAGTTACTGTATTTGTAACGCTGTATTTTATGTGATAGTTTGTTCATTATGTATACTATAAAGTTATAGTATTGTTTGAGTGATAACGTAACTTAACGCAATTTAGTGTAAAACTTTAAGCAAAGTGAGATAGTGGTGAAATTTTTTACAAACTTAATAATTATCACAGGATTTGAATATTAGGTAAGCTTTTATTTATTATTGTAATAGTAGGAACGAATAGGAAATTTTATACAGATTACGTTGATATATAGTATGTATATAAAATATAAACGAAAATATATGTATAAACCGATTTTTTGAAACCTAGGCATTAAAAAAGGGTGCTTCCAAACACGGAGCACTACCGCGAATTTTTTATTGGCCAGGTAATCACGTCACGGGTTAATTAATGGGACAGAAAACTTTTAGTTTTTGTGTAATAAAGCGTCATTTTGTAATATTAGTGTCGTTTTTCACATAAAATAAGGAAATGTTACTTTTCTCGTGAAAATGCATTAATATAAAAGAGAAAGATACGTTACGTTCTTATATCACATTCACTAAACTAGGCTTAGCAGAATACATATACACCGATACTCACACACATCTGTTATCACAATCATAAACTTGGAAACAAAGACAGAGATAGGGCGGATACACTCGTACGAGCGAAATTGTATTAGCCACTGCGCGCGTCGTCGCCATGGTTACTGATAAACAAAATCAGTGATAGGCCGGATACAGTCGTACGAGCGAAATTTCATTAGCCAATAGCCACGGACCACCTCATCGCCATGGTTACCGATAAACAAAGAAAATCTTATTTTTAAAAAAATTTAATGTTTTAGCTGTACTTACGAATGGAAAGTAATCCAATGTGTCTTATTTTTTCCCTTGAGTGATTATAACACTTGTTAAATACACAAGAAGGCATTTTGATGCGCGTTTAATGGCAAAAACAATCGGAAAGTAGAAGCGTTCAATGTTACGATGTCCCGCGCGTGACTGAGTGGCATACTACAACGACTGTGTACACAGACCTAGTTTTGTAGGACCAGGTGCTGTGACTAGGTAACATATCTTCCTCTTTATATATCAATGTGTAAATGTTACTTTTTGAGCTGTCTCATGTTACATTTGACTACCTGTCACTGGCAACACTGCGTGCAATAGTCGAGAAGAAGTTAGTTTGAACAGTTGTGCATTCGGTCGCGTTTTGTGTATCGGAACCACGAAATAAAGAAAACAAGGGGAAGTGAAGAGTGGGCGTGCCGCGTGCGTCACTATTATGCGCTTTTACTCTAAATTGCCTTAGTGATACTTACCATATCATTAGGAGATAGTCGTCGTGCGAAAATCTATTATACACTGAATTATGCCGTATTGTGCCATCCTTGAATGTAGAAATGATAGTAGAATACAGATGATTAAAAATGGAGATATTTCATATCATTCGAAAGTACAATTTTCATTTTATTTTAATTAAATTCCTGATTTAATATAATCTCTAATGATATAATAGAAAGTCAAGCTAAAATCAGCCGTACACCTTACATATAAAGTTCATTTTAGGTTGACCTAATTTTTCTAGAAAGATATACGTAATGACAGTCATTACATATATCGTTCTAGAAAGTTCTCTACTCAAATATGATCAACTGAAAACTACGGAAAAATCAATGCTGCCATCTATTGTAGAATAGCGAAACTATTACGATCTTAAGTTTCACTATTGTACAAATAGATGAGTCTATTTTAAATAGACTACAAAAGGACGTAAATACTCTTTTTTTTGTAGCAAAATAAAATTTATTGTAACGCAGTTTGGTATATTTTTAAATGTTCTGTTTGTGTGTTTCGGATTATTGTTGCTTAAAATGAAAACGACCAATGAAACAATGTTTGCATTAGTAGTTTATATGCAATAATGCTTATTTTATGTGTGAGTGTGGCGATCGCGGTCCTGATACAAATGTTTGTACTTGCCAATTCCGTTGTTTTCTTTATTTCGTGATCGGAACTATGTCTGATAACGAAGAAGAAAATTATGAAATAATTTTAAACAATGTTGTCTTTTTACGTTTTAAGTCGATAATCTTAAGGTGGCGTGTTTTTAGCAATTATTCAACTGAAAACTCATCATTTTCATCAATAAATAACACCGTGTTTACTACCGTACTAAGAGAGCGGTGCGACCATACTGCTTCCAGAGCGACTCGGTGGCGCTGCTGTAGTCGTGCGCAGGCCACGCACGTCGACCGCGTTGCACAGTCACTCCCATCGGAAAGCGTTACAAACAAATCCATACAAAGCGGTGCGGAACTGCCAGGTTCACGACTGCCGTGTCGCGGCTGCCGCGAGGCGGCAGCAGGAATCCGAATGGTATTTTAAGGGTCTAGTGGCATTATATTTTGACACAAAATCTATATCTGCCATTCACACTCGAACATTACTGATTGGATGTTCATAAATATCTGTCCGAGTATAGAAATGAACAGTTTAAATGTTGATGTGTATTTTGGTCTATTTTTATGCATACTTATTCCGTTGACTCAGTGACCTAAAGTGAGTTTTGGCCTCCGAAACGAGAAAACGCCATTGTGCAGTGCGCTTTCAGTCGTTTTCCCCAAGCTTGTTCAGTTTTGCATTAACTATATCGCGCCATCTATATCTTGGCGACTGACAAGACGCCTGCCTGACGGTTGAAGCTTGTAGGCTTTAATGGGATTTCGAAATAAACTAGGAACCCTTATAGTTTCACTATGTCCGTCCATAAACGAAAACTAAGGAGCTATAATTTTTTACAAATGTACATATTATTCACGTCAATAAAGTGATGACATAAAATCTTGAAAAGTATTTTTTTTTTGTAAAGTGGGGATGTTCTCACCTACCCCATTTTGTAGGGTATTATTGGATAGGTTTTTTAAAAAATATTTTAGGTTTGTGACAACAAGTTTTCGATTAAGGGACTCGTTTGTAATATATTAAGCCTTTAAGTGCTAATTTTTGTTAGAGTAAATTGTCCTCTCCCTCTACAGGCTAAACTTGCTTTTGGGGGTGGAGAAAATCGTGATCATAATTAAATATTGCTTTTCGCTTAAGTTTTTTGTTAATTACCTAAAACAGATACTAAAAATCCCGTTTCACGTTTTTTTTATTAATAAATCAGTTGAGAATCTAGTGGCAAACGCGATTTTCGTGAGATTAATGCTCAGCTTTTTTCTAATACATCTTTTTGATCATTCATCAACATAGTGATAAAAAAGTGTTTCAGAAATAAAAAGGCTCGCAAACCTTCGGGCGAGAGTGTCAATTGGTGTGTTTTGTATTATAATATACATACACACAATCTACCAATTATCAAAACCATAGATTTGAACCATTATTCTGAGATGGAAGTCGTTTAAAATTTGTATAAGAAATTTTTAATTTTTGACGAGTTTTTTCCTTAATTTACTATATATTTTGATTGAATGTAATATTGTACAGTGCTTTTTCTAAAAAATAGTAACATTTAAGAAAATACATAAAATAAGCAATGCAAAACGCGGCTCATGCCGTGCAAAATAAACGAGGGGTTTAAAAGCTCTGCGGGAGCGACAACTCGCCTTACATTGCGTGGTGTGAAAATAAGAAAAAAATCATAAAACGACAATTTTGTATTGCTCTAAAAAAAAGGAATTGTGGTCGTATGTGTGTGTGTGTGTTTAGAAATGTGTGATTTGTGAAATTGTAATACCTGTGGCAAAATGTAAACTGCATCTAAATAATACTGACCACTCATAAATTTACATTTCCAATAATGTATAATGTCATATCCATTAAACCTAAAACTTAAAAACGCTTTTACCGCTTTCTTTTTAAAAATCTTATGCGGCGGTCTTCCTTACATCTATACTCCATGTGTGAATATGAACATCCAACTAAGACGGAATTTTTAATTGTTTTTTATCATAGGATAGCAAACAAGCCGATGACTCTCCTGATGGAAAGAGAAACCATCGCCAAAGATGTTAATGGTACGTTGCTATCTTTTTGTGCAGATCACGATCACGATGAATGATCACGAATTACGTGAGAGAATCGTGGTAGTAGTAAATATAATGAGGTTAAAAGAGAAACTATCACGGCTTAGAAGGCTTTACAAGTTTTTGAGTAATAGTCGAAAAACTTCTAAAATGTACTTAGAGAAATTTTTATAAGTGGTGAACCTGTGGTGCGGATATATATTTGTCATTGACGTTGGACAGCTTAAATGTTCATAGTATGACACTAAAAAAACCCTCTTCTTATATTGTGATAGGCAACTTCGGAACCCTGCATTGCGTGTGGCCCGACACGAATTACGCATTTTTAACATTGCGATTCTCTTCCATTCGGAGACTCCGCTGACTCCGTCACCTACAGCGGTGATAGAGCCAGCGTAGTCAGTGAGATTTTGGCTCTTTATTAACATTGGGTTCTTCCATCTGTTTTTTGATTTCGGAATTTTTTAGTATCCTACAGCATCCATCACCCTTTTTGTTAAGTCAAAGATAGAGATTTTTCATGCATTTTATTTAAAAATATTATGTTTCTGCAGTCCTCCGCAGTGTAACTTCGTAGTTCATACTCCATCGTTCGTGTAATTTGTCTTAAAAAGTAGTACAACGTTTTTATTTCACGTATTAATTTATAGATTTTACTTGTATTTCGTTTTATCAGCAAAAGATTCAGTAACATGTTATAGACATATCTTAATATGCTCACGTGACAACTACAAAATAACAAATTGTATTTCAGGCAGTGTTTCCGCAGCAATAGGACTAGTGAGTTTGGCATTTGTTCCAAAGGACATCTACTACGTTGAAAGTTTGCTCGTTATAATTTGCGCATTTAAAATCGCCTGTCACGCCGGCTTTCAGGTAAGGGAAAGTGTTCTAGAAAGTTTTCAACAACGAGTCTCAATTTCTGAATAATGTGTTATATTGTGAGCAAATAATAGTCATGCTTGTTATTTAGTTTTAGCGGTCGAAGTGATCGAACGCCTTGTTAGTCAACTAGTTATTGGATACACCAAATTCAACAGGCGTTTTTTGAAACAAATGTGGGTCTTTATTTAACATTTTGGAATGGCGTTTCTTGTCACACATTATCAATTCTGAGCTGAGGGGCTGCACAGAAAAATGTATAACAAAAATGCCACAATTAACCAGCCAACATTGGAATTGTTGTTTAGGGCTCCTTTGAAGATTAGATCAACTGCCGTTTTGCCAGGTAACGGCGTAAAAGGCAAACAATTGATTATACGTGTTACTACCGTCGTGACTATTACGTGATAGAAATTTTCTACGTCTCGCCAGGATATTTGGCATTACCGCCTTACTTATTCCTTTCGTAATAGCGTCAATGCTTATCATTGTCGTCTTCCAGTTTGGAGGGTAAGATAGCTGGTAGACTAATGCATATGGCATTGCCATCACGCCACACAAATAGCAACGCACCATTAACATCTTTGGTGTGTATAATCGATTATTTCTTTTTTGTCTACTGTCACGTGATTTAATATCTATTTTTGCCGAATTTATGTCTTAAACATATAATTAATCCTTATCATTTATAACAAATATTTAAGTTTTTTATTATCTCCATATCATAATTAATCATAAAAAATTACAATATGTCTGATTCACTCTTAGTAGACGCTTTTAATTACATAGCTGTAATACGGCTTTTAATTACATAACTCAATGAATGAATTAAGTATCCAATTAAGAGAGAGAAAAAGCATGAAAACATCAAAAGGCATCAAGGTCTTACACATGATAGCGAAAATGATAAATATCTATATTATCATGAAAGATATACCAGATACATTATCCTTATTCTCTTAATTACATTATAATATTAGGCTGCTTAGTGGTTTTATACTTGATTGTATTAGAAGTATTATGTTTTGGTGTATGTTGGTCGCTCTTTTAAAGAATAGAGCAACTGCTATGCAGCCAGGCAGGTCGTAAAAGGCAACCGATTGGCTATGCGAGTCACTGTCATCGTAGTTACTAGGTAGTAAAGTTCCGCATTGGCTCGCCCAGGTCTGGTACCACAGCCTTATCTATTCTTGCCGCAATAGCGTCAATGTTGGTTATTGTCGTGTTCCGGTTTGGAGGGTAAGGTAGCCGGTAGAATTATGCATGTGTCATTGCCATTACGCCACACGAATAGCAACGCACCATTAACATCTTGTATAAAATGAAAACTAATGATATAAAAAGTATGTATTTATTTTTACTGCCTCGATGTCTAGGGATTAGCCTAATCTGCTCAGATCATGAGGTTCAGGTTTCGATTCTTCCTCCTCCAGGGCCGGGCAAAAGTGTAATTGTGGTATTTTCGAGGCTTTTTTCGAAAATTCAAAATCTCAATAGCAGCTTGGAGTCTGGCGGGTGTTGTGTTATCACTCCCATGCTTCATAGTAGGGGAGCTCAAGTTGCTAAATCCGTAGTTACTCGAACGTCATAGGGACCTATTGGATTTTGTAGATTCAATTATAAGAAAAATAAAAGGTTTTATATTTTTTTCATTTCAATGGTCGGGGAAAATATACAGTTTAAAAAAAATCAATGACATGGAAACACTGAAACGCGCTAGATTAGGATATGGTGGGTTAATTGCCAGCTAAAATTTAGAAAATCTGCCGATTCAAGTGTAGCGTAAGGGAATGGGAGGGTCACAAATTTGCAAAGAAAACGTTGTTTTGACATTCTCTTCTGATTCGTCTGAATTTTCTTTTATTATTAAATGTAATTCAATAATAAATAAATATTCACGGGACAAATTACACTTAGTGATCTAACCCCAAAGTAAGCAAATTATTTGCTTGTGTTATAGGTGGTAGTAAATGATACTAATACGTAGAAATACATATATAAATACTTTTACATACATAATAAACACCCAAACCCGGAAATACAAGCATTTATGCTCATCACATAAACGCTTGACCCTGTCGGGAATCGAACCCGAGCCCCGTCGATTGCGTAGTCAGGGTAGCTAACCACTCGACCAACAAAATTATTGAGGAAATTATGTAAGAATTACGAAAAAAGTATAATCTGTCAATTTCCACAAGCCGAAGTTATCTTAATTTTGTCTTTTTCTGTTATAGTTACCCCCCTCTATAGAAAGTGCTTATATTTGGTGGAAAGCCTTAACAGTATGCAAGGTACCCCCTCCATGTTAATCTGACGTGCTGAGTAAATACCAAAATCCCCCTTTGGCTCCCCTACTATCAGATAAGCACGTAAAGCCGTTGGTCTCGTTAATCGCTAGAAATAGTCAACAATCGTTATCAGGCAGGTAAAACGTGGCGATAGGGATCACCACTTCGTTGTAGAGTTCTACTTTGTCTTGGCCGGGTCTGATACCAACGCCTTACTTATTTCTGCTCAATGCTTGTCACTATTGTGTTCCAGTTTGAATATCCTAATATATAAAAAAAATACTTTTCATTTATAATTTTCAGGTAAACCACATTGATATATCCAGCAACTATTCAGGAACTATGATGAGTATCAGCAATTTCATAGCAAATCTAATTGGGTCACAGGCTCCGATGGTTGCTGGTTTTATTTTAACTGACGTTGTAAGTAATACGTTCCACGCTATATCTAATATTATAATACTTAATTAAAAATTTTATAAGAAAAAAGCGATAAAGTGTAGTGATAGGATCTCTACGCCACCTATCTCGTCAACCGATACATCGGTGACTTGCGGTGAATCAAAATGTCTACTAACTAACTAACCTTTAACTCAATATATATTCCGTAAGTAAAACGACGTGATGATATTAATTTGCTTTTGGATGGTATCAAACAGACTGATGGCTCTCCTGATGAAAAGAAACAAATATCGCTTACAGTCAACCAATGATGAGAAGGATCAAACAAAAAAATTAAAAGTTGCTATCTATAAGGATAGGAGGCGCGGATTTAGTGATATTACAACACTTGGATGGTAGTTTTTGTACAAATATTTTATAATAATATATATTTTTTGGATATCAATGAATCGTACACTGATGGATGTAAATATATTATTAGTAAACAATTTTGTGACAACAGTTTAGATAATTTTGAGAACGGATTAACCTAGATACGCCTTTCAAGGCAATTTCTTAAGTTGTTAACGTCGCTTGCATATTTTACACTGAGAATTATAGTTATAATATTTATCGATGAGATAAAAACACTCCAGAGGTATTCTTTAAACCTTCACTTATTATTCGATGCAATTAATTAGCAGAATATGGTATATTTCTATTTTATACAATACTAGTTGCGCCCGCGAATAAGTTACTCCCTGTCACATCAGCTGCCAGTGAAAGTCCCCTCAAAATCGGTCCAGCCGTTCCAGAGATTAGCTGGAACAAACAAACAGACAGACAGATAGACAAAAATCTTCAGAAATGTTATTTTGGTACGTGTTCCGTGTATACATCCATATGCATTTGGTAAATTAACGTTTATTTTAATATTACAAACAGACACTCCAATTTTATTTATTTGTATAGATGTATAGATAATTTATCTACAAGCGTTTGACATTTCCATACATTTGCTCATATGAGCGGCTACGCATTTTGCGCCCAACGCCGTGTCTATTAGTATTTGTGTGGTCCGTGATTTTGAGGAAGAAGACTCAAATAGACATACATTTTACATATTGTCGTAGGAATAAGGCGGTGGTATCAGAGCCAGGCGAGACGTTACAGAACTCTACCACATAGTAGACACGATAGTACTGGCCTGAAAAGCGAATCTATCATTATTTATTAACTGTCTGGCATAATAGGAAATGGTCTACTCTTTAAATGGTTGTTTTGTTCTAAAAACATCAACACAATTTTAATTGATTTATATGTTACAGCGTTTTTACGGTTCCGAAAACAAACTAAGAGTTTTGCTACCTATAGCTATATTCGCTTAATATAGTTAATATAGTTTCACTATGTCCGTGTCCGCAGTATATCTCAGACATACTTAGTACCAGAAAACTGTAATTTGATATGAATAATTAAACTAATATGTAATTATTTTTGTGTTATAGCACTAACCCCGTGCTTGGGAATCTGGAAAAACCTTAAAAACAACAAAGAAAAATCGACGTAATCGATCATATAGCAAAGAAGAATTTCGCCGCCTCGAGCCTGTCGACACTAGCTCAGCGGAAGAGCGTCCCGGCTTTAGGGAAATGGTCGCAGGTTCAAATCTCGCGTGTCGATATTTTTCTTTGTTGTTTTTAAGGTTTAATATGTAATTAGTCACGACAGCAAAATGATAACATAGAATCTTGAAAAATATTATTTTGAGGTAGCTCGTCTACATGTAAAGTGGAATGTTCATTTTTTTTTTGGTGTGGAGTACGGTTAGACAAGCTTTTAAAAAATGTTATAGGTTTATGATAACAATTTCTCGATTCAGGGACTCGTTTGTTAAATAATAAGCTATAAGTGCTATTTTTTGTTGGTGTCAAGTGTGCACCCATACTATGCCGGTTGGTTTTGGGTTTTCTTGGTGGGGAAAAGTCAAGGTATTAATAATTGTAATGAAGTTAAAAGAAAAACTATCACGGCTTAAAAGGCTTTACGAGTTTTGAATAACAATAACTTGTAACATGTACTTGGAGAAGTTTTTGTAGGCGGTGAACCTGTGGTGTGGACGTATATCCAGGTAATTGATGTTAAATGGGTTAAATGTTCATAGTATGAAACAATAAAACCTGTCTTATTAGTTCGCATTATTAAGCTATTGTATAGCTTCTATCGCGAGCCTTGAGCGTGCAGACCGAATCCAGAAATTCCGTAACGAACAAACCTAACACCCCCTCACTCCGACCGGCACAGCGGTGATACTTTTTAGTTTTCCATCTATCGATAAATACCAGAACTTTTAATGACTTTTTGAAATATCACGCTTGTCTCTTTAGTTCAGCAACTCGCCTTTAGGTGGCATTGGTTGTATTGGAAAACTACCGTAATCAGCTGTTTGTGAGAAAGTATATAGGTGTATAGGTATTTATCATCTACGTACAACAGTGAATATCTGTACTCGTATAATTTGTGTACAAAGTGTTTTAAATATGAATAAACAAAGAAAAAAAATACTGCATAAATAAAATAAATATATAATTGTAATTGCGTAAGTCGATAAAAAATGCTATGCAATAGCTTTACCGCGGCAGTCTCCGAGTGCCACACGTCTTTTTTTTATTTATTTATCTTAATTTATGCACAATTACAGTATAATAGATGACTTAATGCATATTGGCATTCTCAACAAGCCAACCCCAAGTAATAATAAGTAATAATTATTGTAATGGACAAATTCGAAACCCTACATTGCGCGTGGCCCTACACGTACATTCCTAATTTATTATTAATTTTCAGACTTCAGAATACTTATGGCAACAAGTATTTAATGTAGCTGCTGTATTTTTTTTCTTCAGCAATCTAGTGTATGTAATATTTGGAACGGCAGAAAAAGCGGAATGGGATAGAATATTGGTTAAAGATACAGAACTTAGCTTAGAAGAAACGGAGGCGATGATTGCCAGCACCAAAGGTGAAGATAAAAGAAGGCCTCAATAAAATTATTAATAGTTGTACTGTTTCATTTATAACCTTACTTTTGTTTTTTTTTAATTATAAACGTAAACGTGTAAAAAAAAAAAGAATGATGTTTGATTGCAGCATTACAGAATGTAGAATGAATAATAGAACGAATTTAGCCCCGTGTTGGTCCCGGGCTCCTTTGAAGAATAGGCCAACTGCCGTTCTGCCAGGCAGGTCGTAAAAGGCGACCGATTGGCTATACAAGTCACTACCATCGAGGCTACTAGGTTGTAGAGTTCTGCATTGTCTCGCCCGGTTCTGGTACCACCGCCTTACCTATTCCTGCCGCAATAGCGTCAGTGCTTGACACTGTCGCGTTCTGATTTGGAGGGTAAGGTAGCCGGTAATCTTATGCATGTGGCATTAGACCTCGCCACAAAATAGCAACGCACCATTAACAACTTTGGTGTCTATAGGCGATGGTTGACTCTTTCCATCAGGAGACCCATCTGCTTGTTTGCTATCTTATGATATAAAAAAAGTTTCTAAATGAATCATTGAACCGGTACGTACTCGTATTGTTTAAATGTATTTGATACTTAAATACAACGTCTTCGTGTTTTGTTTTCAACCGGTGTTTTATTCAATCCAATTTGAATAAAAATGAAATTAAAGGTATCGATAAAATGTTTTTTTAGATTTAAGTCTTGAAATTTTGTCAATTGTTATCTAGACAGCTGCTGTTATACTTAAATCCGAAATACTCGCGACTTCATTGCACGTTTTTTCCTTAGTTATTTCGTATATTTTTTCATTTATTTTTTTATGTTATTAAGATAGGCAAACTGGCAGACGTGTCACCTGATGGTAAGTAGTTGACGTCGCCAATGAACAAAAATGGGATACCTGGTACCAGGTATTCCATTCATGTGTTGCCTATCCTGAGAAATTAGGTGTTAAGTCTCGTTGCCAGTAATTACACTGCCTGTCTTGCCCTTCTCTCCGAAACACAGCAAAGCTGTTTCACGGCAGAAACAAGCAAGATGGTGCCGGGTCCCATGCAGCCGGGAGCGCGGCACAGAGCATATATAGTAGTTTTCTTAATCTAAGTTTAAAACCGACAAAAATGTCTGGGATATTTTTTAAAATTCTAATGGAACCTAATTAAAATATAAAATAAAAATCAAGTTGCCAAAAATACATTTTTTTTTACTTCCCGCTACATATGTAGATAAGGAAGTTTTTGATTTTGCCCCGATTTTCGAAAATCGAGCTTTCACCAGATCTCCACGTTTTAAGGTCCTAGGAACCTTTTCCAACTATTTTTACGATGACGTCAGTATGTCTTATGTATGTGTGTATGTAAACGTCTCATAACTTTTGAACGGCTAGACCGATCGAAACGCGGTTGATGGTATTCGATTGGATTCCACTCAACTTAGACTTCCTGAAAATTTAAACCAAGCCGGCCTTGGAGATTTTGAGAAATTTTGAAAAACCCCCAAAAATTTTTTTTGTAAAACAGTTTTTTTTAATATAATTTCCAGATATAGAGAATTTCCTCAAATACTACATATAATGCATAAATACGAGCAAAATCGGTTAATTCGTTTGGGAATAATCGTTGGCAAAAAGTTTTGAAAAAAGTATTTTTTTGACATAACTTCGAAATTTTTTAACCAATAATTTTTTAAAACTACAAATGCCGTTTCAAAAATTAAAATCGAATCTAAAATTTAAAAGTTACAGCTTTTCTAATATTAAAATTTCGTTGTTTTTTGCAAAGTTACTTAATATTTTTTAAATAACTTTCAGGATAATAAACCGATTGACTTAAAAACCAATTCAGCTTTTTCCTTTAAAAACTGCATCAAATACTGTTAATTAGATTAAAATTGGTCAGTATGTTTGCTTGGACGAAATTTTTTGAAAAAAAAAAATGTTTTTTGATATTGCTTCGAAATTTTTCAACCTATCGATTAAATAATTAAGCTAAATAGTTTTTGTAATATTGCTTTAGCTAAATAGCTAAAGCAATATTTTAGACCTCAAATTGAGTTGAATGCCATTCAAAATATCGAAACCGATTATCGTTTCCAAGCCACGCGGAAAGTATATTCCCTCAAACAAAACAAGAAATTTCAAATTTCGATTCATAAATGCACGAGTTCTGAGACATAAAGAACACAAAATTATAATATAATATAATAAATATATATATATATATATATATATATATATATATATATATATATATATATATATATATATATATATATAGTTTTGTGTTTATTAAATTAATATATATATATACTCAACTATTTCGGCGTTCACGCATGTATATTAAATTTCGTTTCTTCTAAATCGGTTTAGTAGTTTTTGAGATTTTCATTGGTTTAATATTTCAAATTAAATTATTATTGTATAATAATTTTAAATACAAAGTCATATGTAAATAAAATGTATGTGTGTAGTTTATTTATTGTCTATTTCTTTCAATGAATTACTTTTAGTAAAATCCGTTAAGTTTAACTGAATCGGTTAATTTTAAAAGTCACTGGCATGCTTTCTAAAGATTTATCTGTCGAGATCTAAAATTTTTTTTGGGTCACGACCGCTTTCTAGTTAACACAAATAAAACGCAATCTTAGACTATTTCATCATAAACTTTGGAGTGTTAAAATTTTAATGAAAAAACTTTTTCTGTTAAAACGAGCTGAAATGTTTATTTTTAGCGGAATTTGATGGAATGAAAGTTAAATAAATTTTCCGCTATTAGTATTTTATAAGGCGAAAATATGTCTGTGTGAACAGCATTTTATTAAAATTAATTACAGGAACTGATGGTTTCTACCATGTATATTCTTTTTCTTTGAAAATGAATTGTAGCTTAAATTATGTTTAATTTTGTGAAAATCCGTTTTAATATTAATTTTTTTATATTTTTTATAAAACTCCCTTTGATTAAGAAAATTCTACTTTTGTTTGAAGTTGTATAATCTCCGTTTAGTTACATACAAATGACGTAAAGATCCGATTCAGGTTTCCAGAGATATAGGTATGTAAAATTAGTCATTTCAATTTTACTGCGTTCAGAAATCAAAAATCAGTTAAATTTTACTTTAAGCGTAGTTTTGTGAAAATTCGTTTTAATTTTAATTTTTCTGTACTTTTTATATTCTGCATTAATCTCGCTGATTAATGAGAAGTTAGAGGAAACTCCTTTTGATTTGAAAATATTTTCTTTTATTTGAAAGTGTATCTGTTTGGTTCTTTATAAATGTGGCAAAGATCTGGATTCAGGTTTCCAAAAATAAATGAATGGAAATCGTTGTTGCAATTTTACTGCGTTCAAAAACCAAACATCAATTAAACTGTTGTACAGTTCAATTTATTTCTGATTTTTTTATTTTCTTTACTTAAACTGTAAAGTTTAATTGATTACCGATTTCTTTCTGTTTTTCTTTACTTAAACTGTTGTACAATTTAATTGATTCTTGTCTCCTTTTTTTACTTTATTTGCTTAAACTGTTGTACAATTCAATTGATTACTGATTTTTTTCTTTATTTTCTTTACTTAAGCTGTTATAAAATTCAGTTGATTACTGATTTCTTTATTTACTGTCTTTACTTAAATTATTGTACAGTTTAATTGATTAGTAATTTCTTTCTTTACTTAAACTCTTGTACAGTTTGATTGATTTTTGATTCCTGTTTTTTACTTACTTTGCTTAAACTTTTGTACAATTCAACTAATTACTGATTTTTTTTTAACTTTCTTTACTGAAAGTATTGTACGATTCAATTGGTTACTGATTTCTTTCTTTACTTTCTTCTCACAAACTGTAGTAGAGTACAATTGATTTCTGTTTCCTTTTTTACTTTCTTTGCTTAAACTGTTGTACGATTCAATTGATTATTGATTTTTTTCTTTACTTAAACTTTTGTACAATTAAATTAATTACTGATTTCTTTCTTAACTTTCTTTACTTAAAGTATTGTACAATTCAATTGGTTACTGATTTCTTTCTTTACTTTATTTAATTAAAATATTGTACAGTTTAATAACTGATTACTGTTTTCTTTCTTTACTCTCTTTACTTAAACTGTTGTACAGTTTAATTGATTTCTGATTCCTTTTTTTACTTTTTTTTTGCTAAACTGTTGTACAAGTCTTTCTGATTTATTTATTTATTTTCTTTACTTTAACTTTCTTAACAGTTTATGTCGTACAGTTTAATTGACTTCTGAATAATAATATTATAAAATAAACTTCTACATTACTGTAATTCCTGATTTAATAGTTCACGTAAAAATGGATAGTCATCGTAAGTTTTGCTTCTAAATAACAATACTGCAAATTTTAATGTAATCATCTTTTGATCTTAGTTCTTATCAAAGAAAATACCATATGCTATTTTACCAAGTAGCTCGTAAAAGGCGAACGATTGACTTCATGTGTTATTTTCATCATGACTACTAGTGTTAGAGTTATCAAAATATCACCTGTGTTTCAGTCCCACCGCCGGTTCCCTATTTATTCGTATACAATTATATGTCATTACTATCTCCAGCTGCCCACGGCTTGGTCCATGTGGTTATGAAATACTTAACAGAAAATACCTAACACATTAAGCACATTTTTAGGCCTCCGCTACTACGCTTATTACACCATATTTTTATCACCACCACCACCAGTCTAGAAACAAACGTAAGTTTAATTAATAAACAAAAATAAAGAAATATTGTAAAGCACTTGCAATTAAAGTTTAAAAAATACGTTAATGAGTAGAGTATGTCTTAAAATATTTATTCGGTGTCAAAAATTCTAACAAAAAAACCAAGTGGATATTGTAATGCTCAAAAATAATAACTTAAAAAATGAAGCACTTTCATATAAACTTGCGAGACCCTAACTCCCTATCGAAAAATCCGTTTATACCGGACGTCTACTAACTATTAACTATTTCTCTGCCAAATTTAAAGTTTATAGCACAAAAATGAAAGAGTTTCATGCAAACTTGCGCACCTCCTTAATTCAAGTCTGTCGAAAAATCCGTTCTTTAATTCTATATTTTTACAGACGTCTACTATTAAGTTTCACCCTGAGAAAATTCAAGTTTCATTTAAGTTGTTCAAAAAGAAGGACTTTCATAGTAATTTGCTTGCGTCTCAATACCTGTTTAATCCGGCCATGTCATAAAATGCATACTATGTTACATTTAAATAGCAGATAACTTTCAATAGACACGTGCTATTTTATGAGCTCAGATGCACTTGTGTGCCTGTAATATCTAAGTGTATTTGTGTGTAAGTGTGTGTCTACAAGAGAAAATGAATGTATACTGATTTTCTAATCACTTTATTAATCATTATAAATACATTCATTGTAATTGTTAGTTATCTAAAACATCGTTTTTTTTAAATTTCTCATTTCATAAAAGATTAAGTCTGTCTCGTTAGAGAATATTTATAAAAACATGTTACCAATAACAATAGATAATACAAAGTATTTGCTAATTAGCCTCTCGGGGAATAACGATGGAATATTTAAGCCGTTCATTAACTGGACACACCGCTGTTGTTGTTTTAACAATGGTTACTGGGAACGGTAAATGAAATCGAGCTTTTTTCATTGTTCTACCCTCCAGACATCCTCGTATTTTTTCCAATAACTTGTAAAGTTATTTTAAGGGTTGCGTAGTCAAATGACAAAAACCATTATTTCGTCATGTCCACCTGTTTGTCTGTCTGTTCGTCCGTCCATCCGTATTTCACAGTAATTTTATTCGAAGACTACATGCAGTATGTACTTCAAATTTAAGAAAAGATGTAGTTTATGAATCGCTACAAAATGATGCAGTACAATTTTGAAAAATAGAATTATTAAAGGTATACGTGTAACTAAGTGAGAAAAAATAAATCACTTAGTATCATCCGATGGGTCTTTGTAAAAAAAAGTTTTTTTGAATTTGCGAATATTTTGTAATACACTCGCTTCTGAAGTGGTAAAATGTATGTATTTTAACCTCTAACTTTTAAATCATCGAGTGGAAAACAAAAAAAATGGAAATATAGAAATGTGTGCGTATGTGTGTGCGCGTGCGCGCGTGTGTGTGTGATATATTGGCGTTGAGACTGAATAAAATGTTCATAATATAATAATGCCTCTTGCGAGGAAAAAAATTGATGAAAATACGTTGCGCATAAACCAACACTCACTCGGCTAGTTTTATTTTAAAATGCTGCGCATGTTGGTGCCCAACAGCTCAGGATAGGGAGAAGTGGGCATCTTTGGAAGAGGCCCCTTAAAGTTAGTAAATATAAGTGTAACTAAATTAGTGATTTAATGAAAATTTGGTAATAGTAATAGTGTAAATTAAGATAGTTATTAGAAAAATTATAGTAAGGTCAAATAAAGCCTTTTTTATTATTTTTATTTATTTACGGGTTTAAGTCAAGGATACTTATACATAAAAAAATACTGAAACGTGTTTTTAAAACACCCAAAGAAATAAAATTATCTATGCTTATCATATTAAATGTGTGTACCTGCCGGGAATCCAACTTTGTTTGTGTATTCTCGTTTGTGTATTCAGATTTGTTAATCACTCGAATAACAGGGCGATGTATACACAGACCACATCAATACTAATAGACACGCTGTTGGTCGTAAAATGCGTAGCCGCTCATATTTTGAGCAAATGTATGTAAATGTCAAACGGTTGTAGATATATCGTAAAAAATTGAAATATCCCATATTGTACTATTTTATCGTGTCCAATAAAAAGCTAAGGCTACGGCGATTTTATTTTACTGGTAAGTATTATAACTGTATTTTTGTGTGAAAGCGTATATATATAAGCGTAAGACAATCTAAAAAATTGCCTTGAAAGATTATATATATCATAAAAAAGGAAACAAGCAGATGGTCTCCTGATGGAAAGAGTCAACCATCGCCTATAGACACCAAAGATGTTGATGTTACAACCGGAACACGACAGTGACTAGCACTGACGTTATTGCAGCAGGAATACAGGAATAGGTAAGGCGGTGGTACCTGACCCGGGCGAGATAGTGCAAAACTTCTACCACCTAGTAGCCGCGATGGTAGTGCCTCGCATAGCCAGTGGGTCGCCTTTTACGACCTGCTTGGCAGAACGGCAGTTGGCCTATTCTACAAAGGAGCCCGGGACTAACTTATCTAGTTTAATCCGTGAATATATGTGCTACATGTGAATTCCAACCAAATTGCTTGAGTCATATTTACATAACGTTTATCTAATTTAGAGGGAAAAACCAATTCAGGCATTATCTCTAAAAATAAATTGTTAGAAAATCCAACGAATATGAAATATGGATCTCGCCAAAGCCAATTTCACCTTTATTGCGTATAAATTTGTATAATGAAAAATTTTACTCAATGGCTCATATTGATATGACGTTAAGTTATTGGTATTAGCCAATATAACATTATCTCCCAATTCTTTAGTACCTATATTTTTAATTTTAAAAATTTCCGACCAATATTATGGCAACAAGGATTTTATCGATGATAATCCTTTATTACCTACTACTTTAAGTTTCATTACATGTCCTTATTTTTTTAACAAGTAATTCTTGAATATTTATATGAAATCATCCGAAATGGTTCCGACGATTTTGATAAAATTTTGTATTTAGATAGTTATTTACAATTAAAATTAACCCAGCTTAGTATCATATCCGTGATAATCCATTCTCATTTTTTCATAGAAAGAAGGGGCAAACGAGCAAGAGACTCGCCTGATGGTAAGTGATCACCACCGCCCATGGACAGCCACATCACGAAAGGTCTTGCAGCTGCGTTGCGGGCCTTTTAAGAAGGAGTATGCTCTTTTCTTGAAGGTCCCCAAGTCGTATCCATTCGGTCGGTCCTGCGATTCTCGGTTCCAGATGTTTACAAAAACACACAAACCTTCGAAAAAAATTACGCCTCTTAACCGAGAATGAATGAAGTCCTCAGTTAGAAACTTGTGTGCCTTGTGCTCTTTCCTCATAACAACCTTAGTGCTAAATGATACTTAATAGTACATAGAATTTCACATGTTTATAGGCTAAGTTAAGGCTGATTGATAAAGGAAAATACTTTTATGGTATCGTGGCAATGGTTTCTAATTTTTATTCCTAAAATATTTAAACGCAAAGGTTTACGTGTGTGTATAAAAATATTACGTTTGTTTTTGTTAGTTTAAGCTTAAACTGCTGGACGTGTTCGGACGAAACTAAATAGTTTGTGCTTTATTCATTACCAGCTGTTACCACTGTTTTAGATCGCTGATCCAAAAATATCGTGTCCTCTTACTTAGTACTAAGCTTGCAACATCAAACAGTCAAGCATCATTATTAATGATTTGAGCCAAAAAGTATGACTATATTAAGGTCTCTCCAAGCAGTATGGAATTATGGATTTGGTATTCCATAAATCTCATAGTCTCAAAAATTAGAAAATTACTCTATATTGTTAAGAAAAAATCCTTATTTTTTCAATCAGCACATGCCTCATAAACTCTCTGTGATAATCACTGACGCTATTGCGCTAGAAATAGGTAAAGCGGCAGTATTAGACCCGGGCGAGACTTTGCAGAACTCTACTACCTAGTAGTTACGATGGTAGTGGCTCATATAGCCAATATTTTGCCTCTCCAAACTACCTAAAGCGCTTAATCTGCGTCTCAGATTTTTTTATTATATTAAGGTATCTAAACACGATGACCTACGATGTTCAAAAATATATTATGTCCTATCATTTTCTGAGTTATAACAATGAGACAGATAAACAAAAATAATATGACGTATCATTTACGCACGCACTGTTAGCTAAATATTAAATAATTAAAGCTATTATTAAGATGTAAAGACTAAATGTTAATAAGTAAAGGATTAAAGCAAATATATAAGAACAACTCGAAATTATAAAACACGAACCTTTCAGTTGCACTGTTGAACGAACAAATTGATTTTGCGAGCTCACCTTTAGTAAACAAGGTGACGTAATAATCTTTTTTTTTTAAACAAATTGGCAACAAATAGGTAACATAGAAGTAGATAAACGAATGACAAACAAACAACAAATGACAATCACACAAAAAACAGGGATATTCCTCGAAGCGCAGCCATACTCAATACTCAATACTCAATCATTTATTGCATTATATGTCACAAACAATTTTAGGTATTACAATAATAATTAGTAGATAGTGAACATATACACCCTATTAGGGTGTTGCAATGTAGGACTGGACCGATCCATTTCATGAAAGATTTATGTGATTGTCATTAAGGAAGTCGTTAACAGAGTAGTAACATTTTTCTATCAGGAGATTTTTCACAAGTTTTATAAATATACGGTCATTTTCTACTGATTTAATTTTATCTGGTAATTTGTTATATATTTTCACACATATTATATTTGGTCCGGAACTATGCATTCTTAATTTTGATTGTAGCAATTCTAAATTATACTTAAATCTACTTTCGAAGCGTCGTGGAATATCCATTTGATTTTTAAAAAAATGAGGATTTTTTCTTATAAATTTAATTGCTTCCATAATGTACATTGACGACAACATTAATATTTTCAGGCTTTTAAAATATGGTTTGTAAGTTTCAGTGTCTTTGATATTCTTGAGAATACGTATACATTTCTTTTGGGAAATAAATATATCTTGTACTTTCACACTATTGAAGCGCATTTTTTGAAGCGCACCTAACGAAGCGCAACTAAACTATTCTTCGAAGCGCACATTTTAGTTGTGTTAACAAAATAAATTAAAAATATTATAATTTTATTTCTCAAAGCGCACCAATAATGAAAATACCAGCTAAGTGCGAGTCGAAGTCAGAGTGGAAATTTCAGAGGCTGTTCTGAATTGAGAATATGTTCGATTGATGTAATAAAAACATAATTTAAAAAATTAAAAAATTCACATTCAAAACACAGGCTTAATGCCGTCCCACGACTAAAAAACAGCCTAAGACTATATATGATGGACAGTGGAGGCTTAATGATAGGGTTTCGTTTTACCTTTTAGGTACGGAACCCTAAACACGGAAGAACATAAAGAAAGGATCGTTGCCCTTAATTGTTGGTTTGTGGGACTAAGTATCTTCGGCTACTCGTGGGCACACTGGTTGTACCTCTGCCTACATTTTCGTATATATATATATATATATATATATATATATATATATATATATATATATATATATATATATATTTCGTTTTTCGTATATATAATATTTCGTATATTTCGTATATATATGTATACAAATATTTAGATAATATTTTTTTTATTATTTACACCACTTTATGCTCTTCCCTATTTTTAGGGTTCCTCCTCTTCCCTATTTTTAGGGTAAAACGGAACCTATTACTAAGCCTTCGTTATCTGTCTGTCCTTCTGTCTGTCACCAGGCTATATGGCTATATATATGTCTCATAAACCGTGATAGCTAGAAAACTAAAATTTTCACAAATTATGTATTTCCATTGCTGGTATAACAACAAATACAAAAAATAAATAAAATGAAAATATTAAGGGATGTCTCCATGCAATAAACGAGTTTTTTTCGCATTGTTTTGATATGATGGTACGGAACCCTCGTGCGCGAGTTCGACTTGCACTTGGCCAGTTTTTCATCATTGGTGCGCTACGAGGAATAAAATTATAATGTTTTTAATTTATTTAGTTAGCGCAACTAAAAGGTGCGCTTCCAGGTTATAGGCAATAGTTTAGTTGCGCTTCATTAGGTGCGCTTCAAAATGGTTGCCCCATTTCAAGAAATACCCCAAAAAACAAATAAACAAGTTCAACCCGGCTACCTTTGTAACATACACCTATTGTTTATTCCAGCAAGTAGGAAGACTACGGTATCTTTAAAATAGAATTAAATTGTTTGCTTGCTATTTAATGCTTCACCCTTCATAGAGTGAAATGCTTTTCGACTCTTCTGCAAATGCTTAGGATACGAAGTGAAACGTATGTTGAGTACACAATTTGTGTGTTACTGCCGTTGCTACTAACGTGGATGAAAGTGTGGTGGACGTAGGTAGACTATTGTGCTGCTGGAGTCTCGTTTAATTTGCCCCATTCCTTACACTACCTTTTTTTTTTCAATTGCATCACAGCAGTTACATATAAGATTTTGCAAATTAAATAACTCAATTTCGTCTTTGAATCATTGATATATTATTATTACTTTGAATTATGGATTTCCGCAAATTACCGCCTGAATCTATAAAATAACTAGCTGTGCCCGCGACTTCGTTCGCGTGGAAAAAATTCTAAGATAAAAACCCGCATAGTTCCCGTTCCCGTGGGATTTCCGGGATAAGAACTATCCTATGTCCTTTCTTGGGTCTCAAGCTATATTTGTACCAAATTTTATCCAAATCGGTTCAGTGGTTTGGCCGTGAAAGCGTAACAGACAGACAGACAGACAGACAGAGTTACTTTCGCATTTATAATATTATAGTATATAGTATATATAGTATATATAGTATATAGTATATAGTATATAGTATACAGTATAATAGTATATAGTATATAGTATAAGTATATATAGTATAATAGTATATATAGTATATAGTATAATAGTATATAGTATGGATATAAAACAGTTCTCACTGTGTACAAATATGTAGTCAAATAAAATCACATTTTTTTTGTTTCTAGATTATAATATAGTGAACAAGCAGATGTCACTCCTGATTCCTGATAGAAAGATCAGCATCGCTAAAAGACACCAAACATGTTAATGGTGCGTTACTATCTATATGGCGTGGTATCAATGCCTGTTGCATAAGTTTACCGGCTACCTTACTCTCCAAATTGGAACGCGACAGTGACAATTACTGACGTTATTGTAGCTGGAATCGTTACTACGGTGGCACCTGATACGATTACGACGATTCGAAACTTTACCACCTAGTAGTCACGATGGTAATGATACCTATAGACAATCTTTAGCCTTTTAAGAACGACCTGGCAGAACGGCAGATCGTTAATTCTTTAGAGGGGGCCCGGATGTATTTATGTTGCGTCTCGATTATAACATCTTATGTGTAAAAAATGTCCTTATATTGCACTACATTAATATATGACCGCCCCGTTGGTCGAGTGGTTAGCGACCCTGACTACGCAATCGAAGGGGCTCGGGTTCGATCCCCGATGGGGCCAAGCATTTGTGTGATGAGCATAAATGTTTGTATTTCCGAGTTTGGGTGTTTATTAAATATATACCAGTATTTATATATATATTTCTATGTATTAGTATCGTTGACTAACACCCATAACACAAGCAAATAATTTGCTTACTTTGGGGTTAGATCAGTAAGTGTAATTTGTCCCGTGAATTTTTATCATTACTATTATTACGTCGGAACCTCCTTCTCAGATTCACTATTATAACCCTCTGGTCGAAAATAACAAAAACGCAATCGCTAATATATAAAAATGTATGTTTCTGAAGTCCAAGGAATGCAGCAATTCAAATAGTCTTAATTTCTTCTTTGAGGTATGTTTTTGATTATTTTACTGAACAGCAAAGAAGCTAATGGTTCTCCCAACGGAAAGAGGTAGCTATCGCCTATACACACCAGAGATGTTATTAGTGCATTGCTATCCGTGTGGTAACGATGAAATGCCCAATGCATTAATTACCGGCTACCTTACCCTTTAAACCGGAACACGACAGCGAACCACCGACGCTTGCAGCAGGAATAAGTTAGGCGTTGGTACCTAATCCCGGTCAAAACGTTGCACCGTCTAATCGTAGTCACAATGTTAGTAATACGTATTAGATTTCGCCTTTTACTAGAAGCCAAGCAGTTATATAAAATAAAATAACTCTTTAATTATGTAAATACACTTATATTGTTTCAAAAATCACTTTTTATTTCATTTATGTAACCAACTGGTGTCGCTTTTTACGGCATCTTCAGGGCCATGATACTTTTAAAAAAGTCTTACAAAACTTATGAAAGTATCGTAACCCTGAAGATGCCGACGACAAAAAGTATAAAATATAAAATACAGTTTATTTGCAAGAATATTGGTCTTACAAGTTATTAAAATTTATGTATAGTTATCAACATATTTTATTAAAGTGTGCAAATATTTAAGAATTTGACATTATTTGATCATACAAAAACTTTAGAATAAACATGAGAATTCGAATTATCATCACGAAAAATTTGTATATATAGTATGTGTTTTTTAAACTATACTATTTATGATTTATTAGTAAATTCTTCTGGCTTTTATTATACAAAATCCACAACCGTGCGCTTTTGTCGGCACTTTTTGCCTCGCACTACTCCATTGTGGTATCAATTACCCTCGGGGGTATTTCCGAACGGATACGACGTAGGGACCTTCAAGAAACGAGCTTATTCATTCTTAAAAGGCCGGCAACGCAGCTGCAAGACCCCCGGTATTGCAGTTGTCCATGGGCGGCGGTGATCACTTACCATCCACCACCTGCTCGTTTGCCCCCCTGCTATAAAAAAAACGGGTAAATTTAAGGAAAATCACCCCATGAATCCTGTAAACTTCTTCTTATTAAACAAATCAGGAATTATGAAACAACCTAGGTTATAGGTATAATAATAATATTTGAATTGGCCAGTTTGGTCAGGACAAACTAGTCGTATGAATTGTTTTCCAAGGGACGAGTAATTTTGGCAGAAACTCTAGTGGAGTAGTCTAGGAATTACGACTGTGAGTAGCGCTGTATCGTAAACAATTTTGCGCTATGTGTATCAAAGTAATAATGCAATATCATAAGACATTACCCTTAAAAAAGTTACTAAAAGTTTAGTGAATTAGCTTAAAGAATTAGCTTTAAGCTTTAAGTTTCTATTCAATAAAAGATTTTTTTATATCATAAGATAATAAACAAGCAGATGGGTCTCCCGATGGAATGAGTCCACCATCACCAATAGACAACAAAGATGCTAATGGTGCGTTGCTATCTTGTGGCGAGGTCTAATGCCACATGCATAAGTTTACCGGCTACCTTATCCTCCAATCCGGAACACGACAGCGACAAGCAATGGCGCTATTGCGGCAGGAATAGGCAAGGCGGTGGTACCAGACCCGGGCGAGACAATGCAAAACTCTACCACTTAGTAGCCACGATGTTAGTGACTCGATAGCCAATCGGTCGCCTTTTACGACCTACCTGGCAGAACGGCAGTTGGCCTATTCTTCAAAGGAGGCCTGGACCAACACAAAGTATATATGTATATCTTTATTAACATTATAAATGCGAAAGTTTGGATGTTTGATTTTAAAGGCTGGCAATGCAACTGCAAGACCTCTGGTATTGCAGATGTCGAAGGGAGGTGGTGATCAATTACCATCAGGTGCGCCTCCTGCTCGTTTGCCCCCTCTTCTACATAAAAAGAAGATGTTTGGATGAATGTTTGTTACTGAATCACGCATAAAGTACGAAACGGATATGAATGAAAAATGAAATACATATTACTACCACTGTGACAATGAGGCGGTAGAGTTCCGCAAAGTTACAAGTAAAGTCTTAGTTGGTACAAATCTGGGCAGATTTGTACCAACTAAGACTTTACTTGTCAATGCTTCTTACCGTATACGGTATCTCCGTCTTACTTATTTCTGTCGCAATAGCGTAAATGATTGTCATATCGTGTTCCAATTTGAGGGTAAGGTGGCGTGGAAAACCTTATGTATATGGGCATTGTCTTCCCGCCATACGGATAGAAAGGCGCCATTACTATCTTTGGTGTCTTAGGGCTGTGTTTTTCTATGGATAGAGCCATCTGCTTATTTGCTATCCAATTATATAAAAAAGTGCTAAAGAGAGTATAAATTATAATCAGTTGATTTCGCATCTTTTTTTATTAAGAGCTGTTTTAAAAAGAACACCACTCAAAAAATTAACTAAGGGTATTTTATTTACTACACTCCGTCGTTCTTCGAAACATCCATTTTAATAACTTGTTGTAATCCGATTATAGTTGCAAACATTTAGTTATTTATAATTTTTATAACGAGACATACAAATATAGACAGGCTGATTAAATTTATATCAGTGAGTGTGATAAATATTTCCGTAAAATTTGAAGAAAAAATTCTTTTCTTTCATTATTTTATTCTCATTTACGGGTTGGATGGAAAAATCTCTTTAAGTAAAGATAAGCTCGCCCATTGTACTTTATGTTGCCTTTATAATCTTTTGTTTGTGTTATTCTCTGTGTACAATAAAGGATTAAATAAATAATACACACATACATACACACATACTTACACCTTAAGAGGTTGCGTTGCATACATGTGTTGTTCTTTGATGTTCTTTTTATCTTTTTTTTAAATTAACGATAATTATTTAGTTATTAAATTCATTATATTTTATTTATTAAATTATTAATTTTTCTTTGGTATGATTTAATTCTTTATGTTTTTTTTGGTTTGTACTATCAATGCACTCTTTTGGCTAAAAAAAATAATAAAATCCGTAATTGGCTAATGTTTGTTTTGCTAACTTGGTGTATTGTATGCTGTGGATTTTATGTTTATCATAAAATAAAATTTAAAAATATAAATAAATAAATATATAAATAAAAATGAATATTCAGATAGACACTACAGATGTATCAAAAGTATAAATTGTGAATATACTCGTTGCACGATTACTATTCCTTTAGATGTAATTAGCATGACGATATTAATGAGAAAATGTAAAAAATGCATGTAAAATGGATTTTATGGAGGAATGTACAGTATACACGCTGCAAGTCGTATTTAATGACATTATCTTCACCACGGCGAGCGTCAAGATTATTTATCGTCAATCGATCAACATGATCAAAATGATCTCAAACAATGTTTTTAAAGCCATTGACAATGAGTGATCATAGACTGAAACAGCGGTAGACATGATTGTTTTATCAACCATAAGATAAGTAAATTAAAAAAAAAACCACCGCAATAATAGGAGCATAATAAAAAATACTCTAAGATGTTAATAGCCGATTTGTAAATTGGGGGCGTAAATGCGTAAATTTAGGGGCTACCTATCTTTCTAAACCAAAAACCGTAACGAAATAGCAGATAAAAACAATTTGACGTTTTGTCGTCTACAATGCTAAATACCATGAAATAAAATCAAGGCGAGACGTTGCAGAACTCTATAGCCTAGTAGACACGTTAAATTTTCATTCGAATTTTACAAGCAGCTTAATAAATGCCTGTGAAGTTAGCCCCACTTTTGACAAGATAAAAAATAACTTTTAGCAATAGTTCTATTGCTTAAGTAGCCCAAAACTGAATGAAAATTATGAGGAGTTAACATCACACTTTATGGCGTTTGCGGTAAAGCAAAAAAATATAAAGAACTTTAAAAATATATGTTATGTCATGAAATAGCAAACAAGCAGGTGGCTTTCTTTAAGGAACGAAATGAAAATCGCCTATAGACACCAAATATGTTAATAGTGCGTTGCTATCCGTGTAGCGAAATGTTAATTACACTTGCATTAGTTTACCGGCTACCTTACCCTCCGGAAAACGATGGTAACTAGCACCCACGCAATTGTGGCAGGAATAGGTAAGGCGGTGACACCAAACCCGAGCAGAGCTCTACATGGTGGTAATGGCTCACATGGCCAATCATTCGCATCTTACGAACTTCCTACAGAACCGCAGGTATTCTCTCTTTTGAGGAGCCCGGATTAACACGGGGAATAATAGTATATCCTTCCCGTATAAATTTATATTTCTGTATGATACGTCTAACTGGAAATATACAGAAGTTCTGATTTTTAAGTTGAGTTGCGATCTACTATTGATAAATTCAATGCCAACATTGCGGAAAATGTCAACGAGTTTTGAATGAGAAACCGCGCGACGCGCACGCGCGTACCTGACCCATTGATAGTAGATCGTGCGGCTGTCTCCCCGACTGATAAGAGTGTAAAACATGGATATCGAACAGGTCGCTGCTAAAAAGCCGAGTAAGTGTTTGAATTAAACGTAATGGGGAATTAAAAATATATCTAGTAATGTGAGAACTTCTAAATATGTTAAGGTAATTCGAGTTTTGTGCAAAAATAAATACCGGTTTTGGATGCGTTCTAAACAACAGAATATATTTCATTTTTATTTGAATTGCACTAAGGTTTAAGAAGTTCTTTAGTTTTTTAATAAATTTCCAAAATTAGTAGAATCATGTTCTTATTATTAATGCTTCAATTAAAAAAATACTATAATAAATATTTTGCGGACAAGGTTTTCTAAATCTGTTAATAATTATATATATGATATAATGTGATGATTACAAAAAAATAATTTTATATGTATTATGCACATGTATTAATTATTATGATCAAATGTAATATTCTGTTTTTTAACTTATCTTGAAATGTTCATAGACTACAGAAAAAATGGTGTTGATGAAGATATGTCTATCTGATCAAACGATAAAACTTTTCACAATGCTAACATTATTTTGGCAAAAATGCATTTATCACGTTCTAACTAGTGGCCACAGAATTATTGTATCCAGTAAATTATGCACAGCGTCGATTTGAAACATATTGGGTTCTTGATAAGGCACGTCTTATTTCCCACTGTTTTGAAATAGGTATAAGTTCTCTGTCATTTCAGCATACCTAATATGTTTCTATTAAATGTTTATTTACAAATACACATAACCAGTTGGTCTACTCTTCAAAGGAACACGGGGAAAGATAATTCTAATAACATACTCTGAAGAATCCTTCCGCCGTTCTGGTTATATGTGTCACTACCTAGGCGGTGGATTTCTACAACTTCTCGCCTGGGTATATGGTTCCACCGCCTTACCTATTTTTGCTTCAAAAAGTATCTTCACGCCCATATCCCCGAAAGAGTAGACAGAGGTACAACAAGTGCACCCACGATTAGCCAAAGATACTTGGTCCCACAATTGTGATGGCAAGCCTATCGCCGATCGGACACTTTCCAATCCCGGGCAACTTTGTGTTTATTAAAAAACAGAAAAAAACCTTTCTTAAGTGCTCGACCCGGAAATCGAACCTGGGACCTCATGTGGTCTATGGCAACGCTGAACCACTAGAGCATAAAGTCCTCAACAGCCTCAATGTAAGGTGTGAAATCGTAAGTAAGGTAAGGTGTATAATATTCCAATATTACTCCTATTCTAGTGGTTCTATGTCGGAATTGACCACATGAGGTCCCGGGTTCGATTCTCGGGTCGGTCAATCCAAAAATGTGTTTTTTCAGTTTTCTGATGAAAACCTCCTAGCCCGAGATTGGAAAGTGCCTGGTTGGCGATAGGCTTGCCACCTATCATATTGTAGGAACAAGTATCTTCGGTTAATGGTGGGTGTACTTGTGGTACCTCTGCCTTCCTTCTATGGCGATATGGACGTGAAGATACTTTTAATATTCCGATCGATTTCGAACCTAGTCAATGTTTTTTTCTTAAAAAACTACATTGAATTGGATTAAAATCAGTTGGTTCACTCGAAATTCATCATTGACAAGATATGTTGCTGCTTTTTTGACACTTACAGCTTCTAAAAAAAACAAAATAGTATTACGTTCAACAAACTCAGAAAGCTCGAAATTATCACAGTAAATATTTATTTATTTATTTAATGCTTTATTGTACACAATTAAAAGAGAAGTAATACATAGAGACATATTAAAACAGACTGTACAACGGGCGAGCTTATTCCCAATAAGAGAGATTTCTTCCAGCTGACCCGAATAAGAGTAAACACAATTATCGAAATATTAAAATAGTGTACATATTCATAAAACTAGATACATAAGAATAAAGCAGACTTGATACATTAAATTTAGCCACATAATATTTAAAAATGAACAACAATCGATAGAAATAAAAAAAAATACTACGTAGACCCACCAAGATTAATTTTATTAATATAATATATAATTATATATTAATATATAATTATTCTTAATAACATAAGAATATTTTTGAGCTCGAATTAGCAAAAAATTTAGGGATGGCCTGCATGGTCAACTGGTTTACAGATTTTGTTAATTTCTGATGAGTGATGAGTGTAGTTGTCCGGCTTGGAAGGTGATTTCGTCTGTTAACTTGCGCAAGGGGTTAATAATTCTGGTTCTACCGCGTTGAAGTAATATAAATGATTTTCCTTGTATTCGTCCTTTATAAACAGATATATTAAAAACTTAAAGGTTGATCTAAAAGATAGTGGGGCGCAATACGACTTAGTTGTGTTCTCAACACATTTGGTATGTACAAAAAAGGTAGCTTATCATTGGTAAAAAATTGTTCAACGTCTTGCACGGATTGGTACAAATACTTTATATTTTCTTGCTGCAATATCGACAGGGTTTGTTGCTGTCGTATTCCGGTTAAGAAGATAAGGAAATCGGTAAACTAATGCTGGTGGAATTATATCCCTGCGACTTGGATAGCAATGCAATAGTATACATTATATTAGATGTTTCGAGATGATAGTTGTATCTCAGAATCATCGTCATTCAACATAGTACGCATGGTACATGCCGTCAATAAAACGGAACGTCTATTTACATCTGCCTAACCCGCAAGGGAAAGAGACGTGATGATATTTATTCCTCTACTGGCTGTAGCGTGCTACTCACTGCATCATTAAAGTTTTTGGGAATCCCACGGGATCATCTAATTTTTCCGGGATAAAAAGAAGCTTTTATGCTATTCCAGAATCTGGAATAGCATAAAAGCTTCTTTTTGTCTGATATTATAATCTTATCATCATCTTATATGCTTTTCTAAGTATATGTGTGTGCCAAATTTTATTAAAATCCGTTGTGTAGTTTTTGCGTGATTGAATAACAAATATCCATCCATCCAAACATCCAAACTTTCGCATTTATAGTATCACTATAGATTATTTGCTACTATAATATAACCTGAACTGTATTTTGTTCGAAATAAAAAAGTAAAGCTACTTATCGTATCGAATTTCGTGTTAATCCATTACACCATTGCAATGTGATCGTGTAATGAAAATGCACACATGGGATTGGAATTTAAATTCCCAGGAATTTTGAGCAAAATTAATAAATTATTTTTATAATGAAAAGTGCAAGCATGTGTTAATATTTAATGATAATAATTATATGTATAATTCATTAATTTCGGACTTTTTTTACAAATATGGCCCATATTCTATGTTAATAAATAAACCGCCCAGTTGGTCGAGTGGTTAGCAACCCTGACTACACAATCAACGAGGGTAGGGTTCGATCCCCGACGGGGTAAGCATTTGTGTGATGAGTATAAATATGTGTATTTCCGGGTTTGGGTGTTTATTAAATATATTCTTGTATTTATATATTTATTTCTATGTATTAGTATTGTTGACTAGCACCCATAACACAAGCAAATAATTTGCTTACTTTGGGGTTAGATCAGTAAGTGTAATTTGTCCTGTAAATATTATAATATTATTATTATTAAAATAAAAAGATAATTGAAATTGAATTAGACATAAAGTATTAAAACAACTGCAATTGGAAACAAAATTAAATTGCAATTAATATGTAGGTACTAAGCTAGCATTAAAATTTAAAAAAAACTGCGAGGTATCACAGCACAGCAAAGTTTCCCCCGTGTTGGTTGGGGCTCCCTTGAAGAATAGGCCAACTGCCGTTTTACCAGGCAGGTCGTAAAAGGCGACTATACGTTTTGACTATATGTGTCACTACCATCGTAACTACTATGTGGTAGAGTTCTCGCACCGGCTGGTACCGGTATTTGGTACCACTGCTCTACCTATCCCTGAAGCAATAGCGTCAATGCTTGTCATTGTCATGTTCTGGTGTGAAGGGTAAGGGTTCATTTTTAAAAGGATATCATGATCTATAGCTAAATACCAACCACTATACTGACAAATACTCACTGTATACAAGTTTCGTATACATATATAAATTAGAGAAAAATAAACAGCTATTTATGACTGGACATAAAACAAATTTACTAAAAAACGCTAATTGCATATAACTTTTGTATATACACCAAATTAATGTAGTAAATATACAATAGATGAACATTATGATGAACAAAACCATTTTATGCTACGTTTATTTATACGTGGCTCAAATGACCCACAAAACTTTCATTGCCCAATACATCAGTGGTCTAGTTAAAAATACTTTGTGTCGCGATGCAGCCGCACATCAAACAAAACAAGTCGATTTGGCGTTCTGCAAGGCAACTTATTATTTCCTATACTATTTTTTCTGCATATAAATGGCATCTTCCAAATTTAACAACTTGTAAATAACGTCTAGGGACCGAAGATCATCTGAAAAACTTTAAAACTTGTATTTAGTATTACAAGATAAATAATTATCATAGTGTTGTTTAGGATTTGCTTGCATTTTTATTTATTGCTAGCTATTGCCCATGACTTCGTTCCTGCCACCCAACAGTTACTTAGTCGAATAAAAAAGTGGCTTATGGTGATTCAAAATCATTTCCTTACTATTTCCTATCAAATGTAACGACTCGGAGCATGTCGGTTGGATGATTTTTAAGTCTATGACGGTCATAGATTTCTACCTATGTTTGACCGTTTAAAAAAAGTTTCAAAATTTTTTTTGCTTTATGTTATACTTATAACCAAGTGTATATCTTTGATAAGCATGTTTATATAGTTTCATATAAAATATACACTTTGTAAGGGACGGTCTATTGAAAGTCGAAACCACAGCTTTGGGGCATGATTTTTTTCCGCCTCGTTGGTCGAGTGGTTAGCGACCCTGACTATGCAATCGACATTGCTTGGGTTTACCGACCACACAACCCATAGACACCTAATAATAGGTGAATGAGTTGTGTCAATACATCTGACTTATAGTTCCGATGTAAATGTCCACGCGCCAATGAGTAGTGATTGGGTAATCATTGTCAACCAATCAGATGCTCTGTACATTACTGTCTTTCACTGTGGCCTTGAGTTAGCCAATTACGGCGTTGCAACCCCACTTCGTCTTACCTCAGCTAGTTGCCAGAATGCATTCAATACGGAAAATCAAACATTAGCCGTCTATAGGCTGTGTGGTCGGTGCTTGGGTTCGATCCCCGTAGAGGACAAGCATTTGTGTGATGAGCTGATAAATGTTTGTGTTTCCGGGTTTGGGTGTTTATTAAATATATTCTAGTATTTATATATGTATTTCTATGTATTGGTATCGTTGACTAACACCCATAACACACGCAAATAATTTGCTTACTTTGGAGTTAGATCAGTAAGCGTAATTTGTATCGTGGTTTTTATTTATTATTTGTTATGATTTTGAGATGAAAACTTGAGGTAAAAAAAATACCTTAACTTTATGTATTTACGTAATTTGATTTATTCTAATATTCTACAGTACATTTATTAAGAAAATGGTAAAATTTAAGGAAATACACAAAATAAGCTATCACATGCCGCGCAAATAAACAACTGGTTCGAGAATTCCGTGGGCGCGACGAGTCGGAGCAGTGTACGCTTTATATTGCGTGCCGTGAAAATAAGACAAAAAATCTGTAAGCGGTTGACCCTGTAGACCATCCCTCAAACTTTCCGCTAAATTAAGGTATTTTATGCTCAAAAGAGTAAAAACTATAAGTATAGATTTTTTTCAGTCAAAACGCATATTTTGTTAAAAATGGCAGTAGGTATATTGATTTTTGAAAAGCTGTATATGTTGGAAACGATGATCGATTTTGATCTTTCGTATGGCATTCAATTCAATTTTTGACATCTTAAAAATTGCTTTAGCTAAATAATTTACAGATTGAAAAATTTCGAAGCAATGTTATAAAACATTTGATTTTAAATTTTCGTCTTTGATAAATCCCAAAAAAAAATATCCGATTTTAATCCAATTAACGATATTTTACGCAGTTTATAAAGGAGAAAAGTTGATAAGTTTTTTAAGTCACTCGGTGTTAAAGAAGTTTGTTAAAGACAACGTAATTTTAATATTTGAAAAGCTGTAACTTTTGAATATAGATTCTATTTTTAGTTTTGAAACGGCATTCGATGTAATTTTTTTAGTACTAAAATATCACGGAATACAAAAAATGATTGGTTAAAAAATTTCGAAGTTATGTTGAAAAAACACTTTTTTCAAAATTTTTCGTCAACGATTACTCCCAAACGGATAAACCGATTTTGATGCATTTCTGAATCAGACGTAGTTTTTTCAATCAGAAGTAGATTAAATCGGTACATTAATATGGAAAGTATATTAAAAATACAGTTTCGCCAACATTTTTTTGGGGTATTTTCAAAATTTGTCAAAATCTCAAATTTTCAGGAATTCCAAGTTGAGCGGAATTCGATCGAATGTGATTAATCGCATTTTAATCGGACCAGCCGTTCAAACGTTATGAGATGTTTATACATACACACACACACGCGCACACGCACGCACGCACGCACGAACGTACGCACACACGCACGCACACACACACACACACACACACACACACACACACATACAGACATACTGATGTCATTGTGAAAATAATCGGATAGATATATATATATATATATATATATATATATATATATATATATATATATATATATATATATATATATATATATATATATATATATAGTATACAAATACTCGTAATAAAGAATTAGGTCATCTCTTGTGTAAAGCTTTTTAAAGAAGCTTTACATAACAACTTGTGCTTATATTATCAATAAAAAAATCTTTCCTTAGTTCTTACGAAAGTTGCAAGACCGGTGTCGAGTCCGCCTTGCGTATTGGGTTTGTTTTCATTTGGATAAAAGGATATTGATGAGAATATCATAAAAGTTTAAATTTAGTAAACGTTCCGTGACTAGTTTTGCTCATTTAATTAATATTCATTTATAAGACCTTTCAAAAGCAGTATTTTTAAATATTTTTATCTCAATCTCAATATCATATTAAAATAAAACTGTAAGCGGTCGAATTCTGTACACTAGATATTTTAATTTTTTACCGCAAAGGCAGTAACTAAAGCAGCGCCGAAGTTTAATTTACCGATATTTAAAAAAAACTACTTTCAGTAGCTATAGCGAGCTGATGGCGGTTAGGCATATTATTGTGGTGGACAACTATTTGCGAAATTTGACCCAGTAACCTATAAAGAGGATGCGTTTAACGCATAACTTTCCCAGCGGTCACTTTTGATGGATAGTGCCAATAAAAGTTCACCACGTAAATATAATAGATAACGCTAGCAGGTAAATGTACTTCGATGACTGAAAAAAGTGAAAAAGATTTCTATTAAAACTCTTTGACGTTTTTGAACAGTTTTAAATGAAGTTGAAAACTGGCCAGCTTGTTTTTATAGATTAAAGATACAGATGTTCTCTAAATGAAGACTATTTATTAGGGTGGAGTGAAAAAAAAATATTTTTTTTTCTTCTTAGCCTGGGGGTCAAATTTGTAGCTTATAAAAAACAAAAATTTTTGAAAAAAAAATAAAATTTTTTACTCAACATCTTGAGGCAGCCCACTCATTTTTAAAATTAATTACGAGTAAAAATATTTGGTTGCAAAAAAAAATTTTTAAAAGCGTTCTAAAAACTTCAAAATATCCTCTTTTATGCCAATTAAAAATCACAAGTTAAAAAAAAATTTTGTGACTATTGTTTTAATATTTAAAAAAAATCGAAAAAAGTAACATTCCTCGTTAGGGCACTAGAATAAAATTTGAGTTGGAAATGATCATAATTGCCAATTCTTGGATGTTTTAAGACATTAAAAGACAAAAAAAACAGTAGCAGTCGTGGGACTGTCGATAGAAGTGAAAACGGAACTATTAAGTTGACAGTAATTAAAACTATATGCAAAACATAGCTATAGATATACTATTATCATTAGCATGTCGGTGACGCGAACCGAGGATTTTACCCTCTACCAAAACGCTCAACGCGCCTAAAGAAGTTTTCACTTCAAAAATTTTTTTTTTGCAACCAAATATTTTTACTCGTAATTAATTTTAAAAATGAGTGGGCTGCCTCAAGATGTTGAGTAAAAAATTTTATTTTTTTTTCAAAAATTTTTGTTTTTTATAAGCTACAAATTTGACCCCCAGGCTAAGAAGAAAAACAAAATTTTTTTTTTCACTCCACCCTACTATTTATTTCATAACTAGAGCCTATTCATCAATTCGATATCTCGTTATCTAATTTACAAATACTTTACCATAATTTTCTCCTTTCAATACTAAAAACGTCGTTTTAGACATAGATACTGAAATTGTAAGAAGAAATCAACTTATAGATGCGTATTAAAATACATAAAACAAACGCGCTTAAAAAAGGCATTAAATCACCATAAACCTAACTCATAAATATCCCCGTGTTTGTCCGCTCTTTGAAGAATAGACCAGGCAAGTTTTAAAGGCGATCGATTGACTATACATGCCAGTACCATCGTGACTACTAGGTGGTAGAGTTCCGCAACGTCTCGCCCAAGGATTTGGTGCCACCGTTTTACTTATTTTTGCCGCAATAGCGTCAAACTTGTTATTGTCGTATTCGGTTTGGAAGGTCAGGTAAGGTAGATTTATGCATTTAGCATTGCCATCCCGCTACACGGATGGCAACGCATCATTAACATCTTGGGTGTCTATAGGCGATGGTTTCTCTTTTTTATCAGGTTAACCACACCCTTGTTAGGTATCTTAAAAAATATAAAAAATAAATCAAGCTCAAATATCTAAATAATTCTAAAGTAAATACAAAACAAGGTGCTCATCTAGGGCTAGTAAGCTTGTTCGCACATAATCCAGATACAGATTATGAGGTCAAATGTTGTGTGGTTTTAGGTATTATTATCTATGAGTGCAAGTAATGTCCTGGACTGTACTGCATTGTTGGTAAAATTCAACTTCTATCCTTTGAACTTCTTAACAATCTACTTATGAATCCAAATCGACCAATTTAATCGATTGTATTCAAAGGAATCATGGCTCCATTCAAAAAACAAAATTTTGAGCAATTTATGTTCATGTTATATCGATTTAAATGTAATTTTATATTTTGATGAAATAGAGTTAAGCAAATTTCGTTGTCTACGCGAGCAACGGTACGGGCGAAAAGCTATGTTTGGATTATAATTTGTAATATTCTGTTCTCACAATAGTTGAAAAAAAAATGAAATACTCAAATAGTGAAAGACTCACGCGGGTGAAGCAGCAGGCGAAAAGCTAGTTTATGTTTGTCCAATATGATTCCTACTCATACGTATAAAAACGCCAGATTGTTCTAGTGAACTCAAAGAACTTTACTTACTGGCTCTGCTAGCTCGCCCAAAAACACTAAGCGGATGTCACTAAATTTTCGAATTTTGTGAATCACTCCATGAAAACCTCAATAACACTTTTATCTGGCTCAAAATTGAATCCAGGACCTTATGATCACAGTTGAGTAAGCAAACCACTGCACTAACAGTATCAATCATATTTGCAATATTGTTTCCAAATAATGTTACTAATCTTCAACAAATAAAATATATGGACTATTAAATATAAAATTTGTTATAGAAACTGTGAAAAAATCCAGGCTACCTTTAAAAGATCATCAGCCATTCTGCTAGGCATTTCGTTAAAGGGGAACGACAGCCTTGATACGTCACTATTTTCGTGACTAATATGTGGTAGAGTTCTACAACAATAGCGTCAGCGCTAGTCACTGTCGCGTATCTGTCTTGAGGTTAAAGTAACCAGTAAACTTATGCAAGGACTTTACCATCCCGTCACACTACAAGTACTAACAACAATTCATTATTAACATCTTTGATATCTATAAGCGATGGCTGACTCCTTCCAGTACAAGAATCATCAGCTTGTTTGTTATTCTAAGGTATTTTTATGACAAAAATATCCGACTCAATTTTTTTGTTGAAAATGTAATTGACTCCTAATTTAATGAACTCTGCGTAAAACTTTATTTTGACATAAAAACCCAAGCTTCACTGTTTAATTTGACGCCCTATTGCCTTCGTGAAGTAGTGCGTCAGTTGACGGGCCGAAAGAAAATGTTAAAGAAATAAATTCTATTTAAGTGACCTTTAAAAAATTGACATTTAGGTGTTTAATTTAGAAGATTATATATATAATATACAATCTTCTCAATATATATTATATATATTGAGAAGATTGTATCTAAATTAAACGAAATTCCTTATTTTCAGAAAATTCATGGTATGTTGTGATAAAAGTTAGTTGGTTACGTTATGGCGAATTACAACCTGTTACATGATTGTATGTACACCCGAAAAGTAATAGATTCAGACTCGGCTAAGCTGTGCTCATTTTAGCCGTTTAAATTAAATGCCGACCATTAACACAACGTATTTGTTAACAATTTAAGTTTTAGCCCTGATGATGCAGTGAAATACGAAACCTGTTGGCTATTTAAAAAAAAGTATGTATATAATTAGTGAATTGTGAAAAGTACAAGTGCAAAATTTAAAACAATAATTTAAATGCGTTAGTTGTTTTAGGTACTATGAGCATTATGACAGCTCCTTAGAGCATACAATTTAAATGAATATCTTAAAATAAAAACTAATGCACGAGAAATAAATTCAAATCGTACCGATGGATGATTCATTTAATTTTTTTTTACTGTTGGCCTTGAGGGCCTTTACGGTGGTGGGGGCGAGCAGAGTGCTCAGCCAAAGTTTGAAGGTTTTGTGGCAGTACGCTGTCCGCACTAAGAGTGTCTCCTGTGAGACCTGTGATTTTTTTGTTGATTGATTGAGGAATAGTGGCATTGTCATTTAAATGTTAATCTATACGCGCGACAGTACAAACAACAAAGCGACACTATGACAGAAAACAATATAGGCATATAATAATTATATTTTGTTCTACTACCTGTGCTAAGCCGGGGCAAGTCACTAGTGTTTTTTTTTTTTAATATCGCTTGACCACGATCTCGCCTGATGGTAAGCTAAGATGCGGCTTAAGATGAAATGCGATTTCCTAGAAGGTACCTGTTCACTTTTCTCTTGAAGATCCCCTTGTCCCCGTCGGGGATCGAAGCCGAGTCCCAGCGATTGCGTAGTCAGGGTCACTAAGCACTCGACCAACGGGACAGTCTAGTAACGCATTTATTATAATAAAAAAGACGTGTGGCACTCGGAGACTGCCGCGGTAAAGCTATTGCATAGCATTTTTTATCAACTTATGCAATTACAATTATATATTTATTTTATTTATGCAGTATTTTTTTTTCTTTGTTTATTCATATTTAAAACACTTTGTACACAAATTATACGAGTACAGATATTCACTGTTGTACGTAGATGATAAATACCTATACACCTATATACTTTCTCACAAACAGCTGATTACAGTAGTTTTCCAATACAACCAATGCCACCTAAAGGCGGGTTGTTGAACTAAAGAGACAAGCGTGATATTTCAAAAAGTCATTAAAAGTTCTGGTATTTATCGATAGATGGAAAAACTTAAAAGTATCACCGTTGTGCCGGTCGGAGTGGGGGGTATTAGGTTTTTTCATTACAGAATTTCTGGATTCGGTCTCCACGCTCAAGGCCCGCGATAGAAGCTATGCAATAGCTGAAAAATAATAAACAAAAAAGACAAGCCCGCTGAGACTCTTTAAAGGAGCACGGGCCAACACGGGGAAGAAGCCTGGACTAATCACGGGAGACTGCGGTCACACTGAAAAGAGGTTTTATTGTATAGTTTATGGTAGAATTTTGGCCACTGGAGCACACTGGACCTTAAAATATAAGACACTAGCTGTTGCCCACGATTTCGTCCGCGCGGACTTCGTTTACTCCGCACTGCTCCTCCCCGTAGGTAATAGCGTGATAATATGTAGCCTATATGTTGACCCGACCTGTTAGTAATATTCATGCAAAACTTTAAGTAAATCCATGCAGTACCTTTAGTTTACCCCAGACATACATACAGACAAACAGAAAAAAATCTAAAAACTATATTTTTGGCTTTGATATCGATTGTAGATCATGCCCTAAGTATTCTTTTAAAAAATATTCAATGTACAGTTTTGACTTAAATATGTATAGATTGTAATATTTAGCATCGGTGGATTAAGTATGTCTGCTAGACTGAAAAACCACAACTTATTTACACATATTGTATGTAGTTAATGGAAATGAGTTGATAGTCTCTTTAGTATAAAATTTAGTCGTACAAGTAATCGTATTACATTTAATGTGGATGATAAAATGTAAATTAGACTTAAAATAATTTGCCTCATTATTTTAACAGTTTGTTGAACTCGTCGATGTTTTTTATTTATATTATAAGATTATAAGACTAGCTGTTGCCTGCGGCTTCTTCCGTGCGGACTTGGTTTACTCCGCACTGCTCCTCCCCTGTAGGTTACAGCGTGATAATATGTAGCCTATATGTTGATCCGACCTGTTAGTAATATTCATGCAAAATTTGAAGTAAATCCATGTTGTACTTTTTGAGTTTACCCCGGACATACATACAGACAAACAGACAAACAATCAAACAGATAAATAGACAAACAGAAAAACAGACAAAGAGACAAACAGACAAAAATTCTAAAAACTATATTTTTGGCTTCGGTATCGATTGTAGATCACGCCCCAAGTATTCTTTTAAAAAAATATTCAATGTACAGTCTTGATTTTCCTACGTTTTTATTATATGTATAGATTATAAGATAGCGAACAGGCAGATGGGTCTCCTGACGGAAAGAGCCAACAATCGTCTATAGACACCAAAGATGTTAATGGTGCGTTGCTATCTTGTGGTGAGGTCTAATGCCACATGCATAAGTTCACCGGCTACCTTATCTTGTAGGGTACTTGAACTCATCAAAGTTTTTTTTATAAGATAGCAAACAAGCAGATAGGTCTCCTGATTTAAAGAGCCAACAATCGCCTATAGTTCCATAGTCTGTAAGAGAGATATAAGTTCGCTTAGCATCTTTCACCGCATCTATCATGGAGAGTGTTCCAACGAACTATTTGGATTGATTCCTGCCGTTGAATTTCATCATCGGACATCGCGGCAAAATTCAAAGTCCCATCCTCATCACCTCGATGTCTGAAAATTCACAACCGTCCGAATCTCTAGACATTTTTTATCACGCACTACTCCTCTGTGTAATCAATTACCGGCAGGGGTATTTCCAAACGGATACGACTCAGGAACCTTCAAGAAAAGAGCATACTCCTTCTTAAAAGGCCGGCAATGCAACTGCTAGACGGTGCTGTGGCTGTCTATGTGCGGTGGTAATTACTTACCATCAGGTGAGCCTCCTGCTCGTTTGCCCCTTTTTTCTATAAAAAAATAGTCGATTGCCGAGATGGGTGGTAATTTCCATCGTCGCATTTTACTAACTTGATAACGATTATTGCTTATAATAATCACTAGCGATAACTGTAACTAAAAGCTTTACGTACTCATCCGAAACACGGTTGTGATAACAGACTACCCGTCAGACTCCAGGTTGCTATTGAGATCTGAATTTCACTGAAACCGGGTATTGAACCCGGCACCGCATGATTAGAGTTAAATAGAACGAGCCTTTATACCGCAATATCTATAAATTAAATAAAGCTTTATGTTAAAAATGATAAAATATCTTGTAGGTGGGTTAAAAAATCACTAAACAAATCAAAATGCCAAGTTTTATCCGAGTAAAGTGTACATGTTTCTATAATTTGGATGCTTACATGACAACAGTAAGGAATAAAATTTACAATAAGGTGGAATATAGAATAAAGTACAATTAAAACATCCTTAACCGCTAAGGTTATCAATATTAATTAATTCTTAATTCTAGTATTTCTAGTTATAAATGATAATTTTTGATATTTTGTGGTTAAACAAGTTTTATATTGTAGCTTAAATATTTTATTAGCATAATATTTACAAATTACTTTGACTTATAATTAGTTTTTATTTTTTCTCTACATATATAAATAAAAATGAAGTGCCTCTAGGTGACTAGTGGTCTAAATAACTGATCAAAATAACTAGGTTTTTTCAAGTGTAGTGTGTTATTTTTAATGATACTAATACCTAAACCATTCTTAAAATTTCTGCCTGTGTGTCGTTTTGTTTAATCTCAGGAATGGGTGGACCGATTTTGAAATTTTGAAATGCGAGATTCGATCGAGCTATTTGAAATCTAAGCTTTATAATTTACACTCGAATTTGTTCTGTTAAGTACATAGTACCTACTGGCCAAAAACAAATAAGGCGTCCCTTGGCGTCCACATTTTTAAAATTCAATTTTATTCCATCATCTCTGGATATAATTGAAGGCTGCGATATTTTCATTATCTTCGCATTGGGTTGCAAGTTTCGGATAACATTGGTTCCCAAAAGAAAATAGGCATAATTGTTAAATATACATCCCTTATAAATTATCTTTTCCAGTCATGATTAATGTACATTTAATTTTTTTCTACTGCGTTCTTAGTTTTGGATAGTAAGATTATGAATGAATGATTATGAATGATCGCTTCTGTGGTCTAGTGGTCCAGCGTTGGCGTTGACTACATGAGGTCCCGGGTTCGATTCCCGGGTCGGGCACTTAAAAAAAAGTGTTTTTTCAGTTTTATGATAAACACAAAGTTGCCCGGGATTGGAAAGTGCCCGGTCGGCGATAGGCTTGTCACCTATCACATTTGTGGGACCAAGTATCTTCGGCTAATCGTGGGTGCACTGGTTGTACCTCTGCCTACCCCTTCTGGGATACGGGCGTGAAGATACTTTTTTTTTGTTTTTTAAGATTATGAATTAGAAATGAAGCTGGTTCCAAAATTAATTTTAAGATTCAATTAACGTTTTTATGTCTGTTACTTTACAATCAACCGGTTTCGTTCATTACAGTTTCGTCAGGGCAGTTTCAATTTTTAGATGAAAAAAATGATTGTCAATAACGACGTGAACTAGCAGTACGAGTAATTTTATTTGCATAATCTTAATAATTCGATTTCATTAAGTACTAACGAAGGAAATTACTAATGCATTATATTTTGAACACTGAATATTGTCGGCACTTGGCAAAACTCCATACTAACTTGGATTTATATTGTATTAAAAGCACTTGTACTGTTTTTCTTGACTTTTATATATTAAAACCAACCGGTTTTGCTTTTATCGTATCATCAGGGCAAAAATTAGTATTGTTCTAACCATTATACGTAATTAGGCAACAATCAGATTGTTTCCTATTGATTTGATGATATTTTTGCTCAGTTTATTTTTATGTCTGTGTTTCTCATTATATCTCAAACATATGTTATCTCAAACAAATGGATTTATGATTACTTATTAACATAATAATATTTACAAATAATACATATAGAATTTGTTTTGTATTTTTTGTTAATAACGAGTAAATTCAAAGACTGCTGTATCGATCTTAATAATTTATTTTATTGTTAGAATGCTAGACTATCTAAAATGTCATTGACTACTTTTTTACCCGACTCACTAAGAGGAAGTAAAAATTTTGAATCACGCAAATGAAGTTAGAAGTTAGAAGTATAGAGTAGCAGGTAGAAATATCACAAAGGGAAATATTTGTATTTTTGTACGTATGTAACGAATAAACACAAAAATTACTTGACCGATCTTAAAAATACATTTAGAAAGTGACACCGTCCAGAAGGGACAAATACCGCTTTTTTCCTAACTCACCGAGCTAAAAGATTTCCAGATTTTGGGTCACAAATTCAGGAAGCACAGCTAATCTATATTAATAATTTCGTCAAGGGTTACTGTAGACTCAATCGAAATCACACCTAAATTATAAAGCGTAAAAAAATAATCATTTTAAGTCGACAACATATATCCGCAAAATTCGGATTGTTGACTATTTTGTTAAAATAGTGATTAAAAATTGTAACGGTGCTGACAGACAAATCGGCCATATTTCTTTAAAGGTTACAAATATGTGGTGTAGATGGCGTGAGCATTTATTAAAGTATCGTAGAACGGAGCGCAGATTATCGTGAAAGAAAGGAGTAGAAATTAAAAATTGCAACACTATGGTATTGTCTTTATTAAACCAACGCAATAGTTGAAAGAAGTCGTCACTACAGTGTTGCTACTTTTTAATGTCTACTATTTGAGTTAGTACATAAGATAGCATATTATAAGACTTCCGAGCGAAGCCGGGTTTTCATCTAGCTCATACGAAGACTTACGACACCACCTTCTGACAGTACCCAATTGCTCTAATTATAGTGCGTTTGTACTGAACCTATTTCAATTTCAATCCCCACCTAACTTCATTATTGTAAACACAGCTTAAGTGTGATACACAGACATACATTTTCAATCCACATACACACCGTTAATTCTCCTTTAATATTTGACATACACTAATATAACCGAGAAGCAGTTTGGCCAAATAAAACACTTAAATCATTTTTACATGCACAGTATAATTTCTGGACAGAGTAAGGCCCTCAACAAGTGATAAAATTACAATGAATCTAAAACACTTGATTCCAGCTTATTTATACTATCCTTATCTATATTTGTTAATGTTGTTAACAATAATATCATTTATACTTTCCATCGTCGGCACTTGGTGAAACTCCGTCATAATTATTGTTTTAAATTTTACACTTGTACTGTTTCACAATTCACTAATTATATATAATATATACTTTTTTATTTAAATAGTCAACCGGTTTCGCATTTTACTGCATCATCAGGACTAAAACTTAAATTGTCAACAAATACGTTGTGTTAGGAATTGTTAATAATGGTCGGTAGATGTGAAATATTGAGTTTGATAGAAAATATTAATGTTGCCAACCATTATTTCCAAATCACCACAGTACGAAGATACAAAATGAGGCAAACTACCAAATAAAAATTATACAAAATTACAAATAAAATCCAAAACTAATAACGGATCTAAAGTAATAATAAAATCAAATGTCACTTAAATTACTAATTCAAAATTATCCAAAATTAAGATATGTCATTGGGTTCAAAATGTCTTAAAATAAGATACCCGAATATATATATATATATATATATACATACATACATACATATACATCATCGGTCATACATACATACATACATATCATCGGTCAAACAGGAAGATCCTTTACAAAGAGAATAGAGGAACATGTCAGGACTTGGAAGTCCGGACAAGGGATGTCTGCGTTCGGCCAACACCTCAGAACGGAAGGGCACAATTTTGACCTCGCCAAGAACTTCAACGCCTTGCATTTTTGTAACAAGGGTGAAAGGCTGAATGCCCTTAAAGCCTTGGAAATTAATAAACAGAAAAATAATCCGAAATTATTAAATGATCATAGGGATTTAAATTCTTCCCCCTTATTAAATATTTTTACTAATTAATTTCAATTTATATAATTTAAGTTAACATTATTTATATAATTTAATTCAATTTAATAATATTAATTTTATGTTTGACATATTATTTAGTTTATTAGTACAATTTAGTATATTTTGTTGTTTAAATTATTAAATTTAATCCCTGACATTAAAGTGTATGTAAGTGTGTATATATGTACATGCGTGTATATGTATGTATGTATGTATGTATGTATGTATGTATATATATATATACATACATACATATATATATATATATATATATATATATATATATATATATATATATATATATATATATATATATATATTCGGGTATCTTATTTTAAGACATTTTGAACCCAATGACATATCTTAATTTTGGATAATTTTGAATTAGTAATTTAAGTGACATTTGATTTTATTATTACTTTAGATCCGTTATTAGTTTTGGATTTTATTTGTAATTTTGTATAATTTTTATTTGGTAGTTTGCCTCATTTTGTATCTTCGTACTGTGGTGATTTGGAAATAATGGTTGGCAACATTAATATTTTCTATCAAACTCAATATTTCACATCTACCGACCATTATTAACAATTCCTAACACAACGTATTTGTTGACAATTTAAGTTTTAGTCCTGATGATGCAGTAAAATGCGAAACCGGTTGACTATTTAAATAAAAAAGTATATATTATATATAATTAGTGAATTGTGAAACAGTACAAGTGTAAAATTTAAAACAATAATAATATCATTATCTCACAATAATTGGTGCATAAACCATACGGCTGCGTCACACCTGGCCGGCTAGTCTTGTTGATAAGCGTAGTTCCTAACACTCGGCCGTCCCACGGATGTCCCACGGATCTCATTTCGTTCTTCAGCAGCAGCCTCATAGATCTGACGATGAAAATAACATACGACAGTTAAATGTTCTCTATTTAATTAATAAATATAAAGTATTTCAGTTCAAACATCTCTATTTCTCGTAGAGAACATACTGTTCGCTTACAGCGGTTTGATTATTCATATATTATATAAAATAGTAGCTGTGCCCGCGACTTCGGCCGCGGAAATTTTGTAAAATAAAAGCTGTATACATAGTATATTAGTTGGAACAAACAGACTGACAAACAGGTAACAATTGTAAAAAACGTTATTTTGGCTACTTTTAATATTACAAACAGACACTCCAATTTTATTTACTTTATAGCCGGTTTCAGAGCAGTAGACCCGGTCACCCGGTCATGGTTTAGGAGTTATCTTGTACCAAAAAATTTTGAAAAAATTGCTTTTAAATTATTTCCAGATTTTTCAACCAGATTTTTTAATTTCCAGATTTTTAAATTTTGTCCTAAGGAAACGTTTTTAAAGCTCACGAAAATTGTAATTGAACTTACTACTACTAAAGTTACAACTTAAAAAAATTAAAATAGGTATTTTTGGTTTCAATAATATTATATAATCATAGCAGCTTACAGATTTTTAACTTCTCGCTACGTTAGTAGTATAAGGAACTGCTGATTTTGTCTCGATTTTCGAAAATCGAGTGTTCGCCACATCTCCGCGTACTACTCTCGGAAATAGTGCCAAGCCATACCCTTGGAACTATTTCCGACTATTTTTACGATGAAATCAGTATGTCTGTATGTATGTGTGTATGTAAACATCTCAAAACTTTTGAGCGGCTAAACCGACCGATAATGGCTTCGGTTAGGTTCCGCGGAACTAAGACTTTTTAAAAATCTGAACCGATTAAACTCGGAAGAATTTGAGACATTTTAGAAAAACCTTAAAAATATCGGAAACACAATGTTATTTTATAATAACTTCCAAATTAATGTACCAATTGAGTATAAAACCTAACCAGCTTTTTTTTGAAAATTTACGTTTTTTTTTTTATATCATAAGATAGCAAACAAGCAGATGGATCTCCTGATGGAAAGAGTTAACCACCGCCTATAGACACCAAAGATGTTAATGGTGCGTTGCTATCTTGTGGCGAGGTCTAATGCCACATGCAAAAGTTTACCGGCTACCTTACCCTCCAAACCGGAACACGACAGCGACAAGCACTGACGCTATTGCGGCAGGAATAGGTAAGGCGGTGGTACCAGACCCGGGCGAGACAATGCAGAACTCTACCACCTAGTAGCCACGATGGTAGTGACTCGATAGCCATTCGGTCGCCTTTTACGACCTGCCTGGCAGAACGGCAGTTGGCCTATTCTACAAAGGAGGCCGGGACCAACACGGCGTAATTTTACGTCCAATGTCTTTCCGTTTATCTGTCTATGAGTTATCATTAGAGAGATCAAAATCGATCGTTATTTTTAAAATATACAACTCTTCAAAAATTGAAATACTGTCATTTTTACAAAATTTAACTTTTTGAACTCTTGAGCTCAAAAATATGCTTCAGTATAGTTTTTGCTTTTTTGAGCTTAAAATACATCAATTTAGTGGGATGTGTTAGGGATGGCCTACAGAATCAACAGGTTTACTGAATTTTGTAACAGAAAAAGACTGAAGGTGAAAAGTCAAAGTCAAAGTTAAATATTTTTATTCAAAATAGGATTAGTTACAATCTCTTTTTGAAAGTCATCTTAGAATAATTCCATGTAACACTGATTTATAATAATAAATATAATCCTTTATATGTCTAATAATAATAAATAATGCCTTAAAATCTAATTAACATAGTATATAATTGTCAAAAAAAAAATTAAACATAAAATGTCACTAACAGAACAGTAAAATCATTAAAAATAATATTAACAAATAAAATTAAAAATAATTAATTTATCGCGAGCATTATATACTCCAGTCGTCCTCCAAGAAATCCTGTATCTTATAATACGCTTTACTTATTAATTTTTCTTTAATAAACTTTTTAAACTTATTATCAGATAATTCAATCATATTATTTGGAATTTTATTATAAAATTGTATACCATCTCCTAAAAATGATTTTTTTGCTTTTGTTAACCTAAACTTAGGAACATCAAGCTTATTTTTGTTACGTGTATTATAATTATGTTTATCGAAATTTTTTGAAAATAAGTTCAGATTCTTACGTATATATATTTTGTTCTCATAAATGTATTGACAATGCACAGTCAGTATATTTATGTTCTTAAATAAGTCTCTGAGAGAGTCTCTTGACTTTAAATTATATATTGCTCTAATGGCTCTTTTTTGTAATATAAAAATAGTTTCTAAATCTGAAGCCCCCAAATCATAATACCATAAGACATAATGCTGTGAAAATACGCAAAATACACTAACCTAGCTGTATCTATATTTTTTAATTGTCTTATTTTTCTAATTGCATATGCAGCTGAACTCAATTTACTAGCGAGATTTTTAATTTGATTACCCCATTGGAGTTTAAAATCAATTGTAATGCCCAAAAATAAAGTACTATCTACTATTTCTATTGGTTCTTTATCTATTGATATGTCAGTATGGACTTTAATTATATTTTGAAGAGAAAATACAACGCATTTTGTTTTTTTTTGCATTCAAAACTAAATTGTTTATAGTGAACCAATTTTTTAGTTCCATAAGGGTCTTGTTTATATCGTCGTAACATTGCTGATTCCGTTTAACTTTAAATATAAGTGACGTGTCATCAGCAAACATTACAATGTTTGAGTGCTTAGGGATGATGAATGGAAGATCATTAACATAAATTAGAAATAAAGTATCGGTTTGTACCTAGAGTACTTAATGAGCAACGATGATTATTCAAGCTATTTTTAAAATCCATGGTGTGTTTTTGATCATTTAATATCCTTTGGAGTAGTCTAAATTTGACAACAAGCCTATTAGACAGGGAAAAATAATATTTGCTTCCAAGAAACGGTATAACTGCAATTTTATTAGTTTAAGAATTAGTTTAATATATTATGAACAACACAAACATAATATTGTAGGAAGACAGGAACATTTTATTTAAAAAAATTGCAAAAAAACGTTTTTTTTGCACTTTTTTGCCAATATTTCAAAAAATACCTGTGTAATCGACAATGAAGTAGGTATAATAATATTTTTTCCTATAAAACTTCACGGAATGGTAAGCTGTTGTGAAAATTCGCAATTTTGTTTTTATGTCGCAAATTAACATTCAACGTTGAATTGTAAACTTTTTAAAATTAGACAAACCTTTAAATTATGTAGTGTTCTTATAAGATATCAACGTGAGACAATCGATATATAATCAATAGATCGCTGCCGAGTGCAATGTAGTCAGAAAAAGTCTAGGCTCAGCGTAATGCTGCAGACGATTACAGCGCTGGTTTTCAACCTAAACCGTGGACGACGCATGGTCAAACACAATACATTTATAATACGTATAATAACATAGTAACATTAAATTTACATAGAGTATAGAGACATAAATAAATATACATATTATATTCAACATACATAATTTATATAAAAGAGGAAAGAAAAAAAAGCGTGAAAGGAGCGGCTAACCAAATAATAAAATAAATTATGAGAAAACTTAAGAAAGCACAAAATATTGCATTGTGGGACTAAGTGTCTTCAGCTAATTTTGGGTGCTCTGGTTGCACCTCTGCCTACCTCTTCGGGGATACAGGCGTAAAGACAGTTTTTATTAAAAAAACCTAAATTATGGATTTGTAGTTAGTTATTAATAAAAAACATAGTAGCCTGTAACTAAAGAAGCTTATCTTGTTGTTTGAAAAAATTTGAAATAAAAAAAATATTCTGTTGCACTTTTTTAATTTAATATTATTTTTAAACTCTAAAAGATGATTTTATTGTAATTTATATTAATTTCAATAAGAATGATAAGCAGTCTAGGTCTAGCTTTTGGTCTTTTATTAATAACAAACTACAAAACCAGGTTAATTTAAAAATGTTTCTTACAAATAAGAAATGACGATTTATTTTTGTTTAATGCCATTATCTTATTCTGGACTGAAGTTATTACACGTTATTAGTTTCCAATTCAATTTTTCAATAGGTTACCACTTACCATATTATTTTTTTGGAGTCAGTCTTTAGCGAGTGTACTAAGTATTTTAGGCACTCCAACATCTACATTTTCCAGAAGTTAAATTTATTTTCAAAGAAAACTGGTTGATTTACCCAATCTTAAAATTTTTACCTTTTATTGCGTTCCAAGCTAAGTTTTCAATATAAAAGAAAAATGCGAATATTCATATTAGGCTATCTTTGCATGAAATCTTATAAAGTACAAGTTGTATTAGTATAATAATTTATGTTGCTCAGATGCATAGTTTATATAGAGAGATATTGACAAGAACTAAAAAATGACCGGTTTTATTTTCTAAAAAAAATGTTCCTGGAGAAGTCAAGATTACTTACTTTGTACACATATTTTACTAATTTTTTAGTTAGTAAGATTTCAATTATAGTATTTACTACAAACGGATATCTATCTCACTGGATATATCCAGAAGTAAATACTATGAAATGCGCAACTAACTTACAATTAGCCGTATCGTTCAACGATTTCAATACATTCCGGGTGTCACGTTTAATTGGATTTGTCGCCTTTGAAACTTGTGATGTTTGTAACTTCTGAATTACAAAACTGATGACCTAAAAATTTTTAAGGGACAATCTTTGTAGTACCTCCTTTCGAACAAAAAATAATAAAGGGTTTCGGACTACAGGTTAATAAATTAAAGCGAAATATACGTTTTGACTTTTATACCCTATCCCACGGGAACCGTACTGAATTTTGGGATAAAAACTATCCTATATATTGCTCCAGTTTCTCAGCTATCTCCAAGCCAAATTTCATCAATTTCTGTCCAGTAAATTTTACGTGATTCGCGCACAAATTAACAGACAGACAGACAGACAGACAAAAATTCTAAAAATTCGTGTTTTTGCTTTTGTCATCGATCTTTTAACCAACCCACTTAAAAATTTTTCAAAAATTTTTTATGTACAGAAATCACTTTTCTTCTTTTTATTATATGTATAAATATAGATTAAGAGTAAATACACGATAGCATTCGTTACATACTTATTAATCCTATTTATTCTACGCCTAATTAGATTAGATTTATATAGATTTATATAGAGTGTTAGTAGGTACTTGTAAAAAGGTGCTCAAATTTTATTAAAATCGGATAGACCTATTGTTTTCTTTTCAAAATATTGTGAAAAATAAAATTAAAGTGATGTGTACATAGTAGATAAGGTAATAAGTAAGTAAAAATAAGTTTTCTTTTTATTTGATTTCTTACCTACCTGTGTCATGCCTTAATGGGCCAAATATGTCAGCCTTCAATATTAATATTAGATAAGATCTTCATGTACCATATTTGATGCAATAAATGAATTATTATTGTATTATTATTATTATAGATGAATCCCTGAAACGTTTGTATGTGCACAACTTTGAAATAAATTTATCAAATTGTATAATTTATTTTTATTTCTTGTTTTCAAGAGGTTTGTATAAATGGAAATATTTAAAATTCACATTAATTTTTAACCTCATGATATGAAGAGTGAATGTGTGAGTTAGACAAGATAGTGGGAGGAATCTTCTAAATTTTTGAAATTAAAATTTTGATTTTGAGAACTAAGACAAAACTCACAATTCACGTTTTAAATTGTATTAAGTATATAAGTACATATTATGTTATCTCAAATATTTACTAATTTTTCTATTTTTTTACTTTTTCATTTTATTAATTTTAATTTTTGGAACAAACTTAAATTATGTTGTAAATTCCCTACATTTAGCAATTAAAGTGGTGCATGAGAGAATATGGGCAACGGCCAGATTCCGCCCTTGTATCAAATATTAATAACTGCCTTTTCTAATTAAAACAACGTAATCAGTTTTTACAATTTTATATTTTCATTCACATTGTCTAATGTAACCAAAACCCTTATTATTATAGTCTAATTTTAACATTCTATCTTTTAATTCATATGATGAAATATAATATAAATTAACAAATACATGTACCTTAAATTGCTTATGCACGTTCTGTATTATTCAAATATTATCGTTATTTTTAAACGGAGGCCAGTGTGTGTTACACTGATCGATGCAGGAGACTGAATGTCCGAGTTTTCAACCCGCCTTACCCGCCATTGTTGTTTTTTCGTGCAAGCTCTGTAATACCAGAGTAAATAATTTTAATTCGCACAAACAACGAAGTCGGGCAAAATCCTGCCTTATTAAATAAAAATCTAACAATTACTTGTTTAGTTTAAATTATATATACTTTATATATATGGTATTTATTGTAAATTTTATGCCATAGATATATTTCACCGAAGCTTTATGCATATATATTTTAATTTTTATATTACGTGTTGTTATATATTATAATTATCAGCTGATATAATTTTTAGTGTAGGCCCCTTTTCAAAAATAGGACATCTGTCATTCTGTCAGGCAGTTTGTAAAAGACGAATGGTTGGCTATATGTAAATTGTCATCTTACTATCATCATGCATACTAAGGTAGAATTTTGCAATGTCTTGCTCGGGTTTTGTTATCACCTCCTTATCTTTTCCTGCCACAGTAGTGTCAATGCTTACCACAGCCGTGTTCTAGTTTGGAGGGTAAAGTTGCCAGTAGAATTATACGCTTGGCATTACCAACCACACGGATAACAACGTACCACTACCTCCTTGATGTCTATAGGGGTTGGTTTCTCTTCCCATCAGGAGAGCCAATTGTTTGCTATCTAATGATGAAAAAAAGAGATTACGTGTATGTATACCCTATTTAGTGACGTTAACTTTTGGTTTGTCCAGATATTTGATAGTACTTATCCAGATATAAGATAAATAGGCGAGTATTCATATAACTTTTCATTAAAATCAACTTCATTTTGATGAAGTGTTCAGTCAAAGGCGTCTAACACCTAAGCTTAATTTTTAACCGACTTCTCTAAAGAAGGGGGTAATCAATTCTCCTGTATTTTTTTAAGTTTGTTATCCCAGAACTCGGCCATTTATGAAACAATTTTGAAAATTATTTTTTTGTTTAAAAGGGTATGCTTCCCGTATGGTTTCATTTTAATCTGGTGAAGATCTGATTCAGGGTTTCGGTCCGGGATTCTTAACTAGAAACGCTAGGAAATATCAAAAGTCCTCTCAACATAACATATCATTGATCTGATCAAGGAACATCATGATGTGGCCAATGGTCAGTGAACAATTTCATGAAATGCCACCATTTCATTAAATTCTCGACCTTTCATGACGTGAGAAATTCTGCGATCTGGCTACGACACATAAACGGTCATATTTCGAGACAGCCGTTCAGTTCCGAACGGACCCAATGCATGTCTCCGATCGATCATCGCCAAATGTTTCAATTTACTTTACTGCATTGCACACAGCCATCCGTAAGTTTTTAATAGTACGGTAACAAATATATATATATATATATATATATATATATATATATATATATATATATATATATATATATATATATATATATATATATATATATATATATATATATATATATATATATATATATATATATATATATATATATATATATATATATATATATATATATATATATATATATATATATATATATATATATATATATATATATATATATAATCACTATTTTCCATTTTCAGAATCATGTTTCGGTATCCGCCATATTCAGATTCTAATGATTTTTCTCGCGATGGTATTCTGCTTTGCAATGAGGGTCAACATGAGCATGGCGATCGTGGCGATGACAGCTCCATCTAATCAAACTAATGTAAGTTAAAATATGTTTCTAAGTTTTGGATTGGTTTTTTTATATGTATATGAAAATCTTAATACTACAAAAATTTAATCGTTGCACTGTAAAAAGCTATATAGCGGTCAATTAATGACACGAGCGTGAATGTAAATATTGAGAAGAACCAAAAACATTATGAAATTTTAAATTGGATTTTAATATGAAATAATCATTTTTATCATAGACTTATAAACATTATGCAACAAACGAGTGATATATTTTATAAGTAACGATCTGCTGTTAGTGGAAAACATTTTATTAGAACTCATTACTATTTCAAATCAGAATCTCTTAGCTTCAGCAAGTACTCCACAGCTCTTGATTGCCACTATAAAGCTATGTATGATTTGATCACTTATAATATATAATTAATTAAATTGTTTAAAATGAGAGGGGCGGGGGGATAGATATCTACAAAATTTCATTGAAATTTGCCCAGTTGTTTCCACAGCGGACAAACAACGACACGTAATTTGTATATTAAGATTGTGATATTTTATTTGTGTCTAGCTGACCCGGCAAACGTTGTTCTGCCTTTTTAACTACTCTTATTTTTTTCTATATTTTTTCACCTTTCAAACCTTCCGTGGATTTCATCAATTAATTCAAAACCAAAATTAGCCAAATTGGTTTAGCCGTTCTCGAGTTTTAGCGAGACTAACGAACAGCGATTGATTTATATATATATATATATATATATATATATATATATATATATATATATATATATATATATATATATATATATATATATATATATATATATATATATATATATATATATATATATATATATATATATATATATATATATATATATATATATATATATAAAATTCATCTCTTCCATCACAGTACAACGCGGACTTATTCGATTTTTGATTGAGATTATATAATTTATCAGTGTTATTTTGTAATCTTCCGATAAATAATGAATGAACTTGTCGAAACAGTTGTGAGTTTCTTATACTAAAAGAATTTGATAAAAAAATTATAACAGTCATGAATTTCCTTATTTTGAATATTGCGTTATATGACAAGCTGTCAAAGATACGCTTTTATTTATCTCGACTTTTCATTGCGTGAGATAATTCAACATGATTACATCTTAGTAGATCGATATTTTGAAACCTAAACAACTCTAAGTTTTTACATTTTACAATTGTGATGATTTTACGATGTCTGCCTTTTTAGTGACATGTTCCGTCTTGGATAACAAGCTTTACGTGTTAGCCATAAATATATTGATTGACGACTTTGCAAGTATATTTTTGTTTGTAGACATTATATTGCTTATCTATATTAATATTATAAATGTGAAAGTTTGGATGTTTGAATGGATGAATGTTTGTTAGTTAATCACGCAAAAACTACTGAACTGATAGGAATGAAATTTGCACACAGGTAGATAGATGACCTGAAATAGCAAATATACCACTTTTTCCGGAAAAATCACGGAATCTGTATCAAAAAGATATTTTTAATACAGCGGGCTGCACGTTGCAGCTAATATTTTTTAGTTTTTCTAATAAAAGAGGTTATCAGCGCCTAAAGTCGATATGAAGTCGATATCGTCTGTATGACGTTAATGATGTGATGTCTATGTGTTAGGGATATAATGCCATCCAATTCGTAATTTTAAAGTTTACCTTATCGTCTGAACCGAAAAATTGCAACAATATGCGAACGTTTTTACGGTGAGAAAATTTAAGGTTATCTTACCACATACGAAGGAGACATTGCTAAATTCTATTACTCAGAAGTCACACTGATAGTAACTCATTTGAATCAAATGAAATCAAAACAAAAACATTTTGTTTAAATAAATCTATTCCGCAACTATTAACGAGTTGACATTTTGCACGTCTCAAAAGTGAAGCGCTATTCTCAAAATTTCAGATTGAGCATTTTTCTGGACTTAAACTATATCTATTTTATTCATATTTCACTTATGCAATAACATAAAAACACATACATAAAAAATAACCATTTTATAAACATATCTAAAAAATATTTGTTAATTATAATATATTAAAATCCGTAGTAAGCCGATTGACCCTGCATGCCATCAAAGTAACATATCCATTTTCGCCGTCTTGGTCGCGGCCTCCTTTGAAGAATAGGCCAACTGCCGTTCTGCCAGGCGGGTCGTAAAAGGCGACCGATTGGCTATCGAGTCTCTACCATCGTGGCTACTAGGTGTTCTACACTGTCTCGCCCGGGTCTGGTACCACCGCCTTACCTATTCCTGCCGCAATAGCATCAGTGCTTGTCGCTGTCGTGTTCCGGTTTGGAAGGTAAGGTAGCCGGTAAACTTATGGATGTGGCATAAGACCTCGCCACAAGATAGCAACTCACCATTAACATCTTTGGTGTCTATAGACGATGGTTGACTCTTTCCATCAGGAGATCCATTTGCTTGTTTGCTATCTTATGATATAAAAAAAACACAGTTTTTTTAGAATCTAAAAATCTAAGTAAACAAAATTTAAATTTTAGAGAAATTTAGATAAATGAATCAATTAGAGGTACTCTAGAAAAAAATTTGAGCGAAAAATTTGATGACGGTCATCGCCTTTTGTAATTTTTGAAATTTCAAAATTTTCCCAAAAACCGATTTTTTGAAAATTTTTTTCAAAAAAAATTTTTTTTGGTCCTTTCAAGTATCCTCTCTAAAACCTAGCTCAGATCATTAGAGTAATTGTAATAGTTTTCGAGATCTTTGAAGAATAAGTTTAAAAAACTGGAAAATTAGTGAAATTTTCAAAATTGCATAACTTTTGAAAAAAAACATTATTTTTTTTCCCTTGGCAGAACTTTGTTATATGATGAAAGAAAACTTTTGACCAAAATTCGTCCAAATCGAAAGGGGTCGGTTCCAACTATTGGTCGATTTGACATGGAATTGCCCACTGGCGATATTTTATAATTTGCAGTCCTTCGACTGGGACACTCAAATCCAAAGTGTGGTGCTCTCGTCCTTCTTCTGGGGGTACGTGGTTCTGCAAATCCCTGGTGGAGAACTGGCGGCTAAGTTTGGTGGGATGATCCTCATCACAATCTGCATGACGGTGAATTCGGCTGTTACACTACTTATACCTATTGGATCGTATTATGTGAGTATAAAGAATCAGTTATTTTTCAAGAAGTCAATATTATTCAGCAATAAATATTGATATTTCAGGTTGTACTTGAGTTTTTTCTAATCAAAATTAACTATTGGCCACTTGCACTAACGTTGTCTTAATTTTTGACAATTCTAAATAATATGCTCACACATTGTTAGTGCAATTGTCAAAACAATGTTAGCGCAATTGGCCATCAACCACGGCACACACGTCGACAAACGTTTTGTTTATGATTAAAGTCTGATGTCAAACTTGAAAGAGAATTAAATTAGTCTGTGATTCTAATTAATGCTTCACATGTTTGACTGGAGCATTACACTTGTCTGGAGCATTACGAAATAAAACATTGGTGTGCTCAGGGAGGCTGGCAAGTTCTTTGTGCGTGTCGAGTGCTGCAAGGACTATCACAAGGTTTCCTGTTTCCATCTGTACACAACCTTATCAGCAAGTGGATTCCACTGGAAGAGAAAAGTCGACTGGGGACCGTCATCTATGCAGGTAAGTGTTTCTGCAAATAAAAACATTGAAAATATTTATGAAGAATTATTTTTATTATATATTACTATTGAGTAAGGACCCAACCTGGCTTCCCATGGGTACAATTATCTATAGTTATATGAAAAACATACCAAAAATCAGATAAAGATTATGTTTATCGGATTACTACCAAACTTCATTGAATCATTGGTCGGGCTACTCAAAAGACTTCTAAGAATCTAAATCTATCCGTACTAATAATAATAAACTAATAATATCCATACTAATATTATATGAGCGAATATAACTGTGTCTGTTTGTCTGTCTCTTTTTCACGCCTAAACCACTTAACAGATTTAGATGAAAGAAGAAAAGACAGTTTGAGACCCGAGAAAGGACAAAAGATAGTTTTTATCCCGGAAACCCCACGGGAAAGGAAACTATGTGGGTATAACCCCGGGACCGTCTATCTTTTAAACCAAGATAGTAAGGAGTAACTAAAACTACTTTTATTTTAGAAATTTTTCACAATGAGAACACATGAGAGAACACATGAGCACAGCCAGAAGTAGTGGGAAATATACGTGCAAAATAGATGTTAAATGCAGTGATAAATAATAACAATCGCATATTTGCACGAGCAATATGATAAACATCGTACAGAGTGGATATTCTTTGGGTGTTAATTTCTTAAATCTTCCCCGTGTTGATTCCGGGCTTCTTTGAAGAATAGGCCAACTGCCGTTCTGCCAGGCAGGTCGTAAAAGGCGACAGATTAGGTATACGAGTCACTAACATCGTGGTAGGTGGTATTGCATTTTCTTGCCCGGGTCTGGTACCACCACCTTACCTATTCCTGCCGCAATAGCGTCAGTGCTATCACTGTCGTTTCCCGGTTTGGGGGATAAGGTAGCCGGTAAACTTATGCATGTGGCAGAAGACCTCGCCACAAGATAACAACGCAATATTAACATCTTTGATGTGTATAGGCGATGGTTGAGTCTTTCAATCAGGAGACACATCTGCTTGTTTGCTATCTTATGATATAAAAAAATAACAAGCATATTTCATTTCTAAAAATCAGATTGAAGTACCAATCTGATTTGGGTTATAATTTATTGTTACTGCCAGTTTCCTAGTAGGGTAAGGTGTCCTCTCTCTTATCTTTTAAATACTAATTCAAAAAAAATAATTCTTCGATCGCCGTTAATTTCATTTGTTCTTAACCGGTTCTATATGCATAGCAATATTTAACTGCGTCAACCGACATCCAATTTTTGTATGTCTGGAATCCTGTATCAGGTAAAGATCTGCATTGACTCGCCCGGGTCAGGTACCACCACCTTACCTATTCCTACCGCAAAGCATCAGTGCTAGTTGCTAATGTGTTCCGGTTTGGAGGGTAAGGTAGCTGGTAAACTTATGCATATGGCATTAGACTTCGCCACAAGATAGCAACGCACAGTTAACATTTTTGGTGTCTATAAGCGATGGTTGACTCTTTCCATTTGGAGACCTATATGCTTGTTTGCTATCTTATAATATAAAAAAAACAAACTTCACGAAGTTCAATGGGAACATGAGACCGGAATGTATATTACTCTCCTTAACAAAAAAAAAAATGCGTGAGTGTCATGAAAAACTTGATTGGAACGAAGTTTTTAATTTTTATTTTCCTCCGCCTTTCCCCCCTCTCTCCACATCTTTTGCTCTCTCTCCCCCTCTATTCACTTTTTTCCGCCTCTTTCCACGTTTTTTCACTTCTTTTTACCTCTTTCCATCTCTTTTCTCCACTTCCCTTCTTTTCCTTCTCTTTCCTCTCTAATCTCATTTTCTTCTATTTTCTCCTCTTTTCCCTTCCCTCCCCAATTTGATTATTTTTCGTCTCTTTTCTCCGTTTCTCTCTCTCTCCACCTCTTCTCCCTCTTTCCTTCACTTTCTCCCTCCCCTCTCTTTCCTCTCTTTCCCCGCTTTTTTTCTTCCCCTTTATCTTTTTACCTTTTCCTCCTTCTCTCTTGATGCTCTCTCTACCTCGCCATCTCCTTCACACACACTTAAGCCCGGCCGAGACTCTGCTGACCAGTCACACCTCTACTTGGCCACATATATTTTAACGTTTTTACCATCTCCACATATCTTTTAACGTTTTAACCAAATAACAAGTATAATTTGAAATACAAAGCATATTTAAATTAAATTTAGAACATTTATCACAGTATTAAATAGTCATGCATTTGTGCAAAATTAAATTCCATAGAGCTACTAAACATTTTGTTACGCGGTACGCATTCCAAGCCAACCTTTTGTTTCGGAATTATTTCAGTTCGCGTAGGATTTTCATTGCTGACAACGTATTTCAATATTCATATCGGATTTAATTCTTCATGTAGCAAATTACAACTGTTTACTCATTAAAATATGTATATACTTTACGGGCACCTGTTTAACAGAACACATTATTACGTTAATTGTTTTAACTAGTAGCCTTCTATTCGTTTAATTTGTAATGAGATTTCCATTACTTTAATGAACAGCATATAACAGTCCGCTTATTCAAATTAAAATACCAATAATAAATGTTCAGTTATTAAATTGTACATTTATTTTAAAATATTTAATTATTTATATAATATAATAATTCACTGGTAAGACTGTACTTATTAAAGGATATCATACACATAAATCTCAACCATTCCTAATGTTGTGCCATCTTTAAATATTGCATGTGTTTCTTATTTAATGTGAGAATATATTATATACATATATAAGTATTAGATTAATAGTTTGTGTTGTGATTTGTCCCCTAACCTTGTACATGTCTTTTAATTCAGAATCTGTAATAGTTTCATTGCACCACCTCAATATTGATTTATAATACATATTTTAGGATTATGAAAAAAAGTTTTCGATTAAAGGACTCGTTAGTAAAATATTAAGTTTTAAAGTGCTAATTTTTATAAGTCAAGTGCCCCCCCCCCCCCCCCCCGGTCTGTCAACTAAACGGTTGGTTTTGGGGGTGGAAAAAATTCACTGTAGTTTTAAATATAATGTAGCTAAAAGGAAAATTATCACGGCTTAGAAGGCTTTACAAGTTTTTGAGAAATAGACGACCAACTTACAAAATGTAGTCGGAGAAGATTTTATAGGCAGTGAATCTATGATGCGGATATATCCGTCATTTATGTTAAGTAATTTAAATGTTTATAGTATGAAGCAAAAAAAGCGCTCTTTTTAATCCGTGTAATAACACGGATTAAAAAGAGCGCTTTTTTTGCTAGTATTACTAGCAAAAATAAAATAATAGTAGCTAAATACAATAGTATTTACATATAAATGTAAATGTTTTCATGTAAATATATGTAATGTATGTATGAATATATTCACTACCCCTATTCGACGGACAGAGAGAACCCAGTTCCATGCATCACTACCGAGACCTACCTGTTTCGATTTGTTCACTTTCATAACTCTCGTCTATAACTATTCAAATTACCGAGCCCTCTGATAAAACTAATAATATGTATGTAAAATAATTATATGTATATTTTAACCACATTGCAGATCAATTGCACATACATACACATGCACAGTCACACACAAGTACATGCATATCCATACACACACTCACACGCACATCAATACTTCTTAGTGACGTACTGATATATAAATATTAAAAAATGTAAGTCCGTAATTGGTTTTTTAGAACAATTCTAGTAAGTAACATTTAAAATAGATTAAGAGCTGTGGACTTTGTTATACATAAATAAATAAATAAATTATTGTGATAGGCAACTTCGAAACCCTTCATTGCGCGTGGCCCAACAAGCACTTTATCAATGTATTATTTATATTTATCATAGAATATCATACAAGCCGAAGTCTGTTTTTATGACGGAAATAGAGAAGACGGTAGTACTAAGCCCGGGCGAGATGTTGTAGAACTCTACTTTCTACATACCACGATGCTAATGACATATTTGATTAATCTTTTCCCCCGTGTTGGCCCGGGCAAAATAGACCAACTGTAGTTCTGCCAGGCACGTCGTAAAAGTAGACCGATTGGATATACGTGTCACTACCATCGTGACTAGGAGGTGGTAGTCTCACCGGGTATTTAGTACCACCGCCTTACCTATTCCTGTCGGAATACCATCAATGCTTGTCACTATCGTGTTCTGGTTTAAAGGATAAGGTAGCTGGTAGACTTGTGCATGTGGCACTGCTAACTCGCCACACTGACAGCAACGCAACATTAATATCTTTAGTGTCTATAAGCGATGGTTTCTCTTTCCATCAAGAGAGCCATTTGCTAGTTTTGCTATCTTATGATAAAAAATCATTCGCCTTTTACAGACTGCCTGATAAGTGGGCAAATGACATTTTTGTAATTTGCATCGTAAAACATTCTACTACCAAAGTATTGTTCATAAATCTTTTTATTTTTTAACAATACTCGACAACTCTTCAAAATGGGCTTTGATTTTTTTCCAATGTTTGAAATAATATTGTGTAAAATACATATTGGAAATTCTGTCGCTGAAATTCGTTTTTGTTTTAATTAATAGGGACGCCCTAATTGGGTTAATTTATGTTTAATCAAAAATATTCATTTGACGAATTTACTAAAATTATGATGCGAAATTTTCAAAGAACTGAAAGAACAATAAGCTTTAAGAATTTCGTAAAGATTTTTAATTCAAAAGATATTAAAAATTTTGCTCTTTTATTAAGTAATTCTCTTTTATCAAAAAGTAATTATTTATTGAATGAGCAAGCGCAGTGAGCCTACTATTCAAATCTTCTGAAAAATCAATAGTTTCTATGTATGTACAATGTTTGTTTAACGATGTCTCGAGTATTTTTAATTAGAATGTCTTGAAATTTAGTATTTATTTTAAATTTAATAACATAACATTAACAGTTAAGTATATTACATCCTGAAGATGCTTTAAAAAGTGAAACCGGTCGAGTAATATAATACAAAATTGTGTAAAAGTGAAATTTATGTACAAGTGGAATAGTAAAAGTGTCTAATGACATTGGAATTTCACCAAGTGCCGACGATGGAAAGTATAGAATATATAGATAACATTGGCTATAAAAACCAAAGATATTAATGGTATTGCTATATTTGTGGCGGGGTATTAAATTCACATGCTCAAGTTTACCGGCTACCTTATCTTCCAAACTGAAACACGACAGTGACAAGTACTGACGCTGTTACGACAGCAAGAAGGCCCAGTTTAGTACCAACTTACTAGACTGATGACACAATGCAGAACTATAACGCCTAGTAGCGACGATTGTAGTGACTCCCCGCCCCCGTTCCCCCATGTTGGTCCGGGCTCCTTCGAAGAATAGACCAACTGCCGTTTTTACCAGGCAGGTCGTAAAAGGCGACCGATTGGTTATACGTGTCACTACCATCGTGACTACTAGGTTGTAGAGTTCTGCATTGTCTCGCCTAGGTATTTCATACCACTGCCTTACCTATTCCGGCCGTAATAGCATCAATGCTTGTCATTGCATCAATGCTTGTCATTATCGTGTTCCGGTTTGGAGGGTAAAGTAGCCGGTAGACTTGTACATGTAGCATTGCTATTCCGCCATACGGATAGCAAGGCCATTAATAACTTTGGTGTCTATAGGCGATAGTTTCTCCTTCCATCAGGAGACCTACCTGCTTGTGTGCTATATAAAAAAAACAGTGTTATAATATTAACGAATGATATAAAATTAGTCCGAGGGTAATTTTATAAACCTTAGCTTCATTATATTCGGCACACCAAAATGGCACAATATGGTTTATTTCTATATTTTCACGATATAATACATCTATAAGCATTTGACACAGACACGTGGGCAAGGAGCGGCTATGCGTTCCCCGCCTAACACCGTGTTTATTAGTACGAGTATTCTTGTAGTTTGTGCTTAAAATTATATGATCGCAGTTCAGGGTGAACCAGTTACTTAATAAATTTTTGTAACTTAAATTAACTAATTAAGCTTTTTTATATCATAAATAGCAAACAAGCAGATGGGAAAGAGTCAACCGTCGCCTATAGACACGGAAGGTGTTAATGATGCGTTGCTATCTTGTGGCGAGGTCTAATGCCACATGCATAAGTTTACCGGCTACCTTACCCTCTAAACCGGAACACGACAGAGATAAATACTGACGCTATTGCGGCAGGAATAGGTAAGGTGGTGGTACCAGAGCCAAGCGAGTCAATGCAGAACTCTACCAACTAGTAGCCACGATGGTAGTGTCTCGTATAGCCAATCGGTCGCCTTTTACGACCTGCCTGGTAGAACGTCAGTTGGCCTATTCTTCAAAGGAGTTCGAGACCAATACGAAAATTATAAGTATATATATTATATTGAAATAAAAATAAAGATAAATTAATTAAAAAGTAATGAGTGACGAACCCTACGCTAGTTCAGCTGATCGAAAGTAATCAATGAATGAATGTTATTTTTTATTATTTCAATATATTGTCAATGCTTTTTATTAAAAATATTGAGTTTCTGCAGTCCTCCACAATAAACATTTTAACTAAATCAAATTTCACCGTTCACGGCATTGTATTAAAAATGGGTCCAAAGTTTACCCTTAACATATTAATATATAGGTGTGTGTATAATATTGTGATGTAATTATGTACACTTATAGTGTTTCAAAAAACACTTTTTATTTTATTAATATCGCGAACCAGTTTCACTTTTTACGGCATTTTCAGGGCTGAGACTTTCTTCGTCTCATCGAAAGTCTCGTAGTTTTTAAAATTACAGCAAAAAGCGAAACTAATTTGCGACTTTTGTCGGATATACTTTGGTGAATGCGTTGCGGAATTGCACGACTTAATTCCGCCATCCCCGTTTTTCTATCGATCGTCGAGGCGCACAGATTCTAGGCATCGCCATATGGTGGACGTTCCACGTACTCGGACAAAGCGGTTTGACTCGACATTCTTCATCCGAACCGCAAAGGACTGGAACATGCTTCCTGAGTCTGTGTTCCCGGACGAGTACAATCTGGGGATCTTCAAGAGAGGAGTGAACAGGTATCTTCTAGGGAAGCGCGTTCTATCTTAGGCCTCATCTTAGCTTACCATCAGGCGAGATCGAGTTCAAGAGCTTACCTATCGAAAATAAAAAAAGACTTAAATTAAATAAATAGTGTGAAACAGTACAAGTGTATTTAAATAATTGCAAATGGAGTTTACCAAGTTCCGACGACAAAAAGTATAAAAAATATATTATAATGGTTATCAAATGAATGAAAGTGGTTTTGTGTTTTATTTTTATTAAGTTGAGTATCCTCACGCCCATATCCCCGAAGGGGTAAGCAGAGGTACAACAAGTGCACCCACGACTAGCCGAAGATACTTGGTCCCACAGACGTGATAGGTGGCAAGCCTATCGCCAACCGGGCACTTTCCAATCCCGGGCAACTTTGTGTTTCTCAGAAAACTGAAAAAACACTTTTTTTTAACGTGCCCGACCCGGGAATCGAACCCGGGACCTCATGTGGTCAACGCCAACGCTGGACCACTAGACCACAGAGGCGACTAATTGTTAAGTTGATGTATTTATAATGCACGCAAAATATCAGATTTCTGCATTCTTTTACAATGTAATCTTTAACTATACAAAATTATATACTCCCTCTTTCGTATGTCACAAAAAAGGTAAAAAGTTTTCGCTTCACGTATCAATATATATGTATCCGTTATCATAACAATACAGTTACAACCTCAATAAATATTAAATCAATAGCTAGTGAAATACGCTTTAACATGTTATGATGGTTATAATAATTATATTGAACAGACGAATTTACAATGAGTGCTATGCAATATTTTACACAAATATTATATTTAAAATATGTTGTTTCACGGTTTTCACGGCAATTTAAAAATGTGTTTTTTTTTTCAGTTATCTGACAAAAACAACGTTGCCCGTCATTGGAAAAAGTGCCCGGTTGGTGATAGGTAGCCAGCATGTATATTTTATATATAGGCTGGCCACCTAACATATTGTGGGGCTTAGTATCTTCGGCTACTCGTGGGTGCACTTGTTGTCCTGTAACGATGAGCCGATCGCCTTTGGGGTTTCTTTGCTTGCAGCGAGTGTCTCTCCTGTTACCGGTGCCCGGGTTAAGTTTTAATTTACTATACGAGGAATTTTTGATAATTAATGTTACAAAATCTTTAATCACTTCATTTATTGGGACTCAATGTCCGAACCAAATCACATAATCCATAATCGCATCTCCGATCAAATAGTGTCACAAGTCAAAAAAAAAAACGGTTCTCGAGTATAAGGGGTTTAAAGTTGCTATTGTCTATTTTTTTTTCGCTTTTTCGGCCAACGCCACTAACGCCACTAGCGCCGTTATAGTATCAAATCATAGAAAACAGTAGTAGATCACCATTTGAGATAAAACTATGGCATAATACGATACGAATGGTACAAAAAAGTGACTTTTACGATTTTTTGAATTGTTGCAATATTTGAGCGAAGGTGCGATTATTGTTTTCATGACAATTCTAAAAAAAATCTACGATTTACAATTCTAATTATATTTAAAAGCTGACAAGTGGCCAGCGTAATTCACTGTAGTACCATGGAAGTATTATAGTACATCTGCCTATCTCTATGAAGATACAGGCTTGAAGATACTTTTTTTATTAATTTAATGTATTTCTAATGCTTCACTACATAGTATAAAACAATGTGGCTTTCTTTGTCTGTCCCTATGTCCCTATGTATGCTTAAATGTTTAAAACTACGCAACGAATTTTGATGCGGTTTTTTTTTAATAGATAGACTGATTCTTGAAAAAGGTTTTGATATATAAACCTTTCCGATATTCTTACGGAAACAAAAGCTACGTGGGTGAAACCGCGGGCAGGTCGCTAGTATTATTTAAAAATACTAGGTTCCTGCAGTCCTCGACAATGTAAACTTTAACTGTGTCATTTTTAACACTCCACTGCTCGCGTAATTGTCCTAAAAAGGGGTACAAAGTTTATGTTTCACGAGGTAGGTATATAGATTTATAACTGATAATCTTTCTTTCAGGTGCACAATTAGGTACTGCGGTTCAATTAATGGCATCAGGTTTCATAGCAGACTATTGGGGCTGGCCAGCTATCTTCTATGTGAACGGAGTCCTAGGAGCGATATGGACGGTGTTCTACGTCTTCCTCGGCTCCGATTCTCCACAATCCTCCAAGATGATTGGAGAAGAAGAACGTCTCTATATACAGACATCCTTGGGCCATGTTGGTGGGCATAAGGTAGTTTGAAAATTATATTCGTTCTAAAAATCAGCTGGTAGGGATTCCAAGTATTGGATTTGTCGGAGTATAGGTACTTATCAGAGTACACAAGAAGGAAGGTTATATTTTTGGCATGTCCTATAGCGTACACGGCGGCACGCCACGGCTGGAGTGGTATCATTAGGTAAGTGTGACATGTCACGTCTATGGCCTAGTGATCACCGGGCTGGTGTTGTAAACACAAGGTCCTGGGTTCTAATCCTGACTCCGACAAATAAAAAAAATGTGTTTTTTCCGTTTTTCTATATTTTATTCTATGTTAAAACAAGCAAATGTGGTAGATATTCTAAATCCATAATAATTAATTTTTGATTAATGTACTTATTTAAACAATACAAAGAATTATAAAATTAGAGTTATAGGCCAGAGTTAATATGAATTATTCATAGCAAATGATGTATCTTCTTTATTAAATAACGACCTAACTGCACATTTTTTTTAACGTTCTTAAAATATACATTTAAAAATTCCAAACTAATTATATTGCTAAGAGTTTTTGAAATTACATTAGCAATATTTTTAAAGAGTGTGTAATTTTAATGATTCCATCATAATTCGTTAACCAATGACGTGATTGTGAAGTATTTGTATTTTTACTATTTAATTTAGACTATATAGAAAGTCATTAAAATATTTACAAATTGATAGAAAAACTAATGTTTAAATTGTCACCTTTTAATTTTTTTAAAAAAGTTTTATTTATATTTTTTTCTGTTTCCTTTATAATGGCCTTATATTAAAATATTTTTAACTTCTCGCTACGTTAGTAGTTTAAAGAAGTCACTGACTCTGTCCCGATTTCCTAAAATCGAGTTTTTACCGGATCTCTATGTTTTGAAGTCCTCGGAACCTTTTCCCATTATTTTCATGATGACGTCAGTACGTCCGTATATATGTACGTATGTATGTGTGCATGTATATATTGATGGATGGATGTATGTATATATGTGTGTTTGTATGTATATAAGTAAACATCACATAACTTTTTAAACGACTTGACTGATCGAAACGTGGTAGATGGCATTCGATTGGATTCGCTTAGACTTCCTAAAAATCACAACTGATTCGGCCGATATTTTTTAAAAAAATTGAAAAACCCAAAAAAAAATCAGAAAAACAATATCTTTTTTTAATTACTTCCAGAGTAACACATTTATTGATTGCAAAATCTAATGAGCTCTTTTCTTAACCTGTGTCCAATGCTGCAAATAGCATCAAAATTTGTTTATCCGTACGATAATTATTGTTGACGAATAGCTTTGAGATTTTTCAACCGATTATTTTTTACCTTCTGCAGTATTTTAGTACTTAAAAAACTACGCTCAATACTATTCATAACATCAAAATCGAATCAGGTTTTCAAAAGTTTCAACTATTAAAATATTTAAATTAAACACAACAAACAAATAAACTTACTTCATATTTTTAAAAGATCGGTTTCAAAAATATGTGAAAAACCGAGCAAAGCTCGGTCAACCAGATATTTATTTTTAAAAAAAGCTATGTACTTTTCAAAAATTAAACTATGCAATGCAATTTTTGCAGTTATTACAAACTTGAGATTTTTAAACTTTTGAGCTTAAACATCTATACTTAGGTATAGTTTTTGCGTCTTTAAGCTTTAAATACCTCAAGTTAGGAGAAGATTCGGGGATTGCATGTAAAGTCAACCGGTTAACAGTTTTTTTTTTTTTTAATTTAGAACTCACGAAGTTTTAAACGATTAGGGGATTTCTCAATAAATTTTAAAAACGACGGTTTGCACGCCTCGACATAAAGCGTGAGCTAATTTCAGCTGATTCTATAACAAAACAACTGGTGTCTTGCCGGTTATGTAAATATGCAGCGAATGACATAAACTCCTGCCCGAAAATAGCTTATAGATAGGTCGATGACATGAACAAATACATACAATAATGAAATAATTCTGTTTATAAAAATAACAAAAGTAATTTTAAAAAATTTAAACCGTCTTCAGATATCAACTACCACTCATATCTCAAAAACTACTAAACCGATTCCAATAGAATTAAGACTGTTTCCTCAGATGAAATACACCTGATTGAAACCAAAAAGATTTATCTCGATATTGCTTTCAATTGCCGAGAAATTCGTGGACAAACATAAATATACTTAAGAAATGTAGTATACGTGTTTGGGCGCCTAAATAGATTACTATACTCAACTTTTATCCAATTCCAACAATGTTACATACATACATGTCAAACTGATATCCTCCTGTTTTTCACCGGTTTTCGGGTTTTATTGGGCTCTTTTGAAGAACAGGTCATTTCACGTTCTGCCAGGCTGTTCGTAAGAGGCAAACAATTAGCTAAGCGAGTCACCACTATCGTGGCTACAAGGTGGTAGCTTTCTGCATTATCTCGCCCGGGTCTGGTACCACCGCCTCACCTATTTCTACTGCAATAGCATCAATGCTTGACATTGTCGTATTCCAGTTTGGAGGGTAAGGTAGCTGTTCTTCTTTGTTAATGGTAACATCTTTGGTTAGACACCAATGAAAAAGGCGACGGTTTCTGTTTCCACCAGGTCAGCCATCAGCTTGCTTGCTATCTGAAGATATAATAGTTTAGATTGTATACTAACTTAAAATATTACACAATTTGTGGGCACATCTAGTTGCAACAAATGTCTATCGGCACAGAATCAGGTCACAAACAGATACGTGATTCAATTTAACAGACCGAGTGGTGAAAGTGATTAATTTATAGCAAATTGTATTAATTTTGCCATAACATGACTAAGATAATAATATGTATATCGAAGGTCGCTATCTATTGAATTTAGTTCAATCATTAAATACGTACAGCTAGTTAACTCACCATTGCAAGCGTAATATATTAAAAAAAGTATCTTCACGCCCATATCACCGTAGAGGTAGGCAGAAGTACAACAAGTGTACCCACGACTAGCCGAAGATACTTGGTCCCATAAATGTGATAGGTGGCAAGTCTATCGCCAACCGGGCACTTTCCAATCCCAGGCAACTTTGTGTTTCTCAGAAAACTGAAAAAACACTTTTCTTTTATGTGCCCGACACGAGAATCGAACCCGGGACCTCATGTGGTAATAACATATTGTTATAGTAATGGACCTCAATATACATATAAATATATATATGTCACGTCGAATTCCTTATGGGATAGGCAGAGAGAATTGAGTGCCATATATCACGGTCCAGACACACGTGTCTTAATTTTTCAACATTTATAACTCTCTTCATGTAAACACGCCGGTTTCAGAGACTCTTGACACCACCTTTCATCTACCGTTCTTTATGATGTGCATATTATCTTAATTAATTTAATCTTACATAATCTAAAAGAGTACTATTTTTGTGTCAAAATGAATAAATAAATAAAACCAAATATTATTCTATGTAGTTCAATAATTTTTATAGGTACTATTTATTTACAAATTACTCTATATTTACATTAATTAAATATAAAGTAATTTGTAAATTACTCTATGTTTAATTAAAAGTTTAAAATAAACTAGACCAACGTGGACTGCTTCGTTGGTCGAGTGCTTAGCAAATTTAACTACGAACCGATGGGGCTCGGCTTCGATTCCCGACAGGGACAAACAATTATTGATGAGCATAGATGTTTGGGTATGGCTGTGTATTATCTATGTAACAGTATTTATATATGTACTAGCTGTTGCCTGCGACTTTGTCCGCGCGGACTTCGTTTACTCAGCACAGCTCCTCCCCCATAGGTGATAGCGTGATAATATGTAGCCTATATGTTGATCCGACCTGTTAGTAATATTCATGCAAAATTTGAAGTAAATCCATGCAGTAATTTTGAATTTACCCCGAATATACATACAGACAAACAGACGAACACACAAAATATAAAAAAAAATTTTTGGCTTCGATATCGATTGTAGATCACGCCCCAAGTATTCTTTTAAAAAAATATTCAATGCACAGTTTTGACTTTCCTACGATTTTATTATATGTATAGATTTCTATGTATTATATATTATGTATAGATTTCTATATATTATATGTATCGTTGACTAACACCCATAAAACGAGCAAATAATCGCTTACTTTGGGGTTAGATCGATTTGTGTAAAAATTGACCAGAGATATTTATTTATTTATATTCTTTTCATAACGAGTAATTTTTTTAAAGTTACTACCGAAATTAAACGCGATCTTAAACTGAAAAATCCGGCGAAAGAAACTCAGCAGGGCTGTCTTGTTTTTCTTATCATTCTCATCATTCATATCACTTGGCCACCGGTAGTAGTCCGGTAGTAGTTTTATTGAATAAGGAACTTCTGATTACGGATTTCTGATTTACAAAATCTCATTTGTTTTTCAATCAAAATGTTTATATTTATAAATATATTAAATTAAATAATGAGAAGTTATTTGTTTAATATTTTAACTTATCATTAAAAAAATCATTAGTTTATTATAGTATGATTTTTCTAATAGAATAAGAAGTACCTTTTTGCAAAATTTATTAAAAATGTTGATTATACTTCGCATTTTTTATTACATACATCATACATATCTTCACGCCAGATCCCTTACGGGGTAGGCAGAGAGAACCGAGTGCCATACATCACGATCCTTGCAGGCTTGTCTCGCTTCTTCCACATTCATTACTCTCTTCATACACACACGCCGGTTGCGAAGACTCTTGACACCACCTTCGGACAGTACTCGATCAATCTGATCGTGGTATGTCAGTCTTGGTCTTCCCCGGTACCTACATCCTTCCACATTCGCGTTGTATATCTGTTTTGTTAACCTTTCATCTACCATTCTTTCTACATGTCCGAACCAACGGAGCATGCCCTTTCTCATCTTTACACCGACACTTTCTTTCAAACCTAACCTCTCTCTCACTTCGACATTACGAACCCGGTCCGCGAGTGTCACACCACATATTTTTCTTAGCGACCTCATCTCGACCGCGTTGATTCTACTTTCATGCCCTTTCTGACATACCCAACTCTCACTTCCATACAATAGCGTTGGGATAAGCACATGATTATGCAGGGCTAGACGGGCACCCTGACTTAAAATTGTGCTATTAAGTAATCTCCCTAACGCTCCATTCACTCTGTTCCCTGCACACACTCTTCTTTCAACATCAGCGGTGTACCTTCCATCCCTGCTAAAAGCACATCCAAGATATACAAACTCATCCACTTGTTCCAGCACTACATAATTTTTTATTAATTATGTAATAAGAGAATCCTTCAACTAACATTTTATCTCATCAGCAAAAAATCATTTACCTATGCTATAGTAAGTTTTATCAAGTAGGAGATCTGGAAAAACTTAAAAAACAACAAGGAAAAATATTGACACGTGGGATTTGAACCTGTGACCATTTCCCTAAATTCCGGCTTAGGGGGACGGTCGCAGGTTCAATCCCTACGTGTCGATATTTTTCTTTGTTGTTTTTAAGGTTTTTCTAGTTTTCCCAAGCACGGGGTGAGTGTTATAACACAAAATGAAGTAGGAGATTAAATAGTTTTTCTACGAAATAAATTAAAAAAGTCGATAGACTACAGATCTTCTTCACAAAAACCTTTCAAATAACACTAAATATAATAATATGATATTTGGCTTAGCTAACAGATTTTTATTTTTCAAGGAAGTTGGTTTGAAGATGTGGTCGAGATTTTTTTACTTTTTAATTATGAATTAGGTTTATATTGTGTAAAAAATATGTAATTGGATGTAAACAGGTCCAGACTGCTTTAATAACTTTGGCGGTAATTACCAAAAAACCTGACCATTGTGGTCATTTACATTAATATATTTACTGCGCAAATACAAAGAGGTACCCACAACAAAAAATATTAAAAAGTAATTGTAGTGTTGTAACGCTTAAATACCTACATGTGACTTATATATATATATATATATATAGATATATATATATATATATATATATATATATATATATATATATATATATATATATAGATATATATATATATATATATATATATATATATATATATATATATATATATATATATATAGATATATATATATATATATATATATATATATATATATATATATTATTTTATTTACTTTATTTTAGGGAAATTAACAGCTAATGTAAAACAATCATGAACTTAAGTCTAGATAATATAAGCTAATAAAAATTTCCACTTTTAAAAAATAAAATGAACTAAGTAGTAAACGAGTTATTTCTTCAAGTTATGATAAATTATTGCTTAGTAAACAATTATTGTGTATACAATCACATTAATTAAAGAATTCAGTACTCAACAACCTCCTCAAATTGTTAGGTTTAGTTTCAAACAAATCGAACCCATGCTTTAAAACTAATTTATTAAAATTGTCACAAGATCTCCAAAGATAGGAGTTTTGGTTATACACTGATCCAGTCAGTTCCAAATTGAAAGTTTTGGTATAGCGTTTTGACTTAGATGGTATATAAAAATCAAGCCTACTAAGTAAGTATGAAGAATCAACTTGATTATCGGCTATTTTGAGCAAGTAAATTACATCTGATATTTCACGACGAGCTGATAATGGCAAGAAATGATGTTTTTTACACGATTTATGGTAGTCTTTTATATTAATTTTAAATTTAAAATTCAAATATTTTAAGAACTTCTTTTGTATTTTTTCAATTTCAGTTATATATTTTTTGAATATTGGATTCCATACTTGTGATACGTATTCAAGTTTACTTCTTACGTAAGCACTATAAAGTATTTTTATGGTTTTAGCATTAGTAAAATCTTTTGAGCATCTCATAATAAACCCAAGTGATTTTTAAGCTGCAGAAACTATATTATTAATATGTAAATTATAAGATAACTTTGTATCTAGTGTTATCCCCAAATCTTTGATACTAAACACTCTCTGAAGATCTTCATGTTTTAATGTATAGTTAGCCCGAATTTCATTAACATTACGGCTGAATATTATAACAAAACATTTTGATGGATTAAGTTGAAGTTTATTAGTTAAACAGTATTCATTCAATCTTGATAAATCTTCTTGTAAAAGAAGTGTATCATTAACGGTATGGATAGATTTAAAAATTTTCATATCATCTGCAATCATTAAAAAATTTGAATGTTGGAAACAAGAATCGATGTCATATATAAAAAGTCATATATAAATAATAACGGTCCAAGTAGAGATCCTTGAGTAACTCCACTAGGAACTAGTACCCAACTGGAAATATAGTTGTTAATAACTACTGCTTGGGATCTATTTAGAATATACGATGTTAGCCACCTATACAAATTATCACAAATACCTATTTTAGATAGTTTGTTAAGTAATAAGCAATGATCTATTCTATCAAAAGCTTTACTATAATCAGTGTAGACTACATCAGTTTGAAAACCCGCGTTCATACTTTTTACCAAAAGTCCTGAAAAGTCAACAGATTTAATATAGTTGACCTGTTCTTTATGAAACCATGCTGAAAAGGACTAAATACGTTTTTAAGAGCTGTGCATAGCTGATCACGAACAATACTTTCAAAAATTTTTGCAATGACACAGAGTTTAGAAATGGGGCGATAATTTTCAACTTCTGATTTTGGCCCTTTTTTGTGTATCGGAGAAATAAACGCAGATTTCCATATTTTAGGAACAATTCCGTTTGTTATTGAATTTTGAAATAACAATGTCAATGGGTAGGAGATTACGTCAACACATTTAATAAGAAAAATTGGAGGAATTAGGTCTGGACCTGCGGATTTATTAATGTCAAGTTTTAGGATTTTATTTTTTACAATATTTTGGGTTATTTCTATTGATGAAATATGATTATCATGTAAAATAGTATCTAGTTTATCAAAATTTGATGGCGATAGGTTATTTGATTCAGGTTGTAAGAAATTAGAATAAAAATATTCAGAGAAGAGGTTACATATGTCACCACCCGAAGATGCCTCAAATCCCCCTAATGACATGACAGCTGGCATAGAATTAGTTTTACATTTATTATTTACATAACCCCAAAAATTTCGTGGATTAGTGTTAATTGATTTTTCTAGCTTAGTTATGTAATCAACGTAACATTGCTTTTCTAAATTATTTATGCGCTTTTTTAATACTTCAAGATCAAGTTTATCCGCGTGATTTCCATACATTTTGAATTTACGATGAAGCTTTAATTTTTCTTTGACAGCTTTAATTAAAGGAAGCGAGTACCACGGTGGATAAGACTGATTTTTAACCTGCTTTCTTGGAACATGTTTATCCCTTAGTTCATACATTTTTTCATAGAATAATTTGACACTAATTTCAACATTGCTACCAACCGAATTGAGTTCCTTGAGCCAATCTATTTTCTTTATATCTTCGATAATACAATCGTAGCTAGCACTATTGTAATAATATTTTATTCGTAAAGCACGAGTTAAATAACTGACCTGGACAAAATTGAGTGAAATATTTACCGCATTATGATGAGGATCTAATGGAACAAGAGGATTAAGACAATCAACAACCGATACAGTCGCATTACATAAAACTAAATCCAATAGTCTGCCAAAATGATTAAGAATGCTATTATATTGCTTCAAGTCTAATGTATACATGTAATTTAATAGTTCGACTTCATCCGAGGTATGAAGATATTCTGGAGATAAATGTTCATCAAATGGTAAACGCTCCCACCTAATACCACACAAATTAAAATCACCCAATATTAAAAATGTATCATTGGGATACGTAAGCATTAACTCATTAAAATTATCAAAAAAATTCATAAGCTGTTCAGTAAAGGAGAATCCGCCCTTTTGCTTGCATAAATAAACTATTCCCAGATGTAAAATAGACGTTTTGTTTGTCACGGTATTTTTTTAAGGATATTGACACCCACATATCCTCAGCAGTAGAGTTAAAATTATGTTGTGCCGTTACATGTAAGTCCCTACGAACTGCCAAAAGAACACCTCCTCCAAGAGATTGTTTTGTCATATCATAACAACGATCGCGACGCCACACCAAATAACGGTTATCAAAACATTCGCTATCCATTATGCCCTCAGTTAACCAAGTTTTAGTCAGTGCAATAACATCGAACGAATTATTACATACACTGCGGTAAAATTCATTTGTTTTAGTTCGTAATCCACGAACATTTTGATAATATATACTTAAATTTGATACCGCCATATTAAGAAAAACATTGCAATGACATCATATAATACAAAACACGATACATTAAATAACAAAGTATAGAAAAAGTATAATAGGATTTGAGATAGCCATATTAATATTACTAAGCAATGTATACAATATACTAATTCTATATTTATAATGTATTTAATCACTTGTATACTAAAACTAATCTAATAAAATTACGCGGTAGGAGTGGGAAATTTTCATGTAGCTTATATGACAAAGAAATACTAAAAACTACTACATAAAACAAATAAATAAAATTGTATCCATTTATCACTTTTTAGGGTTCCGAAGTAAACTAGGAACCCTTATAGTGTCGCTATGTCCGTCCGTCCGTCCGCGCAATAGCTCAAAGTTCCTACCCACTAGAAAGCTGTAATTTGGTACGAATATCCATATTAGTCACATCATCAAAGTGGTACCAATAAACAATTGAAAAATATTTTTTTCAGAGTACCTCCCCTACCTACAAGTAAAGTGGGGATATACTTTTTTCTCTCGCGTACCCCATAGTGTTGGGTATCATTGGAAGATCGTAAATCGTAGGTTTGCGAAGACAATTTTTTGATTAGGGAATCCGTTTGTGAAATATGAAGCTTTAAAGTGCTATTTTTTGTTAGAAGCAAATGCGCCCTTCCCCTCCCCCCCCCCTTCCTCTGCCAGCTAAACGGTTGGTTTTAGGGTGGGAAAAAATTCATGGTAGTAGTAAATATGATAATTTTAAAAGGAAAACTATCACGGTTAAGTAGGTTTTACAAGTTTACGAGTAACGAAAAAGTATAAGACCAACTTATAAAATGTCTAACAAATCGTCTTCTATATTATTAACTCGGTCAAGGGGTACGGTAGACTCGATTGAAAACCTTACGTAAATAATAAAACATAAAAAAATAATGATTCCGATTCGACAACATTTATCCGCAAAATTCTGACTGTCGAGTATTTTGTTAAATTATTGGTGAAATGGCAGCCAAAATGCAGATATTTTTAACAGCTCAATCAATGTCATCTTCTTCTTTGTTGTGCGAATGGCAATTATCAGTGAACTCTGCCAGTTTCGAGCTTAGGGGGTGACACGTATTACCCATTCCTTGAAAATGGAATTAGGGAAGCTTCATTTTAGAAAATACACAACACAAGAAAATAACACTTCTGATAAAACGGAAAGGGATAACCTGCCTATAGACAACAAAGATATTAATTGTGCGTTGCTAAGTGGCGGCATTTGAGTGCCATATCGTGAAGACACTTTTTTATCCATAAAATCGAAGATTTTTATGTCCAAATAACAGCGTTTTATTAATTTGTAGATGAATTTTAAAATTGCTGTCTGTGTGTTTGTTTGATTGCTCCAGCTTATCTCCAAGATGTCTATGTTGATTTTGACGGAATTATCACTGACAAACTAAAAAATGTTTGGACCTTCGGGCCCAAAAAATTGAAACCTAGATATAGGGCATACGGATGAAGTCGCGGATACAACTAGATATAATTAAATGACTATTAATCTTTTTTTACAGAAATTAAAGACTCCTTGGAAGGCAATCTGGACATCCCTTCCATTCATCTCTCTCATAGTGGTACACTGTGGACAGAACTGGGGATTTTGGACGTTGATGACTGAGATGCCATCGTACATGAGCAAAGTTCTTGGAGTTGACATCAAAGCGGTAAGAAAATATAGGATTAACTTCACGAGTTTTTTTTTGTAGAGTAGCAAATTAGCAGATGGTTCTCCTGACAGAAACAGATAACCATCGTCTGTAGACACAATAGATGATAATGGTGTGTTGTTTTCCGAGTGGTGTTGGAAAAAACATGTTTATTGTACCCCCTTAATATTTTCATTTTTTTAAATTTTTAGTATTTGTTGTTACAGCGGCAACGGAAATACATAATTTGTGAGTTTCAGTTTTCTAGCTGTCACGGTTTATGAGATACAGCCTGGTGACGGACAGACCGACGGACCACCACCACACAACCCATAGACCCCTAATAACAGGCGAATGGCTTCTGTTAACACATCTGACTAATAGTTCCGATGTAAATGTCCATGCACCAATACCCAATCAGTGTCGACCAATCAGATCCTCTGTACATCACTATCTTTCACTGTGGCCTTGAGTAAGCCAATCACGATGTTGCAGCTCAGCTCAGCTAGTTGCCAGAATGCATTCAATACGGAAAATCGAACATTAGGCGTCTATGGGCTGTGTGGTCGATGCGACGGACAGACGGGAGCGGAGGCTTAGTAATAGGGTTCCGTTTTAACTTTTGAGTACTGAACCCTAAAAACTATTAATCCTTATCTTTTAATAATTATTTTAAAAGATAAGGATAATTTTGCCAAAAATAGACATTAAGTCAAATCTGGAAGTGTTCCCTCACACCGTGGAAAACGTCATATTTTTTACCTTTTCATGGAAACCACAGAGTATAATATAATGTATATGGATAACCACGGCAGATACACATATCTCATTCAAGGCATAACAGTCCAAATCGTTTTCGCGACAAATTTAAAGTTTGTAAAAAAAAATCCAAACGACTATCCGTAATTAAAACAATGACTATCCATTAGTCGAAGATTTTTAATTCCAAAAATAAATCGATGAACCTATTTTTTTGTATATTGTTGGTAAATATATACATACGAAAAAAAACATCATATGCTCTAGTACTAAACTGTTTATTTACATATAGTTTTCCACTCAAGATTTTTTGCGTAGCGTAACTTTTTGCGCTACAGATTTAAAGTTATTTCTCCGTCACTTTTACAGCTACATAAAAATATTAGTAATATAAAATATACGGAATGTTATGAACTCCATAAAACGTTATATATTTAATGTTAGACCCGCAATAGTCCGCGCGGGGTAATTTTTTCCCGCCGGTGTTCCTAATATATTTCAGCGCGGGACAAAATTTACCCGCCAGTGTTCCCTCCGGTGCCAATGTTCTATTTTTAAAAATAAATATTTTTTTTGTTAAGTATTACATAGTTTTTCAAATTTAGTCAACTAGCCTATTCTATAAACATTAATTTTGCATATTTCAAAAACTTTTTTAATCTAATGAAAACAAGAATGTAATATTAAAACTAAAAAAAATACCATCAAGCATTAAAAAAATTATATATCATAAAAAAACTATATCTAGAGAAAAGAATCCATTATTTAATCTTATATTTTTAATAGACTAGTATTTTAGGAGGATATATTTCAATTGACTATCTATTGCCTAACACTGTATTGTTCAGTTATAAATTTAAAAAAAAATTAACTATTTTTTTGTAATGTCAGCATAAAATTGACATTTCTAATACCAAATACGCATGTGCAGTATTTTTGTTTTTTCATCTTCTTGTAGTCATAAGCGGCTTTTGCACGTATTAACGCCTTTCAAGACAATTTCTTACTTTGTCAGTGTAGCTTGCATTTACACATTAAAATACAGCGTTATTCTCCTTACCGATGGTTTAAAATCACTTCAAATGTATATTTAAATCTTGTCATTTCATTCGGTGCGATAAACAGTACAACATGGTTTATTTCTATTTTTTCACAATATAATATAACCTTCTAATATATGACATTTTTGACAGTAATAGGAGCATTTGATCAATGCGCGGAGATATGTTTCCTTCTCAATGGCGTGTCTATTAGTATTCATGTGGTCTGTGGGCTTTTGCATATGTCTTTCTTTTTTTTTGTACGATCGAATGAGCATTTCGAATCGTGCTCTTTAAGATATTTCAAACTGTTTATATTATAACACAAGTAAAATGGATCTTCTGTTTGGAAAACATAACCGGTTTGAACTTCAAAACTATTCCAGCAGAAAATTATGTGCATATTAAACTGAGTAACTCGTCCGAGTGCTGTTTCGGTTTTTATTGTTATCAGAAAATCCTCGTTTTGTTTCTTTTTCTTGAATATTTCCTATGACGCTGTACAGTTTCGATTTTATTACGTCCCGCCAATCTAGTGGTTAAAGAAACTAATTAATATTCAATGAGGCTTGGCTTTGACTCACGACAGGGACAAACATTTGATTGATGATCATAGATGTTTGTGTTTCTGGGTTTGGGTGTTTATTATGTATGTAACAGTATTTATACATGTGTTTCTATATACAAGTATCGTTGACTAACACCCATAACACAAGCAAATAATTTGCTTACTTTGGGTTGCATCAATTTGTGTAATTTGAATATGTAAAAATTATTATTATTACGTGCATAAAGTCGCCTCTCTGATCTAGTGGTCCGGTGTCGAAATTGACCAAATGAGGTCCCGGGTTCGACTTCCAGGTCAGGCAATTGAAAAATGTGTTTTTCAGTTTTTTGATAAAACAAAGATGCCCAGGATTTGGAAAAAGTGCCCGATTAGTGATAGACTTGGCACTAATCACATTGTGGCACCAATGTCCAATTTCACTAACATAGTGCTAGGACTACTAGGACTAGGACAATCGTAAATAGTATGCTGTCACATTCTTTTCATTTAAGACCATAAGTGACATATTATTAATTTAGGATTGTCTTAAGCTAAGACAATCTTAGTGCAATTGGCCATAAATATTTTCAGATAATCGTGGGTGTACTTGTATCTCTGTCAACCTCTTCGGGGATACGGGCGTGAAGATACTTTTTACGCACATAAATTATTTTTGTTATACTAGGTGAAGCCCTATTTGCGGAATAAATTCAATCGAGACGTAGCGAAACTCTACCAAATTGTAGTCACGAGGGTAGTGATATGTTTATATTTTTACAATATTTTGACCATTACTGGTGGAATGCAGATGGTCTGTTTTCAAATAGGGTCCAAATCAACACAGGTCCCACAAAACAGATCATCCATATCCATACTTATATCATAAATGCGAAAGTAACTCTGTCTGTCTCTTCTGCACGCCTAAACCAACAAACTAATTTGGAGGAAATTTGGTTTTAGACCAAACAAAGAAAGGATAGTTTTCATCGCGAAAATCCGATGTAAACGGGACTATGCGGGTAAAACCCCGGACTATATATCTTTTAAACCACGGTAATAAGGAGTAACTTAGGCTATTTTTATTTTAGAAATTATTGACGCTGACGAAGTCGCGGGGACAGCTAGTTGATAATAAATCAACCGCACTACGCCGCATTTTCATAGTCACAGTTGCTAATAAGAATAACATAAGACAAACTAAAAGTTAAAACCCACATTTCATAACTTCACAAAATTGTTTTATGAAATTAATTTAATCATCCCACCAAAACTTTTGACTTTATAAGCGAAGTATTAACTTGTAAGACAAACTTCTATTATCATATCTCATCACTAAGACGCTTTGAACTTTGAGTTTGTTAAGTACTGCAGAATTGGAAAGGTTCCAAATTTGGAAATAATCCAATCATCCAAAATTTAAAACTCTTATTAAATCTTTAGTCTGTTTATAGAGATATTGTTGGAATTTTTGTAAGCAGATGAATTTTCTGTTTTTATTTTTTTTAAATATTTGCACACCATATAATGGTAGAATATGTTGGTAACTTAATTTATTTTTAACAACTTGCAACACCCATATTCTTGCAAATAAATATTTTCTTTCTTTCTTTCTTTCTTTCTTTCTGTTGGAAAGAAATGACTGTCACCTATAGACAACAAAAATGTTAATCTTGCATTGCTATCGTTGGAAGAAAAGTAAAGCCAAATGCTTAAGTTTACCAACTCTAAGTAGTTGGTAAACTCTCTAAATCAAAACATGATAGTGATGACCACAAATAATTAAAATAATGGTGCATATGCAGATGATATTTTGAAAAAACTCACCTAGTAGTCAGGACAGTAATGACATGTTTGGCTATTCGTACGCTACTTACAAACTTCCTGCCAGAGTGACAGTTTTTTTATATCATGATATAAGAAACAAGCAGATGGGTCTACTGATGGAACCAACTATCACCTATAGACACCAAAGATGTAAATGGTGCGTTACTATTCCGGCTTTCGTTTACCGGCTACTTTACCCTCCAAAAGTCCAAACTGGAACATCATCACAGTGACAAGCACTGACGCTACTACGGCAGGAATAGAGAAATTAGATTTTGTACTTATTCGGTAAATTAATTCGGGAGTTATATTAAAAAAATACTATAAAAAAAAAATAATTAAATATAAGAAAAATTAAAAATCTCCAAGACGAATTTGTTCAAATTTTCAGGAAGCCTAAGTTAAGCAGAATCCAATCGAATGCCATCAAACGCGTTTCGATTGGTCAAGCTGTTCAAAAGTTATGAGATGTTTACATACACACACAAGTACACGCACACATACATACACACACATTCACACGTACACACACACACACACACACACACACACACACACACACACACAAACGTACTGACGTCATCGTGAAAATAGAAAAGCTTCCTAGGACCTCAAAACATGGAGATCTGGATAAACTCGATTTTCGAAAATCGGGGCAAAATCAGTAATTTCCTTATCTACATACGTAGCGAGAAGTTAAAAAACATGTATGTGTAACGCACGTAAAAATTTACACTTCTTTGGTGTAATAGGATAAAAATCTTTCGAAAAAGAAATGTAGTATTGTTGACTAACACCCATAACAGAAGCAAATAATTTGCTTACTTTGGGGTTAGATCAGTAAATGTAATTTGTCCCGTGAATATTTATTTATTTATCTATATACATTTTGGTATCTCCTGGGTAAAGAAAGTCTTGTTTTTACTTCCAGAATGGTGTCATGTCAGCCCTGCCGTATTTAGCGATGTACTTAATGAGCTTTCCGCTCGGTTTCATGTCAGACTATATCCTCAGGAAGAGGTGGCTAAGTATTACAGCATCGAGGAAGTTATCCAATTCCATCGGTGAGAATTGCTTTTAACCAACTTTCCAAAAAGGTGGAGATTTTCGGTTCGGTTATATTTATTACTAGCTGAAGCGTGCAGCCCGCTGCATTTTGAGTTTTTGGTAAATCCCGCGGGATCACCTAATACATAGGTAGATAAAAACCTGGAATAGCTTATGTGCTATTCCAGGTCATTATCTACCTGTGTGCCGAATTTCATTCAAATCCGTTCTGTAGTTTTTGCGTGATTGAGTAATAAACATCCATCCAAACATCCAAACTTTCGCATTTATAATATTAATTAATAAATTAATTAATATAGATAATATAGATGTTCATTCACCACAAGACTCGCTGTGGTGTTCTACGTCTGATCGTCGCAACTGAAATTATTGTAGATATGAAATTATTGTAGAAAATTATGAATTCGAAGGGAGCAAGGTAAATCTAGATCGTACACATAGACCATGGACATGCACTCGGTACTCTCCGCCTACCCCGTACGGGATTTTTATATTGTATTAATTTGTGCCCACGTTAGTTAGAAATAACATTCGTCCTTAGACTTTAAATATGTTAACGATCCATCATCCATCGTCGTGGGAAATGCAAAATTTGCGTTTTCTAATTTTTTTTTCATTTTCGCGTCATCCAGTGTAAGCGTCAATTGCTCCATTTCGTCGCGCCCGCGGAAGTCTCGAACCAGCCGTTTATTTTGAGCGGTTTGTGGCGCATTGCTTATTTTGTATACTTTCTTAAGTTTTACTATTTTTTTAGAAAAAAACTCTGTAGAAATGTAGAATAAATCAAATTATACATTTCAAAGTCAAAGCAAAAAAGTCGTCACAAAAAATAAAAAATCCCACAAATTTTTTTAACGACTTTTATTTCAAAACTGTGGTCCAAATCAATGGTTTCGCCCAAATTTACTAAAAAGTAGACCGTTCCACATGCTGTATAGTAAACGAAACTGATGTCATCAATAAATATTATCATAAGCTATTTCTTAGTGTTTAAATTCGATTTGTTTTTTCGGGGTTGATTTTTTTTTGAAATAGTCATAGATCTTACTATTTCTTCTCTTACACCTTGGTATAATCCACTGCGTGTGGTGTGAGAAACAATTTAAGTCACTATGCTACTCATTTTTTAAATTCTTCATAATATTTTAAAACTTTTTTTAAATCTAAATAACAACTTCATAATATTTTAACAGAAATTAATGTAAAAAAATAATCAATTGATACTAAAACAGCTTTGCATATAAATGTATCCAATATTTAGATACAGATAAATACGAAGAAAAGCCTGTTTTTGTAAATTGAGTTGGCAGATGTGCAAAGAGGCCACCTCATGGGAAGCGTTTACCATTACTCATAGACATCTGCAACATGAGAAGAGACAGATATGTTGCTGACTTACCTCATCATCATCATTTTTATTTCTGGTTTTAGTTTTTTGGCATGTCTATAAACTTTTTAAACATTACATTGGAACATAGACTGATAATGCCAGAAACATTTATATATACTATAATGTTCTCTACAACATTATTATGCTCTATTATATTTACACATCTTGCAGGGCTTTATTGTTTTCATTGTAGAGATTGGTAATTTATAAGTAACGCCTCTAGTTTTGCGTTGCCTATATCTCTAGAAAAAAGGTCTATAAAGTCAACTTTGTTATATTAAAAAATTAATAATCGCTGCTCGGATTTGTTTAATTAAAGCTTAACGGAGGTCTAAATGTTGATTTTGTATACTCTTGTAGTATGAAAAACGGATATCCCATAACTTGTTAACTATGCTTATTATGGTTCTTTACCTTGAAAGGAAAAACTGGAGCTCTTGTAGGATCATTATGTTGTGCGCCCGTCCGTCTATCTATTAAGACCCCATTCTCAAGAGTGTGTGGATGTATTCAGCTGAAATTTGTATCAAATACTCAAGTCTGCTGTCTCTTGAAGCTGTTAAAAAATTAGATTTCTAAGCCAACGCAACCAAAAGATACAGCCGTGTATGCCGTAAATTTTCGAAACTCGCAACGGAATCAAAAACTACAGGGTACTTCCCGTGAACTCAGAATCTTGAAATTTGGTACAAAGCAACTTCTTATAGCACAAATAAAGTGAAATTGCAAAAACAGTAAATTTTTAGTTACATCATATAGTAAAAATATTTTGAATAATTTTAAAGTCACGTCCCCTTTCCTTAAATTGAAATACACATCAAATACTCAGGTCTATAATACTTTTAATCTGTAATAAAATCAAAGTTTGTACGGAATCCTCGGTGCGCTAGTCCGAATCGCACTTGGTCGGTTTTTATATATAATAATATTGATGTCCAAAAATTTCAGGTCACTTTGGACCTGCTTTAGCTCTAATCGGCTTATGCTATGTTCCTGCTGGCAACGTCACCTTAGCAGTAGCTCTTCTTACGGTGGTTATGGCTTTGAACGCTGGACATTACACGGGATATTTGGTAAGTATATGATTAGACTGGACTGGATTGTACAATTATCTTTTTTATTCATGCCGACATAGTGGTAAGATACGGGATAAAACTATTTCGAGTACCTCTACAAGTAAATTGGGGATGTCTTTTTTCTCGTTCATATCATATTTTAGACCTCATTATTGTGATGGCCGAGTTCAATGACGATAATTAGATATGTTTTCGATTTATATATTTTTTACTTTCAATCAAATCTAAGCCTTTTTGGTTTATTTTTAATTCCCTAGCGAGTATATATCTACTTTACTCTAGTCAAAATGCATACTTTAGCTGTTAAAAGTTAATTATATCGTAATTCAAAAATGTCCGCTTCATTAGAGTATATGGTTAAAAGATACAAAATTCGATATGAGGATCACACCAGCCGAGAACACTTATGAATAATAAACAAATAATCTTCCCTTTTTAAACTTACATGTTCTTGCCAGTTTCATTTCAATGAAGGTAGAGAGAGAGAGAGAGAGAGAGAGAGAGAGAGAGTACAAGAAGTCGACATTCTAGATATTTTAATATCATAGGGTAACAAAACTGCAGATGGCTCTCCTGATGTAAAGATAAAATGTTGCATAAAGACATCAAAGATATAAATGGTGCGTTGCTATCCACGTGGCGGCGTGGTAATGCCACATGCATAATTTTAACGACCGGGACCGACACGACTTTCGCCGTGTTGGTCCCGGCCTCCTTTATAGTAATAGGCCAACTGCCGTTCTGCCAGGCAGGTCGTAAAAGGCGACCGATTGGCTATCGAGTCACTACGATCGTGGCTACCAGGTTTTAGAGTTTTGTATTGTCTCGCCCGGGTCTGGTACCACCGCCTTGACTATTCCTGCCGCAATAGCGTTTGTCGTTGTCGTTGTCGTCTTCCAGTTTGGAGGGTAAGGTAGCCGCTAAACTTATGTATGTGGCATTAGACCTCGCCACAAGATAGCAACGCACTATTAACACCTTTGGTGTCTATAGGCGATGGTTGACTCTTTCCATCAGGAGACCCATCTGCTTGTTTGCTATCTTATGATATAAAAAAAGACCACCCGGAACATGACATTGAGAAGCACTGACCATTGAGGCAAGAATACGTAAGGCGGTGATAGAAGATTCAGACGAGCTGTTGCAGAACTCTACCTAGTATTCACTACGGTAGAGACAAGCCTTTTACGAACTATATTCAACACTCTTTATCGTCGGCACTAGGTGAAACTCCATTTTCATACAATTTTTATATAGATAACACTTGTACTGTTTGACAATAAACTATTATATATATTATCCAACCGGTTTCGCTTCTATAAGCATCATCAGGGCAATTACAAATTAAAAGTAAAAAGAAGCGAAACCGGTTGGATAACACTTTTACGAACTGTCTGGCAGAATGGCAGATAATATATTCTTCAGAAGGAGTCCGTATTAACACAGGGATCAAACATCACTGGTTGGATTATTTTAGTTTTATTTTATATTGCCTTATGATAGCAAACAAGTAGGGGGTTTACTGATGAATGTCAATAAATAATTACAATACGAGGATAAATACATAAAATTATTTTGCTGGCTAACTTAGCATTAACTCAACATGACAGTGATAGTCACTGACTTGTTAGGTAAACCGGTGACTTACCCTACCCGGGCGATACGTTGCAGAATTAAGTTTTGTTATTACCATCATTATAAGATAAGAATACGTCTAAATTATGACGATTAATATTTCTCTCATATTTTAGTTGGTACATATTGACATGGCTCCGAATTTTGGTGGAACTATGATGGGCATAACTAATTGTATAGCAAATTTAATTTCGATTATTGCACCGCTGGCAGCTGGAGCAATATTAAAGGACGATGTAAGTTGAGATTTAATTAATAATATAATTAGCTAACGTAAAAACAATCTTTAGTTGATTTTCAGTCTAATTAATCATAATTTCAATTTGTAGAAGGATGCTGGCGAATGGAGGAAAGTGTTTTACTTGTCATCTGCAATATACATTGCTTGTAATCTATTCTTTATTATATTTGGAACTAGTGAAAAGCAGCCGTGGAATGAAGTAGCAGATGACACAGAACCTAATGGTAAGACATATAACTTTTAAACAAACAAATGTGTTTTAGAAAAGATTAAAAATTCTTTGGTATGATTATCCCTTGGAATGTATGATAAAATTTTTGTTAAATTATTTTTGTTTCAAAAATTATTTTCGTCAAAGAGTATTATGATCATCCCATCCGTTGAGTTGTTAGCAAACCTAACTGAGAATCGATGGGGCTCGAATTCGATTGCCGATAGAACAAACATTTGTGTGATGAGCATAGGTGTTTATATTTTTGGGACTGAGTGTTTATTATGTTGTTGTATTTATATTTGTATTATTATTGTTAAGTAGCTGTCATATTTCAAAGCAAAAAAATTTACTCTTCGTTAATCAATTAGTGTATTTTATCCACTGATACTTATTATTTATTTATTATTATGCTTTTATCATTTTCATTACTCAGGATCAAGGAAAGTGCTCGGAAACAAGACAAATATTGCATGAATTTCATAAATTTTATATATTAGATGTAATGAAGAAAAATTAAATCAAAGGAGAAAAAGAAATATTTCACCGTCGTTTTTCTTAAGTGTATCACTGCCGTCAAATCAAGAATGACTTTGGCATTTTGATGCATTTGTAACCTCTCAGGATTGGAATAACCATTTCCTATCCCGTTGTAATAGCATCATTACTTGTAACTGTCAGTTTCGGTTTGATAGACAAAGTAGCCTATTAACTTATGCACTACAGCCGGTGAAGAGCAAACACACTAAAATTTGTCTTGGTGCGACATTCTCATACCGATGTGAGATATCGATAGGATGCCAGTTGATAAAAAGACAGAAATTCAATGATAAAGAAACAGTGCTTTATTCATGCCATCACCAATAGTTCAATAATTTTGATTTGGAAATTATGGGCTGGTAAGTTTTCTAGAAGTTTTAAAAATTCTTACAGATTTATTCATGTGGTATCGCCATCCCGCCACATAATAATGCACCAGTAATGTCTTTGGTGTCTGTAGGCGATGGTTCTCTTTCTACCAGGAGAGCCATCTGCTTGTTTGCTATCCTATGATATGAAATCAGAAATCAGAAGTACTTTCAATTTTCAAAATTCAGTAAAACTTTTTACAAATTATTTTGACGCGTTGACAATTTTTTTTAAAATACTACCGGATCGAAAACGCGGCCACATATAAAAAAAATCTGTAAACGGTTAACCCTGTAGGTTATCCCTGAAACTTCCCACTCAATTGAGGTATTTTAAGCTCAAAGGAGCAAAACAATATTTAAGCGTAGATTTTGAGCACAGAGTTCAAAAATTTAAAGTTTGCAAAAATGACATCACTTTAATTTTTGAAAAGCTGGTTATTTTCAAATCGAAGATTGATTTTGATATAATGCAATTTTTGGGCCTATAATGATTTATTAGCTACAAAATCGAAATTCGATTGACATTTCTTCTGCATTGTCTATGATAGGGTTATCTGATTGAAGCAGAGCGAGAAAATCAAGCATAAAGAAGATTACGAAATCTTCTTTATGCTTGATTTTCTCGCTCTGCTTCTTCTTCTTCATCGCTATCATGTGATGGAACTTCAGAATTTTATCAAAAGTACCACTACAATTCCTGCAAATAATGGCGCATTTTAACTTAGCTTTATTGAATCCATGAGATTTCTAAGATCATTTTAGCATTTGCGAGTAGTAAATTTTAGAAAATTTTATGGAGCTGGGGACTCAAATGTTTATTTATTTATTTATTTATTTATTTATTTATTTATTTATACGCTTAAAATATCGTTACAGTATACCCAATATGATATTTTAAGGAAGAAAAAGAAAGAAAAAGAAAAAACAATCTAGGTACAATAATCTACAAATCTACATTAATATTAATATTACTACATTTCTACTTACTACATACCATAATACTACATTCTTTCTACGCATTGCAATGCACACTTTGTAAATTTCGGAAGGCTGCAACAGTAAATATCGACCTCCCGTGATATTAAATTAAGTAAATGTATGGCACGCGACATAGGGGCAAATTTGAGCAAATTAGTCCTAGCCGGCGCTACGACGAGCGTGGGCAGGAGGCGTCGCGGAGCGAGGCGCGCGGGCACGCACAGCCGCAGCTCCGCCAGCAGCTCTGGCGCGTGCAGCTGCCCGCGCAACACGCGCCACGCCATGCGCGCCAGCGACACATCACGCCGCACGCTCAACCGATTGTACCCGACCATACCCAGAACGAACAGGCTAGGGTACATCAATGGGAAATAGGGATATACTCCATATTGTTTTAAATATAAAAATCGACAGAATTTGTTCTGAATCTTTTCCACCATGAGGCTATATTTAGCCTCATGAGGATTCCAAATAAGTGCAGTAGACTCGAGATGGCTACGGACCAATGTGTTATATAAAATCTTTATGGCTGATGTATCCCTGAAATCTTTACAGTTTCTTAGGATAAACCCTAATTTTTTAAACGATTTCCCGCATATGTTAACAATGTGTTTACGGAACATCAACTCGGGAACCATTTCGACGCCTAAATCTCGTACGGTCTCCAACCGCGGAATAACTGCGTCATTCATTTCATACGGATAATGCAGCGGAGCCGTACCCCTACTGTAGCTCATAATGCCACACTTGCTTACGTTAAAATACAGCTTGTTAGTATTGCTCCACTGCACGATATGATCAATATCTGCCTGCATTTGCTCCGCGCCCGACGCATCCGCTATCGGCAGGAATACCTTAAGGTCATCCGCGAACAGCAAACACCTCCCACTCCGAACAACTGCAGGCAAATCATTGATCATTAATAGAAATTCTAAAGGACCTAAATTACTTCCCTGGCTTATACCCGAGAACGTAAAATATGGTCTAGATTCGGACCCATCGTATACCACATATTGTTGGCGGTCGCCAAGGTAGCTGGCAAAGAATTTAAGAAGCTGCGGGGTAAAGCCCAGCGCTGCCATCTTAGATAGTAATATATCGTTATCAACGGTGTCAAACGCCTTCCGGAAGTCGAAGTACGCGCAGTCAACCTGCCCCCCAGCATCAATTACTGGCGTAAGGTATGTCATAAATGACAGCAGGTTACTACTCGTACTGCGACCTGGCCGGAAACCATGTTGCTCATCAGAAAGAAAGGGGCTGACCTGTGTATAAATACATGCGTGTAATGCCGACTCAAATACCTTGGCGAACGCCGACAATACCGCCACCGGTCTATAACTGCTGACGTCATCACTCGGACTACCTTTAGGGACTGGTGTTACTTGCGTAATTTTCCACAGATCCGGGTATACTCCGTCTCGCAGAATTAGATTGAACAGGTGTAACAAAGGTTTCCACAATACTTCCCGGCAATCCTTGATAATAAAAGGTGGTATACCATCAGGCCCTACTGAAAATTTTGGTTTTAGACGTTCCAGGGCTGAGCGCACATCTTTCGAGTCTAGCTGTTCTACGTGAACGCGCGCCGCGTCCGCTCCCGGTCCCGCCACGCGCTGCGCTTCCTGTGGGTCTAGTACCGGCCGCATTGTACTGTATACAGAGTGAAAATACGATGCAAAATACTCCGCACTTTCCGTCTCTTTCAACCCTATACCATCTTTTTTAATACAGATTTTACTACGTTTAGATTGTTTATTCTTTATATAACTCCAAAAAGATCTCGGATCACTCTTTATATTCAATTGTAGTCTACACATATATGCTTCATAAGTAGATATAATTTTACTCTTAACTATGGACCTATACCGTGCGAACATTTCATAATCACTCGATAATCTTGTGGACTTATATTTTTTATGGTACCTCCATTTTTTTTGTATGTCAAGAATTAAATCTGACGTATACCAATCCGGATAAACATACCTATGTACTGGCTTATTAAGTTTAATTTTTTTGGGCGTATTTTCATTTACGGTTTCAATAATTTTTTTATAAAAATAATTTAAAGCTATCTGCATATTTTTGATGTCATATAATGGGGTCCAATCTAAAGTCTGTAATTGCTCATAAAGCATAGTAAAATTACATTTTCTAAAATTCCATACGTTACGAAATTCATTATTAGCCACAACCCTGTTATCTCCTAAAGATTTTGGTACTTCGTACCGGCTCGGACCTACGGCAAGTTTAATATACAATGGTGGATGTTGGACGTCAACATCTACAAGCGGCTCATCCGACATTCGTACCCCTAAGTCACATGCCATAAGTGTAGTCAACACTAAATCTAATGTACGATTATTAATATTACTCACGTTATTTGCCTGCCGAAATCCACAAAATGCACTGACATATTGAAAATAACTTTGCACTTCTATTGTTGATGAGGGCATATTGAAATCGCCCACTACAATTACACTTTCACATCCTATACACACCATTTCCAAAATTCGGAATAAATGCATATACTCCTTAGAATCACATTTAGGTGGTATGTACACTACGCAACACAAACACAATAATTTACTTTTGTAATAAATTCTCGCACAAACTATCTCAAATAAGGCGGCGTCTACATTGTCGATAGGTACTGCTGTCATTTCAAATCGAGATGAGACCGCCAAGAAAACGCCCCCTTGTTTGCGTCCATCCATTCTATCACATCGTAATATTTTATGTGTAGGTGGAATAATTTCCCCATCACTTATGGACCCGTTGAGGCCAGACTCCGTGACTGCAATAATATCATGATTTGACGCCAGTACGTTAGTAAAAAACGTTTTCGTCTTGGTTCTCAATCCGCGTACATTTTGATATATAATTTGAACATGCTTAGCGGCTTTACATTCCTTTGGTGGGTCTCGCTTTGTTACGAAACCACACCCATTCGTTGAATCTTGCATTAATGGGCCAGCTATCCGCACTATTGATTTTCTCAAATATCGACTCTGGTACTCCCACAATAAATGACGAATAATCTCTCTTTGTTTTTGGGATTATTTTGTCCACTTTAATATCATCCGTGCCACAAATTGATTTCACATGTTCGTTTATCGCCTCTTCGGAAGTGTCAGGATGCAGAGACCATACATGAAGAAACTTCTTTTTTTGCACAGCCTGGATTGAAGAAATCTGCATATTTCCTCCTTTCCGAAAATCTTTGGAAATCAACTTGGTCTTCTTACGATTAATCACCTTCCAATCAACCTCAGCACTAGTTGGTAGTTCCTTACTAATAGTAACTTGCAAGGGCGGCTCAATGTCCTTAGCGGCAGTGTCCGTCGTTATGTTCACGCCCTTAGTTCGCTCAACCTCACGGCGTTTACGCACTGTCACGTTCGAATTTTGAGATAACGCGGCAAAGTCAACTGCCGCTATCGCTTTCTCACTCACACCTTGCGCAGCCTGTACCTCCATCCCTGCCGTCGATGCTGCTAGTTTGGAGGATAATTCTGCAATTACCCTCACTAATTCCTTCATAGTGGTAATATTATTATCGATTGTTCGTTGTTGATCTTTTATCTTCTGATTTTGCGACTCAATCAGAGTAGATTGAGCCGTAATCTTCATTGACAACGCGTCCACTTTCTTTGATAATTCATTGAATATTCTTTCAATGTTAATTTCCGACATTTTACTATATAAAACAATAAAAATTACGGAGACGATCGTTAGCGTGCGTAGGTAGGTAGGTTGTGTAAGACATTGTTTTCCCCGTATTGGTTCCGGGCTCCTTTGAAGAATAGGTTATCTGCCGTTCTGCCAGGCAGGTCGTAAGACGCGACCGATTGCGAGTCACTACCACCGTGGTTACTAGGTGGTAGAGTTCTGCATTATCTCGCCCGGGTCTGATACCACCGCCTTACCTATTCCTGCCGCAACAGCGTCAGTGCTTGTCACTGTCATGTTCCGGTGTGGAGGGTAAGTTAGCCGGTAAATTTATGCATATGGCATTAGACCTCACCACAAGATAGCAACACACCATTAACATCTTTGGTTTCTCTAGGCGATGGTTGACTCTTTCCATCAGGAGACCCTTGTTGTTTGACCCTGATCCTTTGACCCTGGAGATGTTTGCTATCTTATGATATAAAAAAATATCTTTATCCTTGTTTCTATGTCATTCCCATTGCTCTGCATTTATTTCACTATCATATCACGGCTGAACCTGGTGAAAGGTTTTGAATGAATGTCATAGTGCTGCTGCTACCATGCGTGGTAGTGACGCGATATTTATTTTTTTTATAGAAAAAAGGGGCAAACGAGCAGGAGGCTCACCTGATCGTAAGTGGTTACCGCCGCCCACGGACAGCCACATCACCAGAGGTCTTGCAGCTGCGTTGCCGGCTTTTTAAGAAGGAGTATGCTCTTTTCTTGAAAGTGCCTAAGTCGTATCCGTTCGGAAACACCCCCGCCGGTAATTGATTCCACAGAGGAGTAGTGCGTGGTAAGAAGTGTCTAGAGAATCGCACAGTTGTGGATTTCCAGACATCGAGGTGATGAGGATGGAACTTTGAATTTTGCCGCGATGTCCGATGATGAAATTCAACAGCAGGGATCAATCCAAACAGTTCGTCGGAACACTCTCCATGATAAATGCGTTAAAGATGCTAAGCGAACTTACATCTCTGCGTAAAGCCAAGGAGTCAAGCCGATTGGAGATTGCTTGGTCGTCAACGATTCGAACCGCTCTACGCTGAATGCGATCAAGTGGAAGAAGCTGATACTGCGGAGCTCCCGCCCAGAGATGAGAACAGTACTCCATGTGCGGGCGAATTTGCGCTTTGTAAAGTTGCAAGCGATGAGAAGGCAGGAAGTACTGTCTCGCTCTACTGAGCACACCGAGCTTTTTTGAGGCTAATTTAGCCTTTTCTTCCAAATGATCACAGAACTGAACGTTGTTCGATATGTCAACGCCAAGAATTCCAATATTGGCTGAGGTTGTCAGGAGAGTGTTCTCAAAGCGAGGTGATACGACAAAGGCCGACTTTTTAGCGGTGAACGCACACAGCTGTGTCTTCCTGAGGTTGAATTGGACTAAGTTGAGTCGACCCTATTCCGAGATTTTTTCGATCTGAGTCTCGATTTCAGACACTAGCTTGTCCCGATTCTCATTGACGTGGTCCCGAGAAATACCGCTATGACCGGAGTACAAAGCATCACCAGTACTGTCATCTGCATAGCAATGAATATTACTAATTCGCAACATGTCATTGATGTGCAGAATAAACAGTGTAGGCGATAGCACGCAGCCTTGCGGAACACCAGCATTGACAAATTTAAGGTCGGAGCACGCACCGTCGACTACGACTTTGATGCTCCGATCAGCCAGAAAACTGGTGATCCACTTGCATAATTTCCCGGGAAGCCCATAAGAAGGAAGCTTTGAAAGAAGCGCTCTGTGCCAAACCCTATCAAAGGCCTTCGCTATGTCTAAACTAACAGCCAATGCCCCTTGGACTCAACTGCCTGCGCCCAGCGATGTGTAAGGTATACTAGAAGATCACCAGCCGATCGACCGCGACGGAAACCGTACTGGCGGTCATTAATCAGCTGGTGCTCCTCTAAATACTTCAAAATCTGGCAGTTAATTATCTTCTCCATGATTTTGGAGAACAAGGAGGTAATGGCTATCGGCCGATAGTTTGACGGATTCGAGCGATCACCTTTTTTAGGTATAGCGTGCACTAAGGCCGTCTTCCACGATTTCGGTACTACGCCAAGTGAGTAGGAGAGCTGGAACAGACGCGTCAGTACCGGTGTCAACTCTAGAGCACATATTTTAAGCACTATAATATAATATACAATATATAAAATATATAATAAAATATACTATATATAATATATACTATACACTATAATATAATATATAATAAAATATACTATGTTGATTTTGTAAAACATCTATGTCTGTGTTCATTTAACGACATTCTATTTTGACTTTTCACTTCTCTATAACTCAATAATTCGAAAAAAAAGCGTTCTCCATTTTAAGCAATAATGTTTTGATTAGCTTTTGGATTTTTAAATGCCTACATAGCTTTACCTAAATTAAAATTATTTCGAAGTACATTAACAAATTTTATTTTTCCTTAATTACAAAGTACAGATGTGGTATCATAGCCACTTAACTAGGCAGGCAAGGGTAAAATATAAAATGCAGCTGTTTAGTCCATGATACTTTGAGCTAAATTTAAATGTTGCGAAAGTTTTCCTTCTCCTGATTTCAGAATATACATATTTAATCACATTGAAAGAGCTGTCAAAAGAATAAGAAGATCATCAACAACGGAATATCAGTATCAAAGATAACGATTGCTGAATAAATACTTATCGTGGTATTGATTACTAATGTTCGCATCTTCTGCGACATGTTTGACTTAGAAATTTTTAGCTTTAAGTTTTGTTTTTTCATTTCATTCACCAGAAAATTATTTTGCGACACAGTTGGAATTATTGTCTCGTCAAAAATATTTCTACCGGTAAAGTTTTTGGTGAACGTGAGAATCGCTCCACATATTTTGTACTACAGTTTGCTGTATATTCCGTATATCCATCGAAAACGATTATTGCATTGGATGTATATTTTGATTGAACGTGTGTGACGTAGTTATTGCAAACTGACTCAGTATAATAAGTATCCTCCATCGATGACACACGTAGTAAGAATATAAGTAAGTTAGAATATATATCTATAGAAATTTAAATACCTTAATCAAAGAGGATTTAACGCATTTACGCATGTCCTCATCATTGAAAAAAAAAAACAACACAGTTAGAGTAAAAAAATAAGTTCCTTTTCCTAAGTTTGGTATGCACATTTTTTGGAATATTAAAAAAGAAATGATCGGGGACATCAAAACAAATATTACATTTAATTCGGATGTTTGCATTTATGGTTTTTAGTTGAAACTAGTTTATCACTCACTTGTACTTTTATTTCACTATTATTATACACTAAATTATTTAATTTTATCGACCAGTTTCGCTTTTTAAAGCATAATTAATTATTACATTTATTAAAATTTAATTAGTAATGACCACACAAATATAATGTTGACATCGTAAAATAATTTATTTGTAAGTTAGTTGACTTTATTTGACATTTATAAACCTGACATTATTTTGTAAGTAATTACAGTTAATTTAAAGTGGGATAAAATTATATACTAGGAAACACCTAAATGTTTAGGGAGAACCGTGTAAGCTAGCAATACAGAAATTGTGTTTATTTTTAAGTTTACCCACAATCATTTTTAAAAAATATTTTGTTTATGTTATATCTAACACTAAACTGTCAGTAAAGAATATTACGTCCTGAAGATGCTTTAAAAAGCGAAACCGGTCGATAAAATTAAATAATTTAGTGTATAATAATAGTGAAATAAAAGTACAAGTGAGTGATAAACTAGTTTCAACTAAAAATAATGGAATTTCACCAAGTGCCGACGATTGAAAGTGTAAAATCTATTGCATTTATGGCACCAAGTCATTTAGTTTGAATTTAACAGTATAAAAATCACTAGCTACTAGTATGGGAGCCCACGACACTAAACCTATTCCCATAAGACTACCGGATGGTATATAGTTAGATTCGTCGTTAATTGGAGAATACGAAATGGCTATGCTGCAAAGCGAAAAACCGGGTGGTGCTATTAAAAAAAAGAAAAAAGAATGAAAAAAAAACGATTTCTGGTACGATAAGACTACCGAATTTCGTTTGTTCCTCGATATAGGGGAGGGGTAGGATTATACGAAAATGCTGCGCATGTCCCCATCTTGGCCCTTGTCAGTGGCAGCAGCATTGTAAGTGACGCTTTGTACCTAGGTATCTGGTATCGTCGGACTACCGAACGAACCAAAACTCAACTAAAAGATCATCAACTTATGTATAAGAAAAACCACTGTTGCATCTTCGAAACAGTGGATGAGGTGGTTGCTGCAGCGATTTAAAGTCGCCCACTGCACAGCTGAACTCGGCGTTTCTACTCGTTTTTGTCAGCAATCGTCTGGTTGCTTTCGATTGGTACTGGTTGAATACCCATGCCAGGGTCCAATACGAATAATTTTACCGATCGCTGAATGTTTAGATGAATGAAATCGCATATTTTATATAAAATTGTTCGATTTTTCAACCGTTTTCATTAGGTTGGCTTAATTTTATGAACTACTTAGGGATTTATCAACAAGAAACTCATACTGAAATTAACAAGAAACTCTTATAGTTTCATATGATCGTTCATCCGTCTATCCGTCCGTTCGTCGACAGCTTAGCTCAAAGATTCTTTATTTTTTATATCATAAGATAGCAAATAAGCGGATGGGTCTCCTAATGGAAGGAGTCAACCATCGCCTATAGACATCAAAGATGTTCATGGTGTGTTGCTATCTTGTGGTGAGGTCTAATGTCATATGCATAAGTTTACCGGCTATCTTACTCTCCAAACCGGACCACGACAACGACAAGCACTGACGTTATTGCGGCAGAAAGACAACTAAATACTAGAAAGCTGTAATTTGGTATTTATCGGGTTCGATCTCCGACGGGGACAAGCATTTGTGTGATAAGCTTAAATGTTTGTATTTCCGGGTTTGGGTGTTTTTTACATATATTCCAGTATTTATATATGTATATCGTTGACTAACACTCATAACACAAGCAAATTATTTGCTTACTTTAGGGTTAGATCAGTTAGTGTAATTTGTCCCCTGAATATTAAGTAGTACATAAAATTCAAACAATCTAATGGAAACAGCTTTCTAGTACTAAGAATCTTTGAGCTAACCTGCCGACGAACGGATGGACAGACGGATGAACGGTCATATGAAACTATAAGAGTTTCTTGTTGATTTCAGAACCCTATACATTCCTAAATAGTACATAAAATTAAACCAACCTAATGAAAACGGTTGAAAAATCGAACAATATTACATAAAATATGCGATTTCATTCGTCTAAACGTTCAGCGATCAGTAAAATTATTCGTATCTGACCCTGGCATGGGTATTCAATCAGTAACAATCTAAAGAAACCAGACGATTGCTGGCAAAAACGGGTAGAAACGCCAATTTCAGCTGTGTGGTGGGCGACCTTTAATCGCTGCAGCAACCACCTCATCCAATGTTTTGACGATCTTTTAGATGAGCTTGGGTTCGTTCGGCAGTCCGATTGTACCAGATACCTAGGTACATAGCGTCACTTAAAATGCTGCTGCCGCTGATAAGGGCCAGGATGGAGACACGCAGCACCGTATTTTCTTGTAGTCCTACCCATCCCCTATATCGAGAAACAAACGAAATTCGGTAGTTTTATTGTACTAGAAATCGATTTTTTTTTCACTCTTTTTTTCCTTTTTTTTAAAAAAGCTTCACCCAGTTTTTCGCATTGCAGCATAGCCATTTCGTATTCTCCAATTAACGAAGAATCTATGTATATACTATCCGGTAGTCTTATGGGCTTAGGTTTTGGGTCGTGGGCTCTTAAACCATACGATTTTAGACCATACGATTTTTCGCCGTGTTGGTCCCGGCCTCCTTTGTAGAATAGGCCAACTGCCGTTCTGCTAGGCAGGTCGTAAAAGGCGACCGATTGGCTATCGAGTCACTACCATCTTGGCTACTAGGTGGTAGAGTTCTGCATTGTCTCGCCCGGGTCTGGTACCACCGCCTTACCTATTGCTGCCGCAATAGCGTCAGTGCTTGTCGCTGTCGTGTTCCGGTTCGGAGGGTAAGGTAGCCGGTAAACTTATGCATGTGGCATTAGACCTCGCCACAAGATAGCAACGCACCATTAACATCTTTGGTGTCTATAGGCGATGGTTGACTCTTTCCATCAGGAGACCCATCAGCTTGTTTGCTATCTTATGATATAAAAAAAAATCCAATGCCAGTAATTTTAAAAATAAGAATAAGAACACATTTATTTGAGACTTTCTCAATATATGTTACAGTCTCCAATAACTTCAGGGCTTATTGCCATGATATCCTTTATACCCGGAAAGGAGGATAGTTATACAACCAGTCTATTATTTTTTATGTCTCTATTGCTATAATTAACCCGCAAATTTCTCATTTCGACATACTGCTCAGATCTTTATTCCCCCGTGATGATTCGGATTGTTTTGAAGTATAGACCAAGTGCGGTTCTGCCAGGCAAGTCGTAAAAGGCGACCGATTGGCTATACGTGTTACTAATGTCGTGACTACTAGGTGGTAGAGCTGCGCAACGACTCGCTCTGGTACTTGGTATCACCTTACCTATTCATTTCGCAGTAGCGTCAATGCTTATCATTGTCGTGTTGCAGTTTGGAGGTTGGGTAGCCGGTAGATTACGTGCACTTGGCATTGCTATCCCGCCACATAGATAGTAACGCACCATTAACATCCTTGATATCTATACGCCATGGCTTCGCTTTCCACCAGGAGAGCCATCTGCTTGTTGGCTATCTTATGATATAAAAATAGATCTGAAAAAAATTCCATCACAAATTTTTTCAACTTCGTCGGAAATATTGTGCAGGAATCCTATTCCCAGAGTTCTTGAGAATCTCACAGAGAAAAAAAAACATAGTTTTCGGAGATAAAACATATATAGGACATGAAGTCCTATTCCAGATAATTAACAACATTTGTTTTCTGCCTTGTAGTTCGGGGGCCCCGAGCAACAAGGTAGGAATTATTTAAATGTCATAATTGCTCCTAGTAAAAAGATATGTTATATGTAAATTCACTTACGCAGCGAAATTACCTAAAAATGGCGGCACTTCCTTCTCCATCCTCCACGTAGCATCGTAGTCCGCACTTAGTTTCAAAAATTCTTCGATTCTTTAGCTATCCAACGGTACATTGATTTATGATGTTGCTGATAGTTGTGTAGCTATAATACCAAATTGTATCCCCCAATTTCGTTATCATCAGTTTTTTTGAACTATCCCTCACTAAAATGTAAATTTAAAGATATATTTACGCCAAAAAGAAGCTCAAAATTACTGATTTTTGGCAATCCATGTTTAAGATTTTCACTTTCGCGGCGTCAAATTGAATAACATTAAATTTAGAATATATACGGATTTAAACACGAAAAAAGCAGATGACTCTCCCAATAGAAAGCGATAACCAACGCCTATAGACACCAAAGATGTAAGTGATACGTTTCTATCCGTGTGGCGAGGTGTTAATGCTATTTGCATAAGTTTACTAACTATATATCTTATTATCTAAACCGAAAGATATCAATGACAAGCGTTGACCTAAATAACCGGGCGAGATGTAAAGGCAATCTACCGCCCAATAGTCACAAAGGTACACGAATAATAATTAGTTCACCTTTTACGACCTGCCTGGCAGAACGGGAGTTGGTCTATTCTCCAAAGGAGACCGGAACCAACACGGGGCCGACTAATATTCAAACACTTGTAAAGCCTTCTAAGCCGTAATAGTTTTCCTTTTGATTTTGTTATATTTACTACTACCGTGAATTTTTTTCCACCCTCAACACCAACTGTTAGGTGGCAGAGGGGGAGGACCCTTGACTCTAGCAAAAATTATCACTTTAAAGCCTAATAGTTCAGAAACAAGTCCCTTAATCGAGAAATTGTTTTTACAAACTGACAACATTTTTTAAAAACCTATTTAATGATATCCAATACCATGCTGTATATGAAAAAACTAACATGTAGACGAGCTAACCTAAAAAATGCTGCCGTGACTAATATGTATATTCATGCCAAATTTCAACTTTCTAGTACTAAGGATCTTTGAGCTAGACTGCGGTCGGATGGACGGACGGACGGACAGACGGACGAAAGAATGGACAAACATAGCGAAACTATGAAGGTTCCTAGTTTTCTTCGGATCCCTAAAAAATGATACCGCAAAATATATTCCGTTATGTAGACGAATTCCCGTAATACATACACAGCTGTGTCCATGACACAGCCGCAACCCGTTTTTGTTTTAGTTAAGTGTGCGATATATTAAAGAAAATACTATAGTTTGTATAGAATAAAACAGCATCAAACGACTGAATGTTCGTTTGGCGCACGGCCGACTTCGATCTGTCACCCCACTACTCTAGCATGCGTAGGTAATACGTGACTGGAGACGACCGATTAGATATGATCAATTGATATTTTATGCTCATGATAATTATATAAATGTAAGTATATTATTTGAATATATTTATTATATAATACATATATTTATGCAATCTATATAAATAAATATTATTTGGTATATTTTTATTTTAGGCATACACTACGCCTTCGTAAAATCAGATTATTTCTATAAAATAATATAAATTTATTAAAATGTTTTATTATTTGCTCAAGCATGTTTTTTTCAAAGATCATTATCTGGGTAAATAGAAACGAAATATCTCGGAACTTGATTGGATCTGATTTGAAACAAGAATTAAAAATTGGATTAACTGAGTTTTATCAGATCAGCAAAAATACCATATATTATACAATTGAACATTACAGCTAGGTATGATGCAATGAAATTTATTACTCTTGTAATGATTTTTGATGAGTGAGTTTTAAAGCTTTTAGTATGTTTTTAGCATCGTCAGAAGAAAATTCAAATGTATGTTCACTTAATATGGTAACACATTACTTCAGCAGTAATGACTCTACAGAACTGGCCGATGAATTTAGAGCTTAAGTTATTGAAATAGCCACATTGGTGAAAAGTTTATCGAATTCTATCGCTATCTCCGAATCGCCCTTAACGTTGGATTCATCTATTTCCAGTTGGTATTCATCATATGAAGTCCTAGACTAGCCGCTTTTACACTTAATGATATTTCATGTTGTTTTTGTATTAGGATTGCTTAGTAATGCCTTGTATGTACATAGATTTAGCAGCATTACAATTGTATCTAAAAAAATTGAATTAGTTTTTACATATTCATGAAATGCTACGATTATAAGATTTTTCACAATATAAAACAAAAAAAAGTTCACGCAGTTGCCCATTCACCAAAGCTTTTGTGATTACATAATAATAGTATTTTAGGAGCGAATCTTTTTGTCTTAATTGAGAATGTATCATATTAAATAAAGCATTGTGCAAACTTTTTATGTGTTATTGGATAATAATGATAGAGCAACTTAAACAATTTCTCAACTAAGCGGACTTTAATGCATTTACTGATAGGTTAGATTTGCATTACAAGAGCTACTGCAATATGGTGCAAGTGCTGTCAAATCGGGCCTGTCCAGTAGGAACTAGGTTAGTTTAAGTTTTTTAGATTGTACATAGTTTTACTAATATTAGATAATACGGATAATACGGGTACCTTTGTATTTACCAACAAAGTATGATTCGAACTTGGTCAAATAAATCTTTTTATTTTATAATTTTTATTTTTATTTTTTTAAAAGTTCCAGTTAACCAGCATTTACAGAAACCAGATCTATTTATTTTCTTTGATATTTTTCACTAATATTTACTAACCGTAAGTTCAAGTGAGAGGCTACTGAAGTGTGAGTTCAATACAATTTTAATTTCAGTATTTGTAGGCGTTGTGGTAGTAAATAATTGTTTATACAAGTAGCACTAGTGCCAGTAACCCAATTCAAAGAAAATGTGTGCAGATTATAAGGTTTAGAGAGAATCTAGTGGGCTAAACATATGAAAACAGCGCTCGCGTCTGATGAAAAGTTCCTACTTTGTTCTTATTGTGTAAAAGTCTATGTGTTTGCTGAGTGGCTTGTATACCATCATTCTGATATACATAATACATAAACATTAATAAATTTTATGTACTTATTTCTTCTATGTATAGATATTTAAATATGAAATTGAACCCACAGACTGAATTTGATGTGGCACGTCATATCTGAGGTTAGTTAATGTGAATGGTTTGGTACAGAGAATGGGTTATAACCCTAATAATTAGTAAACACTAGCTGACCCGGCAAACGTTGTTCTGCCTTTCTAACTATTTTTGTCTATATTTTTTCACCTTTTAAACCTTCCCTGGACTTCAACAATTAGTTCAAAACCAAAATTAGAGATATAGATAAAATTTCACCTCTCTTCAATATATTTACAAATATCTGTACTATTTATAGCTACAATATGTTATTTTTTTGGACTAAATTATTTTTAATGTAATACTGTATAAAGATTTTTATAAAAAACGTATATTTTTTGTGATAAACGACCCCGATGACATGTTAATCTGCTCGCGGATGAAGCTGCGTGGTTCAATTTGTTATAAATATGAAAGTTTGCCTCTGCTTGTTACGCTTTCACGGCTAAGCAACTAAATTATTTAGGTGAAATTGGCCCAAAATATATTTAAAAAGACGGGGTCCAATACAAGCTACTTTTACTTTCCACCACCCCCACTAACATCACTTGGAAGCTGAAATACAATATGAAGGTTATTCGGAATTATTTTTTTTGATGATTGTAACAATAGATAGTAAACTCGTGTACAAATCTGTGCGATTCAGGTTGCAAATAATAAAGTAACTAGATACAATAATGGGACGAGGATAAGGATTCAATAATGGAAACATGATAATGAAGATAAGGATTAGGTATTAAGCCTCTTGTTGTAAGGATCAAGTAATCATCACAATAGCAATGAAATATAATCTTGATCTAAAATGTATTAACATTTCTCCCAGTCAATACTAATATGGGTAGTCAATTACTCGTACTTCTGGAATAATCAGGCAATTTATCGTCATTTTAACTATTGACGCACATAATGAATCAATCTGCACCTGTCAGAAGAACAATAAAATAAACTGCTGATTACCGAATGGTCAAAATTCGGTCATATAATTTTGATGTTAATATTATAATGCGCTTTTATTTGAATCTGTCTGTTAGTAACTTTCACTAAGTTTAGTAGTTACTGAACGATTTTGATAAAATTTGGCAAGGATATAGTTGAAGACATGGGTTAAATATATGTTACTTTTTTCATAAATTGACGACTCTGTATAAAAAGTGAGACCAAAATGAAAAGTGATACCACAGTGAAAGGGAGCTTACTTAGTTCCAACGATCCCACAAAATTAAATAAGAAGGAAAGAGGTAGGAAGTCACGTTTAAAGGTGTGTTGGAGTCTACACTAACCCCGGGCAGAAGTAGGGACCACGCTATTTAGGTGTTGCCTTCGCCACGGTGATACGTTACTTGTTCAGAAGACAGTGAACCAGCCAAGTTAATTTAAAAGAGGTTTATTTTACAATTACTTAAGAATACATAAAATTTAATTCAAATACATTATTGTCTATGTACATTAGTTGAAGTCTGTTAGTATACGTTATGCTGTTTTACATTATTAATCAATGACTACGATTGAAGATGCTAAAAAAACACTGTACTTAGAGCCTGCGCTTGCGTTTTTCTTGCGTAATTAGGTTGTCCGAGGCTAAAAATTACGTCTGTGCCTCGTGTCTTTTGGTGCAAAATCAAAAACCTTTTTTTTTTCAAATAAACCTTTACAGTCACTTTTCACGAGTCGATATTTTAAAAATTACTACAGTACACAGTTCTTGCAGTATCGTCGTCAGTTATTTGTCTCATTTTTTTTAAATTGAATAAGCTACTGAGGTAAGTTTTTTGCTAAATTATTAATGTGCGGTCCTATTGTAATTTATTATCTAGAGTTGTACCTAAGGACACAGTCGAATTCACCAAACCCAGTTTGCTTTCATCCAAATATACACTGGTATCTACATGCCTTACATTAGGTCATGACAATTTAACACATTTGGTTTTGTAAAAATTTAATAAAAATTGTTTGTACTGAACCAGTGTACAACTTTTAAAACTTATATAAACGTGAAGTGTCATCCGCAATTAGTACGATTCCATACCTATCCCCTACAAAGTAAAGGAAGTCATTTATATATATTATGAGAAACAAAGGACCAAGAATGAAGCTCTGCGGGATGCCCATGGTTACAGCAGCACCAACCAACCTTTCTCTTAAATGTCAACCTTTAGAATTCTTCCAATCAGGTAAGAAATTAGAAGATCGAGAGCCTTGCTTTGAACTCCATAATGGTGTAACTTACTGACTAAAATGACACGAACGACATAGTCAGTTGCCTTTAATAAGTCACAGAAGACTCCTTGTGCATACTGTGAGTTCACCTGGGCTTCATAAATGTTTTTCTACAGTTTGACACCAGCATCTATGGTTCAGCGACCATTCGTAAAATCAAATTTTTGATTATGTAATTATCTAAATTTATCGAAATAAGAATTTGGTCTAGAATATTTTTCAAATATTTTACTTAGGATTGGTAAAACAGAGATAGGCCGAAAATTATTGTCGTTGTATGGTCGTTGATTGTTGTGTTTGTTAATATAACTGTTCAGTGAACAGCTTAACCTCTCTTAAAAAACGAAGTGGTCTTGTCTCAGTTAGTAAAGTTCCATGGTGTTGATATTGTGGTCAACAATGCACGCCTCACTTGTAGTCAGATATAAAAAATTGATAAAAAAACTGGCAATTGTTATTCCTACATCTAACTACCTATGAACTATCGTTAATCCTAACTTATTCTGTAGTGTCTGCTGTTCAAATATTAATCCTTGAAGCAAGATGTTGGCATATACATACATATCTTCACGCCAAATCCCTTACAAGGGTAGGTACTTTAACTTACTTCAAATTAAATATTTTAATTTGAAGTCTTTTTTTATAATTTTCGTTGTTCCATTGTAAGTTTTATTCGATACTGAAGATAAGCATGTTTACAAAATCTGTTTAATTGCATTGTTTTCCCCGTTTGTTAAGATCATCAGCCGTTCTGTATGACTAGAACGATTGGCTATGCGAGTCACTGTCATCATAACTCATAGGTGGTAAAATCTCTCGCCCGAATCTGGTTCCACCGCCTTGCCCATTCCTATCGCAATAGAGTCAACTCTTGTCACTGTTGTGTTCTGGTTTGAAGAGTAAGGTAGCCGATAAACTTATGCAAGTAGTATTAACACCTCACCACTTGAATAATAACGCACCATAAACACATTTGGTGTTTATAGGCGATGGTTTTTCTTTCCATCAGGAGAGTTATCTGCTTGTTTGCTTTCTTATGATATAAAAATGTTTTTAACAGATAAAGAAAAATTAATAATAGATGGTTGTAGTTATGAATATATTATGACATAATCCGTTGTTATTATGTTGGTTTTGAGTTACTGCTACTATAAAATGACTAAGTCTGACTATGCTTAATATAGTAAGTTGTGTCTTTGATAACAATGTTTGAAAAAACTTCTTAATTGTTCTACGTCTTCTGATGTTTAGTATATTATAATATGATTGGTTAACTTTTAAATTAGCTGGTAGTTTACTTTTTGTAAGTAAAATTATTTCCCTTGCGTTATGAGGAGATAATACGCTGTATGAAAACAGTAAAACTAAATGTTCATATGTCTCTTATTGTAACTTGTTCTTTTTGTACTAGTATTATTTGATTCTCCTAAGCAGTGCCTGCTATCTTAATTATTATCTTTAATCAAATATTCGTCGTTGCTAAATTCTTTTAAAAATAATTACAATTGTTTTTTAATCTTTATGATTATATTTTTAACACGTTAATGTTTTATTTATACAACTCTCGCAGTCATGAAAATGCCGTAAAAAACGAAACCGGTCGATGATATAAATGAAATAAAGTGTTTTGCGAAAACCAGTGTATTTACTTAATTTACAATTTTTACTTACTTAATCATCGCGGAATTGAAATTATTACAAATGAGGTGTTTTTTTCTTGACCTTGAAGATCTATCATGTTTTAATACTTTTGTGAAGTCATAGATTTCATGTCAATTTCAAAGTTATTTGTGATCAAATTTAATACTCGTAACTGTGTATAAATTGTATATGCAGAGGTTTTTTATATCATAAGATTGCAAACAAGCAGATGGGTCTTCTGATGGAGACAGTCAACCATCGCCTATAGACACCAAAGATGTTAATGGTGCGTTGCTATCTTTGACGATTTATAATGCCACATATATAAGTGTATTGGATACCTTACGCTCCAAACCGGAACACGACAGTGCCAAGCCCTGATGCTATTGCGGCAGGAATAGGAAAGGCAGTGGTACCATACCCAGTCGAGACAATGCAGAACTCTACCACCTAGTAGCAGAAATAAAGAGGTTATATTATGATGTAAGAATTTATGCACTGTTTCTGGCTTTTTCACCATCTAGGAAATGTACACTACATTTCCTAAGCGGGGTGATTAAAATGAGTTTGCATACCAACTTTATCAATTATGTAATTAAATATTTGCATTTAGTGTAAGAAATTTGATGTTCCAATAAAATTAGTGGAGTTATTGTTACCTACATATACTTTTGTTTTGTTGTATTTCTCCCATCTCATTCCATATGTCGACAGTTATTGCTATTTTAGCTAGTATATACCGTTTTATTCGATATTATGTACTTATTTCGGAAAAAAATCTTGCCATCTGGTGCTCATGCAATTCTTGGCCTTTTAAACATATTAATATCGTCATTATTTATTTTTAGTATAATTATTATTTACGTTTTTATTTTATGGGGGTCCCTTGTGCAGTTATTATTATAAATTAAAAAACCCTGCTGTAGATATAAGTATTTTTATTATAGGTTTCATTTTATTTTAAACAAGATGTTAAGATTTAGGTTTTTTACATTTATTTTAAGTAATAAGGCATTTTAATTTTATTTAACAACATTTGAATTTATAGATTCATTTTACGTTTATTTTAAAACCGTAATTTTACCGTAAAACTATTTAAAAATAAGTATTTTCAAAATGTTAAGGTTTTGTTTGATTTTAAAACTAATTCGAAGGAACCAAATTTTAAACAAATTGTTCCCGTGGGATTAACCAAAAGCTTTTATAATATAGCGGGTGCAGAATGCAGCTAGTCTTTACTAATAATACAAATTCGAAAGTTCAGATATTTGGATGTATGAATGTTCGTTACTCAATCTTGTAAAAACGCCTTGATGAATTTCGATGAAAGGCACACAGGCATGTTTATACTGGAAAAATGAGTTGTATACGTGGGATTCTCGAAAAACTTTTATAATGTACCGAGTTGCAGGATGCAGATAGTATGTTATTAATGTGAAAGCTTGTACGATTGGATATTTGTAGTTCAATCAAGCAAAAACAGCTGGACTGATCAGAATTTGAAGGAAATTTGGCACACAAGTAGAAGCTGACCTGGAATAGGGCAAAAATACATTTATCCCGGAAAAATATGCTGTTCTCATAGGATTCGTGAAAAACTTTTATAGTACTATTATAGGGTCTATTATAGGGTCTATTATAGGGTACAGTTAGTATCTAGATAAATTTAATTTTACCTTGCCATAGCTCTAAAATTTTGAATTATAAGTTCATTAAAAAATATTTATATTTATCAAGTGTCAATTATCATTCGGTATTGACAAATAAGGTTGTGAGTTATTCCGAGTTAGAAACTTCATATATAACTTTTGTAGTTTTTTCGGAAAAACTTGCCCGCGAATATGATATATAGAGATTGCAGACATTCCTCCAGTTAAACGACATGTTTGCAAATTGTTTTTTCATGAGACAGCACCACTGGTCAGTTATGTGTGCATTAATTACACGTTTACTTATCCTTTCAGGTATATGGATTTTTTATAATATCATAAGATAGCAAACAAGCAGATGTCTCACCTGATGAAGAGATACACAGACCAATGATTTTAAAAGTATGTTGTTATCAGTGAAGCGGAAGAGCGATGCCATCATATCATAGCATGACATTAACAATCATTAGTGTTGTTGCGGCAGAAGTATATAAGGCTGTGGTATCGACCCCGACGAGACGTTACAGAACTTCACCGCTTTGTCTGGACATTACGTAACGTCACGATAGTCATGATGGTAAGGACAATTAATCAATTGATCGCCTTTGACGAACGCGGGTTTAACCACAAACTTCATGGGTTCAATAGTATTAATTGTTTTCTTTTCGAAGTCGTCTTTAATGTATATAGAAGTACGTTGATTTTACTTCGTCTCATAAAGGTTAAAATTGTATATACGAGTATAAATGAAGTATAGTAAAACTCATTAATTTTTAAATTTTAAAAATTTTAAGTTTAAACAATTTCCAATAATTAATAGTATACAATAGATCTTTTTTTTTTCAGATACAAAGATAGAGAAGAAATCAGAGAAAGTAATATAACTTTAACTTCTTAGCCACTGTAAAAAGACTGTCGGTGATCCTCTACTGGACGAAGCTCTGTAAAGAGTGAAGTTGTACCTGATCCTACCCGATGTATAGTTTTAAGTAAATTGTGATAAATATATATTTAGGATCAGTATGGCTACTTATTTTTCGTAATTTATTGTAATTATATTGTTTTTGTTCTATTCCTCCATTATTTATCTTCAATAAGTACATAGAATAAAACAAAGTCAAAAACTACTGAACGGGTTTTGGATGCAGTTTTCACCAATAGGCAGAAAAAGTCATGAGAATTTTTTATGTGTATAATTTTTCAAGGTTTTTGGTTAAATCGATTGAAAAATGACAATTATTGTTGAGGAGGTCAGAGGAAGTCAAACCAACGTAGAGTTCCTAATTTTCAAACAACATGTTCCTAATTTATTAGTCCACAGGAAAGTCCATAGTTTTACGTTTCTATCTTTTAAAAATAGGTTATTATAATATTATACTCATTATAACGTATAAAAAATATGGTAATTTATATAACTGTCGTACTTCAAAAACTAGAAGGATACAGTATAATACATATGAAAATAAATATGAATGATATATTATTCGTTTCATCCACATTATAATATCTGTTTGCAACATACATTTTAAATTAATATTTAGGAGTTATCACATAATATACATTGATACGCGGGTAAATAAATGCCAATGTATCTCATCAACGGACATGATGACGAGATTAGCTTGATACAGCCACTACCTGTGCCACTACTACGCAATAAACGCACACACACACACACGCGCACGCGCACTTGCACTCGTACACGCACTCAGAAACGCACATACACACGCACATGCACACGCATACGCACACTCATACGCACACGCATACGCACACGAATACGCACACGCATACATACACGCATACGCACACGAATATGCACACGTATACGCACACGCATACGCACACGCATACGCACACGCATACGCACACACATACGCACACGCATACGCCCACGCATACGCACACGCATACGTACACGCATACACTGTCAGCGCACCACCAGCGATGATGCGACCCTCTGTTTTGGCCCTCCAGCGCTTGAGCCTCTGCTCTGAAGGCAAGAGCCATTAACGAGTCGAAAACATGATGCCACCTACTCATCTCTCACCAACTTATTGTTAAGATAACTTAACCTATTGTTAAGATAAGTATGGTAGAAAGGAGAACGAAAGCAAATGAAGGCAATGCATCTGTGATATCTCTGAAAATATCATATCTTTGGCAACATATAACGTAATGTAAACCCAAAACCAACATGAGAATTTTATCGTTCAACGAACATAATAGGCAATTTTCTGATAATTTACTTCAAATAGTTAGTGGTCAAATTCAAGCTGGAAATGTCAATATTACTCTTAATTACCTTTGCGTTTTAATGCTGATCAATGAGGATTTAATTACAAGGGTATACACCGATTTTAGTAATATAAATACCAAAACACTAAATTAGTTTCAGTTAAATTAAATATTTGCTATACTCATATAAATTATTGCATAAATAATTTCATTCTTCAAACATTTAAAACTAATAACAGTTGACACAGTTGTAAATAAAGAAGAAGCACGACAAAATCTAATTAAATTTTTGATTTCGTTGACACTTCTTGAAATTCCGTTGCACAAATTAATATTAAAGTGGGTTCCCCTACTTTATTACTAAGAAATTTAAATCCAGCCAATATGTGTAACGCTTCCAGACTTAAAGTAGTGAATAAAAAATATCGAATGTATCGCATTAACGGGCAATAGAACTGGTAAAAAATTACATTTTCACTTCCAACGTTTACAATTAAATGTAAAATTAGCGTGACTTTACATTAACATGACTATCAGTATACTGCATCCAAAGGTTTCTGAAATCTTAACCACTCAATTTTTTTAACACATACAATTGTGTGTTACCCTGTCAGGTATAACGCCTAAACATTGTATATTACTGACGTGAATACGTTTATAAATTTGCTTTCATAGTAAGTGACTGTTTAAAAAAATCGATAACAAAATTGGGGAATAAAATTTGGTATTATAGCTACATAATTATCATCAACTTCCAAAATCTAGTTATACCGTTAGACAGCTAAAAAATCAAATAATTTGGTAAGCAAAGTGCGGACTGTGATGCTTTGCGGGAGATGGAGGAGAAAGTGCATTTTTAGGTAATTTCGCTGCGTAACAGAATTTGCATGTAGTATATCTTTTTACGTGGATCAATTACGACATTAGGTTAAGTTTGGTTCGACAGTTCTTGTAAAGATTTATCGATTTTAAAAGTAAGCTTTTTTTTAAGTAATAAGTGGACAAGATTTTGAAATGAGAATTTTGGTACTTCAAGGCGGCAAATACTTTTTTTCGTATCATTTATATCAATAGGTCATAGTTTCATGATTATGTTGATTGAGAATTTTATATATTTTGACAATTCTATGCATTCGCTAACTACCTTTCGGTAAAGTTATTCGGTAGCTACTAGCTATCATTCGGTAAAGTTTTTCGATGTCTCGCCCAGGCTGACGTCATTATCTTTCCCATTCTTGTCTTCATCTTTGTCTAGAAAAGTTTTCACTGGCAATGGATTTTATAGAGTAGTTTTACAAGGCAAAATTAGCCTTGACAATTGACGAAGATATCAAAATGAAGAGAATATCAAGTGACGATGTCAGGTACGATGATTTCATTCAACTGTTGGAGTTTAGAATTAAATTGAACATTTCGTTAGAACACTTAATCTCCACCAAAAATACAGAAACAATCTTTATCATTTCACAATGCTAAATAAATACCCTGATTATAAAGATTTCGGTCAATGACGATTTGTATCACTATCGCTCAGGAGGGAACTAATAAAATAAAACCTTAAAATGGGAACGGTGCCTACTCAATGAAATGTCTAATTTGTATTTGAAGCAGTTCGTCTGAGGAAATTACTTAATATATAATAGTAGTAATTTTATGTTTTTAAGATCACTAATCATTATGGAGATCAATCTAGCCATATCATAGCACAACGTTAATATAGATGGCTCTCTTGATGGAAATGGACCATAAACAACAAAGATATTAATAAACTATTGATATTCGTTTGGCAAACATGTCACGCCACACATAATATTTCCAGCTACTTTAGTCTCCTAGTGGAATGTGATGGTGATGACCAGAACATGAACAGGTAAAGCGATGGTACCAAACCCAGGCGAGACGTTTCAGAACTCTAAATGAACAAATTTCGCATTACCATCTATGTATCAGTGATCTAATGACCTAATTATAAGTTTTCTGGCAACCTCACTCTGCAAAATAAACCGGAATAGGAATAAACACAGTCACTGACACTATTAAAAGGCGCACTAGGAAAATATAATGGAAAAGTACAAAATCCGGACAAGGCTTTGCAAAGTTCTAGTATTCTTTTACATTGTCATAGTAAAAAGGCACTCCTTCACCTTTAACACACAACCTGGGAGGAAGGCACATGGTCTACTCCTCGAATAAGGTTTGGATCTATTTACAGAGTATTATAGGTATAGGTAAGACAAAAATTAAGATGTAGTCATATCATTCTTTCTGTTGTCTTATTTTCGTCACCGTGGTAACCAGGAGTCAACCGAGTACCAGAGACACTCCGATACAGCAGAATTCATCGTTTTTTTTTTAATTAGCGATATGGGTGGTAATCCCCATCTTCACCAACATGTATTGATTGTAGGTTGTTTTTTCGAATAACCCTCACTGACATTGTGATATTTTTGGGTCATCTGGTATGGAAAAAGAGATAACGTAAAATCTCTAACATAATGAGAAGTTACAGATTTTAGTTATTACATTTTTATTAGTAATATGTAAATAAGATAGTGATTAAATTTGCGCAAATTTACCCTCACAAGGAGTATTGTTCTCATCTCTGGGCGGGAGCTCCACAGTATCAGCTTTTTCGTCTTGATCGTATTCAGCGTAGAGCGGTTCGAATTGTTGACGACCAGGCTGTCTACAATCGGCTTGATTTGTTGGCTTTACGCAGAGATTCAGAAGGTTAATTAGCATCTTTTACCACATTTATCATGGAGAGTATTCCGACGAATTATTTGGATCGATCTAAGCCGTCCAATTTCATCATCGGACATCGCGGCATAATTCAAAGTTCCATCCTTACTACCTCGATGTCTGAAAATCCGCAACCGTGCGATTCTCGAGGTACTTTTTACCACGCACTACTTCTCTGTGGAATCAATTACCGGTGGGGGTGTATCCGAACAGATATGACTTAAGGACCTTCAAGAAGAGAGGATATTCCTTCATAAATGGCCGGAAACGTAGCTGCAAGACCTATGGTGCTGTGGCTGTCCATGGGCGGTGGCCACTTACTATTTTGGTTTTATTTCAATTTTATTATTGATTTTTTTTTTACATTTATTTTTACCGATATTTGACCACAAATCTTTAACTCAGTAAAATTAGTATATTGGTTTGGCCACAAAAGCATCATAGACAGACAGACAGATACATGGAAAGACAAACTTTGATATACAGAATTGGTATGAAGGCGTGTATTAAACAATGACGACCTATCAATGATTTCTACCTAAAACAAACCATCGCCATATCTCAAAAAGCTAAATATTCAAATTTCATTTCAGATAAGAAAGTTGCTGAATATTTCAAAACGAGCCTATTAATTATGGTTATCTGAAAATTAATTAACCACTGGCATTCCGGAGGCTCACTTTATAGGCTTGATAAATATTTAAATTAATTTACTCTAAGTCAGCGGCATCTAGGTTTGGCAAGCGCCGATTTATAATGAGAATAGAACAAACTTTATTCGGAACAAACAATACAAGGATCACTACGAAACTGATAACTTCTATAAAAAATATATTAATATCTACACAAACGTGTGATATTTAACTTCGCTAAGTGTTTATATATAAATACGTGAACAAAAAATTTTTGGACGCCTATTTAAAATAATTACGAGAACGATGGAATATAAAAATTGGCACAGTTAAAGTTTATATTGTGAAAGACTGCAGCAACCTAGTCTATGGTCGAATTTTGACCACAGACGATCGCTAGTATTAACTGTATCACTTAAAGTAAAAGGTCTAAAAAAGGGTAATAATGGTCATTAACATTGTCAATAGTAATTAGGTAGTATCGTTCAGTTTTGGTAGCACCGCCTTACATAGTCGTAATAACGTCAATGCTTGTCGCTGTCGTATTCTGTTCTGTAGAATAAGGTAGTCAATAAATTTATGCAAGTGGCATTGCCATATTGTGGCATTGACTACACGGATATCAACGCACTATTACAATATTTGGTGTCTGTTGATGATTGTCGTTTTTTTATATAATAAGATAACAAACAAGCAATTGGCTCTCCTGGCTGAAAGTAAAACCATCGCCTATAGACACCAGGGATGTTAATGGTGTGTTGCTATCCTTGTGGCGGGAATGCAATGCTACATGTATTATTCTACCGCTTACCTTATCCTCCAAACCAGAACACGACAATGACAAACATTGACGCTATTGCGACAGAAACAGGTAAACTGGTGATACCAAATACCCGGTTGAAACGTTGCGAAACTCTACAACCTAGTACCTAGTCACGATGGTAGTGACACGCATAGCCAATCGGTTGCCTTTTACAACCTGCCTGGCAGACCGGCAGTCGGTCTATTCTTCAAAGGAGCCCGGGCCAATACGGCGGAAAAGTCTGTTTCTATCAGAGAGAGCCGGCTTATTTGCTAACTATACACAACAAGAGTGTAATACTAAATGCATGTTAATCTGCTGCTTTACCCCGCAAACATGAAACACGATGGTGACAAGCGTACAAGGCACGTCACGCTCGGCAAATAACTTAACTTTGCAGGTTCAATGTTTTAAACTTGGATTTAGAATAAGCCCTTATCCCTTTTTTTGAAATACTTTGACTACTTCATACATATCTAACATACATACATACAAGTGAGTCAAATAATTCTCAAGCCTACTCATTTTTAACTCCTAATATAGTCCTGCTATGTTACACCCGAATACAATACAAGTCTCATGTTTATTTTTAACTAAATAAGTTAATTCTCGTAAGATTATATCTAGGTTCCCTCTGAAGAAGAAAACATCTGCCCCTCTTCTAGGTAGTTCATAAAAGGCTAACAATTGGTTGTATGTGTTACTGTCATCGTGGCTACTAGATGATAGTTTCACAACGTCTCGTTCGGGTATTTGGTACTGTAACAACTCTTTGGTGTTACAATTTTTTGCAGCCGCTGAGCAGCACCGCTACCGATTAATACGTTGCCAAACTGAGATATACCCCCTGATGCAGAAGAAAGTGATTGGTAGAGCGCGTCAAAAAACCCAGCCACACCGATACACTACATTGGGGAGAGCCAAGTATAAGAACAAGCGAGAATTATCGGAACAAAATGAATTCCCAAGCTACTATTTATTTTCTGGATTAGATGGATGGGCGCTTTCAGAATCATTGCAAAGGTACCAAATTATTGTAGCAAGGCAATTATGGCAAGGGCAGGACTTGTCCTTTTTACCAGCTACGTAATTAGAAGGTCCGATTTTAGCGTATTACATAATGGTTTACAATTTTTAATACGTTTGTCGACTTATGTAATCAAATAGAGGTGGTCCCAATAACAGTTGACTATGTAGGAAAGTTCTACAATTTGCGGCAGGGCCGCGACGAAGAAATCTATATAATCTATATAAATATTATAAATGCGAAAGTTTAGATGTTTGGATGGATGTTTGGATAGATGTTTGGATATATGTTTGTTACTCAATCACGCAAAAACTACTGAACGGATTTGAATGAAACTTAGCACACAGGTAGATAATGATCTGTAATAGCACATAGGCTATTTTTTATCTCGGAAAAATTAGGTGATCCCGCTGGATTCACCAAAAACTTATAATGCAGCGGGCTAGTATTAACATAATTTTACAGGCTTAGTGATGTTGCATCTAAGCCCGGAATAGTGAAAAGGTAATCATCAAGCAGTTCTTTAAATCAAGCTTATCAAGGTTTTAGGTGAAATTGAATACGAGAGTATCTCGATCTTGATACGATTCGCGAGTCACAATAATTCAGTACAACAAATTATTCGGGAAACGGCTGCAACCGACGGTTGACTTACCGATACAGCTTTCAGCAGGAATGCCCCAGGATTTAAGGATCAGGGAAAAACCAAACAGACGCGATGAGATTTACAGTGTCAACAGGCAGATTTTTTTACAAGCAACGATATAATGTAAGATCACAGCGATATCATCACACAAATATGAAAACGCAAAATGAATTCCAGACGCAGTCTGATGTCGCCACAATACCCAGGTGGAGAGTGCCGCCAGTTAACCCACGTGTGAGGAAAATATGCTCACACGTGACAAGACAAAAAACGCAAAACAAGGAGGAATATAAAGGTGTGGCTATTCCTCCTTTTTGCAAGAGGCTAACGTACGAGACGAACTTGCTAACTAATCATAATATAACTATTCATGCTTACTAAGTGGTAGAGCTCTGCATTATCTTGCCCATGACCATACCACCGCCTTACATATTCCTGTCGCAATAGCATCAATGCTTGTCACTATCGTGTTCCGGTTTAGAGAGTAAGGTAGCCGGTAAACTTACGCATGTGGCACTAAGACCGGAAAGCCGGAAGGACCGGAAGAAGGAAAGCAACGCACCAAATATCATCGCATCTTATTTCACAGAACACATGAATACTAATAGACACGCCGATGGGAAGGAAACGTGTCGCCGTACATATGAGCAAACGCTCCTATTACTGCCAAAAATTTCTTGTAAGTTATTTGTAGGGTATATTATATTGTGGAAAAAATAGAAATAAACCGTGTTGTACTGTTTTATCGTACCGAATGAGATGACGCTTTAAAAATTACCCTTGAAATGATTTTATTCTTTGGTAAGTTGTATAACTCTACATTTCTGTATGTTTTGCAAGCCACACTGACAAACTAAAAAAATTCTTGAAAGTCGTATCCACTTAATCCGTGGCTTATTTTCTATTTTATGATATAAAAAAGTGTCATGTCATTGCATTAGAATAACTAAGGGGCAAATGTATCGTGTATCGCGATGAAGTTAGCTAAAAAGTTAAATCCATACTAATATTATAAATGTGAAAGTAACTCCGTCTGTCCGTCTGCCTCTTATTCAGGCCTAATCCACTAAACTGATTTAGATGAAATGGTACCGATATAGTTTGAGACCCGAGAAAGGACACACGATGGGTTTAATCCTGAAAATCCCACGGAAACGAGAACTATGCGGGCTTAATTTTAGACATTTTTCCACACGGACAGGGTCGCGGATACAGCTAGTTTATCATATAAAATATGAGGTCCATCACATAAAAACTTTATAAAATCTGTGACGGAGTATACACTTGAAGTTGGCGGTGAATCGATATTGTACTTTTATATAAATGTGACGATACAGTGATTGTAAAAGTATTGGTCACGAATTAGTTTTATAGCAGGATTTCCTGAACAAATATGACGCAAGAACCTTTACTTAAAACTAATACATCCCCTGCCCTTGTGGCAGGGGATGTATTAGTTTTAAGTAAAGGTTTTATGTAATGAATATTTTAGACAGAACTCGAATACCATGATTAGTAACTATAGCAAAATGCGTAGCAATGATCGTAATGTATAAAGTATTAGAAGCCAGAAAACAGGAGACAAATACAAGTTTTCACTGCGATGTCAAAGACAAATAGTTTAGGGAAAAATACGCATACGTGTACAAGTATACATAGTAAACAAGAACAGCGTGGTATGCAGAAAAGCAAAAAAGGAGAGTTCAAGGTAAGTCTGAAGATGCTGTGGGTAGCACAAGAGGGATATAGGTTTGGAAGAGGATTTACATATCAAGTTTTCTCACTCTGAAAATCGTAGAGGAGCACCAGGCTGTCAGTCAGAAGGTTTTCTGTGCTTTTATGGATTTGAAGAAAGTTTGAAGAAAGCGTTTCATAGGGTTGTGAGAAAGAATCTTTGGAATAGTTAGGCAATAGGTGGGCCTTTGTTGCGTGCTTTACAAACCATATAATTATTGGGATAGCAAAGCATGTGTGTGGGTGGACGACAAGATTTTGCCCTGGTTTGATCTCAAAATTGGCGTCAATCAGGGTTGTGTTTTGTCAGCTCACCTATTTATTTTTTATCTAGATAAGTAGCTCCAAAGACTAAAGTGATTAAATGTGGGAATACGTTCGAGTGATTTATTGGTTAATTGCCTATTTTATGCACATAAAGCTTTACTTTTAGGCTGAACTCCATCTGGACTGCAAACACAACTCACAGTTATGGTTAACTGTCGTAAGAATATAGGCTTACAATTGAATACGAAGAAAAGTAAAATTATATAAGTATTTGAAAGAGAAGCGTATGTAAGGGTTGTGGTCGGTGATGTTGTTCTAAAGCAAGTGGATGAGTTTGTATATCTTGAATGCGCTTTAAGCAGTGATGGAAGGTTCGCCGCTGATGTCAAAAGAAGAGTGTATGCAGGGAACAGAGTGAATGGAAAGTTAGGGAGAGATACAGTTTCAAGTCAGAATTCCCGTCTTGCCTTGCATAATTACATACTCATCCCAACGCATCATAAAAATCATTAACCAATCATAGAAATGAGAGTTCGATATCTAAGAAAGAGCGTAAAAGTAGAACCAACGCGGTCGAGATGAGGTCGCTACGAAAAATATGTGGCATATCACTCGTAGGCAGGGTTCGTAATGTTAAAGTTAGAGAGAGGTTAGACTTGAATGAAAAAGTCGGTGTAAAAATGAGAAAGGTCATGCACTGGTGGTTCGGACATGTAGAAAAAATGGTAGATGAAAGGTTAACAGAACAGAAATATAATACGAATGTGGAAGGGTCTAGTACCGGAGAAGAGAATGTGTACACAACATACCACGATCAGATTGATTGGGCATTATCCGAAGGTGTTTTCAAGAGTCTTCGGAACCGGCGTGTTTGTATAAAGAAACTAATTAATGTGGAGGAAGCAAAACAAATCTGCAAGAGTCGTGACACTTGGTTCTCTCTGCCGAATCCGTAAGAGATCTGCCGTGAATTATATTATATATTATAATATGAGTAAAAATATATCATAGTATTTATAAATTCAAAAAGCAATGACCGAAGTAAACTATATTAGGTTAAAAAGAAGCTATTATAGTAGTAGATATACCCACTAATCAAACATTCACTAGATTGCTAAAAATATAATAGGAATTGCAAGGATGAGAATGAATAGCAATCAGACAGTAAATGCATAGAGATTGTGTGGCTTATAAAAAGAGCATAAGAGTATATTATGCGATAGAAAGACACAGGTGAAGCAAAAGAAAACTGCCTGCGTCTATTTTTCCTGACAAATATAATCCTGGAACGTTTACGAGTAGAGTGAATAGGTTTCTTTCGGATGAACGTATACCACCTTCGTCTTCATCGATACCTTTCACCAGGTGCGATGGAAGACAAACGCCTATTCCAATTAAATCCTTAAAAAAAAGAGATTTTGAAATAGAGATTAAAGGAAAAAAAGTCACGAAGGACAATTGGTATTGTTGTATACATCAAGACGTGTAGATAATAGTAGTTCATAACTATATAAGTTCTATAATATATAAGTATTGAAGAGGCTAAGGCTATGTAAATGATATGATTACAACTTTGAGTAAGAGGAGATATTGGGATTTTTTTTCTATCTTTATTTGTTAAATGCTTCATAAACACAAATCGTTAAAACAAAACTTTAAAATGAAATATTAACTATACACGATATTAAAAGAAATGTTTTCGTACTGTTACATCCCTATTTTCCATGCAATAATGCTGAAGTGCATATAAGCTGGATAGTCAGCAATATATAGGTATAAATACCCGCTGTTTCCCAAATATTCTTCAGTTAGATATTCTCTAGCCTAAACGCTGCCCAGCTACGGACCTGGTTTCTGCCCGCCGGCCTGGACACAGCGAATAGACTAGTGCTATATCCATACTCCGGGCCGCAATAAACCTTCACAAGGGAACCGCGAAAAAGTGTGATCCAAGTTAGAGTGTTTATAGTTAAAGTCCCATTAGTTAGTAATTGTAGAAAGTGAAATAAATAACTTGTGTTCCGAAAAAGTGCTTTTTTTTTTTATAAGTGCTCGGAGGCGCAACCTAACATTGGTGTCAGAAGTGGGATTGATATTCCCTTGGTCGCCTACTCCTGACGACGACCATCACCTCTACAACAAAGGCTAACTAAGCGTTTGGCCACCTGCTGTCTCCGCCGTCTCACTGACGCTCTAGAGATCGCCGCCGACGCCGTGGACTCTACGTTACCTGTCATCTAAGCCGCATAGTGCGTGAGGGTTATCTGCCCAGCACCAGGCTATACGCTGCCAAGGTTATAACGAAATATTTGAAAACACGTAAATAACTCGCACTTCGCATCGACCCGTAACTGCAACGCTGCAAATTCCATCGCCGCATCACCTCGCCAGTAATAAGACGCCGCTGACTCAATTCCATGTTCTACATACTACTGTTATCGTGAGTGTTTGCCTGTATTATAATAATTTATTATTTTTGCCATAATTTTGCGTTTGGATTATTTTTTCATTTCAAGTTTCAATTCCGTTTTATACAAATTCCAACCTAAATCTTATTAAATATATGTTCACGCCATATCACTTATACCGTAGTTAGAGAGAGAAACCATTGTGTATTTTAATATTTTATCAATCTTATCAAATATATCTTCACGCCGTATCACTTATACCGTAGTTAGAGAGAGAAACCATTGTGTATTTCAATACTTTACTAATCCTATCGAATATATCTTCACGCCGTATCACTTATACCGTAGATAGAGAGAGAAACCATTGTGTATTTCAATACTTTACTAATCCTATCGAATATATCTTCACGCCGTATCACCTATACCGTAACTAGAGAGAGAGGATTAATTGTGTATTTTAATATTTTGCTATATAAACGGCTTAAAAATGGTTAATGAAACTAGCAAACTCGAAAAGAAAAACGTCCAGTCGACATCTAGTTTACAAAGCGTGGGTATGGAAGAGCTAAGTTTCTCTATTCTCACGAAATTTGTCAAGTCATTTGATGGGGATAAAACAAAATTGTCTCCTTTTCTAAGAAATTGCGAGAATGCATTAAATTTAGCCTCTCCCTCACAACAAAACATTCTCTTTAAGTATATTTTGTCACAATTAGAGGGCAAAGCTGAAGCAGCTTGTTCTCTAAAAATATTTGATAATTGGCATGAATTTAAACAGTTTCTAAAATCAACATTTGGGGAAACCAAACATCGCGACCACCTATTACTAGATCTGCAAAATTGTAAAATAAAACCAGGCGAATCCGTTACCCAATATAGTTTACGTTTGGAAACTTACCTAACTCGATTACAAGCAGACATAACACATTCGACTCAGGACGCTAGCGAAATAAAAGGCCGGATTGCCAGCACCGAAGACCTGGCACTCCACACATTTTTATTGGGGCTCCCTGGTGACATCTCTAATATTTTGAGATGTCGAAACCCATCAAACCTGCATGAGGCTATAAACCTTGCTTGCCAAGAGGAAAAGCTACAAAATTATATAAAATCCTCGCGGCATGAAACAAAACCTAGATGCAGAATATGTCATAGGGTAGGACATTCAGACAAGAACTGTTATCAAAACAGACCACAACGTCCTATCCTTAATCTTTCCCAAGGCCGATCGCATAATCAACACCGTCCTTTTCCTAATGCATTAAATAATCCACCAGTTGTATGTCGATATTGCAAAAACCTAGGCCACGATATTAGTCAATGTAAGAAACGGCAATATAATAATTCGCGACAGAAACATATTCCTAATTCTCAACAACAAATTAATAACTTCACAGAATTAAGCAATAACGATAACGGAAACAATTTTACCTATAATCCCCCTGATTCTATTTATACAAATTCTCATTTGAATGACGCTGATCTAAATTTAAACTAAAAATGATTCCGGTTCTGCGTCGTACGGAATCACCTAAACAAACCGACGCTTTCGATGTATTACAAAAATCTAATAATTTTGTTAGGCCCACTGTGCCTGCTAATTATACTAATAATCCTAAATCTAATATTGTTACTACATCCACTGTATCTTTTAATCCTACTATTTCTGAGAAACCTGAGGATTTTCCTAATGCTAATTCTACTAATTCTACTAAATCAACTATACCTACTAAATCTACTAACCCTACTAATTCTACTAAATCTACTAAGTCTACTAAATCAACTATACCTACTAAATCTACTAATCCTACTAATTCTACTAAATCTACTAAGTCTAGTAAATCAACTATACCTACTAAATCTACTAATCCTACTAATTCTACTAAATCTACTAAGTCTACTAAATCTACTAAACCTACTAAATCTATTGAATCTACTAATTCTAATTCTTCTAAATCCACTGAATCCACTGTATCTCTTACATCTACTATATCTAATAAACTCACCGACTCTACTATATCTGACATGTGTATCGAAATCCCTAAATCTTCTATATCTAACAATACTCAACTAATTACGAATAACCCAGACAGTTATTCTAATATTCATGAAATTCATTATAATAATAAAACACATTTGCCACATATATATGTTAAATCAAAATATTCAGATAAATTGTTAGTTTTATTAATCGATTCGGGTGCAGGTATATCACTAATAAAACGATCATCATTACAAATTCAACCAGAATTAATTCGCGAAACCATACAATTTAAAGGAATCGAAAAAGGTACTAAATATTTGAATAGTCTTGGTCATTTTAATTTAGATTTTATATTATCAAATAATAATACTGTTCTTAGTAAATTTCACCTAATACCTGATTGTGTTAACATAGAATTTGATGGTATTATTGGAAACGATTGCCTTAAGTTTCATAATTGTAACATAGATTATAAAAATAAAACCTTAGAGATAAACAATTATTTAATACGAATTCATTTTACTAAGCCTAAATATACTGTTCCAGCTCGATCCGAAATGGTCATTGAGTGTAATGTTTTAAATCCAGAAGTAATAACTGGTTACATAAATAAATGCGAAATTCAAAAAGGCGTATATTTATCTCGCTGTCTCGTAACTATTAAGGAAAATAATCACGTCAATGTTTCCATTCTAAATACTAATAATAATGATGTTTTAATTAAACCATTATGTTTAGAATTAATTCCTTGTGATTTATTAAATAACTCATCGGAACCTATTAATTCTGTAAACTTTACTAACTCAAATAATCACTGTTCACCTGCAGATAGGTGTTCAAATGTCTTGAAACAAATAAGAACTTCACATCTTAACCGTGAAGAATCGGAAGCTCTACTAAATCTGTGTTCAGAGTATTTTGATTTATTTTACTTAGATGGAGATACTTTAACTTGTACAAATACTGTAGAACATGAAATTAAAACTACTAGCTCACAACCTATCCACGTTAAAACATATAGATACCCTGAGTGTCATAAAGAAGAAGTCAATAAACAAATACAAAAAATGTTAGATCAAAAAATAATTAAACCTTCTAACTCTCCTTGGTCTTCTCCAATCTGGGTCGTCCCAAAAAAGCAAGATGCTTCTGGCCAAAAGAAATGGCGCATAGTAGTTGATTATAGAAAACTCAACGACATCACTGTTGGAGACGCCTATCCTATTCCCAACATTACAGACATACTAGACCAGTTAGGACATAGTAAATACTTTACCACTCTCGACCTGGTGTCAGGTTTCCACCAAATTAAAATGAGTAAAGACGACTCCCCTAAGACAGCCTTCTCCGTTCCTAATGGTCATTTCGAGTATACAAGAATGCCATTTGGCTTAAAGAATGCACCTGCGACCTTTCAAAGACTTATGAATACTGTTCTCTCCGGTCTCCAAGGTCTGCACTGTTTTATTTACCTGGATGACGTCATAATCTATTCCCACTGTCTCATTTCTCATATTGATAAACTCAAGCTAGTATTCGAAGCACTCCGCAAACATAACCTCAAGTTGCAGCCTGACAAATGCGAGTTTCTACGACGAGAAGTCGCATATCTAGGCCATGTCATAACTGACAAGGGTGTGTCTCCTAACCCCGATAAGGTAAAAGCCGTGTCAGAATATCCTACACCAAGAACTCCAAAAGAGATAAAGTCTTTTCTTGGCTTAATAGGATATTATCGTAAATTTATAAAAGATTTTTCTAAGATTACTAAGCCCCTAACTTCATTATTAAAGAAAGATACGGAATTCAACTGGACAGACAAACAGGAAGACTCTTTTAACAAACTAAAACTAATGCTAACTAATGCCCCTATCTTACAATATCCAGATTTTTCAAAAGAATTCATACTCACAACTGACGCCTCTAACTATGCTTTAGGAGCTGTTCTGTCCCAAGGCGAAATCGGAAAGGATTTACCTATCGCATTCGCATCCCGAACTTTAAATAGTGCTGAAGGAAATTATAGCACAACAGAGAAAGAACTGCTAGCTATAATTTTTGGTACTAAAACCTTTAGACCGTATCTATACGGTAGGAAATTTAAAATAATAACGGATCATCGTCCCCTTATCTGGCTGTTTAACTGTAAGGACCCAAGCAGCAAATTAGTAAGGTGGCGCTTAAAGTTAGAAGAATACGATTACGAAATCGTATATAAAGCAGGAAAACTAAATAGTAATGCCGATGCTCTCTCCCGTCCTCCGATTCATGCAATTGACCTATTGATTGATGATACAGATACCATCACCTATGAGACCTTTATGCGTAAAAGATCGAGTCCAACGGTCTACGATACGATAATCACTGAAACAAATCAAAACCTTTTAAAAACACCGTGCAAGGCAATTGCTTATCCAACGTCTGTCGATCTCGATAATTCAAACCCCTATTGCGAAGACATACTTAATCTATTGGAAGACAAAGAATCATTCTTATCATCCGAAAAGGAATTATGTACTGTCAAGTCTTCTACGATAAAAGACAAAACGTTTTTTCACATGTTCATAAAAGTCCATCACTTTGATTCCGCTAGCTACAAGGACATATTTAAGGTCCTTAAGGACTTAAGAAATAACCTTATAATTTTTCATTCTGAATTAAATGAAATTGCTATTTCCGACTTTTCTAATCCCTTCGATAACTTAAGGTTCATTTTAATTTATGATATGATATCTTTTATATTTCACAATACTGGTATTAAGATTAATGTTTATCATAACAAATTGATTTATCCTAATCCAAGTGAAATACCCACTATCCTTAAAGATAACCATGATTCACCTGTTGGTGGTCATATAGGTTCTTCACGCCTATATAATAAATTAAAAGAATCCTATTACTGGAAAAATATGAAAAACGACATTGAGACATATGTAAAACACTGTCCCAAATGCCAACAAAATAAAGCATTACGCGCTTGCAATAAAGCCCCTATGCAAATCACTTCTACTTCCTCTGAACCTCTCCAAAGAATATCCACCGATATAGTCGGTCCCTTACCTGAATCCGGTCCTGAAAAATATAAATACATCGTTACCTTTCAAGATGACCTAACCAAATATTCAATGGCTTATCCTATTACTAATTCGACAGCTGAAAAGACAGCTGACTGTCTAATTCAATTCATTTGCCACTTCGGAATCCCTAAGACCCTTTTATCCGATCAAGGTGTCCATTTCATTGCTGATGTGTATAAACAAATAACATCTTTGTTTAAAATTAAACACCTTTTTTCTACTCCTTACCATCCCCAAACTAATGGTGCTCTCGAAAGAAGCCATGCTACTCTGAAAGAGTACTTGAAATCCTACGTTAATGACAATCATAGTGACTGGCATAAATTCCTTCCAACTGCTATTGTCTCCTATAATACATCAGTACACTCATCCACAAATTTTACTCCCCATGAGTTACTGTTCGGCTGTAAGCCTCATATTCCTAGTTCCCTCTATGATATTGATCCAACAATAACATATCCTGACTATGTCAAAATGCTAAAACAAAAACTAATTAATACTCGTAACATAGCCAGAGAAAATATACTTCGAAGCAAAGAGAAATCTAAAATCTATTACGACAAAGACACGAGAAATGTCTCTTACAAAGTCGGAGATATGGTTTACTTAAAACAACATCACAGATTACGGAAAGCTCTATCCAGTATATGGAAAGGCCCATACAAGATAATTAAGATTCACAATAACAATAACGTCACTTTACTTATAAATCGTAGACATGTAAGACATCATTTCGATGAAATCAAATTAGCCCATAACAAACCAATTTGCTCATCGTCAAATTCAAATACGGCTATGGCTCCCTTAGATATGCCTATTTTAGATTAATTAACTTTCTTAGCGATTTTCTTTATATTTTAGACGTTACATTATTCTTAACTTTTTGTTTACTACATATTTACTATAAGCAACTCATTATATATTATTGTAAGTTAGTCAAATCCTTTTATTCTAGGGCCATCGCGCCGGGAATCTTCGCAACGTCAAACCTAACTACTCCGATAGTTAACAGCCCAGGTCTCTTCTACGACCCTATAGGAAGCTTAAAGTACTATAATGATCACTGGAATATCGTAACATTCTCTGACTTATCTTATATTCAGCCTCATATTAAAACTCTTCAAAATATACTTAATACTTGTAAACAAATTTGCGACACATATAAATCGACTAGTGTAAAAACTGATTGTTTGAATGTTCTAAGTCCGTTAGAAAGTTTGTTTACCAATGTACAGAATAACTATATTTCACTTGCTCATATAACCGATAGAAATAGTTCTGAAAGAATTAAAAGATCAGCTTGGTTCGGAATAGGTGGTCCAATATTAAAACAACTATTTGGCTCGCTAGATGAAGATGACGCCAAATCTTTTATTGACGCTATTAATGCAATTCAGGATGATCAACGACATCTTGCTTCTATATCAAAAGAAAATATACATATTATAAGTTCTACTATTTCTTCTTTTAACAATACTATTTCCAAATTAAATTCAAATGAAAACATTCTTAATGATAATATTCAAAATCTAGGGAAAATTTTAGACACTGTTTCGACAAATGCCAATAAATTAGAGGTAGTTTCTCATCTATCAATGGTGTTCAGTGCCTTGGAAAGCTCTCTAATGATACTCAATTTTAGTTTACGAGATCTTATTGATGCTATTCTATTTGGGAAACAAAACATAGTTCATCCATCAATACTAAGTCCTATGCAACTATACAACGAATTAAATTCTAAAAACAATGATGTTATTCCAAACCTTCCGTTACACTTAAATCTTGATAATGTTCATAAAATCGTAGATATTTCTGAAATTTCTTCTTTCATTAGCGATAATAAACTAATTTTTGTTATTAAGATTCCTCTAGTTGCATCTTTTGTAGATTATACACTGTATCATATTTATTCGCTACCAACCCCACATGATATCCATAATCCTAATACTTTTGCTTTAATTAATCCATCCGCAAAGTTCTTGGCAATAACACAAGATAAATTATTATATTCCACGCTACAAGACCTAAGTGAGTGCAAAGTGATAAACGGCAATTACTATTTGTGCAAACTAGGAAATATACAATCTAGTGTCGGAAATCCAATTTGTGAAGTGATTATTCTAACCGAACACGTTAAAGGTATCCCAAACTCTTGTAACTATAAGACTATTGTTGGTGAAATAGATATATGGCAAAAACTTAATAATAATATGTGGATATATGTGCAATCAGATGTAACAAAATTGTCTATTAATTGTAATGGTACTATTAATGATTATGATATAATTGGCACAGGCATTATGAAATTGCCAAAATATTGTAAGGCTTATCATAAGTTATTTCAGTTCATTCCATCCCAGGAGTTTGAAATTAAAGTCTATATTCCACATCCAAATTTTAACATAATAGAAGATGATTGTTGCTCAAAAACAAAGTTGAATCAAACTATACCATATCTGTCTCCTGTTAAATTATCAAATGTAAACTTAGATTATTTGCAATATGCTTCTCATAAATTAAATCAAGCCGATGACGACTTAACCAGGATCGAAACTCAACCATACCATATTAAATATAGCTATTATTTTAGTATAATAACTACTTTGTTATCCGTTTCTGTATTTTCATTTTGTTCATATAAACTTTATAAATGCTTTTGTTGTAACAAGAATAGAAATACTTCATGTTGTGTTAAGATTATCAACAATTGTATAACGAAACCAAAATCAAATGTTCATGCCAGATCGAGTATCGAAATGTCTAATCGAGACTATGATACTGAAAGTACTGATTCAAGTATTACGCCCAAAAGGAATCTTGAATTGTTGTAAATTTTTTTTTTTACTTTGCTCTGTCTATTACTATTTTGATGTGTTTAAATTAAGTTATTTTTAATTAAGGTTTATAAATGATTTTCTTTATTGTAATAAGTATTTGCTTACATTTAGTTACTATTTCTAGTTCTGTTGAAATAAAATTTACTAAATCATTGTTTTCTATTTCGTCTATTCAAATGCTATTTTCTATTTCATGTTTTTACTATATCGTTACATTTACCTTATAAGTTTAATAAATCTCAATTGTTATATTTCACTATTTCATTTCGATTTCGTGAATATTTATAATTTTATAATGATAACTAATTCCATTGAAATGTTATTTTCTATAGACTCTTTCCTGTTATTTACTATATTGTTACATTTACATTTAAAGTTTGATATCTCTTAATTGCTATATTTTACTATTTCATTTCGATTTTGTGATCACTTTGAATTGTATAATAATTAATGATAATTAATCTACGCTGTAATCTTCTATGTCATTATTTTTTATATTGTTATTTTAATTGTTTCTATTTCTTCTTAATTTGGATCATACTCACATTCTATTTCTATTTTCCGCATGTTCCGTTCTAAAGGGGGGAGGTGTTACATCCCTATTTTCCATGCAATAATGCTGAAGTGCATATAAGCTGGATAGTCAGCAATATATAGGTATAAATACCCGCTGTTTCCCAAATATTCTTCAGTTAGATATTCTCTAGCCTAAACGCTGCCCAGCTACGGACCTGGTTTCTGCCCGCCGGCCTGGACACAGCGAATAGACTAGTGCTATATCCATACTCCGGGCCGCAATAACCCTTCACAAGGGAACCGCGAAAAAGTGTGATCCAAGTTAGAGTGTTTATAGTTAAAGTCCCATTAGTTAGTAATTGTAGAAAGTGAAATAAATAACTTGTGTTCCGAAAAAGTGCTTTTTTTTTTTATAAGTGCTCGGAGGCGCAACCTAACAGTACTCATTTATTTGAATATATAGTAATCTGGTGAAAACTGGTTTTCACAAGAACAAAGAACACTTTATTTTTTAAACAAAAAGTTACGCTTAATCGGTTTAAATGTACAAAGTTACAAAGAAAACTCTTAACTGTGATTTAAAATGGAATTAGATTGAAGAAAAACTGTTATCAAACAATCTACGAGATTAAAATCTCCCGACAACATCAAATGCAGTTCACTAGGTTTTCATCAAAGTTATAATCACATTGGACTATTATTATTTCCACGTCGCATACGCCGAAGGATATTTCTGTAATATCGTGATAACGATACATGCACACACACTCATAGGACGTTTCAATAATATCATGATTAGAATATTATGGCACTGTAACACTTTCTCTGTGTTACAATTAAAACGATCAGAGTGTCGTTACAGTACACACACTATTGGATTTTTCTATAAAATCATGGCTACATCATCGTGACACACACACACATACGCACATGTTTATGTGCAGGTTTCTATAACATCATGTCTACATTATTGTGATACACACACAAACCATAAGACATTTCTATAACATCGTGGCTACATTATAGATGTATATATACAAGTATTTTTCCGGGCTCCCTTTGAAGAATAGACCAACAGTCGCTCTAAAATGCAGCTGATAAAAGGTGACCGGATATAAGTGTCAATACCATGGTGGCTTTTATATTGTAGAGTCCTGCAAAGTCTTGCCCAGGTATGTGGTACCACCACCTTACCTATTCATGCTGCAATAGCAATACTGCTAGTCATTGTCGTGATCCAATTTGAAGGATAAAGCGCCCAGTAGACTAATCATGTGGCATCGCCATCCCGCCATTCGAATAGTAATGTATCATTAAATCTTGTGTCCTTGGAAAAACTTAGCTGACTTGGAACACACAATGAAGGTAATCAGAAATATAAAGGTGGAGTAGTATAACCAATGAAAATTAGATTGTAGTTGGGTAATATTTTATACTTTTATTAGTACATTATAACTTTATTTTATCGTATGATTTTTATAGGGTAGTGAGCCTACTTCTCATTTACTTCACTACAAATGTAAACCAAATTCATCAGCAGCAACCTCCTAATGATCACAGCACAACTCTGTGTGTCCTATAAAAAGGTTACCTTTTTTTAATATCGATAGGGAAGCACTTGACCACAATCTCGCCTGATGGTAAGCTAAGATACGGCCTAAGATGGAACGTGCTAGAAGGTACCTGAAGCTGGAAAGTAAAAGAACCTTAATTGAAAGACGCAATAAAACCAATTAGAAGTATATAAGTGAAGTAGTACCTATGAAAAGTAAAGTACCCGCGTAATTTAGCGCGGCTTATGTCAGTGCTATACATTTTATTCTTTTCTAAACTTCGTTACGTTTTTAAGTTGTTACTTTCTTAAGTCTTCTGATCACGCAATCGATGGGACCAGGGTTCAATTCCTTACACGGACGTAAGAGAATAGATGTTGATATTTCTGGGTTTGGATGTTTATTAAACATATTTAAACATTTTATTATAATATATAATTATGTATTTTATGTACTAGTATCGCTGATAACCATAACAAATGCAAATATTTTTTTTTTACTTTGGTTAAATTGTGTAATTTGTTCAGTTGTATTTATTAACATTTATAATTTACTTCATGCTGCCCGTGATTTTATTCACGTAACCCAAAAAACCTTACTGTAGCTAGGTTGAGTAAAAAAGTAACCTTTTCGTAGGTGAAAGAATTTATAAAATTGGTTAAGCTGTTTCTGAGTATATGCGACAAATAAATATTTCATTTTTTATAAAAAAAAGTCTTGCCGCTACATAAGTCCAGCGTAAATCAGTTATACCTTTTTACAGTCTATAGGTAATATACATATGTACATACAGACACACATCCACTTTTACATACATGGATTTATCAAGTGGATCTCGCTTTTGCTTTGAAGAACATCGTAGCTCGAAGCGTGGTAGACCTAGTTTTTACCTGAAATACTGAAGACCGAGTTCATGTTGCCGATGTGATGTGGTGTTACATGGTTCACAGTTGCACGCTTCTAGTCTGATGTGATGTAATGTGATGTAATTCGCCGTTGCACGCTTCTAGTCTAAACGCCTATCTCTTTGTTTAGTTGGCTTAATCAGCTCAGATTGTGAAGTCCCGGAAAAGAGTTATTTTTGAGCTATATGTATTGAGTTTACCTACAATGTAAACGGTAATTAAACAAAATTAATTCTTAAAATTAAGTAAATTAAAATTTAACATCGAGTAAATTAAGGTAAAATTGTAATAACGTCAACGTTTATGTCAATTCCCATCAATAGAATTGTAAACACAATTATGGAAATATTCCAAAACATGATTAAGTGCAATGTGAATTATCAGTAAACACTCACAACTTATTTTAAATGTTGCGATAAAAACCGTTCAATGTTTTGGTGGATGACCGAGGTTAAAACAAAATTAATCTCGATTCATGAAGCAATTGTAAGCAAATCGGTCATTGCTAAATTTTAATTATAATTTATTTTTTATATTACATAATTACAAAAACATTATACTTTATTGTCAGTCCTTGATCAAATTTTGTTTTACTGTTACTTTCACCTGTATTGTTTTAATGAATTTCTACATATGATATATCCCTGAAGATGCTGTGAACAGAAAAACCATGTCATATAAATTTAATACAAAAATATGTAAATTGTTTGAGTCTGCAGACCATCCCCGTAACTTTAACATCCACACAAACATCCCTGTAGCAGTTAAAAAATAAACCAAGGCGTATAGGTTTTTGAGCTGAGTTTAAAATTCGAAAGTTTATTGATAACAATACTATTGTAATTTTTGAAAAGCTGTAGCTTTTAATTATCGATTTTGGTCCCTTAAATGGAATTTAACGCTATTTTTGAACTTTAAAAATATTTCCTTGGGTAGATTGGCACCAATGTTTTCTCTATTTTAAGGAAAATTGCTGAACAAATTTTCGAATTGAAGTTATTAAAAAACATTTCTCGAAATTTACAAGGTAAAATCGGTTTAACTTTTCAGAAAAATCTGAATTTTGTAGAACTTAATCAAATGCCGTTCAAATAATGAGTGCTTTACATACACACAGACATATAGACATCGTCGTAAAATTATTCCAAAAAACTTTCACAAACCTCAAAACGTAGAGTAGAGTGTACTCAATACTCAAAACGTAAGCGTAGAGATGAAACTCAAATTTGAAAAATCGGGTGAAATCAGTAATTTCTTTAAGCGGGGTATTAATAAAAAAGTTTATTTAAACTTAATAAGGTAAGTTGCATTTGCTTTTATGTACGGGAGCGTTGGAATAATTATACTCAGTATTACAGGCAGTTTTCAAACGTGTTATTTTTAATTCTGTGCAATATTATTTTAAAGACAAACAATAAATATATTATTTGTATAGAATATTTATCGCCTCACTAGACCAGTGGTCCGGCGTTGGCGTTGGCCACGTAAGGGTCCGGGTTCAATTCCCAGGTCGGGCAACATAAAAAATGTGTTTTTTCAGTTTTCTGATAAACACAAAGTTTCCCGGGATTGGAAAACGCCCGGTTGGCGATAGGCTTGCCACCTATTACATTTCTGGGACCAACTATCTTCGGCTAATCGTGGGTGCACTTGCGGTACCTCTGCCCGCCCCTTCGGGGATACGGGCGAGAACATCCTTTTTATATATATTTATCATGCTGGTCTCTTAACCAATTTGTGAGAAGCGTAAATTTTACTTCACGTTTTAGGTTAGGTATTTTATAGATTAAAGCATTACTTTGTGAAATATATGGTTCTAAGACGAAATTTAGATAATTTGAAACTTTCTTCTTTTTGTACAAATCGCGAAACATTGTATTTTACTTCTACTATGCCATTGACGTAAAAAGCAGTAGTAGAAGATAAGGACAAACTTACTGAAGGTGTAGACATCAAAGGAGACTCCAGCGGCATGGTCACCTATGCTCTCCACAATTTCCCTTAGGTTACTGCCATTACTAATAAACAGAAACACACAGCTCATGTACTCAATGCCAGTTTCAGTTCATAACTGAAACACTTTTAGGAGAATCGAATAGCACTTCACTTTTAAGAGTGGAAGCTAAAATGGTAACTGGTTTACACGTTCTAACGTGTTTTTTTTTTACGGACGTCCAGGTGTAATATATACAACGTCAACAAGCCGCGCGTTTCAGTTTGTTTAACAAAACTACGATAAAATATTGTATAAATTTAACCACAATAATTTTGTTTATGTAAAAATTAGTGAATAATAAGTTTAAACAAGTAATAAAATAATAAATGTTTAGTAAATCTTCACGATACGAATGTCAAAGTTATTGACATTATCGCGATCGCAAACAAACTTGTCTTTGCTATAGCGATGACTCTTATGACAATGTGATAAGGATCTTTTTAACCTCTTAAGAGATGTATTGTTTTGGGGATAAGCTCTTTGAAGATATCCTTACAGTAACTTTATTGATAACCTCCATATTGATACATAAAGTACTCTAGAATAATAAAATATGTTGAGATTATTGGTATTGCATTTTATATTACTTTTTATTGCAAACGTAACTGGTAGAATGTTAGGATAATAATGAAGGATAAACCATCTATAAGTCTGTCAGACAGTTTGTAGAAGGTAAAAGATTGGTTATACTTGTCATTACCATAGTGACTATTAGGTGCTAGAGTTTCGCAACGTCTCCCGCCCGGGTATTTGTCACTGTAAAGCACTTGAGGTACAAGCAATGGGATCTGCGTAGGAGGGGGTGCTTGTTAAAGTGATGTTTTTTTTAATTTTTTAGTTTATTTAACTTTGACTGGCAATACGTTAGTGCTATTATGAATCCAGTCTCATTTTTTTATATTGTGTTTTGAAATAATGCAACGATTTCTACTATACTCGGAATTTTAATTCGATTCCAGATTTGACAATTTCAGTGTTGCAACGTTATAACAAGTACTAAATAGCGACGTTGAAAAATTATTCGATACGGAAACGGAATATTTCCGGATCGATTCGTCTCGTTTATCGTAGTATATCTAAACGACTACTACTTTAATAGAAACTAAGTATATCAGGAAATTAAATATTTCTGAACGGATAACTTAGTTATAACGATTAATTTTATTAAGGACCTGAGAGTTTTCTTTAATAATTGTGTGTGAAATAAATAAAAAAATGTGATCATGAAGGAACATAAGAAATAAAACAAATAGGTGTATTATGGTTATATTTTATTTTATAAATCGTCGCCGTTATCGCTATCGCTGTCACTTTCTGTAACATTTATTATAAATGTGTCTGTGATGTTGTGAATTAATAAACTAGCTACTCTACTCATTTTTTCCTCTTCTTTGACAACATGGAATAGGCATTTAGACCATTCGGTAGCCGTAATTTTTTAAATGACTTCCTCAAATAAATTTCTCACGTCTGTCATTTTGAAGCTTTTATTTTTTTGAGGTACATGCCACTTTACCTGCGTCCATATCAATTCTATAGGATTCAGCTCGTAATGGTAAGGGGGCAGTCTTAAAACCGTGATTTCGTCTACAGCGTATTTATTAAAAGACCCGTTATGTGGAATCAGTTCTAAAAGCGTAGTTTTAACTATATCTGGTTCGTAATGAATATTTTCATTTAAAAGCCAGTCTTGAATGGCAGCTTTTTTCCAGGTCAGTTTTGGTGCCGTTTCTAATTTTCGGGACTAGTAAAGTGCATTATCCATTAGCACAATTGAGATTGGTCTTAATTTTAGTAAGACTCCAGCGAATCACTCCTCAAAACAAACTCCATTCATCTCATCATGGTAATTTTCACAATTTTTCTTTGCTTCAAAAATCATGAAGGAGAAAGAAGGAAGCCTTCTCTTCCAGGAAGCCTTCTTCTTTACCTATATGGCTCATTATGAGACGTTTGCCTTTTTCAGATGGACTTTTTAATCCAGTGGTCAGTCCCTCCAAAGACGCTTGCCAAGATGATATGACTTTCTTGTCCACCCAAGTTTTTTTTACAGTATGACCTAAAAATAAATATAGTACATGAACATTCAATATTACTATTAAATTTAATGTAAAATGTATACATATAAACCCAAAATGTTAGCCTTACCTGCGTTAACCCAAGTTTCATATTGATAATATATATGTCTCCCTTCTCGTCGAAACTGACATATAGATTGCAAGTAATGCTGGCGCCATATTATTACATCGTTTCTATCAACATTAGTGTGCTCTTGCGTGATCGTGCAACAAATTTAAAATTAAGATACTTCAAAAATTTTCTGAAAGAAAGAAATAATTTATTTGCCAGAATGTGGGAGGGTCTTTGGAAACCTTGGACATTTCTGGATCATCGTTCATCACTTGTAAAATCTAAAATAGTAAATTGTATAATAATTTGTAATCATTACTTATATATAAAATATATAGGTATAAAATGTCTGACTGATTGACTAACCTTTGCAATGGTTGGAGGTTCATTTCGGTAAAAGAACTGATGAACAATTTTTCGTATTGCGGAGAATGTATATTCATCAATTTTGTTTTTGAAACTTCGCTTTGGTCCAGTTTTTTAGGAGGAGTTAGCGGCGCACTTTTATTTACTTCCTTCAAAACGTTACAAACAGAGCGTGAGGTTATTCCCAATATGGCAGCAACTTTGCTTATACATTTATTTTCTTCCACAACTTCAAAGGCCTCCAATTGCGCAGAAGTTTTATTTTTCACGTACTTGTAGGCGTTGCGGATCATTACTTTTTCAGTAACAGTGAAATCTTTTCGTGGAAATTTTTTTTCTTGGGGACAAGAAAACATCCACGTCTTTTTGTAGTTATACTTGGCTGAGGATCCATTTGATGGAAAACCAAAACAAATAGATTCACTCAAAGTCCACAAAAAACGTAACAACAAACACAACGTAACAAAACCTTAACAAAAACCCAACAAAATAACAAAATATCGATTCGCAATGAAACAAGAGAGAATGAAGCCGAATGATAAGAAAAATAAAATGGCGATAGCTGCCCAAGCACGCACGGGTTGCCAATACAGAAAACTATGTATCTAGGCTCTTTTATTTGTTTTGATTTGTTTTTTAATTAAAAAAAAAACAAAAATATTAACTTTTTATAAAAAAGCAGTGGTTACTAATTAATAAATTATTATTATGAATAATTATGTATTTATTTAATGAAAAATCGATAATTTAGTCTTTAATTGGTGTCATTATATGTGGTATCATTATTTTACAAAATGACAGCAGCTAATGTCAAATGTGGAATCGAATCATAATTCCGAGTGTAGATCAAAATCTAAATCAACCAATTAATAGTTACATAAGCTGCAACACTAAATACAGGGGCGTAGCTACCATCGTATCAGTCATATTAATGTTACGGGGTCCCCAGGTTACAAGACTCCCAAGCGGATATAAGTAAAAACTCATGCAATGCTATTCACAATCTCACTTAAACTCTTAACTCCAGCGAAAAAATCATATCATAAAAAGTGCCTAATCGCTATGTATACCCAACGCTTATCCATAAAAGAATATCTAACTGATTTGTCCAAATATAGAGGGCAGGGTTAAGCTAAAACAAATGTTATGTTCGGATACAAGTGGAGAATTACAAACCCTTACAGAGGAGCATACCATAAAAGTCGATTATGCTTATGGCGTAGCTACACATATCGGGCTACTGCGAATCATAATATTACTGGTCATCAAACTGCGGCCTGCTGATGATATTTGTGCGGCCCACGACAAAACAAACAGAAATATAGTGACATTACCTAAATTACGATACACTAGTTCCATATCAAAATACGGCTTGTATATGAAGTTACGTAAACATATGCATGCGGGTAAATTATAGTTTGCTATTATTATTATTATTTATAGTAATTATATTATTGTTTCTTTATCGTGAGCTGCACAATATCGCCTTTATTTGGACTGATTCGTTCTTTTAAGGATTTTGGAGCCTGATGATTTCCAGTATTTGATGATAGAGCCGAAAAAAGTCCATGACTGCTGAGCTGAAAAGTGTGGACTAATTCGGTTTATTTTGGAAAATTTTTAGGTGCTAGGTGTTTTCTAGGATCTAATGATGGAACTGGAAGGTGGCCATTCGAGCTTGGGCTAATATAGTTGGCCTTTATTGCTAGAATATTCGCAGGATTTGATAATAGAACTAAAAGGTAGCCATAGAACTCCTAAACTAAATAAAATAAGCCCATCGAGTGTGGTCTAATCTGTTATATTTTGGCAAATAGGTACTCTAAATCAGAATTATTTCCAGAGTTACATGGTTGAGTCGAAAGGGGGCCATAGGACTTTGCAATAAAATAACTCAAGCTAACTGATTGATAAACCACGGTAACCTCAACCACATATTACTGCAGGATCTCTTTTCAAAAATCATCAGCTACTTTTACGTTTTGCTCTTAAAATGATGCATATCAGGCATAATTATGGTCTGAGGATAAGAAATGTATCGGGGGTTATTGAAATTTTTAATTTTATCTTGTTTAAAACTTTTCTTATACGTTTATTGAACATTGCTAATGTCGAAAAAACTAAGGATTTAATCCGAGGGCCTTTTGACAAAAACTAACCAAATTGAGAAATACCTAAAACCATCTAAGAGCGAGTCAGGCTCGCTTACGAAAGGTTGTGTAATAGCGAAAATACATATGTGTAAACATGTTTATAATCTACTTTTTATGGGAAGATATTCCCAGCCCGGCAAGTTATATTACCTGAATATCGAAGTCTATCTGAGTCTATCTGATAAAATCAATGCATTGAAACGTATAAATAACGTTAAAAGATATATATTTTTTTGTTTACTGGATCTTTTATGGATGTATTGATTATTATTAGTGTTCAAAGTAATATTAATACTGTGTTTTTTTAATATCTTTTATATCTTTTATAATTGTTTGTAAAAGTTAAAAAAAATGCAATATTTCAATTTTATTCAAAGTAAAATTGTGCGTTATTTTACTTATAAATTTTTAGAGGCTCTCCTTTACTTCTGTATCTACTTTCAAAAGGTTTTGTGTCATATTATTTTGACACAATATATGGTATCATATATATGCAACTATAATTATACAAATTAAGGACAAATACTAGAAAAGAAACACATTTACCCTGCCATAAGTGATTGTAGAACTATACCTCAATTAAATATTGAATTAGTTAAGTCTTAGATAATTTAGAAGACTGTATTAAGATTATTTATTATCATTCTATTAAAATCAAAATAATAGTCTAATGTTTTTCATTCCAGAATTAATATTTAAAATATAAAATTTAAGTTTCGACTCCATGCATCCAAAAACCGCTAATAAATATTTTCATTTGCAATATACACCATCTTATTGATGTTCTAATACTTTCAATCGAACAGTGCATTAGACCGCATGCTGTGATGCCAAATTATTGGATTTTAGAAACGAACCAGAAGAAGTAGTGTATACAACGAGATGGGAAGCATCACTGTCGAGAACATAAAGCCTAGTAAGATATTTTAAATAGTATTCTTTGATTTTCCGCTTCAATATATCAGGTAACAGCGTATAATGGAGAACTTATTTTATAGGTAATTACAAATCTTACACGACATTATTATACACTTTGTTACACTTATACGACATAACAGAGAGTATATACGTGTGCATTTAAGGGTAAACATAGTGACAGTTATCCCAATTTCTATGTGGTTGTAAATAATGACTTGTAAACAAGATATATAACAAATATTTTGTATACTTTAAAAAATTAAAACAATACAATTAACCCGTGCGAATAATTCGCACTAATTTCAAAATTAAAACCTTCAATGTCAGCATTGCTCTATTGAGTCTTAATGTGTACCTGTATAAATAATTAATTAATTTACAAAAACCAAAGCAGTAATGATTATTTTAGTTGTTGATGCCGATAAAGCAAGCAAATATCTATAAAATGTTTTAGAACTTACTTGGAGTAATTGTGAGGTTTTCTCTAAAAAGGGAGGCAAACATCTTAACCTTAGCGTATTAATATATAAAATTTCCAAAGCAATGCCAGATTCTAAGAACTTTATTGACCTTCCTCGTAAAAATTTCAGTATCAATGCTACTCAGATAAACTGTGTGAATTAAGCAGTCCTAGAACTTGACTGTTCATTTATAGACTTAAAAGCAACCAATTTCTACAGTCTATAGATGGATGGAATTTCTCACTACGGTGTATAGTGCGATGGCAATACGTAGATGCCGGCACTAAATTAAATAGCTTATCAGAACATCTTCCATTAAACAATCGGTAGATCACATAATACAGAGATACAATGTCAGCTCTCCGGAGACTTGAGTGATTCAAGATTGTTGGTAAGAGCTGGTATTGTCGACAAGCCGTACCACTCTACGTTGAAATTTATTAGAGGGCTCGATATTATGGTGCTCTGGCCCAAAGGTGCGAATAATACACTAAAGTAGTGAACTTGTGGCTTATAAAGTATAAAAATACGGCTAGACGTGAAGTACCATCTAGTACGATTCAACACCACCAGTTTCTTTGAAGAAAACTTATATTTTTTTCTCCAAATGATTATGGAACTGAAATTTACTTTCTTTTTCAACAACAAAAATGTTAATGCGGTATAATGAAGAGAGTGTTCAAGAATAGAAGAACCTCGATAAAGGGACTCTTTTTGGTGTATAATGCACAAACTTGAAGCCTTGGGCGGTTAAATGATGTGATGTTTTGTTCTCCTCATTCGGAGGCCCCTTTTGAAGATGTCTCAAATTTAGACACAAGTCAAATTCGACTCTTATCTAAATACCTGTGGCCGTGAAATATTTACACAACCTTTATACAGAGCATTTCCTGTACTATCACCTGTGTAGTAATGAATGCTGTTGTATTGCAGCATGTCATTGATATGCAGAACAAAAAGTGTAGGTGAGTACAGAACCTTGTGTGAAAGCAGCGTTGATTGTTACCATCTTGAAGTATATACCGTCAACTACGAATTTGAGGCTGCGATCTTCCAAAAAGCTGACGATCCATGTTTGCAGTTTTGCGGGCAGTTTATAAGATGGCAGTTTTGATAAAAGTGCCATATGCCACACCCTGACATAGGCATTAGCAACATAGAGGTTGACCGCAAAATTCCCAACCCTTGACCTCAATGGCTGCAGCCCAGCAATGGATAAGGTAGACCACAAGATCGACAGCAACGTGATTATTGTTATAAATCTGTAATTTACTGAATCGGATTTGTCACCCTTTTTGCGAACGAGGTGAATTAGGGCAGTCTTCCGCACTGCAGGAAAAATACCCTGTTTAAGAAAGTTGGCAAAACTTGCGTTAACGAAAGGTGTAAGCCAGAAGCGCATATGTTAGTACAACGACGAGAATATCGTCTGACCTGTACTACTTATCGATGTTGAGGGAAACAAAACTTGCTTATAGGCTTCTGTGTAAATAAGGTGCGAGAATTGAAATCAGAAATCAGAAAATCAGAAAGCAGAAGTACTTTATTCAATAAAACTTTTTACAGGTTATTTTGACGCGTCAACATTTTTTTTAAACCGGATCGGAAACGCGGCCACATATTGAGAAGATCCGACGGAGAAACTCAGCGGGCTTGTCTTTTTTCATAATATTTTTTAAATAAAATATTACCCTATATTTAATTAGTATCTGTAACATTAATAATAAGGATTGCCGATATGAGGAGCAGTTAATCTCATGCTTTCCTGTCATTTCGACAGGTTGGTATTGTAGGTATTGGCCATGCCCCACCATTTGAATTGCGCGCAAAGTTAAAGCCTAATAAATTCATACAATATTTTACATCGATAACACTTGTACTGTTTCACAATAAATTTCTTCAATAAATAAATTTTCAATAAATAAATTTCGCTAAAATTTTCAATAAATAAATTTCGCTATTTCTCTGATGCCATGGGCTAGCAATTTGGAACTTTTTACGAAATGTCGCTTTTACAGTTCCACATTTTTATAATGTTTTTTATTATTTTTTGTCTTAAAATAATTGCCCAAGGTTCTACTATAGATATGTCATAAAAACGAAATATCAAACTGTCAAGAAGTTCCGGTGTAATCATAATGAAAAACAAAGTTTTTGTTGAAAAATTCTTTATATAATTTAGAGTTATTTGTTATCCTATGATATCAAGAATATTACGTCATTCAGATAACATATTTGTCAATATATATATATATATATATATATATATATATATATATATATATATATATATATATATATATATATATATATATATATATATATATATATATATATATATATATATATATATATATATATATATATATATATATGGTGTATTTCCTTATCCGTAACATAATATCTACCCATTAAGCAGACGTTAAATAATATTTATCCCTATAATGCACGTATGAGAATAATCTAATCGATTTTTTTTGTTATTTTATCAAGATATCACTTTGAGAGCCTGAATTTTTCGATAGGCTGGTTAAATTTAATTTCGGTTTCGTACAAGATTTTTTATGTATTTTTATATCATAGCAAACAAGCAAATGCTAATTTAATAATTAGAACAGAAAGAGAAAACCTTCACCTATGGATACCAAATATTAATGGTGTCTATGTGGCGGGTAGCTAATGTCACATGCGTAAGTTTATCAGCTACCTAACTCTCCAAACCGGTTCTGGACAGTAACGAATATTGAAGCTATTGTGTCAGGAATAGATAAGGCGATAATACTGAAACCAGGGCGAGGTGTTGCAGAACTCTACCACTTATTGGTCATGCAAGTTGTGACACAGACAATGTTTTTGCTTTTTACCACCTGTAGCAAAAAAAAATTTACAAAATTGAATTAAAAAGAGTTTATCGAAGTAATAATCGTATTTTCATTATTTTTTTGAAAATGAAAATGAAAAAATATTTATTTGCAAGAATATGGGTGTCACAAGTTATTAAAAACAAATTAAATTACCAACATATACTACCATGATATGGTGTGCAAAAATTTAAATTTCGGTCGATTTATTTATTGACCGCCCTGGTGGTCGATGATGGTGATGGATGATGGTGGTGATAATAATATATTGTAAAGTTAATTTTTAAATTGTTACTTTTTAACCATTCTGAAATTTTTAAGTAAGGTTTCAGTTGTTTCTTTTACTAAATGATTTTTATTTTTACATTTAATGAGGAGTATTTTCAAATAAGAATGACTCATGTTGCATAGTTTCTGAAAGGTCATTAATGTAAATTAAAAAGAGCGAGGGTCCTAAAACACTTCCCTGTAGTATATGTTTTCTTATTTTTTTGCTACAGATACATTTTTATTTTATTTTTCTGATGCATACTTAAATCTTAATATGTATAGTGTGTAATAAAAGCTATGGTTACTATTACATAAATCAAAATGATACTTAAAATTTTTCAGAAGGCCTGCGAAGCGTAGCCTTAATCTTCTGTCCGTTACCTTCCTTTACGTTTTGTCATGATATCATTCAGCATTATAGCCGTCTGGTTTAGAGCAGACGGAAGAGGAATTAACATTTATATTTCTTAAAAAAGAGAAATTCATAAGAGATTTTCTCATTTTTTACCATCTTGTGTATTGCTATCTTTAATCGTATTAGATAAAAAATATTGTTTTAGTAAAACAAATAGTAGTACTATGGATTTCATTATTCTAACTTTTATAACGAAAATACTAGAATATTTTTAAATATGAATGGATATTGAATATTGCATCTAGAAGCAAAAAAAAAGTGCAGAAGTTTTATATTTTGTATGTGAAGTATTATGAGTTGCGCGTTTCATTTGTTTTATTGTTTGCAATACATATTTTACAACATTTGAATTCCAGCCAAAGCGTTTACTGTTGTTTATTTTTTCTATTTCAACAGTTTGATTGATTTTAATTTTTTTACTCTACTTTTGAAGTGGCGTGGAGTGGGCTCAACTGTAAATGGAGCAAGAAAATTGTTACTTTTGTCACCTAGAAACATGCAAGAAAGTTAACCTTTGTCAACCGGATCCGCTAGTTATATATGCATATTTTTGGCCGCCATATTTATTAGGTTAGATTACACTTTATGACGCTGATAGAAATACGAGGTTAGGAATTGATCCCCAAAGAGATAGACGTCATACGCATAGATGTCTAAATTTGCTGTATGTTGAATATACTGCTTTCTTCGTAGTTAGATAAATTTGTGTCATTATAATAATTTATTATGCTTTTTATTTTTTTACAATAATTTTAAATGTCATTATAATATTGACATTTAATTTTGCAGGTGGCCTTGGAGTTCGCCATGCTCAAACGTTTTTACTGTTCCTGGCGATGTTATTGGCGTTCAGCATGCGGGTGAACATGAGCATGGCTATTGTGGATATGACGAATTCAGAAAACGAAACGGTAACTTTACATTTGATCGTCTTATAAATACACAGTAATAACAGATTTAAGATTATTTATCGGTATTGATCTAGTGGTTACTGAATGAAAATTGTTATGACTTAATATAGTTCGCAAGATTTTTTATTAATTTTTTATTAAATGATCCACACACTGAAACTTCGTGAGTAGCTTTCTTTTGGCGAGTCTACTAAACTCATTCTCTACGAATTTTTTGAAAAGAACTGTGTTTTATTAATTAAGCGTGATCGAAATATATCGAATACATGAGTTTTCCTTTTTTAATGAATACATTCTTTGTTTTAATGCATTTAAAAGATAATTTAGCAAGTCATTCGGAAAACATTTTGTCTGAAAAAAACAATGCACTGACGAGCTTAGCGACCACCGCAAACAAGCTGTATTTGATCATTTTTGTTTTGGACAAAACTCAAAATATATATTGTTCTAATTTTTTAAATTATAATTTGCTAATTTTATTGCTAATTTTTGATAATAATTAATGTTACTAGGTGGCCATAGCGTCATATGAATTCCCTGCTTCATTGTTTTAAACTAATAGGTTAATTAATATGACGTTGTCACGAAATTAGGTTTTGCAATATTGTCGAAGAATAAAAAACGATCGTTCGACTTTCCAAAAGAAAGTTTATAGTATGTGTACGGTCAATCAACAATAGAGTTGCTGTCCCGTGTTCAGTGGCTCATCAATAATAATCTTAGGGGAAAAAAATCGTCAAAAATTTTCAAAGGTAACAAATAAACCCAAATAAATTGTTTATTCTGTGACTAGGTTATTTCGTGTGATTGGCCACTAATATTATTATTATTGTTACATTATTTTAAATGTTTATTTAAAAGGAAAGATGAATGCACAATTAACAATATTTAAGGGTAGATGGGTATAACTATGAATTTTTATTTAATAGCAACGGTTACATTGTGATATAGTTTTAGGTGTAGTATTTATATTAGAACTGGAAATTTATGTGAAACTCACAAAGAAACAAATAAACAAAAAGTAATAAACGCTGTTTTTTAACGAGACAAATTACACTTACTGATCTAACCCCAAAGTAATCAAATTATTTACTTGTGTTATTTGTGTTAGTCAACTATACTAATACATAGAAATACATATATAAATATAAATACTCTAATATATTTAATAAACACCCATACCCGGAAATACAAACATTTATGCTCATCACACAAACGCTTGTTCCCGTCGGGAATCAAACCCGAGTCCCGTCGTATGCGTAGTCAGGGTCGCTAACCACTAAACCAACGGGGCGGTCTTTTATTGGAACTTTAAATATAATATCCCACCAAAAACATTTTTATATTAAATGTTGCCAAGGCGATATCAAAATATGGCTCGCATTGTAAAAAAGTTATCGGATCTCATATTAAATCAGGCTTCTTACTCCACACACCTTCACTCTACAAGCTTCTAACTTCACAAACCTTAGTCAAAATGTCTGGCTTTTCCTTTTCGTTACTACACGACATATTGTCTTTTTATATAGAAGAGGTGGTAAAGGGACAGAAGGTCAACTGATGGTAAGTTATTACCGTCGTTCATAGACTATCAGGGGTCTTGCAATTTGCTTTACCGACCTTTGAAGAATGAGAGGCTCTTTTCTTGAAGGTCCCTAAGTCGTATCAGTTCGGAAAAATTTCTGCCGATAGCTGGTTCCACATAAGTGTAGTGGGGGCATAAAGTGCCTCGAGAATCGCACGGTTGTGGATTTTCAGACATCGAGATGGTGAGGATGAAACTTTGAAGTTTGTATAAAACAAAAGCGCCCATGCGATGTTAACAAAATGGCCAAACCAAAAAATTATTTTGACTAGGGCATAAGTTTGTGAAATTAGGACTTATTGATTTAGGCGTGTAAAGTTAGGAGCTTCGTGCTTATTGAGAAGCTTTATGACATCTGATGACTTTTTGACAGTGAGATCCATATTATGGTCTCTTTGCAACTTTTTACTTAAAAATACTTGATGGAGTTTCACGTTTTTTTTTAAGTCTTTTATGACGATATCTTTTTATTTTATTTTGTCTTTCTTTTTTATGCCTTTTTATGTCGGCACCACTGGCTTGTTCCGTCGAATTCAATGTATTAGCTAGTGATTTTACCTGGAATTGCTGATTTACACACCATTAAAAATTCGTTGTCTTTAGGTAATAGTTCTCTATTATCAAAAAAGACGTTTTCTTTGAATTCGATGCCGTTTTAAAAGGAATTGGGTTATTTCTTTTATACTGACATAACTTTTTGAAGGAATATCATCCATGTTATTATAATAAGTCAAAACTTGACGAGAGTATATGTGTAGTACATTTCGTAATCAATCCGTAGGTTGGGTCGGGTCACATCAGTACCACACCCCCAGATATCCAGTAAAGTTCCTATGCACTGTTTATATAAATTACAAGGCCCTTATCAGCGCTATTTCGATTTAAATTGAACTGTTGTCATAATTTAAATGACTGTTTATAAATAACAGTTATTGTGTTAATATAATTTTCTATATTTTTGGGACTTTTTAGTTTTTATTGATTACAACAACAACAATAACACATATTCATGACTTTTTATTCGATCAAGACATTTTTTTGATTTTTTTTACATCATTGACCACCCCGTTGGTCGAGTGGTTAGCGACCTTGACTACGCAATCGACGGGGCTGGGGTTCAATCCCTGACGGCGACAAGCATTTGTGTGATGAGCATAAATGTTTGAATTTCCGGGTTTATGTGTTTATTATATATAAGTATAAAAATATTTATATATGTATTTCTATGTATTAGTATCGTTAACTAGCACCCATAACACAAGCAAATAATTTGCTTACTTTGGGTTAGTTCAGTCAGTGTAATTTGTCCCGTGAATGTTTATTATTATTATTATTATTATCATTAGATAGCAAACAAGTAGCTGGCTCTCCTGATGGAAAGAGAATTCATCTCATATAGATACCAAAGATGTTAATGGTACGTTGCTATCCGTGTGGCGGGATAGCACTACTACACGCAAAGTTTAACAGCTACCTTATCCTCCAAACCGAAACACGACATTGGCAAGTTGACGCTAATGCGTCACTAATATATTTAGGGCAGTGGTACCATATACCTGAGCGCGACGTTACGGGATTCTACCATCAAGTAGTCACGATGGTAGTGACACTTTTAAAATAATATAATCGTTCACCTTTGACCAACTGCCTAGCATAATGGCAGGAAAATTCATCAAAAGGATTCCTATTAAACACAGGAAATTCATTCATTGGTCGTCCTTTTTTTGGTCGAGTGGTTAGTTTACTACGAATTGATGGGATTCGTATTTTGTAATTATTGCCGACAGACAGGTACAAACATTGAGCATAGTGTTTGTACTTCTATGTTTTGGTATTTAAATGTATGTTAAAGTTATATACAGATATTTGTATGTATTACTATCGTTGACAAATACCCAGAACTAAAGCATATCATTTATTTACTTTGGGGTTAGATCAATTCATGTAATTTGTTCAATGATACATATTTATTAATTCATTAATCTGTCGGTCTTCATTACGATAAATACCAAAGGATAATCGTCTATGTTGTTTCTACTAAGCGACGTCTGATTCTCTAAATGAATCAAAGCCTAAATTTAATTATTGCAGTTATTTCACTACCAAAATAGTGTAACATTTACAATATTGAAGCTGCGCGTAATTATGTTGGATGTTCTGAGAATTCAGATATCGTTAATTATAAATTAATTGAGGTCCCAAATGTCAAATGATAACCTATTTTTATCCCACAGTTCTGAATGTCAATTTTATCTTGTGATTAAAGAGTTATATATATATATATATATATATATATATATATATATATATATATATATATATATATATATATATATATATATATATATATATATATATATATATATTGCTTTGCTTTACTGTGTTTCGGAGAGAAAGGCAAGACAGGTAGTGTAATTACTGGCACCGAGACTAATACCTGGGCTAGTTCCAGCCCAGGTATCCCATTTTTTTATTGGCGACGTCGACCACTTACCATCAGGTGGCACGTCTGCCAGTTTGTTTATTTTTTTTTTATATCATAAGATAGCAAACAAGCAAATGGGTCTCCTGATGGAAAGAGTATACCATCGCCTATAGACACCAAAGATGTTAATGGTGCGTTGCTATCTTGTGGCGAGATCTAATGCCACATGCATAAGTTTACCGGCTACCTTACCCTCCAAACCGGAACACGACAGTGACAAGCACTGACGCTATTGCGGTAGGAATAGGTAAGGCGGTGGTACCAGACCCGGGCGAGACAATGCAGAACTCTACCACCTAGTAGCCACGATGGTTGTGACTCGATAGCCAATCGGTCGCCTTTTACGACCTGCCTGGCAGAACGGCAGTTGGCCTATTCTTCAAAGGAGGCCGGGACCAACACGGCGAAAATTATTTCAATAACATAAAAAAATATGTGTGTATATTTCATAAAGATAATTTATAAACAATTATTTTTAGCACAATTTGCAATATATTTATTGATAAACAAATTACAAAAATAATTATTTATCCCAAAAAAACCATAGAAGGAAATATAAATTTCACTATGCAAGGAGCATGACAGCTATCGACAAACACTATTAATCGAATTTATTCTGTTTTAACAAGCTCAGCAAATTTGTTATGGATGAGCTGTATTAAAAATGCCTATCTGTCTATCGAGAACTGCAATTTGGAAATTTTCTACTCACTAATTATTTCGGTTTATCTAACCATGAGACAGCCCAGAGTATAAAAGTAAATATTGAGTCCGTCTCAAATTTTAAACCAAAACGAGCTTTTTGGTTTGAAACAAAACAACTTTTTATTCAGGAAAATAAAAAAAAATTTTTGAATGTCTATCATGCCTAAGTTTTAATGAAGTTCTTGAAAATTTAAATTGTAAAGAGGCATTTTATAATTTCTATGACATATTTTTCAAAGGACTTCTTAATGTTGTAAAGTCAAACACCAGCTATATTTAAATTATCGTTTTGGTAAATCTAATAAAAATGAAAACAAAAATAATTACTTGCATTACAAAAGAATTTTATCAAAATGTATACTAGAATCGTAAAAGCAATCATCTCTGAAATTTATTGAAAAATCTTCCAATAAATGCAAAGCTTCATGGGATTTAATTAAAAACACATTCCAGAATAAAACAAATATAAAAAAATTAGAGTGAACAATACAGAGCATAGAAATCTCAAACAATTTGTAAACTATTTAATGATTTTTTTTATAAACCAAACAAAAACAAGTATTAACAATGACAAATTCACAAATACTTCAAAAATACTTGGGTTACCTAATAGCAGTAAAACCATGTTTCTAACACCAGTAGACGAGAATGAAGTATTTAAGATCATAAACTCCTTAAAAAATAAAAGTGCAACTGGTTATGATAATATTAGTACAGAACTACTCAAAAATGTTGCTGCTGTAATATCAAAGCCACTCAGTCATATTATTAATTTGTCATTTTTAGAAGGGAAGTTCCCATGACGACTAAAATGGTCTATAGTTAGACCAATACTTAAAAAAGGTGATCCTTGCGATATGAATAATTATAGACCCATTACATTGATTCCGATTCTCTCAAAAATTTTTGAAAAATTTATGCATGATAGACTTCATAATTACTTACTGAAATGTAATATATTAAAAAATAATCAATATGGATTTAGAAAAGGTAGGTCGACAACCTTAGCATGTTTTGAACTGGTAAAGAATATAACGGAATGCCCGAATACAAAAAGTTATCCACTTTGTGTATTTCTAGACATGAGTAAGGCATCCGACATTGTTTCTCACAAAATACTCTTAGCAAAACTTGAAATATATGGTATAAGAGGAAAATCATTAGAGTGGATACAAAGTTATTTAGAAAATAGGAAACAGTGTGTAGAAATTTCAAAAATTTCTGGGACACAAAAAATATATACTTCAAATTATAGTTGTAGTGACTGTGGAATACCACAGGGAAGTGTTTTAGGACCCTTGTTCTTTTTAATTTACATTAATGATCTTCCAGAGACTATACAACATGAGTCATTCTTATTTGCAGATGACACTACACTCCTCATTAAATGTAAAAATAAAAATCATCTAGTAAAAGAAACAACTGAAACCTTACTTAAGTTTCGGAATGGTTAAAAAGTAACAATTTAAAAATTGACTTGACTAAAACAAAGATAGAATTTCAAACATGTTATAGCAATAAAGTTCAAATTTAAAATATATTATTTAACAATATAAATATAGAAAATACTGAATACATAAAATTTCTAGGAATATTTATTGACAACCATTGCAATTGGAAAGCGCACATTGATTATCTTTGCAAAAAAATTGATAGATTTATCTATGTTTTGACAAAAATAAGAGAAGTAGCCAACTTAAATGCTGCATTGCTGGCATATCACGGATATGTCTCATCTGTATTGCAATATGGAATCTCTATTTGGGGAAACTAACTGAGTTTCCCCAAATAAAAAAATTTCCCCAAAAAAATTCTTTTGAATTCTGAAAATCCTTAATTAGGATTTTCAGAATTCAAAAGAAATGTATATGTGCAATATGTAATGTTAATCAACTACATTCATGTAAACCCCTATTTAAAACTCTTAAAATACTACCTTTACCTAGTCTTTACATACTGTCGGTATGCGTATTTGTAAAAAAACATCAACATTTGTTTAAAACAAACGCTGAAGTATTAGGGACCTCATATTTTAGAAACAGTGAGAAGCTACATGTGCCAAGCCAAAGACTAAATATTTATAAAAAAAAATGCATATTGTATGGCAATCAATATATACAATCATATTCCTGATAGTCTAAAATTATTACCTATAAATAAATTTCGCAAAAAATTGTTTGATTTACTGTTAAATAAAACATACTATGATATTAGAGAATTTTTATCAGATAAGATTAAATCTTAATAAAAAGAAATATAAGCTTGTACAATTTACCTTAATATTTAAATGTAATAAAAATTGAATGGCAAATTTTGTAAAATGGAAATTTTTTGTAAATTGTAAAAATTTGGATTGAGCATAAGATGATATTTTGTAAATTGTAAAAATAACTTTCGATATGAAATAATTCTAGTAAATTGTAATACATACAATTCTAATACGTGAAATAGAAAAAAGAGAAGCCCGCTGAGTTTCTTCTCTCTCAGTGTGTGGCCACGTTCCGATCCGGTAGTAATTACAAAGAAATCGACCTAAATTAAAATGTTTGCACACCATATTATGGTAGAATATGATGGTAATTTAATTTATTTTAATAACTTGTGACACCCATATTCTTGCAAATAAATATTTTTTCATTTTCATTTTTCAATAAAAATCGTTATGCTGACATTAAATTACTAAAATAGCCAAACATAAGAAAATAGCGGGTGATGTCGTTGTCTGTGTCTTGTAATGACAGCTGCTTATTTGTAAATATTATAAGTAATTGACATTGGTTGGTCAATTTGTGACGTTTGATTTTATGACATAAATCTTTAAACAAACAGCCAACGACATACCTAATACAGAAGTAGCCAACTTATTAGTCTTATATATTATACTTTGCGCAGTATATTATACTTTGCGCAAGTACTATTTTTTTAATTAATATTGCACGCCTTAACGCGAATCGCGAGGTAGTCCTCTCATCACACATATGAAGGTAATTACATAATTTTATATTTTGGGGCGTACACTTTTTGATTTTCCAACTTTTCCTATTTTTTATGTATTATGCAAACGCATGAATGACCTTACAGTCGGCTCTTCAGACCGCCAAGTAATTTTTGATAGGTAGTCCATTTATGAAATAGTCTTTTATACTTTTGCCTAAACATTTCATCACGACTTCTATAACGGCATTGTTGTAATATTACTTTCATTTCAGCGAAAAAGTAAATATTTCAATAAAACTTACATACCTTTTCAATTCAGGGCTGATTTGCTAGAACTTTGTTAATACATACTTGTACAACAATAGCTACAGTAGCGGTTGCTCACAACTTCTTTTGCATGACTTGAAAATATATTTCCTTTCGAGTTGAGTGAAAAAGTAGCTTTTGTTACTCCTGAAATATGTAAATCTATTTAGGAAATATGATAAAGAGCCCAGATTGAGAGGTGAGCTGTATAAAAGGTTCCTGAATCATGTACAATCTGGCTAAATACTGATGACTTTACAATCAATAAACAATAATCCAAGTATCTAGTTTATAACAAAAAATAAATCAACAATTTAGTTACAACTAACTCAAAACTTTTACTTCCTGCCCCTCTCCTAAGTCAACCGGGCTGAATTTTAGAATAAGAAGTATTATATCTAACCTCGTTGTTTTAGCCTCACATCATACCAAATTTTATTTAAATCCATCCAATAGATTTAGCGTGAGTCACAGCCTTGATACAGACAGGCAGACGGACAAAAATGAGAAAAATATAGCTTTTCAGTATCGATTAAAGAGTGACCTTCAAAAAAAATTATACGAAATCTTCAAGATATAGAATTTGATCTCTTATAGTTTTATTATATGTATAGATTAAGCCTCATAAAATTTTGTTTCCTTAAGTTTTTTCCATTAAGTAATTATTAAAACCAACTTTATAATTTTTCGTAACATTGTAACGTATATATTTCATATATGTAGGTCACACATACTATAAGTTTTGCGTAACTTAAAAAAACAATATGTTATAACCAAAATATTATGTTTATTGCTTTTCAAAATAATTTCCTTTACATTTTAAACATTTTTTTCATGCGACTGAACCATTTTTTAAAACAGGAGGACCACAGATCTGAGGGCATGTTTTCTACGTGCTGATTGAACGCTATCACTGCCTCTTCGGAGTTGGTAAAAGTAAAACCTCTCATCGAATCTTTGATTTTGGGGAAAATACAGAAATCACCGAATGCTAGGTCGGGGCTATGTACAGGATGAGTGACGAGATGTACTTTTTCGGAAGCTAAAAATGACTTTGTTTTGTTGGCCGTGTGTGAAGAAGCATTATCATGGCGAACTTTTTCTAACATCCTGGGTAAACAAATGGTAGAATACCACTCTGCATTAACACTCTTTTGATCTTCAAGTGGAATTGTACAGATGGGACCCGTAGCTGAGAAAAAAAATGCCATCATTTTTTTACCAAAGTTTCTCGCCTGTCTCACTTTTGTTGGCCTGTTCTTATTTTCAAACACCCATTCACAAGATTGCCGTTTTTATTCGGGTTCAAAACCATAAATCCACGTTTCATCGCCTGTGACAATTACAGCATTAGAATGTCAGTGGTCGTACTTCAGTAGCATCTGTGAGCACCATTCCACGCGAGCCCGCTTCTGCTCTGCTATCAGTTCATGAGGGATCCAACGACGACAAAGTTTCCGAATTTCCAATTCTTCGTGTAAAATTTTCTGAATTTGGCTCATACTAATTCCCAATAGTCCTCGAATTGTCTCATACGTAATCGTAATACGGGGGTTTTCTTCAATTAACCGCTTAACAGTAGCCAAATTATTTTCGTTGACGACAGTTGAAGGCCGCCCTTCACGAAATTCGTCATGTAAAGAAACTCGACCTCTGTCAAATTCAGTAAACCATCGCCTCATGGTGCTCATACAAGATGCGTATTCCCTAAAAGTATTTTGAAGACGAGCGGCACAGTCTTGCGGAGAAAGAAAACTTTTAAAATCATAAAAAATCATCGCTCTAAAATCTTTTCGACTTAATTCCATTTTCGTTGCATACGTAGAACTTTGATGTGTGATGAAAAAACAATTGACAAATCATTTCCCGCCAATTGTTTTTTTTTATTACTAAGAAGGTTGCTACGTTTTAAAAATATAACATTCAAAATTCATATCGTTCGATTACTTAGAAGTGCAAAACTTTTGTTGTGCCCCATGTATGCATTTCACCTGTACATTTTCTTTTTTTTTAAGTTTCAAAATTTTTATACTTATTAGACACAAATAAAAAAGAAGTGTTATTATTCATCCTATTTTTCATTCTACTTAGCTGTTGATCTTGAGATTCTATGTTGATCCTGAAAGTATTTTAATGAGGCCATGAATTGTTACAAAAAAGAACTTTGTTATGACTGTGAAAATTGATACAGTAGTATGCTATAAGAACTACGTCTACGACGGTGAAATTAAACATAAAAATTATAACCGGGCTTTATCTGGAACTTGATCTACCGTTTTTAACTAAATCTGATGAGTATTGAGTATAATACAAAAATAACAATTAGTCAAAAATTTAAGGAGAAGATAATACAACAGTGACGCTATTCTTGGCCTGTTAGCTTCCGTGCTAGTCGCTCTTGTGCTCCGGTTTGAAGGATAAGGTAACTGGTAAACTCATACACGTAGCATTCCATCTTTGATGCCTATAGGCGAAGTTTATATTTTGTATCAGGAGAATCTGCTTGATTATAATTTCATATGATGTATAGATTAACATTCAAAACAATAGTCATAATTTTTAACTACTGTAGTTATACATAAAGTGGTCAAAATTCTATTGACATGTCGTTCAAATGTAAAATGAAAATTCTGTATTAATAACATTTTTTGATCAAAGGTGTATTAGATCTTACCAACCACAAATAAACATTAGTAGTTGAATGTAAGTATCTATCCGAATGTAGTATTAGCAGTGTGGATTTTTATGGTAAGATATTATATCTTTGATCAAAAGACAAAACCATCTTGATACTTATTGAAATGTCATTTCCATTTTACACTCGAATGACATTTCACTAGAATTTTGACCGATTTGGTTTAATATATATATATATATATATATATATATATATATATATATATATATATATATATATATATATATATATATATATATATATATATATATATTTATATATATATATATATATATATATATATATATATATATGCAAAAAACGCAATGAAAGCGAATGCGAGCTGTTAGCTCATTTACTAATGGTTTTGCCCCAAATGCTCGCGTGCAATTTTAACATTGCCTCATATGCGAGGTTATTTGTAATCTGGAAGTGATAACTATACTAGAATTCAATTGTAGACGTATGTAGTTTTTATTCTACTGACAATGTTCATTGTTAAAGACCCAGGTAGGAATCCTGAGCCAGTCAAATCTTTGAAATCGGGCAATCAGAATCTGCTGTGTAGGTACTGTTATCTCTGTTTCGGAAAGAATCTTTTTGAGCTTTGCCGGAGTCGTAAAATACTTTTATATATTTCAGTTAAATTTCCCGAAATAAATGCATTAAAAAATTAAAAGTAGCTGCCATCCAGACCAACTACTTAAAATCATTTCGAAAAATGACTTAATTTAGAGGGAGATTCTATGATAGTTTGCAGGGTCACATGGTTTACTTTTTTTTAAATCTGAATAAGTAATAATAATAATTAATAAATATTCGCGGGACAAATTACACTTACTGATCTAACCGCAAATTATTTGCTTGTGTTATGGGTGTTAGTCAGGTTACGATACTAATACATAGAAATACGTATATAAACACTAGAATATATTTAATAAACACCCAAACTTGGAAATACAAACATATAAGCTCATCACATAAATGCTTTTCCCCGTCGAGGATCGAACCCGAGCCCCTTCGATAGCGTAATCAGAGTCGCCTACCACTCGAAAAACGGGGCGGCCGAATATCAATATTTTGAACATAATAATTACTGAGCAACTGATTAGTGCTTGGCATATTTTTGTGCCAACGAGTCTATTTCGGAAAATACGATTATTTCTTTAAAAAACTCGTGTTTACGATACCACATACTTATTAAATATGGATGTGTTAATACGCCATTTGACAAAATTTTAATTTAAAAGTTAATTACAATGTATTGGAAATACTATTGAATGTTAAATTATATAAATTGAAAAACTATTAAATGATTGACAAGTATCCGAAAATACAAAGACAAACTTTAATTCTGATGCATTTCATCAGAATTAAAGTTTGTCTTTAATTCTGATGAAATGCATTAATGAAGCAACTTGTACAGTCCTGATGGATACGAAATTTGGGCTTCTGTTTCTTCAATCTGAAAAAAAGAAAATTCTTCCGCCGGATCTTCTCAGTGTGTGGCCGCGTTTTCGATCCGGTAGTAGCTTTAAAAAAAATGTTGACGTGTCAAAATAACTTGTAAAAATTTTATTGAATAAAGTCCTGATTTCTGATTTCCATAATATTATTATGACGTTTTAACCTTGATATGGTGCAGCAACATCTCACATACTAGTCCTCCTTTGAAGAATAGACCAACTGTCGATCTGTCAGGCAGGTCGAAAAAGGCAACTGATTTGCTTTACGTGTCACTACCATCGTGACTACTAGGTGGTAGAGTTCCGCTACGTCTCACCCGGGTATCTGTTCACACCACCTTAACTAATCCTGACGCAATAGCGTCAATGCTAGTCATTGTCATGTTCGGGTTTGGAGGGTAAGATAGCTGGTAGACTTGTGCATGTGGCACTGCCATTCCGTCACAACAACGTATAAGTAACGGATAACAACGTATCATTAACATCTTTGGTGTCTATAGACGATGGTTTCTCTTTCCTTCAGGAGAGCCATCTGCATGTTTGCTATGTCACACTATAATGAAAACATATTTTTTTAATAAGCGTCAGCTTTTTTCATCATTTACTCTGCAACTGCTTAATGGACATGAAACAGGAACGTGGTCTGATGATAAAGGAATATATCCGGAGTTTATTAAATTTTTAAATTAGAGTTATATATATTACATTTCAGTATTTTGATTGGAACTACAGCGTCCAATCCATCATCCTCTCATCATTCTTCTGGGGCTACGTGATCCTGCAAATCCCGGGGGGAGAACTGGCCAGGAGATTTGGCGGCAAGATACTAATCACTATCTCAGTGTCAGTGAACGCTTTGTTGTCGTTATTGATGCCTCTTGGAGCTAGTTATGTAAGTATAATATATATTTTTCCCCGTTTTGGTCCCGGGCTCCTTTGAAGAATAAACCAACTGCTGTTCTGCCAGTCAAGTCGTAAACGGCGACCCATTGGCTATTTGAGTCACTACTATCGTGGCTACTAGGTGGTAGAGTTCTGCATTGTCTCGCCCGGGTGTGGTACCACCGCCTTACCTATTCCAGTCGCAATAGCGTCAGTGCTAATCACTGTCATGTTCGGGTTTGGAGGGTAAGATAGCCGGTAAACTTATGCATGTGGCATTAGACCTCTCCACAAGATAGCAACGCACCATTAACATCATTGGTGTCTATAGGCGATGGTTGACTCTTTCCAACAGGAGACTCATCTGCTTGTTTGCTATCTTATGATATATAAAAAAAGTATTACCAATATAAACAATGTTTCTCCACTTGACATTTGTCTGGCAAAGTCAGTTTAAGTTTTTGTACTGACTATTAGAATGGTACAAGTTATTTTCATTCAGGGCTTACGCCTGCGCTAAGCGAGGTAATGCTCTACTCTCTCCTTACCCAAATCAAATAACTACTTAAAATTATTGACTTAGATTAATACGAATGGTTAAGATAATGCTAAGTCAATAAGTCAAAATAATAGTAAAATTAACTATGTTTATTTTGTTTTCGTTAGTTTGCTAGCTACTGCTTTGGTTTTCAGGGAGGGTGGTTATTTGTATGCAGCTGTCGAGTGCTCCAAGGTCTCAGCCAAGCGTTCGTCTATCCTTCGATGCATCACCTCATCAGCCAGTGGATACCTCTAGAAGAAAAAGGCCGCCTCAGCACTATAATTTATGCTGGTAAAAAAGTTTTATTAAAAACTCTTTACGCCAGGGGTCTATCGGTCTCTAAACATATTGTGAACGGTTTCTGTAATCCTTCTTTTTACTTACTTAGGGCGGCTTGCACGTAAATGCTTAAATCATTTTAAGTCACTAAATACGTTTAGACAGCATTTAAGGCGATTTGACATTTGCTAAACATGTTTAAGGGGCTAAATGCATTTAAGCACTTTCGTGCAAGCTGCCCTTAATATAATAGTAAACAAGCAGATGACTTTTCTTTGGAAAATTGATATCTATCACCTGTTTACATCAAAGATGTCAATGGTACGTTGTGCTATTCATGTTGTTTGGTAATGCCACATTCATTATCTTACCGGGTAGCTTAACTCCCAAAACAGAACACGACAGTGACAAGCACTGACGTTATTGCGGCAGGAATAGGTAAGGCGGCGGTACCAATTACCCGGGCGAGGCGTAGCGGAACTCAACCACTTAGCAGTCACATTTAGCCAATCGTGCGTGTTTTACGAACTACTTGGCAGACTAAGAGACGGCCTATTATTCAAGAGGGGAGGGGGGGGGGGGGTGATCAGTACGACTAATTAAAATATACGTAATATTTTGTTAAAATATCCAATCTATACTCCTGCATAAATCTGTAACGTCTGTCTATTTAAAGCCATTGTGAGTCATTAGCATAAATTTGAGTATGTTGAAATTTTCCACCGTCTGTTTGTACTTATGTGTAATCATATCCCGTGTTGGTCCGGACTCCCCTTGCAGAATACAGCATCTGCCGTTCTGCCAGTCAGTTTGTAAAAGGCGAATGACTGGCTATGCGAGTCACTACCATCGTGACCACTATTGGCTTCAAGTGCCCGGTTACGGTGGTATAAGCTGAAACGGTTTTTCCCAAAATGGTGGCACTTCTACCTCACCCAATTTTTAACTATTTTGTGGTTTTACAATCAGTTTGTAAATCTATCTATAAAATTTCAATTAAGTGCAGGAAAAATTTCTTTTTTGTCTGTACTAAGCGAAGCCGGCAGGATGATAGTAACTAGTGTATGTACATATTATATATCGTTAGACTAGTCACGACATATCATAAATACTCGAATATTACTTTTAATATGGCGTTATATGTATGAAACAGAGCAATACGTTTCTCTTTATTAATCCGAGACATGTGATATAGGAATCGGAATGTTTCATTCCAACGCGTTTGTTTTTGAGAATGTGAAATATTGGCTTTACATTGTCTCTCATCTATTGCAGACCTCATAAGCGAAGTATTGAATGAGCGCTTTACTCTCAACATATCAAGTTTTTTTTTTTTCTTAGACTTAAACTTTATTTTTTATTCATGTTACCTTAATACAATATTTTAAGTAAGTAAATATAGAGAACTAGCCTTTTTCCACGCGAACGAAGTCGCGGGTACAGCTAGTATTTTTATAACTTTTTAATTAATAAGTTTACTAAAGGGTTATCTATACTTGTTACCTTAATACAATATTTTAAGTAAGTAAATATAGAGAACTAGCCTTTTTCCACGCGAACGAAGTCGTCGGTACAGCTAGTATTTTTATAACTTTTTAATTAATAAGTTTACTAAAGGGTTATCTATACTTGTTACCTTAATACAATATTTTAAGTAAGTAAATATAGAGAACTAGCCTTTTTCCACGCGAACGAAGTCGCGGGTACAGCTAGTATTTTTATAACTTTTTAATTAATAAGTTTACTAAAGGGTTATCTATACTTACATATAATAAAATCGTAGGAAAGTCAAAACTGTACATGGAATATATTTTTAAAGAATACTTAGGGCGTGATCTACAATCGATATCGAAGTCAAAAATATAGTTTTCAGAATTTTTGTCTGTTTGTCTGTATGTATGTCCGGGGTAAACCCAAAAAGTACTGCATGGATTAACTTCAAATTTTGCATGAATATTACTAACAGGTCGGGTCCAACATATAGGCTACATATTATCACGCTATCACCTACAGAAGATGAGCTGTTCGGAGTAAACAAAGTCCGCGCGGACGAAGTCGCAAGCAACAGCTAGTTATATATTATATATATTAATACGCTAAGATTAAGATAAGTTTGCCTCCCTTTTTAATGAAAATCTCACAATTACACCAAATAAATTCAATATCATTTTATAGATAAAATTGCTTGCTCTACCGGCATCAACAACTAAAAAAATATTACTGCTTTTGTTTTTATTTTTTTATTAATTCGCACTAAAAATTAACTAAAATTAATTTTTAGTGCGAATTATTGGCATGGGTAATGCTAGTATATATTTTAATTAATGACCATAAATTGTAAACGGATTCGGAAATACTAAAACTTTTTAAAAGCATTCTCTGAAGTTTTATCCTTTCATTTTACAAATGAATGTAGCGGTGACATAAAAAAATACAACAATTAATGTTTACATAAATTTTCAAGATACGGCGAATGTTGTCGTATTTAGAAACGCTAAATTTTAAAAATTAAAATTTCAAAATTAAGAATACATGTTCCCCGTGTCGGTCCTGAGCTCGAGGAGGTACCCGAGGAGGGTAGGCCAAAAAGATAGCTAAGCAGATGGGTCTCCTGATGAAAAAGTCAACCATCGCCTACAGACACTAAAGGTGTTAATGGTGCGTTACTATCTTATGGCGAGCTCTAATGCCACATGCAGAAGTTTACCAAGTTCCTTGCCCTCCAAACTGCAACACGACAGTGACTAGCAATGACGCTATTGCGACAGAAATAAATAAGGCGGTAGTACCAGACCCGGGCGAGACAATGCAGAACTCTACCACCTAATAGCCACCATGGTAGTGACTCGTATAGCTAATCGGTCACCTTTTAGGACCTACGTGGCAGAATGGCAGTTGGCCTATTTTTCAAAGGAGCCCTGTACCAACACGGGGGAAACTGATATGGTGCTGGTGTTTGACAAGATGCCTATACATAAATAAATATATATTCACGGGACAAATTACACTTACTGATCTAACCCCAAAGTAAGCAAATTATTTGCTTGTGTTATGGGTGTTGGTCAACGATACTAACACATAGAAATACATATATAATTACTGGAATATATTTAATAAACACCCAAACCCGGATATACAAACATATATGCTCATCACACAAATGCTTTTCCCCGTCGGGGATCGAACCCAAGCCCCGTCGATTGCGTAGTCAGGGTCGCTAACGTAAACTAATTTAAAATATTATCTTATCTATCTATACATATAATAAAATCGTAGGAAAGTCAATGTATGTCCGGGGTGAACTCAACAATTACTGCATGGATTTACTTCAAATTTTGCATGAATATTACTAACAGGTCTGTTCAATATATAGGCTACATATTATCACGCTATCACCTACGGGGGAGGAGCTGTGCGGAGTAAACGAAGTCCGCGCGGACGAAGTCGCGGGCAACAACATAGAAATAGAATAAATGTATTGTCATAAAATAAATTTAATGAATTTTGATTATTTAATATTTTTTTAATAATAGGATAAAATTAATACGTGTAACAATTAAATTGATCAATATAACTAATTTTTTTTAATAATTATAAAAAGAATTACCTCTAGAGAGATTGTTGTATACAATAAAATGTGTCGAGTCACTTTTCTTGAGTCAGACGCGACAATATATTTAGTTCTCTAAGTAACACTTTTATATCAATCATATCCAAGATAAAAAGTTCATGAAATCGTTTACGTCAACATCATGAAAGTTAGACGTCTGAGACAATTCAGTTCAGTTTAGAGCATTTCTTCGCAACAAATTAAAAGTTTAATAAACTAAAATAAAATGTTTTTTCTCTGTTAAAAATTGGGGAGATAAAATAGAAGTTGGAAACCACCTAACGCCTGGAAAGTTAAGTTGGCAAAATCATTTTTTTTATTCCTCCTGTTGGTCCGAGCCTCCTATGAATATAAATAAGAGAAGTAGCCAATATAAATGCTGCCTTGTTAGCATATCACGGATATGTCTCATCTGTATTGCAATATGGAATCTCTATTTGGGGAAACTCAGTTGACTTAATTAGGATTTTCAGAATTCAAAAGAAATGTATACGTGCAATATGTAATGTTAATCAACTACAGTCTTGTAAACCCCTATTTAAAACTAATACTGTCGGTAATCGTATTTGTAAAAAAACATCAACATTTGTTTAAAACAAACGCTGAAGTATTAGGGACCTCATATTTTAGAAACAGTGAGAAGCTACATGTGCCAAGCCAAAGACTAAATATTTATAAATAAACGCATATTGTATGGCAATTAATATATACAATCATATTCCTGATAGTCTAAAATCATTACCTATAATTACATTTCGTAAAAAATTGTCCGATTTACTGTTAAATAAAACATACTATGATATTAGAGAATTTTTAGCAGATAAGATTAAATGTTAATAAATAGAAATATAAGTTTGTACAATACTATAAGTGGTAGAGTTTTGCATTGTCTCGCCCGGGTCTGGTACCGCCGCCTTACCTATTCCTGCCGCATTATATTAGCGTCAGTGCTTGTCGCTGTCGTGTTCCCGTTTGGAGGGTAAGGTAGCCGGTAAACTTATGCATGTGGCATTAGACCTCGCCACAAGATAGCAACGCACAATTAACATCTTTGGTGTCTATAGGCGATGGTTGACTCTTTCCATCAGGAGACTCATCTGCTTGTTTGCTATCTTATAATATAAAAAAAAATTACCTTAACATTTAAATGTAATAAAAATTAAATGATATTTAATTTTGTAAATGGTAAAATTTCTTTGTAAAATGTAAAAATTTGGATTGTGTATGATACTTTGTAAATTTGAAAAATAACTTTTTGTTGTAAAATAATACTTGTCAATATTGTAATACATGAAACAAAAAAAAAGCCCGCTGAGTTTCTTCCGCCGGATCTTCTCAGTGTGTGGCTGCGTTCCAATCCGGTAGTAATTATCAATAAATCGACCGAAATTTAAATTTTTGCACACCATATCATGGTAGAATATGTTGGTAATTTAATTTGTTTTTAATAACTTGTGACACCCATATTCTTGCAAATAAATATTTTTTCATTTTCATTTTCAAGGATATCTGAGCTAGACTGCAGACAGACGAACGAACATAGCGAAACTACAAGGGTTCCTAATTTACTTCGGAATCTTAAAAATGAACCGAGCCTGACGACATATAAAATAGACTTAGCCTGACGACATGTAACACAGACTTTCCCGATTCATGTGATGAGTGAATGTCCGCTTAGTTCGTGTAATATAATCAATACTCAATATTCACATATTCTCATTAATAATGTAAGCGGTATTCGTGTCGCGTGTACGATTTAGCTCACGTAAAATTTAATTTTGAATTTTTGATCGTGACGGCATTTTAATGGGTTTTCGAGGTGAATATGAAACGATCTATGATTAATGGTATTATTTATTTTGAAAGATATACGATTAAATATTCTGTGAAAATTTTAAGTATCTAACGGATACCGTTATTTAATATTGAGCAAAAAATACGAAAATCACGTTTATTTTATTTCACACCATTGACGATTGGTCATCTACGACCGTTCGATTTCCTCCGAGTACCTTCTCACGCGATATTTCCAAGTAGCATTGATATTGAAATTTTTGGAGGAGGGTCAATAAAATTCTCAACCTTTTTGGCCTATGGACATTTTCAATACAAAATGTTAACTAACATTTTGTATTGGAAATGTCCATAGGCATTGTTGATGGCTTTTAATTCGGTGGCCCGCTCGCACATGTATCTACAAATACTATACAAGAAACAGCGATCTGTTTCTATACTGTGTATAAAAACGGCGTAACACTTTCTTTAGCAGATGTAAGTCACAAAATAGAAACAATAATTTAATGAAAACTACGTCGCTAGTAAAAATTAACATATACTTTATTTAGCACCTTACATACGTACATTCAAACTAGTATTAAATAAATGAATGAAGTTAATAAAAGCGGAGTTAGCCTGTCTGTCTGTTACACTTTTATGACTAATCCGCTTAAACGATTTTGATGAAATTTGCTGAAATAAGGGATGAAAGATTATATTATGTCATTTCAGTCATCAAAGTCAGTGTACGTCCGGGGTAAACTCAAAAAGTGGTGCTTGGATTTACTTCAAATTTTGCATGAATATTACTAACAGGTCGGGTCAATATATAGGCTACATATTATCACGCTATCACCTACGGAGGAGGAGCTGTGCGGAGTAAACGAAGTCTGCGCGGACGAAGTCGCGGGAAACAGCTAGTTTATAATAAAGTTAAAATGAAAACTGAGTTTAAAAAAGGCTTTGCGAGTTTTTGAGTAGGTACTAGTCGACCAACTTATAAAATATAATTAGAGTAATATTTATAGGCGTTGAACTTTTGGTGCGGATATATTCGTCACTGTCCTTAAATAGGTTAAACGGTCATATTATGAAATAACAAAACCCATGTTCTTAGTCCGCGTTATTGCGATGGGCAACTACGGAACCCTATATTGTGCGTGGCCCGACACGCACTTTACCAATTCATTTAATCGTCAAAAATAGACATATGCCATGTTGTGCTATTTATCGCGCACAATAAAAGCCAAGCTACCCCAAAAGTACCCCGAAGTGATTTTATTTCATTGGTAAGTACTAAAACTCTGTATTTCTGCATGTCACACTGACACACATAAGGAATTGCCTTGATAGGCACATACAGGTCAATCCTTAAGATAAACCTACGCTTTGACCCAAGTTGGAACGTATGACACAGGAAGAAAGAAAGAAAGAAAATATTTAAGTTGCACACATTGACACACCTGTGTTAAGGTGAAATACTATTATGTTTCGAACCCTATAGACTAGTGGTTAGCACGTAACTGTGAACACACGAAGCATAGTTATTAACGCAAAAATATGGGTGTTACGAGTCGATAAAAATTAATTAAGTTTCCTACATATTCTATCATTATATGGTACGCAAATATTTTAAAATTATCATTATATATTACGTTTAAAACTTTGTATCGATTTTTTTCGGTAGTACCGGACGGGCACGGCCATGCACTGAGAAGATCCGGCGGAAGAAACTCAGTGGGCTTATTTTTTTTTTTCTCTGCGTTATGTACTTATTACTAACTAGCTGACCCGCGCAGCTTCGCCCGCGAGTATATTAATAAGTCTTCCAAATAGCTATTAATAAAAATTTCATCCCCTATTTCAGCCCTCCATGGACTGATTTTTGAAAAAAAAAATAGTCTATGTTTGACCCCGGATCTTCAACTATATCCATGCCAAATTTCATGAAAATCGGTCCAGCGGTTTAGCCGTGAAAGCGTAACAGACAGACAGACAGACAGACTTTCGCATTTATAATATTAGAATGGAAGTATAGATAGTATGGAAGTATGGATATACAAGAATGATTTCATATCACAAATGCTATTTTTATAATTTCAAGTTGTATTTTGTGTGTAATCAACATTTTTATAATTTACAAATTTATTTCGCCATTAAAAATTTTTATTGCGTTAATTTTTTTAATGCAAATTCAACAAACATATATACACTGTGATACGAGATTTATATATAACTAGCGACCTGCCCGCGGTTTCACTCGCGTAACTTTTGTTTCCGTACGAATATTGGAATGTTTTATATACTTAATCCTTCCTCAAGAATCAATCTATCTATTAAAAAAATCGTATCAAAATCCGTTGCGTAGTTTTAAAGATTTAAGCATACATAGGGACATAGGGACAGACAGAGAAAGCGACTTTGTTTTATACTAAGTAGTGATAGGGTGAATTTTATATTGCAGGTGGGCAATTAGGAATCTGCCTGCAGCTCATAGCCTCAGGTTTCCTAGCAACAGCGTGGGGTTGGCAGGCGATATTCTACACTAATGGTACTCTGGGGGTGATCTGGACGGTGGCTTATCTAATCTTTGGCTCAGCATCTCCTGAATCCTCGAAACTGATATCGAAAGCTGAATTAAAATTTATACAAACTTCACTAGGACGATTGGGTAAACAAGAGGTATGTTTTTTTAATATTCGTTATAGCAAACAAGGAGATAGATGACTCTCCTAATGAAAAGAGAAAAAAATGCCTATAGACAACAAAGATGTTAATGGTGCGTTGCTATCCATGTGGCGGAATGTCAATGTGAAATTCGTTAGTCTACCGGCTACCTTACCCTTCAAAGCTGTAAAGCGGTTGTACCATATACTCTATCTAAATTTTCGCATTTTTATTATTAGTATAAAAGATAGCAAACAATCAGACAGCATTCTTGATTAAAAGAGAAATCATAATTTATATACATCAAGGATGTTAATGGTGCGTTGCTATCCGTGTGGTGGTAGGGCAATGGCACATGCATAAGTCTACCTTACCCTTATTCTGGATGGAAAAAGACTACTGTCGCTTATAGATATCAAATATATTAATCGTATATTACATTTATTTGTCGCCTCTGCGGTCAAGTGTTCCGGTGTTGGTGTTGACCGCGTGAGGTCTCGGGTTCAATTCCCGGGTCGGGCAATTAAAATGTGTTTTCAGTTTTCTGATAAAAACAACGATGCCTGGGATTGGAAAATTGCCCGGTTGGTGATAGGCTTGCATTTATTACATTATGGGACTTAAGTATTTTCGGCTAAACGCGGGTTCACTTATTGTACTTTTGCTTACCTCTCAGTGATACAGGCGTGATTATACTTTTTTTAAGTTATACATGAGATGGAATGGCACCTATATATTTGTTATAAGATCTCCTATACCTGATGGTTGTCTGGCAGAGATCGCTTTTTAGCGGTAAGACTGCCTTTGTGTACCTCCTATATACATAATTAATTTGCTATAATATTATTCTGTTTGTTAATTTTTGTGCGCAAGAAAAAGTATTCATTTATCCATTCAAAGATAATGCTACATGCATAAATTTACCGACAATCTCCAAACCGAAACACGACACTTACAAGCATTGACGCAATTACGACAGGTATAGGCAGCGGTAGGTACCAAATCTAGACGAGACCTTGCAGGACTCTACCACCTAGTAGTCAAGATGGTAGTGATACGCACAGCCATAATTTTTTCTGTCATGAGGTAGCAAACAAGCAGATGGGTCTCCTGGTGGAAAGAGTCAACCATCCCCTATAGACACAAAAGATGTTAATGGTGCGTTGCTATCTTGTGGCGAGGTCTAATGTCAAATGCATAAGTTTACCGGTTACCTTAACCTCCAAACCGGAATACGACAGTGACAAGCACTGACGCTATTGCGGCAGGAATAGGTAAGACGGTGGTACCAGACCCGGGCGAGACAATGCAGAACTTTACCACCCAGTGGCCACGATGTGAGTGACTCGTATACCAATCGCAATCACAACCAAAGTTCACATTTTACAAATTGCCTGGCAGAATGGTTGAGCGATTCTTCAAAAAGGGCTCGGATCAATTCGCGCGAAATTTCCTTTTACATTTAAAATTGATCAATAATTTGTAATCTTAACATCCATATACATGCCATAAGTACCTATAAAATGCGAAAACGATAGGATGTGAGCATAGGGATACTAAATCGACTGATCGGGACCAAGATATCGTGATATATTTCACCGGCTCTTTTACCGGGCTGATACTAAAAGATAGTCATTTAGATAATATATGTGTTTTAGCACCGATTTCGTGCTTGGGAAAACATTTGAAACTTATAAAAGTAAAATTTCGACACGATAGGATTTGAAAATATGATCTTGCCCTTGGCCGGCACGTTCTAACCAATTGAGCAGCTGTCTACTGGTGGCAACGTGGAAATGCTTCTTTGTTAAGCTTTTAAAACTTTCCCTAGTAAGAGTTAAGTACTAAAACTCGTATATCATTAGAAACACTAAAGTATTATTAATCTATATACATATAATTAAATCGTAGGAAAGTCAAAACTGTACATTGAATATTTTTTTTAAAGAAAACTTGGGGCGTGATCTACAATCGATATAGAAGCAAAAAATATAGTTTTTAGAATTTTTGTCTGTTTGTCTGTTTGTCTGTCTGTCTGTCCGTCCGTCCGTCCGTCCGTCCGTCTGTCTGTCTGTCTGTCTCTCTGTCTGTCTGTTTCTTTGTTTGTCTGTTTGTCTGTTTGTTTGTTTGTCTGTTTGTCCGGTTGTCTGTTTGTCTGTTTGTCTGTATGTATGTCCGGGGTAAACTCAAAAAGTACTGCATGGATTTACTTCAAATTTTGTATGAATATTATTAACAGGTCGGATCAACATATAGGCTACATATTATCACGCTAACACCTACGGGGAAGGTGCTGTGCGGAGTAAATGAAGTCCGCGCGGACGAAGTCGCTGGCAACAGCTAGTCATTATAATAAACGTGAATTTAATTTGTAGCGATGAATATATCGTACCTCCGTTCAAATAGTGTCACAAGTCAAAAAAACTAATTCTCGAGTAAAAGGGGTTTAAAGTTGCTTCTGCTTATTTTTTTTCACTTTTCCAGCTAACGTCACTAAAATCATTAACGCCATCTAGTATCAAATCATTGAAAACAGTAGTAGATCACCATTCGAGATAAAACTATGGATAATATGATGCGAATGGTACGATAAAAGTGATTTTACGATTTTTTTAATTGTGACACTATTTGAGCGGAGGTGCGACATTTAGTATAAGCATACGTAATATAAATATATATCTAGCGATTAGTACAATCGACGGAATCGATCACAAAGTATATATTATATTATATAAGTATTCCTGTAGTCTGTGGTATTCCTCCTCCGTTTGCCGAGTGGTTATAGTGAAACTAACTACAAATTGATGAAGCTGGGGTTCGATTCCACAGGGAAAATCATATTTTGTTTGATGATTATCTATAGATGTTTATACATCTGGGTTTAAGTGTTTATAATATATTTGAAAATATTGTTGACTAACAAGCATAACACAAGAATATAATTTGCTTACTTTCGGGTTACATGAATTCGAGTAATTTGTCCACCAATATTATTACTTCATAGCCAGCTGCATCCTACACCTTGCTGCAAGATAAAACATTTTGATGAATACTTCGGGAACATTTTATTTTTTTACATAAAAAGTATCCTTTATGTCATTCCATGTCAGCATTTACTCCTGTGCCAATTTCATGCGAATGAACAGAGCCATTTTTGTATATATATTCTATAACTTCCATCGTCGGCACTTGATGAAATTTTGTTATTGTCAGACACAATGCACTTGAACTTTAATTTCACTTCACAAGTTATATTTTTGAAGTGAAAACTTCTTTAGGCGCGTTGAGCGTTTTGGTAGAGGGTAAAATCTTCGGTTCGCGTCACCGACATGCTAATGATAATAGTATATCTATAGCTATGTTTTGCATATAGTTTTAATTACTCTCAACTTAATAGTTCCGTTTTCGCTTCTATCGGCAGTCCCACGACTGCTACTGTTTGATTTTAGTATATTAGTCAATTGCTTTTACTTTCTAAGTATCTACTGCACCATATTACGTAAGTTGTAATATGCTTAACCCGCCATTGGTGTCGTCAATTTTACTTACTACATTGGTAACGCCGGTCTCACAGACCAGGGTTTTCAATCTAAGATTTTGCCAACCACTGACTAGTTATCCTACTTTTAGTTAGTTTAGGTCTAATTATAAACACATTTATGAAAATGAAATACAAAAATTCAGTCGATCACAGGTTGTTTATTACTTATTAAAAAAATATACTCATGACACTAAAACTATTCTATTTACCCATTATGTTTATAAAAAAAATTGAAATTAGTAAAAATGTTTAATTTTTTTTTATTAACATTATTCTTTATCAATCTTAGAACATTGCGAACTCTACAAACACACGACAAATACTTAACCCGCCAATGGTGACGTCAATTTATCTTACAACATTGGTGACGGCGGACTTACAGACCAGGGTTTTCAACCTAAAATTTTTCCAACCATTAGCTAGTTATCCTGATTTTAGTTAGTTTAGGTTTAATTATAAACATATTTATGAAAATAAAACATAAAAATTCAGCCGACCACAGGTTGTTTATTACTTATTAAAAAATTATACTCACGACACTGAAAATATTCTATTTACCCATGATGTTTATAAAAAAAATTTAATTAGTAAAATGATTTTTTTTTTGGATTAAAATCAGCCTTTGACAATCTTAGGACATTGAAAACCCTTAGAAAATAAACAAAATAATATATCGTTGAAACAAAAAATATTACATGTATTTTACTGTATGAAAATATTATATTTTACTTACATGTTTGGTGACGCTGATCTTACGGACCGGGTTGGTGCTGATACTCGTGAACATGCATCCGTGGTAGATTCATGAGTGGTACCAACGGTGTGAGACTTAAATGAGGCAGTTACTCGAAGTCGAAACTTGAATCGACGGCGGGTGAAAAATTTATTCGAATCTTTCGAATCACCCGGCCGCTCAGATATGTCACCAATGGCGGGTTAAGTTTGAGTTATGTATAACATGATGCAAACGTACTAAATTTAACGTACTAACTGAAACGTACTAAATGAAATTTTCAGCGTCTTCCTACACCGTGGATGAACATCATCACATGTTTGCCATTCTGGGCAGCAGTGGTAGCCCACTGTGGACAAAATTGGGGATTCTTCACCCTCATGACAGAGATGCCAACTTACATGTCCAAAGTGCTCGATGTAAATTTAACGAAGGTAAGTACCTAATTTATTATTACGGCCATTGCTAACAAGCAACGGTTAATTATCAAACCTAAATCCCCGCAAGTTTATAAGAACCGATTGGTTATTAATATTATAAAGGTTTTGTATGAATAAATCGGTTTATCATAGTTTTTATAAAAATATCTTTGACGTTCGCCGCTTCCAGGTTTTGTCCACTCTGTGCGCTAACGTACTTTTCGCGACCGGTTTGTTTAGATTTGTGAAGAGCATCTCAGAAGGAAACTATTTATAACAATAAATAAAAACCTTTATTAAACAGTATTTTTAAACCGTTTTTAAGCCCTGATGATAATATTAAAATAGTATGTAGTTCTAATTTCATAATTAGTATTCACGAAATTCAAATACAATTTAATTCGGTGAATATTTGATCAGGATTCTAGAGATAATATACCTAGGAAATGTGCAGTCAATTCTTTGCAATTTACTCTGTTTAAATTATATATTTATTGTTTTATTTTATAGAATAGCAAAAAGGCAGATGGTTATCCTAATAGAATGGGATAAACATCGGCTATAGACACCAAAGATTTTAATGGTACATAGCTATCCAGTTGAGGGATCGGAATGCCACATACATCTTCGGAATATCATGTCTATCGGTTATTTTACCCTCCGAGCTGGAACACGACAGTGACGAGTGAAGTGGTATTGCGGCAGGAACATGCAAAACAGTAGTAGTAAGCCCGGACGAGACGTTACAGAAATCCACCTAGCTATAGTCACAAATCACGATCTTAATGACACGTATAAGCATTTTCTCGCCGCTTACGAGATTCCTAGCTGTAAGGGTGACGGGTGACTTGTGCTAGAGTTTAATTGAAACTTAGTCAATTTTTCCTTACTCAGAAAAACTGGGATCGAGTTTTGATAAAAAAAAAACATGCCAATAATATATCTAATAATTATAGCATTAGATTATAGATGGAGAAGTCAGTTCCAAAAGAGTCAATTGTTTACTAAACTCAACCAACAGAGTGGTTTAATATCCAATTAAATAAAAAAATCGAAACCTCTGTCTCACCTTTGCAGCGAAACAAATAAAATGGCTCCACAATAAAAGAAGATAGTTTTGTGACTTACTTAAATTATATTGAGGAATGAAAATAAATAAAAATAATTTTAAAAACTAAAAACCGACAGCGTGTAAACCTCCCCTACCTTTTGAGGGATTTCACGTAAAATAATATACGTGACAGTATGCACTTCGTTCTGGATACGGGGAATCACACAAACAACCAAATTTTAAATGGAAAATTTATTTAAATCGTTGCTTAGTATTTAAAAATTAATAATTCATTGTTGTGACGTATTTCAAAACGAAAAAAGAACAAATTGATCTGATTCGGTAAGATTATGATCATTGAGGCGAGAGGAAACACTTATTCGTCATGGCTACCTCACAACAAATCATTGATGCGAGAGGAACTATTTTTACCGCTAACAGGAAAACATTTTTCACTCAACGCACATATTTTTTGATCGAGAAGTTTTGTTACCCGTCGTAGACCAAATTGTCATCAAATATTTTCTTATTAAAACTTACACCCTAAAATTCCTATTTATAACTGTTACTATAATGTATTTCTATAAGTAAGTTTTTATATCATAAGATAGATCTGCTGTGGGTTGGTCTCCGCGTGGCGGGATATTAATTTCTCCAGCATATATTTACCGGCTACCGTCTAAATTGGAACATGACAGTATCAAGCGTTATCGCTATTGCGGCAGAAATGGATAAGGTGTGTTGGACTAGACCCAGGCAAGACGAAGCAGAACCTTTTATTAGTCACGATGGTAATAACTCATATAGACTAGGCATCGTACGCCTTTTCTGAACTGCCTGTCAGAATGGCAGGTGAACCCGGATCAAAGTATAAGTCAAAGTCAAGTCAAAATGTTTTTTATTCAAAATAGGTACATAAAATTGATGACATTCAAATTACATGAAGACACAGTTTGTACATCGATCAAAATATATTTTCTATGTAGTGTGGATAAAATATAAATCTAGAGGTAAATGCGGATTTTTTTATATTATATTGTAAGAAAAACGATCGCCTACAGGCTCAGGTACAAGTTTACCAACAACCTTCTCTCCAAACTAGAACATGACAGGGACAAGCACTGACATAGCGGCACGAAACGATAATTCGATGGTGCCAGACCCAGGCGAGTAAATGCAGAACTCTACCACCTAGTAGCCACGACGATAGTAAATCTTATAACCAATTGTGCACTCTTATGAACTGCTTGGCAGAATGATAGATAGTCAGAGCCTCAAAGTATATTTTACTAAAAAGGACCCAGGCACACAGGACACGAAAACACTAACATTTCTTTTTGCAAAGTAAGTCACTTTTTTGTAAATTATTTTAAATATATTTGCTTTTTTGTATTACGTTCACACTTCGACCTTCATACTTTCTTTGACAACGTAGAATTATTTTTTAAATAAAAATAAAAAATGATGTGGTGTCGCGGGACACCAGGTAGGAACGAACTTCCTTCGGCTAAACGGCACTACTCGCTTGTGTACGCGACTGTCGCGCCTGCGCACGTCTCACTTAACGCTTTTATTCCACGCATTTTTCTTACGGTTTTACTATCACATTTTTTTCAGTTCGGTCGCGCAGCAAAATCCCTATCCCCTCCAAGCCTGCCGTAAGGAACTTCGTTCTAATTAAACATATAAAAGAAAACTGACTGTATAATAATTTTATTACAGAACGGGGTGCTTTCTTCTCTTCCATATCTGGCGATGTACTTGCTGAGTTTCCCCATGGGTGCTATGACAGACTTCATCATCAGACGCAACTGGTTGAGCGTCTCCAATACGAGAAAACTATTTAATTCTATAGGTACTTAAAAAGTTAATTGCTATTTAATTTTTAATTAATTGCTAATAAATAAATAGTTAATTGCTATTTACTTAGAAGCATACCATACGTGGACGAGTACCCAACAGTATCTGCAGTAATAGGCGCCCAAAATGTCTAACTGTATATTATATACTTCGAATAGAATTGAAATTAATTTTCAAAACGAATGTTAAAAAGAGAAAACTTTTATATTTTTGGATTATTGTACTTTTGTATGTTTGTAGCTCAACAAGCTCAAAAACTACTAGACCGATTTTAAAAAATATGTTACAGTTAGAAAACTACTATATCCAGGAATGAATAGGCTATTTGTTTACCCGAATACTTGCATCGGTCAAACTTGCATCGCGTTGAGGCTTTCGATAGGAATACAAAAGTAATTTATATTATAAAAAACACTAAAATATAGTTAATAAACACTGAAACTCATAAACAAACTTTTACGCTCATCCCACAAAGGTTTGTCCTCGTCGGGATACGAACCTGAGCCTTTATTCTAATAATTTTCTGATTTTATTGTGATATGAAATAAATACCTATCTAGTATCTTCACGCCCATATCCCCGAAGGGGTAGGCAGAGGTACAACAAGTGCACCCACGATTAGCCGAAGATACTTGGTCCCACAAATGTGATAGGTGGCAAACCTATCGCCAACCGGGCACTTTCCAATCCCGGGCAACTTTGTGTTTCTCAGAAAACTGAAAAACCACTTCTTTTATGTGGCCGACCCGGGAATCGAACCCGGGAACTCATGTGGTCAACGCCAACGCTGAACCACTAGACCGCAGAGGCGACTAACTAGTTTTGTAAATTTTATTTGCTTATGTGACTAAATTTTATGACATTGTTTGATCTTTTTTTTTTTATTTGACATTGTTAATATTATTTACATAAAGTATGATTTTATTATACTTTTACTTTTACACCAACTGTATGAATTATGATTGCCTATAATTAGGAAGGCACTGCCATTGTTTAATATGTATTTTTTTATCATTATTGATCATAATATCATCATTATATTTTACGAAATCTAGTCAGTGTACTTTCTCTAGTTCTGTAAATGTAAAATATTTTATCAATTCAGGCATTACCTTGCGGAAATCCGTATTAAAAAGGTGAAATTCATTCAATGATCCACCCCATCCACACTTTCTTCCACGTCGGCAGCAAGCATAAAAGCACGCAATTTACGCACTCGACGCACGTTTCACTTCGGAACTTCGGTTATGTATAGGAGAGACGAGCACCACGTCTAGACTCAACTCAACTCCTCCATCAACGATTAATAGTTCGCAGATAATAATAAATGCAATTAATTTCACCTTTTGAAATGAAGAAATAAAAAAATGAATAAAGTATTTTATACAACTGAGCAATGGGAAGTGATGTTTATAAAAACAGTCAGTAGCTATGGAAATAGTCTATGAATTATCTGTAAACAGTTAATTTCAACGTACTCACAGTCGTAAATTCTGTGTGGGTTATGTAATTTAATGTCTAATAAACACCTAAATCATCTTTAATGGATTCTCTCGCTAATTAATATTCGAAATAGTAGCAACAAACAAAGGGTATCGTATTTATTTGGTTACGTGCGTGGAACTAATTACCCAGATGTTATTCAGTAGCTGTCGGGATTGCGATAAAATAATATGCGTGCTATTTAGAAAGAAGCTCCATCGTAATGAGTTCTTATAATATAACGGCAAAACCGCGGTATATTATAGTTATAGTTGCAAATGGATTAATTACGTCATGTTTCTTTTTGTGAACTGTTTTATGTGACCTCCGCGATGCCACCAAAGAGAAAGATGGCGGTTTAATAAATGGATAAAAGTCACCAATGGTCCAGACAAAAAATAAGACCCCAACGGCGCAATTATCCATCCACATCCATCACACTTTCACCCCCACGTCAGCAACAAGCATAAAATTACACATTTTACGCACTCAACACAGGTTTCATTTCAAAACCGAAGTATTTTCAGGGGATACGAACACTACCTCACTCAAAGTAAGTGAGTCAGTCAAAGTAAGTATTCGCTCGCGTGCATCACTTTGGACACGAAGTCTACATAAAGGGTTGTGATATTCCAGAAGACGCAGAACACTTCTTTTTCCACTTCCTAAGTTTTCTGAAAGATCGCGAATTGCTACCAAAAGATTTTGGAATCCTCATTTCCCGAAAATTCTCGTTGATGTAATGCTGTTATCTGAAGAGATGTGAGAAGAAGTGAGTAGCTTTGCAATGAAAGTGCGCAGAGGTCACATAAACAGCTCGGACCGAGCTCCCGTACAGAGCGTTCCGGTATGATGTTAAATTACCCTTTGATAGCTCGCACTACCACGCTGCACATGAAGCAGGGTTAATTGGTAGTGTAAAGACCCTACAGAACCTGAGACCCTACTGTCCTACTACCCTGAGTCCCTGTTATCCCAAGCACCCTAGCTCTACCATATAAAGTATATATATGACACAGTGAAATTGTCAATAGCCGTTAGATTATAATCTACCTAGGGATTTTATAATTTGGTTAGGTTAGGTTAGCAGTTAAATTATAATATCACTTAGGTAGATTATAATCTAAAGGTATTGATAATTTCACTGCGACATATACATATATAAAATACACCAGAATGTCTGTACCGTGTGACCTAAGGTAACAGACGGAGAGATGGGAGGTCAGGTATAAAGGTGGGGTTGGTTTTCTCACTGCTTACCACAGTGAGAGGAAACGCTCACATACCTGAGCGTCGATCTCACGAAGTCCAATTGGAAGGAAAGTGGTAGAAAGTTAGGTTTTAAAAGCGTGGTGGAGTCTTTCTTAGCCAATCTTAACAACAGCTTTTCACCATTTAAAATATTTAGTTAGATCAAGTTATTGAATTATTGTTTTTAATTATTATAATAAAGTATATTTTCAATTTCTTGAACTAAGAACGATTTTAGAATTTTTAAATTTTAAAGGTTTAAAAAAATGTCATTATTTTATTTACTCTCTAATGATAATGTTTATGACTTTGACAGTTAATTAAAAACATCAACGCTAGCGCAGCTGCGGGTAAAAGCTAGTATTTAATTAACGCCTACACCAAGAAAACCTTTACACTCACTACACAAATGTTTGACTCTGTTGGGAATCAACCCGAGCCCAATCTATTGTCACTAGCCACAATTATCTAGCCACAGTTTATCTATAGATGCATGGCTTCGAACCTCAATTAATTGTAAGGTGAAGCCCTTTGTGTAAAACAAATAATAGCTATGCAATCTAACGAAGAGCTTTGTCATGGAGGTGTTTGTACGGTGTGATAGCTCTCCGATATGTATTCAATACATGACAATACACGAACTCACTACATTAAAGATAGATATATCTCACATTGTTATAATGTAGACCACTGCTGCTTCAATATTTTTTATCATAGGATAGCCAATAAGTAAATTACTCTTCTGATGAAATGATGAGATAAAAAACAGCAATCACATGTGCAGCGTGTAAAAACATAGTTCGATCATCAAAGGTATGGTTTGGTAGCGTGATACCACAGACCACACAAATATTAACAGACACGGTATCGCGCGGGGAACGTGTAGCTAATGCTCGCAAGTGTGTTATATCGTGAAAACATAGAAATATGCCACGTTGTGCTACTTTATTGTATCGAATAAGAAGCTAAAGCTAAAAGAATACCCTTGGTGTGATTTTATTTTATCGTAAGTACTATGACGCTATATTTCTGGGTGTAAATGTAAGCTGCACTGAAAACTTAAGAAATTGCCTTGAAAGGCGTATCCAGTTTAATCCGTGCTTATGTATAAAGGGTACATAAATAAAATATTGATAAAAAAAATGTGTAAACGGTTGACCCTACGGGTCATCCCTGAACCTTCCCGCTAAATTAAGGTATTTTAAGCTCAAAAGAGTAAAAAATATAAGCATAGATTTGTCAGTTCAAGCATCTATTTTGTTAAAAAATGAAGTATATTAATTTTTGAAAAGCTGTATATTTGAAAACGATGATGGCATTCAACTTAATTTTTGAGATCTAAAATATGGCTTATAGCTAAATAACCAAAAGGTTGAATAATTTCGATGCTACGTCAAAAAACATTTTATTTTTAAATTTCTTCATTGATAAATCCCAAACAAATTGACCGACTTTGATTAAATTAACGGTATTTGACGCAGTTTTTAAAGAAGAAAAGCTGATAAGATTTTTAAGTCAATCGGTGAATTAACTTGAAAGTTATTTAAAAAAAGAGAATTAGATTCGATTTTGATTTTTGAACCGGCATTTGACGTAGTTTTTTAGTACTAAAATATCGTAGAACACCAAAAAATGATTGGTTGAAAAATTTCAAAGCTATGTCGAAAAAACACTATTATCAAAATTTTTCGTCAACAATTACTCCCAAACCGATAAACCGATTTTGATGCAATTTATGTATTAGACGTGGTTTTTTGAGGAATAGAGTTGATTAGTTTTTGTACTCAATAGGTACATAAATCTGGAATTTATATTAAAAAAATACTGTTTCGTCAAAATTTTTTTGGGGTTTTTTCAAAATTTCTCAAAATCTCCTGCACTGAATCGGTTCAAATTTTCAGAAAATCAAAGCTGAGCGGAGTCCAATTGAATGCCATCAACCGTGTTTCGGTCGGTCCAGCCGTTCAAAAATTATGAGATGTTTATATACATACATACACACACTCACACACACACACATACATACATACATACAGACATATTAACGTCATCGTGGAAATAATCAGAAAATATTCCTAGGACCTCAAAACGTGGACATCTGGTGAAAACTTTACTTTCGAAAATCGGGGTAAAATCAGTAACTTTCTTATCTACGTACGTAGTGGGAAGTTAAAAAGTTAAACAGTTAGTTAAGTTTACGAAAACAATAGTGGTCCATCTAGAGCAGGCTTTCCCAACCTTTATTTCGCCGAGCCTCCCCGAGCCAAAAATAATATTTTCATGCCCCCGCCTTATATTACTTATTTACCTACTCGTTATTTTTTTTGTGTATGTATAATGTAACAAATGTAATATATGTAATATTACGTACGACGCCCCCCCTTTTTCTCTACGCCTTTCGACATTTCTCTACGCCTCCCTAGGGGGGCGTGCCCCCCTGGTTGGGAAGTCCTGATCTAGAGTTTGAATTTTGCAACCAAGTTCCTTTGGGGCGTTGCGGAGGTACCTTAACTGGCCAATAACATGTATAACGTTAAGCGTAAGATTCCTATGTGCTGTCTAAGTAATGAGCACAGTACCGGACTGTATTTTATTAGCCGTAAATTCAAATATCAATAACTTTATGTTAAGTGTTAAGTAGAGTTTTATGATACCGCAAGTTTAAAAGTGAATAGCGCCATCTGTGATCACGGTGTTATAACATTGTAGGGGCAAGTGAATTTACTAAGTATCAAACACAAGTGTCATATTTTAATTAACTAAATAAACAATGGTTATACAATGTCTAATATAATGTATAGTCTACGTGATGACTGTTATTATTATTATTATAATAAGAAACTTCGTTTCTATCTGGTATCCCACGACACCACACCGTTTTTTTATTCATGGTGTATTGTATTCTAAAAAGTTAAACCCTTTCATTTAATACCCATACTGGGTGAGTGTACGAAAATATGTAATGCACGTTTGTATCATTTTGTTGCGGCGGCCATTTTGGATTAACAACAGTAAGAAGTAAAGTATCCTCACGCCCGCATTCCCGAAGAGGTAGGCAGATGTATGTACATCAAGTGCACTCACGATTAGCCGAAAATACCTACGGTCAGTTTCCGAAATCCAAATTAATTTTAACAAGCAATCTGAGTGTTTAATAGATCACTTGCTTGTAAAAATTATATTAAATACAGATAAATAAATAAATATTCAGGGGACAAATTACACTTACTGATCTAACCCTAAAGTAAGCTTTATTGCTTTTGTTATTGGTGTTAGTCAACGATACTATTATATACAATACATAAATACATATATAAATACTAGAATATATTTAATAAACACTCAAATCAAACACTCAAACATACAAACAGTTATCCTCATCACACAATTGCTTGTCCCAGTCGGAGATCGAACCCGAGCCCCGTCGATTGCATAGTCAGGGTCGCTAACAACTCGACCAATAGGGCGGTCAAATAGATTAATTGCTTATTAAAATTATTTAGCGTTTCGGAAACCGGGCGTTAGTCCCATAATGTATATTATATTTACATTGTCATCAGAACTAAAGGTATGGAACTAAAGGTACCAACGGGGCCTAGACTTAAATACAAGCAAGTGCTCCAAGTACATTTTTTCACTAATCCATGTCAATATTATAAATGCTAAGTTTTGATATTTGGATGTATATTTGTTACTCAATTACGCAAAAAGTACTGAACGGATTTGAATGAAATTTAGAACACAGGTAGATGATGACCTGGAACAGCATATATGCTACCTTTTATCCCGTAAACAATAGGTGATCCCGCGGGATTCGCCAAAAACTTTTATAATGCAGTGGGCTGTACGCTGCAGCTAGTAATAAATATTTGTTGTAATTTCTTGTAAAAATGGACCTGTCTGACAGAACGGCAGATGGTCCGTTCTCCTAAGCGGGGCTTGGACCAAAACGATATACACTCTTTTCACAGGTCTTTGGGGTCCAGCAATAGCCCTGATTGGGCTGTCGTACACGCCCGAGGGTAATCTACTGGTGGCCGTCATCATGCTGACCATCAGCGTCGGTATCAACGCTGGACAGTACTGTGGATATATCGTACGTGAACATTTTTTTAAACATAGAAAAATTTTGATATTACTTAATTTGAAGCGGAGAACTTGCCCCAAGAAAAGCCTTTTCAAATTTTTAATTCTGTAAATACACTTGTACTGTTTCACATAACACTTTTTAATTTATTTACATATATTACCAACCAGTAATCAGAAACACAAACATATTTTATGCTCATCACACAAATGCTTGTCCCTGTCGAGGATCGAACCAGCCCCGTCGATAGCGTAGTCGGGGTCGCTAACCACTCGACAATCGTGGCGGTCGTATTTAATATACTGTTTATATTAAATACTAGCTGAGCCCGCGACAACGTCCGCGTAGAAAAATTAAAAAAAAGTAGTCTATGTTACTCCCTATCACATCAGCTATCTGCCAGGGAAAGTCCTGTCAAAATCGGTTCAGCCGTTCCAGAGATTAGCCAGACACATTCATATGCATTTAGTAAAAAGCGGTTATTTTAATATTACAAACAAACACTCCAATTTTATTTATTTGTATAGATGCATAGATAATAATGGTAATGTACTAGAATGGGATCAGTGCTAAAATACATATTATATAATGTGTACGTTATCATATTTAATTTATTATTTATATTTAATATTATTAAGAAAAATCAAGCACATAAGTACAATAAAAATATTATTTTTAGTCATTAGGAAACAAGCAGATGGCAAAACTACATTCTAGCTATCAAAACTTGCATTGAATTCATTGATATAAAAAGGGAAGATATGTTACGCTCTAATATCTCAATTGCTAAACCTAAGCTCGATCAGTCGAACGCAAAGTAATGCGACGAACGTAGCAAACTACGTTTCTCTCGCTTACTTTTGTATTGTACTATCTCACTCTTGCAAACATGGCGAACTAAACAACAATTTAATCTTATTTTCAAACAAATTGTTTTAACCGTACTTACTTAAAGTAATCCCGTGTGTCTTAACGTACTTAAAGTAATTCCGTTTGTCTTATTTTTTTCCTTAAGCGATTATAACACTGACTGAATATACAAGAAAGTATTTTGATGCGTGTTTAATGGTAAAAACAGTCGGAAAATATAAGTGTATGATGTGAGGTCCCGCGCGTGATTGATTGTCACCAATTGTCACTGTGTCTACGGACCTAGTTTTGTAGGACAAGGCGCTGTGACAAGGTGACGTATCTTCCCTTTTTATATCAATGATTGAATTCCATTGTTCATACTACTATAAATCCGAATTAGAATTGATTTTCACCGATTTGTTTAATGAATGGAAAGAATTTTATTTAAAATTGCGCTTTGCATCGTAAGAAGTTACGGTGATACCCATGGGAACAACTTATCTTACCGGAATAAAAAGTACCTTATGTGCTTTTCTATATCGTCATCTTTATATGAGCCAAATTTAATTTAAATCGGTTCTACCGTTTTTGTGTGAAAGATTAACAAACACCGATTCATCCATCCAAACAAACTTTCGCATTTTTATTTTTAGTAGGACTAGCAGGATTTAGATTTTCCCCTATTGGCTCAGGCTCCTTTTTTGCCTTTGCCTGGCAAGTCGTAAAAAGTGACCAATTGGCTCTACGTGTCACTACCATCGTGACTACTAGGTGGTAGTTTGCACAAAGTTTCTCACGGGTATTTTGTACCAGCAACTTACCTATTCTGGCTACAGGCCTGCAACAGGGTCAATGCTTGTCATTGTGTTTTCATTTGGAAGGTAAGGTATTCGATAGACTTATGCATGTGGCATTACCATTCCACCACACGGACAGCAAAGTGTCTGTAGGCGATGGTTCTGTTTTCATCAAAGCCTGCTGTACCAAGTACCCGGGCGAGACGTTACAAAACTCTACCACATAGTAATCATAATGGTAGTAATAAGTATACCCAACAGATTGCTTTTACGACCTGCCTGGCAAAACGGCATTTGGTCTATTTTTTAAAGATCACAGACGTCGACGAAATGTAAAAGTGAATAGGGTCAGGAAGTTTTTAATAAATTTATATATTTTTGCAGCTAATTTCAATAGACCTGGCGCCAAACTTCAGCGCTTCTCTGATGGGAGTTTCCAATTTCTTTGCAAATATTATATCCATCATCGCGCCTATGGTCTGCGGTCTTATCATCAATGACGAGGTGAGACTTTACTTTTCTATCATACATATAAAAATTGTAAAACTCACTGTGTCCATGGATTATCTGTTTGAAGTTATCGGAAATGGAAAAAGAGTAAATAAGGAAAATGTTATACAAAATAACATCTTCACGCTCGTATTCCCGAAGAAGTAGGCAGAAGTAAAACAAGAGTGCAGTCACGATTAGGGACGATACTTGGTCCCACAGTAGGTGGCAAGCCTATCGCCAACCAGGCACTTTCCAATCCCGGCAACGTTGTTTTTTATCAGAAAACTGAAAAAACACATTTTTGAATTGTCCTACCCGGGATTCGAACCCGGGGCCTCATGTGATCAACACCGACACCGAACCACTAGACCACAGAGGCGATACATGAAAATGTTATAGAAATAAATAAGAATAATTTATGAAAAAAAAAATGATCTAAGATTATTCTTATGTACGAAAATTGTAAAAACCACATTCATTCTATCCAATATCTATAACTCCATATCTACTTTGTTATTATAAATGTCTAAAGTGTTGAAATATAGGATGAAATTTTGTATGAAAACTACACGACACCTTAATCTATTCGCGGGCGAAGCCGCGCGGATCAACTAGCAAATGATAAAAAAAATCATTTGTGTACCGATACTAGATGCAGCGTACAGCCCGCTGCATTATAAAAGCTTTTGGCGAATCCCGCGGGATCACCTACTTTTTCTGGGACATAAAGTAGGCTATGTGCTGCTGCTCGGTCATCATCTGTCTGTGTGCCGAATTTCATTCAAACTCCAGCACCGGGTCATTAGACCATAGAGGCGATACATATATTCATTTTATCTTCTAAAACATTGTAGTTTTAATTAAATTAAAAACTCTACTACCCGTGCAAAGCCGGGGCGGGTCGCTAGTTACTTATAAACTTCGCAAGGTTTGAGGAAAACCATTACTGATCATCTAGGTTTGAATCGTGACACAATCGTTTTGTAATGCTAATAGCGTCGTTAATAATGTAACACGAATAGAATTTCTATTACATTATTATAATTAGTTGAATAATGTTTTATTCTACAATTATATTATTTCATTTGTGTCATTTATTTTTATTATTTAAAGCAAAGTAAGCAAAATGGTTGATGATATGATTTTTCAATATATCATAGACTAGAAAATAAGATGGCCCTTCTAATGAAAAAGGACGACTATCGCCCATCTGTGTGACAGATTGAAATGTTACATGCTAAGTTTAATGCCTAAGTTATTATCCAAATCAGAACATTATAGTTACAAGCACTGACGCTACTTTGATAAGAAAACATAAGGTGCCACCACAAAAGTCTGTCACCAGTTCTCGTAAAGATAGCAACAAGCTCTGACGCTACTTTGGCAAGTAAAGTTAGCGCTGTTACTGAATTCTGTCACCTAGTTGTCGCGAAGGTAGCGATAAGCACTGACGTTACTGTAGGAAAAGAAAAGGCGCTGTTACAAATCTTTGTCATCCAGTAGTCTCGATGATAGTGACAAGTTCGGTCAAAAGTTCGCGTTTTACAAACTGCCTACAGAGCAATGATAGTCTCATTTTTTAAAAGGAAAAGAGGTGTTCTATGTTAAGTTTAGAACATTCTCGGCTATGACGGAGGTATGTTCGTTCTACACATGACTGCGACATTGTAAACCTTCTGAATTTCTTTACCTTAATTATAAACCAAATATAATGTACAGGAAAGTCATAATTTTTTAGTATTATCGCATCTTTAGAATGTTCATATACTGGGTACTGTAGTGACCGGGACGTAAGATGACATAAAATAATTGGGTACTACAGTGCTCTGAACGTTCAAGGGAGTATTTCTGTTGACAGTTTCCGTAACTTTCATCCATCCATCCAGCCATTATTAGATTGAAAATGAGCAGATGGCTCTCATAATGGAAAAAGAGCCTTTATCAACCTAAGAGCCTACACCATCGCCTATAGACACTAAAGATGTTGATGGTTCGTTGCCATTTGTGTGTGTGGTGTGATGGTAATGCCACATGCATAAATTTACGAGCTACCTTACCCTCAAAACTAATATATGACAATGAAAAACACTGACGCTAGCCACGATGGTAGTGACTCATGTAGCCAATCCTTTAAAACTGCCTGGCAGAATGACACATGATCCATTCTTCTAAGGCAGTCTAGACCAATAGGGAGAAAAACTGACTTTTTTGCAAAGTTTAAATCGTATTAAAGAATACAGCGGAAGATCTGATTGTATCTGCTTTATTTTTGTAGACAAATCCGACTGAATGGCGAAAGGTGTTCTTCTTAGCATCTGGAGTATATTTCTTCACCAATCTATTCTTCATCTTATTCACTACCTCAGAGAAACAACCATGGAATGAACCGAAGCAGAATGATATCGGTAAGTAACTTTACTTTCAAATAAATACTTTGAGATAAATCTGCTTATTTAATTTTCAAGTTTAACTCAAGATACAAAAATAGTTTATTTAGAATCAGCGGTTGAATAGTTTTAAAAGTTTGTTTTACAAGGTGGCCAGAAAAATGATGTCCAAATTTTTTTAGATGCCTGATGTTGTGTATCTGAATCACCCTGTTTACGTTCCACGATTTTTCATAGTTTTTAAGTTTCGATTTTTTTTTAGTGAATTTTTGCAAAATTTGACCGGATCAGTTTCAAAAATTTCTAAAAAAGTAGAAGGTTTCTTTGATTATTTTTTTGCTACTAAATTATTATTATTTTATTCCTAAACGTATAATAGTTCATAAAGAACTATACATTTAGGAATAAAATAAACAGCCTCATAACTTTAATGAAAGTTACTAAAAAATTTACCTAAATTTGAGAATTTATGTTAAGTGACTTATCATTTAAATTTTCAACTTAAAATTAAAAATCGAAACTGGCAATTCCTTAGTTTCTAAGTAGTTTCGAAAAATGCGCTAGACTCTAAGATATTATAATAATGTTACGTACTTCGGGTTCGTAATTGTAAGAAAATACCATTTATATTAAATCCGTGTATTTATAATACAGATACACAAAACAACACAACGTAATGTACCATCACTGAACTTAACCGACTACTAGTCCAGTAAAAAGTTTAATGAAACCATAATCTGACCAGTTTTGGCGCAATGAGTAAAAATGTGTTCATTAATACTTAAATAATGATATTATGAAAGAAATTTTGATTTAAATTTAGGGGAAAGGGATGAAAAAAATAAAAAAAAGTGTTGAAAAATGCCTTTTTTAAAAATAACTTAATAACGGTAGGAAATAGCAAAAAAAGTTTCAAGTAAAAGTTGTAGAGAAAAAAATTCTACACAAAAAGTTCCTCTTCATTTTTTGTCACCTGCTTTAGTTTACTTACAAAAAATAAAAATTAAATTTGCTTTGTAATTAATTATAAAAACTTACCAGAATTATTACGGCCCTGTACCATGCAGCGCGCGCATCACATAAATATGTACTAACACTACTACATATGTTTTCCCATATTTATATATTTTTACATATTTTACTACAAATTTAATTTTTATTTTTTGTAGCTAAACTAAAGTAGATAACAAAAAAATGAAGAGGAACTTTTTTGTGTAGAATTTTTTTTTCTACAACTTTTACTTGAAACTTTTTTTTCTATTTCCTACCGTTATTAAGTTATTTTAAAAAAAGGCATTTTTCAACCCTTTTTTTATTTTTTTCATCACTCCGCTAAATTTAAATCAGAATTTCTTTCATAATATCATAATTTAAGTATTAATGAACACATTTTTACTCATTGCGCCAAAACTGGTCAGATCATGGTTTCATTAAACTTTTTACTGGACTATACACAATAAAACACTTCTTAATTCGCACGGGTCGCTTCAAGTATCGCTCACGATCGCTTTATAAAAACTGCCCTGTATTTGTCAACACATCTCTACTTATACCCAGGGTAAAGTTCTACTTGGATCCTACTACCTGGATAAGTCCATTATGGCATAGCCTAGGTCAATTATTTGTTTGTCAAGAGGAGTAGCTATCTCTTTCTATTATTTCTAGATCTCTCCAGCGTTCCAATTCTACACGTTTCTAGATTATTCGTAACAGTAATAACACAAACGTTCTACATCATAAGCTACTTACTTTTTGCTGAAATCAGCCGTCAGGAGGTGGACAATTTGAAAAAAAGAAATTTTCTTAGTTCCTAATGCTACTTAGGTTTCAAAATGCCCCCTTCCCACAGAAATGCACAATCTACACCTGCGTAAAAAAATATTTTTTAAATGTCTGAAGGCTTCACGATTCACTTTAAACACTCTTTCGGCTTCTTCAATCTTCCTTGACTGCTCTTCGCTCTTCGCTCGAGCATTCTCGGATGTAAGTAATTTCTTTCTAGTAGCCCCAGATGAAATAATAATCGATTGGAATGAGGTCAGGAGAGCTCGGTGGCCATCTGATTGGTCTGTTGCGTCCAGACCATCTATTAAGGTACGTTTCGTTAAATTGATGTCAATATTCCGTTGCGTAGTGACATGAATATTAAAGATTCCAACTCGCTCAAATCGTGACTCATCAGTAAAAAGGATTTTATTAAAAAATCTAGAATCCTCTTGCTCTCTCCTTATCATTGTTTGGCAAAATTCAACTCGCAATTGGTGATCTGCTGGCAGTAAAGATTGGACTCGTTGAATGTGGAACACGTGGCGTTCTTCTTTGTGGAGTATGTTTTGAATAGACATCCTAGGAATGTCCAGAGTACGAGCCATACTTCTTGTACTTGTGAATGGATTTCCTTAAATTTCTTCAAGCACTATTGCGATCCGGATCAACTTTAGTAACTTCATCTCTACCAGGAATGCGACCTGCCATTAATTTGTTGTGCATACTAATAAAAACACGATGGTCAGGATATTACTGCGGTTGTGGTCTACCTCAGCGTCAAAGTTAATCACGATACAATCGCGCTGCGGCGTGACCGTTATTTTGTGCAACTCCAGAGAAATAAATTATTTTTGCATATTCACTTAGCGCAGGGGCGTGCACAATATAGAGGCACAAATGCTCTGCTTTACCTATATTTTAATAAAACGTTCATACGTTTTAGATTACTTTAATTAATTATAAATAAATGAATAAACAAAATATAATAACTTAAAAACGCCTAATATTTTTAAATAGCACCTATTTGCAAGCACAGCACTCAAACATGTTTGCCAGGCGTTTATTAAACGATAAATAATATTGAAGTAATGCCGCTAGCAATCTGCCTCACATTGTAAATGTGTGCGAGACATAATTACCTATCCGCACGTAATTGGCTCACCCACACAATCATGCTATTCTATAGGGCAAGTACTGCGAGCTTGTTCTATAATCCGGGTAAAGATAATAGACGAAATATTATTGGCAAACAATATGATCACATTATGCATTTTTGTTTAGTAAGGTTTTATTTGTTTAAATAGCAGAAAGGTTTTGTGTTTCGCGGGGCCCATTTGCTTTTTCGTGTGATAACTGTTAAGCATTGTTTATTATTTTGTTTGTGCCAGTATATTATATAAAGTTTTCATTTTAATATTTGAAAGTGTGTAGGTACATTTAATAGGTTATTACTGAGTTTCTATAATAATTGTAGTGATTTGCTTTTACTAGTGAATTTGTTGATTTTTTTAAATGTTATTTGATTGTGAAGTTTGTGTTGAAAATGGGTGTTTATTAAAAATTAAAAATAACAAGTTTTTTCTATTTTATCATTCAGTGAAAAGATTCAAATCGTGTCTAAATGTAGGTGTGTACCCGAGTTACAATACACAGAAACACACAAAATCAACGACTCACAGAGCTTTCCATGATTTCTATAGAAATGACATTAATGATAGAATTAAAACGCAATCCAACTTTCTATGACGATATCCTAAAATCATATTTAAAAAAGGATAGGCGCATAGATTTCATACATAGTATAAAACAAAGTAGCTTTCTCTGTCTGTCCCTATGTCCATATGCATGCTTAAATCTTTAAAACTACGCAACGGATTTTGATACGGTTTTTTAATAGAAAGATTGATTCTTGAGGAAGGTTTCAGTATATAAACCTTTCAGATATTCCTACGAGAACAAAAGCTGCGCGGGTGAAACCGCGGGCAGGTCGCTAGTAATCTATAAATGAATGAGCAGTTTGTTTTTTTACTAACCCGTAATTTTATTATTAAGTTTATATTATATAAGGCCATATCGGATATCTCGCAAGGGATGTGTTCTGTAACTATCACTCACTTGGATAATATATTTGAGGTGGTCAAAATCATGCGTTTATTTATACCGGTGTATAGTAATCTCAGGTAATCAGAACCTTCAGTGAAAATTGAAGCTGACTAGGTGAGTAGTTAGATATTAATTTAGCTTATTATTTTACTTAATTTATTACAATTTCATTCACCGCGACGATCGATTGCTGTTTTGTTTGCGTTGCCGTAGAAGATGTACATGAATAGTAGTACATCTAAGACTTATTCTGTTGGCATGATTTCCGACTTAGAGATCCGTCGCGTGTCTGTAGCTATGCTACAAATCTATACGAAAAAGTTTTTGTGATCGAGTACACAGCTGCATACCCGGTGTCATAATTCTGTGCACGCCGCTGACTTAGCGTGTATCTCATCTCTAACACTTCCAAGTAAGCACAGTCCTAATCACAATGCGAAACAAGGTCCAATAAACGGGCAGCAAAGTGAGTGTAGTGGTGGAGACAAAATGGTGATACGAGTACGACACGACATAATGGCAGTAAACACAAGGTGAGAACGACTAACATGATTTTTGTTTGCGGTGGAAAAACACCTTAAAATTAAATCACGTTAGATTTTAACTATTCTGGAGTCCTTTTTGCTTAGTTAACAAATTAATCTATCTCACAAACGATAAAAAAGAATTTACTTCTTTCAAATTTTCCACCTCGCTATTTTTTATGGCTGATTTCAGCAAAAAATAGCCTATGACGTACAACTTTTTTATTATTATTATGAAAGTTTAGAGTCTACCGCATTTTCCGAATTTACTTTAAAACTAAGGAATTGCCAGTTTGGATTTTTAATTTTAAGTTGAAAATTAAATGATAACTCACTTAACACAAATTCTCAAATTTAGGTATTTTCAGTAACTTCCATTAAAGTTATGAAGCTGCTTATTTTATGGGTAATGCACAGTTTATAGAAATTTGGCTGCAAAAAAAATCGAAGAAACCTTCTCCTTTTTTTAGAATTTTTTCAAACTGATCCGATCAGAATTTTGCAAAAATTCATGAAAAAAAATCTTAACACAAAAACCATGAAAAATCGTAGAACATGCATAGGGGTAATTTTGGACGTCACTTTTCTGGGCACCTTGTATTTTAAAATTTTATAAAATTTCGTTCATGTAGATACGCTATTTTGTGAAGTTTTGTTTATTTTCAAAATTATTCTTCGTTTGAATCACCATTATTCTCACCAATAAACCATCACGTTAGATGGCCATTTTGATAATCTTAAGCCTGTTATATGACAGTAAATGTGATCATCACATGTTTATTAATAGGTTTGGGAGTACGGTCAGGTTTATTGACACTTAGAGTGACAATATTTTTCAGACGTCACTGATATAACTAATTCTACCAATAACTCAAAGAGTATTTTTTATAACATAAGATGGCAAACAAGCAGAGCGCTCTCCTGATGGAAAGAGAAGCCATCGTCTATAGACACCAAAGATGTTAATGGTGCGTTGCTATCCGTGTGGTGGGATGACAATGCCACATGCATGTCATGCATAAGTCTAAATAAATAATTGGTGGTATTAATAAATAATTTACCATTAATAAATAATTTCGTATTCTTCTTATAATTGCTGGCTACCTTACCCTCCAAACCGAAACACGTCAACATTAACGCTATTGCAATAAGAATAGGTAAGGCAGTGGTACCAAATACCCGGGCGAGATACGTTTTTTCCATTTTATTTTGTTTTAATAATTGTTGCATACCAAAGAAACTGCATACCAAAATTATTTATATCTCTTCATTTGTAACATACAAACATTTTTTTTTTAAATTTATAATAATAATAGGATGTTTTGTTACAGAAAACACTACATCAGAGAAAACTGCTGGCACGCAATCGTGATCATTTTTTATTTTATTTATATATTTCTGTACCTGAATTCTTTTTGTACATAACTGTAAATATATTAACTTTTATTATGTTCTACTGTTTCATATTTAAGTAGCTTCACGCCCATATTCCTGACGTGGTAGGCAGAAGTACAACATGCGCACCCACGATTAGCCGAAGATACTTTTACCCGTTTGCACTAAACTTAGGTGGCTCCTAAATAGCTTCTTAAATATGACTTTCCTAATACGAAAACCAATTGCACCAACCCTAAGTTTTTCTTAATATAAACCAATATAGGATAGACTTAAAATTAACATGACGTCAATTAAGTCACACTTAAAGTTAGGAATCTGCTTAACCTCTAATTTTGACAGACTTCAAAAATGTCGCCAATAATAAACATAGCTGTAAAATTTTAGATTATTGAAAATTGTGTTAACTTTTATCAAATACAACATGTGAATGTGAATATCTTGAGAAATAACTTGTTTCATATTTGTGTATTCATCTACAAATGTAGCAGCTTTTTATTCAAAAGAAATTTATAGAGTTCACATAAATACCTATAAAACTATATATAATTTTGTGCTCAGATGATTTTATATAATAATAGATAAAAGATGCTTTGGGTCCGTACGTTACCACGAAAGCTGAAGCGCCAAGTTAATGAATGATGATGACATGTCATGCCATACATATATTACTACGAGAAAATGATGCATCTTATAATTCTTGACCATAGCTTTAAGAATAGCTTGGATAATATCGAAGATTGCTGCTATGAAGACTATGTTCTTCTCTCAAAAGATCGTCGTAATTCCAACTCACGTCTCGTCAAAGCTCTTGAGTCTCGATGAATTAAATACGAGAAGTAACAATGTGTCGGCACTCGGCTGGTAGTGCCGCAACTTCAAGCTCTTTCGTCAAACATATCTCAATAGACAAACGGGGCGTTTAGTACCCACCATTAAATAAAATAAAATATATCAATAAAAGTCATTTACACATAGATTATTATTGTTTGGTCCTAATGAAGTCTCTACACAAACAGATACAGATAAAGATTTTTTTATATCATAAGATAGCAAACAGGCAGATTTGTCGTTTTTTATATCATAAGATAGAAAACAGGCAGATGGGTCGTTTTTTATATCATAAGATAGCAAACAGGCAGATGGGAATTTTTTTTTTCATAAGATAGCAAACAGGCAGATGGGACGTTTTTTATATCATAAGATAGCAAACAGGCAGATGGGTCGTTTTTTATATCATAAGATAGCAAACAGGCAGATGGGTCGTTTTTTATATCATAAGATAGCAAACAGGCAGATGGGTCGTTTTTTATATCATAAGATAGCAAACAGGCAGATGGGTCGTTTTTTATATCATAAGATAGCAAACAGGCAGATGGGTCGTTTTTTATATCATAAGATAGCAAACAGGCAGATGGATCGTTTTTTATATCATAAGGTAGCAAACAAGCAGATGGGTCTCCTGACGAAAAGAGTCAACCATCGCCTATAAACACCAAAAGTGTTAATGGTGCGATGCTATCTTGTGGCAAGGTCTAATACCACGTGTATAAGTTTACCGGATACCTTACTCTCCAAACCGGATCACGACAGCGACAAGTACTGACGCAATTGCACCAGAAATAGATAAGGCGAGATAAGGCGGTGGTGCCAGACTCGCCCAGGTCTAGCATCACCGCTTACCTATTCCTGGTGCAACCTTACCTGCCTGGCAGAACGACAGTTAGTCTATTCTTCAAAGGAGCCCGGATCCAACAGGGGGAAAAATAATGGCCATTAACATTCGCGACAGGGCATTACACGGGTATCAAGCGCGCTCGCGTGACACAGGGCGGGAAGGCTCCGTCCTGCGATGCGTATTCAAGGGCACTAACGTGAAGATGCATTGACATTCGCAAATGTGCGCTGGCGCCGCCCACCACGGCAATAGGCTGGAGCATTCGTAAGCCTTAACCGACTTGTAAATATAAAGGAATGTGCTTAGGTGTACATATTGAAAATAATAAATCCATACTTCCATACTAATATTATAAATGCGAAAGTCTGTCTGTCTGTCTGCCTGTCTGTTACTACAAGGGCTAAACCGCTGGACCGATTTTCATAAAATTTGGCATGGATATAGTTGAAGATCTGAGGTCAGACATAGACTAATTTTTTTCAAAAATCAGTCACTGCAGGGGATAAAATTTGTATTAAAAGATATTTGGACGACTTATTAATATACTCGCGGGCGAAACTGCGCGGGTCAGCTAGTAAATAATAAATTTAAATAAATTTAAGTTAAGGCGAGGTATTTCAACACGCGTCAATTCTATAGAAAATTGGTGGCGCGGTATCTTCTGAAACCGCTGGGAAACGTGTTAATTTTCGGATAAATAAATATAGGACATCAGCTGAAAACTAAAATTTAGCACATTCTTTTTTGTATTTACAACTAAATATCACCATATAAAAATCATGTGGAAGATTAGAAATATTATTTACAAATTATTTGTTTTAGAGATTTTTTTAGCCAGTTTTCGGAATTTTATATGATCGAGTACAGTATACTCTATCATGTAATGAGTTAGATAATATCTTCAGGTATATCGTGTAATTTTTGTAAAATTGTTATTTAACAATCAATACAAAAAAACGTGATTTAACAAACCAGTTTTTCCCGTTTGTTGCGATGCCTCGTCTTAAAACGTAGCTGTCTTACCACATACGTGGTGATTTAAAATCGCTACATCTATTTTTAAAGTTTACTTCATTGTGTCCGTACCAGATAACATTTATGCAAAATAATTTATTGAGAATATATTTGATTTACAAAATTTGGTGCATACATAAAATATGTAGGTATATTATATCACGATTAAGTACTAGAAGAAACATATCACATCTATCAAAACAGTTATAATCCATCGAAGAGTTGCGATTTGACATCCAATCATTCAATTTCATTCTCCTAGTTAGGTATGACCTAGGTTAGAAATTCTTTGTTGGTGCAAAATAAGTTATTTCATAGGTAACCTCCGTGTTGGTCCCGGGCTCCTTTGAAAAATAGGCCAACTGCCGTTCTGCCAGGCAGGTTGTAAAAGGCGACCGAGTGGCTATGCGCGTCACTACCATCGTGACTACTAGGTGGTAGATTTCTGCATCGGCTCGACCGGGTCTGGTACCACCGCCTTACTTATTCCTGCCGCAATAGCGTCAGTGCTAGTCACTGTCGTGTTCCGGTTTGGAGGGTAAGGTAGCCGGTAAACTTATGTATGTGGCATTACACCTCGTTACAAGATAGCAACGTAACATTAACATCTTTGGTGTCTATAGGCGATGGTTGACTCTTTCCATCAGAAGACCCATTTGCTTGTTTGCTATCTTATGACATAAAAAAAATAGAAAAAAAAGGTAACACTTAAAGTTAAGACATTCTTGGTTAGGATTGTCTTATGTCGTGTTTACTGCAATCGGCCGTTAATCCCACAATGTGAAGGTGGCCAGGCTATCGGCAACCGGGCACTTTTCCAATCCGGGCAACTTTTTTTTTAACAGATAACTGAAGAAACAGTTTTTTATTTGCCCGTCCCCAGGAATCGAACTCGGTACATTGTATTGTCAACACCGACGCCCGACCACTAGACCACTGAGGTGATTGTTTAATATTTATATATTTAACAGTATTTTTAAGGAAGTTTTTAAAATGATATGAAATCTGAGTGAAAGAGTGAAAGATAAAATCCACACTAATATAAATATGAAATACTGTCTGAGTATATGCACCGATTTTACCCATTGAACCAATTTACATGAAATTTGGCAAGGAGAGGGTTGTAGACCCGGGGTCAGATATTTTCAAAGACGACTTTTTTCCCAAAAATCGACTCCTGAAAGCTGAAATAAGGATTAAAAAAGTAATATATCATATAAAATGTAGAAGATATGGAATTTCTGAGGGTCTCTGACTCTAACGCTAAAGTAATCAAATTATTTGCTTGTGTTATGGTTTTATGCTCAACGTTACTGATACATAGAAATACATTTACAAATACTGAAATATTATTAATAAACTTTAAAATATAAAAAAGTTTGAACAAGCACAGCAAATTAACATCTCATTCTACAAACTCTTATAACATCTTAATAGAATATTGAGAAAATTGAAATCAATAGAAGTTATCAGCAATTACGGAGTTTCCTGCTTTCGTGGCGAGAATCTCAAAACGTATTTCGTTAACAAAGCAAATAACATCGAAGCTACCTCCTTTAAACGTACCTGTTATTTGCAATCTGATTCGATTTATTGTAAGCTTCTTTGGCTGCGTCTCGGCGAGTAGCCCCGGTAGTGGCCCCTTCGAAACCATCGGTATGGGATTAGATTGCCTTTCTGCACTGTGACTTTGATAAACAAATCCAACTAGAATAAATATTAAAAAAATGTTTGCTTCTGTTACATGTCACGCAATTTGTAAAAGGCGTCACCATTTAGTTGATTGGCCAAACATGTCAGTATCACCTTTTGTGAAGTTTCGCTCTGATTTGGAAACATCGCCTAATCTACTCCTGCCACAATAACGTCTACACTTTTCATTATCATGCGATTAAGAGATATAAGATAAAGTAGTTGGTTTTGATCGTGTGTTTATAATCTAGTAGTAATTGAAATATGTTCACTCACCAAAGGTATCTAAAACATTTATTAATTTTGATATAAAGTTTGTCAGTTCATTTAAAAACATATTATTTTTTCGGGATTTGGTTATGCAGCCGATATGACAATACAACGGTTACCTATCATATACTTGAATTTTGTAAAAATTTGATAATTGTTGGTGTTCTGGCTTTTGTTATATATCATAAGAAGATAAAAACCTGATACTTTTAAGTGTACCGTTGCGATGTTACTGAAAAGGAAAACATATAAAAGCGGTGTAAGAAATGGAACAAACTTACCGTAGGTTTGCAAACAATTACGACCCCAGCAGCACAGTTATCCACCCTCGTCCACCACACTTTAGATCACACTTTATACCACGACCGCAACAAACACAAAAGCGCACAATTTACGCACTCAACGCACGTAAAGAAGCATCTTCAGGAGACACGAGCAATACTACATTCAACGAGAGCCTGATAGTTCTTCTAGTAGAAAAAATAAACCATCACCTATACATATCAGAAATGTTTACGGTGCATTGTTTTCAGGGATATGTGGCAGTCAGGCATTTATTGTATGGCAGGGGTGGAATGTTAAATACACAAGTTTACAAGTCACACTTTAAACTGAAACATGACAACGACATACATCGATGCTATTTCGTCAAGAATAGGTAGGGTAGTGATGTCAAAACTCCGGTGAGATTTTGCAGTATTCTAGCACCTAGTTAGTAGTGACGAAATTAGTTACACGTATTAATCTTTTCTCACCTTTTACGAAATTCCTGACAGTAATTTCTTTAAAACGAAGCCCGGATTGAAACGGAGAAATATTGTGTTTAATTTCCCAGCTGTTTTTTAAATATTCGCAGATAATCTATCTTGTAGTTGATCAAAGGCTGAAAAAGGAAAAAGAAATCTTTATTTACTTCAATTGTCTACGGTACAATCGCTTTCCCGAAGGCTCTTGAATTTTTGATCAATATCGTTCGATCCAAGTATCAGCAATATAAATATATGGAATGTGACGGGTTTGACTACTAAGTATCGGATTTGTTTCAGTTTCTCATGGAAGAATTACACCACATGTCTATCGCTATACAGTTATATAACAACTTGTTGTATTCTTGCTTTCTGGTTTGCTTGCAAGCCTTTTTTTTCAATTATATGAAATTGCCCTAAAATTGTTCCTTATTATCCGGGCTCATTAATAACATTGGTTGTCAGTTAATGGTTGTCGGTTAATGGATAAAGTCGGTTTATGGATGATAATTTTACGTGATAATTTCGTAAGAAAACATTCTCCCTCCGTGCTCTCGATTACACACTCGGCTCAGGCGGAACGTGACAATGAGTTATGCTTTTTCGTGCGTGCAGCCAAAGTTTATCTGCTTTCCTACCAAGAAAGCTTGTAAATTTGGAGCAATGTCAAAAAAATGGATCAATTTCAACAACTAAAAGGTAGAGTTTTGCATTTCTCGTCCTGGTTGTTACCACCGCCTTATCTCTTTCTGTCTTCATAATGCTAGTACTTGGTATTGGCTTGCACGTGAGTATCCACTTTCGCAGTCATAACAAAATCTTTTTTGCTTAAAAAACTTTTTATTTGACGATCTATAGAAAAACGGGGATGGCGGAATTAAGTCGTACAATTCCGCAGCGCACTCTCCAAAATGTATTCGATAAAAGACCGATAAACTAACCACTCTGAGGCGATGAGCGAGGCTCTTGGCACGCCTCTCTATCGCCTCAAGCGTCTCCAGCCGGTATTTGGAGGATCCATCCCAGATGTGAAAGCAATATTCCATGCACGAACGGACTTGTGCTTGATAAAGATTGAGCAACTGTCCCGACTGAAATACTGTCGCACCTTGGCCAGAATACCAAGCTTTTTTGAGACAACTTTGGCTTTCGATTCGATGTACGAACCACAGTTAAGAGTAGGCATTAAGGTGATACCAAGGAGCTCGAGGTGGTCAGTTATCGGCACGGACACACCCTGAAAAGATGGGGATAGGTGAAATGAACTCCATTTAGCGGGGAATAGACACGCCTGGGTCTTAGCCGCATTAACATTGACCAGATTGGAATCGCCCCAATCGGAGACTACCTGTAAGGACAGGTTAATGTGATCGACCATCGCCTCTCTGAGAGTCCGGATCTGTGCCGTACTGGCTCGCGCGCTGGATACGTAACTCTCCACAACAGTGCTATCGTCTGCGTACCCATAGATACTGGGCTTCAGCAAACCGTTAATATGTAGCAGGAACAGAGTTACGGCTAAAAACATGTAATAATTTATTGTAAACCGTACAAGTGTTTTAATATAAAATATTGAATGGGCCTGGATACCATATAGTCCACATACATTTTTATCCCGGAAAAATAAGGTGGTCCCGGGGGATTCACCGAAGATTTTTATAATGCATCGGTATGCCCGCTGTAGCTAGTTTTATTATTATATTATTTGAAAAATGATGTCACTAAACTGTCACCCCAAAATTTTGTCAAATGCAATATTTGACATATGAATTCATATTTAATTAATGTGTTATTGTTATCTAAACAAACCTTTAATTACTTACCTTTATACTTTGACAAAAGTTTAAAGTTTGTGAAAGTAGGGGTTGTAAAGTTAGGACTTGTAGTGTAAAATTCTTGACTCTACGTAAGATCTGGGGTTCGAATTACGTAACAAAACAGCATTCGATACAAAGCGTTTAGGACTCTTACTATAATGTGTACATATGCACGTCGAAACATGACGAGGCGTTGTATTGTGTATATGTGTGTGCAATTCCCTAAACGCTTTGACACGGTAGACGTTTAGTTTCGAGAATTGGGGGGGCTGATAAATTGTTAACAATGGAAGCCATTTGGCCCGATCCGACAGTAATTTCAAAAATTGTTGACTCGTAAAAAGTGCCCGTAAATGTTTATTTGTGTGAAACATTTCCGAGTTTAAGGTGAGCTGAATTTGGTCTCGTCCTTACAACATTTTACATGAAAATGTTTTTTGAAAGGATTTCACATTTTTAACGTTCCGCTACATACATATGTAGATAAGGAAGTTATTGATTTAGGATTCCCCGATTTTCGAAAATCGAGTTTTCACCAGATCTCTACGTTTTGAGATTTGAGAGACCGTAGACTGGTTTGACGGGGAACATAGTGATTGTAACGACGAATAAATAATGTTACCATCGCAAGATGTTACGCATGACGTAGACGTATTCACGTTAATGATACACGGCTGTGACCGTGACACAACTACAACCCGTTTTTTGTTTGTATGCTTACTTTTTTATAACACCAAATTTCAGCTTTCAAGCTTTTTTTCAAATTGCTTTTCAAGCAGTACTTACCCTAAAAGTTTTGATGATCATCGGTGAACCATTGATGACATTGTGTTTTTTAAGTTATCAATAAAATCTTAATTATAGGAGTTATGTAATCGAAACTTTACATTGTTAATATACCAGCTATTGTCATTATATTTCAAGATTTTTTTTTTAATTTAGTATAATCCAAAAGAAGTTATGAGGGTTCAAAAAAAGGGTAAAACGCTTAGAATAAAATAAATGAATAAATATTCACAGGACAAATTACACTGACTTATATAACCCCAAAGTAAGCAAATTATTTGCTTGTGTTATGGGTATTAGTCAACGATACTAATACATTGAAATAAATATATAAATACTGGAATAGATTAAACACTCAAACCCGGAAATACAAACATTTATGCTCATCGCATAAATGCTTGTCCCCGTCGGGGATCGAACCCGAGCCCCGTCGATTGCGTAGTCAGGGTGGTTAACCACTCAACCAACGGGGCGGTCTAAAATAAAGGCAGGTAATGCCCATTAGCTTCGCTCGCTCGTCTTGCAACGCCCACGGCACTACTGTGTGCCAAGGTTTGACAAAAAAAAATAGCGACCCAGTGTTCCAAGATCTAAACTACAAAAAAATGTTGAATTGTGTAAATTAAAATATATTTAAATATTTTAATAAGCACCTTAATATGAACACATGATTCGTGTTATTTCTATAAACCAGGACGTCGTACAGCTCAATAATCACCTTCAGCATAAGCCAGTAATTTTTAATCTCTGTCATAATGTATGTGAGGGTCACATTAGCATATAAATTCAAAGTTTTGGATCCCGCGCAGAGCGGTGGCACGACAAATTCAATGTTTAAATTAATTGTCTTTCCTCGACACTTTACAGAATAGAATTGTCAATAAAATAAAATAAAAAGTAAAGTTACCGTTCTTTATAATAAGCAATTGCATAGTTAAAATATTTCTATATTCTACACTTTTCATCGTCGGCACTTGGTGAAACTCCATTTTAATGTAATATTTTATCACTTGTACACTTGTACTGTTTCACAATAAAGCTATTATCACTTATTACCAATTTCGGTTTCGCTTACAGAAGCATCATCAGGGCAATTTATAGTTACAAACTCAACTTTTTTATAAAGTTACAACTCAATTTATGCAACAATCTAAATTATCCAATATCTCATAAATTATAGTATGATCTACTTTATTTAAAGCAACTCTCTTTTCGAATATCTTGCAAAATATTGGCAAAATCAAAAAAAATATTTAGAAACCTTCATATCATTCATAAAGTCCTATCCAATGGCATCCCACACAGCTGTGTTCTTTTTTCATCCATCAGTTACAAATAATGGAGAACCCTTAATTATTTTATTTTACAAAATCGTACTACATTCAAACTACATTATTTTGTAGCGACTCATAAAAATTCCTATTTTTTCAAATTTTAACCATACAGTATCCATAGCCTTGGAGTGAATATGTCATGTATGTCAGTCATATATGTCATATATGTCATATATGTCATATATGTCATATATGTCATATATGTCATATATGTCATATATGCCATATATGTCATATATGTCATATATGTCATATATGTCATATATGTCAGTGGAATGAATATATCATACAAACAGACGGACGAATAGACAAACAGATAGACAGATTGATATGCTGAAATTATAAGAGTTCCGATTTTTTCCATTTAGCTACGGATTTTGGTCTAGTGGCCCAGCGTTGGCGTTGACCACATGAGGTCCCGGGTTCGATTCCCGGGTCGGGCACATTAAAAAAAAAGTATTTTTTCAGTTTTCTGAGAAACACAAAGTTGCCCGGGATTGGAAAGTGCCCGGTTGGCGATAGGCTTGCCACCTATCACATTTGTGGGACCAAGTATCTTCGGCTAATCGTGGGTGCACTTGTTGTACCTCTGCCTACCACTTCGGGGATATGGGCGTGAAGATACTTTTTTTTTAGCTACGGAACCCTGAAAAGTGTTAGCACTGTTCCAGTTTTTTTAGTCTTTCTAAATTTATGAAACTAAAGAGACTATAAAATACATTATGGTATTTTTAGACTCGGACAGATACATTCAACTACTGGTGTTCAAATGTGGATAGTAAGATAGAGATATAATGTACATGAATTATGTACTGGCTCCTGCTGTCACGGTCGACGACGTACTTGTGTAAGAGGGAGAATGACAGAGAAAGTGCTGCCATACGTAAATCAAGGTGCCCAGGATCACATTGGGTAGAGATAAATGGCGTGGACTGAAATCTACTGTATATTGAAGATTAAATATATTTGGAAAATATTAAAGTAGGTAATATTTTGATGCACATATCAAGATTTGCTGCAGACTCATACCGAATCCACTAGGTACAATGCCTTTTTATTTATTTCTTTCTACTTATTTTTTGTATGTTTAAAAAAGTAAAGCATTATTTAACAGACAGTGGTGACAAGTGTCCAGACTGTCAATATAACATAAATGTTTTGTACAGAAGTGCTCAGAGTGATCCAGTATGTAAGTGGGCTTACAGAACGCCATTACGATATTGTAATGTCCCGTTTTTTGAATATGTTTACAAAGAAAAGGGCCAACAGAACTTGTACAAACACTTAGAAAAGGTTTCGCGTTAGAAATCCTACAAAGAAGTTTAAGAGCGTTATAAATTATATATTGCATTTGTTCTCGGGCAATTTCCTTCGTTATATAGGATTTCAATTTGATTTAGACTGACTGATGATTTCACGAGACCTCTCGCCTTTAACGAGATGCCTAACAGTAAGGCAGTAGACCTATTCTTCGAAAAGGCCCGCATTTATATGGGGAAATATCGATGGAAGAATTTTCTCAATCACGTGACCTAGTGAGGCAGTGTCAGTACCCACAGATTAAATAATAGCATTTCAAGATAATTACTTAGTTTGTCAGTGTAGCTTGCAATTACACATAGAAATACAGAGTTATACTACTTACCGATGAAATGAAATCAGTTTAAGGGTAGTTTTTAAATCTTGTCATTTCATTCAGTACGATAAAACAGTATAACATGGTTTATTTCTATTTTATCACCATATAATATATCTACAAATTTATGACATTTTTGACAGTGATAGGAGCGTTTGTTCATATGCGCGATGACACGTTTCTTTCCCAATGGCGTGTCTATTATTATTCATGTATTCTGTGTTAGTACCACTGTCACTTATACCTTAACCTTTACCAATTTGAATTGTAGTCATCTCACTAATAAATATTTCCTGCGCGCATGGATCAATTAATTTTCATACTAATTATGCTTTAGAACTAGTCACAACCAATTCTAAACCAGTTGCCAGGGCTTGAAATCGATTAAAAAGTACCAGGAAATAAAAGGTTTTAGTGGTTTCTATAAAATGTTTCGCTCTGTACGTATCTTATGACAGAAGAAATGTCTGTACTGAATAATTCAAATTAGATTATTTTTTTTGTGGTATTTATTACTATCAGGACAAGGTTTTTTGTTTAAAAAATATTTAAAAAATCGCACGAAAAAATGTTATTTTTTTTAACGTGGAAAGTAAGTGAGACAGAAGACATTGGGGGAGGGGATATCTTTGATGTATTACAATAAATAATGATCGTATTATATACTTTTTTATATTATAAGATAGCAAACAAGCAGATGGGTCTCCTGATGGAAATAGTCAACCATCGCCTATAGACACCAAAGGTGTTAATGGTCCGTTGCTACCTTGTGGCGAAGTCTTATGCTACATGCATAAGTTTACCGGCTACCTTACCCTCCAAACCGGAACACGACAGAAACAAGCACTGACGCTATTGCGGCAGGAATAGGCAAAGCGGTGGTACCAGACCCGGGCGAGACAATGCAGAACTCTACCTGTTAGTAAACGTGGTCACTTAACATGGTCGTTCTATAAACGGTTTTTTTTTGTGTATTTTCAGTTTTCTGATAAAAACAACGTTACGCTAGATTAGACGTGAACGATTAGCGGTAGGCTTGCCACCTACCACATTGTGGGACTATCTTCGGCTAATCGTTAGTGTACTTGTTGTACTTCTGCCTACCTCTTCGGGGATATGGCCGTGAAGATACTTTTTTCATTTTTTTTCAAGTGCGTGCGGCAAATTGTTTTTTTTTTTCTTTTTTATATCATAAGATAGCAACAAGTAGATGGGTCTGCAGATGGAAAGAGTCGACCATCGCCTCTATAGGCGATGGTCGAAAGATAGCAACGCACCATTAACATCTTTGGTGTCTATACACCAAAGATGTTAATGGTGCGTTGCTATCTTGTGGCGAGATCTTATGCCACATGCATAAGTTTACCGGCTACCTTACTCTCCAAACCGGAACACGACAGCGACAGGCACTGACGCTATTGCGGCAGGAATAGATAAGGCGAGACAACCATACCAGACCCGGGCGAGACAATGCAGAACTCTACCACCTAGTATTGTATATAGTGTTTACTTATCATCGTACTATAAACAAGTCGGGGCGGGAAGCTAATTTATTAATATTTTTACAAACAATGAAAACAATGGCAGCCGACTTAAATATATTTATTCAGCATAACGCAAGTCATGTTAAAAGTAAACCTACCATAAACTGCTACGATTTACCCTCACTGTTCATGTTATTATAGAAATATGAGGGTGAAAGGAATAAAGGACCCTTTGAAACCATCGTAAAGCTACTGCCTTTTAACCTCTCTCTGGGTTGGGAATAATTTCACCTAGAGTTTCGTGTGTCAAAAATGTAACATGTCTTTTAATTATTTAAAATAAGACCAAAAAATAAATTATACTCGTTTAGGAGTGTATAAAGTAGCGTTAGCGGGACTATGTTGCTATACGTCAAATAAATATTATTTGATTGATTGATTGATTGATCAGTTATAGTACTGTATATTGTGGGAAATTCGTACGTGTGTTTTAGGGTTCCTTACCTAAAAGGTAAAATGGAACTAAGTAATGGAAACTAAGTAAGTAAGTAACTAAGTAATGGAACCCTATTACTAAGCTTCCGCTGTCTGTCTGTCTGCCACCAGGTTGTATCTCATAAAACATAATAGCTTGTTGCTATAACAACAAATACTAAAAGTAAAAAAATAAAAAAATGTTAATGGGGGATACAATAAACGTGTTTTTTCGTTTTTTTGCTATGATGGTACGGAACCCCTTGTGCGCAAGTCCGGCTCGCACTTGGCTGGTTTTTTATATTATAAGATAGCAAACAAACTGATGGCTCTCCTGGTGGAAAGAGACATCTCTCACCAATCGACTCTAAAGATGTTAATAGTGCGTTGCTATCTATGTGGCGAGATGTTAATGCCACTTAAATAACATTTCCTTCCCAACCAGACCAGGACAATGACAAACATTAATACTACTACGACACGAATAGACAAGGCAGTGGTACCAAATACGTATCCGGCCGAGATGTTGCGGAACTCTACCATCTAATATTTACGATGGTAGGGACACGTATAGCCAATCGCTTGCGTTTTACGAACTGCCTGGTAAAATGGTTGATGGTCTGTTCTTCAAAGTGAGCCCGGACCAACACTTATTCGAAATAGCCGCGAGGTGGCCACCCATCTTATTACGTAAATATGAAGTACGTTTGTTAGGTTATCTTTAGGTTCCTCACCTAGAAAGAAGAGCTGCTGCGGGGAGCGGGAATCCGGCGATTAGGATCTTACTTTACTTGTTACATGAAGATACAGGGATGCTCTTAAAGGTCTGGCAAATTTTTCAGAGGCTGTTCAGAATGAACCCTATGTTCGATTTACATAATGCGTAAAAAAAGTAAAAAAATTAAAATGTCATATTTATCCGACACAAAACACAACGTATGGATATAATTTCAATAACGCAAAAATGTCGAGCGCGGCTCATGTAGTGTCCCCCACACCCTGCACCCACCGCCTGGCGGCCGATTCATACATGGAACTATACATGGGGCATACTAAAAGTTTTGCACTTCAAGCTAATCAGAACTATTTAAATTTCGAATGTTATATTTTTTAAACGTTGCAACTTTCTTAGTAATAAAAAAAACAATTGACGGGAAATGATTTGTCAATTGTTTTTTTTTATCCCACATCAAAGTTCTACGTACGCAACGAAAATGGAATTAAGTCGAAAAGATTTTAGAGCGATGATTTTTTATGACTTTAAAAGTTCTCTTTCTCCGTAAGACTGTGCCGCTCGTCTTCAAAATGCTTTTGGGAGAGAAGCACCTTGTTTGAGCACCGTGAGGCGATGGTTTGCTGAAGTCGTCGAGTCGAGTTTCTTTACATGACGAATTTCGCGATGGGCGGCCTTCAACTTCCGCCAACGAAAATAATGTGGCTACTGTTAAGCGTTAATTGAAGAAAACCCCCGGATTACCTACGAGACAATTCGAGGACTATTGGGGATTGGCATGAGCCAAATTCAGAAAATTTTACAAAGTTCGGAAACTTTGTTATCGTTGGATCCCTCATGAACTGACAGCAGAGCAGAAGCGGGCTCGCGTGGAATTTTACAAAATACTTGTCAATGTAACTTTTGGTGCGCAATAAAACATATTCATTCATTCATTCATTCATTCATTCATTTGATATTGTTATAATTTTATTATAATTATTAAAGCGCAATTGCAATTCAACATTTAGTTCTTAATTAAAGTGGCCAAGACTCGTATTTTTATACACGAAAATTTCAAAATTTGTAAGTAAATAAAATTCAGAACAGCCTAACATAAAAGATTACGACCAAAATTTAGTTTGTAAAGAACACTTACAAAAATCTGAGCCGTAAATTCCGTTCCTAAATTCGGGACGCCATAAAATTATTCGGACATTATTTGAATAGGACAAGAGTGCCCTGAATCAACAAGCAATTTGCCAAGCGCGGGGTAGAAGCTTGTGAAAGGTAGTAATTTACGTCCTCCTTGAGAATTTTTATCTTTAATGAAAGTGTAAATTGTATAGGATTTGTTTAACATTTGCACCTGTACAGAAGTAACTGCAGATAACAAACAAGTACTAATAATAGACAATAATATATTATGTTCCCAATTTTTGAGCAGGTTATCCATATTTTTTATATATCATAAGATAGCAAAGAAGCAGATGGGTCTCCTGATGGAAAGAGTCAACCGTCGCCTATAGACACCAAAGATGTTAATGGTGCGTTGCTATCTTGTGGTGAGGTCTAATGCCACATGCATATGTTTGCCGGCTACCTTACCCTCCAAACCAGAACACGACAGTGGCCAGCACTGACGCTATTGCGGCAGGAATAAGTAAGGCGGTGGTACCGATGGTCGAGCCGATGCAGAACTCTACCACCTAGTAGTCACGATGGTAGTGACGCGCATAGCCACTCAGTTGCCTTTTACGACCTGCCTGGCAGAACGGCAGTTGGCCTATTCTTCAAAGGAGCCCGGGACCAACGCGGGATCCATCTAGTAGTTATGAGAGGTATCTGTAATAAAATGCCTTGTAGTTTAGGGGTTGCCTATTCGGCTCTGATCATGAGGTCCCGGCTTCGATACCTGGGTCGGGCAAAAGTGTTAAGGTTTTTTCAAAGTTTTTCTCGAAAATCTAAAATCTCAGTCTCATCAGCTCGGAGTCTGGCGGATTGCAACCCCCGTTATGCAGATGATCACATAAAGCTAGCATGAGGATCACCACTTATTTCGCCAAACGACAAACCGATGAATCGCGGTGAACTGGAAAGTCTATAGACGTTTGGTTTACTCTGCCTACCCCGGAAGGGAACCGGGCGGTATGATGTAGGTGGTATTATCAATAACAATAAACAAAATACTGCACAGTGCACCAAATAAGCAAATATTGAGCACGTCGTTGATGTAGTATTTAGTTTGATGTGCTCAGATCCTAGATTCCTCTCAACTCAATGAAAGTGTTATTGATTTTACTGAATAGAAAAATTCCATACACAGCCTGTAGTCTGATAGCTTCATAATTGGCAGTTCATTCTTTCTATAGCCAGGCAATACCACGTGTTGTAAATGAAACTCCAGTTAGACCAAGACTGACTTATATTTTATAAGTACCCACGTGTTACACATAAATCATAATACACAACATCTTCCCCCTTTGAGAAAAAAAAAAGAAAAGAAAATCGAATGTGTAATCGTGTGTTTATTTTTTATTATTCTTATTTATTCAACAGTTTACTTAATTTTTTCTTTGCATCCGCAGCTGCCTAGTCTAGTCCCAACCTTATGATACATTTCACTCGAAGGTGATTGGTATTGCTCTTCAGTCTCAAGGGCATTTGACCATTCTTCTGCCTCTTGGTCGAACATAGAGTCAGCGGCAGCTTCACATTCTTTGTTTTCTGTCACTGCCACTCGACGTAGGTGACGTCTGTTACGTCTACATGTTTTGCCTGACGAATCCATAACAAAATACGAGCGTGGTTGTTCTACCTTTCACTAAACGCGCGCACGTTTGTTATGGTCTTTATCTGTTACTATGACAAAGTCGCCGGAACATAGTTCAGGTAACGGTTTGGTATTTTTATCATAATATGTTTTAGCCACTTTTTGTTTATTCAATATATTATTATAGTCGGATTGTTTACCGTACGTCAATCGTAGTTTTTTATCGCAAATGGGAAGTCTGGTATTTAGTCTGCGACCCATCAATAACTGTGACGGAGAGCCTATATTGTCTCTAGGGGTTGCCCTAAAATTTAATAAACCTAGATGTAAATCAGCTCCAGATGAAATTGACTTTTTAATTATATTTTTTACTGTTCTTACGCTTCTTTCGCTTTTCCCGTTTGACTGGGCGTAATATGGAGAACTGGTTACATGCTGAAATCCCTATTCATGGGAAAATTGTGTAAATTCTCTGGAAACGTACGATGGACCATTGTCTGTTATCAACACCTTGGGAATACCATATCTTGAAAATTGCTCTTTCATAGCCATTATCACTGACCTACTGTTAATGTTTGTCAATTGGTTTACTTCTATGTAATTTGAAAAATAGTCCACCAAAAGAAGATAGTATTTATTTCCGAATTGAAACAAATCTGATCCTACTTTTGCCCATGGGATATCTGGTATTTCATGAGGCATGAGTGGTTCCCGTGGGAGTCGCGTAGAATGGTCTTGACACGTGGAACAACGACGTACTGCTAACTCTATGTCCCTAGCAATACCAGGCCAAAACATTACCTCACGGGCATGTCTTTTGCAACGATCTATACCTAAATGTGCATCGTGTAAACGTTTTATCATTTCCGAACGTAATTGTTTAGGAATAAACACAAGATTGTCCTTAAAAATTATTCCGTCTACGTACTCAAAACTTTCTCTATATGACCACACGTGGCGTATTTTCTCATCGGTATTGTACTTGCTGTCTGGCCAGCCATTTTGTATGTATTTTATTATACGTGTACACTCATCGTCAACACTAGTATGATCTCTTATTAATTTTTGTTTACCGTCGCTAAATCTAACATTGCTAATGAGAAAACAACTTTGTTCTTCTACTTCTGCTGACGGCTTTTCCGACATTAATTCCTCTAATGGTGCACGTGACAATGCATCCGCAATAAACATATATTTTCCCGGTTTGTATGTCACTTTAAAGTCGTAACCTTGAATTCGAAGCATCATCCTTTGGAGTCGTGCGGGGACCGAATCCAAAGGTTTGTTAAATAAGGCTTCGAGAGGTTTATGATCCGTTTCAACTGTGCCATCTTTTCTACCAAAAACATATTGATGAAAACGCTCTAAAGCGAACACAATAGCGAGCAACTCTTTCTCAATTTGCGCATAACGCGTTTGAGCTTCCGTCAGTGTCGCAGATGAATATTCCACAGGGCGGCCTTCTTGCATCATCACAGCGCCGAGAGCCCGGGCGCTAACGTCGACAGAAAACAGCACTGGCGTGCGCGCCGAGTAGAGCGCAAGCACAGGCGCGTCGCACACCAACTCGCGAAACCGCTTCGCCGCAGCTTCGTGCTCAGCATCCCATCTCCATTCCACATCCTTTTTTAATAAGTCACGTAAAGGTGAAGCTATGTCGGAGTAGTTCGGAATAAACTTTGATAAATAGTTTATCACCCCAAAAAAACGTTCTAGCGATGGCCTGTCCTGTGGCCGCGGCATATTTATAACAGTTTTAATTTTGTTTGAATCCACGCACATTCCGTTAGCATTAAACGTATGACCCAGGTAATTGATTTGTTGAACCCTAAATTCGCATTTCTCTTTATTGAATTTTATACCAACTGCGCGTGGTCTATCTAGTAGTGCTTTCAAACGAGCATCATGCTGCTCTATCGTTTCTCCCCATACGATCACGTCATCAACAAATGAATATATATCTTCCCCTCTATATCTTCTAAAATCTGACGTATTTTAGAATGAAATACTTCCGAAGCACAATTAATTCCGTATGGCAACCGTAAAAATTGGTATCTTCCAAATGGTATTCCAAATGTGCAGAGGTCTGCACTTTTTTCGCTAAGCTCCACCATCCAAAAACCAGATCTAGCGTCGAGTTTACTAAAATAACGAGCACCCTGTAGGCGCGACGCTATATCTGTGAGAGTCCGTAAAGGATAGTGGGCGCGACGCACGACTCGATTGAGTGGTCGCGGATCTAAACATACGCGAATGCTACCATCCTTTTTTGCCGCCACTACAATCCCGTTGACCCACTCTGTCGGATGAAAAACCTTTCGTATAACACCCATGCGTTCCATGCGTGTAATCTCGGTTTGCAACTTTGGAATGCAACTTTGGAATTTTACGTACCGGACAGACAGACGGCTGCGCACCCACCACTAAAGATATGCTGTATTTACCAGGTAATTTACCTAAACCACGAAATAGGTCCTTATAATTTTCAATGTTTAAAAGAAACACACGTTTAATTAAACCCAATTCATCACAAGCATATTTCCCTAACACACTGTGACAATTATGCTCCGATATAATAATTGCAAATTATAAATTCGATTTTTATAAATCCATTTGATGTAACAAGATCCAACAATAGTAATAAAATTACCGCAAAAGGATTGAGCTCTTGTGTTATCTTGTGACAAATTGTTTTTGTGAAAACCTAATCGATAAAATGTATTTAAAGAAATCACATTAAGATCTGACCCGGTATCCCACCGCTGTCACCATGTTGTAAATGAAACACCTGTTAGACCAAGACTGACTTATATTTTATAAGTACCCACATGTTACACATAAATCATAATACACAACACCACGCTTTCGATCCTGTAGTAGTTAAAAAAAAATCTTGACGCGTATAAATGACTTCTAAAAAGTTTTATTGAATAAAGTCCTTCTGATTTCTGATTTCTGATTTAAACCTTGCCTGGCTGGAAATACCTTTCCTTTCCACGTTCTTCCATGACGTCATCCCAACATAATCACCACCCTCGACAAAATAACACCTAACAACCTTCTGATCATCAGCGCCTCTTGATAACCTCCTCCGCTAATAACATCATCAGCCAGCTCCACAAGCTACGCCTCGTATATGCTTTTCGGATTCCATCTTGAACTTCTTTTTTTACTGGATTTCAGTGCAACAATCCTGTTTCACTGGTTCCGAAAACGCACTTGTATTGACTCGCCGCGCATATTCTGCTCGTCTCGACTCATCGCGGACTCGAACACTCAAAACAGATACGCTTAAACTGGCTTAAATACATCAACCTTTGATCTTGGAGGAGAGTACTGTAGCAATTCAAGCAATCTACAAACGCCATAAGATAAAAATATAATAAATTCAAAGTAAAATCATAAATCGCGATATTACAATTATGTATCTTGTACACACTAATACAAGTTTCAATGCTTCGCAAACAGACTTCGGTCCCCAGGCAGTACACCTTGCCTGGCTGAGAAGATATTACTTTTCCTCATTCTCGTCACGAGTTATGACGTCACCGTGACAGTAATTTAATTTAGTAATTTTTCCTTGTGTTGGTCCAGGCTCCTTTGAATAGGCCAACTGCCGTTCAGGCAGGTCATAAAAGGCAACCGGATGTGCGAGTCACTACCATCGTAGCTGCTAGGTGGTAGTGTTCTGCATTGTCTCGCCCAGGTCTGGTACCATTGCCTTACCTATTCCTGCCGCAATAGCGTCAGTGCTTGTCACTATCGTGTTTCGATTTGGAGATTAAGGTAGCCGATAAATTTTTACACATGGCATTTGACCTCGCCACAAGGCAGCAACGCACCATCATCATCATCATCATCATAGGCGATGTTGACTCTTTTTGTCAGGAGGTCCATCTGCTTGTTTGCTATCTTATAATATAAAAAAAAAACCGCTACCGTTCTACCGCTAAGTTCTTCAGTGGTACAGACCAGCGGCGCCAAACTTCTAAGCTGACATTATAAATTCGAAAGTCTGTCTGTAAGGATTTCACTTTAAGATTAGTGCCGTTAGACTAATGTTTGGGAGAAGGAGGGGAGGGGAAGGGGGAGGGGGGGGAGAGAGAGAGAGAGAGAGGGGGGGGGGGCTGGCGGGGAACAGTGTGTGAACAGAGAAAAATATGTCGAATATGCTTGAAAGAAAGTTTTTGTGTAAAGATGAGAAAGGGCATGCTCTGTTGGTTCGGACATGTAGAAAGAATGGTAGGTGAAAGATTAACACAACAGATACACAATGCGAGAGATGAAATACTTTATTATTTATATTACACCTATTCGGAAACCACATTAGTTCTTACTTGAAAACCGAGAAAAAAGTACCTAATTCCAAGCGAACCAATATGCGGGCGGCAAAAATGTATGGGATTTCTCCCCTTTTGCCAGAAAAGTCCAAGCATAAGTACACCAAAACATATGAAGAATTTATGGAGTTTCAATAATTGTAATAATTTTAACATAAATTTTAACTAAAATGTTTTTATTTTCCTCATTGGTGTAGTTTAAAGCAGTATGTATCACTCGGGAGAATATGCTCCCAAGTAGCACGTTAAGCTGTATATAGGCTGCATTTAGGTTCATTTTTAAACTTAAAGCTGTATACGAAGCCGTACAAAGGCTGTAGAAGCGCTTCTACAGCCGATATAACACCAAAAAGGGCCCCAAGTTATACAGCTTATTGCGTTATATAGGCTGCACAATAGCTATACAAGCTGTTATAAACTGTACAATGGCTGTTATTTAGTGTATAAAGAAACTATAACACTAAGGATACTCTCTTGTAACTGTCTTGTACAGCTAAGAGTTAAATAGGCTGCACAATAGCTGTACAAGCTGGTATAGGCTGTACAAAGGCTGTTATTCGGTGTATAAAGAAACTATAATACTTAAGATACTCTCTTGTGCAGCTAAATGTTCTTAATAGGTGTTTGAAAATGATAAAAAGTAACTAATCTGTTTTTGATATTGTATAACATTATATCTGCAGACGCCATAATTAAAAATATATTAATAAACGATAAATTCTTGGACTTGGAGCAGTATTTGGAGTGTATTCAAAGTGCGAATTTAAAATCATTGTAAAATCGTGTATGTTTTCTCTCAAAATATTCACGCGCCAACGAAATAATCAAGATAACACAAATAAAATCATTGTGAAATACGGTAGGTGTTTGTGTTTAAGGTTAGAATATACAAGTATTTATGATACAATATTGCATATAAAGGCATAATGATCATAATATAAGTTGCTTGTCAAGATATAGCTTTAGCTATTGCTAAATATATCTTTTATTTAACAATATATTTCTTTAATGTTGTTTTTAATACACAATAATGGCGGCGTTTTGTTATACAGCCTAAAGTGTATTTGGAGGGTGATATACTGCAAATAGCTGTACTGAATCTCTTTTTTGTTCTATTATACGGCTATTGGCTTTTAATTACCGTCCAAATAGGCTGTACTAACTCCCTATATAAATCTATTGTACAGTAATTGGCTTTTAATCACTTAACTTATGTTTAGAGATGCGTACAAAAATTGAAGAACCCTAAATACAAAACATATGTTTGTCACTTGATTTCGCTATTGTGTTGTATTGACGTCGGTCGTTTGACTTTACAACTAAACCAACTTATTGTTAACTATAACTTATGAGACATGTATTTCAATCATGTTTTACTTTATTTTTCAGGGAAATATGCCTTATAAAATAATAAAAACAATTGAGAGAAGCCAAAACCGTATTTGTATCGTACCCAGTTTTTGTGGGAGGATAAAGGTGAATTATAATGACCAAGAAAACAACTTGATATAACTAAGTTGATCAAGAACGAAAAATCAAGCCCTTTAAATATTGGTCTATCACAAAAATATTTTTAAGAAGAATACGTTATTTCGTGCTTGATTTAATATTATTAGTTCTTCAAAGAGAAACACATACTCTTTTGCCTGTAATTGTATCTAAGTATATAATATTTTTAAAACGATTGTAAGTATACATATATACAGGGTGTTGCAAAAGTGGTACAGTAAGCCGCAAGGGGGTGGCTCAGGGGGTCATTCTTAACAACTTTCGTTTAACGACTTTTGGAAATTCGCGAAAAAAATATTGATTCTCCATAGAATATGACCAACAAATCACGTGACTTTTCACAATGGAAAAACAAAATTGTTTTTCTGGAATTTTCACAAATCGTTGAACAAAAGTTGTTCAAAATGACCCTGAGTCACCCCCTTTCGACTTACTATACCGCTTTTGTAAAACTCCGTATAGTAGCAAGTTAAAAATAAAAAAATACATATTTTCTCAGTGTAATGATTTTTATTTCTCTTTTTAACTCTTTTTTATATATTCTTTGAAGAATAGATCAATTGTCTTTCTGCCAGGCAGGTCGTAAAAGACAACCGATGGGCTATGCGAGTCACTTCCATCGTGGTTACTAGGTGATAGAGCTCTGCATTGGCTCGACCGGGTCTGGTACCATCGCCTTATCTATTCTTGCTGCAAAGCGTCAGTGCTAGTCACTGTCATGTTCCGGTTTGGAGGGTAAGGTGGCCGGTTAACTTATGCATTGGGCATTAGACCTTGCCACAAGAGAGCAACGCACCATTAACATTTTTGCTGTCTGTAAGCGATGGTTGATTATTTTCATCAGGAGACCGATCTGCTTGTTTGCTATCTTATGACATTAAAAAAATCAGTTATTGTAAATTACCAACCAAGTAACCTTAATGAAGATGATAAGCCTAAAAAATAATAAATCAGATAACCTACAATCACTTTTTAATGTTTTTGTTACGGAACCCTTTTCCTTGAACATTAATAAAAATGACGATTGTAGGTTTACCTGAATTAGTAATTTTTCAGCTTTATCTTCATCACGATTACTTGGTTGGTAATTTATAATATTTAAATATTGCTTTTCAATATTCCTCTTGATTTTTTCCACATGATATCAACTATGCAGATATAAAAACAGCAAACAACAATTTTCTCAGTAATACAGCCTTGAGCTGTACTATAGCTGTATATGCAGATTTTTTAACACCATTGGCTGCATAACAGTCTACAATTACGCCATAAATATTAGCTGTAGAACGGTGATTGCATATCCCATTTTATAGAAACAAGCGTTGAGTGATACTATAATAACACTTAAAGCTGTAATAAATTCCCGTGCTAAACAAAATACAGCTAATGTACAGCTTTAAGGATTAAAATCAGCCTAATGAGTTACAAATTGCTTAAAGCTGTACAGTAGTGTATTAATATTCAGATATAACGCCTAAAGCTTACGCGGAACTCTAAGAAAGGCCTTGTACAGCATTAGGC